>OX388262.1:3757500-5007500 GCA_947579855.1 Anticlea derivata
AAAACTATCTATTTTTTTTAAAGTGTCTTGGATTTTGGTACCCAATGTAATTGTCTAACAAAATATTTAAAAAAAAGTCATTTTTGTTAGATAGTCTCAGAGTATTTTCGAAAAAACTGTTGCAGAGGCCCCAACTTTAAAAAATAAATCTATCGGGAAAAGTTTTACCAATCGCGTTTCTGTCTTGGATTTACGTAAATAAAATGCTCAAGTTATCTTTGTCATAAAAATCTAAACTGTGCGTTTTGCGGTTATTGAGAAAAAACAATTCAAAAATCATAAAATAATTAAACCCTCACCTTAACAACAATGGATAAACATAAAACATACTTTTAAAAGGTGTCTCTCATTGAATAATCAGCATTGGTATTACCATTTTACTTTGTTCTGAGTAAGCTCTGACGTCTCTTTATATAATTTGCATATTTAATTGCCAACAACTCTTTCATTTTAGTATATTTTTATAACAGTGCTGACACAGTTGTATACATACCTACCTTAATAAGTGAAGATATTGTTCCTACTGATATCATGAATTCCAAAAAGCAATCAAGTATTAATGATATTTTAGTTGGCCCCAATGGATTCTTACCTGGACATAATGTACATATAAATATTTCAATTATTTTAGCACAACTGATGCACCATAAATATTATTTATAGGTATATCGCTATAACAAAAGTCATGCATACTGTCCGTAATTTATTCTGATAAGTTGATACTCCTACTAAATTGGTAGAGTATGGTTTCTCAGTTTTGTTGTAAGGGAGAAAGGTTTGTTAATTCCCCCCCCCCGCATTTGCAGAAGGGTAATTGTTACCAGGAATGATTAAAAGAACACCAATGAATGTCTCATTTTAATCACAACAGTAGGGAGTAAACAGCATTTAAGTTATAATTCTACAGAAAAAAAGTCTGAATTGATAAGATCTGTAAATGTAATAAACAACATATTTAACAATAATAAATACTGAACTTCATGTAGGTTAAAATTGTATTTTTCTGTGCTTAGTATGAAAAAGTTTTACTGATGATGAAGGCAAAGCAACATTTTATCAATACATCATTGAAAAACAATCATTCTCAAAGTCAAAGTCACAAGGCATTTATTTCAATAAAATCACTAGGATCACTTTGAAACGTCTTAGAAATTAGGTGAAGCTACGCCTGTTCCTCGCGACCAAGCCTAGAAGAATCTCTTTATCTCATAGGACTTAGATTACCTACTAACACAATAACAAGTATTTTACGTCTTACTTAATCGGGCGTTTACAAACAGTCGTGAATGACGTCACATTGTTATGCTCTGTACTACGACCTAGAATTAGAATTTATGGTTTTTGTGTCGAATTTGGAATAAGACATTTTTCATTCAAAAAACTCTATGCAGGAATTTGCCGTTTTGGGGCCAAATCAATTCAAACTTAGTAATTTTATTCAGCTGTTTTAGGAAGCAATCTTGATGTCGATGGTTCAGGGGGACTAAATCTTTTTTGAACAATACTCCAGGATTATATATATATTATCAAGGCTTTTATAAATGCAGCGTCTTTGTTTCAGATTCATAATCCTGCGAAGATTCTTCGCGCTGGCCGGCACAGTGTTCCTTCTGCGGTGTTTCACGATGCTGATCACGTCGCTGTCCGTGCCCGGCTCCCACCTGAAGTGCGAGCCGCGCTCGTACCCGCCGGCGGACGACCTGACGGTGTGGGGCCGCCGGCTGCGGCAGGCCTACGACATCTGGAGCGGCGCCGGGATGTCCGTGCGGGGCGTCAGGACGTGCGGCGATTACATGTTCTCCGGGCACACGGTGGCTTTGACGCTGCTCAATTTCTTCATCACTGAATGTAAGATTTACCTATTTATAATATTTTAAAGTGATAACCCACACTAAAGGAATACCATGTTTTTTTATGATATCACAAAAATTCGACTCCGACGGGATTTGAACCCGCAAACTTCCCCTTTAGGACATCCAAACGGCTCAAAGCGCCGGCGCCGCCGTAAGCTTTGTATTGCATTTTTGAGAATTTATCGACTTTATTTAAATAATAAATAAATATTCCGGACATATGGACACACGGTCAACTGATCCCAAACTAGGCATAGCCTGTACTATGGGTACCAGAGACTGATATACATAATAGATCAATATTTAACACCCAGACACAGAACAAACATCTGTATTCATCACACAAATGTTTGTCCTGTGCGGGAATCGAACCCGCAACCTCTAGCGCAGAAGGCAGAGCTATGAGGCCAGTCAATATTTTATGACGGACTTGTAACTGTAGTGATGTATTATTATGGATCCACTGTCGTAGATCTCGGTGCACCTCGTATACCTCCATTTGCATCTCATAGAACCCCAATATTTTGTTTAGCTCTCGTAGACCCCTTGGAGTTCGCCATAGACTGGGCCGATTTAGAACATTTTGGGAATCACTGAACTAGACCGATCTCTGAATCTTTATCTACCTACCTAGCATAGTTTTTAACGGCGCACGCTATCAACCATCTCTATGCCTCTTAAGTTATATAAAATAGTAACATAGAAAACGCCCTGGCATTAAACACTCGTCTTTATATAGTTTTTATAAGAAAATGGGTTTGGGCACAAAGACAACAAAGTAAGACAACAAAGTAAGTTTGTAAAAAACGTTCAAAACAAGCGTTTTTATTATCTCATCGTTACCGCTAAGTTCAAAATACAGTAACATCTTAAATTACATTTTTAAAATTAGGTAAGTATGATAAAATAAACATTATGCGCAGCGTTTCGTGGTCATCAATATAATATTTCGACTAATTTAGGTTACCGTTTTCAAATTGTATACGTTTTTATAGCCTAATTTTAAGATTGGCACAATAAGCTTAGGTACGATCATTTTGTAAAATACTCTTTAAACCGTGAACTTAAAATAACGTTCTGTAATTCTTTATTGCACACAGAAACATTATACCTACATAATAATTGGTTATTTCAAAAGTCATGTACATACATAGGCGAGCTTAACCCTAACAAGAGTTTTCTTCCAGCAAACCTTTGGGGCTAGAGAGATTTGATAATATAGGGAGATTCGAAAATCGAAAAGAGTGAATAAGTTTATAAGTGCCATATTCATAGCTTTAAGACCTCTCTGTAACACTTATTTCTGCAAATAAACATCTTGAATCTTGAGATGCATCGTGTTCAACATTATAAGAGAAAAACGTTCGTGAATCGCCACCAATCTGTTGTTTAGAGATGGATTTACGATTTGTATTCCAAGCGGCGCGGCGTGAGCTTGTAAAGCTATCGCGAATGCCGATGAATAACGTGGGTTTGTGTCCATTTGAACTATCCTCTGATTAATATATTCTTTTCCTATGCGAATACATTCTTGAGACTGTGACGCTGTTTATGAAGGTAGGATGACACCATCAGATATCTCTGGGGGCTGTGTAGCAAGGTGCAACAAGAGGCAGCCTAGCACAACGCTACACCTAGATTATCACATACGTTGTTTCATAAGTCTTGCAATACTTAACTGGCAGTAAACGAAATGTCTCTATAGCGGAGCAGCGTGATTATAACAACTATGTACAAAATATTTATGAAGAACGTGAACTTTGAACTATGGCAGTAATAAAATAAAACTATGGTTTATCTGCTGGATAATATCCGCATGAGAACAACAACGCGCAATAGATCTTAATACCTACAAGGTGATTAATAATATTTATGCTATACCAAAAGGGTCTCTTCATTCTACACCCAATTGGCAATAAAGTTTAGTCTACGACTTTAGTAAATTTGATATCTTTAATTTAAAAAACTTTGCAAAAATCAGCTGTTTTGGGGTCGAATCAGCTTTTTTAGTTATTAATGTTGATGCAGAACTTTTCGTACGTTTAGTTATTCTAATAATATAATGAGAAAGTTTGTGAGCATCTTTGGATGTTTGTGGTTCAATCACATGATAACGGCTCAACCGATTTCGATGAATCTTGGAATAGATAGAGCTCTTTACCTAGAATAGCATATAGGCTAGGACGCCGCGGGCGGAAGCTAGTATACTATAATACAGACCTACTTTCATAAAAATAAAGGATTAGATGGATTTGGTAGATATAGGTATTATTGTCATTGACAACAAAGCTTTTAATCCAGCTTCTAGTAAGTAAATCAATCAAGCACGTGTTATCGAGTACCGTACGATACCATATCAGGAAGTAACGTCCAATGAGTCAAAATTGGTTCGTAAGTATGCCGAGTGGGTTCACACGCACGAGTCAATAACCCACTTTGAGAAACGACTAAATAGTATTACGTAGTTAACAGCCGTAGGAATTTGGATGTTTTATTTCTCAATGATTTCGTATAGCAGTTATCTGACAATGTTATTTTTATTTATAATTTATGCACTGACATTGAATTAATTAAGTCCTTTATACTAAAATCAAGATTTATATTATCAAATAAGTTTATTTGCATGATGTAAAGCTGATCATGGGTGTGCTTATTTTATATTTTAATTGCCATCCCTGGATGCCACCCATGTTTCGCAAAATAAATGAATTGAATTGAATTAGTAAAGCTTATTAATCAATCATACAAATACCTACAGGTTTTTTTTTAATTTTGCCGATTCTTTCAATGCATGCTATTAATTACTATAAGAAATAAAACAAAAGTTATTTTGTGAAATTTACTATCCGTTACTTTCACATTCTTGAAGGGGTTGAAAGTTTATATGGCAATCCATAATTATCAAGCTAGGGATCTGAAAATGTATAATTAGGCTTTTGGTAAGATATAAATAAATACGTGTTACAGCATTTTCGCAAAATCATTAAAGCAAAGTAGGGGCTGAAAATTATTATGAATGCGGACGAAGTCGCGGATAACAGCTTGTAAATATGTATATTATGTATATGTGTACGGTACTTGCCCTCCAAGGGGTTTCATCCACTCAGTTTGCGACCTTTTTGTATGTTTAAGACTATTTACATTGTTATTTCAATGAGAGATGAGTAGATTTAAGTTTTAGTATAATTTGCTACTTACAGACACGCCCCGCAACCTGTACCTCCTCCACATCCTGACGTGGGTGATGAACATGTTCGGGATTTTCTTCATCCTGGCGGCGCACGAGCACTACTCCATCGACGTTTTCATCGCGTTCTACATCACGTCGCGCCTCTTCCTCTACTACCACACGCTGTCCAACAACCAGGCCCTGATGCAGAACGACTCCTCCAGGTGCCTTCCCACGTTATTTCTACTAATTCATTAATCATCGTAATCATTTCAGCCGTGGAACGTACACTGCTGAACATATGCTTCCCTCATAGATTACCAGAAACAATTATTTGAAGGGATTTGCCCATACTCGCCACGCTGGACACGCGGGTTGGCGAGTGCAGATAAGGGGAACGCTGCTGTCCATCCCCTAGCTTGCCCCCCCTTTTACGACATCTACGGGTAGAAATGGAGGGGTCTATTAAATAATAGACCCCTG
The DNA here is from genome assembly GCA_947579855.1 of Anticlea derivata. Lineage (NCBI taxonomy): Eukaryota > Metazoa > Arthropoda > Insecta > Lepidoptera > Geometridae > Anticlea > Anticlea derivata. The sequence continues at coordinate 3,763,006 of OX388262.1, forward strand.
GTGACCCCGGCTAAAGAGCCGGGACCACGGCCACGGAAATTCATAGGTACACCTACGCCCGTCGTTGCACAAGGTATTGAGTTTTGGAAATTACTTTCCCTAGGAAGATGTAAACACTATTATTAGAATTTTGTTCACTTTTATAATTCATTAGGTTTATGCCGATGTAATTTTTTTCGTTGGTCTAATGAGTTGGGGGCCTTCCCTTCCTTCTTCCTTTGCGGGAAGTCGGTGGAAGGATAAGTCTCAAGATCGTACGTCTAGGAACTCTTTGTGGGAGGCCTATGATGATGATGATGCCTATGTAGAAATAAACTATCATTACTGATGATAGAATATTTTTATTCTTCCACAGGACAAGGATCTGGTTCCCTTTGCTGTCGTTCTTCGAATCTGAAGTGGACGGCATCGTCCCCAACGACTATGAGGGCCCCATCGCCATCCTCAACAACCTGAAGCTGTGGGTGATGCAGCTGGCGAGCGAGGTGAGGGAGTCTAACGTCGCGAGGGCCGCCGGCTCCAAGCTGCAGGAAGGCGCCGCCATGGGAGAGTACTCCGTCGTCAAACTCGTCGACAACATCAAGAAAAACCTTAGCATAGTGGAAGAGTACAAAAACTCACGCCAAAGATTACTTACTACGGACAAGAACGTTCAGGCGTGTCTGCTGGAGGAATTCCCCGACGCGGAATTCCGGCGCAGAACTATCCCGGACCCCCCGGATCCCATCCTCCCGGACTTTGCGGCAGACCCCGGGCTACACTTTAGCAATCCACCATCACCAAGTTTAAGAAAAAGATTTAACTGATATTATAATTAAAGAGGCTATTAGAGACATATTTTCATTGTAGCCTGTTTAAACAATGAATTAGATACCTGAACGTTTTACATTTCCATTATAGATTTTATATCATGTTATTCCATTACTATTTATTTTACAGATAAGCTAAATGTAGTTGTAAATTGTTAAGAAAATTAGTTTGCTCAAAATACTTATTTTGAAATAAAACAGTTTCGCTTACTTTATTTTTCTATTACTTATGAATTTCTTATTTAAAGCTCTCGAGCAAAACTCGAATTACTCTTAAAAGTCACATACGAGACTGAAGGAATACACATATGAGCATCGTAACAGTTTCATGAGTGCCATGCGCATGTACTTGAACGTTTGATTCTGCCAGTTCCTCAGTTTCAACTGAAGAGGCGAAAAAATGTTTCGACTGAGGGACATATTATTTGCAAATTTCCTAAATATGTTTGTGCTGTTCTTTAATAGGTTTATTTTTAAAATTCTTACCAGTCTTGTGAAGGTTCCTAGATGTTAACATTTCATTTGCATTATCTTTATGTTAGGTAAAGCCAAATAACTCACTAAGACACTCATAGAAAGCTACACTATTTCCGAGAAACAGGCAAATTTTTATTAACTGAGTACCACAGGAGAGAAGCGTGTAAACTGATGAGCTGAGTAGAAATATAGGTGCCTACCTAAAATTAATTTCGAAAATAAGTTCAAAAATAAAACAAGCAACGTTAATCGTATTTTTTATAATTCATATGAAAAATGTTAAAAAATGTCTTTAATGTTAATAAAATGATGATATTTGTCATGAGATAATTCATTTATTACAACCAAAAGCGTGCAATTATCTAAAATAATGCATTTATTCAAGAGTGGGTAATGATAATAAATAATACCAATTTCATGTGGTTGACATGCTACATGAATACCAAATATACACAAGTGATTAAGATGGCAGCAAAAAATATATACTAATTAATTATTGAGTTAAACATATTTCTTAGTTCATATTACAAAATAAAATCTTTTGAATTCAAAAATAATAAAATGAATACACAAATTAATACTCTGAATAATACAAGCCTTAATGAAGGGTAAAACATGTTAAATATAAATCTTACTCTGGAACTTCATAGAAAAATTTGATTAATAACTAGAATAGGCCACTTCTCTTATAACATAACCATACATCGCCACATAACGATCTTGCAACAAAACTTCTTTGCATTATATACAAGGACTAATTATGTCAAAGAAGCTAAAAGTTAACTGAACTTAGAGTAAAGTGCTGGCTTAGTGCTAATAAGGGCTTTATTTGAGCTGAAAAGAAAATCTTCAGTCCATTATTCAGCGGCTTGTTCACTCTCAATCAGTAATTCTGAAGGATCCTTTTTCCTCTCAACATTTTCTGTGACTTCCTTCTCTGCAGAGTGGTCGCGAGAACTGACTGCTCCATTCTCAATTGCAGATTCAACTTCAGGGGTGTTTTCTTTTGACACTTGTTTTTCAACAACTTCCTTAGCAGGTGATGGCTCTTTTGGTTCTTTTTCAGGCGTTGATTCTTTTTCAACAGATTTCTGCCTCTCTGGTGAGGATTCTTTCTCCGGGGTTTTTTCATGAGCCTTTTCAGCCACATCCTTAGCAGGTGTTGCCTCCCTTGAGGGTGTTGCCTCCTTTGAGGGTGTTGCCTCCTTTGACGGTGTACCCTCTTTGATGGGGGATTTCTCCTTTTCTGTTGCTACCTCATTTTCAGCTTTATCAGTCTCTGGAATTTCCTTTTCTTGTGAGTTCTCCTTTGATTCTTTAGCTACATCACCATTTTCACCATTCAATCCATTCAAAGTGTCCTAAAATGAAGAAAGTGGTGATCAATTTTCATTGAATAAAAAATATGAAACCTAGTGATCACAAACAACTTTTAAAAAATCTCACATTTATCTGAGTGTCTTCAGACCGAGGGGGCTCCTCCGGTGGTACCTCTAATTTCAAGAATTGCTCTAAAGTATCCACTTCATTAGCAAGGTCAAACTGGTCATAGTCCTGTCAACAAAATAGCATTTATTGATTTCATAGTTCTATTATTAGGTCACTGGTGATAAGTACTTTCATAATGTTGATTGTAATCAATTAGTGAGTGACACCTCACATTGTTTTCAAAGCCATTGACTCATCAAATTCCTTTGTATGCTGAACAAACAAAAAAGTTATAGTCAACTACTGTGGTTTATTATGACTAAGGGATATATCGCTGGAGTAGCAGACTATAGTAGGAAGCAATAGGGTGTGTGAAACAGGTTCTTTGCCTTGTTTTTATGTACATAATTATATTGATAGTAGGATGCATAGCTTACGCCGCAGTATTCGTCGTCGTTGAAGAGCTGCGGAGGCAGAGGGGAGCGAGGGTTTGGGTCGCTGACAGTGCCTCCGTTCGCCGTTGCATTGTTTTGCATGAAATCTTTATCGGTTTCTTTTCCTGGTTCCGTAATGTCAATGACATCATATTTTACGCTTTTCGAATCTAATATCATTAGCACGCGCTGTTGTCGCTTTTTCACCTGCAATTATTATTATTCACGTAATCTAAATCAATCATTACACGAATCAACGATGAAAAACTCGAGAAAAGCACCCGGTCATCAAAGGAATTTCTATTTAAACCACTTACCTCTTTGTTTCCTGAAATACCACTTATATACACTTTGACAACCATTATTGTAACAAGGTTTTTTGTGCAATTTAATGAAAAAAGGAGCACAGAAACGATATTTAATTACGAAAAATAGGCTTGGCCATCAGCTTTCAATTCTGTTGTAATAATAATAATTTTGTGACAGTTCAGTTTGACATTTCCATTTTCCAGTGCTGCCAGCTCGGTATGATGAATCGCCCACTGCGCAGCAACTAGCGACAAGTGTGGATTCTGTGGGTGGAATAAGTGATAGTTGTAGCAAAAATTTCTTCAAATCGAAATGTGCGTTTCCATAATGTTTCTGAATTATATAGAACTTAATCAAAACCCTTTTCTCCTCTTCTCGTAGGTAGGTAGGTACTTCCTCATTCGTAACTTTCTTTATCCAGTACGCTCACCCACCACGCTAGAATCCATATTATTTATGATATGTTTTTATACATTTCTTTCTCACATGTTGTAATACTCTGAATGTAAATATATTATTTTATTATGAAATGTTTGTTATTTTAAATGAATACGATACGACACACTAGCTTATTAGCATAGATACCTAGGTGAGATAGTCAAAAAGTAACGAAAGTAGTAGCCGATCTAATATCCGGTTGGACAAAGTTAAAAAGTGCTAGACCTAGCACTAATCTAAAAGCTGGCAACTGTTATAGTTACTTCCTGTGTGACAAGTTATAAAAATATTTCTTTACATTATTTATCTTTCATTAACTTCAAAATATGGAACTCGCCACAACTGGAAATGCACAGAAAGGCAAGAACATTTTTTTTTATCATTAAAATAATTGGTTTATTTCTATAGACACATAAACTACCACACATATTCCACCAGATACGCACCAGACCTAGGACTAAATATTCGCAGATTGTGAGCAAATTCGTCTAGACTCGCGTTTCGGCCAGGCCCGTCCGGTGCCGGGGCGCCGCGACTGCTTGTTGTCGCCATAGCTAGTACCTACCTACTATGCCTAATCATTGGTAAAACCTGCTTTCTCCTTTTGCTTCAGAAAAAGGAATCAATTTATTGAAAAATAAAATGCAGCGTTTGTATAAATTTAAATGTTTATTGATAATACATAGGCTCATTTGTTTCGACATGAAACAAAATGCACACTATATTCGCAGATTATTATGAGAACGCATTGCGAGCGTGAATGGAATGCCGGTACAGTCAGCAACTTAAACTAGGATATTGCGCAATTTTGTCATTAGGTACTGTTACTGATGACTGTACACCCGGAGTACCTACTTATTTACCGTATTCAACCCTATTCTACGAAACGGTCGAGCTAGACCCGCTTCATTGATAATCCTTTTTAAATTATCAATCTATTGAAATGTATTCATAAAATTCATACGAAATTGCGTTACAATTTATTAAATCCGTCTCTACCACTTATTTTTTTATCCATGATCTATCGCAAAACACCTGGCCCCCAATTCTACTAATTCAATGGCTTCAAAATGACAATGGTTCAATGGCAAAATGACCACTTTGGTATTCTGCTATCACAGTCGTATTTCAATGGCAGTCATTGTGGAACCAATGGACCAATGAAATCAAAGAAACGAAGGTGGCGACAGTCGTAACTGAACGATAATGATGCGATCATTATCATGGGATTATCATTTTCAAGTCATTGAATTAGTAGAATTGGGGGCCTGTAGTATAGCGAATGTTATAAAGTAGGTACTATCTATAAAAATATGTTGGGTCAAAATAATGCAAAAAACAGCACCTACCTACCTACTACTTACTGTCCGTATTCATTCCTTGACTGGATTGAGATTGATAGAGGTTTGAGATCAGCAAATAATTGCGTCCATTAGTTTTTAAACACAAAATTATTAGGTACCTACATAAATTAGTCTCATAAAGTAAGTACCTACTTGGATAATACAAATATTTGCTAAATTTTAGCTACGTAACAACTCCAACTGGAGCTAGCTACAGCCTATTTTTCTCAGACTATAAATAAAAAAAACAATTAACAAATAGAACAGGTAAATAGGTCTTAAGTCTTTCAGGTAGTGGTACAGTCAGCGACATAAGTTTGACCATTTAAATTGAATGAATCGAAATTGTATTCCATATAATATTGAATAAGTTGCTAGACAATTTAAGCCAAACAATGTTAAAGAACCTCTTTCTTTGTAATTTGGCTAGTCTTGTAAAGAACTCAGCTGGAGCTTTGCATCGCGATACTAACTGCTATTTATAAATGTATTTGAGGTTTAGAAACTCAATTTGTTAATCGAGCTATGTCACTGACCATACAAGATAAGGCGAATGCGTTTCAAAATAGACATAGGTCAATCTAAGGTGAACTTGTGACCGCAAACACATGACATAGTATTCTCTAGAGCGAGGAAAGTCAATTCATTTTCATTTTCTAAATTATATTTGCATCTACATTTGTAATTTAATTATAATCCATCCATCAAAAACCATGTATGTATCACATTTACGGAAGAGAACAAAGATAGGAGACAAAACTTGAAAATAAACATCACAAATAGATATCAAATTGTTTATCCACGAGTGTTTGTGATGCACGGAAATATTTATTGGCAAAGGTCCACATCGCGAGACGGACAGCTGTTACGATGGTGACCAACACTTTGCCGTCGCGTCGGTCGCCATACAAGACGAAGACGTGATATGTACAATTTTATTATTACTGCATTTCCGGTGGTATTTTACACATTTATAAAGTGATTCATAATATGTACGCTATTCCGAAAGGGGCTTATTCTAAACCCAATTGGCAATAAAGTTTGTTGTACGACTTTTGGAAATTCAACATTTGGGTAAAATCAGCAGTTTTGGTGTTAAATCAGTACAAACTCAATTATCATTATTTTAGGTAGTAATATTTGTATGGAACTTCTTGTATATTCATAATAATGATAAAAAGTCCAAAAGAGGCTGAATTGGAAAATATCGGTAAAATATGTGAGAAAAATGAATAGTTTGAAAATATGAATATTATGAATCTGCTAGTATACTTTCTTTTTGTTGATATAATAAAACCCTTTCGGGATGGTATAAATGATATGAATCACCTGTTTGGGAGTTATCAGGCGTCTTATCTTGTAAGCGCGGATCTAAGTTGGGATATTTTCAGTGTTTCTCAACTATACATATTTTAAACCACATAATAACATTCAAATTTATAATATAGGCGTTCCTCTGGATAAATACATGTTTATTTACAAATAGTTATCATAATCTTAGTTAATTATACACGTATAAAAAGAGGAATGTTCGCATAGCTAAATACTAGTTACACAACTTCGGAAAAATATTTATAAACAAAACGACAATAGGAAATAATAAAATAAACAAACAAAGAATAAAGTAAACTATCGTATAAATGTAACTAAAATATAATAGAAACATGTTTGTCATAATTATTTTAAAATATCTACATATTCGATAGTTATGGCCTATGCACACTGGGACGGAATGGCAGAGGATTTTGCCACCGATCGGCGCACACTAACCGCTTAGATACTGTTGTACCATTCCGATCGCATACCAAGATATATAAGGTGCCACCGCGTCACGCGAACTGGGTAATGGCGCGGGTGATAATGTGGTGTGCATGTGCTTGCACTGCCTCACCCCGCGGCATGTCACGGCGTCCTTCGGCGTACCGTTGCCTGCAGCAGTGCGCTGAGGCATCCTGCGCCGCGGTATCCCTTAGCACGCTCTCGAATGCCGTAGCAAGAAATCCTTTTTGGTGCCGCGGGATCGATTTCTAAACATAGCAATATATGTCGTATTACTACTAGATACGTTCGAGAGTCATTTAGTAAAAATTAAAATTTTCTGCCATTCCGTCCCAGTGTGCGTAGGCCTATTCAAATAGCACTGATAACTACAATCAGTAGTGTAGCAGTGAATTTTCAGTCAATGCCAAGTTCAATATTTCAGTAACGAGTTTAGCTTAGACAAGTCTCAATCAATAACGAAATGAAATCGCTAAGCAGATGTCGTGGGAATAGCGTTTTTTTACAGCCTAAGGTCTGTATTCTGAAACTGCGCTGAAACGTGAATCGTGATTGAAGTATTTTAGAGCAATTTTTCAAAACGTTATCTAAAAATCTATGCTTGGTGATACACGCTGGAGTATAATTTCATAATAGGTATTGCCTAAACCCCCCCCCCCCCCCCCCTTCTGCACCAACAATTTTAGTTTGTATCGTTTTGCGCTCTCGATTGTCACCTGTCTAGAAGTGCAACAGTTGGCGCGAATTGGCAGCCTGACAAAACTTCGCGTACCGTAATCAGTTAACGACCGTTCAGCGAGCTTTCACAAACAATCAGGATTATTCAATCTCTCAACAACTGACAAAAACAACATTATGTGCATTAAATAACATCACAACACGATTTTAAAACATCAATCTTCGGAATTTGAGATGGATTCAGTCATGCCCGTGTGCCAAATACAGATTTACTTGCCCCTGACTACACTCCAGAGGATATCTTTTAGTATTTGATCACCTTAAAGATGTCCATCATGGAAATTATGATCATGAGTTTTTTTTTTACATTCAGTCAAAAACATCATGTCCGTTTAAGAGCGGATGATTTAAGAGCATTGTAGGCGCTCACCTGGTTAATTTTAAGTTTACAAAGATGATATTGAATAAACAATAAGCGCTCAAATATATCACTTCAGTCAGCATTAAACGCAAATAACTAACTATTAACAGTAGGCCGACGATAGCAAAGTTCGTGAGATCCGAGCTTAATTCTACAACTAACTCAACTGTCACACTCTTTCTTAATACTCATAATTTGGGAGATTCCTTGTGAATCCTATTTAGCTCTACTTGCTCCAAAAGCTTAAAAACAAACTTATTGGTACAATTGAGGCTTATGCCCCTCTACACTCGCTTTAAGATCATGCTTATCCCTCTAGGACGTCAACAAGCTCAATTTGTATGGAAATGTCATCGCTAAGTGTCTCCTAAAAAGTAAGGCATGATCTTAAAGCTTCGTACAGACTCGCTTAAGTAACTATAGTTTAGCAGCCTTTGGCAGAAGTGGCAGAGGCACAGTTGCATCACTCACCAGCTCAAACAACCACTTTCTTTGAAAAGGGTAAAAAGTTGATGATATTTTACAACAGAAACTGCGTCTGCCGCGACAATAAAGCGAGGACTACATTACGTCGACGTACACGTCTCAGGGCAGACTTCTCAGACAAACAAAGACTGAGATCGCTGGACCAGCGTCATGTAGCATCGCATAGCGTGGCGTGGATCTAATGTAGCTCTATACAAAATAACGTACAAAATGGATCCGACGCGTCTGTGGAACGTGCCCGCGTGTGAACAATATAGCCCTCATTATTCTGTTGCATTTTCGCCTTAGTGTCAGAAGTACTATTGATTTGTACCATTGATGGTACCAATGACACAACTTATGTATCCTTAGTACCATTAAAGAAAAATGAGGATATTCCCCCGGAATTGTTAACTAATACCTATGGAACTAGTGATACCAGTGTCCGCAGCTTAGGGTATTTTCCCCCAGAAGAATTTCTTAGGGTATTTTTTAGGGTAAAAGTTTTTGACAGTGCGAGGAAAAAATTCCACTAGAATTAAGCAATTTAAGTCTACGGTAAGTATGATTTTGCAAAAAAGATAACTTTTTTGTTCTTAACACATGCTCTATGCATATATACGTATATGCATAAAATATGCACTTCGCTCGATGACGGGTTTTTAACCGTTTTTTAAAAGGCATGTTGTTATCCCTCTTTTAGCGGTGAATGCTGCATCTTCCTTAAGCGTTTTCAAAAGATAGCTTATTGTTGTGGGTATACTGATCCTAAATAATGGTCACTAGTACCATTAATGGTACTAAGGATACATAGTTGTATCATTTGTACCATCAATGGTACAAATCAATAGTACTTCTGACACTTAGGCGCATTTTCGTGCATCTGTATTATTAAGAGAGCGCCATTGGTTTTTGGTAACATACTATACATAACTAGGCTGGTGAGTGCAGAACGTATGGAAACTCTGTCGCGTGGTGTAACAAAGCAAGTTCACTCGTGTCACTAGTTGGCGTTGTGAAAGTGCAGAACGTTATTTGACTTGCTTTATTTATCAACACAGAACTATGGGTATTCTAGCGCAAACATTCTAATTCTTATTGGGTAGAAAAATTTTTTTATTTACTCAACAGCTTGCTCTGATTGGCTACAAGCGGAAATCGTACGCGTGTATTCAGAGCAAACCGTTGGATGAGAGCGAATGAAAGCGATCAATAAAATTTAAATATTATTATTCTACAACTGGCAACTAAAAAAAAACTATATACAAAAATCAGCATGAACAGCTGATTTTTGGGGTCGAATCAGTTCAAACCTAATGAAGCAGCTGTTTTAGTTTTAATATTTTTTTAATATTTTATTTTATTGATCGCTATTTTATTTTTTGACTCCAGCTGAGCGGGTGTGTACGTGCGTGAGGTGGGCGTGGGGGTGGGGGCAGGGGGTGGTGGGTGCGTTCAGACGGGGGTGCCGAAGTCCGGGTCGCCGTCGCCGGTGCGCAGGCGCGGCGGGAACTTGCCGCGCGCGTCGCCGTTCGTGAGCGGCGCCTCGGTAACCCGCCGCGCTGTGCCTATCCTGTGAATAAACTTACTGTTAGCCCGTTCGTCCACGGAGCTACTCAAAAGAAACTAGTTACAAACTGACGTCACTTAGTAGCCCGTCTGTCGTGGTACTAGTATTTCAATGGCGATCCGTCTACGACGCTGTTTAAAAGGAACGCGTTTGTAACTAGTCACCTCGCGATTCGATATACTAGTCGCGACGCTACTGGTTTCGATAAACTGTCGAAAAATGAACGAACAAAAATTCATGGATATAGTTAAAGACCCGTAGATTGACACCAGCGAATGAAACCGCTAGCGAAGTTAGTTATTTAAAAATGGTAAACAATCCCATATTTTTATCTGACAGATTAAACAAAAGTAATAAAACCGTAGGAACTTACCGGAAACCTTTGCTCTCTCTCCGGCCGGGTTTCGCGTCACCGTTGAGCATAGTGGTGGTCATAGAGAACATCGTCGGCTGCACCAGCGGCAACGACACCGGCGGCAGTAGCGGCGGCTGAGGGAACTCTGGCTGAGGCAGCGACGGCTGAGGCAACGACGGCTGAGGCAACGGCTTGAGTACGGGACTGTCCGCCACGTCTACCAGCGGCTGGACGGCCGGCTCCTCGGGCGTCGACGCCGGAGACGGAACGGAGTCAGGAACTGTAGGTACGAAATATATCACAAATATATTTTAAACTAGCTTCCGCCTGCGACTTCGGGTAACTACATAAAAAGATGCCTATATGCTAGGTAAAGAACTTTATCCTTTCCAAGTTTCAGCGAAATCGGTTGAGCCGTTAAGGCGTGATTGATTTCCGGCTTAATATCCGGCTAGTGTGACACGTTTCAAGGCGGCAGCCGGCAAAATCCGACGAGTGCAGCTGGGCTTGAGTAGACTAGAGTAGTTACCGTCGGCTTGTGTCGCGATGTCGGCGGGCGGCGGCTCGGGCGGCTCTTCCGACGACGGCGCCTCCATGTCCACCGCTCTGTACGCACCCTTAGTGCGCCAATCCTGAACAAACACAGACTTTTATCACATTCAATTCCCTCGCGAGGAACTCGCCTTTATAGAAGGTGATTCATAATAGGTATATGATCCCGAAAAGGACTTATTCTAACAATAAAAAGAAAGAATATTATAGGAAAAATAAACATATTTTTTTATTGTATGCAAAATTTTCCAATTAACCTTTTTTGGTATTTTTATCATCTTTATAAGTAACTAGATTCCACCCGCTTCGCTCGCGTGGTACCGTCTTAAAAAGTAGCCTATATGCTATTCTAGGTAAATAACTTTATCTATTTCAAGTTTCATCTAAATCGGTTGAGCCTTTACGGCGTGATTGTACAGCAAACATCCAAACTTCCGAGTTTGAACTGTTTCGACCCCGAGCTGATTTTTGCATAGTGTTTTTTCAATGAAAAATATCGAATTTCCAAAAGTCTTAGAACAAACTTCATTGTAGAATAAGCCCCTTAAGGGATAGTATACTTTAAGAATATGGTCTTCTTCTTCTATCGTATCAATGTTTCAACCTTTCTTCCCAACCTATATTTTATCCTATAAATTTAAACTAAAGTTGTTTCGTCCAGTAGGAGGCCACTTTATTCAAGAACTTTTTTTAAAGAATATGGTTGTTTTCATTGATTTAGATAGATAACTCTTTATTGTAAGCCACATAAAAATGTAACACATCACAATTAAATTGACAAAATATAAGTAATAATAGTGGAATACTATGGGCGGTCTTAACACTAAGAGTGATCTCTTCCAGACAACCTTTGGATGGACTGGATTTTACGAGAACGATAGAGGACGGTGGTGCTAAGGAAACAGGAAAATATGAACTTACAAAATAAATATAATATATATGAATACATAATATGATTGAGTTGTATGTGATGGACCGATGGCATTGTAAAGGTTGCGGGAAGTCGGTGGATGGAGAAGGCTCAAGACCGTTCGTCGTGGAACTCTAGGGAGTTTAATGACGCACTGCAGAGATTGACCGTAAAAGTGTAAAAGAGAAAAAACATTCCTTCTTAGCTACTTTATCTATGCTCTCGCTGACTGAACCTATTTATGTACCTATTTACCTAGCTACCTACCTACTTCACCTTACTTGCTTACCTGTTTTTCGTAAATTAAACCTGCCTACCTATGTACTACTTAATAATTCTATTTGTATACCTACCTATATACTTTTATACTTCTACTTATTCTTATTTTATTTTATTAAATTTTTTGATCTACCATTCCTACCTACCTACCGACATCGACTGAAGAACGCGAGAAATGCAGCACACTACGATCGTGAGGTCGCCGTAAAGGGTTCCATCTGAAAACCAGCGCCGCTACACTTCGTGTGCGGCATCAATGCTGAGATGGAACCTTTTTTGGCTCACGCATGCATCGGTACGGACTAATGAATACCCTAGTTTTGTTACTTCCTAACTACTTTTGTTTTGTTTCCTCCCTACCTTTTGTATTGTAACCTGTACCTTGTGTCTTTATTTTTTATTTTATTAGTTTGTGCTGTGCTTGTGTGTCCAAAATAAATGTATTTTGTTTATTTTGTTTATTGTTTATTTGTTTATTGGTAATCAACAGCGTTTACTTAAATCTAGGTAAATACAAACTTGTAATAGATATAAGGCCAATAAAAGATTACCCCAATATTTTAAGTAAGGTTATAAGTTATTTTCTTTCTTTCTTCTTCTATTTCTTTGAGGGAGGCCTATGTCCAGCAGTGGACTTGTACAGGTTGTTGATGATGATGATGCTGACCTGCGGCTTGCGTTTCTTCTTGGCGGCGGCGGCGGCGGGGCGCGCGTGCACGGGCGTGGAGCGCGGCGACTCGCCCGACGAGTAGCGGTGGTTGCTCAGCCCCACCACCGGCCCTCCCCACTGCGAATACACAAATACTATTTTTTTATTGCCTAAAAATACAAGGTCATTCATAATATGTATTCCATCCCGAAAGGGGCTTATTCTACAACCAATTGGCAATAAAGTTTGTTCTACGACTGTTGGAAATTCGACATTTTTCATTGAAAAAAACTATGCGAAAATCAACTGCTTTGGGGTCAAATCAGGTCAAACTCAATGAATCAGCTGTTTTAGGTAGCAATCTCGGTTCCGAACTTCTTGTACGTTTAGTTGTTAGTTCTAAAGACGATAAAAATATCAAAAACAGCTAATTTGAGAAATTTTGAAAAATATTCAAAAAAAAAATTGATGTATTTTTCGCTAGTATTAACTTTTTGTTGATAGAATAGCCCCCTTTCGGGATGGAATACATGTTATGAATCACCTTGTATAGGCTTACATAATGTCTTGTGCTGATTCCTGCTTTAGTTTTCACTGTGTTGCAGGAAGGCAGTAGCTTCCCCAAAATATAACATACTAGCTTCCGCCTGCGGCTTCGCGCGCGTGTTACCTACGATGATAAAAAGTAGCCTATATGCTATTCCAGACTATAATTTATCTTTTGACTGGCCTGATAGCTCAGTTGGTAGTAATTCTGCCTTCTGCGCTAGAGGTCGCGGGTTCGATTCCCGCACTGGACAAACATTTGTGACTAACACAGATGTTTGTTCTGTGTCTGGGTGTTAAATATATATCTATTATGTATATCAGTCTCTGGTACCCATAGTACAGGCTATGCCTAGTTTGGGATCAGTTGACCGATTGTGATATGTCCGGAATATTTATTTATATTTATTTTATTTATTATCTTTGTACCAAATTTCATGCAAATCCGTTCGACCGTTTGGGTGTGATTGAACCACTAACAATCAAACATCTAAACATCCAAACATCCTCACAAACTTTCGCATTTACAATATTAGTAGGATAATTTTTTAACGTTGAGTAGAAGTACATTAAACTAGGTAGGTATAGCTTAAGATTAATATTTAAGTAGGTAGGAATACTTAAAGTAATACCTAAAATAACGGGTGTATGAATAAACTAAGTAAACTTAAGTAGGTACTATATGTGTCCGTGTTGACATGAACAATAGTTCTCAATCAACGACTAGATGGCGTACTGGACTGAAACACCACGAGTACAGTAAAGTAAATGTTTATTCAAATGAAAATGGTACAATTTCTTTATAACTTAAAAACGTATATAACGTAATGTTGTAAAAGGATTAAAGTGCGCCTGAGAGGCTCCTTTCGTGCACAACACACACATTGTCCTTTAAGGGTTTAACTAACCCTATTGACCTGCCTACTTAATGTGTTTGTGAATCTACTTTTAATTTTCTTTTAATTTTTCTTATGTATGTGATTATTGTTGTGTTTTTAATATTTTTGTACTGTGTATGTGCGTGTCAAATAAATAAAATCTTATTCTTATTGAGCTTAATCGTGGGCTCTGCTGTTTCTTTCTATTCTTCTAGGCTTGGTCGCGAGGAACAGGCTTAGCTTCACCTAGTTTCTAAGACGTTTCAAAGTGATCCTAGTGATTTTATTGAAATAAAAACCTTTGACTTTATGCAAATTTACCTCAAGCCTCGCCTCGATCTTGATGGAGTCGTCGTCCATATCGAGTATGTTGAGGTTGTTGTTGATGTTGTTGTAGTCGGGGTAGGCGGGCGGCACCTCGATGCGCGCCGAACAATCGCTGCCGGACTCCCCGTCTGTGTCGCGTCTGAAAACATCAAAATATATAAATAAAATAAAATATTCCGCACATATCACACGGTCAACTGATCCCAAACTAGGCATAGCCTGTACTATGCGTACCAGAGACTGATATCATAATAGATAAATATTTAACACACACAGAACAAACATCTGTGTTAATCACACAAATGTTTGTCCAGTGCGGGAATCGAGCCCTGGAACTCTAGCGCAGCAGGCAGAGTTACTACCAACTGAGCTATGAGGCCAGTCTCATAGCTCAATTGGTAGTCATCATAAATATAATTTCAGCTGTGCACGAAAGGAGCTGTAGGAGGCGCACTTTGATCCTTTCACTACACTGATTTTTTCACCGACGGTCATAGGCCCTTTTCGGGGCCACCATACCTCAACCTGGTCACTGACCTTATATAGGATGACCAAGAAAGAATCAGTGACCTGACAAGCAAGCAACATTTTAGCCATAGGACGTCCTCTCCGTTAAACATAGATTTTAAGCATGTTGTTGTTTGATAACTTTGTTATTTTGTTACTCAATCACGCTAGAACGGACCTGGATGAAATTTCGCACAGAGATAGATTATCGTCTGGAATAGCACATAAGATAGGCTACGTTTTGTCCTCGTGTAGGTGCGAACCACGCTAGCGAAGCCGCGAGCGGAAGTAGTAATCCTATTAATATTATAAATGCGAAAGTTTGTGAGGATGTTTGGATGTTTGTTATTCAATCATGCCGTAACGGCTCAACCGATTTCGATGAAACATAGAATGTAAATAGTTCTTTATCTAGCATATACTTTTTATGTAGCGAAGCCGCGGGCAGAAGCTAGTAAGTAAATAAGAAAGTCACGTATCTCCCCCTTTAAAGAGGCTTGCCTCACTGACCTGGTGTAGTCGGGCGTGCGCGGCGCGGTGGGCGTGGCGCCGGACCCGTCGGGCTCGCGCTCGAACACTTCGCCGTCCTCAGGGTACAGTGGAAACCTGCCGATCAATGCCAGCCTTCATTTTGAGGTCAATTTTATAAAGGGTACCGTCCGGGTACGTTTAAAAAAAACCCCATAACATCATACAAATAAAACTTCTCAAGTACCTTTGTAGTAATATTTTTTTAATTGTTTGTTTTAGTTTTGTGTGTTCCAAATGTTGTTGTATATTTTGTATTGTAAATGTTAGTTACCTTTTTGTGCTTCGTGTTTTCTTTATGTATGTATCGTGTTAGTGTACGTGACGTGTTTGGTTTCTGGTTCCGACGGAAGATCAGCGTTGTGATGGCCATGTTCAATGGCTATCACAACATAATGCTGAGTCGGACGCCTTTTCGTAGCATTTAAGTTTTCTTTCTTTCTCTTTCCTAGTCTTAGTTTGTATAGTTTAATCCATAAGGTGTTGGGTAATTTTAAGGTTAATGCTACGAATAAAAGTATTTTCTTTCTTTCTTTCTTTCTTTGCTTCCGTTTAAAGATTCCGTACAAGGCCTTTGATTATCTTAGCGTTTGTAAAAAAACATTTTCGCACACATAGTTATGACCCACAGGATTGCCCGTGGGTATCAGAAACTACGAGTACCATCACCGCAACACCCAGACCAGGAACAAATATTTGCAGATCCTGCAAACATTTGCAGAAGCCTTGCGTCTCAGACGGGCACTCACCTCAAATGCGATAGTTTGTTTGTTTTATGTTGGTTTGTCCTTCTTTTAAGCAGTAACGGATTGTGATTTTGCATCAAAACATTTAAAGAGTCGGAGAATGACCTAGGCTACTTTTTATGCGGGTACCACGCGAGCGAAACCGCGGACGGAAGCTAGTAAGCATTACCTGTAATTATCTTCAGAGAGTCTATCGTCATCGTCTGTGGCTATAAACTGAACGCACAGAGCGCAGTCACCCTTCACACTCTGTAGCGCCTGCACTGCTTCCTTGTGACATGCCTGAAACCAAAGAGGTGTGAAACAAAAAAATTGGCAAAGCAAACCTAAAACTACTCTGTTCTTGTAATGTACAGTCGCCTTCACTAAGATGTATACAAGTAGTACATATCATTATTTTTCAAATAACACCTTAGGTGAACGATTAAATTGAAAATGGTACAAGTTGATCGTTAGGAACATAATTTTCTAGTTTTAACTCAGACCAATACCTAAAACTACTCTGTTCTTGTAATGTATAGTCGCCTTCACTAAGATGTATACAAGTAGTACATATCATTATTTTCCAAATAACACCTTAGGTGAACGATTAAATTGAAAATGGTACAAGTTGATCGTTAGGAACATAATTTTCTAGTTTTAACTCGGACCAATGGCCGCGAAAATCCGCCCATTCCCCGTGCTATTAAAAACTCTTTGAATGGCAATGGTACAGGCACGATTAAAAACTATGAACTCAAAACAAAAATATGTCAAGGCCAAAGGCACGTGCATCCAGGCCTTTAAATTTAAAAATAAAGACGATCAAGTGCAAGAACTCGCGCCCTGAGGCTTCCGTACCATTGGTCGTGGGTTCGAATCCCGGTTGTGCACCAATGGATTTATAAAAATTAATAAAAATTCTAAGTGTAGGAATTGACAAACTTATATATGCGGTCACTCACGTAGTCATTGTATTTCATTGACCGCAAATATAACTTTGCTTCCTAAAAAACTTCGAAATTTCTCAAGTACAGACTTTTCCCTTTACTTGTGTTACAAAAGCATTCTGAAATTTGGAATGGTAGGACATTCCAAAAGTCAGAATTGTGAGGTAACTGGAAGTACCCCAGAGGTTTTTGGTTTTCGCCATTTCCATACAAAAATTATACATTGCCATATCTTTTTAATGCATTAAGCTAGAGCTTTGATTTTACGGCACCATAAGCCCACATACCTTAATAGGTGGTATAAATTTCAAGTTGATACCTTTAGCCGTTTCTGAGAAAAAGGGTCTTGACAGACGGACAGACAAACAGACGGACAACAAAGTGATCCTATAACGGTTCCGTTTTTCCAAAATAGGTACGGAACCCTAAAAAGATTGAAACTCTTTGGCACAGACCTGCGTAAGGTCGACGTCGTTGATGGCTAGGATGGCGTCCCCGACGTACAGCTGCCCCGTGAGAGCGGCCGGCCCGCCCGCCTCCAGCTCCGAGATCAATATAGGTATGCCATGCTCACGACCACCCTGGGAATCCATACTAATATATTACAAATGCGAAAGTAACACTGTTTGTTACCTTCTCACGGCTTAACGGATCGTAATGAAATTTGGCAAGGAGATAGATTATATCCTGGGAAGAACTATGAACATAGGCTTAGTAATTAGCTTTTGACTGGCCTCATAGCTCAGTTGCTAGTAACTCTGCCTTCTGCGCTAGAGGTCGCGGGCTCGATGTCCGCACTGGACAAACATTTGTGACTAACACAGATGCTTGTTCTGTGTCTGGGTGTTAAATATATATCTATTATGTATATCAGTCTCTGGTACCCATAGTACAGGCTATGCCTAGTTTGGGATTAGTTGACCGTGTGAATATGTCCGGAAAATATATATATATATTTTAATTAGTAAAATAGCCACTTGTTCATAAGTAAATTGGGCTGTACAACTAGTGCAAAGAATAGCCGACCTAATGAGCAAAATTGAATCCATACTATCATTCATAAATGCGAAAGTAACTCTGTTTGTTTGTTACCTTTTCACGAATAAACGTATCATAATAAAAGGCAAGGAGATAGATCTTAGTCTCAAAAAATAAAAGGGGTGAAATAGGGGTTGAAAGTTTGTATGGGAAACCCGTAATTCCTCTAGTTAGGGATCGGAAAATTCAAATTAAGGCATTTGCTAAGAAATTAAGAATTACGTGTTTCAGTATGCTAAAATCATACCTAAATGGGGCAAAGTGGGGAGTTAAAACTATGAGGTACTAACTACCTTTCATAGGAAGGACATAGGCTACTTTTTAACACAGTATCTCGCGATAGACGCCGCTGGCGGAAGTTAGTGTTATTTATATGGATACGCACCGTAACAGATATCCCCAATCCAAGATGCTGGGAGCGCCGCACTCGGACGGTCCGCGGGCGCGCGCGCTGCGAGTCCTGTCCCCCGAGGGGGTGCAGGGCGGAGTGCGCGGGGAGGGGCGGCCGGGCCGGCCAGGGGGATAGCCCGCGACACACACGGACTAGGGTTTTATGCCTTTGCAGGAGGATTTCTGCCTCTACCTGAAAATATCAGTCGTTGAAATAAAAAAACAGCCAATCAACAGTTACATATTAGCCACTACCATTAGTAAGTAAAAAAGTAAAAAGTTTTTATTGCTGTAACCAAATTTTTCAAATATTTAAATCTGGTTGAGACCTTCTTTTAAGTAAATATGTACTTGTGTTAGAATGCCCCACTCTTCCATATCCATATTATTAGGTTACATAAAGGTAAAACCATTAGTTATAGATATTTAATTAAAATTTAAAATGAAATTATTTTCTGTGATAAATAAAGCCAATTAGTTCCATCAATAGAACAAACATTAGAACTAGCGGTAACAGAGAGAATATACAAACAATATCAATCGCTCAACAATCACACGGTAAACACGTTTTAGTCAGTGAAAAATAACGTTAAAAAACGAATGTGCGTCAGGCAAGAATAATTCAAGATAGCGTTACGATTACTATACGATAACAAATATCAAATACTAGCTAAGTAGTTAAAAGGTTTCAAGCATCGTCGATGTCATTGGATATGCTTGAAATCTCATATTTGATTTTTACTATGGTATCGTAGGTCGTATCGTAATGAAACTTTGGTATTTGGTATCCTTACCTGCGCCCAAAGGGAGTCCCTTACTTCCGACCGCATATCTCTGCCAAGAAGCTGCAACTGCTGTATCCGCCCCGCCAATTCTTTATCCAAGTACTTTGTAGCAAGCCTGCAACACGCGCATTATATTATACGACATTCATATGCATTTTACGTTAACCTATTTGGTGTCACAAAAGTGAAACTAAATGCAGTTATTTTAATAGTGAACATAATTCCGTAAGCATTTATAGGCAGCATCCGATAGCTAGCATCCGAACGCGAAAGCGGATAGTAGAAATAAAACAAGTGATAAAGCTCAAATGCAGTCATATTTGGTCATTTATAAAAAGAGATATTATGATCTATGAAATCAGCTGTAAATCTTAGTAATTGGCCATCAACATTTTTATTGATCTTTAGGGCCCAGCCTACACCAAAAGACACCAATGCCGCGACAATGCAGAATAGCAGTCTTAAAAGTAGACTAGTAAAAGACGATTGGAGCAAATGAAAGTAATGATTTTACTGAGAACTTTCGCTCTTATATCGTTAGGAATTTTAAGTGCAAAATACAAGATGATTCATATTATGTATACTATCCCGAAAGGGACTTCTTCTATACCCAATTATTGATAGAGATAAGTTTGTACTACGATTTCAAAAATTAGTCATTTTAAACATACACTTTGAAAAAGTTTTGGGGTCAAATCAGTTCAAACTCAATTATTCAGTTATTTTAGGTAGCAATCTTGATGTTGATCTTTTCTTACGTTTAATAATCCTACTAATATTATAAATGCGAAAGTTTGTGAGGATGTTTGGATACTTGAGGTTCAATAACGCCTGAACAGTTCAACCGATTTCGATGAAACTTGGAATAGATAGGAGAGCGAGCCGCGGGCTAAAGCTAGTTAGTTAGTTATAAAGATGATAAAAGTCTAAAAACCGCTGATCTGATAGAATAAGCCCTTTCCGGGATAGAATACTTGTTACGGAACACGTTGTAGATCTGACCCAATGTAATTTTATGTGGTATGAAGTTTTCCTTCACATAGGTACTTATGTAAACATAAATAAGGGAATTTCACGAAACTAATACATTAAAGTAGTGTAAACCTACATACCTACACGGTGAATAATATTTACCTCGCACCGAAGAGTTCAGAATGTAGCGCTAGCACGGTCTCCCGTAACGCTGCGTTCTCCCTCGCAAGCTGAGCTGCCTCAGCTCGTGCTCTCGACGCGTCCGTGACATTGCCGGCCGCATCGCCACTCTCTTGGCAACCACCTGGTGACCATGCAGATAGATGAACTTTGAAAGACTAAATTCTACGTAACAATATCGACCAGGATGTGAATTTGTAAAGTCATGCGCACCAATCAGCTTATCGTTACCCCAATAGAAGGTGCCAAAAATGCCAAATGCGTTTTAGAAAAATGTGCTAATTGTTCATAATTATTGTCATCATCATCATTCTTTCAGCCTTGAGCGTTCACTGCTGAACACAGGCCTCCTCAGTTGATTTCAAGAGCGACCAATCTTGTGCGGCTTGCACCTAATGGCCCCCAGCATCCTTTATTAGGTCGTCTTTCTATTTAGGGGCGGGCCATCCTACGCTGCGCTATCCGGTGCGTGGTCTCCCCTCTAGAACCTTTCTGACCCGTACTGTGTGCGTATAAAAATAAAGTGAATTGAATAAAAGTTCAGGTAGAATGCAAAAAGCGTACCCGCTGACGCAGCTCGAGTCTGTACCAGTTCTGCCCTCATATCCACGAGTTCAGCCTGCAAAAATAGAACAAAAACCTTTTATCTCTGAATTCCACATCTAACAAACGGACAGCTCGGCTTCGTATTTCAACAATAAGTAGTGTCGAATGTCGCGGGTGTGATTTAGCGCGACAATAGAATTTAATCTTTATCCGAATCATTAGCAAAGCGGGCGCTCTTTCATTCCATACATACAATTCCAAAGTCAAAGTGTGTTTATTTCAATACAATCACTAGGATCACTTTGAAACATTTTAGAAACTAGGTCAAGCTACGCCTGTTCCTCGCAACCAAGCCTAGAAGAATCAGGCAAACAAAATATGCCTTTCTTTTTTTTTGATGATCCTTTTCACAAAATACTTCGTGTGGTGCCGTGCCGATCGAACAAGATGAGGCTAAGAAACACTTATGTTTCGTAGAGGACATCGTCGCAATGCAATCACCGTTGCGGTGTTGAAGACAGTCAATACGAAGCATACTTTTAGCGCGTCCTAATGCATGCTCACTGTTGTGGCTCGACCCGTAAATCCGATTTAACGTGTAGATCGGGAATTTATGGCACGGAATAAATAATAGTTGTACTACTTATGGGCACGCGCACGGGCGTATAAATCGTTTGACTTCTGTACCCAACATAGGGAACATGCCATGCCCTCATCGAATCTCAACAAATCATGGTTATAAGTGATTTATTATATTTGCCCTGTGGTTGAATGTGTCTCAGTCACGTACGAATTGGGTCAAAATAATTGGGCCTTATGCGAGCTGATCTCAGTGCCCAGACATGCACAATGAATAGGCGCATAGCTGAGACTATATATTACTTGAGATATGTCGACCACTTTACAAATATATCGAGAAAACTTAGATCGTAAACTGTGCCTCACCTTTGGATATATATCGCTTAGACTGCCAATACTATTGAGCTTATGTACTAGATTAATATAAGTTCTCATAGATAACTAACAGTATTCACCCTTTTTATCCTAATGCCAAGAGGATTACAATATCCTGCTTGGATTACAACCTATTCTAATAATGCTTAATTAATTGCTGCCAATAAGTCCTAGAAGTCACACAGCGACCGCATCATTTAATGCAAATTTAGTTCTGAGAACTGTTGTCGATGTGATTCTAGGTAGATCGATTACGATCTAACACTGAGTAGGTTCTGAGAACAAAATAATCGACGACTTTTAATTAAATAGAATAACATATTATTTTTACTCGGCTGACCTGACAGATCAGTCGGTGTTATGTGGTTCAAACGTAACGTTTTGTGGCATGTTTGTATGTGGAAAAAATCGCGTTGCGCCCAAAAGGTTGGACGGATTTTGGTGTTTAGCGTATCATTTCAATCGTCTAGACCAGGAGACTGCTATAAATAAATAAAATATTAAAGATAGCAGCAAACAGCTGCAAAAGTATCTGGCTTAAAAATATAAAACTCGCAATGACATCAACATGTGTATCAAAATCCAGAGTTGATGGGGTAATTTCAAATACGTGTACCATTTTTTCCTAAAGTAGGTAAGTGTTCTGGGAGACCAGGTCCTAAAGAAAAAAATAATAAATAACTTAATTGTCCTGCAAATTATATGACTATCAAATAAATTCAAGAACCTTCTTTGAGGTCGGGATTAATGGTTAACGAAAAACTGCGTCCAAATCAGTTAAGCACTTTTGGAGACATTAAACAGCTGCAAAATTATCTTACTCAGAAAAATGAATTGCAGTGTTTTCTAAAAGTTTAAGGCACTGAATTTAAAAGTAATCTTTATTCCTTACAACATGCACTATAATTTTTTTTAATAACAGTGTTCAATTTCCTTGTCGCGTAAATGAATAATAAGCAGGCAAATAATACCAATTAATACGTTCTGCCGGGTTTTTAAATTAAACCTTGATGAGGATAATCATTATTTTAGCACCTTTGGCTTTGGTTTAACAGACTTTAAAGCGCACGTTTTAACTATTCTTGAAAATTTAAAAAAAATAAGGGGGAGTAGACTGGAAATAGGCATGTACGTGGATTCCAAGGCGGATGGGACAAGGTTGGCAATTAAACGAATAAAATATGTAAGATACCAAACATAGATAAGCAACATAAAAAGGTACAAAATCCAAGATATCTATGCATTTTATGTACACGAAACAAAATATTCATATATATATTATTCATGGAAATAAATGCAGCCAAGCAATGATAATATACAAGGAACTAGGGAAGAAAGAAGCGCAACAATATGACTCTAGTCGAAAAACTATCGGTTACGGTGTACAGTACAGTGGTGTGCATAGGCGGAAGTGTTAGTAATGGTACCGGTAGCAGAAGCAATGCATGCGATCTCAAGTGGACGGAATAGAAGCCACAAGGAGGCCGGCAGCTGCGCGTACGGTGCCGGTGGTCCGATGCACTCTGGCCAGCTCGGTTAGACTAGACCAGCGCTCAGACAGGCAATTACAGCCGCGTACAAATAGGCAATTTTACGTTGGTTAACTAGAGATAGTTGCCTAGTATTATGATGTGAATAAATAAAGACGGTCATATGCGAGTAGGACTCCCGCTCTGAAGCTTCCGTACCATTATACGAGGTCGAAAAATTGATATTCCAAATATACGAGAAGTGACAAACTTATATTTTGCACTCGCTCGCGTAGTTCACTGTATGAAATGACCGCAAATACATTTCTTTCTCACGGGATTTGAAATTTATTGGAAGTACACTAGATATTTAAAAAAAAAATCCGTTTCCATACAAAAATTAGAAATTCATTGTCATAGCCTCATAGCTCAGTTGGTAGTAACTCTGCCTTCTGCGCTAAAGGTCGCGGGTTCGATTCCCGCACTGGACAAACATTTGTGACTAACACAGATGTTTGTTGTGTCTGGGTGTTAAATATATATACCTATTATGTATATCAGTCTGATAAAACGCGAGGACCTGCGAGAAACGCGAGGACCTGCGAATGTTGGTGGGCATCATCACAGGTCACTGTGAATTAAACCATCACCTGTACAAGACAGGGGCTACTGACAGCGGATTATGTCGGGGCTGCCTACAGGGAGAAGAAACAGTAGAGCACGTAATTTTGCACTGTACAGCCACTGAAGAGGCCAGGACCACATCGGGTCTGCGGGCCGTGATCGGAAGCGGCTCCCAGACACCGCCGCATACAGGGATACTGAGAGAATGTTACCAACGACCCAAAGTCCTGCTTCGCTATTTTAAGGAGCTGGGCTGGCTGGGGTATGGTTAGCATAGGGGGACAATGCACAAAACACCCCACAGCGGGAAGTCAGTGCAGGTCTAGCCACCCCCGATTAGAATTATATGTCTCTGGTACCCATAGTACAGGCTATGCCTAGTTTGGGAACAGTTGACCGTGTGTGATTATGTCCGGAATATTTATTTATTGTCCGGAATATTTACTTATAGCTTTGCAATACATTAAGTTAGAATCTTGTTTTTTATCCTTATCATATATATATATATATATCATAATTATGTACATAAGTTCATAATTATGCTTTTATAATTGGTACCTATACATTTCAAGTTGACATCTTTAGCGGTTCTCGAGAAAAATGGTTTTTGGTGAAACAAAGTTATATTTGCGGTCAATGTCATACAATGACTACGTGAGCGACCGAAAATATAAGTTTGTCAATTCCTACACTTAGAATTTTTATAAATCCATTGGTGCACGACCGGGATTCGAACCCACGACCAATGGTACGGAAGCCTCAGGGCGCGAGTTCTCGCACTTGATCGTCTTTATTTCGTATAGAACCCTAAAAATGCAAATTGATATTTGAAACTGCTTGTAACCATAAACGTAACAGTAACCACCGTTCGTTCATTACTGGAATTTAGTCACCCTGGCGGAAGGTCACTGACCTTGTGTAGGCTGTAGTATGGTGACCCTAAAAAGGCCGAAGGTGAATTAACCAGTGCGGACATCGGATGTAAAGCATATCAGCTTATTTCACTGTTGCTTTACAGTACCACGGGGCGATTCTGATTACGATTTTGTCATCGATAGTTGACTCACTGTGACATTTGGACTACTCAGTCATCTTTCACGCAGTCTCAAGAGAGTAATTTATTGGCAAGAAGCTTTACTTTGCGATTTTTTTAACTATGAGTGAATGTTGTGACCTTTAGCATCCCACGAGTATGAATGGGTGGGTCAAAATCCGTGTAATACACTTACAAAGCAACGCAATTTAGTAGGTACGTGTTTTATCGGTATTCCACCATCATGTTTATTTTGTTTGCAATTTAATTTCAAAGTAACTCCTACAAGTCGACCTATTATCCTTGACACACATAATTATGCACAAGCTTAGACTTACCCACACATTCAATTTTGCTAAAGAAACGTAGCGTTACTTGCGTAAACAAAATACCATCTAGGTAACGCATTATTTAGGATGAGGCTCGTTGTAAAGCAAATAACCAATAAACACGACCTACGCCGATTTCAAGATCATTATCGCCTGAATGGCGAGTGGGCGTCGTCTGTAGTGGTAAAGACCGATTGTGAATATTATAACCATGTATAAAAGAAAACCGCCTCCGCGAATGATACAATAATATTATATGCAATATAAATAAATGAACAGCTAAATCACATCGCGAGACAATGGATGCGGACGCGCAGCTTTTATTGCGAGCGGAGCGGACTTCGTACGGAGTCCATTTAACTCACAACAATATTAAATATACGTCGAAATTCATAAAAAAAACATCGTTGTTATACGGACTAACTTATTACGGAGTCCGCTTGGCATTCTAATTGTCGTCTGCATTAAATGTTACTCTAACTTTATAGAGGTAGGTAGTAGCTGTAGGGCCACACCGCGGTTTCCTCTGCGAGCGCAGTGGACTCCGTAAGTATTTTTAACTCACAACGATGCTTTAGGGCCGCTGTAAAATGTGAGTAACATTTTATGCCGACGACAATTTGAATGCGGAGACATTAGAAATAACGTTATTAGAGAATACATCTTCTGTTATAACTTTGCGAATTATTGCGATACACATTACCCGTTTAGCTATGCAAGCGATTAAAGTTTGTTGTTGTTAGAGTGTTCAACACTCTCACAACACTCAGTGTTGTGAGAGTGCGGTGTTAGCGCTTTACGCAAAGTTCGACGAAAGCCCTTTCCTTATGCCTGTGTGGGCGGCGATCTGAGATAAAGTCCAGCCGGCGGAAGATTGATTCACCGCTGTTCGAAATCATTGCACGGATCTCAGATACACGAACGATTTGACCGGCCGGCGCACGCGCCGCATCAACTTGATGCACACCACACGTGGACTTGACAATTCATGCTTAGCAACAATAATAAATCTTCAAATCTCTGTGTCGACACGTTTCGTCCACGCTTGTCTTACAACATGAAATTTGATACTCATTTGAATAACAGCACATGCTATCACGTTTTACTAGTGAGATCGTACATAAAAGCTCTTGAGGCTACACGTATTTACGTGGACCACACCGGTTGAATGCACCATACAATATTATATCCGGAATGTATGTCAAAGAAACTGACAAAATAGATAAAGACATATTTCAATGTAGGTTTACATTAGGGGTTTACAATTTGACTATTCCCCCTTTTTGTATGAAAGTCATGATATAGTCCAGGATAATATGGCCACCAAGCTTATAATTCATCACCATCGTTTCAGCCTTAGGACGTCCACTGCTGAATATAGGCCTCCCCCAAAGATTTCCAGAGCGACTTTCTATCATGTGGGGGGAATTTGCCCATACTCGCCATGCTGGGCACGCAGGTTGGCGAGCGCAGTTAGAGCTATCGTTGTTAAAATATGGGACGCTGCTGCCCATCGCCTAACTTTTTCCTCTGAGTTGCCTTTTACGACATCCACGGGTATATATGGAGGGGCCTATTCTTCAGCTGGGCCACCATGGACTAGCAAGATTTTCATTAACTCCAAACTGAAGTGGTACTGATTTCCTCACGATGTTATCCTTCACCGTTTTAAGCAAGTTAAAGCTCATTAATTTTTTGGAGAAGAAAAACTCATTGGTGCAAGGCCCGGTTCTAACCTTCGGATCGAAAGTCGGGGAATCTCCCACGAGACCAACACGGCTTTTTAACTCCATGAACTTTCATTAACTCCATACAAGTACAATATTCCTATGCAGGCATAAAGTGCATATTATAATTTTAACTTTACACGATAAGCACTACTTACGCGTCCAAGAGGTCGTTGTGTCTACAGCCTACATGCCTCGTTATTGTGTCTGTCGCATGTTTGCACCGCATGCAAGTGTTCATTAACATTTGTGTCTGGACTCCGTCGCAGTCTCATCACGCTCGGGGCGCAACTGTCCTCCTCCTTTTCTCTCATTGCCAGTCAATATGCAAATGACTCCGTAAAACATTCAAAATATTTGTAATGGACCGCTAGTCTGAATGCAAAGAGCTTTACTGTGAACTATGGGTGAATGTGTACATAATATGTACAAGTACAAACAGAATTCATACGATTTCGTCAAGTAATTTCGTAAAATTTTGACAGCTTGTAGTGGTTCCACGTGGCCATGAATGAACTCACAAGCAATATACTCTGTGCACCCACGCTGCAGATACTTGACACCCATATAAAGTTTAATGCAACGGTCCGATCTTTAAACTTCTATTAGTCTCTCACTACATGCGATCCCGCAATGAATGAATAACCATAAAATTTATTTCAAACCGATCATCTGGGACACGTGATATATTAAAGCTTATATGAACAAACGGGCTAAGTTCAAATATAGTCAGACAATGGTGAGAGTTTAATACAAAGGTAGATAGATTGCTACACAGGAAATGGATTTTATCTTGACACCAGCAAGAGTGGATGGATACTCTGCGGGGAGCCGCGCCATCAACATAATCATCCTAAGCTATTTCCAGCAGACTCTACTCTACTGTATACTACAAGTTGGTTTTAACATTATCCATAGCTTAACAATGACAAATTTCAGACGCCGAAACGAAGAGAAAATACAGCAAAATAAAAAGCAAAGACAACAAGAGTATGGTAGCTAAGGAATGCAAATATGACAAGGTGTAAAGACGAACATGGACCGCGTCTGTTGACAGTCGCCAATTGTTACACTTAAGTTAGTTGAGCAAATATTCTGAAGGAAGCAGTTTATGTTCATGTAACATTTACTAGCTTTATGTAGAGGAGCATTATTCCTTGTTAGGTAAGTGAAACTATCTTGAATATGGTTTGTCGCTTTTGTTAGTGAGTGCTTAAACAGTTTTCAAAAGTTTCGTGAAAGTTATGGGTGGCCAGACGTGGAGCCGTGAGCAAGTTGGACTGATGATGGCTATGCAAAGTGTGTGAGTGCGAGGCGACATTATTGGTACGAAACTAATAAAAAACTCAGTCGTTGTTTCTGTGAATTTAATGACATCTAGAAGATTAAATTGGCCCGAGATTTTTTTTGATCTTTTTAAGGCGACATGCTTTCTTGTTGTTGTGTCACTAATTATTTCTTAGTCATCTTGTATTAGGTTGAGATAGTGACCCTGAAAAGAGCCTATAACCGTTTGTGAAAGAATCAGTGAAGTGTAAGCACAGTGCGCCTCTTAGAGGCTCTTTTCGTGCACAAGTCACATATCATCGAATTTATAGGTTCTAGTCTAGATCATGCCGGTTTCCTCCCGATGTTTTCCTTCACCGTTTGAGAGCACTAGTATAGCCCACATAAATTTTCCGAATGGAAAATCCATTGATGCACGATCGGTATTCGAACCCACCTTACCTACACAACCTGATCCAACACCTGTAGATCGAAAGGCCACAACTAATCATCTATGCAAGACATACCTACCACCCCGTGGTGATTCTTGCCATATCTGTCTTTGATAAAATCAAAGGTAACTCGAATCAACTTCTAGATATTTAATATACAAGATCCGCGTTCGTAAAAAAAAGCAACGGCGGCGCTCGCATAAATGAGAAGCTAGTCGTGTTTCATTAAAGCACTTACGGTCGTGATCACACCTGGCTCGGTGTCGCGCCGGACGACCGACGCCGACGTGTTGTCTACTCGTACAACAATTTAGCGACATGCATTCTCGGAACTAAATCAATGCAACGCATGTACTGCACGCCGAATGAGAATATGCTACTGTCAGTATATCCCATAATGAATGGTGTTCGATTACATCAGGAATAGATGTCGCACATCTTCTGAAAAACTGTCATAACACAAAATATAAGAGTTTTATGTTCATGATTATGCCATAAGATTCAAATTTTAATTTACAACTACTCAAGAAAACCGACTGTAGTGTGATAAAAGCTCGCGCAGACAACGTCGCGGGTTACAGCTAGTAAACTAATAATTCATAACCCATCATCACGGCAAGTTAAAGAAAATAATATAATGCGTTTTTCTCAAAACTATATTTTTAGAGTTAGTTTTTCAGAGTATGTGCGATGTGCGAAAAAATATTTACTCCATAATAGAAACACAAGCGTGATTAATGGCGTGATTAAAAGCTATTTGCGAAAGCTCATTCATAAATAATAATTTATTGCTCGCTGAGTCATTAGGCGTAAACTTGGTACAATGCTATAAATCATTTTGTTTGTCTTCCTTTTTGCTGTAATTTTGGGTGTAAGTAAGACAGTGTTACTTTATATTTTAAATAGAAGAGCTTTAATTCAATACATTGTCTCATGAGTCATGCATAGTCAATGTATTGAGTCTTTGAAACTCATCACTAAGAGAATCGTTTCATATTTGTGCTGCCTTCAAAGTCCCCAGAGTAGCTACATGCCCTATTTATGAATATTATTTAGGTTCTTGTATGTGCGTTCGCAGTGCACACCCGTATTACTGCTCTATTTAGAAATGATTTGCAATAAACTGCAAAATGGTGTCAAATTGCGCGATCTGGTTAAACGGGAATAGATGTTATGAAATTATGTATGTTTGCCTATTGGAAAGACTTTAAACATGAATATGTCGTAATTAATCCTGAACGTTATAAAAGCACCCTTTATGCTTTAACGTGTTTAGTTTTAGAGATAAGTTTAAGGTTTGTGGGGTAGGTAACGTGTCTGTGATACCGTAGCTGTTGCAGACGTCTATAGGCGACCGACGTGACCAGGTACCATCAGGCGCGGGCGTCTGCCAGCTTGTTTGTCACCAAGTTTTATAGGAAAACCAATACTCACTATTTATGTATATTCACTTCATACTTACGGGAATGAGATTAGAATTGCTATAGGCGGAGATACAAATTTATGTATTCAAAGGTATTCATCATACTCCATAAACAAATGCTTACTCAAGTCAAGGATAATAAAAACCGACGAAGACTTAAAATGATTCGAAGTCATAAACACATGAAGTAGTTTTATAGCTGTTCCATCCACTCAGTCAGCAGTAAAATTGCATCGAGATTAGGGTACGGGGAGTCTAACAATGAATCATTGGTATTCTCAGACAATGCTGAGAGCGCATGAGAATAAGAATCATATTTACATGCTGTTTCTTAATCCCATGTGTGGTAAATGCCTCAAAACTTAGGTCTTAAGAATTTCCGTATGATGTGCAATCACATTCGATAACAATTGCCAAAAGCAATTCGAGAGGAAATAGTAATGTTCAACGAGCTGGCCGCAAATCGAGCCGAAGTATTCAACTGATACAAGGGAATAGGAACAGGTTAGCGAGCCCGCACCGGTGTTTGCGGTCACGACGTCCGAGGATGGTGGCACGCTCGACAGAACCACAAAGTGGACCGCAGGAAGGCATCCCGCGTACATGGTGCGGGATGCCTTCCTGCGGTCCATTGCACCACCCACAAAACCTCAAAACCATCCCAAAACTTTTCATATAACAACCCGAATGGGGGCAACACAATAGAATCTATGAATGACACGGCTCTTTCGAGATAGCGACGAGCGACAAAGCTGTTACACGCGCATATGCCCTTTTAGTCTATTGAATGGTCACGTACGTTACTAAATTGTGCTTGACGCAAGCTTTTTGCGAAATTGAGAACCACTTTCAAAAAATAATCAAAACAACAACAGTTACTTATGCTACGAACATTCAATCCAGCAAAACTGTTGGAAGGCATAATTGAAATTCTGTAATACACGGGCAACATCGGGCAACATTGGGTGGATTATAAAACATGCGTTATCTTTCACGAGACAATATGCAAATTAAAACGCAGACCGTGCACGCAGTACCTAATAACGTATTTGTACTGTCAGTCATAGTCACGACTAACATTCAATGGAAGTTAAAACAATTAACGTTTATTTATTTTCAAATACCTATTTGATTGAATTAATTTACATAGGGAATATTTAACATTTATAACTTGGCGTAAAGTGCACATTATTACTTTATATTAAACTTCATGTGCTTTAAAATTTATTTTTAAATCTTGGTAAAGCCGTAATGATCCGACCAATCACTAGCGATCTTCAGATTCAGCAATTTCTACAACACAATGTGTGACGTGACCGGTGACAACCGAGACTTATTATGCGAGATTTTCCCTTCAGACATGCGGAATCTTAAAAGTAAAGTCATCAACAACTACACATGTCTTCACGCTAATCAAACATCAATTTCTTAGAGAGGCTGTGAAAGTATTAGCTGTAGCCACCGGCCTGATGGAACTCACACTACAACGCCTTAGCTATGGAATTTTAAAATTACATGTTCCTTTCGCGAAGCATCATTTATTGCAAGGCCCTGCGAGCTATAACTTTACTTCATTAGGCTTTACTTGAGGGTGATGAGTAATTATGCTCTCTCATGGCATTCTAATCGTTATTGGAAAGAACGAATGTTAATTAGAAAATGTAATTAAGATATCAAAAATATTTCTACGAGTACATTGAGAGAAATTCGTAGGTGAGTTATTGGTTATTATCAACTAGGAGCACCAATTTTTGGAAAAATTCGTCGATTGTTATGGAAATACATTTTCTGTGGACAAATTATGCCAATCAAAATATTATATATTTTGAGTAACGCAGGCCATTATGCAATCTTGAGATTCGCTGCTAAATCTTTTGGACATAATTTCCTTGTGAAGATATAATTAAGCCATTAAATCTACATCACAATACTAGAAGTTTCACTTCTAGCACCATGACATATCTCTTAAGCCATTAGTGAATAAATACGGCATAAAATCTGATGTAAATCGTCGCATATCATTATGAATAGTTAAGTGTGTCATAAAAAGCGGACTAAATCAGAATCCCATTGAAGCTGCAATAAATAAACATTAATCAACACCCAATGGCTTCATGCACATATCACATGATGTATATGTATGTGTATTACAGAAAAGCTTTCAAGTTTTCCTTTTTTACTGCCGGATGCAGTAACTCGAAATCGAGATTTCCAAGTAGGAGCTATTAGAACTGCTCCGTAAAGTGACGATTGGCGAGAGTACTACGAGTAATAGTGATTGCTGGTCGTTAAATTCTGCTTTTAACATGTGGGTACATAAATTACATAATAGAAGCCAAAACTCAGCTATTCGCCGATCCAGCGTTATCTGGGAGTTCTTAGCGTGGAGAATGATGAGATGATGGGTGAGAAAGGAACAGAGAAGGCAAATCGTTTTAAAATGAAATGGTTGAGAGCATAAGTTGCAAGTCTTACGGACAATTCCCAGGGGCGACAGACAGCCGACAGGCGAGACGGACCTGTCCTATTATCATATTATGAGCAAGCAAATCGTGTGCAGGTGTAACCGAGTGCCAGATTTCGTAGACGCACGGGTGCTAGTGAAGTATTCTCATTTTTAAGTAGTAAATAAATACCACTAAAAACTTCGAAATAATTTACGGATAAAAGGTTGGTGAGGTCAAAAAATATGTATCGCTGAGATTAATTTCAAATCCCGTGTTCTGTTACACTTAAATTTGCTATTATTATCATACAACGAACTACCTGAGCGACCACAAGATATAAATATAAGTTTATCACTTCGTAAACATGAGATCTCTATTTTCCGACCGCGTGTAATGGTACGGAAGCCTCAGGGTGCGAGTCACACTGGCACTTTTTTTTTAAATAAAGTAGCTCTCAAGAACACCTTTTTTTTAATTGGTGATGGTGAGGCGTTTGACCACCATTTCACTTTTGCAATCGCGATGTGGCCTAAGCCTAATATGGAGCACGCTTTCCCAGAAAGAACTTATTCACTCTAGATTTGAAGACTCCTAGATTGTTCTCTTCCGGGACTCTTTGACTATGTGCTTACTACTGGCCAAGTTTGTAAGACGCAATGAAACATTATGTAAGTACAATGTTTCATTGCGTCAGCCAAGCCAAGTCCAATATCAATCAGGAAATTCTCATCACACTTTACGAGGCCTATAAAATCAGGACGCTTTATCAACAAACAAATACACCACGCAAAAGCTTGTAAATGTATGTGCCCTAATTGAAAACGCTCAAGTTACGTAGAAACAATTGAGTATGTAGGGACCTAGGTCATAGGTAATGTAGTAAAATTATTCCTCGACGATCAAAACATAAACCCGTATTTAAACGGCGTGCGATATATTATGTAAAATATATTTTAAGAAAACAAAATGATCCACACGTCTACTGATGAACGTTTATTTTGAGTTGTACATTTGACAGCGTATGATATACGGCTTAACGATATCGCAAGCGCCTAAAAGTCAACTAAAAATAGACTTCATTCAGTAAATGTAAGGATGATTTTGAAATAAATTTCAACTTATCGCACGCCATTTGAACACGGCTTAAGATGATGTTTGAAAGGTTGGATAGTCGTGTATATGCACACTTGTTGTGACCTTATAATATCATATACGTATTCGTATGTAACGAGCAGAAAGTTCAAATCGTACCTTGTTTTGACATCAGAAGATTTATCGTCAACTTTCGCGTATATCTACGGTAGGTACAGACAAGTCGGATCAATTAAATATTGAATCAATGAAGTTGTGAATACTGTGTTCGAGACTGCACAATTTATCTTTGGAGACAGGGCGAGCGAGCACTTTGTTTGTCCTGTTATTCGTGCGTGGCTATTATCATAAATCGGACGCGTATTAGGGCACGCACGATTTTGTAAATTCTTGCTGACATGAGATACTATCAATAATTCAATGACGATTGTAATGAACAGGCGAATGGATTGGACCGTTTCGATTCGCTGGCTCTTTACTTTAAAGTACCTATACCTTGTAAATACATTGTAAATTCCTATTTTGGTAAGCATAACTAGCGGTTTATATCAAAGTGACATGACATAAATTAAATTCTAAACTTGTTAGCAATACTGAGCTTTTCGTAACACAAGTATTTATGTTACTGTCAGACGCCTGTCCCTCTCTGATAAAGAGCGATGTGTGTCTCCTATAAATTAACAAACACGACACATAAATCAATGAAACAAAATTACTATAATGATATAATTTACATTTTGACCTATATTTTTGTAACCACGGTTAAAAGGATATATGCACATCAAACTATAATACTACTATCATAACCCAACAATGAAACTTCAAAGTCCTAATTAACAATAGAAAATAATATTGACTAATAAATCAATAAACACTTCACTGATACCGATGATTTCAATGATACTGATCATGCCATATATTAAGTGTGCAAATATAACTATATCTTTCAGGATAGTCAAGCCAAGCACGAGCCCAAAAGGAACGATCCGACGAACCCACGAATGAGTGTTCCGTAGATTTACAACGCACGCCGTTGTAAATAAATAAATATTCCGGACATATCACTCACGGTCAGCTGATCCCAAATCTACGGAACACTCATTCGTAGCAGTCGTAGCGTCGTATTTCGTAGTAAATACTGACCGATAGATTTCGACGAGTTTTCAATGCGGAAGTTCATCTAACACTGCTTCTTCCTAGCTATATACAAGTGGTATATATACAGTTGTACTATCGGCTTTTAACCAATAACACAAGTACTACGCATATCGAATCACCGCGACAGCCTCATAAATTATAGCATACATATTAATTACATTTGGATATGAAAGCAAACCCTGCCTACAAAGTTAATGGCCTCGTTAAGATCGCGTAGCGTTTGACGCCGCTGAGTCAATTCAAATGCAAATTGAAAACAAGTATGAAACATATCAGTATGGGCTATTAATAAATTCAAGCAACTGCGAATATCCTCATAAGTTTCAATAAGTCACATACAGTCACGGGCTGGAAAAAAAACTCTTATTTCGCACGAGCTCACCGACCGCCGACGGTATGCGGATAGCTGAGGACTATCAGCAAGCTTGGAATATGCAAAGAGATTTTATGTGTACCTATAACTGGTCGAGAGAGAGTAGCGAGCAAAGATCTCTCAAACAACTTAGGCGAATAGACGTTGTATGTTTGTATGTTTATTTGTAAGAGCATAACTTTCGAACCCTCAGTCCAATCTGCATGGAATTTAGTAGTCAACAGGTTGTACTATCAAGATTTACTGTTACTACAATGCTGATACTACAATACATCAAGATTTACTGGTGAGAATATGAGTTAAATCGGCAAAGGGTTCGGTTAAAATTTTGGGGTTCAAAAGGTTTATCAAAAACAAGTTATATAAATATAAGAAGTGGGTCTATGTAAAGGCTTTGTTACTACATTCCTAAACGATTTTTATTATTATTCTAGGCCATATTATAGTTTTTGAGATACAACGCAAACACTAATTGTATTAGATGACCAACTAGATTACGCCCGCGGTTTCGCTCGCGTCGTACCTAGATAAAAAGTATCTAATATGCTATTCTAGGTATAGAAATTCCAAATTTTATCAAAATCGGTTGAGCCGTTACGATGTGAACCACAAACATCCCAATATCAAACATCCTCACAAACTTTCGCATTTATAATATTATAGTAGGAAGTAGGATAGGATATAATGTGAGCTTCCATTTGGTAAAGGTTCAATGACTTCTTTGTTCCTGTTAGATTGGATATTAGTTAGAACATGCTAAAGATGCGATTTAACTTTTACCAGTCATCGCGAGATATCAGTTCGGGGCGAACTACTAGTAGTGCGTAGGGCCTCATCCAATAAAGGGCAGTTGACCACCCGTATAGTACGGCCTAAGTGCATACCGCAAAACCCACGGAACCTGTCGGGCGGACCACAGCCTAGCGAACGGTCTCTGGATGGACACGCTCGGTGGTAATCGAAAATTATAAATGGCTAATTACTGTACGACCACGATCGCGCCACTTCATTACAACCGGTTATTACACGCACGTAGCATGTATTGTATTGACAGCTGTATGTATATAATGAATAACTCACCACCAATAGCGTTTTATTTTTCATTCACAAACGTGTACCAATGTAATCTTTTTTGTTGCGAACGTTGCGCGCCAACCAGGCTTTACATAAAGCTTTATGCAAATAACACGAGATGGCAAACTTCTTATCAGCCATTCTACCAAAATTTCTTGCACGATAAGAACCAAAATATTTAAATTCAACTAGGTACATATTTTTCCTTTGCGAAAATAACTACTTACCTAGGATACTGTCGTAGATGACGCTAAGAGAGGTTGTGTAATTTTTAAGCAATCACTACTTAGTATAAAATAAAGTCACTCCGTGTGTCTCAAAGTGCCGTGTCTCGGATTTTATTGGGTTCTACCTTTTCACTTATGGACAGGGTGTTTCAAGAAGAGAGTTTAGGTATCCAGGATTATATTGAAATCACGCAAAACCTCAGAAATCCACCCAAATGATTGTATGCTGTAAATGAATGTAGCACAATTTTTTTTTTCAATTTTGACAAAGAAACAATTTTAATGCTTCATTGATTCTTCTTTCGATTCGGAACAAACGAATGCCTTAAAACGAAAATGGTTTTAAGGCATTACAAACTCTGTATAAAATATGGACGTTTTTTGAGTAATTTTGTGGATATTATGAATAACGTGCAAAGTTGGGGCTAGCCACCTATTACATTATAAAAAGAGTGAAGTTGCAAAATGGCATTGTATGTATTCAGATTCAAAACTTCAGATCATCGCGAGATCTCAGTTCAGGGTGAAATTCTAGTCGTTATTACTAGTTTATGTGTAAAGTGAGCCTCAAAGTAAAACCTTGCCATTTACCTGGTTTGAATTTGTGGGTATGTAGTTACATATGGTTCGATTTCAACTACAAGCCTCATAAAATTTATTGAACATGGTATGATAGGAACGAGGAAGTCAAATGTTTACAAGCAATTCAGCGGTGCCCCTAGCAACGAAGGGAAAGTCAATTTATATAACAGTTGTAATGTAACGAGCAATATACAAATATTGATTAATGATGGATCTTCAATGACTCGATAAGTAAGTACTCGGACGGCGAAACACATTACATCTAAGTATGAGTATAAAACGCGACATCATTTCACAGTAACGATCTCGCAACAAAGAATTTCTTCTTCTCTCAATTAGCAGCTAATCAAGGGATTCATTTAGTGGAAATCGAACACACGATTTATGGGCACCGTGGAGCAAACTTTCTCACGCGTTTTACTACTCACTACTCGAGATTTAGCTAGAGCATCTCAATTATTAATTTTATGGTGGCTAATATATTTTTCGTAAAAATATTGATGTGAAATATTTAATTTTGACTTACATTCTGAAAATAAATGATTCTGATTCTTAATCAGACTTCGATACTCTCAGGTAGTAAAATTAAGAAAATATGCGAGAAAATGTGGAAACCTCCTGAAAAACTCGATCTGCAGTTTCCAGAGGTTTTCCATCTGTATTTTTGTAATGCATTTTACTTATAAAGGCCTATCAACATTTTTATTCAATTTCGAATTGGTTTTTTTAAACTGAAACATTCCCATTTAGCGCGACCGTTATAAACAGCTGACCAATAGAAAAAGTAAACGAACGCAGTGGAAACTTGGATCCGTCTGAAAAACTGGAAGTCTTCAGAATCCTGACAGGCGGGGAGTTGCGCGTACGCATGGGGCGTGTCCGAGCCGGTCGTATCCGGCGCCCGCGCATAGTCGCCGCGGATGCTGCGCCAGACGCACCTGTCACACGCGCCGTGCGACACGAAAGCCCACGTGCCTAAAACATCGCGAACTACAAACACTTTTTCAAATGAACAGTGAGAGTTCTGTGTCAGTGACTGCTGAGGGGCCCTAGAGGAATCCGCGTCTACCCAAGGATCCAACCCTAGGTCGGTAGCGCAATGTTTTACCATCTTATCACACTGTCGCATGTTTTGATAGCGCACGCAATTTCCGCCGTGCAAATTGCCTTAGTTGATGATTAGGTATATCTTTTTTGGAACTGCTTAGTTGTTTTGAACTGTATCCAGCAGTGGACTGATATAAAATGATGGATAAATTCAAGTTGTTTTGTTTTTTTACTACATTTAATTAACTGACTTAGACATAAAAGAATACAAAACAAACATAATTTTCTCAAATTTTATGTTTTTAATATGATTTAGTAGCATGATGCCTAGTTATGGTATTGTTTTTTTTTCCCAGAAAAATACCAAATGTTGAAACCAGATGTGGGAATTTTTCGAATGCAATGCAATTACCTTTACCTACATCTAGGAATTTGGAAATCCGTATTATTTTTGTACACAAATTCAAATAGGGTAGAAGGTCAAGGTAGAGTCTATACCTACTAGAAAAACAATACTCACTGGATCACTTCCGATTTCAGACTTTTAATTATTCGAATTGACTACTCTACTTTGAAAACGACTAATCTATAACAAATATAATTATTTTGAACAAAACCATTACCTATTATATAATTATTTCATGAAATGAATTCGTACCAATTTCCAATAAGGACTTAGGAACTATTATTATGTTCACAATTTTTTATTCATAATAGTTCATTAAAAAGTTGAGAAGACGGCTGACGTACGAGATAAATCAGTTTGTTCTATGATAAGATCTATGAGATAATTTCAATTGCCTAAACATACACTCCACATTTTGGCAGAGTTTAGAACTTTGAGCGCAATTATGAGTACCATTTACACCGGAAATCATTTATGTAGGGTAATTAGACCAACTTCGAGCGAAAGTGACCATTAATACATGAGGGCGAAAATAAACGCATCTTATTCGATCAGAAAGAGAACGGTTGCCAAACCTCGTTGCAGCAGCATAGTTTATTTTACTGACACGTCATGCTAATAACGGCAATCGAACCCACTTAGACACAGAGTATCTACTGCGGGTAAACCAGACTGGTACCACACCAAGACAGCTTTTCGGACGCGATATCTGATTTTGAGAATTACGGTACAAATTCAATCAGAAATGTTGCCTGCCGCTCAGTTCAACAACGATAGGTCTAAACTGCGCTCACCAACACGCGGGCCCAGCAAGGTATGGGGAAATTCCCTCCAAATATTAGGAAGCCACTCTGGAGATCTGTGGTGGAGGCCTATTTTCAGCAGTGGACATCCTACGGCTGAAATGATGATATATTTTATACTTTAAAAAACGGGATTCAGTGATGTGGAGTTCCTTTGAATTTTGCAAATAACTCACGTATTTTACAGCTTGACACTACAGTAAAACTCATAAATCCATCACAAAAACGCAACAAGTTAATTAACGACATTGGCTTTCATTGGGCTGACATAAAAGATCAGACGCCACCAGTGCATAATAATATGAACGAAGCAGCTAGTAGCGGTATAAATCAAGGCATTAGTGGGCCGACCGGCGGAGGAAGCGCTGTGGATATCATAATCAATGATCCGACATAAACTAACGTTAATTACTGGTGTAGCTGGGCCTCGCCTCCAGCTCCTGAAAGCCGCGGGCCCTATTGCGTAACGATGTAGGACGCTCAAGTGAAGGGCATTACAAGAGTAAACACTCGTTACTGCAACGATGATTTCATACCGGTCAAGGAAACGATTACAGGAAAACCTGCCATAAACGTATTTTTCTAATTACGTGTACGTAACACTATTCAAAATAAGATTAGATACGTTATTTTTTATTAATAACTTCGTTTGATTGTAAAGTGTTTATACGTAAAAAAAGTACTCGAACTCAAGGCCCTGATGATCTCGCATCAGGGCCTTGAGTTCGAGTACTTGTTAGGTAAGACCCTTCGATGTAGAGTGGAGAGTGCGGTCAGTAGCGTAGCATCATAGCTGTGCAATCACGGTCTTACTGAGAATCATTCGGTTAAATAATCGCGATTCGAGTCGATTAACATAAATTGTTGCGAATGCATGATCCCGATTCAATTTAAGATTCAAAAGATAAACTGTTTAATTGAATGGTAACATTACCTCAAGGCATTTATTAGGTAGAGAGGAAAGTCATGTACGGCCTGTAAAATCAATATGCCGCATGGGATTATAATTAAGAGCCATAAATAATGTTCGAACGCGGAACAAGCTAGCTTTTGAGACGGGAACAACGGGAACTCACTGAACTTTCCGATGTAAATTGCGATATGGATAAAATCTCAAGTAGGCATAACGACACGACCTATATTATAAGTTCTTCTACAAAGAGCAGATGCGATCAAAATAGAAATACTTGGTAGAGCTTTCATGGAAGCTTTTATAACTTATAATACGATAAATATATATATTTAAAAGAGAGATCCGATATGACACAGAACATTGTTTCACTCAACAAAACAGACATTTTCAAGAGCCATGGCGTTATGTAGGCAGATCACGATGCACTATCATTAACCACGGGAGAGGAACAAAAACATCATTGCAAATGAAATGTCATATTCAGATGTCGCAAATCTTTTAAACATTTAGGGACTATAATTGTACGCCAGTTCCTTGCAGTCGCAAGTAGAATGTCAGGATCAAATAAAGTGGAATGTGTAATAACCGTGTTTAAAGGGGTCCGTCGCATTAAATCAGGTGGTATGCATGTCAACGTGAGCAAACAGCAACTGCGGCACTCCAGACGCTACCACTACACAAGTGCCTAGTATTTGTTCACAAATAAAACTCCCGACACGTCCCAAACTCCGAGATAGATAATAACGTAAGGACAAACTTCACCCTACCAAAGATAAACTGCTTCTGTAAACGAGCCTAAGTAGTTGCGAAGGAAATTGTATCTTCGAAATTCATAACCTTGTTATAAGCTCGAGGTTTAAGATAATTATAATAATTATCCGATCAATGTGGCGAACGGACCTGTTCCATGGCCGATAATTCAGATAAACTTCATTCGAAATAAAACTAGTAGAATGAATTACTATTCTACTAACGAAAGACTTAGCAGGGATTTGCATTGTATGTTTGAAGACGATACGTTGTTGTTTTAACCTCCATACTACGCGCCTGCATCAGCTACAAAACGAGAGAGAAAGTATCCAGTATTTCGTAACCTATGAAACAAGAAAATCGAAAACAGAATTGTTATCTGAGAAAATATTGTAATATAAACGAGAACTTTAGATACATCCTTGAGCAATCAAACCCTTCGATATATTTTGAGGTTCCATTAATATTAACGGTAAGCCTTCACAGATACCTACATGAAGGCAAACAGAAACAAATTATCGCAGTGATCAAGGTGTCTAAACGAAATCGTTTAAAGCTGTTAACATTTAATTTACCATGGCAGATTTATCACGCTTAAGCGATATTATTATTCACGTTATCCAGGTATTAGAGTTATCCTGTTGCTCGAGTGATATACTTTATGTAATGTTAGAGAGAAATAGAGAATTTATGTCATGTTGTAACTTCTCGATTTACTTTAGGCTGGGTAGGTAAAGGTATCAAGTTATATGTG
This sequence comes from Anticlea derivata, assembly GCA_947579855.1. Classification (NCBI taxonomy): domain Eukaryota; kingdom Metazoa; phylum Arthropoda; class Insecta; order Lepidoptera; family Geometridae; genus Anticlea; species Anticlea derivata. Next base: position 3,805,177 of record OX388262.1, read on the forward strand.
CATCCGAGCCGCTCAAAGTTGCAAATAAAACTTAATGCTGAGTCGAGACTTTTTTGCTGCTGTGGTGTATAATCGCATTTCTCGTGCTATTAAGTTTTTGTGTATCTATAGTTGTTCTATATTCGTGCTATTATTTACATCTTTATAACTATTTCTTGCTTTTGTTTTATTTTTGATTGATATAACCTAATATTGTGTGTAATATAGCAAAATAATGTCTGTCTAGGTCTAAAAAAACAAGTTCTATGTATAAAAATATTCGCATACAAAGCACGAGTTTGTACCATTAGCGAATCCCGCCCAGTGAGTTCAAAGCGTCATATTATTTATTCATCGCAATGTTATTTAGATAATATAGCTGCCCAGCCGGTTCTCTAGGACCCGTATCTATAAAACGCTCTCAAACATGAGAGCGATCTTGAGATCGAGAAAAATGACAATATTTTAAGATCGCTCTCATAATTGAGAGCGGTTTATAAACACGGGCCAAGGAGTCGGAGCCGATATTACTAGACTAGCAGAAGTAGCGTAACATCTTCGCATAATTTTATGATTCGGATATACAACGATTGAGTCATAATCCCTATTTAATGTAACAAAAGCGAAACGTTCAGTTATTCTATCTATTTGCTATAATGTTTATATGTTATTTCTTCACGACTGATTTTATTAGCATAAACATTTGTGGATATTATGAACTCTATTTTGCATAACCTTTAGATAAATAAATTACATGAAGCAAGCGATGCAAGTATTATTTAAAACCATTAACGTTTTAGTTGAGACATAAATCTAACTTAAAACTCCTCGGTAGAATTGGGCGTCAACCGAAGATTACATTACCCTAACTTCATGCGTAGAGAATAGGACAGCTTAAAATTCAATCCGAGATTTTATAATAGTAATTCGCGGTTGCATCTGTAATTTTCTAACTGACTGTACCTTTGAATCTATGGTAGATAAATTAAGTAAACCTCCAAAAAAATTGTATGATTGGATTAGAGATTTATAGAAACTGAAGGTATTTTACATTAGTTCAGTTACAAAAAAATAAATGTAGGCGCCCCCTTCAGAGACCAAACACATTTTTGTTTGGTCTATTTTTTGTTCCGGAACTATCTTATTCATACAATAATGGTGAATGCAACCCGCTATGTGGCAGAAAGCTTGAAGTTCTGCGATGCTCTATAGAAATCTACCTAAAAATGTCACCAAAGGACACATCCGTTTTTATGAATACAGCTCTTGAGCTGAAGCCTGGCAACATTTTATGTATGAGGCACTTTTAGACAAAATCTAAAGTCATTTGTAACTATTCAATTTTGTAAAAAAAAATTATAGCTAATATGTTTAGGGAAATTGTTCGTCCATTAATTTTATCAAGAACAAAAGCGTTTACTGTGACGCATTCTTAATGTGTGTATACTGAGTGCGATTGTACCTACACTTAAAATTTAAAACGCTTTTATCTACTTTTTAACATTTACGGGGTATTGTTTAAAAATCTTCAATCCCCAGAACATTGAACCTCGAGTGTTGACCCTCCAGACTGCGACTTTATGATGCTCGGTGCACCGCAAGGATGAATCAGCCTATCTTACCATGTTTCTCGAAGCTATCGTCTATGATATCATTAACTTGCGTACTTTGTGGGTGATGAAATTAAATCTTGGCACAAATTGGTATCATTCTACAAAAGGTACAATACATTTAAATATACCTCTGAAGACATGTCAAGGGCCGCCAGTCGGAAACTTGTTATGAAAACAAGACAATGCAGCAACAGGTTAGCTTAAAGCTCGGTATGAAGCAATAGGTATTGTTTTGGAGACTTACGATTTGATCTATGGAAGATAGGTGCATGGATTGGATAGTAGAATGAAGAGCGAGGTAAGGAGACAAGTGCGAGTGCTTCAGTGCAACTAGTTAGTGGGTAGTTGCACCCAGATTACAGCGGCTTATACCGCTCCGGTACAATTGCACAATCTCAATTGTAAATGGCTCTCTAGGGCGATGTGACACACCAGCTTTTTCACAGCTTCATGCATTTGAAGGACATATGATTACATTCTAACATAAAGCTTGGCTCATGTTTTGAAATAATTAACGACTGACCCTAGAGAGTGCGTGTGAAACAACATTAAACCTTTTTTTACCTTTCTTGGTAATAAGTTGAACAATCAAAAGAAAAATGTTAGATGAATTAAGCAATAATTTTACTCTGTGCCTGTGGCACACATCACGCAATTTATAGACGCTTTCCCTTATGGAACTGGATTCAATTCAGTTCAATTTTTGTGTCGAATGGTTGGAAGACACAATGAGAATTTTACCACCACATAAAAATAACAAAACGGTAGCAGTCACGCACGCAACATCGCCTTCTCTAAATTATAATATTTGGCCTTTCGTAACAAAGGTTCAGACAGACACATTCTGAGAATATTTCGGCACTAAATTGGTGTTTACATTAGTGACATCACCTATAAAATGTAGTTAATAAAATTGTATTTGCTTTGCAAATGCTAACATGAAACATTCTTCGTACTTTTGGTATGTAGTAGCGACACTGTTGTAACGAAATCAGTGCATCTTAAGATATTATGTAGAGTCGATAGTGCGGTCTGATGAACGTGAGTTAGTTGGGAATTAATTGGCAGCACTGTCTGTGCACCGCGCCGCGCCGTCTGCCGCGATTCTAACCTACTTGAGACCAACTCATACCAATGACAATGGCGTTGCAAAACCTATGCAAATGTCATTGCAAATGTTAGCTAATGAAACACAGACTTTCTTGTTCAAATACTTATACGACAGAACTACTGAATATAACGGCTTCACAGCGTTCTACCGCAAACCCACGAATGGTTTGACGTTAACGGCCCATACATTAATAATGATTACTGCGCTGAACAATGCGGGAGAACACCTCACACTTCCATTCTTCCGAGATGAATCAACTATCGGCAGTCTTGAAACGAGGACAGTGAAGCGACCTAAGGCAAGATAACGTATTCTAGGAGCATTCCGAGTTATCTTTACATATCTGTACATAGTTTGTTGTTAATATTGCATGCAATAGAGCAAGCAAACACTACACAAATTCAGGGCTACCACACTTTCATTGAGGACGTCAACCTCTGCTGGTTAAATATGTCTAAATAAATATACGTCATCGAGTGGATTAACAAACTAAGTAATGGGCGTGATACTAGCAGTCACATGTCATGCATCATCTTTCTGACGAGGGCCTGTTTCGTGATGACAAGCTTCCAAAAAGTACCTCGCTTGGAGAAAGGTAGGTTTTCATTTGTTTAAACTGTCGGTAATTTGGAATCAAAGAGCAATCATTCGAATGACGAAGGAACATATGACTCTCCGAGTTTTAACAATTACTGTTTAATGAGCATTTATTCAACCAATGCACAAGATAAAATATTAAGACGAGTGGTGAGTCATTTAAAATTGCAACATAAAGGCAAATTTATATTCAGCTACCCAACGACATTCCACGAAGCTCGCGCAGTTGCGAACAGGTAAACTTTGCTGGGGCGTGCCTCCGCTCCCTTCTACACGATGAAGCCCAAATGACAACTATTATGCTAATTATAATTAAGAGAAACATTAATTTCGTCGACCTAAATCTGATGACACGGAAAATGTAATTCACTGAATCGACTTTCGTACATCCAATCGGTATACTCATTAATTATATAACTAAGTCGGAGGTATCGTATCACTGACCTTATTTCACTTAAAATAAATTAGTAAACGATGACTTGCTAGGAGTAACGGAGCTCGGTATTATTTTTATGATAATAGCAAACTTAAAGGATTTAACAGGCGACAAACTAGTAAGATCTGGCTATTTATCTTTATTAAGATCTACGACATTCATGAGCTAGGATAAGAGCGGTAAGGGGGTTCGGCATTTAACGCGGATTACCTTGTCTCCATGCGTGATGTAACGCCTTTTTATAAATAGACTACTTATGAGACTTATATGAATTTGTACCCAGCTCTATCAAAGCTTCCTGTGATACATGAAATGAGCGACCATTAATTTATTAGTATGATATAACATTTTGAATCAACAAAGCTCAAACCCAAACAAGACTTTAAAAGCTCGATGAAGACGATAGCAGAGACGCAACGTAACAATTAAAATGAAACTGGAAAGTCAGTGGGTAATTTCGGGTGGTCGTTCGCTTTCTTTTTGTGGTCAATATTTAACGTATCACGGTTGGAAAAAAATAATAGGACATCTTCCGTTCCTAAATTTTAATTTACAACGCGAACGGAAGCTTCGTGACTTGCGAGAATGGAATCAGATTAATTTCCACCGTTGTGTGGCTGCCGCGGCCGCACGTCCAATCTGGAGAAATAAATAGTTACTAAACATCGCGGAGACGTGTAGACAAAGGGGTTGAGATTGCTACAACGAAAGCTGGATGCTTAGAAATAAACGTGATCTCACCAGGAAGCCATCTTTACTATAGGTATAATAGGAAGATACAAGGACTAAAAGGCCAATGACTTTGTTATTCAATCATGACGAGGTTTATTTTATTTTAACCAAAAGTACAAAACGTGTAGTGAAACAGAAAGTGCGATAGTTTTCATAATAAAATTAGTTCAGAATGGATAGAAAACCTTTTTAGAGAGTAAAGCGGCACCTGGAAGTGAGTGCGATAGCCGCATTGGCGCAGTTCCAGCTCCACTGAACTTTGACAAGGAGCCGCAGTAAATTGCCCGGGCACATCCCGTCACATCCGTCTGATGCACTTTAATATAGCATACGTACAATTTGCAAAGCAATCACGACTTCTTATCGAAAATGTTCCGCAATCCTGTAAAACTGGCAAAGGACGGATACAATTAGCAGAAATAATCAAAATCCCTAATTGCATTCAGCCCTCCCCGTTCGCAACATCAATCATGCAGAGGTCAATGCACTCCAAATAAACATTCAACCTCCATTTCAGATTTTCGAGTTGCCTCCAGGTATGTAACAGGAACAAAAATGTAATGACGGGGTCCCCTCAATTGTAATTGTGCAACAATATTTCTTTATTAGACGTCGTGACAGGTTTAACGAGGCTGTGTATAGGCGATTTTGATTTGGGAGCGTGTGCTTATCGATTTTGATGTATGCGGGATGGTCTTTTGTGAGGAGTCATTAAATGAAATTGCTGTATCGGTCCATTGATCATGATTATTTAGCTGTCAGCGATTGCTGCCGTCAGAAAGACGCTACGCCGGTCGCCGACATACAAGTGGAACGCTAGGAGTGGACGCTTTGCGTCTGATCGAGCGTCAATTAAAAGAAGAACATGAAACGGGCAGTAGGACCGTAACAAATTAAATATGTGAACGAAATGAGCGCGATTACGTGCTCGCCAGCTCTCGACACTGACACCGTGAAAATAACCAACTTAAGAAGGAACATCACACTTATTAATCGCGTATTGAGCTCCACTCGCAGTCAGCTTTAAATGGATTTGTCTACATAACAGACCTACAGTATATTTTTTATGATAAATAATTCAGGTTGATGCAATATGCTGATGCAGGACAGGCCTCATAGCACAGTTGGTAGTAACTCTGCCTTCTGCGCTAGAGGTCACGGGTTCGATCCCCGCACTGGACAAACATTTGCGTGATAAACACAGATGCTTGTTTTGTGTCTGGGTGTTAAATATTTATCTATTATATATATATATATATATATATATATATATATATATCAGTCTCTGGTACCCATAGTACAGGCTATGCCTAGTTTGGGATCAGTTGAACGTGTGTAATATGTCCGGAATATTTATAAAAAAAATATATATTTGTTCCATATCTGGCTGTTGTGGTACTATGCCACTTGTAGTTTCTGATACCCACGATGACGACACAGGGAAACCTAGTGTGGGATAAGGAATATGTATGTGACTGTTATTATTATTATTTATATTCTAATAGAGTTATTTGCTTATTTATATATCAGTGTTAAGTTTGTACAAATAAATAAAGCTCGCGGTACAGGTAAAGAAAGTAAACTGCATAATCGTCGAACGGGCGTTGAAATGCTGACCTGAGCGTAGGCGTTTGGCTACTAGACAATGATAATCTGATAGAGCGGGGTCCACGAACTGCAGCGGAATGCAAATAAATACATAGATGCACACATATAAACAGGACGAGACGGCACACCTGTCGTTGATCGCGGTATAAACAATGCATGTAATCGACGATGACGGGACGCACGCCTTCCACCCGCCACGTCAAATCTATACTGACAATGGGAAATCTCAAATGTAAACGTATGAGATTTCAATAAGAAAATATATAAAGCGCGAACTGTATGCTTGCTTATTATAAAATCGCGTAACAAAAACTGAGTTTTTTTTATAAAATCTTATTATATCTTTGAACTTAAAGGTTAACTTAGGTCGCAGAACTTAGTTCTCAGAACAGGAAAATATAATAGGTATCCTAATGTCACTTAAAATATAACAGTCACCTTTTATCATAAATCAATAAATATACAACGGCATTAATGTTAATCCTATAATAAAATATGTATGTCGCACTTACACCATTAAAAGGACTCCACTAATGGCTTAAAGTAATCAAATGCGCGCCATTCTTTAATTGATTTCTACATTCAATCAATGGATAGATTGTAATAAACACTCCGATAGCAATTGCTTCTCCCAAGAGCTAGAATGTTCAATTCGCCATTGCTAATGCATTTTCTATATCTCCCGATTGCTTCATTCAAGAATGTTCCCGTTTGTTGGTAACAGCATTTAGATGCTTAATACAAACAACGAGTACCAATAAAATATGATCAGTACCATAAAATAGCAAATCAAATCGTTTATGATCCCGGCTATCGGCTGTAAAGGGAACCTGGTGGCACTAAAATGTCAGGTGACTTTATAGTGTAAATCACTTGGTAGACATAGTCGAAAGTCTTATCACGGCACTTTACCTGTTTAGTTTGCAACAATTGTCCATAAATAACAATGATTTTCTAAAGCGTGACTCGCTACGCTACGAGATAGTACAAAACCGGAAGATAGTAAAGCTTAAATGCATATTTAAAACCTTAATTTGGTCAATGGTTACAAGAAGTGGGTGTATGCCGACAGCTAAGTACGTCTCGTGCGTGGATTAATGCACTCCAGTAATAAATTAACTGTTAATAAGGTTTATTGAGTAGATTTGACAGTTTACCGTTGTTTAGGCTAATATATAGGCTTGGGGAAATAATTTCCCTGTTGCAAGAAGTTGAGCTAATTTAAATAGTAAGGTTCAAATCATACTGATTATTGTTAGTAAATGTAAGCCGTGTCGGCCTAGTGAGAGGTAGCTCGACTTTAGATCGTGCTTTCGAATCATGTACCTACTATTTTTTTACCGGGATTTTCCTACTACAAAAACGAATATGGGGATTAGCACATGCTCGGAATGGTGAGGGAAAACATCGAGAGGAAACCCGCGGCATAGTTAGCCCCGCAGGTAATGACCTATGAATGTAAAGACATTTCTGTGGATATCGACTAGGATGACTTAACATGGCCCAGGTGAGTAAAAAGATCCACCTGACGTTGTATAAATCATTTACGAGTAGAGGCCTCAGGCACTTCCATATTCATATTCATTTATTGCCATCATGTACATACATGGATACAGCTTAGGTGTAAAGGTAGCTTAAGTAATTATATGTACACTGTAGGGCGCTGCAAATATCTTGTTTTACATACATTTAAAATTTGTTAGTTAGTGCTTGAAAATATAATTAATTGTTTTCGATTGTACAAAGTAATAATAATTGGTAACTTATTCATTAAATGTCAAATAATAGTATAGTATAAACAGTCAAATAACATTGGATAAAAACAATTCAGGTTAAGCTAGGTATCTATTTATGATGTCGTCAGTCGTTTATTTATTACAATAGGAATTCTTTCACCGAGTAATAGCATTTATTTAAGAGTAGATTTTTTAATTTGTTATGGAATACGGAGTCTTTTAGTTCTTTTTTAATAATGTCAGGAATTTTATTGTAGATATTTATTGACCTAAATTCAGGACTTTTGTCGAGTATTTTTAGTTTTGAAAATGGTAGTATTAACTGGTCCTTATTACGTCTATTGTAGTAACTATTATTTTCATAAGACAAGACACTTAAATGTTGCTTGAATGAGATTCCGGCTGAGTCGGTCTGTTCAAAGTTTGAGATACTACCGAAACTAGCATTTCCATCGATTACCTAATGCCTAAAAAGTGAATTGGTGGAAGTAGCTTGACTTCATTATTTTTGGCTTCTTTGACCGTTGAAGATTAGTTACGCAGCCGGTATTTTATTGTAATTCCGGGTTTTAGAAACCCGGGTAAAAAACAAACGTGCATATTATACGTACGAGATAAGTTAATTACAAGTTTGTAAACGGTATTTCCTAATACCCATTGTTGGGGAGCGTGACGAAGGATTTTTGAAGACAAAAAGGATATTTTTGTATTTTCAGACGGGGCGATGTTAAGCGTGGCAGTGGCGGCGCTCGCGTGCCTCTGCCTGGCGCGCACCTCGCCCGCCGAGCCATACAGCCTGCGACTCTATCCACTGAAGACACACAACACTAAGGTATTCATCGAGCATGTATGTCTAGAGGGGTGGGATAGCTAGAGGCATGTCCCAGCATTTATTTTTCAGCCCATCGCCGCTTTAAGAATACTTACTGGTTTCCTCACGAGGTTTTCCTTCACCGTCTATACACGTGTATGGTAAACTAGCTTCCGCCCGCAGCTTCGTTCTCGTGGTACCTATGAAGATGAAAAGTAGCCTATAGGCTATTCAAGACTATAATCAATATCTGTGCCACATAAAAATCCGATGGCCGATTGGGCGTGATTGAACCACAAACATCCAAACAAATTTTCGCATTTATAATATTAGTAGGATGGTAAATGGATGGATTTGCTGAAACATGACATAAGTAAGATAGTGAATGCTGAGATGACGGCTGATAGGGAAACAAAACTAGAGTAAAAAATTTGATGATGATGATGATGAGGATGACTTTATGAGCAAAACTGATGTTGATAATAATTGCGGGTTAGTTAGCTGGAAGAGACGTTTGCAAAACAGAAACTGGTCCAAATGAGAGGTTAAGTTTGTTTGGAGACTTTTGGTTAGTGTTTGAACTCGCGGTGACAAGCTGAAGAAAGGCACTGCAGTAGCTCGAGATTAGCTTTCGTAGACCACTACAAATTATATTTAATCCTACATAATATTATAATGATGTTCTATCTGATGGAGGAAACCGTTGTATTACAGGATATTGCAAGCATATTAGCGAGCATCGAAGATCGCCTAAGAGTACTGGACACCGTGAGTGCTGCGCAAGAAAAGCAGGCTCGTCGCCTGGACAGCATAAAGGACAATCTCGGTAACTAGCGCGATGGAAAACAAATAATTCACATCGCTTTAACACTAACCGTTACTTAGTCTCTCTACACTTGACCCGCATACTGTCAATATTGAAAGCAGCAAAACTGTTTAAGCCACTCAAGAGACAACAAGAATACTGCATAAGTACATGTATGACATAGAATAGCTTGGAGAGTAAAATATTAGCACGCAAAAGGCAATGTTAAACATTTTGTTATAAGTAAAAAGCTTTCGTAATTGCTAAAGTCTTAAATGGGAAAAGTTCTTAAAGCTATTAGGGCACTGTGCAGAGGCATTACGGTACCCTTCATATCATCCGAATGGGATAATGAGTCACGTATTATGTCATATCCTATTTTACGGCACGTCCGTTAGGCTCACTTTCGCAATATTGCTTCCATGTGCCAGTCAGTAACATAGACCAATTGACCAAACAGTAGGAAGGTGTGTAGGTACCAATCAATTGGTAAAAGGACCCGAGCTGCAGCAAATATAATAGAGTCCTACGTGAGGAGCTTTACTAAGCAGGAAGCCAATTATTGTCTAATTGTTCGCAGATCGCGTGGAGACTACATTGACTTTAAAATTAGAAAGGGCTCAGTTAGCGGCGGAAAGACTGGAGCACAAGTTGCATATGCTGCAGACTAATGTGCAGGTAAACTTTATGGTTACAATATAAACAAATGCGGTTTGTTGGAATAAACAAATTTGCAGGCTTAGTTGTTTCACGACACATTGTGTGTATGATTTCAGATATCAATCAAAGAAAGCGGTGATAAGATAGACCGAAGTCAAATCAAAATAGTTGAGCTCACGCAGAATCTCACTAGTAACATCAACACGCATAGAACGTTGTTGGAGAAGGTAAGACGAAACATTAATCAAAACAGCTCAAACGCACTCCGTGTTATTAAATGACTGATTTGGCAGTGGGTTGGACCAAGTAAAGATTGATTACGAGGGCAAATAATGAGTCTGAACTTGAACATGAATACTGTTGTTTCAATCAATCACATTTTTTATCAGGTTAACGGTGCATACGCGGACACTTGGCATAGAGGTTTGGTGATAGAATCCCTGATGAGGGACGGGTTGTCATTGGTGAACGCAACACGACGAGAACTGGCCGATGGCCTCAGGGCTTTAGCGAGAAGGCAGCGGGATGCGAGGCTTACTTCTGCAGATTTAGAGTCCAGCTTCGCCCGCCGTCTCAGTGATAACACTTACAAGATTGATTTGAAGGTAAATTTCATTCACATTTAATCATACAATGAGCAATATACCTACGAAGAAAGAAAAATGTGAAATCGCACACAAACTTGATAACCACGGAGCCAAAACAATCATTTGACAATTTACAAATGAGCTATGTATACTCGTAGATCGTTTGCATAGCTCAACTGTTTCTTGGGTATTTTGTAAAATAGTTATAATTTTCTTTCTGTAATATTTACAGATGCAAGAAGTTATGGACACGCAGAAGCGGTTCGTAGACTCATGCCAGCGAGTGCAGCAAGACGATCCAAACCAATTCGCCAATGTACTGGACAAATTGTTCGATTCTTTGATTGACAAGTAAGTTTACAAATTGAAACAATCTTTGACATAGAATGATATGACGACCCATTGTTGTATATTTTGTATTGTAAATGTTAGTTACCTTTTTGTGCTTCGTGTTTTCTTTATGTATGTATCGTGTTAGTGTACGTGACGTGTTTGGTTTCTGGTTCTGACGGAAGATCAGCGTTGTGATGGCCATGTTCAATGGCTATCACAACATAATGCTGAGTCGGACGCCTTTTCGTAGCATTTAAGTTTTCTTTCTTTCTCTTTCTTAGTCTTAGTTTGTATAGTTTAATCCATAAGGTGTTGGGCAATTTTAAGGTTAATGCTACGAATAAATGTTCTTTCTTCTTTCATTGCAACAACTTCTTGTTCCAGGATCGCTACTATATTCCGTGAACTGCAAACCATAAAATCTACTGTGCGATTACATGACAAAACAGTAAAAGAGTTCCTGAACACAGCGCGACCGCTTCAGGTAACAATTTTATTCTAGAAGTAATTTCTGTCTATATGATAATGAATAGCGCACATTATTTTGGGATTGATGTTGTTTTCAGACCGATGCAACGTGTCGTCGCCTGGAAAGCGCTTTCCGCAACACATCACACAGCATCTTCAAAGATAATGAGCTGAAACAGCTCACTGAAAAGTTTGTGGATTTGACGGACCGCGCTGACGCAGCGCTGCAGCGGCTGGAAGCGAAAATCGTCGAGGAAATGGACATGCAGATACCTTCGTCGGATGTCACATTAGGTGCCGATAAACTGCTGCGACAGCTTCAAGAAAAGTAAGACTTACGATATTAATTCACCAACTAAACCTGCATATTTTGCCTTCAATTGAAATAGTTTTCTCACTTATAACAAGGGTCTTTATATTCGTTGATTTTTAAACGGGTATTTGTATCGCGAATTTATCTTTTGAATTCTCCAGTTTCAGCCACTACAGTTTCAATTGTATGTTTTTAGGTAGGGACGGTACACACCAAAACCCGCTAACCCGGGCAGTATAGTAACTGTTCTTATATACGCCCGGCAGCCTATCTCGAACCGGGTCAGCTACTTCGTTGTAAAGCGTCCTTTATAAGCCAGGGGCCTATTCATAATAACTGTCACTTTTTATAAAATTAAAATGGCAAATGCAAAAGTCGTGCGTGCCACTAAAAAAAACTGTCACTTTATCGAGGCTTCCTTAAATATTATTGTCTTTGTCACTTTCATACAGGGACTGAAAGCGGTAGAGGTTATAGGCACTGGTACCGTTAAAACATTTCGGTACCATTATGCTATACCGGTACAGCATTACGATACCGTTATTTAACGTACCGAAATTTTGAGCCGCGGCTAGTTCGCTAGGACAGTCGCGCCGCGGTGGCGGGGTGGCGGCGTTTCATCAAAGAAAACCTTTATAAACCTTTTTTTATTTCGGTTATAGGTACCGGTTGTGGTCCAATCACGGCTAAACGGCCGAACGGATTTGGATGAAATTTGGTACAGAGATAGATTATAGTCGGGAATAGCATATTATTAATTATTTTTTCCCTCTATAATTATTTTTTTAAATTTACAGAGATGACAAAAGTTCAGATGAGGACCTTGATTATGACCTTGAAGATGATGTCGGATTTTACGAAGACGGCGGAAGTGATATGATGGACGAGGACAAAAAGATACTAAGCAAAGCATCAGAGCGAGACCGAACATCAAGCGAAAGCATAACCAAGCGCTCCACACACCGAAGACATCTCCACAAACATCCCTATGACCGGGGCCCAACTAGGAGTAGATCTCTAGAATAAGCTTCTATAAAAGTATACAATTTATTCATGTTGTTTTGATTCCTAGACATTTTACTAGCCATAATACTACTAAAGCATGTTTTATGAGTTTGCTCACACCTAGGGGCAATGATATAAGGTCTAAGGGGGTCATAAAGTCTCTTAAAATTATGTAATCATTTTGTCATATTCAATGGAATTTGTAGCAATCAAATTTATTAATAGCCTCATGAAACAGAGAAAAATCAACATCTAATTCATCATGCTAACATGTTGATTTATTACTCTTTCTTCTCTCAGTGATTTACTTAGGTATTCAAATTAATGTGTTAAGAAATTTTCTGCATAAAAGGGCTTAATTTTTCAGCATATTTGGCTTTGGTCAAGACTAGGGGGTGCATTCCGAAATTTCGAAGTTTCATAGTTTCGAAATTTCGGACCATTTTGCCATGTTCTGCAATTTCGAAATTGTCGCTTCCAGTTTCGAAATTTCGAAACTGCTAGGTAAGAGTGAAAATGAAGAGAAATCTATTAAATAGTACATTTACTTAAATAGTAATAGTACTTCTTTGTGCGTTTTCCGGCGGGTATTAAGATTTTTTTTTACTTAAATACACTTCCAAGTCTTATTTTTCTTAATTTTTTTATCCTACATCCAGTTTCGAAATTCCGAAACTTCGAAACTCATGAGGCCAATTTCATACGTCAGTTTCGAAATTGAGAATCTATGAAACTGCAACCCCTAGTCAAGACAGAGAAGAAGAAAGCATTAGAGCTGTCAAATTAAGTTTTTCTTTTGGATCTTTTGTTAGTGTTCCTGACCATGTCAGCTCCCTTGAGTCCTCTTTTTCTACTCCATAATCTATTTACTACTTTATTTAGATGTGGACCGGTAGCGCATGCTAGCCGCATCCGACATTGGTAACACGCCCTGAATCAGGCCCACATCCAACCAATGGACTTTAAGAACCCTATCCTAACTCATCTCTCATAGATGCGCTCTGGGAAATTAAATTCTTATCTAAATCATACTAGAATTCATCAATAGAATCAAAACCGACATTAATCGCCATACAAATAATTATGAACATCGACCGAGGACGACCTCGGTGGCGCAGCAGGCGAGTGCCCTGCTAAGACGCTAGAGGTGCGAGTTTGATTCCCGCTGTGGGACAAATGTTTGTATGATCTGCAAATAATTGCAAAAGTTTACATGATCTGCAAATATTTGTTCCTGGTCTGGGTGTTGTGGTATCCATGGTGCTCGTAGTTTCTGATACCCACAACAAACAGGTCATCACATTGACACATAGTGTGGGGTCCGAACTATGTATGTCAGTGTTGGGTATTATTCATTTATTTATCATCATAGAACAGATTTGTTTATTCACAAGGAAAACTAATGATTTTCCTTAAAACTATTTAAAGAATCATACCTCCATCTTGGTGCTGTTTTGGAATATAGTGAGTGCCTTGTGCGTTAGTTGTGAGAAACAGGAACCCAGGGTTGCTATTTTCTGCCGGGCTGTGAACACTACCTCGGGCTCCTCTGCCTCCAACTCCACTGGAAATAAGCAGTAGCTCCCATTAGTTTTATAGGACTGTTATGTAGCAAAAATTTACATTTTATCTTAATTGTTCTATGATGAAATTGCATAAAATAATATGTAGTATGCAACCTTTTAGTTGCATTAGAGGTTGTAATCACTGTCTCAGGTATCAATAAATAATTTCTTCATCATCAACTTGAACGATTTGGCTTTGTATGTATATTTATATTTATGTATTTTCGAGCTTATTTTACGAACCATGGATCCAATCTGCATGAAATTTGGTAAGTTGATATTAGGTACCGAGTCCCATCAAGATTCACTGGTAAGAATAATGACAATGATTTTGTTGTTCAATTACGACTGGATATTAGTTGGATCTTCGTTGATTAAACTAATATTTATAATAGAAGTGATTTTCAAACTTTCTCTAGTTGATAGTTCTATCATAGAACTAAAAGGATTAAAAAGATTTAACAGTTCTATGACATCATAGTCCTACAGAACTAATATATAAGAGTTACTGGAAATAACATATTTAACTACAACCTGAATGAAGACACTTCTAAGAGGACACACTTCATTTATGTAATAGCCCCTGCATTGTACCTATGTTTTAGTTCTCAATTTCTAGCCTGGCCAGTTTATTGTACTAGTTTGATTTTATAGATTTTTCTATATATTTCGAAATTTTATTGTTTAAAGCACCAAATCTTCATTTCTACCTAGGTACAAAGAGGTTTCATTCTGGAAGGAACAATGAATCTGATAGCAATTATTCTTTTAAGAATTGGTAAATAGCAGGCTGTGGCTTGGCAGTGAAAACAAGTTATTCAAGAACCATATAACTTATATGAGAAGCACAGCGACAGAAATGAAGATTTACCAGTCAAACTGAATAAAAACACTATTGATGAGAAAGTGGAGTGTTGTAGAGCTTACAAAATAATAGAAAAATAAAAAGAGCACTGGGGCTGGCAGGGGTTAACAAGAACATGCTAAAAACTGGACACGCGCTTACCTAAAGAAGTATCTAATTCGACACATGCTTTATCAAACTCTTTTTCTAAAATATCCAACCACCGAAATCCTACCCCGGTGGACGCCATTTTTCACATTAATGTTGTTGTGTTGACTTGACTTGACTTTAGGTAATGTAATGTCAATTTGATTTAAAATGTCATGTCATTTCGTTCAAAAACTGTAGACATGATGGTTGGCTCTTTCAGTCAGTGCGTCGACGCCCGCCGCGCCGGCGGCGCCGTAAACAGAGTTCTCGGTCTACCGTCGACGCACTCGACGCTTCGTTTAGGTTCTTGGATTGTAAATTACTAATTAAATTAAAACACCAAAGTATTTGGAGGTCCCCTCCGTGTTTTAGAACTTTTTGATTGAAGTTCGGACTTTCCCAGTATACAATAGTAGTCTTTGGTTCGGACTCCAAACTGTGGATCTACGACTTATTTTGTTCTCTTTATAGTTTTGCTACTTAATAATAGATGGCGCTAGCATATGTTTGAAAATAAGCGTATACCATATATAAGTATCTTTATATTTACAGTCACAGAGTACCTACTTTTGGTTTACGTACCCTAATTTCCTACTTTGTTCCTAATAGTTCCTATATTCTTTGCAGAACACAAAATTATGTGAGGTATTTTCGGCGGCCGAAGATTACCTCCTTTGCACTTTTTTTTATTAGCACTTCGATCGTAAGTAGGTACATAGCGCAATTGAATTTTTGTTACACCTTTGGATCCATAAGGTCGTGAAACATCGTGAGGAAACCGGCATGTTAGTCTTAAAATTCGAAAGGAGCCTCTAGGTAAGTGGCGCACTACACTGCGCTGATTCTAGATTTCACCGGTCCTTTCCAGGGCCACCATACCACAACCTGGTCACTGACCTAATACAAGTGACCAACAAAGAATCAGTGACACAACAAGCAAGCAATTGAGTTTGAACTGATTTAATCCCAGCTGATTTTCGATTTTCAATGAAAAATCGAAAATCCAAAAGTCGTAGAACAAACTTTATTGCTATTGAGATGTAGAATATGCCCCTTTCAGGATAGCATACATTAATGAATCACCTTGTACTATCTCTGTAACGAGTAATACACAAGTACCTACCTACAAATACCTTTATTAATATGCTAATACGTATTTTTTTTATCTAAAAGGCTGGTAATAATTAAATAAAACCAACATAGCTATTTACATCGGCAGTATTGTATTTCCTTACATATTTAGGTACTTTGAAGCCATGCGTATTTGACTTTGCACACAAAAAATAATTACGAGGTTACAAAATGTTAGTTAAGTCTGTGTTGTGTTACCACTTCACTCGTTACTTTCATCCATTTTTCGAGTGAAATTAACCAACTTGGTCACATTTCTTTCCGACATTCTCCAACTATCATCGGATCAGTGTTGCCATCGATCAACTACACAAATCTGACACAATAGGCTCATACTTTTTTATTATCTCACAATAAAGCACTGCTTTAATGATTTACTTATTGTTACATCAATAAAATTCAGCGTTTAACTAGTGACAAAATATGTTGTCTATGAAATTCATGTAGCGAAAATGCATTTAACTTTTGCTACCTACTTAGACAAATATTCAAGTAGTTTGAATTACAGAAGATAATCGATCGGTAAAATTAGGTAGGTACAGTGCCGGCGAAACAAAAAACATTGCTAAAACTATTTTTTTTAAGTAGGTACCTACAGCAAAATCCCGTTTTTGTAAAAATCTGTACAGCAAAATCCCACTTATCTATATAAAACCTATATGGCATTTTTCATCTGTAACAGAACTCGAAAAAGAATACAATAAAACTGAGTGAGTTTGTTGATAAGACAGAAATTTTATCTGGTTCCTAAATCTTGTTAAAAATTTGGTGGTGACTATCTAAATATCTTATATGAATAAAAAATCGATGAATATATGACAAAATGATAAATATTAAAGGAATTCTAAATAAATAGTTACCTAAACGAAAATACAAGCGGCCCACCAACTTAATGATTGAGTAGCCAGACTAAAAGTAATGTATCTTATTTAATTTCAGCATTACGGTAGACCGGTACGGTTATGGTATGTTTTTTGCATAGCTATTTTAAGAGTACCTACGACCAAAAAATATATTTTATCTGTGCTACAACTTAGTAATGAAGTGTTTGTATAAAATATTTACATGAACAACTTTTTCAGTTCTAGGTGGCTCCTCAGTTTCCATTGAGTTGGAGAAAACTTGTAACTCTTTGTTATATGTGACGTGGCTTTACCATTTGATAATAATAAAAATCAACCTAATCAAACACCATGATTAATTATTTCTGCCAATAAAAGCCCAGATAACTTTGCATTGGTATCAAAAAAACATAACACTTGAGAAGAAGCACAAACCTAGGTACTTGTTAAGAATAAGTATATCTTAAAATAAGAGCAGGTATACTACAACAAGTCTGTGTCGACTCTGTTGTTTCATTACAAAAATAAATCTAATTTAACAGCCCTAAAAGGTTGCCGTTCCTTTCATACACATCGAAACAACAGGGACAGCTATAAATTTGCTGTCATAATTAGTTAGTTTAGTATAATGCAACAACAGAATAAACACCAATATTGTCGATTCTGTTGACATCCTAACCATTGACAGTACTTAAAATGTTAACGTTTTTTTCATACAGATCGAAACAGCAAGGAACGCTATAATTATAAAAAATGTGCTGTCAAATTTTGATAGTTATTTAAAATGCAACATCAGAATCAACACCAATAATTAAATTCCTAAACTTAAAATAAAAGTTTGTGCAACCTAACAAACATGGATCAATCAAATATTTAATATAACTCACACATTACATGGGACTATAAAGAATTTAAAGACACAAACAATTATTACTATGTCTTAATGTAAAGAACTGTGATGCTATTGTGTGTAGCGTGTGGGCCTACATATACCTCCTATACACAAAACTGTAAAGCTTTAGCGAACAGTTTTACAAAAACATGTTTTTTACCATAAAAAACTAGGTCAATCCCTAGTCCTATATACGCTAGCGTGGGGGCGCAATCGTGGTCTCGTTAACGTCTAGCTGGCCATTGTATGCAACTTATACTCAGGTGTGCTATTCGAAGGCGTTCACACGCTGACGCCAGACGTGGCCGCGATATCGAATCCGGCGAAGCTTCGTATGAATTTGACAAAAACTCTTTCTAAGCCCTCAGAGCACGGACGACAGTCTATCATTACCACCTCTAGGCACACGGTCGCAAGAGCTAACTTAGAAATTATTTGACATAAGACAATTAAACATTAAACGAGTATTCTACCTTTTTATTTAGTGATTTCAGAGAAACAAATACTAAATTGGTGACACCGACGACGTGATCTGAACACGCAACCGTCTGAAACGGCAATGACATTCGCAAGTTTGAGGATGATTTATAATTATATAACGTAACTAGTTGTCCCGCTCGCGACTTCGTCCGCGTTTGTTTACCTACCTAGACTATTTTCCATTATCCTTACCGAAGTACTAACACATTATGCAGCTATTTACCTACTTCTACCTACCGTCACCGTCACCGTAACGTTAACCCTTACCGACACCGTCCCGTAACCGTAACCGTCACTGTCACCGTCCCTTTACCGTCCCTGTCCCGTCACCCCTTGGTCACGGAAGGCCCCCGTCTAACCGACGACATATTTGTGAAGGTTGCGGGAAGTCGGTGGATGGAAAAGGCTCAAAACAGTTCGTCGTGGAACTCTTTGGCCTATGTCCAGCAGTGGACTTCTACAGGTTGATGATGATGATTATTAACCCCCAGGGCCTGCTTTTAATAAAACTCATATACTGATATCTTATGACGCTGAGGTCAAGAAGTTTTCCCTTGTAATTTTGAACATGTTGGGTATGTACTGCCAAGGATAATACTACCGTGTAGTGTGGTACTGCTTAGATTGTTATACCCAAGATTACAAACGACATTCTCATTTTGCTTACACAATAGCACCACAGTCTGTCTGTTCCCATTTCATATTCTAACGAAACTAACAAAACGTGGTATGTTATCTATGTAGGTAGTTAATTACTATACAAATATATACAAAAAACTAAATTAAATAAATATATATACAAATTATACATGAGTTCCAGGCTTCATTAACTTAATTTATAAACCTACTTTAAAAAAAGTAACGCTGCAGGTAAGACTTACAAATTGCAAGCTATATTATATACTTCTAAGTTGTTTCATATAATTATTCTTATTTATATAAGTTGCTTGCTTGTCATATCACTGGTTTTTTTTTGTCATCCTGAATTAGATTAGACAAAGTTGAGATATGCCACGGACCATCAACTTTGCTATTTTGTTTAGGCGGTGGAGGCGTAAGTCGCAAAGGTTTACGGTATCATTGCCATATAAATGCAAGTGTGTCAGCACTATTTTACACTAATTAGAACCACCTTGCGACTGTCAACGTACGTGTCGTCGCCTAAATAAAATCGCAAAGTTTGTGGTACGGTGACTACCGTGCGAGATGTTCGAAAAGAGTCAATGACTATGTTGAAAGAATATTTCGCTAAATAAAACTTCTTCACACCGCCCTGCAATCAGAGGTAATATCGAGTGCTGCCAACTCGACTAAAGCAAATGTTTTATTCTTTTTTTACCGCCAAGTTTGGAAAAATATTATTGGCAACACTGCTGGCGCATAATTCTAACGTACACCAATATAACTAAAGTCTTTCAGACGCTCGATTCCGAAATGTTCATTACTCACTTCTCACCGTGAGATGAGATGTGAAAAGTGAATAGCTTACCATTTTTGTATTGTGTATGTGAGTAACTCATGAACATTTTGGAATCGGGCCTAAGCTGCGTTACTAGGTAATATTTGTGAGTACCTAACCCACCCTATGGATTTATAAGCAAAGTACGGTCGCAAAGACGGAAGAATTTAGAATCTACTAGCTTCCGCCAGCGGCTTCGCTCTCGTGGTACCTACACAAAGTGTAGCCTTTATGCTATTCTAGGTAAAGTAATATAATATATTCTAAGTTTTAACCAAATCGGTTAAGCCGTTACGGCGTGATTGAACAACAAACATCCAAACATCCTCGCAAACTTTCGCATTTATAATATTAGTAGGATTTAGTTCCTTCAGATTAGGGTCTTGGTTTGTAGCGTGGACTACTAGGTTCTGCAAGCTAGACATTATAAAACACGTTTAACTGATAACATACTTGACCTTTTGACTAAGCGAACAGAAATCGGTGTAGGAAGGTTTTTAATGGTGTAGGAAAACTTCTGTCTTTAAGTATATATAATATATCCTTAATATAAAAATTCTTACAAAGCTACTGAAAGTTACTAAAAAATAAATGCAATTTATTAACCTCAAATAGATAGATATCCTCAATTAAAGGACCCTTTTTAATTTCAATTTACATTAAAAATTAAGGCCCCCGACTAGCCCAGTCAACTGATTACAAAAGGTACAACTTTAACAGCTGATAGACATTGATATTGATAGACATGGGCTTCTAGACTAAGTATTTATCGATTCCATTGAACGAATCGACAGCTTCGAACGACTTCAAATGATAAAAAGACCAAAAACACCTAATTGAAAAATCTAAATGGGTAAAAATCTAAAAATATTTGATTCTATACATTTTTTTTAAAAGCCCCTTTTGGAAATGAATACATATTATGAATCACCTTGTAGACCACGTCATATTTCTATGGCCTATGTAACTAACGTATATATTTTTTTAACCGACTTCAAAAAGGAGGAGTTTCTCAAGTCGGCTGTATTTTTTTTTTTTTTTTAACTTTTCTGCTTAGCTCATAGCTAATCGAATCGATAGAAAGTTACTTAGTCCAGGCCCCATGGTTCATGAATATGCGTCGTATCCAGCTGGATGGCACCCGCTGACTATTTTCTGTATTCAACTCAAGTAAAATAACGAATTGAGGAATTGTCAGTTACATTAGGCCTTACTTTTACTAGATGCAATAGTAGGGGGAAAAATTAGCACTTCTTACATTGTGTGTTCAACAAAGTGCACATTGTAAAGCCACAAAACAGACTAAATATGCCTCTAAATGTGCTTATAAGTAGGTACATTATTATAATTCTAAGAGAGAGAAACTTTACGGATCTAACTGTTTACTACAGCGAATTCCAAATATTTATGATAAAACTGAGTTGATCTTTTATATTCCGTTTTCTGATACAGTACTCAGAGATACAAGCTATAGATAGATCTTTAAGATCTTTTAACGGTTTTTAGTTGAAAATAAAATACCTACTGGTAGTGTTTTAGAGTGACATTTTGACAGTTGGTCTCGTTATAAAGATTCAACAAATTCTTATAAATTATTTTCACTAAAAGCGGGATATTTACCTCAATTTGAGAAGACAATGAAATAAAGTCCACCCACAAAGACTTCAGTCAGTTTACTCCGTCATCATGGCGCATGAAACTGTGCCGAAATATCGGGGAACAAATAAACTCAAAATCGTAGTATCCCGTTTTTTGTGAAAATAATGTACTAACCATGATAGTTTCAAAAATTCAATCGTTATACTCATAAATCCTTGCGTTTTGCTTAACAAAAACACAAATATTATAAAGGAGCCATTTCATTCTGGGTCTGGTCCATGTACACTACATAGAAAAATTAGGAAAAAATAGGAGATTACAAGAAAAATACAATTTCATTAATTTGAAGACAAATGCGATGGTACAAGAATAGTTCTTCTGGTAAGTTTTTTACTATGAGTGCATATTTGAAGGCCGCCATGTTGGTTTATAATTGGCGTTTGACATGACATTGACATATTTTTCATGTCATGTTGTTTGATTTGATGTTTTTGTTTTGTCAGTTATATGTAGGTTGTCAAAATGACATTTCACGCACGTCCATCCGCCATATTTTTGTAGCGCTGTGTGTTGCTGTCTTTGTCGAAGAAAATCTTAATGTACCTTAGAACGAAGTCTATTTAAATAAAATAACAAATTAAATACGTTTACTTTATTGCTTAGCCATATTTTAAAGTAGTGTACACAGTGCAGGCCCAGGCTCCATATATTGATGAAACGTCTCTTTTCTACCAATGCCATTAAATGGCCCACATCCGTAGGTACCTACATTCCTTTAGCAAACTCTTGTAAAGGCATTGGCACACAGCAAGCGTGTCATGTATGACAAAACCTTCAACAAATCCATTGCCTTCAATATATGCAGCAGTTAACTTGATACATAAGCAAGCAATTTCCCTCCTTCTTCCATTGAACTATTAGGGTTAGCGACGTCGGACGTAGTGGCGACGAAGCGACTGTGACTGCGCTGAAGGCGACTCTATTATCTAAGTTAGAGCTTTGCGTGAATGCTAAAGGCCCATTACCCCGTACCATACTATGACGGTGCTATGAACGTATCAGGCAATAAAAAACACGACAGACACTACTACGCCCACTAGAAAGTATCATTATTTCTCGTCGATAATTCGCTGTCGGTCCAGTTATGGCACGCTACGGTGTTGAAAGGTGACGGAATGGTCTAGTCGATCGTTTCATTTTAATTTATGCAATGAATAATTTTTTGCATGTCTCGATACGGATACGGTCATGGTATGGAACGTTGTAGTGGGAAAATGCCATAACTTATCACATGGTCAAAACATGTCAAGGTAGGTCACCTATGGTCAGCGCAGACGGACGGAGTGGCAGGTGGTGGTGGCGGCCAAGCCACAGAGGCCCGAGTCCTTAATATACGTGAGTTACTCACTTGTCACCGTGAGACAAGAAAAATAAATAACCGTTTTTGTATTGTGTCAAGAAAAGCGCCCCAACAAAAACCATCAAGCTATTCATTTTTCTCGTCTCACAGTGACAAGTGATTAACTCATGAACAATTGATTGAGTAAATTTTTTCAGCGAAATAATTGCTTTGCCGCTACTGCGTCTATAGGCGCTGATGTCGTAACTTCACTAGAATCCTAGTGAAGTCTCAAGTTATGTCGACTGTGTCATACACAAATTACAAAAATTCCAACAATCATGCACAATACCCGAATGCCGAGAAGGAGGGTGATGTTTTTACAATACAAAGCTACAGACCGTAAAGCTGTGCCCACACTGCAGCTAAATCACTTCTAAAAGCACTGGGTCCATTAGGTTATGGGTGTTCCATTAGGAAATGACGCAGTTATTCTTGTCAGGTACATGGCCGTCAGATCGTTCTATCTCTGAGAGTATAGCATGGAACATATCTGTCACTGACTGAAATAAAAAAGAAAGATTTTAGGTAACTTCCCTACCACAATATGCAATAGAGGCAAAATTTTAAAGTAGAATGCGTCTAGGCAAAAGAGTCAGAAAATGAAAATTGTGATACATGATAAGTTGTAATTTAAGAGCCTGTTAAAGATAGTATTTTTCTGTTAAAGATACATAAGGCAGTTCAAGACAACAATATAATTGACAATAATGTATAAATAATTTTAGCAACATCAGTAGCATGGTGGGTGATTGCCAAGCTCAGCAAAGGATGTGGGATTTGATCCAAACATTTATCCCAGGCACCATAATACTCGTAGTTTCGAATATCCTTACACAGGGAATCTTAGTACGGAGTCAGGACAAGTTATGTGACTTTTGGGTATTTTTAATGTATATTTAAGAATATGTGAATCGAGAGGGCCAACTATGATGTTTAATGCTATTCAAATGCAAGCGTATCAGAAATATTTAACACTAATTTGAACCTAAAGTCAATGAGACTGTTGAACTAAATCACAGCCTAAACAAAATTGCAAAGCTGATGGTATTGGGCTAGATCATTATAAAAACTTACCTCATTTCTTTTAGCACTGGTTTCTACAAAGGCAGCTTTCCATTTCTCAGCAAGTCTTTTGCCTTCTTCAGTGCTTATTTTCCTTTCTAAATGGAGATCTGTTTTGTTACCAACTAAGACTATTGGTACGCTAAAAAATATATTTTGATATTAAGATGTGTATAATATATAATATGTATATAGTATATAATATGTACAAAAAATTTAAAATACATTTAAAAAAAATTGTATATATGTACACAAACTATAACAAATAGTTAGAAAGCAAAATCTTTAGTTTTTCACTGTGAAAATTATAATTCAAAAGACCTGATGGGCTTCTAATTCCTTTGTAAGGCCCCCTATATACCTACCTCAATGTGGATGTCATAAGAGGCGACTAAGGGAAAAAAGCTAGAGGATGGGCAGCAGCATCCCCTATTATAACAATTATAGCTCTAACTGTGCTTGATACCCGCATACCCTGTGCGGTGAGTATGGGAATTCACCTCACATGGTAAGAAGGTGCTCTTGTAATATGTGAGGGAGGCTAACATACAGTTGTGGACATCCTACAGCTGAATTGATGAAAATACTCACTGTATTTTTCCAACCATGTCTAAAAGTTTGTCGTAAATTATTTGAACAATTTGGAAACTTTTCCGTGAAGTTATTGAGTATACCAGTACATATCCATGGAAATCCATACTGTACTGCTGTGGGAATATACCATATTCATCCTGACCGGCAGTGTCAACAAGTTTCACTTCATATTCTGTTGAATTGAGCCGAATGAACTTTGTAAAAGCTGAAATTAAAAAAAATGGGGGAATAAGATCTGCACTGACGTCCTACGTTGGGGTGTATTGTGCATTGTCCCCCTGCTCACACCAGCCAGCCCAACTCCTTAAAGTAACGGAGAAGGAACCTGGGTTGGTGGCAACATTGTTCGAGAATCCCCATTGATGTTGTGGATGAAGAGGAGCAGGATCCTATCACCTCCTGCAGTTTCCAGAGTTCCATTTGAAAAATTGCATTTATATTAAAGATAAAAAAGCTCAAGACTTTTATCCCCAAGCATGGCAGACATCCTCTCAGATCTCCCACAGTCAGATCCTTGAAGATATCTAAGAGGGGTCCGAGGCATCCAAACGTTTAGCACAAGCCCACATTTTGCAGTAGCGGGCATTCCATGTGACAGGTTGCAAGCCTATCAGCGCTAATAATATTTTAGGTGCGTGTATTATACCAGTCTGTGAACTCAGTAATGCTATGCTTCTCAATAATCAGTTTTACAGGCATGGAGATATACTATAGCAGTTTCTGATTAATTACAAGTGATTTTATGAATAAAACCAACTATCTTAGTTAGATTTATCTCTAGTTCAATCTAGTTTATTCAAGATATATGTGAGCAGAATTATTTCAAAATGAATTATTGTGCTTGTTTCAGAAGACAATGACATGTGTTTTAAACTAGGATTCACTTACTATTTTCAATTGTAGGATCATATGAATCTACGAACTGCCCTTCCACGAATTGAATAATTAAGGACGATTTGCCTGAAAAATTACAAAGATTAAACGTCGTCATTTCAAAATATTATGACGCACAAACATTTGTAAAGGCAACTTTACCAACTGAGCGGGTTCCCATCATAGCAATCTTTCTCTGCTTCGACGGCATTGTGAAATTCTAAACAGGTGCAATAATTAATTGCAAGTTTATCGTGAAATTTAATTTTGTTTACCAAAAACCCGAAGAACCTTGTTTCGTTTTATTCGCCTTTTTCTTCTTCTTTTCTTTAGGCTCGTTACAGGCATGGAAGTTTTGACGTTGACTGATGTTTGACATGATAGGAAGTTAATAACTCTACTCAACTAGCGTGAATTTGATCCAAGTAGATTTTTTTGACACTGGCATTAATATACGATCAGCAATTCAGCATTGTTGAGAGAAAAAGAAGAACAACAAAACAAAGTGACTAAAAAAATGCTGTTTGAAGTATTAATTAGATAGTTTCTTTGTTTTTGGCTTCTGTGGCTTGTTGTCATAATTCTGCCAGTGTCCGTGAACCGCCACCATTCTTTGGAACAAACTTGACATTCGTATTTACTTGAGAGTTTGAGACTGGCTTTGTCATGACTGTAAATACGGCAGGCGTCAATAAAAAAAGCGAAATCACAAAAACTGGGGAATACCTAATTAGGAAAATTTTAGTTTTGTTAATTTAACTAGAAACTGTTGTTTTGATAAACAAATTTGGTAACTAGTTTTCTATCCTCTGGTTTTGGTGCTAACGATGTCTGCTAATATTCCTGAATGTCCACCGAGCCTAAAGTGTATCCAGCATTATTTGAAGACTGCAGTAGAACATGACACCAGAGATCCTGTGGTGGCTTACTGGTGCAGACTTCATGCATTGCAAGTTGGTCTCAAAGTCACAACGAAGAAAACACCAGAAGAAACCAAAGTTTTGATGGGTATGTCAATATCTGTACATAGCTTGGAAGCGTGTTATTTATATATATATATATTTGCCTACAACCAACGACGTCATTGTCCAATTTATCTATGACAGTTAAATGTGCATTAGGTACCTACATATTTGGTTGATATTAACCAATTATACAATGTTATCCTTTCGTCAGTTCATTGACGTATCCCTGGGTAACTCTAGTCATTGATCAGGCTTGGATTACTGCAACATTTCCCCTGTAGGTGAGTGGAGACAAGAACATCACGGTGATTTTCGTCAGGCAAGATGTTCTCTTGACTCCTTCACTCTGTTGGTTAGAGCAAACCTGTATCTAAGGGGGTTTGAATCCTGCCTGAGTTGGAAATTTTTGGTATGTTATTAAGTCAAATGTAGCTAATGTAACATATCTGTATTTTCATAAGGTTTGATGGATTGGTTGGAGGAAGCAAAGAAAATTCACAAAGACAATGATGCAGTCTCCAACGAAGTTGCAGCTCAGGCTCATCTGGAAAACTATGCTCTTAAACTATTCTTGTATGCTGATAAACAAGACAGAGAACAGAGTTATGGAAAGTAAGAATTCTTATCAAGACTTCGTAAATTCAGTTTAATTGTAATTTTCTTTTTACTGCAAGCTCATCAAAGTAATGCAAGATGCAGAAAATATTTATTAAAATATAACTAAATATCACAAATGGTCAAAATAATAGTTATCAAACAAATCTATTAAAAAATAAATAAATAACACCCAACAGCCTCATACATAGTCCTGACCCCACACTAGAATTTCCTGTGTTGTGGGTATCAGAAACCACGAGTACCATGGTACCACAACACCCAGATCTGGAACAAATATTAGCAGATCATGCAAACATGACATGAATTAGGAGATAATAATAACTATTATTTATACTCAACTGATCCTTTTATATGAAGGACACATTTTTCTAAGTCCTAATTCCATAGTGTCCAGTTATGTACACCCCAACCCTTGGTTAAACTTTTTTTTTCTTTTCTTTTATATTTTAGGAATATTGTAAAAGCTTTTTATACTGCTGGCATGATATATGACGTTCTCACAACATTTGGTGAGCTCACTGATGAAGCAGCTCAAAACAGGAAGTATGCCAAGTGGAAGGCTGCATACATTCATAACTGTCTTAAAAATGGAGAAACACCAGTACCAGGTAAACCCGCTTGTTGTTTTGGTTTATTTTTTGCAATTCGTGCAAATAAGTTCGAGTTCGCTTGGCTTGTGGGATAACAAGCAGCCTATGTCTATTCCCAATTTCATATAAATATGTTCATCCTTGGCCACAAGCATCCCAACAAACTACTTTTATAACAGTGGGCCATATTACTCAGACCACCCTTTATTTTACTATAGGTCACCAACACAGGTTGTGTTTTTGGTATCATATTTAATTGTTGTTCCTTAACTCCAGTTTTTAGTGGGTGCATGGAACAGTTTTTAACTCGCATGGAGTGCAGACCACTCCCTGTGAGTATGGGGTTCTATCAATGGTAATATAATTTTCTGAAAAGAGGCTAAAATGAAATGAAATGATAAACAAATATATTTCAGGTCCAATGTCAGAAGATGGTGCACAAGATGATACAGAGAGTACACATGACAATCCACCTGCTTCTGAAGATTCTCCTAATCCTTCTCAAGCTCTTGGCTTTGCTGGAGGCTTAGCCGGTGGCTTTACTCCCGCCCCAGGCACTCCCCCCACCATACCAACCAGTTTTAGCAACAGTCTACCTGATCCAAATGCTGCAATGAGAGCTGCCTCTCAAATGCCACCCGTACCTTACACACCCGAACCGAACCCTGGTGGGTTTGTTCCGTATGATCCATCTCAACAGCCTCAACCAATTCCACCTACAGCTTCATTTGGAGACAACTCCACTGGTCTACCCCAGTTGTCGCCTGATCAAATAACCAAAGCTCAGAAGTACTGCAAGTGGGCTAGTAGTGCACTCAACTACGATGACATCAAAACAGCCATAAACAATTTGAGAAACGCCTTGGAGTTGCTCCAGACTGGCCGTGACCCTGCCTGAATTATGGACATGTTTTTCGTAGGTTCGAGCTGTGCTGTTCTTGCAGTTTTAAAACAGGCTCAGCACTGAGTGATAAATATATTAAAACTAAGGATTGCACTATGCATAACAATTTATGGTTACTGCTATAATCGGAAAATAAATATGTAGATTGCCCAGTTTCAACAAAAAATATAAAAAACTTGAGTAGGTACCTTTTTTTATAATCCACGGTTGAATTGCAATATTAATTTGTCGAAAACCTTAGGATAAATACATGTTAAAAATAAAATAAATAATCTTATTCCCAAATATATAAAGAAAATCAGTTATTTAAGTTTCCATATAACATACAAACTAATCAATAATAAAGTATGTTACATTCTTTTATATATATTATTATTTTTAATATTAAAACAAGTTATTATTTTGATAAACTCCTATTGTTAATTAATTTTTCATTTATCCAACCTACTTAGATTAGTACGGTCATGTTAATGAAGGAAGAAAAGATTAGAGCTGGGTAAAATAAAAGAAAACACAAAAAATTAACAAACATCCAAACTCAAGATCATTATCATCATCAGCCTATAGAAGTCCACTGCTGGACATAGGCCTCCCCTAAAGTGTTCTACGACGAACGGTCTTGAGCCTTCTCCATCCACCGACTTCCCGCAACCTTCACAATGTCGTCGGTCCATCGGGTGGGGTGCCTTCCAACACTGCGTCGCCCGGTTCGTGATCGCCATTCGAGAACCTTTACTCCCCAACGGTTATCGGTTCTGCGAGCTATATGGCCTGCCCACTGCTACTTCAGCTTGCTAATTCTTAGAGCTATGTCGGTGACCTTGGTTCTTCTACGAATTTCCTCATTTCGGATCTTATCACGTAGTGGAACTCCTAGCATAGCTCTCTCCATAGCCTGTTGTGCAACTATGAGCTTGTATATGAGGCCAATAGTTAACGACCAAGTCTCAGTGCCATATGTCATCACTGGCAACACGCACTCAAGATAAAAGATCTGAATTCATTTCTATGATGGAAAAAATAAACATGTTAATAATTAGTACTCCATCCATTTATTCAATGACTTTTGACAATGACACAAAATATCCAACACAACATACATACAATTCTTAAAATTATGTATAATCAATTAATTTATGAGCAAATTAACCAAGCTTTCAAATAACAGGTATGTTTATTAAAAGTACCTATGTAGATAAGCACATAATGAGATTTTATACTGTTTTATATTTTCTATTGACTAGGTACACATACAAACTACGATATTTTCATGTTAAAAAGCAGTAACGACTACTATTATTGAGCAAAATTATTAATTTCATTTTTAGAATTCAAAGTGCATTATCTATTAATATATGTCTTGTGCAGTAAAAAATACCTATAGATACCTACAACACTAACACATACAAAACCACACACACACCACAGCAGATACAAAATGAATCTAGCTCGTATCGCTTAAATTAATATCACTTTTAGGTACAAACTACGACTACTACAGTGCTTGGATACGTGCACTCAAGGCACATTCGCCTAGGTACCTAGTAGATAGTTGTGGGTAGAATTAATAACTAACGGTTTCGGTGTGATGACCCAATTTTAGAAAGCGAGATGGTCAAACTGCTTGCAGACTTGCAGCTATAATAATTCATTTTGCATAACATTTGGCTTAAAATATCAATAAAATGAATGACTAGTGTAGTGTATGCCTTACACCACGCTGGTTCCTAGCAGGACAACTCCCTCGTTATTATTATATCACATAATAATAATCTCCCAGTAACTTCCCGCGCGCCTGCTCGAGCCGGCTTGACCACAGACTGACTCACTCCTAGAGACTATGTATACATCTCTCCATCTCAGGTGTCATCTGTTATCTGTCACTGTCAGTTGTCCCCCGGAGACAGCATAAGTTAAGGAATGCAGGTATCCTTAAATACTAGTCACTACAACTAGCATAATAATCACAGTGTGATAAAAGTATTACTTAAATAAAGTAGCGTCTCACTCAATGGGCTGTAAGAAACCAGTCACACATTAACTATTAAAATTTTAGAATACCTATTGCGATTCGACTAGACAGACAAAAATACCAAAGCGTTTATCACACAATCCAAACTAGGCTACCGAAGTACCTGAGGAAGACCTAGGTAAGAAATTCGAGTGATTTTAATTACACACACATTCTTCCTCAATTTACAAAAAATTAGGATAGTGTAATCGGCGCTTTAAATATTTTGTATTAATTTATTACTCCCAGTTATTCTCTTTTGAGCCCGTTGCCGTTGGCTGTGGCAGCAGCTTGCTCCAACTCTTCTCTTCGACTGGTTTGATACCTTAAATAAAAATAAAAAAGTTGAAAATCTTCATCTCCATGCCAGCCGATTAATATTTTTATCCAACATATTTTGCGGTATGCTATGCAAATATTAAAGTATTCCTAGACGTTACCTAATACTTAATAATACCTATGTTCAATTTATCCGCGACATACCGGTTCGTCATGGATTCTCTGGCGCGCCGCCAGCAATGCTCGACTACTACTATCGTATTAATTTCATTTCGGGCGTAACCCTTGTTTATCTGCTTATTATATTGGTCAAGGTGCAATTTTAACACAACTGGCTTCCGCCCGAGGCTTCGCTCGCGTGGTACCTATGAAGATAAAAAGCCTAGCCTATATGCTATTCTAGACTATAATCTATCTCTGTACCAAATATCATCCAAATCCGTTCGGCCGTTTGGGCGTGATTGAACCACAAACATCCTCACAAACTTTCGAATTTATAATTATTTTTTTTTTTTTTTATGTTATACGGAGGCAAACAAGCTTACGGCCCACCTGATGCTAAGTGGTTACCGTCGCCTATTGACATCAGCAACACCTGGAGCATTGCTAATGCGTTGCCTGCCGAACCCCTCCCCCCCCCCCCCTAAAGAGCTCTGGCAACCTTACTCACCGCAGGAACACAACACTATTTGAAACGAATAATGTTATTTGGCTGCGATCTTCTGTAAGGCGGAGGTACCTTCCCAGGCGGGCTGCTCCAATTAAGAGCGAGAAAATCTCGCTGTGCCCTACCTCCTCCAGAAATCTATATTATATTATCTAGTAGGATTTGTTTCTCGACGCCGCGACCTAGTCTACAAAGCAAGCACTACAAAGTCAGTGATAGTGGTGTCAACCCTGAAATTCGATTTTCCCCCTGACTCAGTGAAAAATACCCAAAATTCAACAATATATGCAGTTTTTCCCTAAAAAGTGTAAAAACAAAATTTTCAATCTTTTTTGAAAATCATACTTTTTCTGTAGACTTACTTCTACAGAAAAAGTATGTAGTTACATGGGTCGTGCCGACCCTAGGACGCGGCCTATTGCAAATCCCTCACGTCTTACAAAAACATGAAAATTTGCAATAGTTATTAATTTTAAGGTGGTGTTTGGCCAACCAAATAAGAACAAGAAAAAAAATACGCTTACTAATACGCAATGATCTTTCTTTTTTGGTTTCGCGACGAGCGAAAAATTCTTAATTTTTAAAACTTAAAAAACGGAATAACTGGTAATTTTAAACCGGTGCCTGCGGCCAAGAAAGCTTTGCAGGGACGATCTCGACGCCTTTTAGAGGATGGCGGGACTGATGTTTGAAAAGGATTTGGTCTCCCAAATCATTGACCAGAAAGGGAAGTTATAGGTAAAAAAAGTAGCAATTCCACCAGTTAATACAATCTGATGCCCGTGTAATGGTTGGAAAAAATACTAGATTTTAATAACTATGTAATGTACTATGTACTCACCACACGACGAGTCTTCCACTGAGCATGAAGAAGAAGACCAACGCGGGTGCGCACCGATCGAAGGGATCGCCTACCATCACGTGGGAGTACGCAGCTAGTATCATCAGCAATACGAGACCTATGTTTGCAGTGTTCTTTAGTTTATCTGCGAAAATTATTTCAAATAAAGAATTCTGCTTCGAGTAAGAATAACAGTGATAAGAATTCGATTACGGTACGCGGGACTAACTTCATAATATTTATCATGAAAACTTACGGCTAGGGACCAGTGCCAAAATAAGGCCGAATAAAATTTCTAGACCACCAACTCCTCTTCTGTACCATTTCGATGGCAACTTGAAGTCAAAAGTATCGCTGAACGGAAATACTTTCGCATACCTGACGTACTCCTTTCTCTGGAACGTAAAAGGATAAAAATCAATTTACACAATGACAAGTGTTGTGTATCCTATCCGACTAACCTACTCATCTTACTAATAATAAAAATGCGCAATTTCGTGAGGATGTTTGGCTGTTTGTGGTTCATATACCTACGCCGGAACGGCTCAACCGATAAGTATTGGTGAAACTTGGAACAGTGGAGTTATAGAACTCTAGGTAATAGGTAGGTACCTAAAATAGCATTTTTATACTTTTATCTAGATACCGCGCGAGCGAAAGCCAGTATTTAAATAAATTTTTTTGGTGGCTTTCACTGACCGGTAATTAACTAGGAGAATTTATGAGTTAAAAAATAGTACTTACATACTAAACGGCAAAGTAAAATAATAAAAAAAGTTGCTCGACGTAGAGAAGTATGTAGTAAGTAAGTCTATGTTGCTCGAATGGCAGAGTTTAATTTATTATGTTGAGAGCCTATGTACTATGTGTACATAAAATGTACCTCGTGAATTAATAAAAAATGTAGGTACGCGCCGTGGAATAAAAGATAAACGTAATTTACTATCCGTATCAAAAACCTTAGATAATATACTACCTATTATACATGTACCTACCTATTATGTATTATCTAAGTCAAAAACTATAAATGTCAAATTTTATTTATTCCCAATGTTTAAATTGGTCAATGAGAGCACTGGTGGAGGGGTGGTAGTGGCCCCGCCTTCCGATACACAGGTCGTGAGCCTATGGATTTTCTATTCGGAAAATGTATGTGCGCTATGCTAGTGCTCTCAAACGGTGAAGGAAAACATCGTGAGAAAATCGGCATGTCCTAGATAGAACCTAAAAATTCGATGACATGTGCACGAAAGGAGCCTCTAAGAGGCGCACTTTAATCATTTCACTACACTGATTCTTTCATTAACGGTCATAGGCCCTTTTCAGGGCCACCATACCTCAACCTGGTCACTGACCAAAGACAGGAGGACCAAGAAAAAACCAGTGACACGCTAAGAAGAAGAAGAATTGGTCAATTTAAATGTCGTTTTAACGTCTAACATAATTAAATTCTAGAATTAATTAATCTGAAGCCAGAGCGAGTTTTTTTTTAAGTTTGAGGCTTATTTTGAGTTGTTATAGTGGGTAGGCAAGGCACACATAGTTTTTGATCAAAAAGAATGAAAAATAAATATGAAAGTGCATCATCATCATTTCAGCCGTATGACGTCCACAGCTGAACAAGGCCTCCCCCACAGACAGAGCGAATTCCTTATCAAATGGGGAGATTTGCCCATACTCACCACTCTGGGCATGCGGGTTGGCGAGCGTAGTTAGAGCTATCGTTGTTAAAATTAGGGACGCTGCTGCCCATCCCCTCCCTTTTTGCCCTTAGTCGCCTCTTACGACATCCGCGGATGGGTAGATACGGAGGGGCCTATTCTTCATTCAGCCGGGGCCACCACGGCCATGAAAGTGCATAAGTTTGACAAATTGTAGGTACTGAAACTCGGTTTTGTACTACATAATTAGGTACTTACTATATACCTACCTACACAGGCATTAAATTAATTACCTACTATTAATTATAATATATTTATGTAGGTAACATAAAACAATTTGCGTTAGTTATTTCATTATCCACGTCCGGAAGGTTTCGCAACAGAAGGCAGACGAATCAGTTAGTGGCGATAATAGGCGGGAAGCCAAATACCAAAATAGCAATACATAACGCGCTGCACAAAAAACCAATACGAACACCACGGGTTTTTCAGCCGAAAAAATGATGGAAAACTCACCAAATCTTTGTGTAGTTCTTTCGAAATAAATGGTGTTATCTTCGTAATTCCAACAAATATAAAAAATATTCCTAAAAGAACGGATAGGCTTTTCAACACGATAGAGGAACCCATCTTAGCGAGCGCCTATCACAGTTTAGGCTAACACTGACATCATACTCATCAGAGGCGTTTATTGATTATATTACATTCACTAGGAATATAATTTATCACTATCTCTAAAACATGTATTATTTTTAATACAGCTTTCACATGTTAACTAACGGTACTAAATACAATTTAGTGTTTTATAAAATCCATAAAATGGTAAATAAATTGCACAGGAAGTTAGAATAGCAATACCTACACTACGCGCACCGCGGCGCGAAAACAAACATTTTCGCTGAGCAAGCTTGCTCCATATGAAAAATCGACCTAGTTTAGTGTTGCCGTACCCTACAATACTGATTATGCCACACAGATTATTAAGGAATAGTATTAAGCCAGCCAGCTCCAACCTGTAACTGCCCTACAGGACTTTGCAAAAGTATTCTTGGAGAGAAAATATCTTTAAAAATAAAGGTAAAAATAGATAGGTAGTTACCTACATATATACATTTAATTTTGTTTACAGAGTTTTAGATACGTTCGATTTTACATGACAAGGTAATTCCAAGAACCATAAGCCCCTTCGTCCACGGCGCGACTAAAAAGGAACGCGACTGAAACTGTAGTCACTTATGAGTAGCCTGACTACGATAGCACTAGTATTTCAATGCGCGTCCGTCCACGGCGCTACTCAAAAGGAACGCGTTTGTAACTAGTCTCCTGGCGACTCGACATGCTGGTCGCCAGGCGACTGGTTTCGAGAAACTTTTGAAAAAATGAACGAATAAAAAGTAATTATAAGTGATTCGGACGTCTATGTGACTGGAGAAGTAATAATTCCATGTCATCGTTCGAATTATCACTAGTTATGTTAATTATTTTCGTTTTCAAAACTTTGTTTACATAAAATCGTGTACTGAGTGACTGAGTTTCAGGAAATTCCAGTAGCGTCGTGGACGAGTCAGAGTTTCCAATCAGTCCGCAACTCTAGTTTCTAATGAGTTCCGTCACTTTTGCGTAGCGTCATGGACGAAGGGGCTAACCGTGCTAAGGATGCAGGAATAAAATGATTAATGTCAAAGTTCCCGAGATTTTTTTTTAAATTGGCCATTATTTTAGGGCGTAGTGCCTCCTTAATCTATGGCTACAACTTAAAATCCTGGCTCCATACGTCATAGGTACTAGAACTTTCATTCGCCTAGCCTGTCTACTAGAGGTGGGTAACTCGAGTCAGATTCATGCATCCAGATCGAATCACAGGGTATTGAAAACCGCAGGTAAATGGCTCACGCCGGTCCCAAGCGGTTCAACGGCTCTAAACAGGTATACTTTATCTGGGAGTCATGCGACCCGCCACACCCAGCAAGATCGTTTTGTATTTTATTTTCAACGTGTTAAGGTCTTGGATAATATTATCTAAGGTTAAGGTCTATATTATTAAAGCTGACCTGGTTGCTGATTCGAACCGATTTCATACGACAACAATTTGTGTTTTATTTTCAACAATATTAAGTCATTAATTATTAGAAAAGCTACCCGTTTGATGAACTGATTGCTAGTACCCATAACATTGTTTGCTTCACTTTACCTGATTTATCAGAATTCATTCATAGATCTACTTGAGCGGCAAATAAAGTTTGAGCTGTTTTGACGCACGACACGCGTCATCATCGCCGTGTCTGCGACTTAGATCTGTCAGATATATATATGCGTTAGCTAGCATAATATTTGGTCTATTATTTACAGAGATTTAGGTTCGAGTTTTGATTTTACCAATACCTACGCCTACGTTTAGAAATAAAAACTAAATATTTATATTAATAAAAATTGAGAAACTGTTGTAATCCTTACTTTTATATTTAGTGCAGTTGAATTGAATTGTTAATATTTTCCTAGTGTTGATATTAATAATTTCCTGATATATTTACGAAACCGCGCGTTTACAGCTAGATTAGAAATAAAAGAGTGTAAGAATTGAATGGGTCGTTTATTTATAAGGCATAGTTAGCATATTTTTTCTACATTTGATTATAATAGTTGTATGTTAGGATAGGTAAGGTCATCCGGAAGATAATGCTGCTTGCGATAAGACCATCAGTCCGTTGGAGGAATACAATGTAATACCTATTTATGTATTAGTATGTCTTACGTTGTGTCCATAGTAAAGCAATTTTTTTTACTAAAAAACTGTAACATATTTGCCTGCCTACCTACCTACCGAGCCGGAGATAATAATGTATCGATATGACGTTTTGCTCATCCATAAAAGGTGATTCATACACAACATGTTTATACCATTCCGAAAGGGGGTTATTCTTCTATTCTATCAACAAGAGGAAAAAATATTAGCGAAAAAATAGTAGGTACATTATGGTATAGGTGTGTTATGTTGGTGATTACCGCTGAGGAGTCTTAAGAGGTCTTAAGAGAGCCGAGGACGGTAATCATCAATACACACGTGTATCATACGACGTATTGAGAATAAAATAATACAAAAATTACTGTAAAAATGAGTTGTGATTTTTTTTTCGCAATGGCGGGAAAAATTAGTCAGTTTTCCTATGCGCGCGCATCTTACAATGTCGATCGGCCATAGACTAAAAGAATGAGTTTTTTTTTACTTTTAAACTTTTTTAAGAACAAAGCAACTCGACCAATAAAATATCTCACGCTTGTGATTATTAGCTATGAAAAAGTCACAGTTTGACTACAGGTATCATTATGTATGTGCAATTGCGGTGAAATTAGAGCCACTTTATGAGCATGTGTCTTGAAAAATATTTTATTTTACTTATTTTTCCCAATATTTCTCATATTGACTATTTTTATCATCCTATTATCTAATTACTAATCGTTAGAAGATCGTAAAGTTGGGCATCAAGATTGCTACTAGGTACCTTAAACAGCTGATTCATTGAGTTTGCACTGATTTGACTCCAAAACAGCAGATTTTTCTTAGATATTTTTAAATGAAAAATGACGAATTTCCATGAGTCGTAGAACAAACTTTATTGCTAATTGGGTGTAAAAAAAGGCCGGTTTCAGGATAGCATACATTTATGAATCACCTTGTATTTAATATAATATTTATCAAGCATTTTTCAATACAATTTGCTTTCATCTAGGGACCGATTTTACTTTGTATGGCTTGCCAGCCAAAAGGATAAAGAGCTTTTCTTTTAACACATGCTTAACTGGAAAGCTAGAAGCAGAGTATTATAATGTAAATAAACATTCATGACAGCATTTTGAAGCGCCTGTATCACACATCTTTGTAAATAACAAAGAATAGACTATTGATATATCGAGTATTATAAAATCTAAATATGTAAGTAATATGTAACTAATAATGTAGGTCAACCTACAACATGATCCAGGACTTTAGAGTGTGACAATTAATTCTTCTTTTACATTTTCTCTCATTAATGAATGTGTGTAGTGCTCCATAAATTGATTAGACCCACATATAATAAATTGATCAAGTTCAGAAAATGATTTTAATTTATTCATATTACTAAAGTGAAACTTGTGCGGAAATATTGGTTCTTGGTATTTGCAGGGTCCTTTATCGTTAATGTTCAAATAAACTTCATATTGAAAGTTCCAATAAGATTTAAAGGTGTAAAGTTCATCTCGTAATAACACTGACATAAGGTTTTTGCAACAGTAAATAAGTATTATTTTAGTCATGTCCTCTTCATTATTTAAAATTTGTTTTATGATGCAATATAAAGGAGCAATGCCTGTTCCTTGAGCAATCATTATAATTCTATTAAATTTATTAGGTATTAGCTTGTAATGTCCATATGGTCCTCTCCATAATGTATCTTCTCCTTTAATTAAACTACATAAATGATTAGATACTACACCATTAGAATACCTTTTAACAATAATAGCAAAGTCATATTTATCAGGATCCTTTCTGATTTTAAGTGGTGTATATGCTCTTGTGCAATTATGATCCTTAGATGAATATCTATATAAAAAATGATCTCCGGGAGTCCAAAATACTTGTTTTTCATCATTTAAAGAATTATGTTTGAATAAAATAAGCTGGTGTTCATTCTCTAGGTCAATATTATTAACAACATGAAATTCTGTGTATTCAAACTGTGAAATGGCATTTTCAACCAAACTTCCTGTTTCACCAGTTTCACTAAACGATTCATTAAGCATAAGTTGCTTTTCGTACACATCGAAGATACACGGATTGCAACCACTATTGCAACAATCTTCTTGTTTAGGTTCTGTAGGTCTCTTCATTTTGAATGTCAATAGCGGCAAGTTCCTAGATACTTTTATTCGTGTTTAACAGCAAGCTAGTTTCCCGATTCCCTTCCTAGTGAATCTGGCTGGAGATCCAACTTTTTAAAATATCTATATTCTCTTTTATTGTAAAGGTAATTTGCTCCACCAGATAATTTGCACTTCACGCACGCCAAAGACTATATCATTATACCTATCACAGAGTACATATGCATTACTATTTAATACACTACGTGCTGCACGCATAGAGTAACTTGACCACAGACTAATGAATAGGGAATGATTATACGTATGAACTTGACGGTTTATTGTCATAATCCCCACTAAGCTTGCCCCACCAGTGGGGATTATGACCATTTTCAAAAAATTCTTCGCGTTTTCCCCATTAACGTTTTTAATCCTGGTTGGTGGGGATTATGAAAATAAAAATAATTAGGTTTATTGATGAAGGTTCATTGTCATAAACCTGTTTTTCGGTTACTTACTTACTTACTTTAGCTTTATTTAATATGACATTAAAATCTAGGTCACAGAGTACTTTTGTAATCAAGGTTACATTCACCTACATTTTAATCAGTTGGTCGGTAGCAACTATCTATAGCAAAGATAGTTCTCCATCAAGCGACGTCAGCAGCGGCGGTGAGTGCTGGTGACGGTCGGAGGCCCGGCGAAGTGACTCAATCGACGACAATAAGAGGTAAATGAAATTATTGACGGGATCAATCATTTCATTTATTAATGGCTGAAATCAATAACCGCTTCGTGGCGCGAGACGGTCTCACCTCACATAAATTGGGTCAATCAATAATATTGATCCTTTATTGATCGTCCAAACAGGCATAATAATATCATTCTAAGTATAGAGAAAGAGCGGCAACTTTGAATTTTCTCCGTTATATGCCTAACTCGAAATACATTTTTACAAGAATATTGGAATATAATGGAAACAGTATTAATCTCAGATCTAAGATGAATTTTGATAATGTAATCACTGAAAAAATAGAAAAAAATGGCATACTAGGGTATACTCCTTTACTTGATCACGCTCAGTATCGCCCTCTATACAGACGCGCCCGCCAGTTCATCTCTACTCTGCCCGCCATAAATTCTTCGCTTCGCACGAGCCGTTCGCTTGGGCTTTTGCTAGCTGTAAACAAGTTTGGTAAGAATTTATTTTTATAATTCCTCTTCTGTAGAAATTAAGATTTTCATTTGTTTTTCTTAGAATACAAATGTTTGTTCTTTATCTTATGTGTAACTTTAATCGTAACTAATACATACGCTTTACAAACATAAACTCCATTCTCCATTAGAGCAGCGGCTCTTGTAAAACTGTGTTTTGTGTTCGAACGAGAAGGATTTTTTAAGTACTTTTTAGAAAAATCCTTAGTTTCGTGAGTAATGCTTTCATTTGCGCGCTTAACATCTTTAGGAATTCACAATGCCGCTAACCGCAAACATTATCTTTGTGACGACGCGGACGCCGCCGCGCCGTGCCGCCTCCCTCCGCTTTATTTTGCGGTTCCTGACCTCCGCGTCTGAGCTGAGCGATGTTTCTTAGCACCTACAGAAAATGCTTCATGTAAATAATCTCGTCGTACATGAACTTTAGGCTAAACCGACAGAGAACACTGTGAATAAAATCGATAGACGTTTATTGGAGGTCTACAATCCACAAAGATTGTGCTGCCATTACGGTATCGTCAATGATAGACTTGGCGTCTGTTATTAAGGGTGAAAAATTATGCTTTAGCAGTGTTATGTAGGTAGGATAGAATAAGTACTTGAATACTATTGATGTGCATAATTTTTTCAGGACTTGGTAGCTGATATATTTTTCAAAAATGTCTGATGATGGAGCAGCAGTAGTGGAGAAGAAAGGGCGCGGAAGACCAAAAGCCAATGGAAACCAGGCTGCTGTAAGTAGTAAATATAATAAAATAGGTACAACTATCTATTTACAGATATTATACAACATACATAAATAATACTTTTAGAACTTTTACTAAATGCCTACTTCATTGTAAATTATATCCGTTTCAGGAACCAAAAGGGGATGCTAAGAAGCGGGGCAGGCCACCAGCGGCAGCAAATTCTGCTAAGGAATCAGCCAAGTCTTCTGATGATGAACAGCCCCCAGTCGTAAAACGTGGAAGGGGTAGGCCCAAAGGCTCAAAAAAGAAAGTTCCAGCTAGGGGAAAGGTAAATACTGAATTTAATTTAACATGTCTATGAAATTAAGTCGCTTGTCATTGTCACACACCAAATTTAGTCATCATCATCATTTCAGCCGTTCAACATCCACTGCTGAACATGGCCTCCCCCTCAGACCGAGCAAATTCCTTATCATGTGGGGGGGAATGTTATTAATAAGTATTAATTTTTGTTTTCTATTTTTTCCAGAGTGCAACAGCAGAATCTAAAGGCCGTGGCAGAGGGCGCAAGGAAGCTCCTCCCAAAAAAGATGCCTCATCTGAGGAGGAACAGGATGAGGATGAGGAGGATGAGGGCTCTGATGAGTAAAATATGTGTTCCGTTATTACAAATAGCACACTCACTCTTAGTGTAATTTGTCTGTTATGATAACCCTGTGTATTTATTTTACAAGATTCATTCACTTTCTTGTAGGCATTTACACATTTGTAAAATGCATGGGGTTATCTGGACAGCAAAATATTCTCTTTATAAGGTTCAAACTTTATTTATGTGGGGATTACGCAAGAAATAAGATATGAAGTCGCTTTGATAATAATTTCCTTTCTACAATGCATTTATTTTTTAGAGGTATTGTAAAAATTTAAAAAATCTCACGTAAGTAATTTTTGGATGACTTAGCTCTCCCTAGCTATGTACAACTATAAGATATAATTTGTAAGTTCCCTTTTTTGTAGATTCTTATCTATAGGTATTTTGTAATCTCTTGGTTTTTATGGAAATAATCCGATTTAGTTGATTATTATTATTTTGAGAGACTTGAGAATCAAGTATTATCTTTTCTATAATAAATAGTGATTACAATATGTATTAATTGTACAAGCATATTTGGACTCCATTCTATGCATTATACTTTTTATAAGCTGTAGTAGAATCTAAACATCTAGTAGAATAAAAAAAAAATATTCACACTATCCAAGTGAAGCCATGTAGTTTCTAACTAATTTTTTTTGTTACATATGTAAACATTGGATAGAAGTTCCATCAGACAGTTTATATTGTGTAAATGTAGTGTATGTAATGACTTTCTTTTCATTTTTATGGATAAATGTGTGTTTTGCGTAAATGTACAATTTTAGACGAATATATAAATTAAATCAAAATTCCACCTAAAAAAACTTTATGTTTGGGGTTTAGTCACCATTAAGATGCAAATCCATGGTGAGACTTCGTCGTCTTTCCACATTTGTGGTTCTTTCTAAGCAACTACTATTGCTTGAGTCACAAAAATGTAGAACTACACTCGTGCTTGATCCAAAAAAAGCGACTCAAGCTGCACGCTCAGTGATAAAATGTCTGGCACAAACACTATTTCAGTACTTTCATTTTTATAAGCTGACACATGCAGTTCTACCGAACGGCTGAAGAGAGGGCCTGTAGCTAAAAAGATTTCAGAGATTTAAGCAAAAAACTGTTTAAGCTGGAGGCCCGGGTTGCTGGCTTACACATTTCGTTACGCCAAACCGCTGATCAGAGGGCAATAAACTTTAGGCAAGATCATCATCAACAACCTGTAGAAGTCCACTGCTGGACATAGGCCTCCCCCAAAGAGTTCCACGATGAACGGTCTTGAGCCCTTTCCATCCACCGACTTCCCGCAACCTTTACAATGTCATCGGTCCATCGGTGGGGGGGGCCTTCCAACACTGCGTCGCCCGGTTCGTGGTCGCCATTCGAGAACCTTTACTCCCCAACGGTTATCGGTTCTGCGAGCTATATGGCCTGCCCACTGCCACTTCAACTTGCTAATTCTGAGAGCTAT
This sequence comes from Anticlea derivata, assembly GCA_947579855.1. NCBI lineage: Eukaryota > Metazoa > Arthropoda > Insecta > Lepidoptera > Geometridae > Anticlea > Anticlea derivata. The sequence goes on from OX388262.1 coordinate 3,848,245, forward strand.
GTCGGTGACCTTGGTTCTTCTACGGATTTCCTCATTTCGGATCTTATCACGTAGGTAGTGAAACTCCGAGCATAGCTCTCTCCATAGCCCGTTGCGCGACTTTGAGCTTGTTTATGACGCCTATAGTTAACGACCAAGTCTCAAAGCCATAAGTCATCACTGGCAACACGCACTGATTGTAGACTTTCGTCTTGAGGCTCTGCGGTATCTGCGACGAGAAGATATGACGAAGTTTCCCAAACGCTGCCCATCCGAGTTGGATTCGTCGGTTGACCTCTGTCGAAGTTGGACCTACCTAGTTGAATCGTCTGACCCAAATATACATAGTGGTCTACAACTTGAATGGTATCGTTCCCAACTTGATAGGCAGGATTTTAGGTCATAATAAGTGCTTAAGGTACCAATAATTTCAGGCCTGTAGCTAAAAAGTTTTCAGAGATTTAAGCACAAACAGTTTTCCCGCCAAAAAATTCTGAAAAGTTATGAAAATCAGCTAAACTTAGAAACTTTGAAAAAGTTTTCTGAATGCTGAATTATTTTATGAACAGTAATAATCACAGAATAACACTATGAAAAAAGTATATGAAATCATGATCCTACCATGCTTAACATATGGTTGCCAAACATGGTCTCTCACTAAGGTAGACGAAAATAAGTTAGCAATATGCCAGAGGAAAATGGAAAGAAGTATGCTAGGTATCAAACTACAAGAAAAGAACAAAGTTGTCTAGCATAATAAGTAGGATCAGATCATTGAAGTGGAACTGGTCAGGACATATATGTAGGATAGAAAAAGAAAGATGGACAAAAAGAGTAGTGTACTAGTATAGTATTATGTTATCTGTGGTAGTGTGGAATGGATACCACGCAACAACAAGAGTAACAGAGGACGTCCGAAAAAACGTTGGGAAGACGTATTCCGACAAAGAAGTGGAACAGTTAGGTTAGAGATCGAAATTTATGGAATGGTATGTGGGAGGCCTACGCCAGAGAGCCGATGATGATGATTTAATAATCACAGACAGATAGCGAGATTCTACGTATGACAGAAGTTTAAGTCATTATTCCGAAAACCATTTGAAAAGAAACTTTTATTGTCGTTGATACGTGTACAACATAATATGACTACATATTAATTATGTATATACAATATTGTCAATTTTAATTGATTGTCCCGGGGTAACTTTACACGAATAGGTTATTGTCTATGGTCCAGCTTTACTTTTTTACGTGTCTTGCTTGTCTGTGGTCAATTCATTTGTAATTTTTTTACAAACAACACAGCACGTACGTGTACGCGATCTCTGTCCGTTTGGAAAATTCGTGACTGTTCGGAATGTTTTATTGCTTTTTATTCACAAAACCGCAGTTTCAGTGTAATTTTCTTGATTTAAATAAGTTTCATAAACTTTTATAACAGTTGGTGATCTTTGGAGTGTCTTGCATGCAGGTGCCTCTGTAGTCTAGTTTATCGTCATTCAAGTTTTTGAACAAGTTTGTGTAAAGTTAATAAAGTGGTTTTAATCCAGTGGCTAGTGTATTTGTGATAGAAATGTGTCATTATCACTGGAAAAATATTCACAAGTTACTTACAGGTTGGTTTGTCATACGTATGAGCTAGCTTACCACGGTAGGAACCATAAACTTTGTTTGTGGTCTAGGGACTTTCTTCTACAGGCAAAAAAAAAAAACAGAAAACTATATATCTTACTTTAATTCATCAGCTTTCTCATCTTTTATACTGATGAAGAACTAAAAATTTTTGACAATTATTATTATTTTCCAATTATTCACAATTATTAGCCTGAATAAATAGGCCTCAAAGCGGTCCGTTCAATAGAAACTAGGAATCATTTTTCTCAAAGTGGGGTTAAAATGGTTTGCTAATCATGTTAAACATAGAAATTACTATATTCTATGGAGTTTAATTCTAATTTTAAGATATTGTTTAAAATGAAATAGCCGATTATTGTAAAGATTCTAATGAAACTCCTAATTTTGCATTTTCCTTCTTTTCTTTAGGTATGGTAGAGAATTGAGGCTTACATGAAGCTATCTAACAAAAAAGTATTTTAAAATGATCCCTATGTCTTCTTAATAAGAGTACCAAATCCAAATTTGATGAGATTGAAATTGGACTAGGATTAAGAATTGGATTGAGATTAGAACTATTTTCAAGGGTAAGCCACTGCGTTTTACACAACGATGATTAAGGACTTACTAACTTAAGTAGATATAAGTAAATATTTATATGTAGGTATAGTATTTTAGGGTATTTATTATTACTTAGGTAGTACATTTTAGGGTTCCATACCTCAGCAGGAAAAAATGGAACCCATAAAGAATCACTTTGTTGTCCTCCATGTTTTTGTGAGAATAGTGGGGTTTGAAGTTAGAATGAAAAAAAAATTAGTTTGAAGATTGTATTTTGTAATACCTAATAAATAATTTATAAAATTTCATTTCCTTTTATAATTATTATCTTAACTTTTTCTAAAGGACAAAAAGTTAAATGCATGTACCTATCTCCTCTCATTGCCTAAACATTGCTTAGGAACTTTTTTAAACAATGTTGATTATAATTTATTTGATACCTGTTTCAGCAATTTTTTAAAATTCATGTTTTAAAAGTAAAATGGGGGGTTAAAATTTCTAACGGGAAATATGAAGTACAGTATTGGTAGTTTTATAAGTAGGTAGAAGCATCATAAGTTATAAAAAACTATAATTCTTTACATTGTATAATACTATCTACTAGGTACTGCAGATACTAAGGACTTTCCTACCTTTAAGTGGGTAAGAAGGGCATCCTTAGATAATGGCATTGAATCTAACTAGGTATCAAGGCCCAAATATTCTTGAACTGTTAGTATTTTCTTTCATTTTAATACATAGGCTATCAAACCAACACTAACACTGTATGAAACTTATTGCATTGTATTTACAATGTCTGTGTAGTAGGTACTTATGACTCCACATGAGTGAAACTTTGCATGTACAGCTTTAAACTTCATTATTCATTTACATTGCATGGATAATTATGAAATGTCATTAATCTAGTTGAATTTATGCCTGTCTTTGCGACCAAGCTAGTCAATCAAATATAGTCAAATTTGTATGGTATAGGTAAAACAGCATATATATAGTTTCATCTTTTAAGTTATACCATCTTGCCCGTTTCTACGCCACCTTACATCAAGCTGGTCACTGACCTGAAGCAAAATTGCCAAGACACAAAGAGGTGTGGATTGACAAAGTTTCACAGAACACGCTATGTGGCTCGGCTAATCATTTATTTGTACCCACCTGGAAGAATAATGCGATGGGAAGGTATGTACCTGCCTACCTAGTAGGTAGTATCTACACGCTTTGACGCGTCGTCCATTCTAATTAGTTCGACCTAGACGAGGCACTACGCCGCCGCCGCCGCCCGTGCGGTCGGATGGAATATGGTCATGATCATGCTAAGCCTTTAATATATTGCGTTTGGAATATAAATGTGAAAATGTTAGGTAGGTACTAAACCGCTGTTGGTCATGTTAACTGAAAGGGTTGGCGGAGTGGGGGCACCCAGTAGTGCTCGACACTGCCGTAGTAGGGCTGAAGTATACGAAAGTTTGTTTTTTGCCTGTATCTTATTATTTCATTACCTTTGCTATTTCCTACTGCAAAGTTGGAAACAGAGGTAGGTAGGTACTATATACCTTTCTTAGATCGCAGAATAAATAATTCCTTAGATGCATGACGGATAACTGGGTACTTAGGTATACGTATACGATACAACTATTTAGTGCGACCCGGTCGTTGCCTCAGTGACTCAGAGATTCTCACCGGTCTGATTGTTGAGGCTTAGTCATAAGAATACGAACAATGACTATAGATTCAGGTAGAGAAATTCTTAATGGTCAAATAATTCTTAGCGCATGCTAGCTGATTGGTCTACTATCAAACAATAACAGTAAAATCTAGTAGGTAGCTTGGTATGTAGGTAAAAAACCTGTCAACTGCGAATCGGGCTTGTGCAGCAGTCAGGATTCTGTCCCAGACCTACTTACTACCTACTGTTTTGTACCTGACAAAGGTTTTTTGATTGATATCAAGTTATTTGTATTGTTCTCGATATCAAAGCAGTTCGAATTCTTATCTAGAATATTGTCAAGATAACCATCACACTGAAGGTACCAGGTAACAAGTGGGTCAAAGCAGTGGTCGACGTCCTGAATTTTTAAGTACTCTATTAAGTCTGTGCTCGTCGGCTCAGTTTCTGTCGCTTTTCTCTCGCTGATTGCGTCTTTTTACTTTCTCGCGGTGAGGCGGTACAATTTCACCGCAAAAGGCCTCGCTATAAATGCAACACAGCGCTTGAAGGAAATCCTCATCTCACTTGAAAATTCAAAGCTTGCGCATCTGTTAGCTGGTGCAATTCGTACGCTCGAGGCCGAACCGCTTTAAAAAGGATCTCCGGCCATAGAAAAGTGACTTGAAATCCTTTTTCTACCTAAAATTGTCAGTACGATAAAGAATGAAGCTCTTGTGCTGCAACTAGGACAAACATGTTGGTATTCAAGCCTACATGTTATTTCTTGCGCATGTAGGTCAAAAATGCAATAACTACCTAGTTGCTACTAAGCTTGAATTAAAATTTCACCACGCCCCTTAGTAAAATGGTACCTATGTAACGGCTAGGTACTATAAGCAAGTTTTTTCTCTTAACGACTCAGCTTTCGTAATTAAGGTAAAGGTAGTCCGGTAGGTACTTTCTTTTACTCAGTCATTGCAATTTCAAGACAAGTTTATAGGCAAGCGTATATGTATTATATTATTATTGCTTTCATATTATTGATCGAGCGAGCGAAAATCTCTCAACAACTTGTACGAAGAGTTGATGTCTGTACGTACGAGTATGTCCTATTTGTTCGAGCATAACTTTCGAACCATTGATTGAAGCTGCATTGAATTATAGCTCGAAAGGTTGAACTACCAAGATTTGCTGGAGATATAATGAGTCAAATCGGAGGTTACTGGGATGGGATGGGAACAATGACCGTAAAGCGCATGAATGAAGGAGGTTACGCCAGCTTTGGCGCAGTTTACGAGCCGATTGCTTCTAATTCAATTAGCTGACAAGTAGAACGCGCCTGACCTCAGAAATGAACGAAGAACTTGGTGCAGTTACTGACCGCTCTTCACACACTCTCTACTTTTATGTAATTCCCATTTGCCTTACTTTTTGCACTGATATTGGCTTTGTGGAGCCTCCAATTTACGTTGGCGTGCCTAAACACTGTAACAATTAATTCTTTCGAAAGCTTAATTTAAAATTTCTTGGTCTTATTTATTGTTAACTAATCATTATTGCAACAGGGCATTATTGTCTGTTAACCAACAAAAATGCACGTCAATCCAATACTTCAACTGATGATCTAATATCATGAAATTATGGAGTAGCCACAAGGAAGTGCTCTGGATCCTTTGCTAAATAGTTCATCAAATTAAAGCAATTACAGTTTTGTGATTGTCTTGTTGTACACTTTTCCAAATACATATAAGAGACATATTCAAGGTTCTGGAGATAGATGATTGGAACGCCCCATGTAGAGCATGATATGAAACAACCGAACAGTAAAGAGTTGCAGAAGTGATTGAGTAAACAATAGCTCGTAATGGCATCACGCTTTGTCTTAAATCAATGGCGCAATGCAGAATGCTGGTATAGTCGGCGATTATCTCTGTAAATGCTACCTACTTCACTGAGAAGTCGAGTGCATGAATTACCTACGTCATGCAGTATTTAAGACTACTCTTAAATGTTGGATAACAATTCGGGTCATGATTGAAATTAAAGAAAGTCAAAAAGAGCCCTTTATTTTCCGTGTCAGAACTGCTGAAGAATCTGCGTGAGGTGGTTCTATTGCAAAGCGACCGTGCCAGGCTCCGACGTTCCCCGTATACACACGCGTTGTACATAGCTACCGTGTTATAGACCCTTTCATGTCCCTTTCTGAATTCGACAATACCACCAAAACATTGTGTCATGCCGTGAACGGTCGAACGTCAATCACCGAAGCGAAGTGATTAAGTGAAGCGCTTGTTCTCTTTTGCGGTTTCATTTTCATTGAGAGTGAACGCGGTGTCCGGTCGCGGTTATCCGATATCTGCTGTTCGAATGGCAATGGAGCGACGGGCCGCAAGCTTCTTTACGAAACTTGTGATAGGTGAAACTAGTCGGACCGCAAGGTGCATGCCAGGCGGCTGACACGAGCGACGCCCTACTTCGCTGTTACATTGCTAAGATGTCTACGGTTTGCATGGTTTCTGTTAAGAACCGGAAATGAAGCGAAAGAAGCTTTCTATTCATCCACAGATAACTTATTGCGAATGCAATGTTTGTTAAAATCCAAGTGAACTTTTGTTGAGCTGATCGATGGTTGTAATTTGATTCAATTTATTGAAAATTTGAAACTTACGTGCAGGTGCACAAACCTTTGCATGCCTTGGTATCAATTGCACAACTTGACACTGTTGGTTAATGTTTAGGAATTTATCAAAGCACCCATAAGTTGACCAAAACATAAGTGTTGGGTGCCCTTTTTAGGGTTCCGTACCTACCTCTTTTTAAAAAAAACCGGACCCTTATAGGGTCGCTTGTTGTACGCCTGTATAGTCAAAATAGTAAACGAAAGCAAAATATAAGTTTGTCACTTCCTACACTTGGAATTTTGCCTTTCTGATCCCGTGTCTCGCACATGACCGCCTTTATTTAACATTAACTCATCTATCTGCCGATTTACGCATTAATGCAACGAATGATTCATATCGAATAAGGAGTAGGCGGGCAATTTACATCTGCATTTTCTCTACGCAATACCTATTCTATGGAGAAATTTCAGCAGTGGTCTTAGTTGTTGATGATGGATACAATATTAGTAACAAATAGATGCCTCTACACGGACGATTAATATTTTTTTACACACGGCAATCTGTTGATATGACAAATTGGTTGGTGTGCCGGCAAAACGACAGAGATTGGGGCCAATTTCAATGGTCCTCGTACGAGCACTGTTATAAGAGTTACCTTAAATGCCATAAATATTGTTATTTCTTGCGATATCACTTTGCCACTTATGACCGTATTAGTCCGGTATGAGTTAGCGGGTGACACGGTGAGCCTCGCATGCCTTGCACGTGACTCACTTATACCTTGAGCTTGGGCTTTCGCATTCCTTTTATTAACTTATGCATTCCGATGAATAGTTATGATTTGTAATTCGTTATTGCTAACGTTCACCAGCACGTAAACGGGCTGTCAGCTTCACTCGTTATCATCGGTTATGATAACAGATTAATTTATACAAACCAACAGCTACGAAAAATAGTGAAGGCTAAACAGCCGTTTAACCACAAGTTGTGTTTTATACTTTAGACTTATGCTTTGTGTGTTCCGTAACTACTTAAATTATTAACCCAGTTCAATGTTTGGTAGGTATGTATACCTTACCTTTGAAATCGTGAGCGTGACATTTTGTTTAGTTAGGTAGGTATCTTAGTTTTACAAACGAGTTAATCTCTAAACTAGGGCAGCACAACTTGATTTAAAAGCCACCTTCGGAATGCAATAAGTTCATAATATGGCAAAGCATGGTTCAGGGTTGAACATAGAATGTATCTAGCTAATTTCACACTAAAGGTCTGCTCAAAAGATGATTTACGAAGAATCAAAGATTACGCCGCCGCTTTTATCGGTACCTAATCACGAGGTTCTATTGTTTTGATAGTCACATAACTCACCTAACACTCACATAACAGTACTGTTCTATACATTGCATAACAGTCATGGGAGTCTTTGCACAAGGGGACAAAGTTCCCAGACCTGCGCCGCGATCATCAACCGAATCGCAAGGAATAACTCTTTAGCAATTCCGGTAACCCTTAAGCAGATTCACACAATGAGTGGTTTATCATATTTACATTCACAGTATATTGCATCCTTGTTTAAAATGAACTACATACCGTTTACGGTAATAGTTTCAGTCGCCACCAGTAATTTATTGATAAACACATAATTGAACGTCTTACCAACTTACTTAGTTAATCAAATCAATTAAGTTCCTTACTCAGTATGTTATCTCCCCCAAATGCTGGCTTTGCCAAGGGTCGACCATTGACCACTTCCATTAGTGAATCGCGAATCAAAATCCTTATACGTGGCTATATCAGTTCTTCCATATCACTTAAAGCGACTTATACAGCAAATTCGAATTAATTTTTTACTCATTTTAGTACAACACATCCTAGTTGGTAAAGTGTTTATAAAGGGTAAGTTCTCGCTCGCACTTGTTCCGCCCCTATGCACTTGCTGCGGGGGTCGTTGCTCAACCCATAGTTTTTGCACCCACTTGTAAACTCTACATTATTTCCCACGCTGCAGTTTAGTGGAATTAACCTGTTCAATGGCACTTGATGGAAACTAGTGTCAGTTTTAAGTGATTGTAAATCAATCACTTTTGGAGTTTTACGAGGATTGTAAAATTTTTGGTTGAACAGAAATGGAAAGTTATAACGAAAGTTATAAGGTACATAGGAGCTCAGAAGGTCAATAATTTATTTGAAATATAAAACCCATAACAAAGGGAGCTGTACTATCTAGCTAAGGTAGATATTATTATAGTAAAATTAATTTTTAAATCGTATCTAAAGCCGATCATGCCGCTTACCATCAATTTTGCTATTTTGTTTAGGCGGTGACGTAAGTTAAAAGTCTCAAAGATTTTGAAATGATTGAAATTCGTGTAAAATAGCAGTGACACGCTCACATTTGAATGGTAATAAGACATCATGGTAGGGCATTTAATAGATAGTTTCTAGTACGTCTGCGAGCGACCTAGTCAGCGGGATCGCCCGGTGCGCTCACCGTCGCGTCGCCGCAGGAAGAGGCAAGGTCGGCGACCAAGCGTGAAACCCCGTCACCAGTCAGCCACCTATCGTAAACCCCTTTCAGCGGCACTGACGAAAATATATGATTCTAGCTTGAGCCCGCCCGGCTTCGCGCGCTTAGTACCCAGATAAAGAATATGCTATTCTTGGTAAAAATAAACTCCATCTATTCCAAGTTTCATCGCAATCGGTTGAGCCTTAGCGGCGTGATTGAACCACAAACATCCGAACATCCTTAGAAACTTTCGCATTTATAATATAAGTAGGATAAGTAGAATGCATAGGTGATCCTCTTGTGTCGTAACTTGAGTACAATGTTGAGGCTACCGCACCGGAGCGGAGCTGCGGAGGCCTATCGTTTGTTTGCAAATGAGGTAGCATGTGTGAGCCTGAATGAATATACCTAGTTCAGTTATGGTACTCGTAAGTATAAGTGTTTAACTTAACCATAATCTAAACAAACTCAGTTTCACTAAGGTCTCTCGAGTTACGAAATACTTTCTTCGGCGCTAGTTTTATTTGCAGTATTTGTGATGCGTGTTTATTTTAACAAGTCAACGTACCGTATTTTTGTACAGTTCCTCGTTCTACACTGACGTGTAGTGTATAGTATCGTTCCATGCGTACATTGCAGTTGCTTGGCTACGCACACGTATAGCGGAAGCGAGCCCAACCATAACAACACTGACGGCAGTCTCTGTTTCTGACACCTAACACTAATAAACCGGGTTCAAGTGAAAACTGAAATCAAATGAGAACACGTTTCCGAGTACAACCCTACAACAATTTGTAACTAATATGCTAGTATTAGATTAATAATGGTCGAGGCGTTCTATGTGTTTTGTTGCTACCTAATTCGTATTAGATTCCTTAGTTACCGTTACGTAAAACTACTTTTATGTAATCTAATTCATACACGCATGATAAGCTAGTAGGTGAGTAGTAAATTAGGGGCTTCCGAGTAAACACCAAAGATAATACAGGTTAATTACAACATGTCTGCAGAATAAACACACCATCCTTTCCTCAGGTTGCTTTTGGACTTTATCAGTGACTACCTAGTTAGTTTATCTCCTAAAATTATTGACGGATATAAGCGGTCACCGGTTGATGACCAGCGGGCCATATGTTTGCATTGTTTATTTATATCTACGGGCGCATTCATAATGTGCCGGTTATGCGCTGGCGCATGATGTATGCCAGATACCACCCACAAAATATTAGAATACTTACTTGGGAATTATGTTCATTTAACAATTCATTAAACAGTTATATTGAATGAAAATGATCTGTCCATGATTGTAATATCCGCCTGTCTTGCAGACATAAGGACTTACTTACAGAACGCCTACTATGTTGAATTAATTTAGGAAGTAGGTATTACCGAAGATAATATAGTAGAAATTTCTCTTTTATTATCTATGGTTTTACTTTGGTTTTAAATCTTTGTTGTTTTCTGCTATATATGCATTTTTTTATACTGAGTTTTGTAGAAAAACTAAGCTCGGAGCCGCTACGCTAGAAAGAAACAAGAGTTAATCCACCTATCTGGAAAATCTCTATGGATTATTGATGATTATGGTGTACTTATAATAATGATGAGGGCTAAAAACGTCGCCATTTCTAACCATTTGTTTGACTTGGTTTGAATTCCTGAGAATTCATACTATATATCAACCTTATCTTCGTTTAAATAAAGTACACTCCTTCAACTGTTATCTTTATTTTCCGATTAGTCACGGGTTATCTGCCTTCTACTTACATTCGCATTTGATTATATTAGGTCGAATCGTGAAGATTGAAAGGGTGGGGGAGTAGAGGGACCACCGTTGCTAATAATTAAAATAATGTATTATCATCTGCTAAGCCAGATTAGGTATCGTTTAAAATTTTAAAGCACAGACAGATGTAGGTAATATGTTTACAATTTAAACAGGTTATTTATGTAACTGGGTCTAGGTGCTACCTAACAATCGACACCTCAAACACCTGTTAAGTTATAGTAGAGCCAAATATAGCTATCACAATCAACCGGTGTGGCGAGTGCGATTTACAGTCCCCGGCGTGTTACACAGTCATGTGTTTTGATCCGTGTATTGTATACCACCGCCCACTATTTGTGATGATGACGAGCCGTCTTAGTAACAGAGTCTATAATTGACCAATTCTGTTGGACCCAGTAGAATAATATTAGAAAGAATAAATCTCTCTCAAAAGAAGGAAATGTTTTAGTAACAGTCCTTCTCTGTCGTCCTTCATTGCTAAAGATTGTTTACTTTCATCTTATTACTAGATTCGATTAAGGCTAAACAGTGTATATACGATTATGCCGTTAAAAGTAAACTTAACAATAGCCAAATCAATCTATAGAAAACTAAAAATCTTATACAAATTTTGTGTGCGTTCCAGGCTAACTTGATGCGGTGATGGATGCTGCAGACAAGCGGATGCTGGAGCGAGAGGCGCTCCGCAACATGATCCAACAATGGAACGCCAACCGACTGGATCTGTTTGCGCTCAGCGAACCCAACGAGGTAACAATGCCCTTGCTTCTTTACATTCCTCATAAGTCCGTTCATCATCAGACTGAAAAGTAATATCTAGGTATACTCGATATACGGTCCTCATTGCTAGATAGGAATTCATCGATAGCACCTTATCAAACAAAGAACTACCTTGGTACACAGTACACTCTAACCGAGATAATTTTGTTTCCGGTTAAATATTTACTTCTTAGTCGCTATCAATTGCTAAAATAAGAATAGGTATGCATTTCCTGATCTCGCAGACTACTTATTGATTTTATTCAAAAATGCTCATTAAATAATGTAATTGATGTTAGATGCGTTAATGCAAAATTTTCAGAACCTGGAGTTCCACGGCGTGATGCGCTTCTATTTCCAAGACTCCGGCCAGAAAATAGCCACCAAATGTATACGAGTAGCATCCGACGCGACAGTCAGCGATGTCATAGGTGAGTTTCACTAAAATAACTAAGAAGCCTTGACCGAAACTAAAATAGCCTTGGCAATGTCAACTATATTCTGATCGAGTAACGCTGGAATTTTTTAACGAACTATCGGTGTTGATATGGAATTTATAAGATTCGAGGTGTAGTTTATTCCAAGACTTAATTATGAAGTATGTCTGTTGCTACTACATACCATGTTCGCAGCAAATATTTATTTTATCTTTATCTTGAATTAAACTTTTTCACTTTAGGCTACCTAGTCACTACAAACGTTATGCCTCTAAATTAGAGCAGCTTGAGTTACAATGATATAAATTAACATCATCTATGCTGGATGGATGAATGAAGCGTAGGTACCTATGCGTCAGTGTACCAGTGACATTATTCCACTGTGCTTAATATTTGCACTGCATATTGATGTATGTTTATTAGGCGACTTGGACATTATATATCGTCAAACGCCTTTACTAGGCAATTGATTAAGTCACAACCAGAACTTTCCCTCGTAAAATTTCCTCAGTCAGACTGATAAGTGATAACCTTCGATAAAAAGATTGGTAACTTGAAATGCAACGCTGTGTTTTATCGAACCTGGAGAATCTAAACCGCACCTTCTCGCCTAAAATCAGCGATGCGTTTACCATTACACCACAGTTCGAGATCACGACGCTGCGCCCGAAAATCTGATTCGCTATGAAATATTTATCGGTTCAGCGCCTCTGAGTAGTGTCTGTTTGCTAATCTGTAACGTGTAACATCACCAAGAAAGTGCAATATCACTTGACCTAGCGCCACATCTGCAACGACGACCTCCCCAATTTAATAATTAACTTTGTCGCGCGGACGCAAGTGTTCAGAATTGTAACTGTATGAAGCGACCCTAATCAGCACAGTTTTGTATGTACTCGTACTGATGCTGAACTATCGCAGGGGATTTTTATCGATTTGCCGGGTTGATGCGCTATATCAATTAAATATAGCAATTACACTGTTGAGAGACAGACCTACTCCTGACGAAAGTGATGAGTTCCTATCCGAATTTGGATAGGACTACACTATTTTAAAACCAATATTTTCGTTAAAAGGGGACCAGCAACTAGGCTCAGAACGTATTGTAAAAGTAGGTAAATGCAAAAAAGTCTTAAAAGTTGAAGCTTGATTGTCTGGTCTTACGTATTAGATTTGTCTCCCATACAGAGTGGACTTGCCACTCACCAGTAATCGTGAGTATTTGTCTTGTCATAATCATCAAGAGGGCCCCACTAACTTATATCTCTTATTTATTAGGGATTATAATTAGATAACTTTTCTTTTGAGCCTCACCTAGTTCGATCGGCACCACACTGAAGCTTTAAATTCCATTTTGTGAAAAAGGATCATCGAAAAAAACAATAGGCACCAAGCCGTGTTTGTTGCCTGATTCTTCTAGGCTTGGTCGCGAGGAACAGGCATAGCTTCACCTAGTTTCTAAGACGTTTCAAAGTGATTCTAGTGATTTTATTGAAATAAATGCCTTTTGACTTTGACTTTGACTTTGACTTATAACATGACGGGCTTCAAGAAAAATACAAAAATATTTCTCCAGTTCAGGCAACGCGTTAGCAATGCTCCAGGTGTTGCAGATGTCATAAGGCGACGGTAACGGCTTACCATCAGGTGGGTCGTAAGCCTGTTTGACTCCGTATTACATAAAAAAGGGCCAGCACTAACCCTATTCCTATTTCTTTACAGAGACGCTGATAGAAAAGTTCCGGCCGGACATGCGGATGCTATCACTAGGCTCGTACTCCCTCTGGGAAACTCACGGGCCGGACGACGAACGCAAGCTGGAACCCGATGAGAAACCGCTGCTGGTTCAACTGAACTGGCATGCTGAGGACCGCGAGGGGCGGTTCCTGTTGAAGTGCCTTACTGGAAATGAGGTATAACATATCACGCTCCTGCAGAGTTAACTAGGTTATATCTCGCGCGACGCTAGAAATTGTTTATTATTTACTACGTTGGTATTCTTCTGTACCTACAATTAACAAACACCATTTTCATGTCCTTACGGAATTACATTTATAAGTGGCCTGATCCATATTGAAAGAACTCAAAAATCATGTCAAATATCCATACATACAAAAACAGCACCTGTTTCCCAGAGCGGTAAGCAGGGAACACGGCTTTCCACTTGTTACGATCATGAACTTCTCCATCTATGGTTGGCCTCTACTCTTGGCATACTCTTCACCTGGCCAAATATTACCGATTTGGTCCTCAAACTTACGCCGAGGTCTTCATCATCAACCTATTTCAGTACAGTGCTAGAAGTAGGTATCTCCTAATACGGGCCACACCGAGCCCACTCTTTCGCTCTTCTCATTCAGCTTTGGCAGCTACATTTCACAGATCGTCGCCCCGCCTTGCCGGAGAGCATCCTTTCACTATGCTTACTTAAACGCGGTCTCCACTCAGTATCCGCTTGCTGTAACGTTCTTGTTAGTTCTACTGCAAACATGGCCGGCTTAATTGCCGCTTCTGTTTGCTTATCCTTTGCACTTGGTTTTCTGTCGAATAACCTCATTTCGGATATTATCTTTCAGAGAAACCTTGGCGAGGTCTTGTCCATTGTCAAATATTTATTTATTTATTTGTAGAAGTTCACATACATCATAATTGTATTAACATATTTTATAAAATATTTATCAAAAAATCATGGTCTGATATATCTGATATAAATATTCTGTAAAAAATAAACCTATATTGATCATTCTGCGTATAACCTGTTAAGTATTTAACTTGTGCAATGTTCATAAAATCAATAGCATCACTGAAATAATGTTTTCATTTAAAACAATGCTTGTGAGGGAGTTAACATTCCATTGTGTTGCCTACGTAGCATTCAGAGAAATCCCTCAAAGGCTTAACCTATAATAGCGACGCGTATTATCCATTCAAGGCTGGTATGACTTTGTTACAATACAATATTATGCGCCTCGAAAGGCGTATAGAATTTCACAGTAACATTGAAACAGTATAAGTAAGGTGTGAGTTGTTTTATGGTTTTAATAATTCCTTTTTTGATTCCACAGATACCCTCATCAGCTAGTGATAAGGGAGATCAAAATTTCAAGAGAAAATTATCGAAACGAGAGAAAAAAGAGCTGAAGAAAAAGGAAAAGGCTTCCCGAATGAAATCCGACGCGACAGACGAGAACCGACCTGTTGCAGAAAAACTTTATACTGGTCAGTAAAGTTAAAACAATTTGCCTAAGTCATCGTCGCTGAGGATTGTTATATGAATGTATACGTTTATTCAGGGGGTTGTGTTAAGATAATTATGTGGGCTAAAAACCTATATCTTCTATTCTTGTTTTGCCTATAAAATTGGAGGCTATTAATTCTCGTAGTCTGCAAGAAAGGGCAATCGGCTAGGTGGCAGAAGTGGGCAACCTGGATTCCATGGCAGGTACGACTCCGGAAAACTCAAAACAAACGTTCAGCAATGTTCCTTATTTTCTACTTTTACACACGCTCAATAAGTTATTCATTTTAATATTGCTAGGCACTCGTTTCTATAGCGACGATATGAAACTTGTTTTTTTTAGTTCGGTGTCTTTGAACGTCGGGAATGGACGGTGTTCATGTTGTAATAGTTTACAGAAAGAGAATTATTAAAGCATTCAGTCCATAATATATTATTTTTAAGACAATTATAATTTAAGCTGTAAAAACACTACGCGTAATTTCACGTGTATTGGATTAATATGGTACTGTAGTACCTTAATAAAAGAGGTAGGTTGCGTGCCTTAAAGTTATAGTTAAGAATCTGCGTGCCGTTCCTTAGTGTGCCACCGCACCATAGTATAATAATGGATAAATTGCAATGCTGTTTTACCAAACAAAGGATATTGCCCATTAATTAATGGACTCTCGCATAATGTTAAAATTTAATTCATCGTTATGAAACTTGTACTAAAATATTGTTAAATAAATCATATGGGTTCAAGATGAGAATCCAGGAAATATGTTTAACATTGCAAGTAATGAGTATCTTATTAATTGCAATGTTAAACATAATTAATCTTCTTTTAGTTTTTTTGATCTTTTTTTAGTCACGACTAAAAGAAGATTGAAAAGCAATTCATACTTAGTGTTCCGTCAAGTTTTAGAAAAAGGGAAAGCTTAAAGACTCACTCCGGTGTATGTCTATCACCACCTCCCAACGAGCTAGAGAGTTTAACTTTGGAATAGTTAAAGCTTTTTATGATGCAATGTAAGGATTAAAATATAAAAAAAAATGATATTTAGGAGTAATTTTAAGGGGAAGGAATAAAAACATGCCAATATTTTTCTACCCGATCGAGTTGGGTGTCTAATGATAGCTAACAGTCTAACTGAAATAACCTAATTAAGCTTTGTTTATACCAAGTTTCATCTAAATCGGTTCAGCCGTTAATCGTGACAAGATAACAAACAAACAATGTTACTTTCGCATGAATATTTTTTTTATCTTTTTCTTGATTTTAATGTGAAAGCCACATTAAATTTAAATGCTTCCCAAAATTATGGAACCAGAGCGGTTTTGAAACTCGCATCTTCGCCTTAGAATTAAAACTATTTTAAGCATGGAAATTTAAACTGTGGTATAGTTGGTATTGCATAGCCGGTTCAAGGCGAAGTTAATACGAAACCCGCTGGTTCGATAATTTTTGTTAGCATTTAAATTTAATTTCGCATTATTTTACTGTAATTTATCAGTTTAACAGTAGCTCCGCCTTCAAACTAAATAGATAGGTAGCATAGCAAGTTATTGTTGTTTGTTATTCAGAATTACCCGAGTCTTCATTTATGCGCAGCATCAGTAACCCCGAGGCCGTGATGCGGCGCCGTCGCCAACAGAAGCTCGGTCGGAAATTGCAGCAGTTCAAGTCGAAAGATGGCGGACCCGATACAGGTAAACTCAAAATAAAGCGTTGCTCTAAACAAAGTTAAGAAAAGCTTAGCGCGGTTATAGGGGAATAATCAAATATCGCATCGGGGTCATCTTATTTACAGTGTAGGCAACCGGCTTGCGACGCATACTAGATCATATAACACTATGTCCAATACCTCGCTGGCCTAGCACCGCTCAAACCCCACGACGGCTGTGTACTGAGGCTTACCCCAATTGGGATCAATCATTTTCTACAAACTATGAATTATTCTAATTGTGTCACATTATTTCGTTTCCACATGAACTATTCTATCGCATAAGCTACTGTACCTAGTGTTTTTCCTCATGCATTTACTGGGTGCGCGTTACGCGTCAGCTAAATTTCAGCCAAGGGGTGACCGCTAGTAGGCAAATCATGGTTTCTGTGTCACCCAAACTGTCACTGGTTTTTAATAACTCCGTCACCAGAGTTGACAAACAGATCTAGCCGAGGCACAGTAGAAAATCTATTGTATCTCGAATCTAAACCGTAGAGTAGAGTTCAAAGAAGGTCCGACGCGTTATCTCCCAAGCACAGATGCGGTAGAGATGTGCTAGTACAATCCAATAGCTTTTTGAAAGTTAAGATGAGGGTTTAATTATTTTTGAATTGTTTTTTCTCAATTACCGCAAAACGCACAGTTTTCATTTTTATGACAAAGATAACTTGAGCATTTTATTTACGTAAATCCAAGACAGAAACGCGATTGGTAAAACTTTTCTCGATAGATTAATTTTTTAAAGTTGGGTCCTCTGCAACAGTTTTTTCGAAAATATTCTGAGACTATTTAACAAAAATAACTTTTTTTTTATATTTTGTTAGACAATAGCATTGGGTACCTACCTAAATTTTTATGTGGCTTACAATAAAGAGTTATCTATCTATCTATCTATCTAAAACCAAGACATTTTTTTTTTAAATAGATAGTTTTTGAGATAATCGATATTTTCTTATATTTCGCTTACGTCGATTACTTTCGAGCGCCTTCTAACGCTTGCTATCTCTTTCCGCATTCAATTACAGTACATAGCGCTGCCACTTTCTTCACTCCGCCCACTCGACAATTTATCATGATTTTTGTATCCTCTTAAGGGTTATTATTTAACTAAGAACGACAAGCAAGCAAAACCAAGCTCTTTTTGCTCCCCGATTGGTATTTTGCCAGAATGACAAGATGGAAGCAAGACATTTTTAAACTGCCTTTTCACCTGAGGTGTTTAGCTTAGCGGTGAGCGAGGTCAAAGCTACCATGGTTGATGAAAAACTTAATACCCGTTTACAAGATGCTCAGGTTTAAGCTTTGCTGGGTCGGGAGTTTTATTGGTATACTAGTTGTCCCGCTCGCGACTTCGTCCGCCTACCTAGACTATTTTCCATTATCCTTACCAAAGTACTAACACTTATTATGCAGCTATTTACCTACTTCTTCCTACTATCACCGACATCGTACTCACTGTAGCCGTAACGTTAACCGTAAAGATAAACCGTAGATTAAAAAATCCCATTAAACTTTCATCCCCTATTTACACACCCTGAGGGTTGTTTTTAAATAAAAACTTGTATCGGTATTTTATTATTTTGGACTATTTACCTGATAACCGATTTTGATGTCTCTATCTTGAAAAACAAAGGACTTTCAAAGAACATTTCATACCCTTCGGGGGTGAATTTTTGTAAAGTTATTTCTTAACAAATGTTAACTCTCTATAAGGAACCTGCGTGCCAAATTTCGATTGGCGGCTTAACCGATAAAGAACTCCCATATAAACTTTCATACTTTCACACCATGAGGGTTTGTTTTAAAAAAAAAAACTTATTTAGGTAAAAAAAAACCAAAATCCGTTCTTATTGCACGATAACATCTTTTAAAGAATCCCTGTTCCAAATTTCAGACTCCTCGGCCCAGTAGTTTCCGAGCTTTCGTGATGAGTCTGTCAGTGAGTGTGTACGTGAGTGAGGAGTACGGACTACTCCTTTATATACATAGATTGCGAATTAGTAGTTAGTAGAAGTTACTTGAAATAAAACGATTCAAGTAAAGTACCTTACGGAACTTCTGACTTCAAGCCCCGTACCATCAACTTTGCGATTTTGTTAAGGCGGTGACGTAAGTTTTAAAGATCAAGAATCAAATTTGTGTAATCTCCAAGCTAGCGTGCTTGGAGCCCTGTTGGGGTGGTTGTAGTGGCCCGCCTTCTGATCCACAGGTCGTGGGTTCGAATACCAGTCGTACACTAATGGTTTTTCCATTCGGAAAGTTTATATGCGCTAGTGCTCTCAATCGAATCAAATAATGTGCAAATGAGCCTCTTGCTTGCTTGTCGTGTCACTGATCTTTCTTGGTCATCCTGCATTAGGTCAGTGACCAAGTTATGACCGTTGGTGGAACAATCAATGTATCATCTATTAGAGGCTCCTTTGTGCACGAAAGGAGCCTCTAATAGACGCACTTTAATCCTTTCACTTCTCTTCATCGCCTGATAGCGGCTGATGGCTTCCGAGGATCAAACCTGCTGTGACGACAGCAGACATTTTATGGCGAGGCTGAAAAGCAGCGTAGCTGAGCCTTCGACCATTTCACCTGTCTACCTACATACATACCAAAACTTGTATCTTTATAACTGTGTGTAGGATTCTTGGTGAATAAATGCTCTTTTATTTATTTATTTATTTCACTACACTGATTATTTAACCGATGACCATGAAAGAATCGGTTACATGACAAGCAAGCAAGCAAGCAAGCATTGGATTGGCACTTATACGTCATGGTAGAGCCCCAAGGCTGAATGTCGAGTTGTCTCGTCACGGCCGCCCTCAGTACTAACATTTACGATTATTACGTTTGCGTATTTTACTGTTACTGCTTGCGTTGTCAAATTATAATATCGTTTACCTTTGCTGATCTTTATTTCACAACCAACTCTTTTCAATCGACCGTCCTGGCCTTCAGTCATGCATTCTGTTTTATTCATTTTAGTATTCTGAGCGCTGAGCCGATATAATAGTGACAAGGATTTCGTAGGATATCACAAATATATCTACACATAGATAGATACATACATAAATTACTCTTAGGCACATAGACACATTACTTGTACACATAAATGTTTGATATGTATAATAATAATAATTTAAAGGATAGTGGTACACTATTGCATTAGGTGCTCCTGTAAAAATAGTGTAACTCTTCGTAAATAAACAAATAAAAATAAATAAATACTTTACACAAAATCTGACTTAATCAAAGTCTTGTAATCCATTTCATTTTCATTGTATTTAGCTTCATGTCTGGCACGTACGACAAATATATAAAAATATGTAAAAAGATAATACCTACTAGTACGTACTAGAGGCCAGACAACAATTCAACTTGAAAGTAGAAGTCTCTTTTTTATTTTATGAGCCACACCTTGTTCGATCGGCACGACACCGAAGCTCTACATTCCATTTTGTGAAAAAGGATCATCGAAAAACATTTTAGGCACCAAGCCGTGTTTGTTGCCGGATTCTTCTAGGCTTGTTCGCGAAGGACAGGCGTTCTAAGACGTTTCAAACTTTGTTTTATGGAAATAAAGACTTCTTGAATTTAAAATTTGAATTCTTTTATCTCCTCAAATACGAAGTCGGCTTTTAAAACGAAATTTCGAGTATTTCCATAAAATCTGTGATGTAGGTAGCAATGAGGATCTAAGTCACTACTAATATCTAATAATATCTTGGAACTTCAAAATCTTTCTGTAATACGATACTGCTTTCTCCTTATTCCGAGTTCACAGTAAAGTAGTAGCGCAGAATAACGATTAGTAGATAGTTAGTACCTAACCTAGGTGGCGCAGCGCGAATTGACATTGCCGGCCGCGACACTACCGCCATGTTCGACGTTCATTGCTGGCAGTCAATTACGTTAATTAACTTAATAATTTTTTTTCTCTTGTGTGAATCAAGTTTCAGCCAAAAGCTATTTCATATAGCTATGTCTTAGGTAGCTTTAGATGTACCTTCAGTATTCGGGAGTTGTCTTTTTATACCCTGTATAGACCCCACACTAGGATTTACTGTGTCGTGGGTTTCAGAAACTACGAGTACAATGGTATCACAACACCCAGCTCCTGCTATTGTATGAAATGACTGACTTTAATTCTTATATTGAAATGTGCTATCTTGACCGTCAGTGCTGAGGCCCGAGTCCGTTATGTATGTGAGTTACTCTTCTGTCACCAGTGAGTAGTGAAAAATGAATAACTTGACGGTTTTTGTAGGGGCACTTTATTTTTATTTTTATTATGCTTCGAGCAACTAACCTAGTTCAGTAGTATCCTAAGGGAACGATGCGTTCGTATCATAGTGGACTGATACGCACTGGCCGTCAGGCCTGACTGTCTAGATAGCACTTAATCTAGTCCGATTTGAGAAGAATATTGTTAAATATTTAAGGGAGTCTACAATAGGGATTGCAAAAGTGAGTCTATTTTTTTCTCTGCAGGTGGTACACTGAGGATATACGGCGGCATTCTACGGCCGGATGTGTCCTACATCACACTACTACTGTCCATAAATGACAACGCAGCGATGGTGCTCAGAGAAACTCTCGACAAATACGGCATGGGTCATCATGATCCGCTGCAGTACTGTATTGTGCAGGTATTCTGATTATTGAGTAAAATTTAATAGAATATACGGTGGTTTGTTCGTGTAAAGGTAACAAATACATAGAAATAAAAGAGAAGGAGTAACTTGCGCATTTAGAACGTAATTGTCATTAGTATAAACACAAACCAGGTTCTAAAAATGTATACTCACTGCTAAAACCAACAATTTGCTTACCAGGAGGACAAGTCTGACAACACAGAGTACATACTGGAGGACGATGAGTGCCCGCTGGCGCTTATGAATATGACACGAAGTAAGTTGATTTAGGTATATCTATGATAGCCTTCACGATCCTCGGATCGATAGTAAAGTGAGCGGGTGGTACCTCGACATTCAATTCGCAGGTCGTGTGTGGTGCACAAATGCTTCATGCTTCACATTTTCTATGCAAAAAATATATATATAAATCAAACGGCGAAGGAAGATGTGTTGGCCTAGCGGGAGGTACCCCGAATTTCGATCCAAAGGTCGTGGGCTCGAACCCGGTCGTGCACTAATGAGTTTTCTGTTCAAAAAGTTTAAGTGCGAATTAATCGTATAATGCCCGTAAATTATACTGTGATGGAAAACATAGTGAGTGGCAGCGTCAGTGAGGAGAGCAGTAAGCATTCTTATAAGCGGCGGTGTCACGAATGGAATGCTTACTACTGCAAAATGTTTGAACGTGTCTCTAACTATCACCTCTTAGACATCTTCAATAATCTGATCGACTGGAGATCTCAGAGGTTGTCTACCATGCTTGTGGATAAAAGATCCCAAAAAACCTTGATTACTAAGTTTGTTTCGAAGGAATTTAGTTCTTGCGTCATGTATATTTAAGAAACACAATCAAGATTGTGAAAACTGTTCCTACTCGCACCCCCCGAATACAGTGCTTCTGCAAGCAGAGTATGCAAATGTTGCGATTCGCAGCGGAGCAAGTATTTTAACCCTTCAAGTACTGTGAGCTGCACCTGGTACAAGTACCTGTTTGACGCCAGTAATTAAACTTATATACACACTGTGTAGTTTGTACTGAGCTCCATTTGCAAAATAGTCTCTTCCCAAAACGGTTAGCATGCAATATCAACGTCCAATTATGTTGTGCAATACTGACGGCACCACTTCAGCTCCTGACAAGATCTCGAGGGGTTATCGAGTGGCATGTTATTGCATTCGGGCGTCTTAAGCCAAGAAAATAAGGAGAATGTCCATGCTAATATCGAAACTAGGATGAATCTTTATTAGCATAATTATTTATTTCATTTTAATCTAATCGTAATCTTTTGTTATCACTGGAATTATGATCTGCATTCAATTTATAAGCTTCTACTTTATCATCATCATCATTTCAGCCGTTAGACGTCCACTGCTGAACATGGCCTCCCCCACAGACAGATTGAATTCCTTATCATGTGGGGGGATTTGCCCATACTCACCACGCTGGGCATGCGGGTTGGCGAGCGCAGTTAGAGCTATCGTTGTTAAAATGAGGGACGCTGCTGCCCATCCCCTAGCTTTTTTCCCTTAGTCGCCTCTTACGACATCCGCGGATAGGTAGATATGGAGGGGCCTATTCTTCAGCCGGGGCCACCACGGCCATCTACTTACGTCCACTTTATAATTTACGCTAAAATTGCCTTTCATCAATCTCCACCGAATAATATTGACTTTCAGAAGGTTTCGTTATAATTGGATTTTAATAACAAGGTGGACGAACAAATTATACAATCATAACAAGCCTTCAGTAGCCTTAAACTCGGTTTAAATTGATACCTGCTACACGAATTGTTTTAACGTTAGGGGATGTTTAAATAGTAATAAAATCCGTCCCAGTGGGGTAGTTACTCGTACGAATAAATGAGATTTGCAGCTCACGTTTTGATTAGATAGGATGCGGATTTGAATCGGTCTGAGCTTTGGTTGTCTGTACAAGGTTAATTTATGGAAATATGTACAATATGGAAAAGTCGTTAAGCAATTGGGTTTTTGAAAAAAAAAAAATATTGATTTTTTTTATGTATTTTAAAACTTTATTATTAATAATATTGATATTTAATGCAAAAAACTTCAAAAATTTTTTTTTTTCAATTAATTATAAACAATTAAAAATTGATGAAATTTAAATAAAAATCACGTGACTATAAACGCGCCATGATTGGTCACCATAGTTGTGACGTCATAATGTTATAGCTATTTAATAACAGTACAGCGTTTACGGCTATTACACGTGTCTAGACAATAATATTAAAAATTTATTGCTAAAATACGAGTTGTTAGTTGGTTTCGATTAGCTATGTGTGATAAAGGATTTATTAAGGCAAAGTCTGATAATATTCCTGATGTTGATATATTTATGATCACCGATTTTTTAAAAAATGACGTTCGGTTTAATTCTGCTGAAGTTCGAGGTGCCAAAAAAAAATCGATTTTGTTTGGGGATTATCACGGTGCACTGCTTGAAACCATTTATTTCGACGTTTGTCATCTTGGGGAACATTTAAAAACATTTTATCAGGAGTTGCCTTTGTAGTATTCGTACATAATGGTACAAAACAAGAACGAAAACTTTTGAGGTTCGACATTTTTAATATAAATTTAAATATTTAATAATGACAACAAAATTAAATAGATCAAAACACTGTATTTATTATTTTTCTATCAACTGCAATGAGTGAAAACTAACATTATGACGTCACACGCGCTCGGGTTTGTTCGGGAGTTGTCGGCGTGTCTTCGGTACTGGATTCAAAATTTTTTTTTAAATTTGAAATAACTTTTGAATTATTGCGAAAAAAAAAAAAAATAGTTTTGTTATAAAACTAATATATAATCTTTCCATTTATCACAAAAATTTTTTTTTTTCAAAAACCCAATTCTTGTATTGTGTTTCATCGAAATTTGTCATTTTGGGGAACATTTAAAAACATTTTATCAGGAGTTGCCTTTGTAGTATTCGTACATAATGGTACAAAACAAGAACGAAAACTTTTGAGGTTCGACATTTTTAATATAAATTTAAATATTTAATAATGACAACAAAATTAAATAGATCAAAACACTGTATTTATTATTTTTCTATCAACTGCAATGAGTGAAAACTAACATTATGACGTCACACGCGCTCGGGTTTGTTCGGGAGTTGTCGGCGTGTCTTCGGTACTGGATTCAAAATTTTTTTTTAAATTTGAAATAACTTTTGAATTATTGCGAAAAAAAAAAAAAATAGTTTTGTTATAAAACTAATATATAATCTTTCCATTTATCACAAAAATTTTTTTTTTTCAAAAACCCAATTCTTGTATTGTGTTTCATCGAAATTTGCTAACTATAATGAATAAGAAAAGATTGGGTGAACGTAGGCCCTGCAATAATTTATATAAATACTTTGAGCAAAGTTTGAGAATTAACTTGGCCTCTTTCTTATAATATTATAATAACATTGTCGTAGTTGCCAAACAAAGTTAATTTGACGCCGAGCTCCTGGGGATGTTTGTAAATTAAATTGTTTTAATCTTTATCAACCGGAGGCTATAATACCACCTTGCTTGTGGTTTCCCGGGTTCGTTCTTGATCCTACGTTAGGTCAGTGACAGGTTGAGGAATTAAAAATAATAATAACAAGAATTCATTGAATACATTGGTTCGCCTTTTCTATTCAAAAGCAGTACATAGCATACTCTACAAATGTTTGCAGGATGATTGAGGTGTATGATTGTTTTAACTAGAGGTTCGAAATGGGAGTTCACGTTATATTGGTAGTATGTACGTGCAAAAACAAAAACAAAGGTCTTCATCTTCATATCAAACCCCAATTTTTCTTAAACCTCATTTTGGACCCCTCCGTCTTAGCAACCTCTTGGCTGATATAACTCATGTTCCAGAAAATCTTAAATCATGATAATACAACCTGTTGAACTACTAAATCCCAGCAGATATGATTATCGGTTCAAAAGTTATGCTCTAACAAATAAACATAAATATACAACGAAAATTCGTCCAAGTTGTTTGGGAGATCGCTTCGCTCGCTCGATCAATTATTCAAATACCCTGACATTAACTATTCCCAATTACACTTTCGCCATCGATCACAAACTTTTGGGCGGACTGTCCCTTTTCCTACATTTTATTGACTCGCATTCGAAGTTTTTGTGAAACTGATAGCCCCCTCCATCTACCCTCTAAAATTAGTAAGTAAAATAAACGGGGGAACATTTGTCTGGTGTATATTGATGGTCAGATGGATATGACTGCCTATACAGAAATAACCAGTAGCTTGCCCATCACACATGGCGGGATATGAGAGGTGAATCCACCGCATTTAATTATGAAGATTTAGAGAACATCCTACTCATATTATAAATGCCAAAGTTTTTGAGGATGTTCTGACGTTTGTGGGTCAATCATGCTGTAATTGCTCAACAGATTTCGAAAAAACAAGTAATAGTTCAAGTTCTTTACCTAGAATAGCATACAGGCTACGTTTTATCTAGGTACCACGAGCAAAGCCGCGGGCACAAGCTAGTCTAGTCTAGTCTAGTCTCTATTTCTTAGTCCGAATTCTTCCAATACAAATAAATAATAAACCCTAAGAAATACTTGATGTAATTATTATTGTGGAAGAGATTATAAATATATGCCTTTGACAGTGCTAATGAATGAAGCACCTATTTATCTCCGCTAAGCTTTGCAGTAGATTACTCTTTACCCCAATACCTCATTTCCCGACGTGGAAAGAATTGGGATGGTTCAATTTCCATCGGGGAAATAAGTAGGTCGTAACAAATTGTGCAGTAACGCTCCTTCATCATTAGACCGGACATGGGATTCGCGGTAGGATAGCATAGCCAGACCGGCAAACGGCGAGTTGGGTGCTATATTCATATTAACAGTAATTTTATCGAGGCTTTATATAATACTTGTGTACTGAATCATGTGCCCGCAGCTTCGCTTACGTAAAGCCTATTAGCTATCAAAAAACTCTTAACTATTCCACGTTTCATCGAAATCGGTTGAGCTGTTACGGCGCGATTGTACCACAAATATCCTCGCAAACTTTCGCATTTATCATGTTAGTAGGATAGAGGAATTCTTGTCGCTGTCACTTTCATGTCAGGGAAAAGAGAAGGCAATATAGTTATCTGCCATTTTAGATATCAAAGATTTAGAAGGCTATTATGAATGAGGAGGTGTCTTCTGTTGACTGGCAGTTATAAATGGAGCAAGTTGAGCAGCTACTCCATTATTTACTGTGCGCTACTAAAGTGCATTAGATCATTCTTAACTATGAAGTTTGCTAGACATGCTAGTATGATTTATGAACCTAATTTTGTGTGGAAGTTACGCTAGTTATTCGAAAAATTCCTGCTAAACATATAAATTAATCTAAGACAACTCGCTCTATCAGTTTCGTTTCTCAACTAAGTGGGTAAAAGTTTACCTTTGGTTCGTGAATGCTATTGAAAAACTTACACATCTCAAGAAATAAAGCTTGACACAGTACGAAGTTACTCGACCAAAGAAAGACTAGGTTAATTGGATCGTTAAGCGGTGAGCACTCAGTGATCTATTCGCCGTAGAGTTTTATTGCAATGTCTCCAAGTCCTCGATTTCCGCGAAAAGTCTCCTCGCGGTCGGACAATGCTCGAAGTGGCTCACAATGGGAATACATCAGCGGGAGTGGCGGGCGCAGGACGCGGCAGTCGCCTCGGAGACGCCGCCCGCGAATCGCGAATACACAAAGCGCATAGACATGGACTGGGGCATCCGCCGTAAGTTTACCCGATTCCAACTTTTCTTAAATTTGACGAAGTGTAGGCGAAGTCGAGGCGAACTGCTTCCGAGTCGGCTCCGGCTCTACCGCCGAGCTCCGCGATCCAGCCGATAGTAAACAAACGCATGTGGCCCGCCGGAGTAGTCCAACCGGTGTGCTCGCAGATGCCGGTCGACTGGCCTGTGCCGGTATTTTTAACTCGTTCCGCGGTTCGATGTCCGTTCGTTCGTGGAATCGATATGCATAAAACCGTCCTTGAAAGTCGCAAGTTTAGCAACAGTTTTATCTTAGCTTATTTATTGTGAGCTAGCGGTTCATGTCTAATTTTTTTCTTGTGAGTGTGATTGTAAGTTTTAACACTTTATCTAGGAAATGCTTTCATTCAGATTTTATTTCGAAACGACCATAATATAATCATTCTAGATCTCTTTTAGTCTCAAAGTAAACTGGTTTATTTCGCGGAGAATGTTGTGATAAACAGCATGTTTTATTGTCTGGTCATAAAGCGGCGGGTAATTTGACCTTTAGTATTATCTCGTATCAAGAGTAATCCCTCGCGTCTTGTTGGTAGAGACAAATGGTTGCCCTTTCTGGACGTGTAGAGGAACGACCTTATTTACGACCAAGTTTATGGAGATAAACCTAAGCCATGTCTCGATTAAATATTAAGAAAGCTCACTTTTGGTAAACGAGCGCCAGTAATCCGATCTCAAGCCAAAGTGATCAAAAGTTTTACAAAACAAAACAAAATCCGCCGTAGTTGAGTTTAAGCCAAGTCCGTTTCTTTCTTGGCTTGGCTTTCAAACTGAACTTCCATCCATATACTTATGACGATATTAGTGTATACCTTTTGTCTATTATAAGAATTGACTGACTAACTGACCTACCAATTGCCAAAACTTATTCTCTTACCACAATCATAAAAGAAAATTCTATTTAGGTGCATTAAACTTTAACCCATCTACTTAGTGCTACATCTAATAGTTATTCGTAAACTATTTATGAGCAGGGCACGCCAAGTTCATCGCTCCGACCAAACTTCTATTTAGCGCTTAAGATTAGCATTAGCAGCAAACTATATTAATACCTACTCGTGTATCGCTCCAACTTAAGCTAGGTCGGGGCGAACCAGTAGTAGCTTAATTATTTACTACATCGGGTAACCGTAGGCCTTATGTAATAATTTAAATCAACCTCACCTAAAATATATGCGAATGTTTGTATAGATGGGAAGATGTTTGTTACTCAATCACGTAAATAGTATAGTATAGATAAGTAAATAGCCTGGAATAATATATAGGCTACTGTTATCCGGGAAACGCGCGAGCGAAGCCGCCTGCGGAAGATAGTACACATTAAATTAATATAAAGCCGTGTTTTTAGGGTTCCATTACTTATGATGTTTTCATCAGTCGTTCAATACGAGTACGTTGCAAGTTTGTTTGGACACCTTGTTTCGCTCGGTCACCTTATACTTTATAAAGCCACGAATGTTCTATAGCATACCTAATCCTCATACATACATGCATACGGAAACTTTCATAATATCGTTACCTATACGGATGAAACGAGATCATGTTTTCTGCTCAGTGAATTAGAATACAAAGCGTATTATCATACTACCTTTAAAGCTTTTGTTGAAGTAGGTCAGTATATCACCAGCCAGTCCGCGGTGATTTCGATTTTCTTTGTTCAATATTGTTAAATGTGGCTTTTAATACATTGTATTACGAGTCAGTAAAATCGCCAAGGTTGGTACTTTAATGTACCCTGCCCTTATAACCCAGCTAGTGGATGTTAGTGACTTCTAAAGACAGATACCTTGTGTATTTAGCTGGAGGGCAAACTTTGCGGATAATAAATGGATCCTTCACCCTGTAGCTATGTATGCTTCACAAACTCAAGTTTCGTGAGTTAGTACTGCCATGGAATTTATTATGTGGCGGGATAGGTGTATCAGACAGATGACGGAACTTCCTTTGATTAATACGCCTTATATGGTCTTCGTGTGCATAAGGGCTCAATCACACAAGTTGTAGATCTTTAGATGGTGTGTACCTAGACTGGACATAGATCAGATAGTATACCTAAGAACTGACGCTAATTCAACAGTATTTTTTGAAGAAGATGTGAGTAGGGTCGCAAATTCTTGTGTAGACTCATGCAAAACATGCATGACAATTTAATTTAAAATAATGTGTTTGTTTACTGAACATAGAGCTAGACAAATGACTTTGGGTTAATTGAGGTATGAACTATGCCAACACTTTCTCTCGTATACTGTTGGCGAATGAACTCTGCAAATGTTCTAATTGTATTGGATCTTTAGATCATTTGCAGAGTTGGTTTGATGAGTAGGAGCAATATTTTGAATCTCACACCTTCCATTCTCTACTTTTTCTCATTTTATTTTTAGGACCTTTATAGGAGCACTTTGCTGTTCGTCTATCTGTCTATCTCCTCGAGGTCCTTGTCTGAGTAAGGCTAAAGTTATCAACTTAAAATGTATGTCAAATATAAAGGTTAAACTAAATCAAACCTCTAACTCGTTGCGTATGCGTTACAAAGATATGACAGTGCCCCGTACCATCAACTTTGCGATTTTAGTTAAGCGGGATGGTAAAGTGTTTCGGCAAAATAATCTCAAAAAGGGCTGTAATGATTTCAAAAACAAATAAAGGATATTTGGGTTTAATACTATACAGTGAACTACGCGAGTGACCGCAAAATATAAGTTTGTCACTTCGTACACTTGGGATCTCGGTTTTCCGACCCCGTGTTTTCTATTTTACATAGCAAAAATATTAAAATATATTCTTCAGTGAAACTGATTTAAATAAAAATTCAGCTTTGCTCTTTGTGCTCAGATAGAAGTATTTTTTATAACTTATAAATATTATTTTCTAAGCTGATGTGGTACTTTGTGAACGTGGTAAGCATGGTGTATATCAAATAAAATAAAGTCGGTCAAGTGCGAGTAAGACCCGTGCCCTGAGCCTTCCGCAACATTCCGCATCATCCGCAACACGGAGTCGGAAAATCGAGATCCGAAGTGACAAACATATATTTTGCGGTCGTTCACGTAGTACGCTGTATGATATTAACGCAAATATAAGTTTATATCGCCCCACCGATTGGAAATTAATCTTAGCTAGGTAGATTTCGTGATCCTGAAAACCTCCAATTCGTAAATTATTTCCAAATCGTTAGAGCCCTTTTAAGGAGCCCATTTAAAGAGTAAAAAGTCTAAATTCCTAAATTTCAGAAAGAAGTGAAAATAGCAATTAGTCTTTAATCAGCAATTAATAAGAAGTCTTCCAAAATGACAGAATTGTGAGATTACTCGAAGTAGAAGTTCTTAACTTATGCCATTTACATTCAACAATTTTACATTCATTGCCATTTCTTTGTAATGTTGCCTTTTTATGTGGTATAAATTTGAAGTTGTTACAATTAGCCGCTCGTGAGAAAAATGGTCATGGCAGACAGACGGACGACAATGTGATCCTATAATGGTTCCGTTTTCTTCATTTGAGGTACGGAACCCTAAAAATCAAGATATATATATATATAGAATACACGTTTCTAAAGGGAGCATACCATTACCTTATAATAGGACACCGTAATAGAGGCATCGACCACCTGCCCTACTTTTACGTAAAAAACAATAGACTTGACAGCATATAAAAAAAGACTTAATTATTCTATGGTTAAGCCACGGACACAAACAAACAACCTCTTTATAATATTAGTGTAGATGAAGATCAGTTACGTGCAGAGCTTCGCTATTCTGCAATCTGCTAGTTGGTGGAAATTTAAGCAACCGAAGGTGGAAGTTTGCCATCGACGTCTAAAACGACTTAATCAACCTGAGCCGAGTAATTTTAGCATTTTACGATTATCTTTCGGGCATTTGATAACTCTTATGGGACATGTTGCCTTTTCAAAATGTAGATATATTATTTTAGCATGCGCGAGCTAGTATAAGTACATCCATCTTAAGTAGAACCCGCCAAACAAGACAGCTTACGCCCGAATACTGAAGTGTCACTTAACTATTTGAGATGGTCTCAATTATTTGAGACGCCGTTATCGTTCAGAATCGTAATCGTGAATACTCAAACATCAATTAGATCATCACTTAAATTTTAATCGTGCCAGATTTAAATCTCACTCAAATGACCACTTATCATCAAAACGGAATACAGAAACTCTGATTAGCGTTTGACAGCGCTACCTATACATAGAGACAATTGAGAATTTGAGAGCACGCTCAGCTAATCACGGTCTCAAATGTACTAAATGGCGGTTGACTATTCCACTTAAATCTAACGCCCCCTCAGAAATAAGTAGCCTTTACCTAAGTGGATGAGTTGGGAAGCGTTTCAGTATTCGGGCTAACTTCTTTGATAGCACGATACTTCCTGCGTCTTGTTGTGATGATACAGGATATTGCGTTTTTGAGCTTCACTGCGGCCAATATCCGCTACAGTTCAAATACTGACCAATCTTCTGGATCGTCCATTAGGACTATTACAGCACTTATGATATTGGGTTTCATCGTGAACCCAATCTCTCTAATCGATGCTAATTTTAACATTAATGTTTAAAAAACTCGTATTTACACAATGATTCATAATACCTAATATGTATGTAATAGTCCCAAAAGGGGCTTATTCTATACCCAATCCTGTTTGTTCTAAACCTTTGGAAATTCGTTATTTTACATTGAAAAACCACTATTGATACAAAATCGGTTGTTTTTGGAACAGATTTGTTCTAAGGCAATTATTCAGCTGGTTGGGTAGCAATCTTGATGTTGAACTTCTCGTACGTTTAATAATATAAATATTATAAATGCGAAAGTTTGTGAGGATGTTTGGATGTTTGTGGTATATATATAATAGTGTAACTTTTCGTATAAATAAAATAAAAAAAATAAAAATCACGCCCAAACGGCCGAATGGATTTGGATGAAATTCGGAGATAGATTATAGTCTGGAATAGCATATAGGCATATTATATCTTCATAGGTACCACGCGAGCGAACCCGCGGGCGGGGTTAAGTTTTTTATAAAGATGATAATGAAACAAAAACATAAAAGATGAAAATTTGGATTTTTATTCGCTAATAATATTTCTCTTTATTGATATAATAAGCCTCTTTCGGGATAGTATACATAATATGAATGACCTTGTATAAATATGTATTAACCCTCTTATTCATAATAACTCACTCATCTTATCGGCCTTATTTGTTAGAAAAGAACAGGACGAGAATTACACATAAACATTTGGTCACTCATTTTTGCTTACTTTTTCATTTCGTACCTGAGTCGTATACGACCATGTGCTTACAAATGTTTTCAAAAGCATTTCTGACAATAGACCCCACTCGAATGTGAGACTTCGCAACATTCTCGCAACTAAGATTGAGTTGTTATAAAATGTTGATAAAAAAAAAAGCTTTTATGTGTTTCTAAATAATAGACATACCTACTCGTTTTGCACTTTTGTAAAAATGTCAGATAGCGAGCATCAACACAGTTTGAAATCAGAACACGTCTATCCTCTGGAAAAGGTCACAAAGCGATGGCCCGTTATACTGCTCTCCAAAAAGCGATTTTGTGTTTTATTTTTTGTATTTATTTTACGACATCTCTGCCTTCGTGTTAGTTAACCGACATTCGAGTACGAGTATTATGGAGTATTGTGAGTAAAGTACGAGCATGTCCGCTCGGTCCGCCCAACCCATGCAGCATTGTTTACGCAAGGTCTGTCGTTGATCGCAGGCGGGCGGCGACATTGCGTGCCATCTATACCGCGGCATGCCATATATCGCTGCACCCACCTCGCCTTCCGTCCGATCTTATCAGCTTTTATTATGTTCATACATCTCTAGAGTCGGACAGCGATATGATACCCATTACCCGTAGTTATATTCGCTTTTCGATGATGATATCCATTGAAAGCAAGTTCTAACGCACGTCAAGACAGACTTTAAATCAATCGTATAACTTGAAAATTTGTGAATACTGCATAGCGTCGAAACGGAATGAATTATTGCGGGCAAAGTGCAGATAACACAAGATAATCTGATAATTGATCAAGCAAGCGAAGATTTGATCTGTTAAACAACTTGACGAATCGGTGTTGTGTGCTTGTATGTATATTTGTTAGAGCATAACCTTCGAATCGTCAATCCGATCTGCATGGAATTTGGAAGGATAACAGCCAGGCTATTGTGTAAGCAAAATGGTAATGAAGATCGCAATTATAAGGATGATTTTATCAATTTTAGCTACATCTGAAGTTTTTCAAACATGAAAAGGAAGAAGCTAAGGTTTTTAAGTTTTCCCTTGTCAAGTTTGGAACGTTTTGAATGTTGCTAAGATAGTTAAAATTACTCTCAAAGTTACGATCTTTATTCACAATTGCACCACAGGGTGTTTTTATAAAGATTACAAAGATTTGCTAGTAAGAAAATATGTTATATCAGCCAAGGTATTGTTAAGATATAGGGGTCCAGTAGAGGGTATAAAAAAGTTATACAAATCAATGAGTCATATGAAACTATTTCATATATTCCAAAACGATTTTGTTTTTTATAAAACATAAATATAACTTAACGTTTTAATCCAGTATAACGTGACCTCCCATTTGGTAAAGTTTCAATGACTCCGTAGTTCATGTAAGATAGAAATATTAGTTACAACATGCTAAAGATGCGATTTTCAAAATTTGTCGTAATAGGAGTCAATGATCATCAAAGCACCAAATTGTACTAGACCAAGATATCTCAGTTCGAGGCGAACCACTAGTACACAGAATTTATTAAATATAGGGTGAGCGGCGTTAAGTGCATCTCGCTGGCTGCGTTTCACAGTTATTCTGGCGCTGTGTCGGCTAACTGGAGTGGTGCTTCATATCAGTACGCCGCGGACTCTGCAGTCAGAAACGCCAAGGGTCACTGCAATTTCGTATACATATTCAAAGCGGTTTACGTCAATGTAGCTAACAACGTTTTAGGTTTCGTCTTTAAGGAATATATGCGAGTATTTTCAGTAGTAAAGATGTACTTTTGGTAGAGATCGCGCTTAGCAATAGTGAGTTATAGTAATCTAAGTAGACCAGTAAAATAACGTCGAATTCAAGAAACAATTCAAGCAGAACTCTACATACCGGCAAGTTTTATAAATGTTTTTATGGAGCAATCTCCTCAAATAATTCCGACGAATTGGTTTTGAAAAGCCTTCCCTTCTGAAAAGCTCGAATACTTTCAGGACTATTTTCAGTTCTGGAAATGTCAGGCGTGCGAGAGACTTGTACAATCGTGAACCTTTCGCATTTGTGAAAATGACTTTTCGGTGAAGCTTACCCCCAGAGGGTCTATATCACCCGTCGCGTCCTGTAATGTTGAGTGGCGTTTCAGCGAACCGATTGATGTCTAAAAGCCTTACGTAAGGGTACATACTTCTGTAAAAAGATTTATTTTGCTCGATCTAATATGTAAATTAACATACCTACACGTGGTTATGATAGTTTTGATTGATGTAATAGTTAGTATGTCTGCAGTGAATATAGCGTGTTGAAACTTTGCATATTTCAAACAGCAAATTGGCCTGTTTTTAATCAAATATGTATTTAGTTTTCATATGAAATTAATGCCACGCAATTACATGACATAGATAGAGTAAACCCTCCGCCAACTTAGCGATTTTGTTTAGGCGGTGACGTAAGTTGAAATACTCAAAGATTTATGGTTCAAATTCGGCTAGGCCCAGGTATGCAATTTGAATATTACACACATCAAAAGTGTCTAGGGATGAAGGTGTTTTTGTCGGATATTTGATAACCCTATTAAAATTTAATAAAAATATCTATGTTAAATGATTAAATAAAATGTTTTCCTACGTCTAGACTGACTACATACGTTACGTTACGCAATAAAAAACCTTAAAAACTTACTTTTTTTTTTCTTTTTATCACATTTTATTGTTAGCGTTAACTAGGATAAAAAATAGCACAATAATCAAAAATCTCAAAAAGTTCTTATAATGCAACTCTGCTTTTGCCGACAAAAACACCTTTAAGGTTTTTAAGGTTTTTTATTGCGTAACATAAACAATTAGTAGTATTTTTTTCTACTGGTACCACGTATAGCACAATCGAAACGATTTGGCATGCTCAATATGAGTTCATCAAAATCACGTTGTGGAATGGCCACCTACGTCCGTTGTAACAGGTGAAAAAGATTTTCTGGTGTATGTACGGCATCCATATTTGGCAGAGCTCTTCTTTGTAGCATATCCCATGCGTGCTCAATGGGTTTTAAGTTTGGCGATTGAGCAGGCCTTGGTAGGAGGCTAATGTTAGCTTCGGCAAGTGTGTTTGTAACGAGTCTGACGGTGTGTGGACGTGCATTATCATGCATGAGCTGAAAGGAAGCACCCAATTTGGTCTGCAAAAGAATGACAACATCTGATACAATCATTTCAGGTAAATTTGAGCATTGAGATTGCCTCTGATCCAGATCAGTTCTGTTCTTCCAACGCGCCAAATACCCGCTCATATCGTGATTGTTCCACCACTATATGCATTGACTTCCTGGCACGATTTGAAACGTTTTTGGCGTCCAGGGGTCCTCCAATAACATGTACGTCTAGTATCTGGTCTTATGCCAAAGCGAGACTCGTCAGAAAACAAACATAACGCCACTCTTATTTTGCCCAATTTCTGTGTTCACGAACCCATTGTAAACGGGCCCTGCAATTGCGGGGCACAATAGGTGGTATACGTAGCGGCCTTCGGGAACGGAGATTGACTTCATGCAAGCGATTTCTAATGGTTTGATCGCTTATTAACATCCATGAAGAGTGACGAAGCCTCGTAACCAACATCATCGCGGTCATTGTTGGATTCCGTCGAGCAGTAATTTGTATATAACAATCTTGAGTGTGGTGATGCGAGATCGTCCTCCGTAGCGCCACGCTACCAGTGTTGTGGTAGCGTTTCCAAAGACGACTTATTACACTCTACTTAGTGCCCAGAGCGATAGCCACAGCACGTGGCCGAGATCCAGCTTCCAACATTCCTATGGCTCTGACCATTTCTTCTCGGCTCAAGTGATGTCTTCTCTCCATAATGACGTTCTTTTGTATTGATTCGACTCAAAGTGTGGCAGAAATGGTACTGATTTGGTCTCACACCCGTTGCAGGATTGTATAGGATTACAACTTGACGTTAGATTTTTATCTTTTAGGCGAAATTCAATAACTGTTTCTTCTTTTAATTATGAAATTTATTAAAAACAATCTGAGTTCAAAAAAGAACTATTTAAGAACCTCATTTGAAGTAATTCGCAAAAACGCTCTTGTTCCCTAGACACTTTTGATGTGTGTGTTTGGTCGCCTTAATTTTTAGAGCACTGACCGTGCTTATGAAAACACTATAGATAAGTCTGGAGCTACAAACCGTTTAACGCGACATAATATGGATTTATTCACACAATACATGTCTTGAATTATTAATCCCGAAATGAATAGACGTGAGCGATTTGTTTAGAGGAAGCAACAAGTGAGACAATTCACAGGGTCACGCGATATATGGTCGTATTCAGGCGAGCTATGCGTGGTCAGATTAGAAACCACGTTTTCGTGCTGTCAAAAATACAGCCAAAAAATATTTGTGGACGGAATGAATCCATGTCGTCAAGCGTAATTTTTCTTTGGCATATGATTTACCCGAAATCTTACGTTCATACATAAAATCACGCTTGTTTCCCAGAGGTTAGGCAGAGACCACGGTTTTCACTTGCTACGATCCTGATACCTCTTTTGCTTCATTCACTCTCACACATCACATTCCTCATGCATGCTTGTAATTTTAGGGTACTCTTGACCAGACCTTTTTCCAAAACGTCACCGATTTGGTTACTAAACGTACGCAGAGGTCTTCCCCTTCCGACGGTACCATTCATTTTTGCCTTATATACTTCTAGCTGTTTCGTTAATCTTCTTTCATTCATCCTTTCTACATGAACAAACCACCTAGGCATACCCGAATACTTTATAAGTCACTTACTCAGTTTCGTTAAAATATATTTCGCTCCTTTGACCTGTTTAATTTTCTCAATATTTTGTTCAATAAAGGGTAAAGTGAAAGTAGATACTACAAGTTTCATTAGATTGCTTTGAAAATGACCGTAACTTGCGTACAATTGCAAAGTAAATGTCCGGTGCTGTCCGGTCGAGGCACCTGCGAAGGGTCATTGTGACGACATGCGACATGGTGGTGTGGCAGTTAGTCCAGCCAGTAACAATTAGACCGCCGGTCGGTTTGAACTTGTACGATACGCGTCACGCCGGCTCAGGGGCGATGGCTCACAATCTCTCGATGTTCTGATATGCTGCTCGGCAGATCCTTTAGTTCCCGCTTACGAAACGATAAGAAGGAAATCTTACTTGGTATGAGAAATTAAAGCTGCATACATGTCTGTGTTTGTGTTGTTCGTCTACAGTGGAGTTCGTGGAGATAAGGTTTCGCA
This sequence comes from Anticlea derivata, assembly GCA_947579855.1. Classification (NCBI taxonomy): domain Eukaryota; kingdom Metazoa; phylum Arthropoda; class Insecta; order Lepidoptera; family Geometridae; genus Anticlea; species Anticlea derivata. The sequence goes on from OX388262.1 coordinate 3,886,056, forward strand.
CTTTTTAGATGAGTCCTACCCCGCGATGTTCACATTGTGAGGTTACGTACAATACTATTTATTTCTTTCATCAGCTTCTAGTATTAGATTAGCTTTATAATATTGATTTCTCTACAACAGTATTATAATAGTATTATAGGAATTTTCGTAAAGCTGAAATTTCATATCGATTATGCTGAAAAACACGTAAAAATGTCCCTCTATGTTTCACGCACTTTTAAGCTGAGCGTATGGCTTTCTGCCATCAAAGTTTGAATCTAATATTGAATTGATCCTGATCGCCAACGGCTGAAATACGTATAAATATTTTATGTGGAACCGTATGGCTGCTATTGATTTTACCATACAGTTGAACGCGAGTGCATTGTTCCAACTTTTAACGGGATTCGCTTCGCTGAAACTAATCGCAATTGTAAAGATAAATTGCCTTTCTACGATACGATTTAAACTTCAGATGCTAGGAACCTATCAAAAGAGGTTGAGGAGAGGAAATTAGGTTTGTTAAAGATTTTGTTTAAACTTTTGCGATTTCGCAGTAAGCAAATATTTTACTTGTAGGAACTTCGTAGCAGCGCACGTAGCAGCTCTCGTAGCTTCAGTAGAGCGATACGACAATGTAGACGCTAATGATGTTGACACTACAGGCGGGCTCGTGCCTCTCCCCCTCGCCCGGAATCCACGGCACGCCTTCGAGTGCACTCGCCTCCCGGCGCCTTCAAATGTGCTACTTTGGGATGTTCGTAAATTGTATTAAGCTATTTGCGCCCTCTTCTGGCATAAGTGCTATACGAACTCCACGGTGCCCATTTCGAACTCGTTACGTCTATGTTCGAACTACGATGTTTGATTTTTGAGGGTACTTGATAAGTTCGGTCTGCCGCAGCTGTTCCAAATTAAGTTTATTTAACAAGTTAGTGAATCCGAAATGAGGGTTCGCCACAGAGGAGTCTGTAATAGGACTCTTAATTTATTATAATACTAGCTGTCCCGCTCGCGACTTCGTCCGCGTTTGTATATACCTACCTAGACTATTATCCATTATCCTCGTCAAAGTACTCACTAAAGATTTAAGCGCTGTGTATGATTGGACTCAAAAATTCGGCCTTCTTATCAATCCCAACAAGACACAGGTTATTATCGTTGGTGGGAACAATCTGATAACTAAAATTAGCACTAACACTCTTCCTCCAGTTAAATATAACAGCATTGCGCTTCCTTACTGCAAGCAGGTTAAGAACTTAGGCCTCCATATCACCAACAATCTGTCGTGGGACTACCATATTACCCAAATCGGCAAGAGGATGTATGGCACCATGCATTCTCTTAAACGTTTGAAAAACTTCCTGCCACAATCTACGAGAGCAACACTGGTTAACGCACTACTCCTTCCCATTCTAGACTATGCGGATGTGTGCTATCCTGATGCAACAGAGGAACAACTGAATCGTTTAGAGCGTTTGCAGAACCTCTGCATCCGGTATATCTTTGGCCTGCGGAAGTTTGACCATGTTTCAGTCTTCCGCCAGCAGCTGAAGTGGCTTGATATCAGAGCTCGTCGGGATGCACACATCTTATCTCTCCTCTTTAACATTCTCCGTAACCCCTTATCCCCCAACTACCTCAACGAGCGGTTCACTCCCTTATCTGCAGAGGGTCGGCCAGTGCGGTCTTCACATCGTTTTCAACTGTTGACTCCGGAACATAAAACAGCATCTTACTCGGACTCTTTCACAATAACCGCTACGCGTCTCTGGAATCATATCCCTCCTGTTTTTCGTGAATCCACGTCGGTGGAGGTTTTCAGGTCCAGAATCTATAATCATCTCCTTGATAAAATGATACAAAAATGAGCATTTGTTTTCTTATTTACAATATTTTATTGGTATGCATATGTATTTATTATGGTATCTATATATTTATGTATTGAACTTATTTATTTTTAAACTAGTATGTATTAAAATCCTATTTCTCTCAAAGTTTTAGTAAGTAATTAGCATCATAACTCTTTTTATTTTCGTTTTTATGATCTCAATTGTTCCCTCTCCTGTGCACTACCTTCACATCTTCTGTCCACAAACACAAAGGTTATCTGGAAGATAATGCTTTTTAGCATTAAGTTCGCCTTTGTACTATTTTTATGTGCAATAAAGAATTTTCTATCTATCTATCTAAAGTACTTATTATGCAGCTACTTACCTATTTCTACCTACCATCACCGTCACGTCACCGTCACTGTAACCGTCACCTTCCCGACGCCCTTACCGTCACCATCACCGTTCCATCCCCGTCCCGTCACAGTCCCGTCCCCGTCCCGACACAGTCCCTTCACCATCCGTATACGTGTATTGTATTTATTATTTAAAACTATTAACCAGAATCCCAATTTTCATGTCTCTAACTTAAAAAACATGGGACTTTCAAAGAACCTTTCAACCCCCATTCTACCCTTTAGGGTTAGTTTTCATAAAATCCTTTTGCTATCAGATGTCTAGGTACACCCTCTGGAAAACCTACCTGCCAAATTTCAAGTATGTTGTAGTCTTTAATATAAACGTTTCCCCTTTCATCCCTTATTATACAACCCTAAGGGCTGTTTTGTCACACAAAATTTATAGATGTATTTATTATTATAACCATTAACCAGAATCCCAAATTTCATGTCTCTAATTTGAAAAACATGGGTTTTTCAACCCCCGGGTTGAATTTTCATAAAATTCTTACTTTGCAAATGTTTACTCTCTATAAGGAACCAGCGTGCCAAATTTCAATTGCATAGTCTTAAAAGATAAAAAAATCACATATAAACTTTCATCCCCTATTTGAACAACTGAGGGTGGTTTTAAAATAAAAAAAACTTTGTAAGTATTTTATTAATTTGAACTATCTACCTGATAACCGATTTTGATGTCTCTAACTTCAAAAACATAGGACTTCCCATACAAGCTTTCATCCCCTATTACCACACCCTAAGGGCTGTTTTTCAAAAAATGCTGATAATAGCACTTTTTTTTTTGACAATTTACCTAAAACCCGATTTTGATGTCTCCAACTTCAAAAACTTACATACAAACTTTCAACCCCTATTTCACCCCTTTAGGAGTTGAATTTTGCAAAATCCGTTCTTAGTGCGCGCCTACACCCTTTTTTGAGTGCCTGTGCCAAATTTCAGACTCCTCGGCCCAGTAGTTTCCGAGATTTCGTGATGAATCAATCAATGAGTGGACTACTCCTTTATATAATAGATGTTTTTTCATGAGTAACTAATCAATTTTCAAATTGGGCGAAAATTGTTTAAATTTTATGGAAAGTTTAAATTCTCAGAGTCACTCTTTACACAATATAAATATAACGGAACCCTAAAAACTATTGAAATCGGATCGTTGTTTGTTCATAGTAAAAACATAAAAAACAAAGCCGAGACGGTTGATAACTGTTTTGAAGTCGGGTAAAAAGTAATTCTTTTCCCCTGATAATTGTTATTTTGTGTCTACCTAAGTGTTTGTTGTATAACTACTATCGCCTGACCTGGTTTTCCCGCATAAAAACTCATTTACGCTCCTAATAAGAGAGCAAATTGGTTTTTGGGCGTATGTAATGGCGCTCACAGAATACTGTACTCTTTATATGGCGTCTAGCTAGTTATGTATAGGGATAGGTAACTCAATAGCTTAAGCATTTATTTTGAATTCATATTGCAAACTACTAGTCTTTCTAATAATAATCATCCTAATTTGTGGCAACTCTAAATGCTATGGTGTCCTGACAACTGGGTTTAGGACTGGTGTCAGAGAGCCACTTTTTTGATATAACCGCTCACGCAAGAGGCTGGTGCACTGGATCAGAGTCGCCCAGATAGCCGTAGAGCGCGCCATGCTCAGCATCACACTTCTAGTTCACAATATCGAAATTCGCAAACGGACTAATAGAGTTGGGCAGGAAATGGTGGTCAGGCGTCAAACGGTGACGACAGGTGAAGCAGGTTGCTGACCGATAAGTGGCCCAGAGACGGTAAAAGAAAGATGGGTCGACGACGATTGTACATGGTTCAGATACAAAGAAGCCTTTACCAGGCAGTAGGATGAGAAAGGCTGAACTTAATGACGATGATAATGAACTGCGGTCGATCATAATCAGCTAAACGATCAATTTACAAACAATCCTTATCCTTACAATTTCAAACTCAATTTTTACTAGAACGTCACTGTTTAGAACGTTCTATTTATCTGGCCCTCGGCCTTCCAGTCAACGAAGCGACAATCCGAGCAAATACGTCATCTGCCATGGATCGTATCGGTTCAAGTAACAATAAAGCCGGAACTTTATCCAGATAGCTACAGTACAGATAAGAAGAGCTTCGTATCATTGTGATGCCTATCCGTGGGCGGGTATCACAGAGCAGTGGTGAATGCTGTGACGTTATAATCTTATGGGAACTTTCAGTGGGTGGGTAAAAAAGTAAGAGTTAGGTGGTTGCGAATAAACCTGTACTTGGCTTTAGCCGATCACTACCCCGGCTAATTAAGTTTCAGGTCCAGGACAGTAACATACATTATACCTGAAATTTGATGAGGCGATCTACAAAATAGTGAAGTCTCGCGCACTTTTATTTATTTATTTGTAGGAAAATCAATAGCGGTAATAACTTATGGATAACGTGCAATCAGAAAGCCAATTATAGGTTTTCACGTGTGAATTTTATTTTATCCATTCCGCGACAGCAGAAAAAGCAACCATGCATGTTTTATTGAAATCTGCAATATTATTTTTCATTCATTACTTTGTATGTTTATTCGAAATTCCTCAGACATTTTCACTTGTGCTTTTTAAATATTATATTCTAATTCGCCTTCAGATTCATAGATATAAAAAAAATAAAGCTTCATGCTATGTCACGTACGCACTAGGGTAGGTTATAAGCTTATAAGTTACTCACACATTTTTCGCATTGAGTCGGATTGAAAAAGCGGGATTCGTGTAACAATCGGTTTACTGTTGTTTTAAGAGTTGTACGTTTATGTTTAGGCTCCATCATGTTCCACGTGCGGCGGCGGCCAGCGGACTCACAGCCGCGGCGGCGCAAGAAGAAGGCGGGCGCGAGCGGTACCAACGGCAGGCCCGGGAACGAACCCGTGCTCGTCGAGACCACGCCGGATGCCACGCCACTCGAGAACGGTCGCCGGCTGCGGGTCACGGAAGCTCTAGAGGTAATTACATTCGAGAAGGTTCTTTACGTAAGCTGGTCATCGGCAACAAACGTTACAAAGTGTAGTGTACAACGTGTTCCGTAACTAATGTACAATCCCGAAAAGGTATTTTCCTAAACCCACAATTTTTTTGGTATCATCTGTAGGTTTTTTTGCCATTTATATAACTTATTATAAAACTTACGAGAAAAACTTTAGAGTTCGACATCAAGATCCCTTCCTAAAACAGCAATTGAATTTGAACTAATTGGATCCCAAAAAACATTATTTCTGCATAGTATTTTTTCATTGAAAAAAATCGAATTTCCAAATGACGAAGAACAAAAAATATTGCCAATTGGGTTTAGATTAAGCCCCTTTCAGGCTTAGTGTACATCGTGTAGTCACCTTGTATACATTTAGCAAGTTCTGCACCTGATTCGGGACTCGATTTGACTGACGATACGTCAAGTAAAAAAGTAATTGAAACTCTTTCCGTCTATTTGCATTAGCTCAAAGAGATTTGCAGTTTGTCAATTTCGTATCACGGGCAGTCAATCAATTACTCATATTATAACTAACAATAAGTACTGAACTATGATGGATGACTGTCCCCGATAGCACTAAATTCCTAGGTTGATGCGCCATTAAAGAATTTCTGTTTCCCCAGTATTTGAGTTGTTGCTAATTAAGTATTGAGTGGCAAATGAAAGCAATATGTATACAAGGTGATTCATAATATGTATGCTATCCCGAAATGGGCTTATTCTACACCCAATTTAAAATAAAGCTTGTTCTACGAGTTTTGGAATTTCGACATTTTTCTTCAAAAAACTCTATGGAATAAATCAGCTGTTTTGAGGTTAAATGTTGTTGAAAATCTGCTGTTTTAGGTAGCAAGCTCGAAGCCAAACTTCACGTACGATAAGTAAAAATTGATGTATTTTTCGCTGATGTTCTTTCTTTTAGTTGAAAGAATAATCAACCGTTCGGGATGGTATACTTGTTATGGATAACCTTGTATACCTACGAGCGAGGCGCTTTTCGTAGAGCGCAAATCGGATTTCAGACCTGGTAGTGTATTGGATTCCGGTACGATTGTAGCCAATTGAATAAAATCATCGAATATTCACTTCGCTTTGAATAATTTATTGCAAAACGGAATAACTTAACCCAACAAACGGCGACGGGCTCAGTTTGTTCGAAAAGCCATTATTAGTCCCATAAGAATACTGAATCACATAAACATGAACCTATTTATGATATAATTATACGTGTCTTTCATGAGCTGTATTTATAATTTGTAAACGTGTTTTAATATGAAAAGCTATCATCTAAAGCCAGTCCAAAATTTTTGTTATACTTGTTGGTAACGAAGCGACGATGGACGCGACGCCTGTTTATGAAAATGTTTGACATTTTCATTCAACAAATTATAAGGTAATGTATTAAAGCACTTTCGGAAGGGCTTAATGAATTCGAAGAAATTCAATTAATTAGTTTCGTTCACGTTTCAACATTATAATAATAATGATCTACTTACAGTTAATAATACCCTAAAAGTTATATAGGTATTGGAGTTATATGTTTATTAATGTTACATAAACAAAGCGTACCGATCGATGCTAGATGGGTTTTGTCATTCTACATGGCGGTTCTTGCCACGAGGGATCAACAGCTACCTAACGAAATGAATATGTGACTTGTTACATTTTACATTGTTTTGTTTCGTAAGTAGTGTTTTCTTTGTGTTTATAAAAGGTAACGTTTGCGTTTTGTCGGTTTTCCTGAATGTTGTTTTAACTTTTTGTTGTAAATGTGCTTTGGGTAAAGGATAAAGACGGGCTTAGTGTATAAACATACATGTGATTTCATAGATCTTATCTCTGTTCGTATACCTCAAAACCAATATATTTCCTACGTAAGTTCATTTTCGACTTAGAACCGTCAAGATTTTAATCCAACCAAAAATCAATCAGTCAAAATTGAAATTCAGGTGTTTATTTCAATAAAATCACTAGGAACACTGAAACGTCTAAGAAACTAGTGAAGCTATGCCTGTTCCTCGCGACCGAGCCTAGAAGAATCAGGCAACAAACACGGCTTGGTGCCTATATCTTTTTTCGAAGAACCTTTTTCACAAAATGGAATGTAGCGCTTTAGTGTGGTGCCGATCAAACTAGGTGAGACTCAAAAGAAAAATAATCAGGTATTAAGTATTCAGTTTATATAAAACTAGCTGTTACCCGCGACTTCGTCCGCATTTATATGAAAGCTCTTAGGTCCTCATAATTTTAATCCTCTACTATGCTCCCTTTAGGATGATTAGGATGATTTTGCAAAAAGGTTGAAACACATATTTTTTTATTTCTTACTTAAAGCCCAAGTATGAATTTTCAGATCGCTAGCTTGTGGATTTATGGATTGCCTACTCAAACTTTCCACCCCTATTTCACACCCTTCATGATTATTTTGGAGACAAGAGATATCCTATGTCTTTTCCCAGGAATCTATCTCCTTGCCAAATTTAATAACTATCCGTTCAGGCTTTTAGTCGTGAAAAGGTAACAAACAAGCAAACAGAGTTACTTTCGCATTTATATATTAATAATGGATTCAATTTTGCTCATAAGGTAGCCTACTCATTGTACTATATTTATGTACAACCCACTTTACTTAAGAACAAGCGGCTATTTCACTAATGACTTTGATTCAAGAGTGCTATATATTGAGCTCACGATACAAGCAATTGAATTACTTCACTAATGTAGTTGCTGCCTACTTTGCCCCCCCCCACTTTACGAATTTTGCGAAGTAGCGAACATTTGCTGACGGGCCTGAACCTACTCATTACTGTGATCAAAGCAAATGTGAACGCTACACCTTGCATTAAATTTTTGAATAAATTATTACCTGACCCAGTACGTTTGTAAATATTTTTACCATTCTGGATACGTTTTAAAATTTCAGCATTAACTGACCCATAATACACATCAGTCCATCATATATACTCGCAATAACCCAAATTATACGATACCTTAACTTGGTTATTGACCATAATGCAGGGTGACCAAGAAACAACAAGCGAGCATTTACAATGTCGTTTTTTTTGTTTTTAGAGGGTTTACTAAAAGCTTCACTTATAAACCTTACTCCGGCATTTTTTTAATGATGATACATTGCGGGCTTAGCTCGATTTTTGGTTCGTTTCCGTGAAAAATCGTTAAGGGTTGAGTTTTACTTATTAACAAAGCTAAAAGGTTTGCAAAGAACACATTACGTTAAAAGCTTGGGACTATTCAAAAGTAAATAAGTTAGAAAAGCTTCAGTGTAACTTGAAGACACGCTTGTTATACTTATAGCTCATCAGTCTTGTCAAATGCAGAATTTTTTCTGTTGATGATGAATCTAGTTTGAGGCAAGTTGAATTGTTATGAGGCGATTTTGGCTTTCTTACGATCTTTCTTCACTGTGTGAGCCTACTATAAACATGTATTAGGCATAAATAATCCAATCACTTCACCATAGAACGTCAAAGGTTGATCACTCCTCTATTTCATGTTCTGGTTACAGAACTACTCATTATATTGATTTGTCTCTTTCGGCACTGATTTCGACAAGAGGGCTTCTTCTTCCTTCGCTCTACCTTGGTGAAACCCTCCTTTAATTTTATTATCTCAGATTTTTCGTAACAAAACAGTAAAAATAAATTCACATAAAAGTTATAGGCATCGAAATCGGTTAGAAACATCTCTAATTTAGCACGAATTTCAACGCAACTTTTGACTTAAATAAATATCATAAATAACGTGAAAACTCCGAAATAACTTATGTTGACGCATAGTTTAGTGAGGCAAAATTTGAAATAACTTTGTTTGAATAAATATGTTGAGTAGTTTATTCATAAGCTCCTAAGATCCAAAGGTCGACATATAAATTTTGCGCTCGTTTTCGGAACAAAATTGTGCGTACCTCTCTCGTTCCTTTCCCTCGCAATGTTTGTTGAAATAGCTTGCTATTTAACCCCGTCTACCGATGAGTATGAAACGTCTCTAGTCGGCTCTTTCATCGTTAAGTAAGCCGGTGACCGAGGAAAGAAAAATTATTTTTGTATGTCCAGGTCGGCTCAGGCAACGGCACCGCTCTCCAACTGTACGGGCCGTCGATCCAATCGCGTCACTGCGTGGTTGCGCCCGCGGAGGGCGGCGGCTACACCGTGACGCCTCTACACCCCGACGCCCTTGTCTACGTCAACGGGCAACGAATCTCGCATACTCAGAGATTGCAGGTAAAGGTCTTCAGGCAACAACGTCACCACCTTTCAGTTTTACTAACCATGACGCGCTGCTCATCAGACGAGTCTCACACACGCAAAGATTTCCTGTAGGTACTGTTAGGTCCCGGCAACAACGTCGCTCTGCAGCTATACAAAAGCAAAGCTAGGGTTGGCTCAGAAAAATACGCCGCGCTAATTAGGTAGCTGATCTTCAGTCTGTAATTGGACAATAATTTGCTTTCCTTTACTTATAGATCAAAATAGCAAGGGCAGTGATAGTTTAAGAGTTTTGGATGATGCACAATAGAACACCTCTCCCTTCAGTAGCAGTTGATAAGGAACAAGTCTTTCCCTTCAGCAATTGATAAGGAACTTTGACTATAAGTTATTTCGATAGAATTTCATTTGTAAGTTTTTTAGATATGGAGATTATAAATTCGGGACCCAATATTCATCCGACGTTTTCCCTTGCCGCTCGCGTCGAGTCACACATCTAAGTAAAATACATCTTTATGTATTCATATAAAATGAATTTCAAGTTTCCACATGTCCCTTATCCCATATGCGAAAGACTCTAGCTTATATGTTATTTAATGCCTGTCTCGTTGAAATCCTATCTATAATAATAAGTGCGAAAGTGTGTGCTTTTTTTTGTTGGTTGGTTTATCCTTCTTTTGTGCAGCAACCGAGCATCGTGATTTTTACCAGTACTCTTTATCCAGATACGACACGGTAAAGCCACAGCCGAAAGCTAAAAAGTAGAAAATAAATATCGCGCCCTAATGAAAAGCTAAAAGCACGTAGGAAGTCTCTCTAGACTTGACGAAGTAATATATTGAGAAACACACAGAATGATAAATAAAATACTTATACATACTTATAAGGCTACCAAAACACTTGTTATAAAACTAGCCTTGAAATTCGTTTGACCACGTATTGGGCTAAAACGCTGTGCAAGCCGTACAATATATTCAAGATAATAAATGATAGAAGATCCTTTCATCGCGGTAAAATATCATCAAACCGATAACCCCAATCTGTAGTAAGTACCTGCATCCTCATGAAAGAAACTCCATTATTCTTTACCGTGGCTCTGAACATAAAATATGTCGTTTCCGGCGCTAGGTACCCTGTAACGGTCGCTCGCGAAACGTGCCTATTTATTGCTGAACTCATTCCATTGCTTCGGGAATAGGCCCGATTTACATAAAAAGCAGTATATATTATATTTTAAGTTAGAAAACGTCTAAAGTGCTTATTGATTGCTGTACTAATAGTGTTTTGAAAGGCAGACAGTCTTCCTCGTAGCTGTAACTCGCATTACATAGCGGGCGGTGCCCTTAAAATGCTGAAAAGTTGGTGGTACAAATCTCTATATTATTTTCAGACTTTCGCGTTATAAAATAATAAAGGCCCTACTAGCCAAACTATGACATGCAAGCGCCGGAAATCAGCTTACTGCGTGAATGGGGCGCAACTTACTCCCAAGAGTAATGACGGAAGAATATTTATAGATGCATCGACAGTTTTAGCAACTACACCCCACTTTCGCATTGTGAACTGTTTTGCAACACGGTTCAAACTAGCTGTTAATCTAGTCTGTACCGATATAAATATTAAAACATTATACAGTAAAATTTTGTAGTGCTAAGCTAAGTACTGTTTTTCGATGATTTTGAGGCATTGCCTCATATTTGCTCATAGGTAAAGTTTATAAGGAGTTACCAACGATCGAACTTTCGTCTTATATTGTGTGTTTTCCAGAAGTTTGTTTAACCCCAAAGCTTTTTTAAAATATATTCTGGAAGGCCAGACTCAACGCTGGTTGACGTGATCAAATTACGAACTCTAACATCCTCCTTGATATACAATAGATGCTATGCCGGCCTATACAGTAACGAGAAGGTCGCTTTATTGTAATCGGTCGATTTTCGTACAAGGTGATTCAAAATAGTATACCATTCCGGAAGGGTCTTATTATATCATTATAAATAAATAATATTAACGGGAAAAAAATCAAACATTCATCTATCATTCAACTATCATCTTTATGATTAAAGTGCAGCCACGCTTAAATGGCACTTTTGACGGGCATTTGACACTTCATCAAAATAAACTTGTAACGGCGGCCACACAATATTATTTATTTTCTCAATATTATAACGGCACAATTGGACGAATTTTCTCAGATATTATATATATATATTTATTAGAATAATAAGAAGGAATATCTAAATCCATTAGTTTCACGATTTTCTTTTAACTAATAAACTTTTTTGAGTAACCGTAAAGTAAACCGAACGTCGTTACAAGTTCACGTGTCAAGTCGTGTCACTAAGGATGTTACCCAAAAAAATTGAAAGATTTCATTCGATTTTTTGTTCGGGTCGACAAGTTGAATACATTGACTATGGTATCGAGTTTATTTGTGCACAAATAAAAGTTCACGCAATGCATATCAATACTGAGCTACCCTTCAGCACTGGAAAAATGCTGGCACTGCTACAAACTGGAGAAAAGTCGTCGAGAAAACAAAGAAAATAATCTTACATGACTTTGAACAAGATGTGAATTGTCAATATTGTTGAAAATTAATTCATAAATCTCCGAGTACCTACAGAGTGATGACGATGACAAGAGATTATTTCAACTGGATAAATGCAACTTATTTTGTTCAACTATGTACCTACCTACTTGATTTTTTTATTATAATGACGATATAATTTAATATGGGACAGGGATTATAATGTGATTCAATCAAATAAAGTTACTCTACATAAGCAATAAGTGATTTTTAAAGAATTTATGTTATTTTTTTTTTCACAATAACTGCATTCAATTCACTGATGTTTGAAAGCCACATCGATTCATTCAGTTTATCGATCATTTTAAACAGGTCACCTCACTATGATGCTAAGACTGACAGACATCAAATGTAGCTTTTTAATGTGGCTTTACTTTAATTATTAAACGCAAGACATCAAGATTACTACCTACCTAGTATGTAGTAATCTTGATGTCGAAGTATAAGTAGGAGTAGGTACTTTAAGGAGATGTGCGAGACACTTGAGTATACGAGACGCATGTAGAAAGAACTAGGCATTTATTGAGTAGTGGCCAAGAGATTGCGTCTACTACATAGAACACCACCGGCGGCCCGATGATGGTCTGACTATATCGTAGCGGCGTATTGATATGTATGTGAATTCTTGATTTAAACCAAGAGCGCATTTCGTTTGTAGATCAAGGTCTGATACTTGCCTTCAATGCCCTGTTTTCGCTAAATAGGTTACGTACGTTACGGTCACTAAACAAAATCTCGGCAAAATCCGATTCACCTCTTTCTGCTAATGGATTTTGCTACACCTGAGTATACAGTAAACGGTTGTTTGATTGCTTGAAGCTGTTTTATTACGTGAAATAAACGTAGCGTTATTTCGCGCACAAATTTAGCTCCGAGTGCCTACTGCTGTATTTAATATAATTTTGTTTTTCGCAGCATGGATGCCTGCTAAAATTCGGTCGCGTTTCAACTTTCCGTTTTATGGACCCGGCTCAAGAGAACCTCATCAACCGAAATCTCTCGCAATCCCAGCACTACGGCTCCGGCTCCATATACGACAGGTGATTTAATTATTCAATCGGGAGCACTTACCTCTACATGTTGTGTTTAGTCGTACCCTTTACCTAGTCAGATTTAGATACACTTTGGTACTCATCCCACTGCAACGTTCTGTTGTTCGTTACATTCTTATTTTTGTTGATCTAATTATCCGACGTCCACGGTTGCTTATCTAATCACTCTTAATTTTTATGTTTGTTATTTCGTCATCGTTTCTTTTGCATGTTTCTGTCACTGGCTCACGAACATCCGCTTGTGTACGTTACCCTCACGTTAGATCGCCGACGTCGCCGGGCGAGACGAGCGGCGCGATGTCGCCCACGTCGATGGCGTCTCAGCAAGCCGAGCTCGACGCGAACGCCAACTCCGCTGACGCCGAGTACCTACGGACGGTCAGTCCCGTCTCGCAAGACGCATACTACAGAGACGCGGACAACCTGCCCTATAACAACAACACGCTCAAACTCGACAACGAGTCGCTAGCGATGTCGCACCTCACAGATTCCAAGGACGATAACACTAGAGACGAGCACTCCACCTACAACGAGCAGGATCAAAGCGTCAATAGAACGGCGAACTCGCACTATAAAGATAACTACGAAACCACCTTCGACCTGGAAGGGAACGTCGAAACGAAAAGTATCTGCAGCGCCAAGAGCGGTGGCTCTGGGCACGATAACAGGTATTTCGATGAACTAACATTATGAAACAAACTTTATTGTCTTATACTGACAGTGAGGCAACTACGTCCCTTTAAAATTTAGAAGTCAAATCAAATTAAATCACTTGCCTACTGCATGTCTGTGTCAATTACACTTATAATTGCGAAACTTAGTCTCTCTGTTTGTTACTTTTTCACAACTAAATGGCTGAACCGATTTTGATGATATTTGGTATGGCAATAAGCTTTACCCCAAGTTGGACATAGGCTACTTTTCATCCGGACACCGCGCCGCGTGTAGCCGCTAGTAAAGGTTATATACCTAACTAACTTCCGCCTGTGGCTTAGGTCGCGCGGTACACCGATAAAAGTATCCAATATGTGTTAGCAGTTACACTGATGAAGTAATTATTTGATGATTTATTGTATTTATACGATTTTAATTAGCCAATTTGATTTAGATAATCGGTTAATTGAGTATTCCTTATTGAACTTATGAAGACTTTTCTCATTATTTCGGTGGTAATTGTTATTCGTAAAATATTTATCATTTTGTCAATTCCGACGGTAGGACGGCCATTCGAACGGGGAATACTGTCGAGAGTGGTAAGGGAGTCGTAGTTTTTCTGTAAACTGTTTTGTAAATCGTGTACTTGAGATATATTAAATCAAAATTGGCATCAGTAGACCATCTTTTATTAAATAGGTTGATAAAGCTTATATATGTTATTCCAGGCTGTTAATAGCCTACGAGTACATAGCGACAAATTAAATTCCAATCCGTTCAGTGGTTAACGCGTGATTGAGTCATAAACATCTTCTTAAACTTGCACATTTAAAATACTAGCTTACGCACGCGGCTTCGCTCTCGTGGTACCTAGATAAAAAGTAGCCTAATGCTATTCTAGGTATAGAACTCTATCTATTCCAAGTTTCATCGAAATCGGTTGAGCCGTTACGGCGTGATTGTACCACAAACATCCAAACATCTTAACAAACTTTCGCATTTAAAATATCAGTAGGATTAGATAGGACTAAGCCGTACTGACTTGGGAAGACAGTGCGTGTTCCGACACGCGCTTGGCCAGGCGATGAACTGAATGGTTGTATCGCAGGATGAGCATGCGAGGAGGGGGCGGTGGGGGGCAGGAGGCGATCCTGCCCGCGGTGCTGGAGTTTCCGGAGGGGGGGCAGGCGCAGTTCCTGGCGGCCGTCATCTCCCGCCTCGACCCGCACGCGCCGGCCTTCAAACTAGCGCCCGTCTATACACTCTACTTGTGCGCGAGGTGAGCCTATACAAACTTACATGTCTTTCCGAATGCTTGGCTCCTAAGACGATGCTTTCTTGTCGTGTCAAGGGTTCTTTCTTGGCCATCCTTCATTAGGTTAGTCATTAAGTTCAGGTTCAACTTACTATAAGGAAAAAACAACTCCTGATATAAGAACTCCCACTTCAAAAATAATAATTTTGGAAATTTGACCCGGTGAATGTCAATGTTCAGTGTCAGGTGCTTGTAGAGTTAGTTACAAATTATTCAACCGTGACAGTGACACCAAGAGCTAGAAATCGAGGGTTACCTAAAACAATTATTACCTCAACTGTACTAACTCAGAGCAATCCAGACGTTTTGCTACTAATCTATTTTGTTTTTAAGACTTGTGTCACATACCAAGACATTTTACGATCTAAGCGTTTTGCTAAAATCCTCGTCTTGCTACATGAGCAGTCTGATATGATGTCCCTGTCCTGTCTAAATTACGTCTTAAACTTCTCGTAAAAACGTCTCAAACGACATGCGATATATCTATAAAATTCGTTACGAAATGGTCCTTACCTCTACAGAACAAAGACAATTTTGAGTTGGACATTTGAGGGTGTGCGATACCGCTCAACGATATCGCAAGCTCCTAAAAGTCAAACTCAAATTAAGTTTATTCAGAAGACGTAAGGTTCTTTATAAAACAAACTTGAGATGACAAACGCACGCCGTTTGAACACGGCTTGAAGTTATAAAAATTAGTTTTCTCCGAAAGTGACTAACCCGCACGTGTGTTTCCTGAAACTTTTACCTTCCTTCATTCGTTTTAATTAAAACTTGCAGTGCATTATTATATATGTACATGAAACTGTGTACATTAACTTTTACCGAGAACTGCCGCTAGCGTGTGCACTTATTGAATTACATAACAAACTGAAAGTAGAATGTGGCTTACGCTGAATTAAACATCAGAGCACGTATTTCGTGATCGTTTTGATTTCACGAATACGTGCTAGGCGCCCCAAGCGCCTGAAATATACTTCTGCTTAACATAGAAGCATTAGTAGTTCTACTTCACAAGAAATGGCTTTAAATATTAGATTGAATAATCTAAATTGCTATTTGGGTGATTGTATCCGCTCAGTGTTGGAAGGCCCCCGAAGGCATCCGTTCAGCTGTTACAACAATAACTATAATAAAGTGACCGTAGTTACTTACTGGAATAGAATATCGATTACTTTACATTCAGGAAAAAAGTATATAGTGGGATAGCAACAAAACGCTGTACCCGAAAACCAAGCGAGCAAAGCCGAGCGGGTCAGCCTATAAAACAATAGCATAGTCAAATTGAAGTGATATCGTCGTGAAAACTGAATAGTTTACCTTTTTTGTATGGTGTCACGAAAAAGGCGCCTACAAAAACCAGTAATCTATTCACTTCTAATGGTCGATAAGTGAGAACTCTCTGACATTGCAGACTACGGCCTCAGATATGAGTATTACGTGTTTAGTACTGACAGACTAATTATGATTTCAGGTATCGAGCGTCAACACACTACCGGCCAGAGCTAACGCCCACGGAGAGGGCGCATAAACTTACAGCATTCTTACATCACGTCGCGTATCTCATACATGCTACTGTTCAGGTAACTTTGGTTTAACATTTCAACTTTAATCTACGGATGCTAAAGCAAAAATATTATATTCCACGATTGAGGTCTCTATTCTGGCATCATACAGGCCTTTCATATGTTTCAATAAATAAATAACACATAACAGTTACATAGTCCTGGCTGGGCCCCTTATTAGGATTCCCTGCGTCGTGGGTATCAGAAACTGCAGACCCGGCGGGAATCGAACCCGCTCCCCATGCGTCTCGGACAGGCACTCGCCCGCTACGCCACCGAGGTCAATGGAGTAGCATAAGGCCGTCCGCGTGACTAGGCTGCGCTTACCAGTACGTGGTGTCCAGCCTAGGCCGTCGTCAGTACTTAAGGCTATATGCTTCGCAAAACAATATACGCGTGATTTAAAACTTGCAATTTAAAATGAACTTCGTTTCTAGGAGCGATGCAAGCATTCAGCGGCGCAAGCATTCTGGATGGCGAACGCAAGTGAACTGCTGCACTTCTTGAAGTATGACCGCCACATTTCTTCCTTCTCAACGCAAGCGCAGGAGTTACTTTCACAGACTGTTGAAGCTGCTTTCAGGTGGGCTAAAAAACAATTATACCTATACAGGGTTTTTTTAACTGCGCAAACACTTAGACACATCTACTTGAATAATAGAGACTTATTTTATCTAAAAATTATTAATTATTTCTTTTCCTTTTGAAAAACAAAATTTCACGGTATAATCGATTCTACTTTCAATTCTGAAAAACAAGCTGTTTTCAGGGTTGTAAATTTGTATCTTATCATCCGGCATTCTTATAAGCGTCAACGTGCTTACAGCCGGTCATGTATGGAATACCTACTAGCTACTTCAAAACGTGGGAACGTGCCAAATGTAATCTTTGGTCGTGCCTCTGACTGCACCCCTGAGAAATCTTCAAGTATCTGAGAGCTTGGATATCTGAGAGTATTGTGGGCGGAGTTGCACGCGTCTGCATTTTGTTAGGCTTATGGGCAATAGATTAGCGGAATAGTTCTAGATATTTGTTTGTCTATTTAGTATCTGAGAATGAACTTGCACAAAGTCACGCCTGTTTCATGTAACTATGTACGTGTTCACAACGTTTTGTTGAAAATGTTTCGTATATTACAGCAACCTAGTATCCTGCTTCCAAGCGGAGTTGACACCGGCTCTAGAAATCGCTATGAGCGCCCGAGGCGAGGCGAGCGAAGCAACAGCTGGGACGTTGCAAGCGCTCGCGGCCGCGGTAGTCCTACTCCGGCTTTGTAGGGTCAACGCTGCACTAACACTTCAGCTGTTTTCATCCCTGTTCTACTACATCAACTCTTACTGCTTCAACAAGGTGAGTGAAATCGCATGTCGACCTACCCAACCGATGTTCTTTTGAGCCTCACCTAGTTGAAAAATGGATCATCGAAAAAAATGATAGGCACTAAACCGTGTTTGTTGCTTGATTCTTCTAGGCTCGAAAACCTCCCTTTGACTTTGATGCCAAAACCGTTCGCCAGCGTATGTCGGAAATCCACAGCGTAGATTAAATTATATTAGTTTCACACTGATGCTGTCTGGATATGAGGTTGACTCAGTAAATCTAGGCAAATCATCATAAATTTGGCCTTAAAAAACTAGGGTCTATTAAGTTACCTTGCGCCTCTCAAGGAAGAAGTCCCGTGGACGTTGTACTATAGACTTCGTGCGACGGAATGTTGTCAGTGATTTTATTTGTATATATAGTGATTTTATTTATATAGATAGTTTCGTCAGTTAAGGAACTTGTTTAGCCAATGAGTTGATGATACTGAAATGTTTTTTATTTTGACAGCTGGTGACAGAGCCTGGCATGATCAGTCCGCAGTGGGGCGCGGCGCTGACGGCGCGGCTGGCGCTGCTGTCGGCGTGGGCGCTGCGGCAGGGCAGCGAGATCGCAGCCGACTGCCATCTTGCTAAGATATACCAAGCCGGTAACTAGATATGATGATGATATTCTTCTGTTGTCTAAGTTTTATTTGGATTTAAAAAAAAATGGACTCTTCACATATTGTTTGCTGTGTTTACTATTATTAGGAATAACTCCGAGAGTGTCAGAATTAAGTTTTTTTTTGTAGTTCATATTTCGAGTTTTAATCCAAACAGTATTGTAACCAAATAGCTCAATTTTTGGAAATAGGCCCTTTTCATGGCGAACCCACCTGAACCTAGTCATAGACCCAATACAGGATGACCAAGAAAAAATTAGTGACAGGGTATAGAAATATGATCTGCTCTGCCCTAGCACATGTTGAATGGTGGCTATTTTTGTTACCATGTTGAATTGCATTTTTTGTATTGTGGTATGTTAAGTCTATTTGTATTGGTAACAAAATAAACGTTTTCTATTCTATTCTATAACTAAGTTGTCTGCCTACGTATCTTCAGCCCGTTTCGTTGGCAGACTAGGGACAAAAGAAGCTATATTTCACAGAAATATAAAGTATCGTTAATCGTTACGTTGGTTCCAGCTCAAGTAATCCAGCGGACGTACCGGACGCCAGGCGAGGTGGTGTCCGCACTGACGTCGTGCTCGAAGCTGAACTCGGTGCAGGTGCGCGCGCTGCTGTGCCCGCTGGCGCCGCCCGACGTGCTGGAGGCGGCCGTCGCGCACGCGCGCAGCCTCGCCGACGAACTCTGCCGCGCCGACGGACGAGAGGTACCCATCCCACCATTCAAGAATGCACCTTAAATGCACTAACGCCCTTATTAACAACTTTAGCGGCTCGATTACTGATATTTTCTTACAGTAAACTAAAGAAACAGGCGGTCATAGTTTTATCAAGCCGATAATGTTAGTGTACGGTCACGTACAGTCTTACTCGTATGTAGGTGACGGAGTCAGCATTTTACGCGGCCTCGATTAAATGAGACAGTGCTTAACTAAGTATCAAACAATTAAGACGCGGGTCGGAAACGCCAATCTATCTTTTTTATTACGTAAATTTTCTACTTATAACTTTCTTATTAAAATTAGTTATTTTAATAAGAAAGTTATAAGTAGAAAGGCATCAGGCATCAGGCTCGGCATCAGTGGTTTAACTTAACTAACTTTTCTAATCGTATAGTCTAACTGGACTATACAGTTAGTGAGTTATCTATACATACATAATATAATAAAACATTATTTTTTAAATTCTATTTGTTGAGAGTGAGCGTATTTTGTTGCTGATATGAATATAGTGTTAGGTCACGTCCCTTTGCTATGCATTCCTTGTCGAGTTGAATAAGCCCGGCCTTGCTGAGTCGGAGGGCTCGGATTTCCTCGTCGCACATGATTCGTAAAGAGTATGAATCACAAACGTAATATAAGTAGGTCGATGGGTCATGTAGTTGAATCCACCTATTTTTGCAGGTTTGTTTATTAAAATTACAGGAATCCATTTGTTCAGTATCACAGAACTTTTCATCAGGATCCAGGCGTTTGATGGGACCCTGTAGCTGACAGAGGTAGGTATCTTCTTGGTTCTCGCAGCTCTGAAGGTCGTTGGTGCTCGCTGTTAGATAGGAGTCCCTTCTCAGGTTTATTGCCACATACTCTGCAACTGTCTTGACGCTTATCATGTTGCTCTTGACTTGTATAGGTACAGGTATTAAGTGGTACAACTGGAAGTTGTCTCGGCTGATTAAGGGCAAGGTAATTTCAAATATGAAATATTCCTTACTCATTCTCGCTTTTATTTTCAATAGCTGGTATATTTGACGTAAGTTGGATTGTATGCTGTCGATTGGCAACGTAAGCTCCTTTGAGATTTGACTCGAAACGGTCTGTAGTTCATCGCTGAGCTGTTTCGGAGTCAAAAGATGCAAGTTGATCTTCCCATGATAAATATCTGTCATGGTGTCGATTAATGTATCTTGGATTTGTTTTAGATTTTGTACTATGTTTATGGTGGCTATTGCTGCTAATGAGAATTCTTGTAGAACTGACATGCTTTCATACCCTTTCTGCACTTGCTTGGTTGCTTGATCTAAGTAATTTAGATGCTTATTTATTAATTTATGCTGTGTTTCGATAGTCCGTTCTGTTCGCTTTAAGATGTTATATTCCGCTTCTATAACTGACGTCTGGTTTCTCCAGAGTTGCGTCATATGTTTCTGATTGCTGTTCACAAGTTCAATGTCTTGTTTATATTTTTCTGCGAAGCTTTCATCAAGTACCCCGAACAATGTATTTGCCACGGAGCCGACTGCGTTGATAAGACCCCGTCGGGTTCTTGACCGCGCGCCGAAATGCTGATTTAGCAACAGCTGATTGTAATATTGTAGCTCGCTGTAGTTATGCTGTATTTGCACTAAAATCATATGACAATGGCTCGGTTCTTTGACCTTGTCACAGGTTTGCTCTAGATATTTTATGAATGCATTTATCGCTTTATCTCCTTGCCAATAGGGTTGCATATTGTAATAGGCAACGATCTTCCATTGATCACGGATTAACTGCATCTTTCCTATGGGATCAAAGTACAAAGATTGATTGTTGCTAAATTGGGTGAAGTTGTACGATGCTTCGCTAGACCATATGATATTCATAAAAAGGATTAAAGATAATGCCAATTTCATAAAT
The DNA here is from genome assembly GCA_947579855.1 of Anticlea derivata. Classification (NCBI taxonomy): domain Eukaryota; kingdom Metazoa; phylum Arthropoda; class Insecta; order Lepidoptera; family Geometridae; genus Anticlea; species Anticlea derivata. Next base: position 3,907,287 of record OX388262.1, read on the forward strand.
TTGGAATTTTTGCTTGTACCCGATTGCTTGCCTTTCGTCTCTCTTTCTTTGGTTTGCTTGCTATTTTCCACTTCCGCTTTCTTTTCATTGCTCTGCTGCGCTACTACTTCGTCTTTCACTTCTTGCTCGATAGGTAAAATTGATAATTTAACAATGGGACGCTTAATATAACCATTTTTAGTTTTCAAAGTTACGACCCTCACCAGGCCATCATTTCCTGTATGAACTTCTACAACTCTTCCTACTGGAAACTTTCCAGCTGAAAAGTTATCATCGTGGATAGTCACCATATCCCCAATTTTGATGTTTCTTTTCGCTTTCAACCACTTGCTACGTACTGATAACTGGCTAAGGTATTCTGTCTTCCACCGTTTCCAGATGTCCTGAACAATCTTGCTTGTAAGGTGCCACCTAGTCCTGGCATCATTTGCTGTTTCTATGACTGTCAGGCCTGCTCTGTTTGTTAGGAAATATGCTGGTGTTAAAAAATCGATGTCATCTATATCTTCTGATATTGGGCATAGTGGCCTCGAGTTAAGGCTCGCTTCTATTTGTGCTAAAACAGTGCTGTATTCTTCGAAGGTCAACGCTTGTTCACCTACGACTCTTTTAAGATGCTGCTTTAGGCTTCTGATTGATCGTTCCCAGATCCCTCCAGCGCTTGGCCAAGAAGGACAATTCCAGTGCCATTCTAGATTCATTTCCGCTACTTCTCGGTAGAATGAGTCACTAAAAACTTGCTCTAGCTGTTGGTATTCCTCCTGGATAATCTTATTTGCTCCTACAAAGTTAGTCCCGTTGTCGGAGTACATGTGCTTTGGTGCTCCTCGTCGTGCCGCCATCCTTCGTAAAGCTGCTATGAATGAGGCACTGCTCAAGTCAGAGACTAACTCTATATGTACTGCTTTTGTGACCATGCAAATAAACAATGCTATGTAACCTTTCGATGTTTTTACACCTCTATCTTTATTGGCTTTTACTCGGACAAATCCCGTGAAGTCCACTCCGGTGTGATAAAATGAAGGAGCTGGGTTCGTTCTATAGTGAGGTAGGTCACCCATGATCTGCTTTAACTTTCTGGGTTCTTGTTTTTTGCATGTCACACATCTTTGAAGCTGTTTTTTGACTGCTCGATATCCCTTGACTATCCAGTACTTTTGTCTTAGCGAAGACAATGTAAGCCGAGCTCCGCCGTGAAACGTGAGCTCATGCGCTTGCTCGATAAGAAGCTCTGTTAGCCGACCGCTATATGGAATGATCATTGGATATTTCATGTCGGCGCTTATGTTCGCATTCTTGAGACGCCCCCCTACTCTCAAAATGCCCTCTTGATCGACTCTTGGATTTAGGCTCAATAGTTTGCTATCCGATTTTAGCTGGTTGCTATGCAATAAACTTTCAATGTCTTGATTGAACTCATTGCGTTGAACATGTTTTATTATTAACAGTTTTGCTGTTCTAAGCTCCTGTAATGTGAGATACTTCGGTCGTTGTTTACTACTAGGAGTCAATGCCCGTCGTATCCACGCTAATATACGAGCTATTTTTATGAATGAGCTGTGACGATTTAATAAATCATCTACGATGTTGCTATTTGGGCTGCTGTTCTGAACTACGTTCACTTGCTTTTTCACTTCTTCATCGGTTATGTACTTTATCTCCAATTCTTTGGGTTTAAAATCGCTTGTCCATAACCAGGTGGGTCCTCGCCACCACAAAGAATGCTCCATCAATTGACTAGAAGTCAATCCTCTACTCGCTGAATCAGCTGGATTCTCTTTCGTATTTACGTAATGCCAAGTTGCTGGTGGCATTGCGCTAACTATTTTCTTGACTCTGTTCGCTACAAAAGGCTTCCAGCGCTCTGGTGAGCCTTGAATCCAGCTGAGTGTGACTTTCGAGTCACTCCAACCATATATTTCGATGGTAAAGCTATTGATGCTGTCAATCTTTGTCATTAACTTTGCTAAAAGTTCGGCTCCGCATAGCTCCAGTCTAGGTAACGATACGACCTTGCTGTTAGGTACTAGCCGGGTTTTTGCTGCGACTAGCACTACTGAAGTTGCGTCACGTGCTTGGATTCTCGCATATACGACACATGCGTAGGCTTTAATTGATGCGTCACAGAACCCGTGTAATTCAATGACGTCACCTTTTTTGCTTTGTAACCAACGAGGTATTTTGAACTGACCTATGGACTTCATGTCTTTCTTTAGGAGAATCCACTCTTCTTTTATATCTGCGGGAACCTCGTCGTTCCATTGGACTTCCGAATTTTGCCACACCTTTTGAAACAATAATTTCATTTTCGTGATTAACGGAGCTAACCACCCTAAGGGGTCAAAGATTTTTGATATTTCAGATAGTAGTATTCGCTTGGTTAGTTTCGTCGTCTCTGAACTAGCTAGATCGCTTTGAAAAGTGAATTCGTCCTCAATTGAGTTCCATTGTACTCCCAAGGTTTTTGCTGTGCTTTCTGTTTTGAATGTAAACAATGCCTTCTCTTTACTTCCCGATTGCTCGACCTCTTCTAATAGCTGTTTACAATTCGAGGACCACTTTCTCAACGTAAATCCTCCGCTGCTGAGGCATGCGTTTACTTCTGCTATGCACTTCTTCCCTTCATCAATGCTATGCGATCCTGACACCCAGTCATCCATGTAGAATTGCTCTCGTATGCTTTTTGCTGCGTAGGGAAAATTATGCTCTTCATCTATGGCTAATTGACGAAGAGTCATCAGTGCTAAGAACGGGGCTGATTTAGTTCCGTACGTAATTGTGGATAACTGGAAGTTCCTGATGGGCATATTTGGACTTTCCCGCCATACAATTTGCTGTAGTTTTTGGTCCATTTCATTAACCAAAATCATTCTGTAGCATTTTTCGATATCGGCTGTGTACGCGAAACGATACTGCCTCCACTTTAGTATGATATCTTGAAGATCTTGTTGCAAGTTTGGACCCTTGTACATGAGGTCGTTAAGGCTTTTACCTGAAGTGGTTTTAGCTGATGCGTTGAACACTACCCGAAGCTTTGTTGTGCTCGATTCAGCTCTTTGAACCGCGTGATGAGGCAAGAAACATTCTATTTCTGACCTCTGATTGCTACTAGACGATGAAGCTTTTATATGCTTAAGTTGCTCATATTCGCTAATAAATTGCTTGTATTGCTTTGCTAAATTTTCTTGCTTGCTGAACTTTCGCTCTAGATTTTTAAATTGTGCTATAGCTATCTCCTTTGAAGATCCTAACTCCTCTTTCATTTGCTGCTTCATCGGTAGTCTTACTTCATAGCGACCGTTCTCTAACCGCTTAGTCGTTGCTTTATAAAAATCCAGGCATTCTTGATCCTCTACTGACATTTCATTTTGCTCGTTGATATCCTCAATTTTCCAAAATTGCTGGATGTCCTCAATGTTATTCAAAATGACGTTACATTGAAATGACGTCTTTACACTTCCGCATAATAACCATCCTAGCTTGGTATGCTGTGCTATAGGCTGTGTCTGAGCCTGACCTCGGATTATTCCCTCCAAAACGATTATCGAATAAACGTCGGCCCCGAGTAGTAAATCCACAGGGCGACTGATGTTATAATCCGGATCTGCTAAGAAAATATGTGATATGTGCTCCCAGGATGGTTTTTCGAATGTTTTATTTGGCAAGTTCTTGATAACATATTTCATAATCAAAACATCAGTCTCAAACTTATAATCAGTGTAAGTTGATTGACAAGTAATGCTAAGCTTTCCTTTGCAGTTATTCTCCTGCTCACCTACTCCAAAAATTGCTCCCTTACATTGCTTACGTTGCAATCCTAGAAGCTGTGCTGCTCTTTCGCTTATTACCGATACTTGCGAGCCCTGATCGATCAGTGCTCGCATCATATGCTGAGTACCATCCACCGCTGTTACTTTCACCAAAGCTGTCTCTAGTAAAACCTCCGACGTATCACGTTGAGATGCATGAACGCCGTTGCTATTGCTGCCAACTTGATCCTCTCGATCGTTGTAGGTATTGCTGATTTTTCGTTTCACCACCCCAGATGGGCAATTAGGTTTTTGCTGCGTGTTAAAACAATCGTGCAAAATCGTATGATGATTATCAAAACACTTGCGACATCTTTTTGTCGAATGGCATTTCATACCTTTGTGATCGTAAATGCAATTAATGCATAAATTTAATTGTTTTACAATTTTTAATTTAATTTCATTCGAAGAATCGACGATTTTTTTGCAATAAAGTAAACTATGTTCGCCAAAACAATGAGGGCATTTACTTGCTGATGCTGATGACACATGCATAGATTTCGTAATTTCATATTTTGTGGTATATTTTCCCTCATTGTTAGATCTAAACTGATTTCTTCGGTTTTGATGAAATGATGTTGCTTGATGATTTAGCTGCTGAGATGACTGTGCTTTCGGTATAACATCTTGACGTCGCTTGGCTGATTCTAGAGTTGTAAACTTTTTCTCTAAGAAATCTAAAAATTCTTGAAGTACGGGAAGCTCTCGCGAGTTTTGTACCGACTCTATGTACTCAGAATAAGATTCATTATCCAATTTTTGCGATAAAATGTGCACTAGTAGAGGGTCCCAAGTGCTTATGTCGACGCCGAGCTTCTTAATGGCGTAGAGACTCTCTAGTGTGACATCATGGAGTCGTTTGATAGCAGTAAACGACTGCTGCTGAATATTGGACAGGTTGAGAAAAATGCTAACATGTGACGTAAAGATTTGTTTTCTATTATTGAATCTATGATTCAAGATTTCCCAACAGCTGCTGTAGTTGTCCGCGCTAATCGGTAGATGCTGGATCAAACGCTCCGCTTCTCCTTTAACTTTGCTTTTCAGGAACTGCATCTTTTGAGCGTTTGACAACGATGGGTTGTTATGGATGGCTTCATCAAACAGATCTTTAAATGATACCCATTGGTGAAAGTTACCTGTAAACACCGGAATTTCCAATTGCGGTGTCGATTTATCACGGTAAGATGCTGACCACATTCTTGAGCTGATGACTTTTCTCATGTTGTTGTATGTACGTTCGTGCTTATTGTAGTTGAACTCATACGCTTCATCTTCTTCCACCTCGGTCATGATTTCCCAATGAGAATTGTCCACTACCGTCCAGCGAGTTTGTAAGATTCGCAGGGCGTCTTCGAACTCCCATTTATCTCGGAATGACTCGATCTCAATGCTCTCTACTGCTCTCACGAATGCTTTAAAATTAACGGACTGCTTCCGTAACATGTCGTCTAGCTTGCTGTTGCTTCCCCTCGCCACTACGGCAGGGGCTGCTGATGCTCTAGTCCGCTTCGTCGGCTCGACGGTGGACGGACCTGCTTTTTCTTGCTGAGGGGTTTCTCTTTGTTCAGAGATTGCTGGCTGCTTACTTCTTAGTAATAGTAGTTCGTCATAGCTATCACTAATTAACCTCCTTGCTGATAGATAAATATCTTTAATACGCTCAAACTCAGAATTGACAAAGTACTCATGATTTGTAGTGTCCTCCGGACGCAGTTTCTCATGATTACGTTCATACTCTCTCCAATACGATTCTAAAAGGTCTAATCTATTCCGACACGATTCAACGGTCTTACGCTCCTTACTTTCCTTTTTGAAGTTAACTAGGTTCTTTTCTATGCTTTCTCCTAGTTCGGATTGACGCTTATATAGAGATTCCATCTCGCTCTCCCTAGTTTTAGAGATTAAAACGGAACGCTCTTACTTGGAAGCCGCTTGACCTACGGCTGATGCTGGCCTGTCGCGGTGACTCCCCACGGCAGTGCTGTTGTACCGATGCTGGTGTCGCGAGCTGCTGGCTCGCTGGCGCTGTCCTGACGCGGGTAGCTCCCTACGGCAGTGCTGTGCTGATTGCTGATCGACGCGGGTAGCTCCCCACGCTGCTGCTGTGCTGATGTGCTGCTCAACGCGGGTAGCTCCCCACGCTGCTGCTGCTAATCTCCACTCTAAGGTCTGCTAAGCTATGGACACTGCAGTCCACAGGCTGCTGGCTCACACGAAGCACTTCACTTGACTCTAATACAAATCACGCGAAGCCTTCGCTGGCTTCGAAGGACCAAAATGTACGAGACTGTACGCGACCCTTGAGAGGATGTTGATTGATAGCCAGATTAGACGATACGAAGAGAATTTATTAACTGTACTTTGACGCTATGTGCTAGGGATGATGATGATGATAGATGAGTGCGGACCGAACGCTATCCGTAGATGCACTGACTAGGTAAACCGCGCGCGCGCTGCCTCGTGCGGCCTACTTAGTCAAAATTGCTAGATTGCTAATATGCTAAATTGTTCGATGTGCATCGAACAAATGTGTTTAGGAGATACTAAAAAACCTGTAACATAAAAAAATTAAATTGGAAGACTGTTTGTCTGTTTGTCCAGACTAATCACAGAAACTACGACTACTACGACTTTTAAGTTACAAATTCTTTTCAAACATTTCTTTAACTTAAACAACTACTTACTTAGATTTATTCAAATACAAACTTTACTTTTCTTTTTTACTTACTTTTATCTTTATTTTTATTTATTTTTATAAGTATTAGTATGTATTTTAAATTTAGTTTGCTTTTCTATATAATAAAATAAATAAATAAAATAAGTATTTATTTGCAAAGGAAAGGTTTAACAAGTTCGTGACCTAGAAAAACTTATAAAATATCTTTATTATAATATATCTTTGTTAGTCGTCCATTACCACTGCATCTAAAACTTAATTAATTTGCTATCAGTTGAAACTTGTAAATAGCCCTCAGCTGCATGTAATTTTTTCATGTGTTTATATTATTATTGCTTATTTTTTGTTCTAGCTGTAAGTTTTCCCAAAATTCGAAAATAAAATAAAATAATAACTCCTGGACGGATCTTTATGAAACTTTACAAAGTTATTGATTATGGTCTAAATTGTTACATATGTTATATCTCGCTACACCTAAGTATAAAAAGGTCCTTGGCTTGATGGTGATAAACAAGGGGCTACAGCTGATATTTTCAGCATTTTCATTTGCTCACAAACCTATTATTTGTTATTCAGGTGCGGTTAGAAGAAAGCACGTGGCTATGCGTGGAACTGATGATCCCGTGCGGCGGCTTCAGCGCGGAGGTGGTCCGCGGCGTCCCCCCCGGCCTGGCGGAGTTCGTGGCGCCCCTGCAGCGCGCGCAGCTGTGCCGGCTCGCGCACCAGCCGCACGCGCGCGGCGATTGGGCGGTGTACCTGTGCCGCGCCCCGCCCACTCGCCCCGACCCCCGCCCTATCATCGTGCAGCTGCATAAGAACTCCAATGGAATGGGGCTGAGCATCGTCGCTGCTAAGGTATACTAAAACTAATTAAAATATTTGCTTAAAAACAAGAAACAAAAAAAAGCATGAATTAGTAATAAACAGATAAAAAATGTAATTTATGAGTGAAAAAGATCATCGAAATAGAACTACTGATTCTTCTTGGTGATTTGGTTGATTTAAATTACTTTTGTGCACCAAAGGCATTTTAATCCTTTCACTACACTGATTCTTTCACCGACGGTCATAGGTCCTTTTCAGGGCCACCATACCTGAACCTGGTCACTGACCACAGGATGAACAATAAAGAATCAGTGACACTACAAGCAAGCAAGCATTGATTTAAACACTTTATGAATTGAATTGATTATGTTTCTTTAAGTGTGCACCTTGCACTAACACAAACTCATACTCATAACGCCCTAAAACCTTGTTGCGTTTACGTTTGTGCACGCTTTTGTTTCATCGCCACCGAGAAAGTCCTTTTTCTTTTTTTCCTAGAAAGTCTTGCTCAGGTCCCACTCTAAAGCTTTTTTTTTCTCAAGTTGGCCGTTAAATACTGTGATTTTTTGCGTGCAGGGTTCAGGACAAAGCAAGCTCGGCATCTATATAAAGTCAGTGGTACCGGGCGGCGCGGCCGCGGCGGACGGACGACTCGCGGCCGGCGACCAGCTGCTGTCGGTCGACGGACAGTCGCTCGTCGGTATCACGCAGGAGAAGGTAACATATTCGTTTCATGGGGGATTACCATGACGTTTTATTGCCTTCCAAATGAAGACCTAAATTGAATAGTCAGCACTATTTCATCAATCTTTGAGACTTAACGTCATCGTTTAGGTTTTGTATGTAGGTTTTAGTTAAGTAAGCGGTTGTCTGGAGGAAATCAAATGTTATTTCATCGCCTAAACAAATCCTCTATGGTACAGGCTATGATGAACAAAAAATAGCAGGCAATGAAGCTTGAACTATATTGTTCACACTTGGGCCACAGACGCGTCGGATCCCATACATTTTGTATGGCGACGAGCTGTTTAGTGCTACGAGTACATTAGATCAAAGACAATATAGTAGACGCCCTGCTTAGATCAAATACAAAGGTTTTGTTTCTATACAGGCGGCCGAGTACTTAGTTCGAACGGGCCCCACGGTGACGCTGGAAGTGGCGAAGCAAGGCGCTATGCTTCACGGGCTCGCCACCTTACTGCACCAACCAGCATACAACAATCAACGACCGGGTAAGTCATTCATAGTATTTCCACTCTAAATATTTGACTAATGCCGTGTTCAAAGGGCATATGATATATCCTTGATTGTCATTTGTTTCAAAATGATCCTTACCTCTACTGAACAAAGTCAACTTTGAGTTTGACATTTGGGGGTGTGCGATATAACTTTACGCAGAAGACGAAAGGATCATTTTAAAATAAATTTTAGATGACATATCGCTTAAGTCAAATGCGCATGTAAAGTAGTGTGTATTTCGCCGACGACGTATCCTTTTGAGGTTCACAAACTATTCCACTAATAACTTTTGATATTTGAGATGATTATGTCAATGTCATAACAGTCTGGAAGAAATCGCTGCTTGCGATAAGACCGCCGATTGTAGGACAAATTGTTTTAGTGTTTTTATTATGTATAAGTACATGTCTTACATTGTGTCCTCAATAAAGCATTATATTATATTATTATATTATATAACATGAAGCTTAAAAGTTGATGAATTTTACTTAAAACTGTAAGCTGTTGTGTGTGTACTGGGGTCTCATTACCGGGCTACGGCAAACTATTCTGCTAAACTACGGCGATCTTTACAGCAATTTGTCGCTCCCAGCTAATCCCTCGGTACGTTTGTATGATGTAGTACTAGTAGTGTATTGTAACCAGACGTGGAGGAGGAAATCCAGTACGAGCACCGACTGCGGCGCAACTCGGGCACGTTCACCAACCCGCACCCAGCGCTACTGCGGCCCACGTCACCGCTCACCGAGCTCGCCACCGCAGGTTATACCGTGGGGTCCCGTGAGGCCCCGCGCGCCTTCGCCAACTGATATCACTCCGACCACTCGCCTCGCACACTCAGCTGAAGCGAGCGACAACATGCCGAATAATGCTCTGAAAGTTGTTAGTTTGGTTTCGTTTCCGTTCGTAAGAGACCAATAGCTTAAAAAACCGTCTCAAAGGATTATTTCAGGGGGGGGGGGGGGGGAAATTACCAAAATATTTTTTGGTAATTTTTTAATGACAAGTGCAAAGGGGGCGAAATGCAACCCGATATCCACCGATAGGTATAACTCGACATCTCTGTAAAAGAGGCCTTATGTCAAGTCGAGCGTTTCTCTCGCTTTGTTGTTTCTATTGTTAATGAGATGAACACTAGCAACTATGGTAAAACCATCTAAGAATGCAGAGAATGTTCTTTATTCGCGATACCGACTTGTTTAGAAGCTTTTTAGCTCGTCGTGTCGTTGCTCGCTTCAGTCTTCCATTTCAGATTCTTCACCACAATTTATGATGCAATTTTGTTTTGTATTATTTGAGTTCTGTTTCATTTTAGTTGGCGGTTCCGTCTTTGGTCTTGGTTGAGTTTTATTTCCTATTGTTTATTGGATATAACTATGTGTTTTATTTTGTTTTCTTCGCCTATATTATTTATCCCGTCATGCTCCGTAGTTCATCGCTTCTGCCTAAGCTACTCTTATCTCGATCGTAGTGCGACCGTGTCGCGTTGACGAAGTCTGGCGTTGCAGGGAACAGGTCGCAGGAGAGCCGGCGCGGTTCGTGCCAGCGGTACCTGCCGCGGGAGGAGTCCACGGAGTCGAGTACATCGAGCGAAGGCAGCTGCCGACCTCACTACCACCACGGGTCCATCCCTCGGCTTATCATCACGCTCGACCGCGAGAACGAGCAGCTGCGTGACGAGCTGTCCCCCGACACGCCCGGCTGCCCGCTGGAGCTGCGCCCCGCCCCACCCCCGCGCCCCATTCCCGTGTTCACGTTTACGTGCGAGGACTTCGACGAGCGCTCCCCTCCCTCTCCGCCCTCCCCGCCGTCCCCCTGCAGTGACGTCACGCGGTCCCACACGCCGAGCTACGAGGAGCCCCCGCCCATTCCTCGCGCGCCGGCGTCCTACGACCGGTGCAGTGACAGCGACGCTTGCCCGCTCCCGCCGCAGATGCGGCCGATCGACACGCGCCTTACCCTCGATCTGTTCAACTCCCGCCGCTGCACCGCCAGCGACGAATGCGTGTCCGCGTGCGAGTGCTGCCGCACGCCGCAGCCGGAGTCGCAGCCGATCCCGTTCATCGACGCGCCTGACTCGGAGCCGCTCATATACGAAACCCCGCCCGAAGGCCCGTGCACTCCGAAAATCCGTCGCATCCTACCCCAGCTGTCCCTCGACCGGCCGGACGAGAAGCCGCGACCGGAGACCGCGGATGCGGTCTGCCAGACCCCCTCCTCCCCGATGCCGGTGATACCGCTCGAACCGAAGCCGCCACAACCGACCCCTGTCAGTAGAAAACTTGAGTTGACCCTCGACGTTCGGAAAGAGGCCGAAAAGGCGGAGGATGTCCACAGCCGGTTGAAAAGAACACTGTTTGACATGACACGGTCGTTCTCAATAAAATCTGAGGACACCGAAGTTCCCTCGTCGGTGACGTACTCCGCGTCCGATTCGAACGACGAACCGAAGGACTCGAGTGACGTTTACACGAGTGTTGCCCGTTATTCTCCGCTCGAGTGCGGCGCCACTCAGATCCTAGACAGCGTCGATAGGAAATCGTGGAAGTCGCCCGACGAGTTCAGGCCGGCTTTTGGTAAAGTTAAGGCGCTCGCGAAGCATTTCAACGACATCAATCTGACGTATTGCGTCAGGAATTACAAGCGAAACTGCCAGTCGAGTCCTAACCTATGCACGCGCCTCGACAAGTCGATGGGTCCACAGATATTACCGACGAGTGCGAGTCTAGCGGACATTCAGTACGAAAGCACTAAAACAAACACGAGCGAGACGGGAGACGCAAAGTTATCCGAGGACGAAGTCAAAAGCATACTCATTCAACTGGAAGACTGGTCTAAATACGGATCACGGGGTAGCGAAGATACTTTGGCCCATGGCAACGAGTTTGAGCTTGACAACTTATCCTCGGAAGAATACTCCGAACACGCCAGCGGGTTTATTTTCAACGAGATCGTTGACAAGAAACCGCGGCGGATCACGCTCGAAAACATCCAGTTGAAGTCTAGTGGGAACGCAGCGAGGAGTCGAGAATCCGTCGAAAGAAGCGAGGGCTCAGAAAAGACCGAAGCGCGAATACCGCGCGTCGTCGCAATGATTCCACACCGATCATCGTCCCTAGAACTGCCCATGGAAGCGGCGAGGAGTTCAGGCATGATGCAAAGTCTACCAGAACTAAATAACCTTCAACTCAGTTCTGCGCATTGCAGACGGAGCGAAGAAACCTCGTGTAAGCTAATTTACCGTTATTATTCAATGTTAGCTGGCACTTCTTTCTACTTTTTTTAAAGTTACCTCAACACAGTTTATGTTTAAATTTTTGCATGTTTAATTTATATACTTTTTCGTTACAGGATCTTTTTTCGTATGTTTGTTTTGCGGTTACTTTACCACACTACACGCCTAGTATTCATTTTTTTCAGAATTTATATTTTTTCAGGATATAAGCGTTTTTTTTGTTTTTGTACATTGTATTGCTACTGATGCTGTTAATTAGTTATTATGTAGCATGTTTATTGTGATCGTGAACACCTGTCCGTATGCAAAGTTACCGAACTAGGTTGCAAAAATACTATTTTCCTTCCTGTCTTTAGGGGTTAGGCTAACTCATTACCAAATTTCATGCCGTTTAGTATTGAAAACGTAACAAACAAATTTACACTACTAAACGGCTTAACCGACATGCATGAAATTTGGTAAGGAGTAAGCTTAAACCGGAAGGCTACTTTTTCAGCATTTAATTGTTAACTCAAGAATCGAATAAACTTATTAAAATGTTTAGGTCCAGGCGGGAATGCGGCTCGTCGCGCGTCCGAGCGGGACTTGCCGTCGCGGCTGGCGGCGGAGCCCGTCAAGCCGAGCAAGAGCACGCCCGCGCTGCACCAAGCCGTGGCCTCGCCGCCCGCACACGCGCCACACCCTTCCCACTTGCCGCACGCGTCACACCCACCACCGCCCAGGTAACTCAGATCTACAGTTTACAGTTTTTTTTTTTATGACAGTCCCCAGGTTTTTTAAATTAAATGTACAAGCTGCCGCATACTAAGTTGGCATGGAGAGTACTTCTTTTTTTACCACTAGGTATGGGTCAGTTTTGAACTGCATTTTTGGTATTTTGATAAAAAGTCCAGACAGACTTAAAGATGAGTATTTGCAAAAGATTTTGCAAATACTCGGACATACTTCAGCCAAATTAGATGTGTAATGTTTCTAAACAAATAGTCAGTATACTACATAACCTAAAACTTAATTTGGTGTTGATATTAGAGCAGAATTTGCATGTGTTGACAATCACTAAGATTAATGGTTAAAAATAGTTCTGAAAATTCAGATAAGGACGCAAATAATTGGTTGCAAATAAACGTAGCAGGCCATAACTCCTATAAAAAAAACTTGATGATGGATAGACAAAGGTCAAAAAACAATTTTACTAGTTTTTCATTTTTAAGATATTAGGCTCAGCAAGTCAAGGCAAGTCATTGTTAAATTAACCTTTAAAATCAAGCCTTAACATTAGGTGTGTTTTGTTCCAGTGCCAGCACGAGCAACGTGTCCGAGAGCGGCGCCAACGCGGCGCTGTGGGCGCACAAGTCTCGCAGCAGCCACAACCTGACGGCGGCCGCGCCCAGCGACGCCTTCTACCAGAACCTGAGCTCTGTGCACGCGCATCCCATGTACATGCAACCTGACAGGTATACTCTATGAGCACATCATCTGCTTCAAAGTAAACTGCTGGACATAGATGTCTCGAGTCTTCTCCATCCACCGACTTCCCGCCATCTTTTAAATGTCTATCGGTCCATCTCCCCCTACACTCCTACTACCGGTTCCCTGCATGTAAGCTGAGAGGATGTATTGAAGCTGGGCAAGCCTAATCCATCTAAACATTTCCCAAGCACTACGGCGTCCGGTAAGTGAGTGATTAAAAAAGGTCTTACTGTATTCGAGTAAGTTGTAGGGCATCTCTGCCTACCCTAGTCATCGAAAGTACTGTAGGTCGGTCACACTGCTCTCTGTAGCTAAAGATACGTGCTAAAATGCTAGCAGATAGCATAAGTACGATCGATTAAGATTCACTCAAGTACTTGAATAAAAGCGCCATCTTGTTTGACTCAACAAAAGAAAATGTTTTCAGATGGTCATCGCTGCGCAGTTCCACGGGCAGCAACCGGCCGCACTCGGCTCATTTCGCTGCGCGCGCGCAACAATCAGACACGACGCCCGAGTCGCAGATGCAACTATCGGTCAGTAACATATCTAATTTTATATAAACCTTGTCAATGTAAAACTCCGTTTACAATCATTGGCATAACACCGTATCATCGCGCCAAGATGTAATGATGTGAGAAACAAATGTACTAAAATGCACATGTTCCATTGTGAAATAGGCTTCAATCATGGAAAAATAATCTTGGTTGAACTTCTCGTAATTAGAGGGATTGTACTTGGGATTGCCATCCCTGGCCAAATCCAGGCGGCACATGTGAACCTAAACTGACGTTTGGTATTTGGCAGGCGAACCAAGCGAACGCGATAAACGCGCGCGCGGCGAAGCTGGCGGAAATGTCTGAAGAAGTCTCTAGAAGGGAGCAGGCCGCCTACCACTCGCACCGCGGCCCGCCGCCGCACTCCCTACACAACCACGCGGGTAAGATTCCTTCTACATATTCATACAATGTGTATATGTACTTGTACAATATTTTTAAATATATTTAAAAAACTTTGTCTTAACAACTATCAAACTTATCATTAACTATAATATAAGTACTGAAAAGAATCCAACCAAAATGAGACAAAATAAATATAATCGAAGATAATATATCGAGGAAAGGTATATCGAGTCTTGAGTTATCTGTCGAGTAATCTGGTTTCTTGACCTTAATTAAAAGTAAAACCAAAGCTGCCATTATTGAAAAAAAGAGACTTGATTATTAAAAAACTCCTCTCAATTTTAATAACAAAAATTCAAAGTATTACAATAATGTAAGCAATCAAAACCTACTTCACAGGGCAAATTCAACAATCCATGCAGTCTGGCCCGTCGCCACAGCAACAACAGCAGCTTCAACAACAACAGCAGCAGCTACAACAACAACACCAGCAGCTACAACAACAACAACAACAGCAGCTACAACAACACCAGCAGCTACAACAACAACAGCAGCTACAACAACAACAGCAGCTACAACAGCACCAGCAGTTACAACAACACCAGCAGCTACAACAACAACAGCAACAACAACATCACCAACAACTTCAACAAAACACACACGCAACCCCACAAAGGTTTGTATTCAAAAGTATTTCGCTAAAATTATAGCTATCCTTGTTGTTTAAATTTAACGAGAAAGAGACGGCAACATCTTTAGTTTTAGTCAAAGTAAATTAGTTTAGGATAACGAAACAACAGAATCAACACCAATACCCTCTAAAATCATACTTGTACTATTTTATTTATTGTGTTAATCTTGTAAAAGTTGTCTGTTTGTTATCACTCAGCTCCGTAGGGGCTGAACGGATTTTCATGTTTGGTATATAGTTACTTTAGGTCTATGATACTTTTATCCTGATACCACGCGAGCGATGCCGCAGGCGGATACGAGTAAAATATAAATAACAAGGTTTTAGTTTTTATTAGCTATTACTATATCCGTATCGTTTTTCATAATGTTGGTTATTTATATTTTTACAGATACGAATGGCACCAACCGCTATCACCACAGAGGTCTCAGCCACCTGTTGCTCCGAAACCACAAGTAAGTATTATGATTTGATCTGCAACAATATTTAAATTATTATTCCATTATATAAAATATAAAAATTTTACCTTACAATAAAATTTGTATTATGTTTCCTAGGACGTCCGAAGTCCTTTATGAGAGTACTTTGCCATCGTTGCACGCCCGATCGTCAGATGTCGCTGTTTTCAGTTACGCTTACCGCTACCCTAGCGCCCCAAGCGGCCAATGCTGGAACTAAACATTCGCTTCTACAAGCCACCTAGAATCTTTCATCATTGTTCGGCTCATAAAGATGTTAGAATGGTACCACCAGGAAGACATTAAGTGGACTTCGGACGTCCTAGGAAACATAATACAAATTTTATTGTAAGGTAAAATTTTTATATTATGTGTTCCGTTTGACGTCCGAAGTCCTTTATGAGAGAGCTGTTTGTTATCTCCTGGTGGCTTGTAGAACGTGGTAAAAGGAAACGCAATAATGTGATAAGAAAATTGCCATAATTTCCATTTATAAAATCACCATTTAGAAATCAAGGAAATCACAAAGTATTTAGGCAATTCAATAATTCATGAAATCACAAATAAATAACAGAAAAATATTGGGACAATGATTTTTTCTGAGGAAATATCATAATCATTTGAAACATTCACTGATTTTTTATAGAATTTCCTAAAAGTACATAACTGTTGCCGATTAGCTTTTGATAAGATTGCATCTATAGGGTTATGCTCTATCCCATTCAAAGAAGCAACAGCGGACCTAAAACTGCGCGGCGGAGCCTGTAGCCCCGCCTCTGATAATAAACGTTTTATCGGTTTAATAACGGTAGTATATTTTATTAATGAATAAGTTTGTTATCAGCAAAGTTCTTTGAAGTTTGAAGCCAGAAAACCGGGTCAATATCAGGCACTTTTGACAAGGCTCAGCTGGACTGTTGATATGAAGCGGAATCTGTTTTGGATCCAAAAATAGAATGGAGGATGATGCGCTCACCCTCATAAATAAAATGGTCAAAGTGTAACAGAGTCAAGAAATGGACTCTACGCCCGGATGTTAAAAAAAAAAAAAATTACAGCAGCTCTTCTAGAAATATCAAATAAACTATTCAAGTTTGGACGAGTCTCTTTCAAATATTTAATGACTACCCTTGCATCCTAAATCGGAGCTTTAGGTAGCACAGGCTTAGCCAAGGGCACAGAGAAGAGAGAATATATCTAATAAATGACTGGACTATAATTTTATACCTGAACTGGTTTCTGAAACTGATGATATTACCGATTTATGCACTAAGATAGTAGGTACGGTATGCTAGCTATATGATCAGTTACATGTAAAAAGGGAAGATACCTGGCTTAATCTTTAGGATGTGGTAAGCACGGGTTCATACCACTATTACGACGACTCCACGTGGACCACCTATTCGATATAGGGATATGTCTTCACAGTGGATGCTCTCCATCCAACACGACGAAAGAAGTTTCTTCTTGTATTCACCAGTCTTATGTCAAAGAGTCTCACCATTGATGAGCCAGGCTTCCAGCTGCAGGCTGACACAGTCTGGAGGGCGGCCCGTTGACGTGTCCATTAGGGTGGCCTCCAAGTTCGTTATTTTGACGAGACTAGTCAGCGCGCGGTTCTCCAAGTCGGGGCGCCAGAAAGGTTTCTTCCACTTGGGTGCTATTATTATGAAGCGAACTGATGCAGAGTTGAGATGGCGCGGAACCCGTGGAAGCAGACCCGGTGGCGGGAACACCCAAGCTAGGTCGAATTGCCAACATATTAAGCAATATGTAAGTGAACCGAATATGAATAACATAATTTGGAACGACAAACGCGGTTTCTGAAGCAAACAGGTTGATGTCCGGAATTTATCAAAGATTGAAAATTATTATAGTCGTCGTCGTCGTGTCCAATAAATCCCATTCCGAACGGGCGCGATTGCACGAGAGTTAACCGGCTACGGTGTTATACACTCTCGGCAGGTAGTGACGGAGGAGAACCTCGTCCACGTCAATAATAGCTATGTTGCTGTGGCGCTGCAATGTACGACAATGCAACCTTCCCCAGTGGGTGATGAAGGTCACAAAGTTGAGAAGCCCAGTGAGGGAGGTACGTCGAGGCGATCCGCCAGAGCTAAGAGTTATTTTGTCAAGTCCAGAAGTAGGTGAGATTTCGTACCGCAATTTTTTCTGTTGTTGACTATAGCTATGATGCTGTGGCGCTGCAATGTACGGCAATGCAACCTTCCCCGGTGGGTGATGAAGGTCGCAAAGTTGAGAAGCCCTAAGAGGCGTTGCGCCTGCTTGAGGGTCCAACTGCCGGCAGCGAGGCGAGTCAACAAGTGCTGGCGGATCTTGGTTAATTTATCTGGAGGAAGAGACTTGGTGTTGTGTTGTGTGTCCCAATCTACTCCTAGAAAATCGATCATTTGTGTTGAAATTGTAATCAAATTTTCATGATAGACGCACCATCCGATGCCTTCTAGGAACTTTATAGCCATCAAATCATTTGAGTGCAAGCACCTTGAGTGAGTCTCTGGTCTGATGAGCTATTAGAAAGCCATCTAAATGCACGGATACGCAGGCCGCAAAGTTTGAGAAGCCCTAAGAGGCGTTGCGCCTGCTCGAGGGTCCAACTACCGGCAGCGAAGCGAGTGGACAAGTGCTGGCGGAACTTAATAGCTATCAAAACATGCACCTGAGTGAGTCTCTGCTATGATGAGCTATAAGAAAGCCGTAAGTACACGGCTATGCAGGCCGCAAAGTTGAGAAGCCCTAAGAGGCGTTGCGCCTGCTCTAGGGTCCAACTACCGGAAGCGATCGAACTGCCGGAAGCGAGTCAAAAAGTGCTCGCGGAACTTTATAGCTATCAAAACATGTACCTGAGTGAGTCTCTGCTATGATGAGCTATAAGAAAGCCGTAAGTACACGGCTATGCAGGCCGCAAAGTTGAGAAGCCCTAAGAGGCGTTGCGCCTGCTCTAGGGTCCAACTACCGGAAGCGATCGAACTGCCGGAAGCGAGTCAAAAAGTGCTCGCGGAACTTTATAGCTATCAAAACATGTACCTGAGTGAGTCTCTGCTATGATGAGCTATAAGAAAGCCGTAAGTACACGGCTATGCAGGCCGCAAAGTTGAGAAGCCCTAAGAGGCGTTGCGCCTGCTCTAGGGTCCAACTACCGGAAGCGATCGAACTGCCGGAAGCGAGTCAAAAAGTGCTCGCGGAACTTTATAGCTATCAAAACATGTACCTGAGTGAGTCTCTGCTATGATGAGCTATAAGAAAGCCGTAAGTACACGGCTATGCAGGCCGCAAAGTTGAGAAGCCCTAAGAGGCGTTGCGCCTGCTCTAGGGTCCAACTACCGGAAGCGATCGAACTGCCGGAAGCGAGTCAAAAAGTGCTCGCGGAACTTTATAGCTATCAAAACATGTACCTGAGTGAGTCTCTGCTATGATGAGCTATAAGAAAGCCGTAAGTACACGGCTATGCAGGCCGCAAAGTTGAGAAGCCCTAAGAGGCGTTGCGCCTGCTCTAGGGTCCAACTACCGGAAGCGATCGAACTGCCGGAAGTGAGTCAAAAAGTGCTCGCGGAACTTTATAGCTATCAAAACATGCTCCTGTGTGAGTCTCTGCAATGATGAGCTAATAGAAAGTAGTCCAAGTGCACGGCTGAGACCTTCGGTTCGAAGGACGTCCGCCGTCCAATTTGTTACCGTTGCAAAGATGCGAGGTCCGTCAGCCAGACCAATGTAGCAGATTCGAAGATAATGTCTGTGTGTACTGTTGCCGAATGGACAGATGATAGTAGGCCTGACTGAGGTCCAGCTTTACCACCCAATCCCCGGATTGCAAGAATTGAGGGACATGGTAAAGATGAAATAGATGAAAATGCCTTGGATTCATGATTTAACGCCTTCACTTTGACTAATAATCGATATTTCCGTTCGTGGGTATTAGAAAAAGAGGAGAAATTAAAGATGGGGTCGGAGCAGCTGGTTCTAAAACATGACATGGAAGGTCTAATGGCGGTTGCTGATTGCATGGTATTCAAACGCCAAAAATAATGTTGAAAATGGATTTGGGTGACTATAGACGAAACCAAAAATGTATGTGCAGTATCAAGCAACCGCCCGAAAAAGCTCGATAGTCATCGGCTTTTATTTCTAAAACCCCTTACGCTCCCTTTATATCGACCCCCCCCCCTTTTCTTTTACGCGACGGCGAATCTCCTAAAATCATCTAGCGGAAGGTTCCTTTTTCTCGGTTTGCCGGGCAAGCAGCTGTGCACGAAAGAAGCCTAAGAGGCGCACTTTAATCCTTTCACTACACTTATCCTTTCACCGACGGTCACGGGCCCTCTTCAAGGCCACCATACCTCAACATGGTCACTGACTTAATACAGGATGATTAAGAAAGAATCAGTGATACGAAAAGCAAGCAACAGCAGCTGAACGAAAGCGCTTGCAATATGAAACTGTTTTATAAGCCGAATCGTTAGCAAAAAGCTCTTAATTTTTCATAGAGTGTAGTTGAAGAAAGCTAAACCTCAGATTTGGCCGACCAGTCGATTAAGTTTTGCAAGGCTAAATTTATAGACTCATTTCTCATGGTTGAGAAACGCGTAAGATAAGGCAGCAAAACTCCGTTCCAACTGAGATCACCTAATTGGAGCGAAATGATCTTCGAGCTGCCTCAGTCGTTTACTTTCAATTCCGAAAAGGCCGGGAAAGCTGCATATTCTGAATGTCGGTGTAACGAACGCAATTCCATTCGATTGAGTTACATCTGCATCTTACTTTTTTAGCCACGCGATCTGGATTTGCTTTCGCTACAACCGGTTCTTAAATCTATACAATCAATTCCGCAATATTTCCTTATTCTGGTTTACGAAGTGGTGGTGGACGAAAAAATGGGTCAGCCAAAGCCTCGGCAGGTGCGGCTGTACCCGATAAGTCCACGGGAGAATCACATACCATGCACGAAGTAGAAGTGTTTGGAGTTTGGCCTCGTGCAGGCCCGACACTAGCATAGAGAGTATAGGATATTATGTATGACTCACCAGTTGTTGAGAAAGTATCTCAAACCTTTTATCCAAGTTAGACTCCCTGGAACAAGAGCGTTCGTGGCGCCTGCGTTTCTTGTTCAGTGGCGGCCCTTCCTCCTCCGAGGAATCTCTAACCGATCTACCCTCATCCTCAGATGAAGAATTCGATATTTATTCCATTTCTGCGACGTTATTTTTGACGTCTCCCATAGCGGACTTTATCGATCACACCGAAAATATAAATATCACGTAACCGAAAACTATTTAACACTATTTAAAGAAAAAACACTATAATTGATCGAACTTTCTACTTAAATCTCGAAAGAACGTTAAAATAAAACACAATAAAAAATATGCGACAAAACTAACGACCGTGCGCACAGGTCGAAGGACAACGCAACAATGATGAAAGATTCTAGGTGGCTTGTAGAAGCGAATGTTTAGTTCCAGCATTGGCCGCTTGGGGCGCTAGGGTAGCGGTAAGCGTAACTGAAAACAGCGACATCTGACGATCGGGCGTGCAACGATGGCAAAGTACTCTCATAAAGGACTTCGGACGTCAAACGGAACACATAATAATTATTATACCAGCTTGCAAAAGTATAGCCTATATGCTATTTCAGACAAAGAGCTCTGCTTATACCAAACTTCATCGAAATCGGTTCAGCGGTTACGTCGTGATTAAAATACAAGCACACAAACATCCTCACAAACTTTCGCATTTATAATATTAGCAGGATAGTAGTATTATTATATCCGATATATTATCCTACAACTTCAGGGAGCAGTAGAAAGTTTATTTTAACTTAATATTTTGTTATCATCATCAAAGGTGGGCTCGACATCAACCCCAATGTCATAACGAGCAGTCGTGTGCTGCACTAATCTCCAATTTTCCTGCGACAACCATCCTAGTCCGTAGTACGTTCAACGGCTTGAACTGAGACGAGCATAAATATAGTGACTGAGTTATAATTGTTTGATTACTGCAGCAGATGACAAGAAGACCGGACGAATCAGAGGAGTTCTATCAAACGCAGACGCAGCAGCCGCAGCCGCAGTCCAGTACGATAGAGCCCGATGAAGGTAAAATCATAATCAATAGAAAACAATGGTGCCACTTTCAGTTCACATAAACAAAATGGCATCTTAGTTTTTCAGACTTTTCAGACTGAGATCTCGGCTCCCGAAATTTCATTTCTAGTAGATTCTAGCTAGTAGATGGTTAAGCCGATATTCAAAATGATATAATTTGATTGTCGTTTTTGTGTATATAATTAGATACAACGGGGTGATTAAATTATTTTGGTCGTCGTAATATACTAATAAATATTAAAAAACTAACAATGATGTAACCCGGTTTCACAACCAGATTGATCCACTGAGAAACAATCTGGTTTAAAAGCAGGAGGATCTTTGAGATAGAACTGTTTCAGCCTCTTCTTGAAAGTATATGATGATGATGCCAGTCAGATGTCCACCGGTAATGCATTCCACAGACGCACAGCTTGTGCTGTGAAAGACTTCCCATAAAAGGATCTACTGTGTTCAGGTGTTTTGAGGGATAACTTTTCTGACGACCTTAGGGAAAAGTTGTTGGTGCTATAGAGGAATACGTACCTTTCCTTAGTGAGGGAACATGGGCGCCAGGACCATAGAACGTAATTGGTTGTTAAAGCAAGTATACGTTTGGTTTACAGAGCGGTACGTGGCAAGCGCGCTGGACATGCCGGGCGGGCCGGGCTCGGGCGGCCCCTACTACAGCAGCGCTAGTGCGGAGGAGCGGCCGCGCACCGCGCACAACCCCTGGCAGAGGGAGGAGCACGAGCGGCAGGCCGAGGCGCGGCGCGCCGCCGCACGAGCTCGCAGGTATATCTACACATCTACATTATTTGGAGCAGGTTGGGCACAGCGAGATTTTCTCGTTCTAAATTGGAGCAGCCCACCTGGGCAGGTACCTCCGCCTTACAGAACATCGCAGCCAAATAACATTATTTGTTTCAAATAGTGTTGTGTGAGTAAGGTTGCCAGAGCTCTTTAGGGGGGGATGCGGTTCGGGGTCGGCAACGCGTGCGTGATGCCTCTAGTATTGCAAGCGCTCATAGGCTACGGTAACCGCTTACCAACAGGTGGGCCGTATAATTGTTTGCCATCTCAGTTGTATAAATCCCGTTAGCTGGAGGACATCCACTGCTAAACTTAGCAAATGAATGCAGGGCACATCTTCGGAGAACGCGATACCGTAACTTTGAGACGTCACTGCTTGTTGTACAATTCAAACGCAAATAAATCTTTATAGCGAATAAGTATAAATTCGCGCGTAGTCGTAGGACACGATATCGGATCATTTGATTAAATTTTATTTAATTATTGTCTGAGGACGCGATATCGCAAATTGGGAACGTTACAGTTTAACTGAATATTGTTTCAGGGACGCGATGATAGCGCAGCTGGTGTCGCTGGGCGGCGCGCGCTCGGCGGCGCAGAGCCAGCAGCTGCGCGCGCTGCAACTCGAGCGGGACTTCGAGCTACGCGCCTCCTTACAGGATCAGGTACTATACTACTAGGTGTGCGATAAGTCTATCAAAATTCGTTACTTAGATGATCCTTACATATACTTATTAATTCCTACTATGCGACAAATGACGTGCAACTCCTGATTTCCCTATTAGCTCATCTATTTTTTTGGGTATATAAAAGAGAATTTGATTTGATTGAAATTTGATTTGGCTCTACATCATCAAGCTGCGAACTAACGTATAAACGTGTAGGAGGAACGCGGTGCGGCCGACGGCGACGTCGAAGACGAGGAGCACATCACACCAGAGCCCCCCGCCTCTGGCCCCGCCCCTTCAGGCCACGCCCCTGCGCACCCCTCCCCCCTCCCGCCAAAGTCCATACTCAAGACCAACCGCACGGAGGTCACCAACGGATACGCACAGGAAGTGGTAAGTTACTATGTATGTACAAGGAATTTTTTTTTTCGTGACTAGTCTGGTCACCCTGATAGCTCAAGGTTCTAACTTCTTCTTGTCGTGTCACTGATTCTTTCTTGGTCATCCTGTATTAGGTCAGTGAGCAGGTTGGGGTATGGTGGCCCTGTAAAGAGCCTATGACCGTTGGTGAAAGAAACAGTGTAGTGAAAGAATTAAAGTGCACCGCTTAGGTTCTAAGTGAAATATGGTGGTTGGAGAATCACTTTTTAATTGATTTTGAAGGAGGGATTCAGGGAGTAGAGTCTCTTTTCATGTTTTGTTTTTTTTTACTCTATAGTGTATAATATTGTCGAAGCCATATATATTTTTACCACCTCATCATATTTCATTCGAGTTTGCAAAATTACTTGCATGGACACAAAGCAAATAAAGTTTGAGACTTAATGATGATAGTTAGGCAGTCGAGACTGCTTGCCTTGCAATGCCATTTCTGAAATTAATCAATATTTAGACCTAATGAAACGATAAAACGAATTGACTGACTGTCTCACAATCAACGCATAGCCTATAAACCAGAAGACCTAGGAGTAAAACATATTGAGGATAGCTTCCTGTTGTAATGTAGGGGTGCACAATGATAGGAATTCCCGTAACCCAACCCCTAAGGTTATGCAGCGGGGTTTGAAGTTCGTATGAAGATAACATAAAGCGAACGATATCACGGGGGTTTCAACTACTGAATTACAAAGGCAAGAAGTTCGTTTAACATTACAATTTATGGCACTTTATTTATACACATATATCTTTCCCACAGACTCAGACCCACCCAGTTCAGTCGGCTCGCGAGGACTCGCACCAGTGGGTGGGAGAGCCGCACGGCTACACGTGGGGGGCGGTGCCGCCGGCGCCCGAGGCTCCCCCCGCCCCCGCGCCCGCGCCCGCGCCCCCCGCGCGAGGCTCCTCCTTCACCGTGATGGCGACGCGCGCCCGCGCTCTGTCCTCACCGCCCAATGAGCTGGCAACACCACAGTAAGTGTCATGTAACTTGCTGACATCACGTTTCCCACCCAGTATAAGGATTTAGAGTGATACATTCGGTCTCAGTCTTCTTTGTAAAAATCAGAGAGATTCTTTGTAGAGATCAAAAATTTGGAGGATAGAATGCCTGTCAATTCACAAAGTACCAGCTGTAAGACATAAAGACAATCAAATATTTAGTACTATTCCGCTCATCTACATACTACATTTGTTTCTCTATTTATTATCTTAGAATGACCTTCAGCAAAGTCCAGTAAAAACTATACAAGCTGTAACTCAAAATTTAATTATGCAGATCCCCTGTGCGAGACAAGCGCGTGTCATTCCACGCAGGCGGTGGTGGAGTCGCGTCCGCCGGCTCCCCCGCGCCCCCCGCGCCGCCCTCCACCTCCCCGCCGCCGCTCGAGCGCGAGGACCCCGACCGCTTCCTCGAGGAGGCGGAGGCGCTGATGGCCTCCCCCACCACCCCGACCACGCCCAACGCGCCCCCCACCCACACGCCGGGCGTCATCGGCGCGCAGGAGGTCTACAAGTAAATACCCTTACAAATTTTCTAGTCTGTTGGAGTATCAATATCGCAAAATCGTACTATGTATTTGCATTGGTAAGTAACGCTAGGAACTCGCTGACTGGATTTTTTTGCCGTGGTGGCTCTGAAGAATAGACCCCTCCATATCTCCGTATGATGTCGTAAGAGGCGACAATGGTATAAAAGCTAGGGGATGGGCAGCAGCATCCCCTATTATAACATCAATAGCTCTAACTGCGCTTGCCAACCCACAGTTTTTCTAATCAATTTGTTTTTCAACTAAGGTGACAAACATACTTACGACCCACCTGTTGGTAATTGGTTACCGCAGCCTATGAACGCTTACAATAACAGAGGCATCACGCACACATTGCCGAACCCGAGCCCGCCCCTTATAGAGCTCCGGTACCTTACTCGCCGCAGGAACACAACACTATTTGAAATAAATAATTTTACTTGGCTGCGATCTTCTGTAAGGCGGAGGTTCCCAGGCGGGCTGCTCCAATTTAGAGCGAGAAAATATCGCTGTGCCCTACCTCCTCCTAAAACGTTGTGTGTTCAGGGACCCGCGCGCGCGGCGGCTGGCGGAGCAGCAGGCGCGCGCGCCGGCGCAGCCCGTGCCCGAGCAGCTCTCCTTCAAGGAGAAGATGAAGATGTTCGCGCTCGAGTCGGGCGAAGCCAGCACGCCCAAGGACAAGGTACAATTCACCAAACTGACTTCACTCCACGAAACCGCATGAATGCTGCCGCAGCCTGCGACGCACCGCACCTAGCGTTCTATTCACCGTACGGACACCTAGATGTTGTTCCGAGAACCGTTGCACGTGGGACGAAACGTTTTACGCGCTGAAGTAGTTACAGTCAGCAAAAAAGTAGCTGAACTCGAATCGATTTTAATAACACCTGAACGAAATTCCTCTCCATATAATATAACCGGTGAATAATGTAACCGACCAAAGTACAATACAAAAAAATCTATCTGTTAGGATTTTTTTGTAGGTACATACTTGCTCAGTGATAATTATGTAGTTCAGGTGTTATTCAAATAAATTCGTTATCAACGACTTTCGTTGACGACTGATTGTATTTTCAATCGTATTGTGGACCTGTTCAACTATCCTAGAGCCCCATCTATTCCATAATATAACATAACGTTTATAGCCGTTTGTGGAACTTGACAACACCTAAGGCACTGTCCATCAACATCAAAACGTGCAGTTATCATGACCGTTGGTTGGATAAACTCACAGCCAATGCATAAAACAGTATACTTTTAGAACTCTTTAGAACGATCGGTGAACAATAGCTGTAGGATGTCAAATCACACTGAAAATAAGCACTATGTAGCTCGTTTCAAGCTTGCTCGATTTATTGTCATTGTAAAGTCCTAATGGGCAGTACTACGGTCTTTGCATGTCGCTAATGTAATTGAATGTAAAACAAAATCGCGCCGGCCCGAGGCCAGTTCACCAGTCAGTTCAGTTGATAGTTCGGTCACTGGCCTTTTACTGGCCTCGTGTACGAATACATTTGAAGACAGTTTTGCGTCGAGCAGCTGGCTTACTAGCTCGCTGACCTGGCCTCGTGTGCGATGCGCAATAACTTTAGCATATTTTGGCTAAAGTGAATAATAAACAGAACTTCAAGAAAAATGTTTTTTTCAAACTAAACGCATGTAAATGCACTTAGCAAAGTGGATGAAAGCTATGTTTTGAGAGATCACCTATTTTCTCGTGCAAGTTTTGTAGCTGAAATGCGTATAAAGTTATGGCACAGCCACTTTTTTATTCACTTTAGCAATTATTTACAGGTTAAAATATCACGCGCCCAACGGGACATAGACGCAGTCCATTGATCGATGACGAAAGGCAAATTATGAACGCAAGGAATACTGTAATATCACTTGCGTATCTTCTGTATTACAATTAAAAGATATTACAAACTCTTTAGTGACTCTTTAGTGAGTCTATTATTACGAGCTCAGTATTTAAATGTATAAAGCACCAATGTCACATGTCAATCTTACGTATAAGTTATATTTAAAATAATATATTTTATAGTTTTGTGTAGTGTTTTACATAATGTCGCCTTAGCAGCTAGTGCAAATACTATACGGCGGCCAGCATGGAATTATACAATAGAATTCGTGTTGGCTGTGTAACAGTTATGGCAGTTAGTATGTAGTTACTACATAATATAACATTATACCTATTAGAGTTTTATAATTTACGGTCGGCCAAAAAATTGGTTTGCCACCCTAAGGTTGAACAATACTATTTGCAAGTTGAAGCTCATCAAAGACTATTTTCGCTTGTATACCGATCTTACATATTTTAGTATACCAATAATTTTACTATCCTAGTTAGTCATGACGTCAGCATGCATGTTAGTATGGACGTGACGTCCATGCTAACTTGGTTTGAAATTTTTCATCAAAAATTACAGAATAAAAAAAAATACAGCCGACTTGAGAACCTCCTTTTTGAAGTCGGTTAAAAATTTATAGTGAAACTCGTACCTTCAACCATACCAACAGTTTTGTAAAATACCATGGAAAATGATTTTATTAAATATCAATTGACAGTTAGCTTTAAAAAAATATAGTTAGGTACTTACTAGCTACAATACAAACCTATATTTGTATAAAATAATGTCTTATGCTTTGATATAAAGGCTAAAATTGCATGCACCTATGAATGGGTTACAGACAAACTTTATGCATCCTTTCTCAATGATTTTGAGAAAGTTGGAGTTTGAAAAATTGCAAGTATTGATATTTTCATCAACTGGGTGACTAAACCAAAACTGATACACCACTTTCTTGGCCTACCGTACATCGGATAATGATATTTTAATTAAGTATTATGTCCTTAGGTACCTGTTAGGTATTACATATTTTGGAATAGTTTTATAGGCACATTCTAAATCCTGAACTAAATTCTGAAAACGTTTGTGCCATTAAAAATAACGTTATACAATTATTATACATACATAATATTTCTATATTTTATAGACATGTAATTCTCAAGGAGGACCAATATTTAAAAACGAAATCGGCGGGTGCCTTTGTGCGTTACTTAGTACCTAGTTATATATTTTTACGCCTACATTTTCTGTTCATATTCATTGCCATTCATATTTCTGCTAACTTCGTTACATTCCAAAGAAATAATGTATTTCTTTATCCTCTATCTATTTTAATTGCATTCCTTTGTGTGCTTTGCTTTATGGTGTGTGACACATTTATTCACTTTTTTTCATTTCAATAAGGAAGTCTTATATTATCCATTAAAATCATGATTTCATTATCATTTCATTATAAAAACTAAAAGCAATAATTGACGTGAAGCCTTATTGTAAATAATTTTTAATTCGAGTAAGAATAATTTAAGCACACGGACGTGCCAAAATTATGTTTATTTATAAAAGATTAATCTTTGAAGTAATGTAAACTCCTTAAAATAACCTGTCCTCCATGTTTTGGTTCACACAAGAATGTTCTAACGAATAAGGGCACCTAATTGGCCATTACTGGGCACCAGATGGCAGCAAAACTCGCTTAAGTTACGTACCTACGATTGATTTATCAGCCCAAGTGCAGCTTGATTACTATGATTAGTTAAATCAAACGAGTAAAAACAGTGAACTAGACAATACAGAATTATTTGCAATTTATTCATGCAAAAACAGTTATTGTCACTCCCATTATATTCAACTCTTTCCAGTCAGGCTTTCCCTAGTGTGTAGTTATTTATATCTACGAACAACAAGGCAGCTCCACAAACAGAATGGTCACAACTAGAAAAAGAAAGTACATTAATACATATTTATTGGCACCAACTCATTGTAAATAATGTAGCTAGTAAAATCCTTATAGTATTATGTTAAGGTTTTGTACACCTGTTTGTATATGACAAAGTTTATTTAAGAACTATATGGATTGTTTACGTAATGAAATGAATGAAGATGGCCTATTCTGAAATATTATTACTTGTAGTTAGTTCCTGAGACTAATCTCAGTATTCACCCAACGATAGTCAGTTAGTAATGAATGAGATTTATTTTGTAGCGCGATCTTTGATTATTTTATAGATAGACAATATTATATTTCACTACACAGTCACGATTAACGATGCGTCGTTTTGGGAGATGTAGTTGTCACGGATCATGTACATGTATTCTTAACGATTTTATTGTAATTTCATCTCTACATCTTGAGAAATAAATTGAATAAATTGATGAGCGATGTTTTATTTCCCTAAATATAAGCATAATGTGGTAGGTACCAAACTATGCTTACCAAAGTATTTTAAGGGTTCCCTTTTTCCATAAAGAGGTCTTTGTGGAAAAAACTGAACCCTTAAAATACTAAGCACCTGAAGCATGGGCTTACCTTTAATACGATGTTTACCTTTAACCGTTCTGATCACGTGTTGATGCGCACAAAACTATTGGTGCACGACCGGACCTCCAATGGAGTCGTATGTGCGCATCAACACGTCATCAGAACGGTTAAAGGTACATCGTGAAGAAACCTGCGGCTTAGCTCCGCACGTATTGACCGTGTGATGTGACCTTTCCTGTGGATAAGAATGGTCCTCGGCATAGGTCCTCGGCAAGCCTACTTCAACTCAAAATGTCCCAGGAACTACAGCGTAGGGGCTTGGGCCCGGCTGGCAAACGCCACCTCGATTATAAGGCCAGTCCGACGCTGCTACAGTGTATTGAAAAGTTACACCTGACAATAAATCACCTAGAATAGATGTGATAAGGCTTACTTTTGTATAAGGTATATCTCGTGATGAATAAAATAAAACACAATAATCAATTAACAGTGTCTATATTTTTTGTTTGTGGTTAAAATTACGTGTGCCATATGGCTTTAGGTACTTTTAAGAAAAAGCACTAAAAATATTTCTAAAACAGTATTAACATTTTCAGATACCTAACGTGAGTTTTATGATACAACAAAACTGTTACACTTATTTACAATCTCGTTAATCATTACATGTTACGCGATTCCCGTCTGGGCCGCTAACGGCCATTGGACCATGTAGTATTAGTAACTTTGTGCACTACAATTCATAAACATCTTATCCTACAACTATGTAGTAACATACTTAAATGAAACTAAGACAGAACTAAGAGTAACATAAAAGGCTAAAGGCGGTTTTGTATAGAACTGTGTCAACAAGCAATATTACTAAAAGGACAAAATATGCCCAAGTGTGCTTTGATGTTAAAATAAACTAAAACAAACTAAAAACCAAAATATATGTGCTTTAAAAAAAAAACAAAAGCAAAAGCTACGACATTGACAGTCGACTCTAGTATATAACTATTATTTTCTATGATCAGTTGGCATCTGTTATTATGTAAGTTGGAATACGAATTATCCCTAACCTAATAACAAAGTAACAGTAACAATTTGACTACTTTATTACCATAGATAACACACTTATAATTAAAGCTTGCCACTTGTTTACACATTACATTAAA
Source organism: Anticlea derivata (assembly GCA_947579855.1). NCBI lineage: Eukaryota > Metazoa > Arthropoda > Insecta > Lepidoptera > Geometridae > Anticlea > Anticlea derivata. Next base: position 3,937,625 of record OX388262.1, read on the forward strand.
TAAGTAAATTAAAGTGTATAAAAATATTTAAGTCACGGAAGCGCGTTACGCTAAAGTAAACTTGAGTTAAATACATAAGGAATAAAATATTTGTCGGTATTTGATTTCGGCGATGATTTGCAATTAAATTGTAAGCTTAATCGGCCTCTTATTTTATTAGGTATGTACTATTATAAGTCATATAAAAATAGTCGTATAGAGACATCTTTATTCGATTACTAGAATATTTATAAATAACACACTGGCCACGTTCCACGCTTTAATGTTGCTATCCGAGTATATCATAGAGATTGCTACGTCGATTTTAAAAAAAACAGTGGTCCTGCCACTAGAAATAGATGGAATTGAAATGATTTGTCACATCAACTAAGGTAGCATCAGCAAGGTGGTCAGTATGTCGCATAAATCAATAGTAAAAATTGTAAATATATTAATTATAACTACGTATGTGATGAATTACGCCTACGATATCACACATACACGCATTCATAACAGGTATCAACAACAATGGAAGAATTATCAGAAGCCCCAAGTTACTAGAAAATATTTCTTGAAAAAATATAGACTTTGTGTATAACAATCAATGTCCAATCTCTAAATAATACTTACTTAAATTAAAAATTTGGGTATAAAATGTGGCACAAAAAGAGTCAGTAAGTACTGACCAAATTCACCCCGTCATAGAGAGGTCCCTTCAACTCTAACTTATCATTCACAGCGGACAACACAACATGTATAATAATTAATAATATGTATTACATATTATTGTTTTACCAACAACAATTAAAGCGAAACACTAGAAAATAAACTTACATCGATTGGACTCGAGAAATGCTCAGCATAATGAAGATATACCTAATATTCGGGAATGCATTCCAGTTCATACTGAATCCATTTTTTTTATAAATAATGTGTATAGAATTAGACAATCAGATTCCTTTGCTTTTACATGTCTACTTTTTGAGAGTTAATAGGGGCGCGGGGCCTTCCCCCCTCGCATCACGCCCCGCCCCCTGTAATAATCGCAGAAATAATCTGAAATAACTGGTTCACCTATACCTATAATTTTTCTGGCACTTAGTATTTTTTGCATTACGAAGGTGCACCACTAGATTTATTTTAATTTCCTAGATTTTAGGTGTTAATATTTTCAGCGTGCTGAACGACTATGTTTTAAAACGTGCTAGTTAACAAAATAACTACATATATAAACTGTCTTAAATTCTTCATCATTCATACAAAAAGTCCTTTAGCAACGTCACCCGCATAATTTAACTTCTATCTATTACATACAGCATTCTCATCCATCAGTTCATTATTGAACAAAAAAGTAAGCGACGCGATGTGTGGGATTCACGGACAACAAGAATATAATAACTTTCTTTTGAAACTCTTCACCTCCCGTCACCTCCAACATTAGTCGTACAAAAGTAAAATTACGAACGAAACACGATTTGTACTTTGAACCGTCTGTTCCCACCTAACATCACGCCCGCTACATCTTGTACATTTTAGTTTAAGATTTAGAAACCTATCACAAGCGGCTCAAGAGCGCATCTACGAACGTCTATCCTACGCGTCGAATGCCGAGAGAGAGCTTCCTACAAGCCGCCCTCCGCTACCGAGCACCGCTCGCCCGCTACATCGGGGCCCGTAACACGCGCTCGATCGTCGGTGCCGCGCAAAGACCGAACCGGACACTACATGCAATCTAGCTACGTCTGTCTCGTTCGGTTCAATGACAGATTTCAAACGGTACGACGACCGAGCTGGCCGGTGAATCCCTGCGTGCTAAGAGGTTTCAGAAGCGTCTACTGCTGCGGCGGCGGCGCGGGCGGCTCGGGGGGCGTGAAGAACTGTCATTGCGGCGTGTCGCGCGCGGCGCTCCAGCGGTCGAACTCGATGCCCGAGTCGGGCGACACGCCGGCCGGCGCGGCGCACCCGCACCCCGCCCCCGCGCCCCCGGGGCCTCCAGCCCCCGCCCCCGCGCCGCCGCCCTCGCCCCCCGCGCCAACCCCCACGCCCGAGTCCGGCGCGCCCAGCTCACGCACACCCAGCTCCTCCAACACCTGACGACAAGACAACACTTTACTTTTTGTGTCCGCAAACAACTGACACGATCACAACAAAATAAACACTCATCGGTCACACGAGCGATATATATTTACTATCTGGCCCGTGGGATTCGTGGGTATCGGAAACTACGGACAATATTAATGCAAACATTTGTTCCGGCATGGGAATCAAACCCTCACCATCTGCGCCTCGTGCGTTGCAGCTGAACTGTCGCCCGCTGGGCTACAGAGGTGTTCGAAAATAAATGAAGATCATGGGAATATGGCACTGTGCTCCGAAAACAGAATCTGGGACCCGGCAGAAACAAACCATGGCAGGCATGGCAGCTACTAACCAGACTCTGTTTTAATAAGGAACCGCTACATTATGAAATAACTCACGTTGGTTAGTGCAGTAGTGCAAATGGTTTACAGCCACTCATAAAAAAGATTCATACCTGCATCATGGAAAGAAGCGACCGCAGTTTAAAGGAGATATTGAGAAGAATACATCTGTCTCATGAAGTGAAAAATCATAAAGTTACTATTAGTATGGAATAGTTGCTGATTCTATGGACGTTTAGGCCCAAATCCCAATCATGCTGGCTGGTAGATAATGCCTTGGCCTTGCCTTTGCCTTGTTTTACCATCTACCGGCAACAAAAGAAGGACGTTTTCGCCCTAGCAGAGAATCTAAAATGGTCACTTTTGAGGATACATAATATGATTTGGTACGATTTATCCGTTTGACAAAGTTGTTTACCATTTGACACAATAACAAAATTGTATAAGTAAATCCTGATAACGCTAAAAATCATTTTATGAATCCTCCATCATATCATCATATCATCCTAGAAAGTGTTAATAGCGTGGGTATAATAGAGTCAGACCTTACTCAAGCTGGCGCTGTGGTCGTGGAGGCCCAGGTCGCGCTCGAAGGAGTGCAGTTGCCGCATGAAGTGGAAGTTGGGGGAGATGTCGGTCTTGCGGCTGCGCACCAGCTCGAACGCGTCGCGCAGGCACAGCCGGTGCCGCTGCATCAGGTACGCGAGCGTCACCGTCACGGAGCGCGACACGCCTGCCACGCAGTGCACCAGCACACCGCAGCGGGCTGACATAGCCTCCTCTGAAAATAAGCCCCGTTACTTTAAAATGCTGCTTATACTTCGCATCATTAAAATTAACGTCGTCAACCTATCTTACTAATATTATAAATGCGAAAGTTTCGATAGATGGATGTTTGTTACTCAATCACGCCAGAACGACTGAACGGATCTGGATGAAAAAATCATAAATAAACATTAAATTATGTGAATGACATAGGCTCAAAGAGTTCCATGACGAACGTTCCTGAGCCTTTTCCATCCACCGACTTTTGGCAAATTTCACAATGTCGTCGGTCCATCGGGTGGGGAGTCTTCCAATACTCCATGCTCGCGTCGCCGACGACGTAGGTAATGTTACGATTATCTTTGACATTTAGCTTTTCGCAAAGAGTCTACATCAACATGAAATGTTTAAAAGAATATCTTGGTTTTGCAAAAAAAAAACTTTAGTTATTATCGGTTTTCTGTTATCTTTTACACGTTTAAAATCTTTTATATCCCTAACGAGATCGCTAGTTTTAATTGTTTTCAGGAAATGTTTCAATGTAAAAACTTAATCTTGACAAATAGGTAAAGAAATAAACTAACCAATAAACCTTATAGCCTGAGGGAAATGGACAGCGAGGTTTTGACTCCAGTGGTCGGCGATGGGTATCTTCAGATAGTTGATGCCGCAGCCTTCCGCCTCGAACGTGTTGGGCAGATCCGGCGTCACGTTTAAAACGTACTGTACACACAAACATTGACGGGTCAATATAAAGTAAAAATTACAAACTTCTAACTTCAAGCAGCAAGCGCAAGCGAGTATTGACGTACTCCATGGGTCGTGATGCTAATGTGCGTATAAAGCGCTTGTAGGCCACTGGAAGGTTTTTCAATCCCGTTCAAATATAAACATAGTACAGAATGGTTAACCAAAATACTATGTATCTGTATATTATTAACTAATTCGCATACGTAGACTAGAGTTTACCAACGCATTAACCAGCCGTCAAAGATTTTGAAACTTAAAAAAATATTATCTTGTTGTGACTAGGATGAGCATCGCAGTCCTAGTCACAGCTATGAATGGAGTTCCCAAGGTACAAGAATCTATTAGGAAGCCTGCCGGAGACGTGTATTCCCGCACTCCCATGGAGTGGACTGGCGTAGAGTTCAGAATGAAAGTATAAATAACCTTGATGTTGTGCCTAGCGAGAGCGTCGCAGTCCTCGCTATTAGTGGAGTTGCCGAGGTACAGATTGGGCAGGATCTCTATAGGGAACTCCTGCTGCAGGTGTGTGTGAGTGTCCTCGCATTCCGAGGACGAGCCCGACGAGAGCGCGTCGTCGCAGCCCGAGCCGGAGATGCGGAGCGACCTGGAATAAGGAAACACCTCATATTATTCACTGCATTTCAAAACGCGTTGGACAACTCTACGGTGTCCCTGCAAAACGAAGTGTCAGTTGAGCTTTTAAATATGTTAATGCAATTTTATATTATGTAGAAATATAAATAATAAAATAAAATAATTTATGGGTAGGTATATTATTAATATACTTAAGAGATTAGCTATCACATCAAAATGCATTAAAAATGTTAATAATATAATAATTAGGTTTCCAGAATTACAGCGGTTGTTTTCCGAGAAATTCGTCGCATATCGTCAAAGCAAAGAGTACGAGTGAATCGCAGATAAGTAAGAAGGTAAAAACCTAGCTGGTGTCCTGGAAAACAGGATGTGTATCAGACATGCATACGTTGTTTTCCGTAAAAAGTATACTATCCCTAAAAGGGGATTCTTCTTCCGACAACATAAAGGATAAATTAGCATAAAAATACAGTTCTGTTTTTTTTCCGAACTTTTCTTCTTCTTTCTTCCGAAATCAGCAGGTCCTATTAGTGATAATTAAGTCATTGTTGATAAGACAGTCAAGACAGGACAGTCGTACGCCTAATATAAAACTTTGGAAATGTTTCAATATATATTTCACGAAACATACGAATACATTAGTTATAGATTTATGAAGGCTATAGGTATCGCGAGTAGGTATTACAAAATCAAGTAAAATATACTTTAAAAGAGCTTTAGACATATGAGCTCGGCAGAGGCTCAGCTCAGCCCGGGCGTAGGCGTCGATCGATGGCCGGGCTGAATGGGGTGGGGTGGCCGGGGGCGCCTCATTCACCTCCACTTGCCCGCGGCTCAATGGCCACCCACGCAGCGTCCTTACGCCCCCACCCCACTGTCTCTCCTCGAGGCTCGACTCCCACGCGACACATTTCCCAAATTCGCTTGTTTTGTTTTCGCAATCGTCTCGACGTCATTCAGTTAGTTTTGAAAGTAATCAAATTAGGGAATCGAGCTTACTCTCGTCTAGCTACGGCTCCCGCGCGCTCAGCTCACGTGGACAGTTGCCGCTTGGGATTTATTCACTGGACTTAATTTTTTTTCATCTTTAATTAGATAGTTACAAATAAAGTGCTATGACTTGGGAACCCTAAAAACGGAATTTTAGGCAAGGGCTTTCCATTCTTGCCCTCATAATCTTATAGACACTTTCTTCAAGCATCTGAGGGCCTGCCCTTCTTTCTTTCTAATTTGACCCGTTTTCAACCGATTTTTTTATCGAAGTTGACAGCACTAAAAATGTTGCCGGCCCTTTTTTATAGATCGAAACAACAAGGGTGCCGATAATTTTGGCGATTTCAAATTAAGTACCTAAGTTTATAGATAAACATAAATGGAAATTATTTTTCATTAAGTTTAGTATTTAGTTTATTCGATATTGAGATTTTTCCGTACATCGCATATTACCATAAAATCAGTGCATAATATCGGATAGGTATCAACGTCGTGAGTGAGTGGATCATCAATAAACCTAAATATGTAGGAAGCGGACAGGCAAGGCGGTGGCCAAAGAGCTCCATACATACGATGCCTACATAAGCAGCACATACAAAGTAAGCAGGCCTCAGTGGGTAGGCACGGGTAGGTGCGACGGACGCCGCGCGGCGTGAAGCGTGGGTCGCGCGCGTGGGCGACCATCCGACATGTCCATTCAGGGGAGCCCGCCTACGCCCCGCCATGCGCCATTCCGACTGATCTGATAATGGTAACGACACTATTCAATTTGATTTTACTTAGTGTGGGTGATCGGCGTTCGCTCCTACTTTATTACGAAAGCGTTGATATTCATCGGTAGCAGGTGCGAAGGTGGAGAATGTCGCTCGGTTGAACTATAAACAAGAACGGCTCATTTATATGCACGCATAGTACATAGTAATGCATTTTGAGAAGTGACAGAACGGACTGCTTCGTGCGAATACAGTTCTTATTTCAATGAGGGTGAGGAGCGCGGGCGGCGCGGCGGCCGGAAGCCGTGACACGGCCGCAGCCGGCCATATATTTAATGTACGGCGAAGCGTATGGACGCTGACTCCGAAGGCGACGGATGGGCCTAAGGGTCCAGCCGCGCCACATTGTGCGCGGTGCGTGTAGGCGTGCGAGTGCGTCGGTGCGCCGGCGCACAGGAATGCGGCTCGCGCTCGACCCACCCGCTGCCAATGACCGCCTGCGAGGGACGGTTTTTTAACGCGAGCCTCGCTCGTTCCCGTCCTGCCTGGCAGGACTTTTAACGAGCCGAGACGACGCGAGCGGACAAAGAGTCTCATCGTACATTTGATGTCGGTTTTAAAATAAGATATAATCAGCCTGAACGACTGAGGTTTTTATATTAGTTAGTCTCGAAGCTTGTTATGGACAAATGTTAGGCTGGCATCTTATGTATTTTAGCAAGTATGTCGAGGTCGCAGACCACTCTCACACCTACACGACGATGTGAAGGAAACCAGATAACTGCTTAAGATCTATTTAAAGATTTAATCTCGAGAGAAAATTTCAAGTAGGTATTTTATGTTTTGCGTATTCTTAAAAGGGTTCATTCTGTTAGTGGACTCAACATTAAATCCATATACGCTAAACAATTACCTACTTCGCAGATAAGAAATGAGATAATAAAATTAAAATTCGACAACATTCATTATGTACCTTTAATATAATACCCTATCCTTTTAAAATAGAGTCCAAAAGAAGAAATAAAGAGCCGTTGGGTATGCCGCACAAGATCAGTCACTTTAGGGGAGGCCTATGTCAAGCAGAGGAAGTCCTACGGATGATGATGAAGATAAAGATGTTTTACATACTAACAAGGTCATCATTATTTTGCATTTTCCTTATTTAAAGCCACAGGTTTTCAATTACATATAGCAAAAAAAACGCTAAAAATCCCCTCAGCGTATAAAAGTTTTATTTTGATGACAAAGGCATAGATAGTACCTTCGATAGGTTCCAAATGGTTTACGGTTTGCATTAAAAGTTGTCGATGATTAGTACAACTACGGGTAAATATACAAGCACTAGATATCCTCGTCATCGGCCGTGACCGTGGTCGGATAAATTCGTGAATGAACTCACGCAGACTGAGCAACGACTTGACGTCTGGGGTTTGACGTCATACGGCTGATAGTTGGCTATGCCGCCACCATCGTCGGCCAGGATCTACGGTTTCCATCAGAGCAAAAATTACATCAGAGATTACGGCACCGCGACCGACGAAAGTCGGCGAGCGAACAATGCTTCCGGCTTCAATCGGACAGCTAGTAGACAGCAGCCAAGGATATGTTACATGGAATTAATTTAACCAAGCAAAGGCCACGTTTGGCGTCATCCCCTGTAATATAATCATGACGTTGAAACGGGAGCGAGACAGCCTCTGTTCGAAGTTATTTTAAGGATAAATTGCGTGGGAAGATACAAAGGAACTGGTTTTCCAGCGCTAGGTTTGCGAGTAATATGTACAAGAATTGTTGTTACATGAACCAACTAAGTAGCTAAGCTCCAAGTGGTAAACCAGTTGAGATTGTATCAGCTCTTTGAATGACGCCCAGAGTGCTGACGTCAGGACTCGAGGAAAGAGGTTTCGTGCCTATGTCGCGTGACCGATCGCTGCTGTGCCGATAAAAAGGTTAACTTAAATAATTTGAGCACATGTTGTTAAAATAAAATGCTTCATTAATCAACTTAATTAAAACGATCGCAAATAAATAAGAAAAAAAAACTTGAACTGGCTTGATAATTTTAACAGAAAATATCTTCTAACGATGGAGAATCCGGTTATTAATTCATTCAACATCCTGCGACGGATGCCTCGACATAGCAGTTAGGTTAGAGACGAAGAAAATTCTTGATTGATTACATTATACAAGGTTATACATATTTATGTAGCTATGCTATCCCGAAAGTGGCTTATTCTACACCCAATTGGCAATAAAGTTCGTTAAATTAGTTTAAATGAAGTTGTTCTACGACTTTAAATTAGTTTAAATTCAACATTTTTCTGTTTTGGGGAAAATCAGTACGTAACCCCTATCGGGATGGTTTACATAATATTATGAATCAGCTTGTTTAACCCATATTGAGTAGAATAGTCCAAGTGACATTTTGATATTTTATTTCTCGAATGCTTCCTAATTCTTCACCTCATTCTGTTACTTGTCGAACAGAAATCGTGGTCACAGTTGTTGGATTTGTAAATAAACAATTCTGAGGTAAGTTTTAACGTGCTTGCCTCATCTATGCCATAGGTTTTTTTTAATTTCAGCGAGTAAGTCTTATTCGAATATAAAATAAAATATGTTTATATTCAAGGACGAGACATGGCGCAATGCCCACGCTGCCCGAGGCGGCCGCTGGCGCTGCCGTGCCGTGTAGGCGTGATTACATTTACACCATAAAGAATGCTTCTATTTATAGCATCCATAGTGAAAGATACTGTATCGTGAAAGGGGGCCGTAGCAAAGACCACGCGAGGCGAAGCGGATTTCAAATCAAGGCTAAAAGGAAACCATTCCCTTGCTACAGGTACTGACTAATATAGTGCTGAAAATAGGAACAATGCTGTACATTTCCGTAGAATTGTGAATTTGTGATTTAATAAAGAATAAAATCTTGGATTTAAACTGCAACTCAAGACAGTTTCTAGCTGTTCGGATTGATTTCACCGCGGTTGGATAAAATAAAGCCTATGTCGAACAACAGACGTTTTTATGTGTACTCAAGGTATCTGTTACTACATTCTTGCCTATTCATTAACAACTCACACAGTGGTTTTATGCATTAAAAAACTAACAGAATGAAGCGAACGGCGCGGCGTGTTTGGCGCATGCGTGTACGTTGCATGAATGGAACGCTCCATTCAGCAGCGCAATGCCGAGTTTCACCGTCTAACTAATGCAACATCAATTACTGTTTAGGTAACATGTAACGGTGACGTGTGGCCCACGAGCCGCAGCGCTGCTGTAACGCGAGCCAGCGAATCACGAATGGGGATGAGGAATGAGTTTATTCACCAAACTCTTTTTGTGTCTTTATGTGTACCGCCTGCAATGCGTCAAGGTGACGCAATTTACGGCAGGCTGTTATCATCATCATCTCAACCTGTATTAGTCCACTGCTGGACATACGGCTCCCTGAAAGAGTTCAATAACGAACCAAACTGTCTTCGAGCCTTTTCCATCCACCGACTTCCCGAAACTTTAACAAAGACATCGGTCCATCGGGTGCGGGGCATTCCAAAACGGCATCGCCCTGCCTCTTCAACTTGCTAATTCTGAGAGCTTTGTCGGTGACCTTGGTCCTTATACGGATTTCCTCATTTCGGATTTTCTAAAAGTGAAACTCCAAGCATAGCTCTCTCCATAGCCCGTTGCGCAACTTTTGAGTTTGTGTATGAGGTCAATAGTTAGCGATCGAGTGTCGGTGCCATATGACATCACGCATTGATTGTAGACTTTCGTCTTGAGGCTCTGTTGTCTGTCACTCCATCCGAGTAAGATTTGTCGGTTGACCTGTTTGTCGAAATTGGAACCTACCTAGTGGAATCGTCTTACCCAAATAGACATAGTGGTTGGCAGGGTACCGTACCTACCGAAGGCTTATTTCCATCAATGCGAAATTTACTAGAGAATTAAATGTAATTTTTATACAATGCGTTGCGATGCCATTTAAAATCTACAAAGACCTACCTACTTAACGTTTCTCTCTAACAAAGATCTGTTTATGAGTGTACAAATTATGCATTGTTTGCCACTCTCGGTGGCATGTTAGTGCGACCATTAACGCTATTGTACTAATTGCTAAACGAAACGATTCCAGCTGTATTCAGGGCTCACTCTTACTCATAACATAAGAATGGAATTTTTGCTATTGGCCCCTACTATGACGTCTTATTGCCATTCAAATGCAAGCGTGTCAGAACTATTTTACGAATTTGAACCATAACTATTTGTGACTGTCTACTTACGTCTCGGCAAAATCGTAAAGTTGATGGTTCGGGGCATTGTGTTTTACGAGGATCCCTGTCTATACTCACTTCATTCACATTCGCAGAGCATATTAGACACGTGGCAGTAAATAAGAACTACTTGTCAAAATGTACTGGTAGCTAAACATGACGGACGCGACACGGAACAAAGAGCAAAGTAGGAAGCGAGGAACCTGCGCCTAATATGATAAACATCCTCTGTCATCGGCTTCAATACTGAGAATTCGTTTGTTCAATAGGGCAACCCACGCTTAAAAGTACTGATACTTACCTAACGCGATTAATAATTTATTGCATCTATGTTTAACGATCAAATTGTAAACAAAACGATTTGAAATAATTCAATTAATGATATAAATGGATGGGCACATCATACTTATCATTATTATGGAGGACCTTTGGCTCGTGCATCCTTGACATTGAAGAACCGGGTCGTTTGAAGGACAATTAGAATTGTGATACTTCTAAAACTTCCTAAGCATTTGAGCAAATATTATGATGTATTCACAGGTAATGTACACCCACCAACGTGAGCGGAATTATTCAAAGTTAGCTAATATGCTAGAAACAACACGACCCTTCTTTTCTTCATCCTTACATACTCGTAAGTAAGCTTATTCATGGACGATTAGTCTGAAGGATGAGAATTATAATGACGAGGCAATGCAATGTCCGACTTAGCTGGAACTCAAATTGTACTTTTCCATGCTGCTAGACATTCTTAGTTAGTCATCGCATCACATGAACAAAAACACACAATGGTCATATAGTTTTAAAGAACGTCATCATCATCATCATCAGCCTGTAGAAGTCCACTGCTGGACATAGGCCTCCCCCAAAGAGTTCCGTGACGAACGGTCTTGAGCCTTCTCCATCCACCGACTTCCCGCAACCTTTAAAGAACGTAAATGACTTCAAATAACTTCTAATAAAAGTATTTTAGCCATAAGCACGCTGAGATAATTTGAGATGTTTCCCACGGCAGCGTCCATTATCAAAGTGGAAAGTCTGTATCGGGTAGCCAGTTGTACCGGAATCGGTTCGACATTGGCTTTTTCCGTCGCCACCGTCCTCAGAAGTGATTATGGAAAACCTCTTGGTGCCTCTCACCCACATTCAATCGAATTCCCACGAGCAGTTTCCTTGATCAAGCAATTTACGCGATGGAGTTGATGGCTTAGTTATTATGATATAGCATACAGTAGTAGTAGGTGAGTTACTTAATAAAATACTTACCTACCCTGTTAAATTCTCACCTATACCGCTGCAACATTTTGTAAGCCATGATACATAGTTGCACTATGGAGGTAAATATTCTATGTACCTACCTATGACTAAAGGAGAATGTGATAGATGTACAAGTTAGCAAATATATTTAAACCAGATGTGACCCGCGACTTCTCCGCATTTATATGAAATAATTTTAACCACCTACTTTGTAAAGTTTGCAAAAATCCTGAAACCATTTTTTTAATTTCTTACCACAAAGCCCAACAAATTAATTTTCAGAACTTGTGGAATTATAGATTGACCATGTACAAACTTTCACCACTATTTCGCGCCCTTCAAGAATAATTTTGGAGACAAAAGATAGCCTATGGCCTTCCCAGGAATGCCCAACTATGGGTAACTTTACATCTCCGTAGTACAACCAGTTGGACATAACAGTTGTACCACGGGTCGGGAGCGAGAATATCATCAATCTCCTTGCCAAATTACATAACGATCCGTTCAACCGTTTATTCGTGAAAAGGTAACAAACAAACAGAGTTACTTCCGCATTTATAACATAGTATGGATTAGTTAGTAACATACATGGATTGGCTGGTAAAGAAGTGATATTCTCTGCATTTACCGGACGCGTCGAAAAATAAATTACTTTAAATTTTTAAAGAACTAGAGCATCTATGTGGCCCCACTAATATTATAAATGAAAAAGTTTTTAAAGATGTGGTTATGTGAGAATGTGAAGATGTTTTTTGTTCTTTCACGCCACAACCATTGAATGGATTGGAATGAAATGAAACTTGGCATGTATTTAGTAAATAGCCTGGAACAACATATAGGCTACTTTTATATTCCCATCATACAGGTTTTTCCTAGTTTGGGTACCTATGTCTCTCCAACTATGAAATAAAATTATTTAAGTAAAACCAATGTACAATCTGTATTTTATGACGTTTGTTGAGAAATAAATCTTATATCTTATATGCATTTAGGCTAACATATAGGATACCGACCGTAATCCCATGAGCGGCAGATGTGGCACATGCTGAAGTCCAGCCTCACTGCACCATTCGGGGTAAGCGCGATGAAACTCCGCAAAATCACCTGACAAAGGAAAATTCATCTTATAAAAATACTTCTAGAAGGTTACCGAAAATACTATATCATAGTTATTTATTCCATAAAACAAGTCATTGTATGCGGAAATTATAAAATACTAGGAGGTATATTAAAACAAGCTGGGACGAAAAAACTTTTTCGTCCATGAGACTTATCACATAGGTATAAAGACGAAGCACGGGAATCTGTATTTTGATTGTAAATTGACTGCGTTACCTAGATATTAATATTGGTATTTTCCGCAAAGACTCAAGTCAGATTTTAACCTGACTTAATCTTTTACTGTAGATGAGAGTTCCAGCCGTTGGAAATCTGCCCCCTGCTGGACAGCGCCCCAACAGATTTCCTGAACGACTGACTGTCATTGGAGGAAATTGCCCATACTCACCACGCTGGGCACGCGGGTTGGCGAGCGCATTTAGAGCAATCGTTGTTAAAATAGGGGACGCTGCAGCCCATCCCCTCGCTTCTTTCCCTTAGCCGCCTCTAACGACATCCACGGTAAGGAGATAATATGTACCACCACGGCCAGTTACTTCATATAATGAGTTTATTTTATTATGTGACATGGATGCAGCAATAACTCACTTAATAATTGATGATAAACATAATGATGGAATAAGTAGGTACCTAAATAAATCCAGTGGATTTAAATTCAGTAGTTTTGATTTATGCATAAAAAGTTGCGCTATTAAGGTGATAGGTAAATTCTCTTCAAACTTCTCTTGTTGATTACATCACTAGAAGGTAAGTACTTCATTCATTCCGTGATAAATTGATAAGCACTAACGCCTTTGAATACAATACTACCTCGTATAGATGTTAACACGTTTCAAGTTCGTTTGCGAGTAGTTCATTCATGCTGTCTAGCATTCGCATTGATATTCTTTCATTCATCGTTGACGTTGATTCAATTTCGTGCAAATAAATAGTGACAAAGCGTTCATGACATCAGCATACAATGTTTTGTTATAAATCAGCATGGAGTATGTACAGAGTTCTAATGCTAATCCAAATGCGTAGTATACAAGGTGATTCATAATATGCGTATGCTATCACGGAAGGGACTTATTCTACACTCAGTTGGCAAAAAAGTTTGTTCTACGACCTTTGGAAATTCGAGATTGTTATTAGGATGATGAAAAGGCTAAAAAAGGCAAATCTAAATTATAAGGTAAATTCTTATTAAAATAGGAGGGATATTTTTGTTCGCTGATATTCTTTCTTTTTGTTGAAAGAATTAGCCCCTTTCGAAATAGAATAGGTACATATTATGATTCACATTGTAATAAGCGTATACTATTTTTCAGATAGACATGTTTCAGTACAAGAGGGGATTTTAACTGTACTTATTCTTAAAATTTACAGTGCGATTAAATCGTCAATAATTTCCTGCGCAAATTTCAATAAAATAACTTTCCTTTGTGTTTCCGTAAAGAGACACATCCATTCACCAATGAAAGCTTCCAGAATAGCACAAAACGCGGAAGCGTGGGCATCTCGCAATCAAACCTTTTGATTAATTTGGTAATCTAAAGAATCGATCGTGTATCTTATTACGAGGGAAATCTAATATTTAAGCATATTAACTGCGTCCCACACAAAGCAGGTGGGGAGGAGACTGACTGGCATTAGGTAGGCAACGTCAAAGCGTTTCCGTTGGACGTTTCCTGCCGTCCGGTGCTGGCCGCGGCCACTGTGATGCTAATACCGCTCCCATTATGTCCATCTCATCATGCAATAGCCGGTGACGACTTATAATTACCTATTCACCCATACACTCAATGGCAACAGTTTCATGTCAACACGAAAATTAAATAAGAACGACGACAGTGGAAGCCATAAAAATAATTTCCAATCTAATAGGAGAGAACGAAATGCTGAATTCAGATGGGGTTGCGTCAGGCAAAGCATTGTTCTCGCTTTCGCTATTTACTTGAAATCGTATCAATGCTGATGAATCAATAAATATTGAGAGCAATTATTTCGTAGCCTTATTCGTATCTTTAGAAAAATGCAATAGTTAGCAAGCCAGTAAGCCAAATCAAATATAAAATAAAAAGTGCCTAAAATCGATTACGTAAAATATGAGATTAACTCATCGATCACGAAAATAGAAGTGAATGACGAGAGAACACGAATGACGCGAGTTGAGGTCATGTAAGTGAGTGGAAGTATAAGTAATGTCGTCATCCACGGTAACTAACGCTACATAAGCTGTCTGTCTATTCGCCATTTCCATTAAAATTGGGTCGTTTCACAGGCTGAGGGCCACCGCGGACGGCGGCAGCACGCAGCCGCGGCACAGGCCGAGCGCGCGCGGGGCGGGCGCCACCGAAATCACCGAATCGATCCGGTGACTCATAGCGGCTCATTCATCCGCCGCACTCAATGAACCCGCCGCCGTACTCCCCTCCAGCCACCGTACCGACCCCCCCCCCCCCCGCACGCGTCCTCGGTAGCAAGGACTCTATAAAATCCACCCTTGCCGCGTGAACCCAATCCTTCAGCCTATTACACCCACATGATAAACGTGATAATTTTGCACTCGCTCGAGCAGCACCCACTCTTTGTCGCCCACCTGGCCGAAAAGATTTAGAAAAATAAAATGCAACCTCGGCTTGAGCTGGAAAGATGTAAAAAAAGTCATATACTTAATTTGGTAGTATGTGGTTCAAGTATGTGGACGTGAAATGTTCATAGATCGAGCTGCGCCGTGGGTCGGTCGGTCGGCGAGGGGTGGCGTGGGAGGCAGGTGCGGCGGGCGAGGAGGCCTTGGCCCGTCCCGTGTCCTTCCTGCACCGTTTACCAACCTTGCGCGAATTCAGCGAGCTGCCATTTAATTTTGCTGCTTACATGCTTTTGGTCTCATCGGAAACATAAGAGTACGAGTAAAGATGTACGAACAGCCACGATACTCATTGATATCCATCAACATTGCGGTTTCATGTTCCTTCTCAGATTTAACTCGACTGATTGAAGATTCATTTGATACTAGCACATTAAACACTTTCATGCACATTGTTCTTATTATAGCAATCGCTTCACCTCAAGCTGACCACTGAAACCAGTGAAACTAATAAATCCAAATAAGTTCCTACTAGTCTTGATTATAGACATTGTTGATCAAACAAGCTAAACGCTGTCACCACAAATAATACCAATAAAGCCAGTTGAGATAAATTGAACTAATTTAGCGAGGTTGGTGACAGTTTGTAATAGTTATAAGATGGCACAGCACATGTGCCTCTATTAGATCAATGTTCTAAACGCTGCTGGGTCTATTAGGTATGTATCTAGTATCTACATCAACTGAGCAATTCATAGCATGCCAGTGTTGCAAATAAACAGGCAGGATTCTTATCAAAAATCAGATTGATCAAATTCCACTAACAACTATCGTGAATCAACGTTTTCTCGAAAACATTTACTTGCCCACCAACCATTTAGGTTCTGTTATTCTTAGTATCTTATATCTGGTTAACGTCAACAAGCTTTTACGTTTTCTGGTTTATTATTGCGCCTTATTATCAAGGATTTAGAGCTGATTTTAATGAAACTCGCAATTAGCAAAATGAGACAAATTGAGGCACACCTACCTACGCCATATCATTATTAAACACATTATATATAAAAGCTATTTAAATTAACGCATTGTTTAAAATTATCCCTGCCACTGTTTCTCACTATGTAATAGTAGTAGCAATACTTCTTCTTCTGTCGTGTCGATGGTTCAGGGGGACTAAATCTTTAATGGCAATACTGTAAGCATTGTATAGGTATATGTTACCAATTTTTTTAAGTAAAGCCATTACTGTTAGTCTTTAATTTAACGTGGTTTAACAAGATCGGGATGTGTAATGCAGGCAATTGACGTCACTGCTGGATACAATTTCTCAGAATTGGCTATGGAAGTTTAGTTGTTTAATGGGTGGGCTTGATCGAAAATAGCTTTGATGGTTTAGAAGATAAGCTTTGTTGAAGAAGTTTTAATAATGTTTAATATTACTGAGTTGTGTTGCCTTTAATGAAATGAACGTTTATAAATAAACAAGCGGTCAGTGCATGCTGGACTAATTGAGGGCCGGCATGATTTCGAGCCGATAATGAGAGTGGCGCCGGCCGCGGGCGGCGGCGGCAGCCACCAGATAAGTCCACTGATAAAGCATATAGCTCTCAGCTCAGAGTCATACCGCAACGTCTCTACATTTGAAACCCAAAATATTATTAAGGAAACCAATTACACTGTTACTAAAACCAATAAACAGAAACAAGTTGTTGGCCTTATAGCTTTTCGACATAACAAGGTACCCACCTAACTACATTTTTATACGAGCTCGCTGTAGCGAAACGGCTTAAATAAAATCTGAATACAATGCGTAGCGCAAAATTATAATTCGCGGTTTGGTTGGACATTACATCAGCGCATAAAAACTGTCAATGCCAATGCTACACCTTCGTATGGTACCTATTTTGTTTACGCGAAGCCTTTTCCATTCACTATTCAGAGGTTTATTTATCAATCAATTCTAGTCCATAGTTGTAGTGTAGGTAGAGTTCGGCGATATTGAGTCAGACTCAGACGCTCATAAAGGAAACATGCGGCCACTTAGCTCATGGAATTGCTGAAATGGAACAAAACATTCGAGTAATTGTTTCCACACGAGGCAAATAATTTCAGCGCCATCCAGTTTTATGTGGTCCCGCTTCCCTTTCCCATTTAGTTTTCCTCCATTCGCGCTAACTGGCTCTCTAGCAGATGTACACTATTTCCTACGCCATTATAAATGTAAGATCAAAAAGGTTTACGCTAACCGATTGCAATATCCTGTTCTTCAGAAGCACGTGCCATTTATTATGT
Organism: Anticlea derivata; assembly: GCA_947579855.1. Lineage (NCBI taxonomy): Eukaryota > Metazoa > Arthropoda > Insecta > Lepidoptera > Geometridae > Anticlea > Anticlea derivata. Next base: position 3,955,356 of record OX388262.1, read on the forward strand.
TGGTTGAACATCGCCGAACCAACGATATGAATGGATCAGTTTTTTCGATTCGCTTTTTATGAGAGGTTCTTATCGATGTGCTTATCATCATGATCTTTGGGTAGCTAGCTCGTCAATTGTTTGCAATGCATCTATGATCTTTCATATTATCACAAATTTTAAGGCAATTTTTCTACGCCTACTTTTTCCCCAACTTCTCCAAAGTCTAGTTTCTCCTCCCATCGAATTTTTTGGAACGAACTTCCTTCCTGCTGTTAAGTGAAATTATTTTATACTATCAACAAACGATGGTATTGGAATAGGAACTGATGATTAATGCGTCCGTCGTATGATTATAGTTTTGTACACGGTTCAAATTGGCAGGACGTGGTGAAACGGGAACTTATTAATAAAATTGCGGCTCTCTTCCGTCGGGCGAAGACCGAAGCAGCGTGCGGCGCATCCGGCATGCCAGATCATCCAGTTTGTATAGTCCAGACGATATTATGGCCCTCTCGAGATTCTTTTCTCGTATGCTATTACGGTTTGGAATGTAGCTCCAAGAGACACGAAGAAAAGGCTGCCCCATAAAAACAGCGGAACTCGAGCGATTAGTGTCGAGCAGCAGCTCCTTTCAAAGATGGCTTCTGGTTGGTTGTGATTCATCAAAATTGAATTACTCGTAGCTGCTGTGTTCCGTAAAAGTGTTTATCTCCTTCTTTTAAAAATGATACTGTCGAAGAGACCAGTAAGACGATCGTATCGTTAATTATTTGATTGTTATTAACCAATCAGTCGAGTTGCGTCCGTTTTTTCAGTTTCTTTCGTATAGAACCTGCCAAGTTGAAAGCCCTGGTCGTGTTGAAAGTGAAAAATCGACCATAATTTAAACGACAAGACACAGTGGAAACCGTCGTTCGTGTCTGCTCGGTGATTTAATCTATCGTCTCGCATTGAGGAGCACAATAAGTAGCCAACTTCCTCTCCCACGCGTGAGGAGCGGATGCCCATCGCGAACTCCGGCACGGCTCTTAGACCCATCATGCATTAAAACTAAGCGGTTTGCGCCGGCATTTTTGTAACTCCATTCATATTATCTTTATATCCTTTATTATTACGAAACGGATATTGAGATAGGTATTTTTAAATTATACCTGAATAATAGGTTAACTTCCGCCCGCGCCTTCGCTCGCGTGTATGAAAAAAGTATCCCAGTATTCCCAGTATATTCCAGGTTACAGACTTTCGCGTTTAAAACAATAAGATGTACCTGGGTAATAATATTCAACTCTGTCAAAATATGAAAAGGTACCCTAGGAATGGATGATTGGAAGATGGAATGAATGAATAAGTACCTAGCTATTGCCTATTCAACAAAGTAGGGCTCTACTGAATGGGTGAGATAGAATGAAATGTATGAACTTAAAAGTGTTTTTCGCTTGATAAGTTTATGAAAATATTACTAGAGTGGATGCATTTTTGAGACTTATTCCTTCCATGCCTTGTTCTAAATTGGTGCTTCTATGCTGCTTACACTAGTGACAGTTTTGAATTCAACTTACCCTTTCATAGCAAGAATATTACTTTTTAGCCAATGCATGTAAAATTGTATGTAAAGTGTAAAGTATTTTACAAGAGACTAATATTGAAGTAAACTGTAGTAAGTACCTACCAACAAATGAAATTATAATAGACAGTCTTACTCCTTCGAGTGAGTAAAGTTAGGATGGATGTGTTGAGTGGATGAATGAAAGGATAAGATAAGGAATGAGTATATAAGAGGAATTTTGCAAGAGGCTCCAGTAACGAAAAAGCTCAGGAGTAATAGGTTAGCAACATAATATGGGCATATCATAAAGAGGGAAGAATGTCATGTGATGAGAACAGTGTTAGATATGAATGTGGATGGATGTAGGAGTAGAGGTAGAGGTAGAGAGATTTTGGGTTGGGTACTTTGTTTTATAATAGGTATGTACATAACTGTAGTGATTACTTGGTTGGGATTTTGTTAACCAAACCATTCACTTTCAGCTCCTAGCAAATTACTCAAAAGAGTAGTTAAATGATTAAAGATTAGTTGGATTAGCTAATGAGCGCACCATTTATGAAGTTTGCTTCTAGACATATTTTATGCAGATTAGCCTTTAACAACAAGTGAACACTATTTTTTTCAAAACTTTTATGCTTTTTTTGAGGGACCTTTCAGCCTATATAACACACCCTATTCATTTTGTTGACCAAAAAAAAGGCCTTTTTCTGTCTTTTCTTACACAGTAAAAAGTCTGTGTAGGGACTTGTATTAATCTTTAATAGATTGAGTTCGGCAAGGGTCTGACTAAACGGCATGCTGATTTTTAGGGAAGATGAAAAGGCATCGGTAATACAAAATGAAGTAGGTACCTTTTTAATCAACCACACAAAACGCTAGTAAAATTATGTGTGTTTCCCTGAATGTAGTTACTTTGATTATCAGAGTTTGTTAGAACACTGTTGAACAAACGAACTGGATGAACTTTTCTTTAAAAAATCTTACCCTCAAGACAGACTACTTGGACCCCATCCTGTTTGAGTCTCTTCAGTAGGATTCCATGCACCGAGTCTGAGTCCCGGGGCGCACCGTCTCCGTACAGCACGAAGATACCCCGCGTGCGGCAGTGTGTTATTCGAGCCTTCAGCTCCTTGCACTGTACGGTGGACGCTAATTCGATCTTCCCCGCCGCCAACCGACGCAGCATTATACTCGGTATCGAGAAATTTACCGCTGAACGAATGTGAGACACGGAGTACTCGTTCGACCCGCGACAGTCTATCAATATCGTGTCTCTCTCGTCTGATCGCAACTTCGCCAGTAACCATTCCTTCGACACTAGGTCGCACTCGCATTCAGAGTCCATGGGCATTTTAGGATCCGTGTTCCAGTCTGTTTACACAATAGCGATCTCTTCGACAGTTCCTAACGCCTGTTGCACTATCGCATTTACACCATGCGTAATGATGAGTTCACAAACACTAACATAGTTATGATAACACTTTAGATTTCGTCTTTTTCGGTTTAGGCAAACCCAAATAATACATTACTATTTCTTTGTAACAAAGACCAAAAAGAGAGACCCAGACAAGCCAGCCAGAGCTTACGAGAAGGGAGCGCGGCGCGGGTGGGTGCTGTGCTCTGTCTGTCTGTTAGAGCGCAAACGCGCACAGTTGAGTTGACTGACGGACTTTTTTACGGCGCGTAGAGTTCGTTCACACACTTTACGCAGGGAGACGATAATGTACAGCCTGATATTAGTGTTCTGTGCTGATATTGCAGAGACCCACAATGTAGGTACAGCCGACAGCCCAATAATGCCATATCATCATCATCATCATCTCCCTGCCCTTATCCCACTTCATGTGGGGCCGGCACAACATGTTTTACTCTATTCCAATAAAGCCATTTAAATAACTTAAAATATAACTAAATACATATGTAATATAGATAATTCATAAATAAGAGCAAGATAATAAAGCTTGTTGACAATGCCACGGCAACGCGTTGCTGCGGCATACTCTTTCTTAACGGCCACCTGCGCCGAAACGCCATAAAGAAAGTGGTGACTAAATATCGACAGCAGTTCGTGCAGCATGGATGCTTTGCAGTGCTGCCAGCTCCGGCAGTAACTTTCGGACGGTAGGTTGTGTGAAAAGGGACAGTTTTCAATAAATTGTTACATCTTCCTGACGTGTCGTGTCACTGATTTTTTCTTGGTCACCTGTATTAGGCCAATGACCAGGTTGAGGTATGGAGGCCCAGAAAAGGGCCTATGACCGTCGATGAAAGAATCAGTGTAGTGAAAGGATTAAAGTGTTCCTCATAAAGGCTTTCGTGCACATGTCACATGTCTTCGAATTTTTAGGTTCTAGGACATGCCGGTTTCCTCACGATGTTATATTTTTCACTATTTTAGAGCACTAGCATAGCGCACATTAATTTTCCGAATGTAAAATGCATTGATGCACGACAGGTTTCGAAACCACGACCTGTGGATCGGAAGGCAGGGCCGAATAGAAAAACAAAGTCCTTCTATTCGATTATTATATTTTTTTGCAACATATCTTTCTCTAACCACTAATAAGCAGTAACGGAAGCAACTTCAATTTTATTACACTTGTTAATTACATTACCTATGAGTCATCAGACAGTTGTCCATTATCAACACGTGTTGATAATGGACAACTAGATAATGTACAGCCCTTTAATTCGCGTACCAATATTTGGCAGCCACTAGGCTACACTTTATTGGCCTACATTAGCGGGCTGTACATTGTCGGAAATGTACGACCTTTCATTTGCAAGTTCTCTCTTCAGAGCTGCGGGTAAGGGCCTCTGGCTTGCGCTATTTGCCCTGGCTTCTAGAGAGTCTAGAGAGTTTGCCGTAGACCAAGAATAACATAGACGTCACGTTATATAATAATACCAAGAAAGAAAAGGATATAAATATATGAAACGACGTATGAGTAAAGGAGAAAGTAGAACTGTTATCTTTCATCACTGTCTGCGTATGCACTTTGGGTTTTATATTATGTTGTGCACGAATCATTGGTGCACACCAAAGTCAATGGTTAGTGTGAAGTAGTGCAGTAGTAATTACTAACTTACTAACTAATATTTTTGTGTGCCTGGTGTAGTAGGTGTAGAGTTCAACTGGTAACATGGTACTTTGCAGTATTATAGGCCCCACGAGCGATAGTTTAAGGAAAGTGTAAAATATTACCTTTCACCAAGTACTGTTTTTTTTCTATTTGCAATTAAAACTCTATGCTGGAAAAGGATCTCGCTATACCATAATTAAACACGTGATTATTTATTTAGTTTTTTAATGCTTAAATCATTACCATTTCTTTAAATTTTAAAATTGATCATTGGTTATGATGATAAACCGCACTAATTGCATGGTAATTCTCATGCCTAGAGCCACGCACAAAAATATCCATTTCTAATTGGCTGGATTATACGAACTTTCGTCTTGATCGGGTATACGCGCTAGCTCGGTCTATGTTATACTCTGTTTACGGCTAGCCCGGTCTATGTTATAGTCTGTTTACGGGGAGTTTGCAGATGACCCGATTGATTTTTGACTTGACAATTGCCAACCGAACTTTGACGTGTGTATGTCTACAGCTTACACATAACGAATTTCTGAATTCTGAGTATGCAAATATTTAGTGCATAATTGGTGCAATCTGAAAATCCAATTCAAAATTTAGGTGCCAAAGAGGTTTCTGAGATATGAGCCAAAAACTATGTGTCAGCTGGAGACCCGGGTCTACAGCTTGCACATCCAGTTCTGCCAAACGGCTGACGCGAGAGCTATGAAAACTAGCCAGATATTTAGTGCCAAATTAGTGCCAAAGGTACTAAAAATTTCAGGCCTGTAGCTTAAAAAGTTTCAGAGTTATAAGCAAAAAACTATGTGTCAGCTGGGGACCCGGGTCTACAGCTTGCACATGCAGTTCTGCCAAACGGCTGACGAGAGAGCTATGAAATATAGCCAGATATTTAGTGCCAAATTAGTGACGAAGGTACCAAAATTTTCAGGCCTGTAGCTAAAAAGGTTTCAGAGATATAAGCAAAAAACTATGTGTAAGCTGTAGACCCGGGTCCCCAGCTTACACATTTCGTTACGCCAAACCACTGATCAGAGGGCAATAAACTTTAGGCAGGATTTTAGCTCATAATTAGTGCCTAAGGTACCAAAAATTTCAGGCCTGTAGCTGAAAAGGTTTCAGAGATATAAGCAAAAACAGTTTTCCCGCCAAAAAATTCAAATAAAGTTATTGAAAATCGGCTCTTTGCTACGTTGCCGCTCCGCTTCAACTATATTGTCAAACGACTTTAATCTTTATTTACATGACACGAAGATTGATTTTGGTATTTGATCATTAAAAAAGTTCATTTGATTTGTTGAGTTTAGTCTAGGAGCTCGGAGGATAAAATAGTTTTCAGCCAAAACATACCGTGTTGCCATCGATGTACCTCATGTGTTGTACCTCAAAAAAGAGAGATTTATCTTTTACTTCAGTGAACTAGTGTATGTATACAAAATGTTCCGGAATTAGTATATAAACATCAACGATAAGTTGAATGACCTCCCTTTTGGATACTTACCTATTAGAGGACATGTATCACAAAATATTTTTTCATTTTGCAGACGTCCACTGCTGAACATAGGCCTCCCATAAAGAGTGCCACGACGAACGGTCTTGAGCCATTTCCATTCAGTGAATTACAGTAACCTTCACAATGTCGTCGGTCCATCGGGTGCACGGTCTTTCAACACTGCGTCATTCGGTGTGTGGTCGCCGTACGTAACTTTTTAGTTCAAGCTGGCAACGCGCACTGACTGTAGGCTTTCGTCTTGAGGCTCTCTGCGGTTGGTATATTATATGCGACGATGATGAAGTTTTCCAAACGCTGGCTATGGATAGAATAGGCTGGATATAGATAAAACAGAATCGAAACTATTATGTAAGAGGTATCTTTAACCTATTGAAGTCCACTGGACATACTGTACCTACCTCTAATGTAGCTAAGTTACTACCATTTTTTAGTTACTAGCATAATTTTTATGATACCTACACATCTTCTTATTAGGTAGTATCTTCATCTTCTGAATTTGTTGTACTTCTAACCTAGCCGTTATCTCATATGTAAGATAGGTGTCGATCGATCTAGATAAAATAAAAATATATTGTAAGTAATTGGTTAGTACCTACCTACATAATTTGTTATTTCGGTTGAAGAGTCATAGATTTCAATTTCGAAACTGACGTATGAAATTGGCCTTCATTTTGGCCATCATCATCATCAGCCCACACTAGTCCACTGCTGGACATAGGTCAACCCTAATACGCGCCACTGAGCCCTATGTCCGGCCATTCTCATACACTTTCTGCCCGCGCCACCGCCCCGCATTTCATAGGTCATTGCTCCGCCTAGCCACACACTAAAACAGAAATAAAAGTCTGTCAGAAAAAGTCAGGTAAGGTATTTAGGTTAATCAAGATACCTTGGTAGGTAGGTAGGTAGCACATATGAAAGTTGGATATGCAGTTATCTATTAGGTACTACCGTGACGTATTTGCTCATTTTGTTCATATCTAAGTTGGCTAGTAAATTATAGATGGTAGTTACCTATTACCTAGGTACTAGTTATTTACCTATCGATAGTTTTTTGACGTGTTTTATTACGCATTTAGGCTATTTAGTTCTACCTAAGTTTGGTTAGCTCTAGGTACTAGGAAGCCATCAATTACTTTCGTGACGTGTTTGCATAATATTATACAATCCTACGTTCTTTATGTGAGGTACTTACTTATGTTGGTCTAGCTACCAGGTATAGGTACCAAGTATTTATTATACCTAGGTACTACGTACCTACACTTTGTACCTATCCTACAAAACTTAGGGAAGTAGGTAGGTACCTCACATAAAGTAGGTAGATATGAACTATTTATAAACTACGTCACGAAAGTAATAGATGAGTAGGTTCCCATGTGACATGATGAGATATGTGACTCCACCGTCTAAAGCTAGGTGGCTTCGTATTATTGGAAAAATTATTGCAATAAAATGCTGTGAATATGGCTGGCTGTACATCATGAGAGTTTCCACGTACTTACAGGCTGCCCGATATTGTACAGGCGCGTAACATTATCGTGTCATTCTTTCGTTCTTGAAGTTTGCATTTTTTTATGCTTTTCCCTTTCGGGCTGGCTATGGCATCTTATTCCTGCCGCCAAGTCTTTAGCTCTCAAATCGAGAGGCTTATGTATCTTTAAAGTATATATCATGTAGGTTAAAGAATTCAGAAGCTTAGATAGGATAAGATGATGAGTATCACTAAAATTATGCTGGTAACTAAAAATGAAAAGGCGTCAAAATCTAAAAATAAACAAAAAAATTGTATTTATAATATTATAATAATACCTCCTATAGTTTTTATTTGGTACATCAAAGTTTCTAAGTGGTAGCGGTTGGTAACTCACTCAAAATACTTGAGCTGCAAATCAGCTCGCAGCTCACGCTCTTGAACCGCGCAAGTAGATCTATGAATGATTTCAGATGAATCAGGTAAAGTGAAGCAAACAATGCAATAGGGTACTAGCAATCAGCTCATCAAACGGGTCAGCTTTTCTAATATGGACTTTATAGTGTTGAAAATAATATAAATTTTTGTCGTATGAAATCGTTTCTAATCAGCAAAACAATTTTGCTGGGTGTCGCGGGTCGCATGACTCGCAGATGAAGTAGAACTACTTTGAGCCGTTGAGCTGCTTCAGCTGCTTGGGAGCGGCGTGATCTATTTACCTGCGGCTCAGTACCCTGTGATTCGATCTGGATGCGTGTTCTGACTCGAGTTCATCATCATCATTCCAGCCGTTTGAAGTCCACTGCTGAACACCAGCCTCCCCCACAGATTTCCGGAGTGACTTCCTATCATGGGGGGTGGAAGAATTTGAAAATCTTTGTGTAAATAGGAGAAGCTGCTGCCCATGACCTAGCTTTTTTTCCCTTACTCGCCTGCCTAGTACGACATCCACGGGTAGGAGGTTAGGAGGGGCCTATTCTTCTGCCGGGGCAGCCACGGTCACTGACTCGAGTTACCCACCTCTATTTAGTGGTAGGTACACTATGTCCAGCAGTGGACTCAAATAGGTGATGATGATGATACTTACATAATGGTTTCGATTCTGTTTTATCTAATGGCCAGCGTTTGGAAAACTTCATCTTCATCCCTTAAAATATACCGCAGAGCGCCACAAGATCCTTGCGCAAAAATTTTGCGCGATCGGGCCCAGATTTGTGGCATCGTATTGTTTCCTATTAACACGTAAGTACTCGTAACGTGCGAGCTGACTAAACCTCTGGTTTCTTCATGATGTTTACCTTAAACCATTTTGGCGATCTACTCTCTAAAATGGCCGCGGCTGCGACCAAGTAACGTGGGCTCCGTATATGTTTCGAGTTTTAAAATATTAATACGTCTATTTTTGTAAAAACCCACATCGACAACGTGAAATATATTCTCCAACTCGTATGTGACAGTGTTATCCAAGTTTTTTTATCAGGTTGTGTGACGAAATAGAACATCCAAAATTACAAAAAAGTGAAAACATATAGGTAAATCCAAGTGAAAAACTAAAGTTATTGGAAGCTCACCAAAAATTATAACAACCAAAATAACGAACGCGTCACAATATTATACGTAAGTGCCTCATTATAACGACTAAATAAAAGTTTTTATCAATACATATTAACTAAAAAGCTAATTAGAGTGTGCAAAAAAGTGTAATGACGGTCGATTTTTTTATTACAACGATGAGAGGTTGAGAGAACTATTTCTTAGAGTCGCAGCTCTAAGAAATAGTTCTCTCAACCTCTACACTTATTTCGTCGCCGTAAGTAAAGTACCGCTGGCGCAGCGGTTGAGGCGGTGGACTCAATAATCGTCAGTAACGACGTGCCCTGGATCGAATCTCTTCATCCGAATCGACTTTTTGCGTTTTCTGATCGTTCCAGTGACTGTACCGGAATGCTCCAAACAAGAAACCAGGCTGCCGTAGAATTAGAAAATGGACCGCTGAAATACAAAAAGCACAAAACTTGAATTTGAAGCTTCTAAAGGAACAAGACGATTGCGCGAAAGATTATAAAAACCTCTTAGCGCAAAACGAATCACTCAAAGTAGCATTTGCAGAACAAGAAATAAAATTACAAGAGACTGAAACGGAAAGAAATAAGCTAAAAGAGATGATTGAGCGACGAACTGCAGATCTTAATAAATATGAAGAAGCATTAAACGTAATACGTATGCACGAAAATAATGCAGCGCTGTTCGAACAACTACAAAAAACGCTCCAGTTGGAAACCAATGAGAACACCCAAATACTTAATGAAGAATTGGACAATTTAAAAAGCCAAATAATTGAGCTCCAAAGTGAAAACATAAAATTAAAAAATTCTAGACACACCGTAGATATTAAAATGCAGCAAAGACCAAGAACTTAAGTAAAAATAGAATAAAATTGAATAAACAAGTGAAAAATGATAAAGACTCACAGAATAGAATGAAAAATACAAAAAAAAATAATAGCGAAAAAAGGGAAGACAAAAACAAGACGACTAAAACAACGAGTGAATCAATAGCAACAAAACAGGTCGTGACAATAAAGAATAAAGAAGACAACGGGATTACTACGAGAATAGTACTTCGATCCGTAGAGAAGCTAACGACAGAGGAGAACACTGGAAACCAAACGAATAACAGTACCCAAATCCATGAACCCAGACTTATAGCTACCGCTGTAATTTCACAAAATAGACCTAACAAAATGCTAATATTGTTCGATGAATATGGAAAATCTCTTTGAGAATTTATACACTTACATAATAATGACTACCAATCTGTTCTATCCATTTGTAAGCCAGGTGCTCCTATCAGAGAGATTGTAAATAACTTGCCGACACTGACAAAGAATTTGACTCAGGGCGATGATGTCGTCGTGATTGCCTCTGACTTCCATCATCAATCAAGACTTAAGTCTACGAGATACGATTACATCGATGGCAACACGGTATGTTTTGGCTGAAAACTATTTTATCCTCCGAGCTCCTAGACTAAACTCAACAAATCAAATGAACTTTTTTAATGATCAAATACCAAAATCAATCTTCGTGTCATGTAAATAAAGATTAAAGTCGTTTGACAATATAGTTGAAGCGGAGCGGCAACGTAGCAAAGAGCCGATTTTCAATAACTTTATTTGAATTTTTTGGCGGGAAAACTGTTTTTGCTTATATCTCTGAAACCTTTTCAGCTACAGGCCTGAAATTTTTGGTACCTTAGGCACTAATTATGAGCTAAAATCCTGCCTAAAGTTTATTGCCCTCTGATCAGTGGTTTGGCGTAACGAAATGTGTAAGCTGGGGACCCGGGTCTACAGCTTACACATAGTTTTTTGCTTATATCTCTGAAACCTTTTTAGCTACAGGCCTGAAAATTTTGGTACCTTCGTCACTAATTTGGCACTAAATATCTGGCTATATTTCATAGCTCTCTCGTCAGCCGTTTGGCAGAACTGCATGTGCAAGCTGTAGACCCGGGTCCCCAGCTGACACATAGTTTTTTGCTTATAACTCTGAAACCTTTTAAGCTACAGGCCTGAAATTTTTAGTACCTTTGGCACTAATTTGGCACTAAATATCTGGCTAGTTTTCATAGCTCTCGCGTCAGCCGTTTGGCAGATCTGGATGTGCAAGCTGTAGACCCGGGTCTCCAGCTGACACATAGTTTTTGGCTCATATCTCAGAAACCTCTTTGGCACCTAAATTTTGAATTGGATTTTCAGATTGCACCAATTATGCACTAAATATTTGCATACTCAGAATTCAGAAATTCGTTATGTGTAAGCTGTAGACATACACACGTGTTAATAGGAAACAATACAATGCCACAAATCTGGGCCCCGATCGCGCTAAATTTTTGCGCAAGGATCTTGTGGCGTGGCGCTCTGCGGTATATTTAAAGGGATGAAGATGAAGTTTTCCAAACGCTGGCCATTAGATAAAATAGAATCGAAACCATTATGTAAGTATCATCATCATCACCTATTTGAGTCTACTGCTGGACATAGTGTACCTACCACTAATTAGAGGCGGGTAACTCGAGTCAGTGATCGTGGCGGCCCCGGCTGAAGAATAGGCTCCTCCTAACCTCCTACCCGTGGATGTCGTACTAGGCAGGCGAGTAAGGGAAAAAAAGCTAGGGGATGGGCAGCAGCTTCTCCTATTTTCACAAAGATTTTCAAATTCCCCTCACCCCCCATGATAGGAAGTCACTCCGGAAATCTGTGGGGGAGGCCGGTGTTCAGCAGTGGACTTCAAACGGCTGGAATGATGATGATGAACTCGAGTCAGAACACGCATCCAGATCGAATCACAGAGTACTGAGCCGCAGGTAAATTGATCACGCGCCGCTCCCAAGCAGCTGAAGCAGCTCAACGGCTCAAAGTAGTTCTACTTCATCTGCTAGTCATGCGACCCGCGACACCCAGCAAAATTGTTTTGCTGATTAGAAACGATTTCATACGACAACAATTTGTATTATTTTCAACACTATTAAGTCCATATTAGAAAAGCTAACCCGTTTGATGAACTGATTGCTAGTACCCTATTGCATTGTTTGCTTCACTTTACCTGATTCATCTGAAATCATTCATAGATCTACTTGCGCGGTTCAAGAGCGCGAGCTGCGAGCTGATTTGCAGCTCAGGTATTTTGAGTGAGTTACCCACCGCTACCACTTAGAAACTTTGATGTACCAAATAAAAACTATAGTAGGTGTTATTATAATATTATAACTACAAAATGTTTCTTTATTTTTAGATTTTGACGCCTTTTCTTTTTTAGTTACCAGCATAATTTTAGTGATACTCATCATCTTATCCTATCTAAGCTTCTGAATTCTTTAACCTACATGATATTTACTTTAAACATACATAAGCCTCTCGATTTGAGAGCAAAAGACTTGGCGGCAGGAATAAGATGCCATAGCCAGCCCGAAAGGGAAAAGCATAAAAAAATGCAAACTTTAAGAACGAAAGAATTACACGATAATGTTACGCGCCTGTACAATATCGGGCAGCCTGTAAGTACGTGCTAGTATAGTATTATGTTATCTGTGGTACGTGGACACTCTGATAATGTACAGCCAGCCATATTCACAGCATTTTATTGCAATAATTTTTCCAATAATACGAAGCCACCTAGCTTTAGACGGCGGAGTCACATATCTCATCATGTCACATAAGAACCTACTCATATATTACTTTCGTGACGTGGTTTATAAATAGTTAATATCTACCTACCTTATGTGAGGTACCTACCTACTTCCCTAAGTTTTGTAAGTCTAGGTACAAAGTGTAGGTACGTAGTACCTAGGTATAATAAATACTTGGTACCTATACCTAGCTAGACCTCCATAAGTAAGTACCTCACATAAAGTACGTAGGATTGTATAATATTATGCAAACACGTCACTATAGTAATAGACGGCTTCCTAGTACCTAGAGCTAACCAAACTTAGGTAGAACTAAATAGCCTAAATGCGTAATTAAAACACGTCAAAAAACTATAGATAGGTAAATAACTAGTACTAGGTAACTAACATCTATATTTTACTAGCCAACTTAGATATGAACAAAATGAGCAAATACGTCACGGTAGTACCTAAAAGATACCTGCATATCCAACTTTCATATGTGCTACCTACCTACCTACCAAGGTATCTTGATTAACCTAAATACCTCACCTGACTTCTTCTGTCAGACTTTTATTTCTGTTTTAGTGTGTGGCTAGGCGGAGCAATGACCTATGAAATTCGGGGTGGTGGCGCTGGCAGAGAGTGTAAGAGAATGGCCGGACATAGGGCTCAGTGGCGCGTATTAGGGTTGACATATGTCCAGCAGTGGACTAGTGTGGGCTGATGATGATGATGACCAAAATGGAGGCCAATTTCATACGTCAGTTTCGAAATTGAAAATCTATGGAACTTCAACCGAAGTAACAAATTATGTAGGTAGGTACTAACCAATTACTTACAATAAATTTTTATTTTTTCTAGTTCGATCGACACCTAGCCGTTATCTTACATATGAGATAACGGCTAAGTTAGAAGTACAACAAATTCAGAAGATGAAGATACTACCTAATAAGAAGATGTGTAGGTATCACAAAAATTATGCTAGTAACTAACAAATGGTAGTAACTTACCTACATTAGAGGTAGGTACAGTATGTCCAGTGGACTTCAATAGGTTAAAGATACCTCCTACATAATAGTTTCGATTCTGTTTTATCTATATCCAGCCAATTCTATCCATAGCCAGCGTTTGGAAAACTTCATCTTCGTCGCATATAATATACCTACCGCAGAGAGCCTCAAGACGAAAGCCTACAGTCAGTGCGCGTTGCCAGCTTGAACTAAAAAGTTACGAACGGCGACCACACACCGAATGACGCAGTGTTAAAAGGCCCCGCACCCGATGGACCGATGACATTGTGAAGGTTACTGTAATTCACTGAATGGAAATGGCTCAAGACCGTTCGTCTTGACACTCTTTATGGGAGGCCTATGTTCAGCAGTGGACTTCTGCAAAATGATAAAATATTTTGTGATACATGTCCTCCAATAGGTAAGTATCCAAAAGGGAGGTCATTCAACTTATCGTTGATGTGTATGTACTAATTCCGGAACATTTTGTATACATACACTAGTTCACTGAAGTAAAAGATAAATCTCTCTTTTTCGAGGTACGACATACTAGGTTCATCGATGGCAGCATTGGGTATGTTTTGGCTGAAAACTATTTTATCCTCCGAGCTCCTAGACTAAACTCAACAAAACAAATGAAATTTTTTAATGATCAAATACCAAAATCAATCTTCGTGACATGTAAATAAAGTTTAAAGTCGTTTGACAATCTTGTTGAAGCGGAGTGGCAACGTCGCAATGAGGCGATTTTCAATAACTTTATTTGAATTTTTTGGCGGGAAAACTGTTTTTGCTTATATCTCTGAAACCTTTTCAGCTACAGGCCTGAAATTTTTGGTACCTTTGGCACTAATTATGAGCTAAAATCCTGCCTAAAGTTTATTGCCCTCTGATCAGTGGTTTGGCGTAACGAAATGTGTAAGCTGGGGACCCGGGTCTACAGCTTACACATAGTTTTTTGCTTATATCTCTGAAACCTTTTTAGCTACAGGCCTGAAAATTTTGGTACCTTCGTCACTAATTTGGCACTAAATATCTGGCTATATTTCATAGCTCTCTCGTCAGCCGTTTGGCAGAACTGCATGTGCAAGCTGTAGACCCGGGTCCCCAGCTGACACATAGTTTTTTGCTTATAACTCTGAAACCTTTTAAGCTACAGGCCTGAAATTTTTAGTACCTTTGGCACTAATTTGGCACTAAATATCTGGCTAGTTTTCATAGCTCTCGCGTCAGCCGTTTGGCAGAACTGGATGTGCAAGCTGTAGACCCGGGTCTCCAGCTGACACATAGTTTTTGGCTCATATCTCTGAAACCTCTCTGGCACCTAAATTTTGAATTGGATTTTCAGATTGCACCAATTATGCACTAAATATTTGCATACTCAGAATTCAGAAATTCGTTATGTGTAAGCTGTAGACATAAACACCGATAAGCATAGCAATATTTTCGTATAACTATCAGTGACAGTGAGTGAATAGTAGTTTCTTCATGTGCAAAACAAAACAAAGCTTGACAATTTTGAGAATTCCAATACTTTATTCGTGCGTGCTTCAATGATGAGTGAAAGCGATGACGAAAAGTCTGGTGTTTCAACACCTAAGAAGAAACGTGTTGAAAGAGGAGATTTTTTTTTTTTTTTTATACAACTGAGGTGGCAAACAAGCGTACGGCCCACCTGTTGGTAAGCGGTTACCGTAGCCTATGAGCGCTTGCAATACCAGAGGCATCACGCACGCGTTGCCGACCCCGAACCCCCCTCCCCCTAAAGAGCTCTGGCAACCTTACTCACCGCAGGAACACAACACTATTTGAAACATATAATGTTATTTGGCTGCGATCTTCTGTAAGAAGATTTAAAAGTAAAAGAAAAACACAGACAATAAAAATACAGAGCCGAATGGGAGAGTGACCCAAAATTTAGTAAGTGGCTTACTTGTGACCCTCAAGATAATTTCAAAGCTAAAAAAGGCAAAATAAGGAAACGTAGTATAATTTTGACAAAATAGTATAATTTTAATTTCCATAGACAATAATTTTCTGATGCTCTGAATCCAACCCTGCTTGGGAGTAATAGTGTTCTGTGGACCTCCTGCTGCATGCTTGTAATAAATTCTATTTGCTAAATATTCCTAAATTCAGACAAGCGAAGCTCACTCAGACCGCAGACCAAAATCAATATCTTAAAACAAGAGAGACAGCCCAGCCAAATATTTTTTTTATAGTAGCCCAAGACACCGTAAAGTAGTAGCTCAAGAAAATACGTAGTGGTTATGTTCTCTTCGGAAACAATGACTTCATCACACCTAGAGGGGGAGTTATCTCAAATTTTTATGGGTAAGTAAGAAAGAAGTAAATCGAAAAAGGTGGGTACATAGTTCATAGTTTTTTATTAATAACATAAATGCGAGTTTACAGGTCAATAGGTAGCATGAATTATGTAATTAATACATAAATAATAATAACTCAGCCGGTGCGCGGTATTAGTACTAGCATGCATGTCACAGTAAGGTACTTACAATATTTAAACTGCTACCTTCCTATCTGACTGCGTCCTACCTGTTATCAATGAGGATTTAAGTCACTAACTGCTATCGCCACCGTCAGTCACTGACATGCTGTATAGATGTGTCATAAACCCTCTTTGCCGTCTAGAATGTTTCATTCTGTGCACACAAAACATTGGTTTCTTTGAATTTCTCATGAGAACTCTACTTGCGACGGGCCGAAGAAAAAGCACTGTGCGGCTGTTATAACCAATGAGGATATAAGTCACTTTATTTTAACGAAGGTGCGGTGTGCTCTACTTATTTGTGCTTCTATTTGAAATTTTTTTGTTGTTAACTCATTATCTCAGGTTGAAATATTCAAAGATCAGGAACTAGATAAGAGAGGTACTAAAAAAAAAGGATTGTACTATATAGATATAAATAAGAATGAGGAAATAACTTTGCCAACAAAGGAAAAAGGAACTGCTCTGGAATGGCACAGAAGGCTTGGTCATCCTGGAAAAGATGTTTTACATTCTCTGACAAAAGTGGCCGATGGAATTAAAATAGATGGTAGTGATATGTGATAATGACCTTCCGCCGATGACCCCACTACAAAGGGAGGAGGCGTGCAAACCGCCTCCTTCTCTCCCCTGTTCTTCTTCGGCTTAGCAGGTCTGCTTGGGCATCGTTCTCCCTGACCCGCTCCGCGGCCTCCTTCTGCGACATAACTGCTTCGCAGAAGGAGACAACCGCCTGCCACAATCTCTCGTCGCCAAGCATAGGGCCCCAGGCGGCACAAACTTCCAGCGTATGGAGCGCCGTGTCCTCTGGCGCCCCACATACGTGACAGGCTGGGGTCGCCTCCAATTTTGCGATCCGGTGCAGGTACTTTCCGAAACATCCATGACCCGAAAGCACCTGCACTAGTCCGAAAGTCAACGAACCAAACGGCCGACTGACCCACCCTTCGAGGACCGGACAAATGCCTTCCACCGTCCACTGCCCAGGGATCGGTGGAACCAACCAGGTCCTCCTTCCATCGCTGCATCATAGCGGCCCGAGCCTGCAGCCGCATGCCGGCCACCTCATCCCACGCCGGAAAGTCTCCCCGCTGTCTCCTCGCCGCCACGAAGTGGTATACTTCGGCGAGGATCTCCGCTTAAAGCTCCCAGGGGGGATCACCGGCCAAGACACCCCTCCGTCCAGGACACCGATGTAGGATACCTGCACCAACCTAGAAACATATCTGGAAAGAGCTACCATTGACATCCATACTTCTCTGGTCTTAAGTGAAATAAAGAACCTTTTCAAGACACTAGCTCATAAAGTGGCTCTAATTTCACCGCAATTAGGCACATAATGATACCTGTAATCAAACTGTGACTTTTTCATTGCTATTATTCACAAACGTGAGTTATTAGTTGAGTTGCTTTATTCATTAAAAAGTTTCGATACAAAAAAGATCGTGCGCTAAAGTAAAAATAAAGCTCATTCTTTTAGTCTATCTATGGCCAATCGCCATTGTAAGATGCGCGCGCATAGGAAAACTGACTAATTTTCCCCGCCATTGCGAAAAAAAATCACAACTCGTTTTTACAGTTATATTTAGTATTATTTTATTCTCAAGTGTGTTGAAAGACGTCGTATGATACACGTGTGTATTGATGATTGATTACCGTCCTCGGCTCTCATTATGACCCTCGCCTAACGGCTCGGATCACAATGACGCCTATAATCACCAACATAACACACTTATACCATAATGTACTATTATTTTTCTCAGATTTTGAATCCAGGCGGTGGGAAACAAAGTTGCATGCTGCCGAACATACTTATAGGTTGCTGTGTGCTAATAGAAATATCATGATCACCCCCATGGTAGAAGCTGGCATTGTAGAACCGCTGGTCAAGTACCTTCGGGATTGTAAAACCTTGTAAGAGACCCCAATGCTAACTATAAATATTCCAATTATGCTGTGGTGGCCCCGGCTTAAGAAAGGCCCCTTCATTTCTACCTGTGTATGTCGTAAGGGGAGGGCAGCAGCAATCCCTATTAACAACGCCAACCCAGTGTGGCGAGTATGGACAAATCTCCCCAAATGATGGTTTCTGGAAATGTATGGGGGAGGGAGGGCCTATGTTTAGCAGTGGACGCATTACAGCTAAAATGATGATAAACTAGCGTGATTCGAATCCGCATCATCATCGCATAAATAATATTATTTATGTGCAACCAACTTATACCAGGTGATTCATAACATGTATACCATCCCGAAAGGCGGTTATTCTCTCAACAAACATAATTAATATAGCGGAAAAAACATCGACATTTTCTTTTTTTTTTTTCACTAACTTTCTCAAATATGCTGTTTTTTGGTATTTTTTATCATCTTTATAAAAAACTAGCTGGTGCCCGCGACTTCGTCTGCACAGGATTAGTATTTCAAGTAGCCAGTAGTCATATTTTGGACAATTCACACAATATCTTCATGTATTATTCTGGTGTATAAGCTATATTATTGTGAAGTTACATTAAAATCCTTTCAGTAGTTTTTACGTGAAAGAGTAACAAACATCGATGCATCCATCCATCCATACTTACAAACTTTCGCGTTTATTATATTTGTAGGATAGGATTACTAAACATAGGAGGAGTTCGGAATCAAGATTGCTACATAAAACAGCTGAATCATTGAATTTGAGGTCATTTGACCCTAAAACAGCTGATTTTCGCATAGAGTTTTTTTCTTAGAACAAACTTTATTGCCAATTTTAATTTTTTTATTTCATTATTATTATTTTATTATTTATTTATTTGAACGTAAATACATGGATACAGGATACAATTTAGAATACTGGAAATTGCAGAAGTATAGACTGTGTCGCAATTTCCAGTGCCCGACCTAGGGATTAAAAGAAATTTATACATTAAAAAATAAATAAACTAGGTACCTAACTATGGAAATTAAAGGATATATAGATATACAGAAAGGAAAAAAAAACAAAAATAAAATAAAAAATCTACAGCTACATTTAAATACTTAAAGGGGAAAAAAGGGAAATTGCTGAACTGGGTTTCTCCCTCACTTGATCCTGAAGATTGGATCTTCAGGATCAAGTGAGAGAGAGGTACATAAATCGATCATGAAGATCAAGTTATGCATCTGGTTTATGTGAGTGTTTTGGGTGTAAATTTGTGTAAGGGTGTGTGTGTGTGTGTATGTGAAAGGTGTGTGTCTGTTTGTTTTTAGCGATGTAAAGCTTTATTAAGATAAGTATTATTATTTTTTTATCTGGATCAATTCTTCAGTATCATCGTATGAAAGAGTGGATAACCAGTTCCTTGTCAGTACTTTGCATTTGTGGGAGGTTAGTGGCCATAAGTTTAGCAATTTGTTGATCCTATTGTATACTATGGGACTAAGAAAGAAGTAATGACGGAAAGCAAGGACTGTACGACATGGCCTTCCAGCGCATGCTGTGTTTGATCTTCGACTGGTTGTGTCGACTGTATGATAAGGTAGATTTCTGTGTGTACGGAGGACGATATTTAGGACAAACAGTTTACGGACAGACAAAACTTCACTTAAAGCATATAGTTCATGAGTAGGGTAGAGTCTAGGTTTATAGAACATCACTTTGAGTATAGCCCATTGGGCTCTTTCTAGCCCTAGTAAATTTGTCTTAGGAGCTCCTCCCCAAGCAGCTATACAATAAGGTTTAAAGACATTTATTCTCAAAAAGAAAAACATGTCACTTACATGAGAATATTAATAAACATTATGCAATAGTTGTTAGTAGGTCGTTCTGTAGGTAGGTAGGTAGGTAATAAGTAGGTATAGGAAGTACGTATTATTTAGGTAGGTTTTATTAGTAGATACACTCGTTCAATGCATTCGGCTAACCAAAGGGATGACTAGAAGTAGTTTTCAATGACGTGTTGTTGTAATTTAGCTTTATATGCATTGAACGAGTTTACATTTTTTATAATCGTGGGTATTTTGTTATAAAGCTGTGCGCCTTCAAAAGTGAACATCTCTTTACCGTAATTAGTGCGTATTCTCGGTACCACCAGAAAGCTGGCACGACGAGTGCTACGGTTGGTTATTTGACGCGTTGTTATAAAGGATAGGCTAGTATGGAGTGAGCTTTTTATAATTTTTCGGACAAGTATGCAGGTGTTGTAAATATATAACTGTTTAATATTCATTAACTTAGTTTCTTTATAGATTTTAATTGTTGGTGTTAAGTATGGATAGTGGAATAGTACTTTAATGATTTTGTTTTGGATAATTTGCAGTTCCGCTAATTTAGTTTTTGTGGCGCTGCCCCAAATTTCTATTAAATATAAAAAGTGTGGTTTCACTAGCGAGTTATAGATTATATTACGTATTTGTCGTGGAATACATCGGACAATGTTACGAAGTGATCCAAGAAGAGAAGAGAGTTTAGTTTTGATGTGTTCGATGTGTGTGTTCCACGACAAATTGTTATCCATTCTTAAGCCTAGGTATTTTTCGCATGTTTTTATTTGAAGAGGTACGTTGTTTATATGTAATGGGTCATGAGGTGAAATTAATTTATTTTTTGCTCTAAAAATAGTGTAACATGTCTTTGATGTATTAACCGTTAATAGGTTGTGTTGAAACCAAGAGTGCAGGGTGTTTAAATCTGTCTGAGCTTGTGGGATTATGTCAAGTATCGATGAGCCAAAGTAGAATAAGCATGTGCCATCGGCGTATAACGTATAACGTTATATGGCCCTGCAGACCTATTTCGTGGATATTATGTATATAAATTAAAAAGAGTAACGGACCCAGTACTGACCCTTGTGGAACTCCACACGTTATCGGAGTTGTTTTGCTTTCAGTTTTATCGATTTTGACTACTTGTGATCTGTTTGTAAGGTATGATTTAATAATTTTTAGTGCAATACCTTTAATACCTATAGCTTCTAGCTTTTTAAATAATAGTGCATGGCAGACGGTGTCGAAAGCTTTTTTTAAATCAATGAATACGCCTAAGGCAATTTTTTTACTATCTATGTTTGATTTTATTTTGGTTACTAGGTCGATTGTTGCTGATAAAGTGTTGCTTTGAGGTCTGAAGCCATATTGTTTTTCATAAATGAAGTTAATTGATTTTAGATAGGTTTCTTGTCTTTTATTTAGGAGTACTTTTGATAAAACTGGAAGAACTGAGATGGGCCTGTAGTTTCCGGGGTCAGTTTTAAGCCCTGTTTTGTAAATTGGAGTGACCTTTGCTATTTTCATGGTATCCGGAAATTCACCATATTGTAAGTAAGTTATTAAAACAATTTGTTAGGTTATCTATTAGAAGGTTTTTTAAACATTTTAATTATTTGGTGTTGATTCCGTCTAGACCAGCACTTGAATTTGAATCTAGATTACTAATAATTTTTTCTACTTCATCAACGCTACATGGAGCTAAGGTTGATAGCTCATGAGAGCCATCTGTTATGATTTGGGGTAGTGCATTTATAAAGTTATCGTGTTTACTTTTGGGAATTTGGTCTGCCAGTAAGGATCCTATAGTGGAAAAGTATTTGTTGAACGTCTCGCAGATGTCGCTCGAATTTGTTATTTCTTTTGAGTCTATAATAAGTTTTGAAGGTGCACAGCTTTGTGTTATTTTATTGTTAGCCAAATTATTAATCAGCTTCCACATGTTTTTCGGTTTCTTTGTACATTTTGTGAATTCTTTATAGTAGTAAGCGTCTTTGGTATCCTGGATAATTCTTGCTGTGTTGTTTCTCTTTGCTTTAAATTCTTTTTCTAACGATTCATCATCATGATTTTGTTTGTGTTCTGTCCATAGGTGGTTTCGTTGGTTGATTTCTGTTAGTATATTATTGTTTATCCATTCTTTTTGCGGCTCGTTTAGAATTTTAGTCTTGCTATTATTTATGTGGTGCTGAATATTATTTTCTAGTAGTGTGAAGTCGTTGCTCAATTGATCTAGGTTAGCCTCTTTGACAGATGCGTGTAGTTTAGTATAGTCAATTGCTTGATATTCATTTCTTATCTTTGATGTTGGCTTGAACTTTTTTAGCTCGAGAAAGATTTGTTTATGATCCGACAGCGACGAGTTGATGATTGTCATGTGAAAATGATTATTTTTTAGGTTCGAGCTTATGTGGTCGATTATAGTTTTACTTGTAGAATGTCGAGTACAATATTTCTTGCTTAATTTTGTTAAGCAATTCAAATCCAGCTTCATTGACAAGTGCTTTGTATTGCTTCACGTCTTTTCCTTTAGCTAGTAAGTCAATATTAAAGTCTCCAAAAACTATTGCTCTGTTTCTTTGCTGAAGTTGTGAATCATAGGTTTCAAGGAGTCTCCAGGATTATACACTACTCCCACCTCGAGAGCAAAATTTTCAAGTTGTATCCATAGGTAGTTGTTTCCGTCTATATATTTAGATTCAGTTAAGCTGTGTTTCAGGCTGTTATGGATAAAAGCCGAGACTCCACCTCCTCTTTTGTCTGTCCGATAGTTGAAGTAGTGTGTGTAGTTTGCGAGTTTTAGTTCTAGCGCTTGTGTTTCATTTCTTATCCAAGTTTCGGTCACCAGGATAACATGCGTAGTTGTTGGTATCGAATGTATTATGCATTTTAATTCGTCTAGTTTTCCTTGTTTTCTGATACTGCGGGCGTTTAGGTAGAGAAAGGAGAGACGATTTTTTCCAGTTTGTAAGTTTAGGTAGCTGTCAGTTACTTGATGTGTGGTGGTATCACGAGATGCGTCTGCAGTAGCGTTTACTGTGTGGAGTTTTTTGGAGTGGTTTTAATGATGCAGGGGGTCCCGTTGTTATATTTTATGGTTAGATCAGTGTCGCCTGCGGTTTGACGGCGGACCAACTCATCTTTCAAATCTTGCAGATATTTCTGTTGTGAAGGAGTTTGGTCTGAGAATATCTTAATGTGTATGGGTAATTTGTCTTTGTTCCGCTGTAGTTGTTTCGCTGGTATGGGTGTGTCGTAGCAAACCTTGATCCTGCGATTTTTTCCCTCGTTGTATTTACCAATCCGAATAACTTTGGTTGGTTTAGGAATTTCATCGCTCACAGAGTTCGTAATGCTTGTAATTTCTGCTTCATCCTTTGACATTCTTTCCTCTGCGCTCGAGAAGGATTGTTCTGGCACACCTACGATTATTATGTTTTTCTCTCGCTCCTTTCGATCCTGCACTTCGCGAATTAATTGTTCGTTCATGCGTAGTTGGTTCACAGCTTGGGTAGCCGATGCTGGAGAAGACTTAAAGGTATTAAGTTCAGACTCAAGTAATTTTATTTGTTTTTCCCCTGCAGATATTTTGCTTTCCAGGTGGGAAACACGGGATTTGATGTTGTCCTGCTGCTCTGCCATGCTAGATGAAGACAATTTGATGTCATCAATCTGTGTTTTGACTTCTGCTATATTAACCCGAATTAGGCTTATAGTTTGCTCATTAGTGGATAAATTAAATCCACTAATGAGCGTTTATTTGGCTTTTTACCTCGGAGATACTTTCCTGCATTTGGCCCATCATTTGTGTGTTGGATACAACCATTTTTTCCAAAAGGGAAGTGATACTTTTTAACTCTGTTCTAATTTCCTTTACTTCATCAGTGCAGTCACACTCTCGTTTTCTTTTTCGAAAGGTAATTAAAGAGTCCGATTCCATGTTACTTAGCTTGGATAAGTCGGGTTGCAATCCACCGCCAGTTGGTTTTGGCGAGTTTATTGGCGACTGTTGGAGAATACTCATTGTAGCAGTTAGTAGAAAAGTTTCAAACGTACCAATGCGGACTCCGGTAGGTGATCGTTATTCGTGGCAAAGTGAAGCGCAGCAATGTACACCAAAACAGCGCGTTCGGGCAACCACAGTGAACGCAATAGTACTCGAAGCGTTGTGCGAGTGGATAGAAAAATAGCAGCGGTACTGTAGCAGTGGGTGCAGGGCGCCGCTGTTGCGTAGAAGTCCGCAATCTATTGTCCTTGTGATTTTGAATGCAGTCACAAAATGATCCAAATGCTATCACAATGTTGCACTGAATAAGTTCTAATTAAGTTATCGTTAGGATTTATTTTTGAATGGCACTGATTATAGAATTTTAACCGGACGACAATAAGACAGAATTGATTGAACCAACGCGAAGTATACTAACTTTAGCGTAGGCTGATCAGCACTTGATCTTAGTTTTTTAAAGATGTACAATAACTTTCTAGTTTTGGATGTAGTTATTAAGATCTGAGGTTTCCAGCTCAGTGTGCTATCAACTAAAATACTTAAATATTGTATACAGTCTACGCGCTCTACACTGTCGCAGTTACATTCTGCGTGAGGATAAGAGTTACAGGAGTGTGATCTAATATTGAAACTTTCTGATGGTTGAGAAGATAAGGTGGCAGATATCGTTATGAATTTAGTTTTCTTTAAATTTAGTGTTAATAAGTTATTCGACAGCCAGTTTGAAACAGTTGTTAAGGCATTTTCGGTCAGGAACTTAGCCTCACACCAGCTTTTGCCAGACACCAACAGCGCAGTATCGTCGGCGTAAGCAAGAATTTTACAGTTTTTAAGAGTTAGATTGCAGAGGTCATTTACATATATGAGAAA
This sequence comes from Anticlea derivata, assembly GCA_947579855.1. Lineage (NCBI taxonomy): Eukaryota > Metazoa > Arthropoda > Insecta > Lepidoptera > Geometridae > Anticlea > Anticlea derivata. The sequence continues at coordinate 3,980,259 of OX388262.1, forward strand.
TAATGTGGGCCCTAAGACACTGCCCTGTGGCACCCCATACGATAAACTCTCCTCAGTGCTGGTGTAATTGTCTATAGTTACACACTGAGAGCGTTCTGCAAGATAACTCGTAAAAATACTAAGTGCCGGACCTCTGATACCAATCGTTTCCATTTTGTTCAGAAGCAGAGGGACAGAAACAGTGTCGAACGCCTTAGAGAGATCCAAAAACACAGCAACAGTTTTCATTTTGGTGTCAATGTTTTTTGCTATGGAATCAGTCAGTTCAAGTACAGCATCTTCAGTTGACTTACAGGAGCAAAAACCGTACTGATTATCTGCGAGTATGTTAAATCTGTTCAGAAATTTCTTAAGGCGAGAGTTTAAGCATTTTTCAAATATCTTCGATACGGTGGTAAGGACTGAAATAGGCCTATAATTGTCGACACTGTTTCTGTCTCCAGTCTTATGAATCGGGTGTACAAGTGAGTCGTGTACAAGTGTGAATAGTGCCTTTTTGAAAACACGTGGGAAAATCCCATGTGAGAAACAAAGGTTTATTATATGAGTGATGATAGGGATAAGAGTACTTTTAGCAGATTTGATGATAGAACAAGGTATGAGATCCCAGCCTACTGCACACTTGGTTTTGAGACCGAGAATTGGTTGTAGAATAAGCCATTTTCGGGATGGCATAAATATTATGAATCACCTTGTATATGCGGTTGATACCTTACGCGTTTTGCCTGAACAAAGAGGTTTTGCCTGTTGAAGTACGGAACCCTAAAAATATTTAAGTTGTTGGGTTGATTTTCAAGCCTTTGTATAGTATGTATATGGTGAGAAGGCATACGTTGGTTTGTGAGTGTATTTATAAGTTGGCTTATTGTTTTACTTTATTTTCAGCCTTGATCTTCAAATCATGGTTGGAAAGTGCCTCGCTGAAATCTGTACGCACGGGACCCGCGAAGATATTGCCGCCGTCATTGATGTAAGTAGCTACCAAAGAAATTGAGTGACACAAAATAGTAAATTCGTAATTTTTTAATAAAAATACATAATGTTTCTTGATATACATAGGTCGTATGTTTTGAATAAACACGTGATCGGCGAATGCCACATAACTAGCTATCCTACTTATATTATAAATGCGAAAGTTTGTGAGGATGGATGAATGGATTTGGATTAAATTTGGTACAGAGGTAGATTATAGTCTGGAATAGCATATAGGCTACTTTTTTGTAGGCACCACGCGAGCGAAGCCGCAGGCGGAAGCTAGTTTACTAATAAATAAATAACACCCAACAGTACTGACCCCCCACTAGGATTCCTTGGTTCGTGGACATCATAAACTACTTAATTATTATTATTATCATCTCAGGTCGTCAAATTCAGTACAATCAGTTCAGTGGTTACGGCACGATTTTTTAACAAACATCTTTTCTAACAAGCTTTAGTTGTCATCGCAAGGCCGTTAAAAAAGCCTATCCTACCCAATATTATAAATGCGAACGGTTGTGAGGATGTTTGGATGTTTAGATGTTTGGATGTTTGTTATTCAATCACGCCATAACGGCTCAACCGATTTCGTTGAAACTTGGAATATATAGAGTTATATACCTAGAGTCTCATGTAGGTTACTTTTTCATATTCATATTCATATTCATATTCATTTTATTGCCAACATGTACATGGATACGGCTTAGGTGTAAGGGTAGCTTAAGTAAGTACATGTACCCTGTAGGGCGCTGCAAATGTCTTGTTTTACATACATTTAGATAAAATTGGTAACTTATTCATTAAATGTCAAATAACAGTGTAGTGTAGACAGTCAAAAATAGCATTGGTTAAAAACGATTCAGGGTAAGCTAGGTATCTATTTATGATGTCGTCAGTCGTTTATTTATTATAAAAGCTATCAGATAGGAATTCTTCCACCGAGTAATAGCATTTATTTAAGAGTAGATTTTTTAATTTGTTATGGAATACGGAGTCTTTTAGCTCTTTTTTAATAATGTCAGGAATTTTATTGTAGATATTTATTGACCTAAATTCAGGACTTTTGTCGAGTATTTTTAGTTTTGAAAAAGGTAGTATTAACTGGTCCTTATTGCGTCTATTGTAGTTACTATTGTTTTCTTGTTTGGAGACAAAGAAATGTCTGTATTTTCTTACGAAGAGGCACATTTGTAATATGTAAATACAGGGTAATGTTAGAAGATTTTTTTCCTTGAAATGTGGCTTACAGCTTTGTCTTTGTCCAATATTTACTAGTATTCTAATAAGTTTTTTCTGTTTTATAAATATATCGCTAAAATCTACACTGTCTCCCCAAAGCACGATGGAGTAGTTGAACCATGAGTAGGCATTAGCATAATAAGCCGAAAGCGCGGTTTCGTAATTAGTGTTACGTTTAATAATACTTAAAGCATAGGTAAACCTTGCGAGTTTTGTTTTTAGTGTTTCGAGATATTTCTTCCAATTAAGGTGGGTGTCTAGTGTTACCCCTAATAGTTTGAATTCATTGCATTCCTCAATTTTAAGTATATTGGTCAGAGTTTTAAAATCTAGCGGGTTCTTTTGATAAGTTTTAAATTGTATAATTTTAGTTTTATTAAGATTTATTTCCAAGTTATGATCACTAAGCCATTGCTTCGTAGTTTCGAAAGTAGACTGTATGTAGCCATAGTCAATTTTCTCCGAACTACCAAACAATAGGGACACATCGTCTGCAAAAAGAACACACTTGGTATTTATAGCGTTAGGGAGCATATTAATGTATATCAAGAATAATAGACATCCGAGCACACTTCCTTGTGGTATAGAATTATTTATAATTTTCATGTCAGAGTTAATGTTGCATATCTCGTTTGTTTTGTCATTGAAGTGATCTATAGTTACATATTGGGCTCTGTTTTTTAAGTACGACTGCAGCCATTCGAATGCTGGTCCTCTTATACCGGAGTCGTATATTTTGTTTAAAAGTATACCGTGTGAAACTTTGTCGTATGCCTTTGTCATATCTAGAAATAAACCTATTGCGTATTTTTTTTCATTTATGCATTTGTAAATTTCTTGTACGTATTTATAAATAGCTAGGGTTGTTGAGCAATTTCTTCGAAAACCGTATTGGTTGGTGTCGAATATTTCATATTTTTCCATGAACTTATAAATGCGATTCGACATGGCCTTCTCAAAGATTTTGGATACCGTTGGTAGAAGAGCTATAGGTCGATAACAACTGGGATTTTCACTGTTCCCGCCCTTTTTGAATAATGGCTTAATTTTTGCAGTTTTAAGCTTGTCCGGAAAAAGTCCTTCGCTAAACGATTGATTGATTAGGACGGTAGGGGGGGGTGTGAGTTCTAGAACGCATTTTTTTATCAATAGCGGCGGAATTTCGTCCATGCCATAGCTACGCTTGTTATTCATTAATCGTATGATAGCATAGATCTCGCTCTCGGAAACCGGTTCCAGGTACATAGTATTCGTTTGATTTATGTGCATAGTGCGAGCGGTCGTTCCGCCACCGCCACTGCTAGCGGCAGTGTTAGGTGATTCGCCGATGGATGCAAAGTAATTGTTGAATGAAATTGCCACTAGCTCGGGAGATTCAATTTTAGTGTTATTTATGTTAAGTGATATTTTTTTGTGTGTGTATTTGTCGTGTTGCTTCTTATTAGTGATCGTTTTTATAGTATTCCACATAGTTTTGATTTTGTTTTTAGATTTTTTCATGTTGTTTATGTAGTTAAGTTTTTTAGAGTGTTTTACACAAGATTTTAATATTTTATCATAGGTTGAACAGTATTTAGAGAAATGGTCGTTTTTTAGTTGAATTGACAGAATTTTTAGATGTCGTTTATTTTTACAAGATGTTTTTATTCCTTTTGTCAAGTATGTTTTTTTATTATTTTGTTTATTTTTAATTCGTTTTTTCGGTATGTATTTGTTTAAATTGTGTTGTAAAGTTTGGTGGAATGAGTCATAGTTAGTGTTTACATTTTGGTTACTTAGTATTATTTTACTCCAATTGATCTCAGTCAAAGCCAGTCGAAAAGCTTCGATGTTTTTTTCATTAAATGTCCGCTTGGTTGAGTATGTTAAGTATTTTTTGTTTTCTTGATTAGTCATCGTTTTTTGCTCGTAATTGAGGCTATTATATATAGGTACCGCGCGAGCGAAGCCGCGGGCGGAAGCTAGTATGTAATATTAAGCTATTTTCTACATACTTGCCCATCCATTCAGTGGTTGCGGCGTGAAAGAGTAACAAATATTTTCACATCCTCACATAACGCACATCTCACATCCACATCTTTACAAACTATAGTGGGATTTGTAATTAGATACGAGGTTAGGAAGTATGCTTCCCGTCGCGTGGATGGGACGGGACGCGCAGTAGAGGCAGTCCTATAAAACGCTGTGAAGACGATTTACACAAGGGGTGGCGCAGAACAAGCCTAAAGCACATAATGGCGAAGGCCTAGGTCAAAGGACAACCTGACTAAAGGAATACCGGTGTCATGACAGTAGATGATCATCATAATTATAATCATAAGATAACCTAAGATTATGTTATCTGTGCCTAAGATAAGTTTCTAAAAGTAAACATAATATGTAACATACCTAGTAATATATGTACATACAAGTAAATAATTATAATCATCAGTACCTACCAATTTATTGAAGTGACTACCAATACCAAATTAAGAATCTGTAACATTCAGCGAATAAAGACTATTTTTATTTATTTACTATTTGACTTTTGGCTTGTCCAGGGAGAAGCTATTGACCCGTTGCTCATTCTTATGAATTCCAAAAAAGATGTGAAGGAAAGCGCTTTGAGTGTATTGGAGATCATTGCAAAAGCCGGAGCCTTCGCAAGGTATGTTCCTGTACTGCACGGACTGTGAATATTGGATAAGTGCTTGATATACAAGGTGATTCGTAACATGTATACCATCCCGAAAGTGGTTATTCAGTCAAAAATAATAATAATAATATTACCCAAAAAAAAACATTTATTTTCTCAATTTAGCTGTTTTTGGTATATTTATCATCATTATAACTAATTGCTTCTACGGATTTCCTCTGCTACACCCTATTGGCAATAAAGTTTGTTCTTGTCTACGACTTTTGGAAATTACACATTTTTCATTCAAAAAGCTCTGCAAAATTCAAACACCATGAATCAGCTGTTTTAGGTAGCAATTTTGATGCCAAACAATAGTGGGCAAATTTATATGGGAGCTAGCCCAAGAGCAGCCACGATTGAGACATATGCCAAATTAAAGGGTTTAATCTAGTCTTCAAGTATGCTGAAGGGAATCAAAATATGCACCGATGATTTCGAGTAATAGTCGAATTACTACATGAGTTTTAAAGATGATAAAAATACCAAAAACAGGTAATTTGAGAAAGTTTGGGGAAATAAATAAAAAAAGAAACAATCATTCGACTATTACTCGAAATCATCGGTGCATATTTTGATGTCCTTCAGCATACTTGAAGACTAGACTAAACCCTTTAATTTGGCATATGTCTCAATCGTGGCTGCTCTTGGGCCAGTTTTGCCCAAGTCTGTCGTTTCTCGTAAGTTTAGTAATGAGTTTTAAAGATGATAAAAATACCAAAAACAGGTAATTTGAGAAAGTTTGGGGAAATAAATAAAAAAGAGACATTGAAAATATTGATTTTAACAGAATTGTTTATTCTAGAAATGCGCTTTTGAAAGAGGGAGCCGTGCAGGCCATGTTGCCTAGAATGCAACTCAATTCGCATGTGGAGATGTGCACTCAGACTCTGGAAGTTTTCGCTCATATATGCAGGTACCCAATCTACATTACCATTATTTTCAGCTTGAATGGGCTTTGACATAACTTGCCTCAAACAAACATACTTGCTTGCTTGTTGTATAACTGATAATTTCTGGTTCATCCTGTATTAGGTCAGTGACCAAGTTGAGCTATGCCGGGATTCGAACCCACGACCTATGGATCAGAAGGCGGGGCCACTTCCAGCAATAACATGTAGGTACACGAATTTCATCGCATGAGGAAATTAACATTAGCAAAAAGCCATTGAGTTGCTTTTTGCTTATTTTAATTATCCCATTCGCTTCACTGAGAAAACTGGATTAACTTAGACTGGTCCAATTTGCGTAAGTATACGCAAAACAAACTAAAGTTGTGAAAATGCATTAAGTAAGCCTTAAGATGGTGGAACATAATTAGTAAGGCCTCATATAATATCCTTATTACATTTAATCTACTAATATTATAAATCGTCGTCCTCGGCTCTCTTAAGACCCTCGCATAAGGGCTCGGGTCTCAGGCTCGTATTCAGAGACACGACTCAAGCATAGATTTAATCACAGATCAGCTGAACTCTATTTAAGTATTGAATCGCTTCTCAAACATAGCTTCAAGAACGGTACTTAAACTACTCTCAGCTGAATCGAGTTTCAAATCTGTACTCATGTGATTCAGCCTGTTCTCGTTTACATTTTGATTTATTTATAATTTTCAATCCGTTTTACGCAGAAATTCCAACAGCCAGGGTGGAAATATAATAGAACAATAAAGTGAAGTATAAATATGCATCAAAGTACGTGTAACGGAACGTAAATGTCATTTGATTAATGTCAAATCAAATCTAAACTCAAGCACTGATTTCGTCTGATTGACGTTTCAGAATAAGCATTTACTCAGGTGAATTGTGATCATTGAATCTATACTTAAATACTGTTCACGAATAAGAATCTCGCTTCAAATCGAGATCTAAGTACAGATCAATGCTTGAGTCTTGTCTCTGAATACGAGCCTTAAACCATAATGTACTATTCTGCCCGGAACCTATGGTACAAAAACATAATCTTTGTCAGATTTAACTGGAACTATGCATGCCGGTCGATTTCCTATGAATTACAATATTATGGTAACAGCGTGTTGATCTGATAATGTTGTCAGGAGCTGGTGCACGGAACTCCTCAGCCAATTGTCCTGTCAAGGTTGATGACAATACGATATTACGGTGACAAAGAGCTGATCAGTCTTCACGGAACTCCTCACATCAGAAAAAAAGCTAGTCTTTAAGTTGTCTCAAAGTTTTTTTTGACCCTTTAGTGTGAATTTCTTAGCGAGCACCTACGTCTAAAATTACAAGTAAATGCACGCGGACTCGCTGACGCGTTGCCCCTATAGGAAGTTTATGTTCTTCCTCAAGGTCTAAGCAGTCTTCATACACCAAATTTAATTTAAATCAGTGCAGTCGTGAAATGCTAACAACGCGACTGGGTTATCCACTCACAACGAAGGACTTAAAACTGACCCTGTTGCATTGCTTCAACCGTTCGACCCTCAGGCTGATTTCGCTTTTGACGCGCAAAAACTGCAACACAACATTTTTTTCATACTACTAAGGTGGCAAACAAACTTACGGTCCACCTGTTGGTACCTAAGAGTTTACCGTATTTTATCACGCATGCGCCGCCGACACCGAACCCCCCTCCCCTTAAAGAGTTCTGGCAACCTTACTCTCCGCAGGAACACAACAATATTGAAACAAATAATGTTATTTGGCTGCGATCTGCTGTAAGGCGGAGGTACCTGCCCAGGTGGGCTGCTCCAATTTAGAGAGAGAAAATATCGCTTTGCCCAACCTTGCCTTTCCTCTAATGCAGAGAGAACTGACACGATGAACGGACAAAGTATGAATATACATTTAATACTTATTACAGTAAACAAGACGAGCAGAATGTGAATTTTGAACTGGTGTCCTCAGCGCTGCCTGCCATCGCTAAGTTGCTTACCAGCACCAACGAATACGTATTATGTACGTAAGTTTAAATATCTTCAGGCAATGAAATGTCGTCTTTTTGTAATAAATAATTTTTGTATAAAATTATGTACAAGGTGATCCATAATATGTATGCTATCATGAAAGGGACTGTTAGAGAAGAGCAGCGCAAGAGTTATCGAGCCGATAAAGTAACTGTTTTCTTAAACAACTAAGGTAAAAAAACAAGCTTACGGCCCACCTGATGTTAAGTGGTTATCGTAGCCTAGGAACACTTGCAATACTAGAGGCATCACGCACGCGTTGCCGACTCCAAACCTTAAAGAGCTCTGGCAACCTTACTCACCGCAGAAACACAACACTGTTTGAAACAAATAATGTTATTTGGCTGCAGTCTACTGTAAGGCGGAGGTACCCCTCAGGCGGGTTGCTCCAATTTAGAGCGAGAAAATCTCGCTATGATTTTATGAGGGTTAGTTTGTAACGTATTGATTGCTTTGTTTCAGCGAATGTGTGCCTTCCCCTCATAGAGATGACACGAGAGTCCAAGAACATAGACGCCGTGCAAGCCGTGCCCGGACTAATGGCCGGGCTCATAAAGCTGCTGCGTCCATTGCATGTTGTTAACGATCGAGTGCGCTCGATGTTTAGCGATAGCAGTTCGAAGGCAGCGTTAGAAACAGCCGTGCAAAACGCACTCACGCTGCTGAACGTTATGCTTTGCGGCACTGACGCACAGGTAAATATGAAAATTATGTTTTTTTATTTTTTTTCATGATTAATTGTGTTTATTTTCAAAAATAAGTATACCTACAGAGAGGTCCCCAAAACATTTATATAAAAACTTATTCACACATTTCAAGCATCTCAAATTATTATTTAGGCGAAAGACTGTCAACTTAACTTATTAATAGTACATTTCTCACTCAAAAAACACTACAAATCAGCTGTTTTGGGGTCAAATCAGTTGAAACTCAATTATTCAGCTGTTTTAGGTAGCAATCTTGATATCCAACTTCTCAAAGGTAAGTTTAATTAGTTATAAAGATGATAAAATAAAGAGAAAAAAATTGAAAAAAAAATTTGTTGCTATTTATTCTCGCATTTTTTTTTCTTCTTTTTGTTGATAGATATCCCCTTTCGGGAGAGAATAAGCCCCTTTCGGGAGAGAATAAGCCCCTTTCGGGGTAGAATACTAGTTACGGAACAAGCTGCATATGAATTTGATTTTAATTATCTTTTTCCAGAGGGACCGGTGCCTAGATGCGGGCTGTTTGGATCCTATGGACCTCCTCATACGCGATTCCATCAAGTCACCATCCGTACAAAGCTGTAAAAAAGTTAACGTAAAGATTCAACAATCACTTATTTAATACTAGCTTCCACCCGCGGTTTCGCTCGCGTGGTACCAACGAAGATATAAAGTAACCTTTGTGCTATTCCAGGCAATAATCTATCTCTTGTAGGACACTATACTCGGATTCAGAATCCTAGATAATTTTTGTCAACATTGGTACCAAAAAAATTGTTTCGAAATAGTAGTTTATAGAAGATTACTCAATTTTTCTAAATACTTATGGTAGGGCTTATTTGCTAATCAATATCCAAAGAATGGTAAATAGCAATGGTTTTGTGCTATTTATTATATTTTATTTCATTTTATTAACAAAAATATAAAATGATGATGAAATATTAGCAGAAAATATTTTACGCGCTGGTATCATTGGAGTAAAATCCCATTTTACTAAAGCTGTAAATCACAGAAGTTCGAAACAATTTTGCATAATTTGCATTCGTCTCTCTCTCATCGAAGTCGAATGTGTTCCTTTTTCGCTGCTCGTGTGCAATTGTGCGTTGTTGAATTTTTGTTTTGTTTTCGTTTTAACAATATCGTTGTCTGTTATTGTTATCAATTTGTGTTAAGTTTTGAACCTTGTTGTTGTGTTTGTGTTATGGACACAGGGAAACGAGGCCGCGACAATGCCGCATCACGCTAAGACGTGTCAGTGCTTTGAAGTTTGGTTAGGAAGTATTTAGGCAGGTATCTATCGCACAAGTAAAACCACGCGCCATCACTACTAATTAGTGATCCATGGTAAAAAATAAATTCTACCCCTGACCTGTCATTATGACAGTGACATATCATGACATTTCTTTGTTGACGAAAATTATCTAGGTTTCTGAATCCGAGTTTAGATGGAAAGACGACCCAATAAAAGTTGCAGGGAGCCGTAGGTTGCCGTACAAATCGATCGCTCTGGAAATCCATGTGGACAATAAAGGCCATATCCAGCAGTAGACGCCATATGGCTGAAATTATGATGATATACTATACAAGATGCTGCCCGCGACTTCGTCCGCAGTCATCATAATTTTCACCCCCTACTTTGCCCCCTTTGGGGATGATTTTGCAAAATGATGAAACACGTATTCCTTTATTTCTTACCAAAAGCTTAAATATGTTTTTTTTCTGATCACTAACTTGAGGAATAATGGATTGCCTATATAAAATTTACCCCTATTTCGCCCCTTCAAGATTATTTTTTGACGCAAAAGATAGCCTATGTCCTTCCCCAGGACATAATCTAGCTACTTGCCAAAAGAGCCATTTCATTCTGGGCCTGGTCCATGTACACTACATAGAAAAATTAGGAAAAAATAAAAGATTGCACTCACGCTGCTGAACGTTATGCTTTGCGGCACTGACGCACAGGTAAATATGAAAATTATGTTTTTTTATTTTTTTTCATGATTAATTGTGTTTATTTTAAAAAATAAGTATACGTACAGAGAGGTCTCCAAAAAAATTATATGGCTCTTAATAACTTATTCACACATTTCAAGCATCTCAAATTATTATTTATTCATATTCATATTCATTTATTGCCAACATGTACATGGATGTGAGCTTAGGTGTAAGGGTAGCTTAAGTAAGTACATGTACCCTGTAGGGCGCTGCAAATGTCTTGTTTTACATACATTTAAATAATAATAATAATTGGTAACTTATTCATTAAATGTCAAATAACAGTGTAGTATAAACAGTCAAAAATAGCATTGGATTAAAACAATTCAGGTTAAGCTAGGTATCAATTTATGATGTCGTCAGTCGTTTATTTAGGCGAAAGACTGTCAACTTATTTATAGTACATTTCTTACTCATAAAACACTGCAAATCAGCTGTTTTGGGGTCAAATCAGTTGAAACTCAATTATTCAGCTGTTTTGGGTAGTAATCTTGATATCCAACTAATCTCAAAGGTAAGTTTAATTAGTTAAAAAGATTATAAAATAAAGAGAAAAAAATCGAAAAAAAAAAATTGTTGCTATTTATTCTCGCATTTTTTTTTCTTCTTTTTGTTGATAGATATCCCCTTTCGGGAGAGAATAAGCCCCTTTCGGGGTAGAATACTAGTTACGGAACAAGCTGCATATGAATTTGATTTTAATTATCTTTTTCCAGAGGGACCGGTGCCTAGATGCGGGCTGTTTGGATCCTATGGACCTCCTCATACGCGATTCCATCAAGTCACCATCCGTACAAAGCTGTAAAAAAGTTAACGTAAAGATTCAACAATCACTTATTTAATACTAGCTTCCACCCGCGGTTTCGCTCGCGTGGTACCAACGAAGATATAAAGTAACCTTTGTGCTATTCCAGGCAATAATCTATCTCTTGTAGGACACTATACTCGGATTCAGAATCCTAGATAATTTTTGTCAACATTGGTACCAAAAAAATTGTTTCGAAATAGTAGTTTATAGAAGATTACTCAATTTTTCTAAATACTTATGGTAGGGCTTATTTGCTAATCAATATCCAAAGAATGGTAAATAGCAATGGTTTTGTGCTATTTATTATATTTTATTTCATTTTATTAACAAAAATATAAAATGATGATGAAATATTAGCAGAAAATATTTTACGCGCTGGTATCATTGGAGTAAAATCCCATTTTACTAAAGCTGTAAATCACAGAAGTTCGAAACAATTTTGCATAATTTGCATTCGTCTCTCTCTCATCGAAGTCGAATGTGTTCCTTTTTCGCTGCTCGTGTGCAATTGTGCGTTGTTGAATTTTTGTTTTGTTTTCGTTTTAACAATATCGTTGTCTGTTATTGTTATCAATTTGTGTTAAGTTTTGAACCTTGTTGTTGTGTTTGTGTTATGGACACAGGGAAACGAGGCCGCGACAATGCCGCATCACGCTAAGACGTGTCAGTGCTTTGAAGTTTGGTTAGGAAGTATTTAGGCAGGTATCTATCGCACAAGTAAAACCACGCGCCATCACTACTAATTAGTGATCCATGGTAAAAAATAAATTCTACCCCTGACCTGTCATTATGACAGTGACATATCATGACATTTCTTTGTTGACGAAAATTATCTAGGTTTCTGAATCCGAGTTTAGATGGAAAGACGACCCAATAAAAGTTGCAGGGAGCCGTAGGTTGCCGTACAAATCGATCGCTCTGGAAATCCATGTGGACAATAAAGGCCATATCCAGCAGTAGACGCCATATGGCTGAAATTATGATGATATACTATACAAGATGCTGCCCGCGACTTCGTCTGCAGTCATCATAATTTTCACCCCCTACTTTGCCCCCTTTGGGGATGATTTTGCAAAATGATGAAACACGTATTCCTTTATTTCTTACCAAAAGCTTAAATATGTTTTTTTTCTGATCACTAACTTGAGGAATAATGGATTGCCTATATAAAATTTACCCCTATTTCGCCCCTTCAAGATTATTTTTTGACGCAAAAGATAGCCTATGTCCTTCCCCAGGACATAATCTAGCTACTTGCCAAAAGAGCCATTTCATTCTGGGCCTGGTCCATGTACACTACATAGAAAAATTAGGAAAAAATAAAAGATTACAATAAAAATACAATTTCTTAATAACATTAATTTGAAGACAAATGCGATTGTAAAATAATAATTCTTCTGGTAAGCTTTTTACTATGTGAACACTATTTGAAGGCCGCCATGTTGGTTTATAATTGGCGTTTGACATGACATTGACATATTTTTCATGTCATGTTGTTTGATTTGATGTTTTTGTTTAGTCAGATAAATGTAGGTTGTCAAAATGACATTTCACGCTGTGTCCATCCGCCATATTTTTGTAGCGCTGTGTGTTGCTCTCTTTGTCGAAGAAAATCTTTATGTACCTTAGAACGAAGTCAATTTAAATAAAATAACCAATTAAATACGTTTACTTTATTGCTTAGCCATATTTTAGAGTAGTGTACACAGTGCAGGCCCAGGCTCCATTTATTGATGAAACGTCTCTTTTCATTACGATCCGTTTTGTTTGCCTTTTAGTCGTGATGAGGTAAAAAACAAACAGTTACTTTCGCATTAGTAAAATTAGTATGGATAATGTATGTACTTATTTTGCAGAGGACAGTTTTTGCGGCATCGCACATTGCTGCGGGCAGCCTCCCACAATTACAGCGACTGCTGAACCATCCCATTCTGGAGGCACTGTGCTTAGTGCTGACACACGAAAGTTGGTAAGTTGGTACCTATAGGGCATCTAGAATCACGACCGCGCTTCCGTCCAAAGCCGTGTCCAAACTTTTCTTATCAAATTACTAGCTTCCGCCCGCGGCTTCGCTCGCGTGTTACCAACATAATAAGTAGCCTATATCGTGCCCTCGTCGAGATCGGACGTGCCCAATAATTGCTTAAATTAATAAACAAATATAAAATTGACCTAGTTCTGAGTCAGCAGATGTTTTAAGTTTTGAGTGCAGCTAGTTCATTTATTTGTAGAGTGTGTTTTTTGAGTATGCCCTAATTTACTACATAAAACGGAAGCAAAATGGACAGCCGTTTTGGCTGAAGTAGGAAAATGGCACGCAGTCCAACGCCTACCCCAGCCGCAGAGCCGACGCCGGCGCCGCCATTGCGACCGCCAAGGGAACAAGTAACTACCATTGAATCTGTCACCACGGTGGAGATCCAGAACTGGATGACAACCATTGAACAGTGCCTTAGTGAAGTGTGCTCGATTGCCACAGAGGGGAAATTAAATACGGACCAAAAACTGAGAATAAATAATTTGTGCAGAAAGATAAGACATCTTTCCTAAATGGCTGTTGAATACCAAAGCCTGAAGCAAGCCCAAACCTACCTTAGAGTTCACCAAGACAAGCAAGTTCTATCGGAGCGCCTACAAGACCTACAACAAAGCATCCAGGATTCGTCACAATCATCCGGGTAAGCTTCATTTGCAGACATGGTGAAAAAAGCACCAATAACTATATCCACCCTACAAATGTTAGCTCTGTCGCTATTTATCCCAAGTATTAACTAAAGACCAGTGACGATACTAAATCATTGGTACAAAAAATTATCAGTCCTAATGAAATGAAGCTGCATGTGTGAGGACTTCGTAAGACGATAAATGGGTGTCATCATCAGCACGGACACCAAAGATGACATTGAGAAGCTGAAAAACTCAGTTCATCTCGAACCTAGAACCGGAGGAACCAGACCAAGAATTGTGCTAATTGGAGTACCATCAACTATGCAGGAGCAAGAGGTCTTTAAAAGTTTGTACGAGCTAAACTTGGCTTATAATCTCACAAATATGTCTAGAGATTCATTCCTGGCATCTATCAAGCTAAGCCATAAATCAGGAAAGAAGGGAGCTGAGACCTGTAACTACGTAATAGAGGTATCTGCTATTATTCGTAAAGCCCTCATAACCCAAGACAGAGTCTACGTGAATTGGTCTTCCTGTCATGTTAGAGACTTCACTCTGGTGGCCAGATGCTTTAAGTGCCAACAATTCGGTCACGCGGCCAAGACATGCAGAGCAGAGGCCTTCACATGCGGACATTGCGAGTGTCCAAAGACAGCAGAACCAGCAAAATATGCAACGTGCCTTCGATTCAAAAAACCTAGCAACCACAAGACATGTGACTTAGATTGTCCTGCCAAAAAGGTGTCCGAGCAGAGATATATTAACTCTGTAGATTACGAAGGCACCTAAGAGCGCCGTGTTTTAGATATTGGGCCCAACATTATTTTAAATTTCCATAAAATGACCTTGAGCTACTACGACGGTAAAATATTATGCTGACAAGACTGCTCTACTTTTTCACTTGATTCGGACAAGACAACTGGCTCCAAGGTCACCTACTAACTGTAAATGCTAAGAAAACAAAATACATAAAATTCACGATCAGCACTTAGTAATTTGCACACCAATGCAATGGCCTTAATAATTCGTGTAACTGCCCCTACACAATATCAATAACTAATAATATCTAGGTATCTTCTTGAATTTATATCTTTCAGTAACCACATTCTAGTTTTAAGTAATATAATACGAAAATTGATGTAAGTTTGAATAAAGACCTAGTCTCGTGCTTGCCCACGTTAAAAAGTTAGCCCTAAATAGCATAAATTATATTCATTTCATCATACAGATTTTAAGTTTAATAATTTTAAGTTTATTAATTTGAATATTTATAAGTACCTACTTTAAGTTATTAATGTTAGCCTTTTTTTCAGCCTGAGGTTTTCCTAGTTCAGGCATAGTGTAATTTTTTTATCTTTAATTAGATAATAATCCGCAATGTAAATCTTAGCGCTAAGGCAATGAATAAATATTTATAATAATTATTTTAAGCTATTCCAGACTATTATCTATCTCTGTACCAAAAGAGGCGTTTCATCAATATATGGAGCCTGGGCCTGCACTGTGTACACTACTCTAAAATATGGCTAAGCAATAAAGTAAACGTATTTAATTAGTTATTTTATTTAAATTGACTTCGTTCTAATGTACATTATGATTTTCTTCGACAAAGAGAGCAACACACAGCGCTACAAAAATATGGCGGATGGACGTGCGTGAAATGTCATTTTGACAACCTACATTTATCTGACAAAACTAAAACATCAAATCAAACAACACGACATGAAAAATATGTCAATGTCATGTCAAACGCCAATTATAAACCAACATGGCGGCCTTCAAATAGTGTTCACATAGTAAAAAACTTACCAGAAGAACTCTTCTTGTACCATTGCATTTGTCTTCAAATTAATGAAATTGTATTTTTCTTGTAATCTCCTATTTTTTCCTAATTTTTCTATGTAGTGTACATGGACCAGGCCCAGAATGAAATGGCTCCTTTCATGCAAATCCGTTCGGCCGTTTAGCCGTGATTGAACCACAACCATCCAAACATCTAAACATCCAAACATCCTCACAAACTTTTAAATTTATTATATCTATATATCTATAGGAGTAGTCCACTCAGTCACTGACAGACTCATCACGAAAGCTCGGAAACTACTGAGCCGAGGAGTCTGAAATTTGACACAGACATTCTTTAAATGATGTTACCGTGCAATAAGAACGGATTTTGAAAAATTCAACTCCTAAAGGGGTGAAATGGCTTAAAACTTATTTCATTTCATTTTATTTCATGTATTTCATTTCATTTCAAATGGGGGTTGAACGGTTGTATGAAAGTCCTATGTTTTTGAAGTTGGAGACATCAAAATCGGTTATCAGGTAGATAGTTCAAAATAATAAAATACCTATATAAGGTTTTTTTGAAATGGATGAAGAAGTCCTATGTTTTTGAAGTTAGGGAAATCAAAATCGGTTATCAGGTAAATAGTTCAAAATAATAAAAAACCAATACAACTTTAAAAAAAAAAACAACCTTCAGGGTGTTTAAATAGGGGATGAAAGTTTATATTGGATTTTTTTATCTATTAAGCCGGTGACCGGACGGTTACGGGACGGTGATGGGACTGTGACGGGACGGTGACTGGACAGTGATGGGACAGTGACTGGACGGTGAGGGGACGGTGATGGTAGGTAGAAATATGAAGTAGAGAAATAGCGGCAAGGATAATGAAAAAATTGTCTAGGATGGTATAAATAAATAAACGCGGACGAAGTCGCGAGCGAGACAACTAGTTATATTATAATTATAATATTAATAGGATTGATATTGGCATTTGGGGGTGTGCCTTCTAGCTCATCATACGTAGTACAAAGTATTATTATGAACATAGTATGGTAACGAGCGCATGAGCATTTTCAAATTGATTCATAATATTTCCCCAAAGGGGCTTATTCTAAAACCAATTGGCAATAAAGTTTGTTCAATACTACTTTTGGAAATTCACAATTTTTCATTGAAGAACCTCTATGCCAAATTCAACTGTTTAAGGTAGTCAGCCAACTTGACGTGGAAACTCTCGTAAGTTTAATAAATACGACGTAATGATGATAATAAGACCAGAAATAGCTAATTTGAAGAAGTTCGGGAAAAAACTGAAATAAAAATAAATAATAATAAAATATTTCGGACACACACGGTCAACTGATCCCAAACTAGGCATAGCCTGTACTATGGGTACCAGAGACTGATATACATAATAGATACATATTTAACACAAATCACACAAATGTTTGTCCAGTGCGGGAATCGAACCCGCGGCCTCCAGCGCAGAAGGCAGAGTTACTACCAACTGAGCTATGAGGTCAGTCAAAGAAGAAATTTTTATTTTTTTATTTTTTTATAATTAGTTTACACATAATAATGTGCTCTAATAATATTACAATCTAGCCATGCTGTAGGCTAATAAGTAATTTAACATTGATATAATTTTTTACAATAACTACAACTAAGAATGTGTCCACTAACACTTTTCTTACTGTCTCTATTTAAGGGGAAGACACTTTGTTTCTTGTGTTCTTGATAGGTAGCACTCGTTTGCACTTTCACTACATTACACTAATATTTAACACTATACTAGTTCGAATGGTTTTGTTCTTTTGAGTCTTCTCACTATGTCCGTGTTGTCGAGGAGCTGGATGGCCTCGACATTCACATGATTCATCATCATGTGAATGTCGAGGCCATCCAGCTCCAGCCTGTGTTCGTGGGCTTCTGCGTATTTTTTTATGACCTCGTCGACGAACTCGATATTTAGGTCCCGATGGAGGTCGTCATTTCTTATGTACCAGGGTGCATTTACGATTTCTCTGAGCACTTTGTTCTGGAACCCTTGTATAATAAGGATATTACTCTTTTTGTTACAACCCCATAGCTGTATACCATAGGTCCATACTGGCCTTAAGACCTGTTTGTAAAGAAGTATTTTATTGTGAACTGACAGGGCAGAATGCCTTCCAAGGAGCCAGTGCATCTTTTTGAATTTTATGATTTCTTTCCCGCTAATTTTCTTTAACTTTGTTGATAGAATAAGCCCCTTTCGGAATGGTATCCTATCCTACTAGTCCTACTAACATTATAAGTGCGAAAGTTTGTGAGGATGTTTGGATGTTTGTTGTTCAATCACGCCCAAACTGCCGAACGCCGGCTACTTTTTATCTTCATAGATAACACGCGAGCGAAGCTGCGTGCGGAAGCTAGTAAATATTAAAAAGCACCTTGTATAGGAAGGACCATTATGTACCAAAGGTGTGATGAAATGTTCATCTTTGTAAGTGACATCTGCGTGTCTCCTCCAGGTGTATCGTCCATACGGCGGCCAAGGTGATACGCAACATCTGCCAGCGCGGCACCGCAGATCAGCTGGATGTAATCCTGTCTGCGGGCTGCCTGTCGAACCTCTGCTCGCTGCTCGCGACGAGCTATTACCACAACGTCTTACTGCATGTATTGGAAGCACTGGTTGGCCTGACTCGAGAGCCCAAGCACATAGGGACAGTGCAGGACGCTCCTGAACTAACGACCCACCTCATAGCGATGCTGACACACAAGGAATGCTCATTGCAGGCCAGCGCACTCAGGACTCTGCGTAATATGCTCAGCGGCAACGAAACTCAGGTAAAAGTTTTTCCAATGTCTGTGCTGTTCGACAGTCCATAGTAAGAGCCGTTTTTCTCGCATACTCTTACCGCTTTATTCATAATCACTCATTAACTTTATCGGCTCGATAAAAGAATGTCCGTCTCTTTCTTTTGTTTACTGTTAGAAAAGGACAGGGCGAGAATTATTGAGCCAATAAAGTTAGTGACTGATTATGAATGAGGGCTTGACTGTTGGATCACCAGAGGAGGAGATCACGAGTCTGTAATGTTCGCTAGTTACTCACTTGTCACCGGTGAGTGGTGAAAAGTGAATAGCTTACAGTATTTGAATCTTTAAAACCAACAAGCTATTCACCACTCACCTGTGACTAGTGAGACGGCTCATTAAAATGTGACGGCATTTGGTGAGTGCTTGCTAGGACATCGAAGTCGCAACACCTATCTTCTCTGGACAGATGTATACACGTTCACTGACGAAATGGTCTGTTCAATCAACACAGTACATTATGGGTAATTAAATGGGCTTATTAAAACCCTTACCTGAGCCCTTTTAAGAGACGTAAGGTACAGCGTGATTTTCTCACTCTAAATTGAAGCAACCCGCCTGGGTACCTCCGCCTTACAGAAGATCGCATCCAAATAACATTATTTGTTTCAAATAATGTTGTGTTCCTGCGAAGAGTAAAGTTGCTCATATGGTGGGGTGAGGGGTTTCGGGGTCGGCAACGCGTGCGTGATGCCTCTAGTATTGCAAGTGTTCATAGGCTACGGTAACCACTTACCAACAAGTGGGCCGTAAGCTTGTTTGCTACCTTATTTGTATTATAAATAAGAAAATCTGACGAAGGTTGGTTGGTTCTAGCAGTCTCGCTGTAGGTATGTGTGGGAATCATTGGGGAATACGTGCTAGGGCCCGTATTTTATAACAGAACCAACTGAACTTTAAAAAGAATAAATAAGTCGTGAGCAGAATAAACTGTGTCGGAAGTAGCTTCAGATATTAAAAAAAAAATCTGAACCAAAATAAAAAAAAGCTTGGAGTACATCAAATTTTTCTTCGTTTGTCTAAAAATCCATGTGTACTACATAATTTATACCGCGCAAAACAATACGTCATACGCAAAGCTTATTTTTACTTTGGCTAAATCATTCTACTAGGTACTTCTTTGGACTAAATACGAATTTGTTTTTTGTGATTTATTCTTTTAGAAAATCAAATATCGAACAAAAATTGTTTTTTTTTCTATTCCAGATTGATCACTGCCTAGACGCGGGTGCTTTGGATGGTATTGCCGCTCTTCTGTCCAGCAAAGACGCTTCAGTAGTGACGGTACCTTGGGTCGTTAGGCTTACGCACACCGGGACGTATTTTTATTTTTGCTAAATGACACTTAAACTTACATATCTAGTAGTAATACGCCATAAATTCCTATGTTTATAAAAATAAAAATACTTTGCCACGCCGTCTCGGTGTGCGTAGGCCATTATTCATAATTCTTAGCCATTCAGTATGAGCCAAAAAGTAAATCAGTTTTCCATTAGGAACCTGGATTATAAACAACTTTCATTCAGTCAGCATATTTCCAAAATCTTATTTTTTGGGGAAGTAGGCTTTATTCATTTCGGGTTTGTCTGTTGGATTTTTTATGTACTGTAATTTTGGTGTAACAGGCGTAAAAGTATGCAATGTCCTTTAAGTGATAACTAAATAAATTAATGTTCGAATACTTTCGTTGCTGACAATACGCTATTCCTTTGTTCTCATTTACTGACTGTAAGTAGTAACTTTGTTCTACCCTGTTGTACATTATAAGGCCTTAATTACATTCTAGATGATTTATACAGCGAACTATTTTTTTGTACTGCCTGGGACATATTTTAGATGAATTATGCCTGCTCAGCACCTATACCATCCCCTATTCCTAGGCGGCCTTATCAACAGGAAATGACATGCGGATCTGACTAAGCCGCGGGTTTCACCATGAATGTTTTACTTCACCGTTTTGAGCTTACGTTAATGCGCACATAAAAAAGAATACAATAATTAATTGCTGCACGACCGAGATTCGAACGCACGACCTCCGGATCGAAAGTTTATGTATTGAGTGGCCTCATAACTCAGTTGGTAGTAACTCTGCCTTCTGCGCTAGAGGTCGCGGGTACGATCCCAGCACTGGACAAACATGTGTGATAAACACAGATGTTTGTTCTGTGTCTGAGTGTTAAATATTTATCTATTATGTATAAAAGTCTCTGGTACCAATAGTACAGGCTATGCCTAGTTTGGGATCAGTTGACCGTGTGAATACGTCCGGAATATTTAATTATTTATTTCCCACTTGGTAAATCTAGGTACCTTTTATGTAGAATGCGAGACCTCTGTCCGCATTCTACATAAAAGGTACATTAATATTCCGGACGTATTCACACGGTCAACTGATCGGCGAACCACTATTTATATATTACTAGCTTGCGCCCAGGGCTTCGCTCACGCCTTGATAAAAAGTAGCCCTTATGCTATTAACCTGCTACAAAAATATGAAATCTATAGTCATTGCAGCAATAGAGAGCGAAAAACGGGCATATTTTAATCAAAACATTAATAGTAACATTGGGAATCCAAAACGGCTGTGGAAGAACTTAAAAAATTATATCATACCTAATAAAAAACAGACAGCAGAGCTTCCGCCGCAGTTTGATGACCCTGATGCTATTAATGTACATTTTCTTAACGTGCCTGGAGCCCAGTATGTAGAACTTTCGCAACTCACATTCTTCGAGTTTCATCGGCATGGCACTGAAACCTTTTCTCTTCAGCCTGTAAGTGATTACACAGTGCATAAAGTCATTGAAGGGTTTAGGTCCAACGCCCAGGGCATAGATGGCATCTCCTTGGATATGCTACTCATGTCCTTACCACAATCATTATCCACCATAACAGCAATAATTAATGGGTCAATATCCAGTGGCATTTTCCCAGAGTTATGGAGAGTGGCGGTTGTTAAGCCAATACCAAAGAACACTCAACCTGCTTCTCTTAGCGACTTAAGACCAATAAGCCTTCTGCCTTGTGTCTCTAAGATATTGGAAAAGATTGTCTGCATACAGATGATAAAGTTTCTGGAGGATCATCAGATACTTCCTGAAGTACAGTCTGGTTTCCGGAAAGGGCACAGTACATCAACCGCTCTCCTGGATGTAGTCGACAGTTTATTGGCTGCGCAGGATGAGGGTATGTGCAGTATCCTGGTACTGCTGGATTACTCCAGGGCCTTCGATTCTTTAAACATCCCATTACTTCTTTCAAAGCTTGCTTATTATGGTTTTGATACAAAAACTATTAAATGGTTCTCCAGCTACCTTAATTGCAGACAGCAGTGTGTGGAGCTGAGGCTTCTGAATGGAAAAACTACAAGATCCCCGCCTCGCCCAGTTCCTCGGGGGGTCCCTCAGGGTTCAATACTCGGCCCTATCCTCTTCATCCTGTTTAGTGCCGACATAGTAAGCAAGATCTCTTTCTGCCGTTTTCATCTCTATGCTGATGACTTGCAACTGTATAAATCCTTCCTACCATCAGACTATGCCAGAGCTGTAACAGAAATTAATCAGGACTTAGAAAGGATCTCTTTTTGGTCCACATCAAATTCACTGGTCCTCAATCCATGTAAATCAAAATACATGCTCATTGGTACAAAACCAGGTCTCAGCAAACTTAACTATGAAAATATACAGATAAAGATCAATGGTGAGTCTGTTGAATATGTTACTGAGGCTAAAAACCTTGGGCTGATTCTGGACAGTCAGCTTCGCTTTGAAACTCATGTGGCTGATAGTGTCCGCAACTCACTCTACCGTTTGAAGGTTCTGTACAAAATTCGACCGTATCTCAATGAGGAAGTCCGTATGACCCTATGTGAATCTTTAGTTCTATCTCGCTTAAACTATTGTGATGTGGTCTATGGCCCATGCCTTTTGAGTCGGACTGATAAACTGATTCAGCGAGTCCAAAATGCCTGTGCCCGTTTTTGTTTTAATGTCCCGCCATGAACACATATTACACCCTTTCTCAATGCCTCAAACTTATTAAAAATGAAAGCGCGTAGGTTTCTCCATCTTGCAACCCTTCTCTTTGGCCTTACAGCAAATCAAATACCTCAATACCTTTTCAATAAGCTAAAATGGGCCAGCGAAAGCTCGCGATATCCACGTCGTGCATGTACTCACGTGGTTCTGTTGACGCCGAGGCACAAATCCGTAGCATTTCGGGGTTCCTTCCGATTTGCTGCCACTAAGTGCTGGAACGACCTTCCCCCACCGGTTCGTGCCCTGAAAACGGTTGTAACTTTTAGATCAACCCTTAAAAAGGAGCTTCTAATCTTGCAAAAGTGCGCGTGATAGGTATATGCTTGTACCTACTTACCAAATGGTATGGCCCGCAAGGTAGCGGTGGGACTTTGCGGACAATGGATATTTATTTCCCACGAACTCTCCAGCACTCTTTTCACACTGATTTATCTTTACACTCATGTTACACTGTTGTACCTAGCTGTTTATCACGGCGCGTTCACTTTGTTCACTTTGTTCACTTTTTGCACTGTCTCCCATCCTCTTTTCGGTTATGCACAGAGAACACTAGTAAGTAGTAAGTATGTACACACGCACTGATAATTCCAATGGAATTTTCCACAAAAAGACTAAAAACATTATTTACCTACTACAATGCATTTTCCACTCCATCTTTGTTTTTCCTTTAGCCCCGCGCCAGTCGGGCGCCAGTGTTGCCAGCCCTGGAATTTGATTTTCTGACGAATCGGAAATACAATTACACAATTTAAATTATGATCAATTTCTCTATATTATTACTTAATTTTATTTCATTTGCACACATTTACCTACATTTAATTACTTTACATTTATCATTTCATTATATATCAAATCATCAATCTATCATATCCTTTTAAATATTATTTTATTACCTGTTATTTATTTATTTATGCTATATTAATTTATCTAAAAACACACTTGCGCGTTACTAGTACCGGAGTGACACCCTTCCCACTCTAGTGAGAGTCTAGGGTAGGTAATGTCCCTGCGATCGTGAGGTCTTACTCCACAGGTCCTATCTGAAAACCAGCGCTGCTACGCCTCGGCGGAGCAGCAATAAGCTGAGATAGGACCTTTTTGACTCATGCCACTGCAGCGTAGACATTTCTCGCCATAAGTAGGTATCACCAGTTGGCACCCACTTTATAGGGTTAGGCGCCTGCTTTTCTGCTAATGTGTAGTTTATTAATTTTTTATTTTATTTTATTTTTTATGTTCACTGTTAGCCTACCTACCTACTAAGTGCCTAAGTTGTTTGTTTTTTGTGATTGTAACCTTCTGTTGTTTCTTCCGATTGTTTTTATCTCTGTCTATGCTGTATTTGTGTGTGTCGAATAAATGATTTATCTATCTATCTATCTATCTATTATAATAGGTAAATAACTTTATCTATTCCAAGTTTCCACGAAATCGGTTGAGCCGTTATGGCGTGATTGAACAACAATCATTCAAACATACTACAAACTTTTGCATTTATAATATTAGTAGGATAGTTTATTACAGTTTTATTATGACCGGTATGTACTTACTCATTTTCTGTTCAGGAAGCAGCTATTGCGGTATCTAAGATTCTTGCGGGATCGCACCGGCAGATACAGCAGGCGCTAGACAAGCGAATCCTGATACAACTGGGCGTTTTGCTGGCATGCGAAGGCGCAGAGTGAGTGACTTTCATCATCATCATCATCATCCACAGCCTGACTTCACCCACTGCAGGGTATAGGCCTCCCTTTGTATGCGCCGCAGCTGGATGAGACTAGTCTAGATCGCTAGACTAGTCTAGATCGCTAGATTCTGCCACTTGGGCGTACAAACATTTCAAATAACATTACCATCTATTAATTTAGTTCTATTAATCTGTCTCTAAAACATTGTCAAAAATTAAGTTGTGTAGATCTGAGTTTGTCTACTAGGGGGTGCATTTCAAAACTTCAGAGTTTCGAAATTTCGGAGATGTTCCATGTCAGCATGTTCTGTAGTTTAGAAATTGACAAACTCAGCTTTGAAACTTCGAAAGTGTATTAAATAAAAAAACAAAAAAAAACCAGCGTTGTCTACCATACTTGGGAATAAAAGTCATCAGGCTATTTTAATATAATACTCCGTGTAAAGTGTAAATAAACGTATTTTGAATTTGCAAAACGTATATTCAATCATCTGCGGGTCTTCTCCAGGTGCCGGGCGGCAGTGGTCACCGCCATCAGCAACCTCTGCGAGCACGGCACCGCGCAGCAGCTGAAGGCGCTCCTGCTGGGCGACTGTCTGCCACTGTACTGCGAACAGCTCGCGTCGCCCAGCACCGCCGTCGTGCGGCTTGTTCTCAGAGGACTTACGAGATTGCTGAAGGCACGTGTGTAGGCTACTGAGTACACTTAACATCAAGAGTAAATTATGGTCAAACAATGTTCAATAAATATTTTTGACTAGCTTCCGCCCGTCGCTTCGCTCGCTTGGTATCGACAAAATATTATAGATATACAATTTTAGATTACTCAGTATTAACAAAGACAACTTAGTAGTATTATAAAGCAGTGAACTTTCTATAGATTAGCAATGAAATAAATTTGATAATATAAGCAGCTCTTGCAATAATAAGTTTGTAAATTTCGTAAAAGTCATCAACTTCTGTTGCTACCGAAGACAAAAATGACATTGGTGTAGAATAAAACGTCCTCAGAGCGCCATATTACTGACATGCTACTGATGGGATGTGCAAATAAAAAAAAAATTAACCCCACTTTACATGTTACTACCACGTAACGGTACCAAGAAAAACCCTTTTCTCGAAATGTTCTATTTCATAGATTTGTAGGTATATGACTGTATCCATTAGGTATATGCATTCTTCTATTGTTCGTAGCAAAGCATTTTTTTTTCCTTTTTTTAATTCTTCGATCTTGATCGTCGATACTTACTTATACATATGTACTTACTTACCATCTCATTTTTGCAGGAGGCTGATAAAAAAGAGGAACAAGAGGATCTTTGCATCAAGTTGGAAGAAATGGGCGTGGTCGATAGCATAGACAATCTACAACATCACGAAGACGAAGAGGTTTGTATTCCTGTGCCCACACTGTACGCAATATGTCCTCTGCTGGGGCTCGTTGTGCAGTTGCGCGTGACCGATCGCAGTGGCGGCGAAGCGAGGAGGAGGAGGAAGGGCACAGCGAGATTTTCTCGTTCTAAATTGGAGCAGGATTGGAGCTACCTGCGCCTTACAGAAGATCGAATCGCAGCCAAATAACATTATTTGTTTCAAATAGTGTTGTGTTGAGCTCTTTAGGGGGGAGGGGGTTGTCGCGTGCGTGATCTGGTATTGCAAGCGATCATAGGCTACGGTAACCGCTAACGGTAACTTTAACAGGTGAGCCGTATGCTTGTTTGCCACCTTAGAGGCGTAAATTAAAAAAAAAAAAGTTTTGCTAAACAATGAAACTCAAACCTTATTTACAGATTTAAGCGAAAAATACATGACACCGAAGCACAGAGGCCGCTGTGTTATTACTCTACTCCGAAATTCGTGGGTTCGAGACCGGTCGTGCACCAATGAGTTTTACTATTCTAAAATATTTAAGTGCGCAGTGCGGTGTAGGAAAAATATCGTGAGAAATCCAATAAGTATTCTTAGCTAGATGGGCTACCTGTCACGTATCAAGACATTTTAGGGATCTGGATCCCGTGGAAATTTCTACTATTCTTGGTGATAATCGTCCGATTAACGTCGTGAGCCGATTTCATTTTTTTATTCATAATATCTTTAATAAGGGCTTTTTGTGTGAACTTTGTCAAAGAAATCACAAAAATATTGAAGTATCCAATAATCATTTCCGTTTTCAGGTGTACGACCTCACGACTCATCTCATAAACACATATTTCAGCATGGAGGGTGTAAAAGAACAGACCGAAGCGAAGATGTAAGTACCTATATGTAAATACAAGGTGGAATTTTGTAATGCCACCTGAAGGGAGGTACTCTTAATACTGTAGATATAAAATTTTACTCAAAGAAAACATTCCATTATTTCTGAAACGAAAGAAAATTGCATTCAAAGATCGAAAATTTGCTTGACATACACGGTAATCGAACCGACTAATATCTGTAATAATTACACCCTTTACTTTTATTGCATCGATCGTTAGGGTCTGTTGTTGAATTTAGGGTATTTTCCACTGAGTCTGTGGGAAAAACAAATTTCAAGGTTGGCAGCACTGAAGCTACGCGACGCGGTCCTACGAATGGTAAAAAACACGAGAGAGATAGAGACGCATGTATGTTGGGTGACTTGACTGTCTCAGACATTTGAGACGTTTTCGTCTTTGGAGTTCTTGGTTCATGATTTTTAAAACGATTTTATACTGTGTGTAAATAAACTTATTTTGAATTATCTGCATATAGCCATGTGTAAGTCACTCAAAAAACCTGAGCTGCACATCAGCTCGCAGCTCACACTCTTGAATCAGACCTGATTCGCAGGTCAACAGCTCAAAACAGCTCAAACTTTCATTGCCGCTCAAGTAGATCTATGAATGAATTCAGATGAATCAGGTAAAGTAAAGCAAACAATGTTATGGGTACTAGCAATCAGTTCATCAAACAGGTCAGCTATTCTATTATGGACTTCTTGGTGTCGAAAATAAAACACAAATTGCTGTCGTATGAAGTCGTTTCGAATCAGAAACCAGGTCAGCTTTACTGACATAGACCATAACAAGTTGAAAAAAAAAATACAAAACAATTTTGCTGGGTGTCGCGGGTCGTATGACTCAACAGATAAAGTAGACTTGTTTTGAGCCGTTTGCGCTGTTTGGCAGCGGCTAGATCTGTTTACCTGCGGATCAATACCCTGTGATTTGATCTGAATTGTTTTCTCCAGATGCCGGGTGGCATTGGTCATCGCCAACAGCAACCTCTGCGAAGACGGCACGGCGCAGCAGCTGACGGTGTTGGGCGGCTGTCTGCCGGTTTACTGCGATCAGCTCGCGTCGGCCGAGCCCGCCGTCGTGCGGCTTTTTCTCACAGAACTGACGAGATTGCTGAAGGCACGTGTGTAGGCTGCTGAGTACAGTCAACATCAAGAGTAAATGATGATCAGTGTTTCAAAAACAAGCTAATCATAATACAGTATAATAGCAGTGAACTATATATTAGTACTTACCTACGTTACTACTTACTACTTACCTATTAGTACGTACTTACCACCCTTACCTGGTCGACATTCCACAGTGTCGAACCAAACGTTTCTGCTCCACCTTTATTATAAGCACTGGCAAAGAGCGGAACGATCTGCCAGCGTCTGTTTTCCCGGATGAGTCCAATCTAGGAGTCTTCAAATCTAGAGTGAATAAGTTCCTTCTGGTAAAGCGTGCTCCATCTTAGGACACATCTCACTTGCAAAAAAGAGATGGTGGTCAAACGCCTAAGCATCTCCAATAAAAAAATAAAAAAAGTACTGAAATAAATTTATCAGGTTAAGCAGTAATTCATTTCTAAAGCTATAAACTTCTGTATGGAGTAGCATGAAGCGTCCTTAGAGCGCTATATTATTAACTTGCCACATGATGGGCTATGGAAATGAAAAAAGAACCCCACTTGCCCACTTCACATTTAAAGTACCAAGAAAAACTTTTATCATTTTTTTATTTCATAGCTTTGTAGGCGTCACCATTATATGTATTCTTCTATTCTACCATTATATGTATTGACTGGCCTCATAGCTCAGTTGGTAGTAACTCTGCCTTCTGCGCTAGAGGTCGCGGGTTCGATTCCCGCACTGGACAAACATTTGTGTGATGAACACAGATGTTTGTTCTGTGTGTGGGTTTTAAATATTTATCTATTATGTATATCAGTCTCTGGTACCCATAGTACAGGATATTTTAGTTTGGGATCAGTTGACAGTGTGTGAGATGTCTGGAATATTTATTTATTCTCTTTCTATATTATATGGGCTATGGAGAGAGCTATGCTCGAAGTTTCACTGATAAGATCCGAAATGAGGAAATCTGCAGAACCGTCAACCGTTGGCGAGTCAAAGTCAAAAGGCTTTTATTTCAATAAAATCACAAGGATCACTTTGAAACGTCTTAGAAACTAGGTGAAGCTATGCCTGTTCCTCGCGACCGAGCCTAGAAGAATCAGGCAACAAACACGGCTTGGTGCCTATATTTTTTTTCGATGATCCCTTTTCACAAAATGGAATTTAAAGGTTCAGTAAAGGTTCTCGAATCGCAACAACGAACCAGGCGACGCAGTCTTGGAAGGCCCCCCCACCCGATGGATCGACGTTATTGTGAAGGTTGCGGGAAGTCGGTGGATGGAAAAGACTAGGTCGTCGTGGAACTCTTTGGGGGAGGCCTATGTCCAGCAGTCGACTTCTGTCTTCTTTCTGATTCGATCTTGAACTTCGGTGCATACTTACCATCTCATTTTTCAGGAGGCTGATAAAAAAGGGGTACAAGAGGATCTTTGCATGAAGTTGGAAGAAATGGGCGTTGTTGATAGCATGGACAGTCTACAACATCATAAAGACGAAGAGGTTTGTATTCCTGTGCCCACTGTCGGCACTCGGTCCACTGCTGGGGCTCGTTATGCAATTGATTCGCTAAACAATGACACCCAACCTTATTTATATATACTACATACCTTTAAATACCATCGCATCCACCCCTGACACCAAGTGGAACAGCTCTCCAAGAAAAGCTACACAAATAATATTTGGACCTAAGGTGGGACACTAATCTTAATAGGCAATTTCAAATAGACCACACTAAATCGAAGCAATCTTATAACAGGGTCACTTCGTAAAAGGTCATAGGCCCTTTTCGGGGCCACCATACCTCAACCTGGTCACTAACCTAAGACAGGATGACCAATAAAGAATCAGTGACAAGAAGAACTTCATAAAAGCGATACATCTTATTAGATGTGATTGTACTATGATCAAAAAATTCGCCTTAACCACTTTTGAAACTGTTTCGCTTGCACACGTTAAAGTAAAGCCTTGTCTCTACTGAAAAAAGTTTTGAATTTGACATTTGAAGGCTTACGTATTGCAAGCCCCATATAAGTCAAACTCAAACTTGACATTATCAAGTAGAGATAAGGATCGTTTGAAAATACATTTTAGATGACATATCGCACGGCGTATGAACACGGCTTGAGCCTGTCCGGCCTATTCCTTTATTCACTGTGAGCCTTTGAACGTAAACCATTCATTTTATGACTTTGTTTTTGAAAAACAGTCAGTCATACAGATCAGACTGACTGTTGTTCAGTTGCAACCAAAAACAAATACTAAGTAGTTACTTATTATTCTTACATAATCTATCTTAAGTTAGGGCTCTTTATGTGAACTTTGTCTTAATCATAAAATAATTGAAGTATTCAATAATAATTTCCTTTTTCAGGTCCACAACCTCACGGTGCACCTCATTAAAACATATTTCAGCATGGAGGATGTGAAGGATGAGAACGAAGCGAAGGATGAGAACGAAGCGAAGGATGAGAACAAAGCGAAGGATGAGAACAAAGCGAAGGATGAGAACAAAGCGAAGGATGAGAACGAAGTGAAGGATCAGAACGAAGCGAAGGATGAGAACGAATCGAAGGATGAGAACAAAGCGAAGGATGAGAACAAAGCGAAGGATGAGAACGAAGCGAAGGATGAGAACAAAGCGAAGGATGAGAACGAAGCGAAGGATGAGAACAAAGCGAAGGATGTGAACGAAGCGAAGGATGAGAACAAAGCGAAGGATGAGAACGAAGAGAAGGATAAGAACAAAGCGAAGGATCAGAACAAAGCGAAGGATGACAACAAAGCGAACGATGACAACAAAGCGAAGGATGAGAACGGGGCGAAGGATGAGAACAAAGCGAAGGATGAGAACGAAGCGAAGGATTAGAACGAAGCGAAGGATGAGAACGAAGCGAAGGATGAGAACGAAGTGAAGGATGAGTCTTTATAGTGTACGGTGATGTACATTGATTAATTAGTGCAACTTATGTTGCACTATTTAATCAGTTTCCCATAAATACGCTAACCATCTGCACCACCAAGTCACTAGGGGTCCAAGCGGATTTCTTTGAGACTTTCAATCGGCTCGACGCGTCGTAAGCGATACCCACATGGGAAACCATCTTACGACAGATGGTTTCCCATGTGGGTATCGCCTACCTAATTTTGGGTAGGTACTTTATATTTTGTGTATCATTTGAATTCGAAGCGAAAGGCCGCTATCTAAACGCACACAAATTATTAGTAGGTATATTCGTGTTTATTTTCATGCAACAAGAATAAACGATGATGAACGGCGTGATTGAATAACAAACATCCAAACATCCTCACAAACATTCGCATTTATAATATTAGTAGGATAGGATAGTAGGATGTATAAACCTACCTACATATTGTTACATTATATTTTTTTATGACAATAAATTTGCCGCATAGGTACATAATCATTTTGTTTTTTATTTTATATGACAGAGGAAAGTAATGGTCTGCCATACAAAATTACTCTATGGTCTCTCGCTGGCTGTACCCACGCTTTCCTTGCTCCCTGGTTCATGGCCTGCACTTTTTTTAGCAGTGTGCTGCATCGCAACTTATCGTGCACGTATAAAAGCTTCAAGCAATTAGGTACAACTAGATATTATATATTTCAAAAATGATCCTTGTTAATCAATGAATAAAACCTAGTTCTTCCAGCTCCCGTCACGAGTCGTGTGGGATAGCGGACAAAGCGGTAGCAGTGGGGAAATCTCGCGCGCATGTACGCTAACTAGGTATTATAGCAAAAAATCATAAGACTACTACATAAAAATGCCTTCTGCAGTTTCTTCGCGTATTTGTACGAATGTAGGGCCCAGCCTCATAACTAACTAACGGCGAATCACAAAATCGAATTACTAGTATAGTATTATGTTATCCTGTGTTATAGGGTACTCTGTGAAAGAGTGGTCTCAAAATATCACATCCTAGCATATATAAGCGTGCGTATATTATCTGTACAGGTTGTCAAATATCACGGAAGGTCGTACCATAGATTATAGAAGGAAGGAAGAATCGTCTTCTTCATATTCTTTCATTTCTTAAAGTAAAATAAGAAGAAGAGGAGCCTTCCTCTTCTTTCACTTTGCTTGCAAGACCTTATTCATGCAAAGTGATGTTTTGCTGTCAATTTAATTTACAAAATTATTGTTCAATTGTATATAATATTGTGAAAATTAACGTGGTCGTGTTTTACGTACTTAAGTAAAACACGGCCTAATATTGTTTCAATATAGCGCACAAGGTGAGTTAAATAAAATTATTGTTGTGCGTAAGACTTGGTGTTCAGGCCTAAAATGCTATAGTCATAGCCAGCCCGAAAGGGAAAAACATTTAAAAAAAACAATAAATTAAATAAAACTGTCAAAGTGTCAAATTGTGGAGCGAAAACCAGAGTCAGTCAATAACCTGTCAAGACGTCGAAAGATGGAACGAATAAATTTTAAGTTTAAAAGCGTAGTGTTTATTTAAACTAACGCGTTGCGTGCTCATTGCTAAATTGTTCTAACTATATATCGTAGTGTTTATAATTCTCTTCGAGTTGGAGGATAATAGTGTTCTGTGGGTGCATTGAGGTGCATGCAGCCTGCAGTGCAAGTTCTGGAATTCAGTCTCATCGTCTTTAGGGTTTCATTCAGTTAGTACTGGCAGTGGCTGTGGTGCGCTGAAGAATCTATTGATGTTTCAGTAATTTTCTTATTCATGAATTTAATTTCAAACGTCGATTAGTCAAAATAGTTCGGTTCCAAGATGGAAGATCTATACGATAATTTAGAAAACTTTACAGAAGAGACGACTAATGCAGAAGTAAGTAATACTTCACAAATTATATGCCAACGAATTATTCAATAAGTGTTAATATCGCTGCTCGTTATTTTAGTTGCGGGAGGAAAACAAGATCTTGAAAGTCAAACTTGAGGAGTATGCTGTCGCTTTGGATAATTTACAAAAAGTAAGTTACATTCATGAACAACTGGATGGCGATAGGTAGGCACCAAAACATTGTGGTATTACCAATTGTAGTCACTACTAGTCACTAGTCATTGATCCCTCCTCCTGTTATAAAACCACCAATACCTATGAGTTTGAACAGATTCACATTGAAATTGTAGACAATCTTGCAGGAATTTGACATGCTGTCATCAGAACACAAGAAGTTGGAGATGAACTATTCTTCATTACTTAAAACAGCAAGATCTGAAATTGAAAGGAAGACTCAAACCATTACTAAACTGAACATAGAGTGAGTAGTAAAGTTATTATGAGTTGCACCTTTTTGATTTAAGTTAATGTTTAGGCCTGAATCCTACTAATAATATAAATGCAAAAGTTTGTGAGGATGTTTGTTACTCAATCACGCCATAGCGGCTCAACCAATTTCGTTGAAACTTGGAATATAAAGAATTATTTACCTAGAATAGCATAAAGGCTACTTTTTATGTAGCTACCACGCGAGCGAAGCCGCGGGCGGAAGCTAGTTCATAATAAAGCTCATGCATTGAAGCCCCACCTCTGATCTGACACTCTTAGGCTCGTATTCAGAGACACGACTCAAGCATAGATTTAATCACAGATCAGCTGAACTCTATTTAAGTATTGAATCTCTTCTCAAACATAGCTTTTATTTAAGAACGGTACTTAAACTACTCTCAGCTGAATCGAGTTTCAAATCTGTACTCATGTGATTCAGCCTGTTCTCGTTTACATTTTGATTTATTTATAGTTTTCGATCCGTTTTACGCATAAATTTTAATAGCCAGGCTGGGAATATGATAGAGCTTCCAATAAAGTGAAGTATAATTATTATCAAATTACGTGTAACGGAACGCTTAAAGAAAATGTCAAAGTCAAATGTTGTGCTCTCAATTAATTTTACAAAACTTGTGTAATTATGAATAGTTTTGGCGGTTGGATTAATTTGAAAAATAATACCCCGAACAAGGATTCCCTGTGTTGTGGGTATCACATAAACCACGAGTACCATGGTACCACAACACCCAGACCCAGAACAAGTATGCAGATCATGCAAACATTGTCCCGCAGGATGATAATATCGGGAATCGTGATTTTGTGAATTCTTATTAAATGGT
The DNA here is from genome assembly GCA_947579855.1 of Anticlea derivata. Classification (NCBI taxonomy): domain Eukaryota; kingdom Metazoa; phylum Arthropoda; class Insecta; order Lepidoptera; family Geometridae; genus Anticlea; species Anticlea derivata. The sequence continues at coordinate 4,014,108 of OX388262.1, forward strand.
AGGAAATAAAAGATTGTCTGTAACGCATTTACATTTTTTTTAATAAAATACCTAGTAAACTTGTCTATATTTTTATAATGTACCTATTTACATACCTACTTTATAATTTGTATTGTAAATGCGAGAATAACTCTTGTCTGTCTGTTACCCTATCTATCACTGTCCGGGTCGTATGATGGGGGTATTGCTCAATATCGTGGTATTCCGGCATTTCCTCGTTAGCTAGGATAGAAATGTGAAGTAGATCTCCATTACCAGCTGAAATGACAAAGTAACATTGTTTGTTAGTACTTAGTGGAAGGTGTACCTATGTAAGGCGAGGTAGGTAGGTAAACTTATTACCTGAAATGATGCAGTAGCGTAATATCGCAAACACACCAAAACTTGCAGTGCCATCGTTACGGGTAGCCCTCTGCTGATAGGGCGCTGGCGTTGGTTTATATTTTTCACGACACCTCTGGAGAATCTGGTTCTTTTCCATAAACTCACTACTTCCAATGCGAAGGGATCGTCAGCGTCCCATATTACGCATTGGATTTTGAACTGATTTGATTTCGTCGTTTCATTGAAAATAGATAACTCTTTATTCGTATACCACATTAAACTTAACAAAATATCCATATTATATCTTCAAATATTTACTTCTTTATTGCTTTTTTTGCACCAAATACAACAAAATCTATTTTTAAGTGTGGTCCGGAGCACGCTTGAGTGTAGATCTCATTTTCCTTTAAATAATGTCAAATCAAATCTAGATTTAAGTACCGATTTCGTCTGATTGACGTTTCAGAATAAGCATTTACTCAGGTGAACTGTGATCATTGAATCTATACATAAGTACTGTTCAAGAATTAGAATCTCTACTCAAATCGAGATTTAAGTACAGATCAACGCTTGAGTCTTGTCTCTGAATACGAGCCTTACTCTGCTCAGCCAACCACTTCTTTTTGATCAGTCAAGTGCGACCATAAACTGCATGATGTAATTGTACAGCTGCCAGATAAATCCAAATACCATATACATACATGCATTTTATTTTTTATAATATTAAGTAAAAGTCAAGATATGTACAGAAACATCTAACATAAGCAAAAAATAGGTAACTACCTTAGATCTTAAAATTAGTGATAAAATGTGTTAGAATTAAGCTGAAATCGGAACGCACTGCGACTTGGCGCTTATAACGAAATTGCGAGTGGTCTCAGTCACCTTAGTAGCAGGGACTTGAAACGGTTGTTAAATTTCGGTATTTAACCAGTCTAAATTAGCGATATCATATTCTCAACCTTTCTCACAAGACGAAAGCGGGCGAGAGGCCCCGCTTGGGGAGTGTCGTAATTCGAATTGTAAAATTTTGTCGTTGGGAGTAAAAAATAATCTTTTTCCAAAGCCAAATTCACTTAATACGCACCGGCGGGTGTGCGCCGCTGCCGTGGGGGATGCAGGACTATTTGCGTTAAGTAACGGTACCGTTATTATATCAATAATATTTTTCGGTAAACCTCTATTTTTGGTACCCTTATATTTCGATACCATAATATAGTGATACCGTATTTTTTGGATACCGATATATTATTGATATGACGTCATATCTGAAGATAAGGGTATCCCAGTTTTGCGGTAATTCAGTCCCTGCTTAGTAGAATTAATAACCTGGCAAGGCAACTGTCCCAGTTTTGGAGCTGTTCCAGTCGCCTGTGTTCTCCTCACCCCACCAACATCTGGCACTGAGGGGGTTCTGGGGTCTTGTCAATTTAGTACCTAGGATATGTAACCACCTGGACAAACACCCAGAAAAACAAGCAAAAGTTGGGAATATGTCAAAAAAGCATGGAAAGGAGCATACTAGGATACACAAGGTTAGACAGAAAGCGAGCCACAACCATAAGAAAAATAACAAAATGGGAAGATGCCAAAACTTGATCAAAACACTTAAATGGAGATGGGCAGGTCACATACTCAGGGAGCAAATACCAAAATGGACCAAGGCTTTAACAAACTGGACCCCCCGACACAACACAAAAAGAAAAAGAGGCAGACAGCTCCATAGATGGTCTGATGACATAAAGAAAATCACTGGCCCACTTTGGACAAGACTGCCAGGAGATAGGGAAGAATGGAAAAGGCTGGAGGAGGCCTTTGTGTCATAGACACGCTAAACAATGTGTATGATCCTAGTGATTTTATTGAAATAAAAAACCTTTGACTTTGAGTAGAATAGAAATAATATTTATATAACAATACTTATGTATGTGTAGCAATAAAGGCTTTGAAATTGAAATATTATGTAACCACAAAGAAATGCCATCGGGCACCTTGACTAGGAGTGGGCCTCTTGCCGTTCCATTAAAAAATATATGGAAATAGGCTCCAATTTAAAACACTTTGAATGAAGGAATACATATAGAAATAAGGAAGGTATTCCATACGAGTGTTTGAGCGTCGTCGCGTTGGCGCCCTATGCTCTTTCTTTGTGGCTTGCCCCTTAGTCATTTTTAATGCTGTCGTATGGCCGCTAGGTGTGTGTGTGTGTCTGTGTACAGATAAAGTTCGGCTATAGTAGTAGTAGGTAATTAGGTTAAACCCACTTCATAAATTTTGTCTCGTGTCTGAGCTGTTGTTTACTACCTTTTTTTCTTACTCATAGTTTGTTTTATTTCAGAAAAGATGCCATGGTGCTCAATTCTATTCAGAACCGAAAAATACACCGGAACAGAAAGATAGTTCCAATAGATAAACTAAAGAACAACAAGGCAGAACCCAGGCTTGGACAATCTAATGAAACTCAGTTTAGTAGTGACAATAGTACTAAACCAAGCTTTCCCAAGCAGGTTCCTAATGAAAGGTACTTATCCCATGACTTTTTAGTCTTCTACAAATAAATACATCAGTACAAGCAAATGTTTGTGGCACTGAAGTTAGGCTGCGGATGGTTGCACCAATCCAGCCAGGTTTTAACTTATATGTATTTGCAAGTGGTCTGCTTATAATTTCCAGGAAAGCTGATAACAAGTGCCCTTCAAGTCATTTGACATCTCCTCGCAGAAATATTGAAACAAGATTTTTAGATATCGCCAATAATGCTGTTAGCAATACCAATGTTAACAACGCCAGAAACAATGAAATCAAAGAAAATATTAAGATCAAAGATGATGGAGAAAGGTCCAGGGCACGGATCACTAGCAGAAGGAAATCTATGCCAGTTTTCAGGTAAATGGTTTCATACTTTGTTGAACATATTTAGTACAATGGGGGATGGATTCCATGCAGTGATGACATTTTGAAGGTTGTAGGAAGTTGATGTATGAAAAGGTTCAAGACCATTAATCATGGCACTCATTTGGGTAGACATGTCCAGCAGTGGACTTCTTCATGCTGATGATGATGAATTTTTAATTTACTACTTTTTGCAATTAATAAAGTAATAATTCATCATAGCAGTATCTAGTTGAATGGTTCACCAATAGGCCCATTTTACAAAATGTAAGATATTATGTGTTATGTACCTAAGTATATAATGAAAAAAGATATGATGAAAATAGGCTTACATCATACTGTAGCCAAAGCATGGCTGGCTATTATGACATATTTATGACATCCTCATAAAACATGGTCTCGTATATTTCAATATGTCTAAATGGGGTAGTCTGAAGCACTGTAAAGTAATGTTTGGAACATTACATTTGGCACATTCCATTCTACCGAAAGCATACATTTTATTTTATTTTAGCATGGACTGTTCTAAATTCAGCACTGACGAAGATGAAGTAGCCAGTAATGGAAGTTCTAAAGAATATGTAAGAAAAGAGCAAGCTGAAAGTAGATATCTGGCCAGGGACCCCATTGAAAAACCAACCATGGAAGGAAAAACCTCTGGTCATCATGATTATTCAAAAGATACCAGAAGTAGGTACAGTAAATTTGATAGTGATAAATATAGAAGTCGAGACAATAATGATTCATTTCAAAGGTACAGAAGAAACCGTAGTCAAGATAAAAGTAGGAAAAGAAGTCCTGATAAAAGAAGAGGTAGCCGAGAGAAAAGAAGAGGTAGTTCAGATAGAAATAAAAGAGAAAATCTTGACCATAGTGAAGAATTCTACAAAAGGCAAGAATACGATCGGCGCCGCAGATTAGTTAGTCCACCTAAAGATAAAATGTATTATGATTACAAACACAGAAGCCGCGATTCACAAAGATCAAATGAAAGAAATCACTTGCAAGATTTTGAAAGATATAAGCCTCGGGGCCAAGATATGTACGCTATGAAACATAAAATATTGCATGATTATGAAGAACCAAGTGGTAAACGAATGAGATTAGACTCAAACCCCAAACATGATGAAGATAGGTGGAGGAATGAAAGACAAGTCCCTTTAGACTTGGACCACCTGCATAGCATGTCTTGTCAGTCTCCTGATCAAACTCATTTGGAATCACTGACATCATCACATCAAGCTAGAGGTAAGTTTCTTGACTTTCATACCAGATATAACTAGTGGTTCTCCCCGAACTGATGTCTTTTATTTTGTAAACCCTCGTTTTAATCTTAACAAACCTCTTGTCTGATTTAACTCATTCCAGCAAACCTTGATAGAACAAACTGTTGACCTACTTAATTCCATGCAGATCGCATTGACGGTATGCTCTAACAAATATACAACGCCGATTCATGCAAGTTGTTTGAGGGATCTTATTTAAAGTATTTTTCAAAAATTTTAAATTTCCTTCTATGTAAGGGTTTTTGACAGTAAGCCAAAACGGCTATATAATTTTTGCTTTCGTTTCGTTCGTGTAATTATTTTATCTGAATTTCAATAAATATAGAATAAAACAAATTTATTTGCATCCCTAGAAATAAAGCTTCACGCAGCAACGAAGCTTGACGACCCAAGGTTATCGAGTAAGAAGTATGCGTTGAAGACCCATGATGGTAAAGCCGAGCTCTCAACTGTAGAAAGCGCCAATATTGATGTGAAATTTGTTAATACATCTCACTGGGAAATGATCAAATCTATTAAAATTCCAGATGCTCTACTTAAAAACCCAATAACTTCTGAGATGCCTAGTGTAGTATTACTTCAAAAACCAATGAATACTTGTATGCCAGCTGTAACAAACCATAAACCAGTGTTTTCAGTTATGTCAGATGCATCACTCCAAAAATCAATATCCCCTGACAAGCCACGTACTACAAATTTAATCCCAAAACCTAGTTCTACTAGTATCTCAGATGCGTTTAGTCAAAATGCAGTACATACTGATATGCCAGACATTTTATTCCAAAAATCAATGCCTACTCACATACCAGATAGTCTGCAAAAATCAATGTCTTCTGATGATACAATACCAAATCCTCCAATTCAAAAACCAAAGTCTCCTAATATGCCAGATATTTCAACCCAGAAACCTATGTATACTGATGAGATTTTGCCCGATGATAACATTAAAAAAACAAAGTCTACTGACGATCTTGTAAAGGAGATTTACATGGACATTGAAAATATATCTGACACATCCTTGGAGTCAAGTGAGATATATAAATTCCATAATTACTTTCATAATCCTGGAAAAAACACAAATGAAAAAAATATTCACGAAATTAATAGACAACATGTAGTTGAAGCACCTAAAACTGAAAATGTTTCCCAAAAGCCAAGTAGGTATAAGATTCCCAAGAAAAGCACGGAAGCAAATGATGACACACGGAATGCTAAGATCATTAAAGACATGCTTTCATCAGATAAACATAGCGACAACCAAAAACCTAATACAAATAATAACGCTGGCAGTACTGTTCATAGAAATAAAACAAATGATGAAACATATAAAAAGCACAGTGAAGTTCGCAGTCAGAATGGGAGCAAATTACCACGAGATAGTGGTAGTGATGTTCAAAACGAATTAAAAAATTACAAAACTACCAAAGATACAATAGAAGGAGATTTGGAATTGAGTGATGAAAACAGTGACCATACAGATGCACCATTAAAAAAAACTGATGATAAGAAAGATTCAGATGCGAATAGCCTGTCTTTTGAGAAGAAACATAAATTAACATCACCTGATCAACGGAAGACTGAATTTGTTGACGCAAGTAGTCAAAAGGTCGTAGAGCATTTAGAAGGGAGAAGTATGGAAACAGATAACGTAGTACCGGATACTAGAAAACCTAAAACAAGAAAAAAGGCACTCAAACTAAAGGAAACTAAGGATGCTCAAGACACCGCAGTAATTTTGGATAAGCCAGTCAAGAAGAAACATGACACTACCACAGAACCATCTGAAATTGAAGATATATCTTTATCTATGGATCAGCTAGTTAAAATACAAGAAAACCTAAAAAAAGAACTATTAGGAGATAAAAATGTCACGCTGTCGATGGATAAACCAGTTAAAAAGAACGAAAACAAACCAAAGGTTCTGTCTAAAAACAAAGATGCTGCACTGTCTATAGAAAAATCTGATAAAAAGAAAGTAAAACAACCGAAAGCACTATCAGAAAACAAAAACACTGTATCATCATCTATTGATAAGCCAGTACAAAAGAAGGAAGATAAACCAAAGGAACTGCCTGAAAGGAAGGAGACAGCAGCTATAGATAAGCTGGATAAAAAGAAAGAAAATAAAACAAAGCAATCTATGGAATACAAAAATATACTGCTTATGGATAAACCAACTAAAAAGAAACAAAGTAAATATAAAGGATCATCTGAAAATACAGAATATGCGACCACAAGTATAGATAAACAAGTTAAGATGAAAGATAAAGAATATAAAATAAAAGAAACTAAATTCAGTGAACTTTTTGGAGACTCTAGCAGTTTGGTTTCGCCTGAAGATTTAGGTTTAGTACCGACAGTGGTGGCACCACCAGATAATTATGTGGCCATATTTGAGGACGCTCAAGACGCCACAGATATGGAAATTATGAGAGCTGCAGTTTCTTCAGTATCAAACGAAAAGACTAATGATACAATAGGCAAAACTGATGTACAAAGTATAAAAACTCCTACTATTACAGTTGAACCCACCTGCCACAATATTCAAGAGCCGGTGCTTAGAAAATCCTTACCATCGGAATCCACAATACAAACCATGTATCAGAACCTACAGCCCGAGCTTTCACCAAAAGACATGAATGTTTTAAAAACTGTTATTATTTCAACTGGTACTCAACCACAATGCACCTTAGAGAACAATAGACCAGATTCTGATCTCCATGTAATGCAATGTGTGAAACCAACAGTACTTCAAGATATAGTAATTCAAGCACTAGCAACGTCAACGCCTCATAAGCTTTGGCAACAAAATGTTGCTCAATCTGTAATAGACCCCAAAGTTTCTAATTCAAATGGAGAAGCCAGCATCAATGAAGCTCCTGTAATATCAGTTTCTGACACTACTACAAACGTGTCTCAAACAAATAATGCTGATGAACCTGATGTGACAATATTTGTGAAAAGGCGAAGGAAAACTTTGAGGAAAAATTGATGAACATTGGTAAAAAGAATGTAAGCTATGGTGATGACCACTAACTCTGTTTTTATGTATATACTAATTTATGATAAAATATACTGTACTTATCTAAATATATAGGAAAGTATATATGTAAATAGAAATTGCAATCCTTTCAGGATTCTAAAACTACGGTGCGTGTGGCAGGTTCACGAATCTGTGATCTTTACTGTTCAAACAGTGATCTCTAGCTCTGTAAGGTACAGGGTAAGTTTTCTCGAATGTCCTCTGAAGTAATAAGAAACAGCTATAGTTATGAGAAAATGTTCTTAAGAGTCATGAGCTGGATTCTGATAAAAATAAGAACTGCATTAAAAAAATAAATATTTGTGTTTGATAAAATAATTGACTTTTAGATCTAGAGATATTTTACAGCATTTGTTTGAACAGGCAGTCCTCTGCCTTTCAATCACGAAAAAGCGCTAAATAAACTATTTTTTATGCAGTCCTTTTTTTCAAGCACGTGATTCGTTTAGAATATCGACTCAAAGGGCTCTCGGGAAAATTCGCCCCCCTTTTATAATAAGCTTCGTCAGATTCTATATTTGTAAAAAAAAATAAAAAAACTTTTGATTTTCCCATAACAGTCTTTATTTTTCTTAACAATAACCTATTTACAATTATTTATATTACAAATTGATATTGTTACATGTTAACTGTGGCGAGTGCGCCAGCCAGTGCATGAACACACTGTCAGATCACCTTCTGTTTCCACAGTAAAGACAAAAACAAAGATGCTGCATAGGTGCGTCCACATCGAAGTTATTTTTTGTGGAGCAACATTACCAAATGTTAGTGGGCAACATCCAATAATAAAAAACTTATTGTTTCTAGAGTTTGTCGTGTTAAGTAACGTTGGTCATATTTTAAAACAGTCATCATGTGGTAACTTGCTGCTCAACGTTATTTTAACACAGCTGCACGTCCAGTCTTTAGAAGTTTGTCAACATTGTCGGAAAACAAAACGTTGACTTGTTGTTAAAAAATACTTTTTGTTACAAAATTTAATAACATTCAACGACAAAGAAATGTAGGCTACTTTATGTTAGTAACTAGCGTCGTTATGGATGCGATGAGCAACAAGTGGCTCACATTTTGCTATGTTGCTAAACGTTGCTCAACAAAAAATACTTGCCGTTAGGACGCTATTGTACATTTTGTTTGAAATGACTAAACCACCAAATCAACAAAGCCATATTTCATTTGGATAAGGTTGACTAAGAGGTGCATTGATTTATAATATAATAACTACCGTTTTTCATTGGCCCTTACGTATAACGATATTATCGTCGCTGATACAGACACCGATATCGGAGCACTGAAATGTATGGAGCACCTACGACGCTCGCTGTTTCACTGCCCACGACATGATACCGTATTACCGTATGATACAATCGTCGCCGACAAGTTATCATATCGGTGTGTACGCAACGGTAAATACTGTTATCGGTAACAGACATTGAAAAAAAAAACATGTTTGTATGTTTGTCATTTCTAAAGGATATGTGGAAACAGGTTTCGGAATAGATAACATACCTACTTTGTACACAATTTTATATTTAAGAAACCTAATTGTGAAGGGAAATAAATCTGTTTATTATTATTATTATGTCATTTTTTTGCAAAAGGAATGATATTTTACATAAAAAAATACATGGAGATATCGCAAGCGAGAATCTAAAGAACGCGGCTTACCAATGGAACTGGATTCTGTACAATTATGGCTTTACACCGCTACAACTATCAATCTAACTTCCATAAAATTCGAGCATTCAATAGTCTGATGTCAAATGTAACATACATGATTTTTAGGAATAAATTATTTCATACTCACATTTTTAATGTCCTTATAAATTATAAGTTTGGAACTTTTACTACAAAATTAATCTTAACTGAGGGAATAGTATGGCTAGAAATACATTACTTAAAGCTACTGTGATAAAACTTATCCTGGAAACTTCACACTTGGAAATGGGATAAACGCATCACTATCACGAATCACAATGTCCATAGAACATTCATCAAATACAGTCACTTGGATTTCTGGGGTTTGATAGTGTGCCTATGATATTGTTTGCCATGGGAATGTCATCGTTGCGGGTTGTTGAGGCGGTTGACGTGGAGGTGGAGGCGTTTGATGCGTTCGAAGCGGACGGTCGCTTGCCTAGTTTCTTGATAACGGCGGGTATTTGCTCGCAGTCCGTGTGCGGTGTCACGTGTTGGTAGCAGACGGCGGACGCGTGGCCGGACCTGGCCGACGTCAGCGCGGTACCGGCGCTCCATAGGTTTGTCGTGGGGTCGTAAACTTCAACAATGTCGAGGAATGATGTGCCGTCGTAACCCCCTGGGAAATAATGTGTTTGTAGAAAAAAGCAGCAAACAGATTGGATGCTCCTCTGCCCACATTGTGATTGTCATCTCTGTTTCCATAAATTAAAGCCATGTTGGCCAAGTGAGAGATACCTCGACTTTCGATCAGAAGGTCGCAAGATCGAATCCCGACCGCTGGTTTTCAGTGGCACCCCAATGAGTAGCGTAGCAGCTAGTGCGAGACGCATTAACTACATATTACTTTAAAATCAATTTACAAAATAAAAGTACTGAAACAATGTTAACATCCACCATTTTCGTTTATGCCGACTTCTCCTATTTGTTTCTTATTTTTTTTATACAAAATAGACTTACGTTTGACCACAATCTCACTTGATGTTAAGTGATGATGTGGTCTACGGTGTAGCACGTTTATTTAAGTCTTTTTTTTTTATACAGATGAGGTGACAAGAAAGCTTACGGCCCACCTGTTGGTAAGCGGTTACCGTAGCCTATGAGCGCTTGCAATAGCCAGAGGAAATAGGTTATGAGCAAGTGTTAATGTGCACATAATTTTTTCGAAAAATCCATTGGTGCGCGACCGGGCGCCAAACTCTTTCGGATCGAAAATCGGGGAACCTACCATTAGGCCAAATCCGGTTTTTGAAATTGAATTATTGAAATATATTTATTTGACACAAAAAGTAGGTACAATACCGGCAGCTATATAACTATTTCTTTAAGCACTATGTAGTATAGAAATAACAGAGGTTTAGATAATTATAATAACAGTAGGTACTGATGCACCTTACAAATAAAAGATGCGCTATGAGCTGGACTAGAATATCTGTGCCCCGGTTCATAGCGCCCGGTTACACTGGGTATTACGAGTTACACTGGGTATAACCCGGTTACACTGGGTATAACCCGGTTTACACTGGGTTGCACTGATTCCTGCTTTAGTTTTTCTGCTGTGTGGCCGGAAAGCAGTAGTACTTGTATTAATAGTGTCATTGAGATATATAGATAGAAATAATTTATACAGCCACAACAAAAAATAAAAAACAAAGTAAGTAATTACAGAGCTAACAAAAAACCCTTCTAAACTAAGCAAGAGATAAAGTACTTATTACTATTGATAAAATTATAAGACATTTAATGAATAAAAATAAAAAAAAACAATAATTGACTGGCCTCATAGCTCAGTTAGTAGTAACTCTGCCTTCTGCGCTAGAGGTCGCGGGTTCGATTCCCGCACTGAACAAACATATGTGTAAACACAGATGTTTGTTCTTCAAATATCAAAAAAATAATAATAAAAAGGCTAAGGGAGTAAATTCAGCATTTGCTGCATGCATTGCATGCAGCGCTGACAACATGGCCACCCTCACAGACAGAGCAAATTCCTATCATATGGGGGGATTTGACCATACTCACCACACTGGGCATGCTGGTTGGCGAGCGCAGTTAGAGCTATAGATTTTAAAATGAAGGACGCTGCTGCCCATCCCCTAGCTTTTTTCCCTTAGTCGCCTCTTACGACATCCCCGGATAGATAGTTATGGAGGGGCCTATTCTTTAACCGGGGCCACCACGGCCACGTTAATAAGTCCGGAATATTTTTTAATTTATTTAATCATAATATTAAATAAATTGTTCAGTGCGTGGTGGCGAAAGGGAACTCAGCTCAGCATAATGCTACAGCTAGTGCCGTAGCGCTGGTTTTCTGCTGAGCGCCAGTTTGATTTGTTGATAAGTTTGATTCGTTTGAAGACGTCCGTGAGTCTTGAATCAGGGCAGCCACACCGAGCTATTGGTCGACTCACCTAATGCGTAGAGCTTGTTGTCGAGCACTGTGAGCGAGAGCGCGGAGCGCGCGACCTGCACCGACGCGACCAGCTCCCACGCGCCGCGCTCCGTGTCGTACCGCTCCACCGAGTTTAGCTGCTGCGACCCGTCGTACCCGCCCACCACGTAGATGAACTGGTTCCATGCTGCCACACCTGCCAATTTAAAATAATAGATTGGTAAACAAAGCTCAAAGTTGCACAACGGGCTATGGAGAGAGCTATGCTAGGAGTTTCACTACGTGATAAGATCCGAAATGAGGAAATTCGTAGAAGAACCAAGGTTACCGACATAGCTCTCAGAATTAGCAAGTTGAAGTGGCAGTGGGCAGGCCATATAGCTCGCAGAACCGATAACCGTTGGGGAGTAAAGGTTCTCGAATGGCGACCACGAACCGGGCGACGCAGTGTTGGAAGGCCCCCCACCCGATGGACCGACGACATTGTGAAGGTTGCGGGAAGTCGGTGGATGGAGAAGGCTCAAGACCGTTCGTCGTGGAACTCTTTAGGGGAGGCCTATGTCCAGCAGTGGACTTCTACAGGCTGATGATGATGATTGGTAAACATTTCACACACAAGGTTATTCATAATATGTATACAAGGTGATTCATTCAGAATAGTATAACGCATTTTTTTTTCAAATCCAAACTTTCTTAAATTGCTTTTGTCTTATGTTAAGTGGTAAATTAATATATTTTATTCCTGTTTTGCTCATTTTAAAATCTGTTTAAATTAATACACGTACGAGAAGTTTAGCAACAAGATTGCTACCTAAAACAGCTGATTCATTGAACTTGAACTGAATTTTTTTTACATAGAATTCAATGAAAAATTTCGAATTTCCAAAAGTCGTAGAACAAACGTTATTGCCAATTGATGTAGAATAAGCCCCTGTCGGGATAGCATACATATTATGAATCACCTTGTATTATCCCGAAAAGGGGGACTTAAGGGGGAAGGTTGTAACTCACCAGCCCCACTCCTCGCGATATGCATAGGTGCTACTTCAGTCCAGCAGTTATTCTCGGGATGGTAACACTCGACGGAGGCGATGCGTCTCGCTCCGTCAAAGCCACCGACTGCATACAATAATCGATTGACCACACACGCGCCTACGCCGAGCCGCGCGCTGCCCATGGAGCCTACTGATGTCCACGTATCGCGTTCTGGGTCGTAGCTAAAAATAACAAAATAAGGTAAAAAGCCAAGGTCATCTTGCTGGACGAAACAAATATATGTAGATGCTTGTACTATATGGAAACGCACCTAGAGGCTAGTATTGCCTGCCCACAGACATTTTAGATTGCAAATAAGGCGGTTTGTTCCAATTTAAAGCAGGAAAATCTCACTGTGCCCTACCTCATCCCAAATGATTATTCAAAATACAAATAAATTAATTTAATCTGTATCTGTGGTGCGATTGTGTAAGCGTAATGGCAATGAAGATCGTAACTTTGAGGGTATTTTAACAATCTTAGTTACACAATAGCCTGGCTGGTCATACAAAGTACAAACAAATATTGTTTTGGAATATTGTCAGTAAATGAAACTCAAATTATAGTATAATATGTAGTAATAATAATAAGCCTTTATTTCTTAAAGTTTTACATTTCCTCTTACGTAAATAGTTCTTAAACAATATATGTATCAACAGTTTCTTATGAGAGCATGAACCAATTACTGAAGGTAAGTTACTACTGCATAATGTTTCAGACTTCTTATGGTACTTACCATTCCACAGACTTATGATATTCAGATCCAGCTGATCCCCCGATCGCGTACAGTAAACCGTCCATTACTGCAACACCTACCTAAACAAACAAAAATGAATAATAATAATAACAAACATGGTATCTCAGAAGTAAAAGAGTTCGCTGTTGTTAATTTTAAAGGTGTAGAAGATATCAACAAAAAAAAAAACATTTTATAAGACCAAAAATATCAGTTTAAAAAAATTGATTGGTGACCCCAATTTTATAACTAACTGCACGGACTAATGAATACCCTAGTTTTGTTTCTTCCTTCCTACTTTTGTTTGTTACTTACCCACCTCTTTATAACCTGTAGTGTATTTTCTAATTATTTTGTGCTGTGCTTGTGTGTCCAAAATAAATGTATTTTCTTTTTTCTATAAACCATCAATATCTAAAATGGCTGGTAAATCTATTGACACTTCATTGACTTGAAATTCACCTACTAGGACAACCGACTCAGTTATAAACAATTTCGAAATTCCGAAAAAGCCATCAAAACCTGATGCTGATTGTACCTACCATGCAAAACTTCACTTCTGCAAGTCACCTGCTAATTGTTTTGGAGGTGGCTCAGTGATTTGCCACTATCGTGAATTTCTTGTCTGATTGACGTAGATTTGTGGTTGTTTAATAATAGTTATAGTATTTTTAATATGGGATGATCGTGCGCAAGCGTTCACTTCTAATGTCGAAATTCAACCAGGTGATAATGGTGATAATTTTTCGCTTGAGTTTTGTTGAAAACGTCACAGTAAGAAAATTACTAAGACGTTTTCGATTTTTAAATAAATAAACCGATTTGAGACATACATCTCGGCGCGCTATGTTAACGGCGTATACATATAGGCTGAGCTAAGCGTGCATGGGCGGAGCTAGGCGTGTATACCTATGCGGTATAAGCGGTGGAAATGATGCCATTAAAAGAATAAAATAGTAAGTTAGGTACCCTATGCCTAGGCGTGGACATCGGACTGCAAGGCCGCCAGTGCTCAGTCGCAGGGTTGTAAACATCCACCCAGTCACTATCGTATGAAGAACCCGGCGACGTATTCCGACCTCCGACTGCGTAGAATAAACCCTGAAATGTATAAAATACATTTAGATATTACTTGTGGTTTCGCGGTACCCGGATATTAATAATTATAATTTATTTCAGGCATCGAATTATTGTAAACAAAAATATTAGCCCATAGCTCAGTTGGTAGTAACTCTGCCTTCTGCGCTAGAGGGCGCGGGTTCGATTCCCGCACTGGACAAACATTTGTGACTAACACAGATGTTTGTTCTGTGTCTGGGTGTTAAATATATATCTATTATTTATATCAGTCTCTGGTACCCATCATACAGGCTATGCCTAGTTTGGGATCAGTTGACCGTGTGTAACAGGGCCTAAAAAAAAAAAAAAAAAAAACTTCTAAACATCATCACAAACTTTCGCATTTATAATTAGTATTAGTAGGATGCCTAATGTTCTTTTATTGCACATTTTATTATATTTTATGTTGTGTGATGTTATGTGCAAAATCAACAAGCTTGTTCAGGTGTAACTAAAATAAAACTGAAAGTGGAAATATCCGTAGTCACGACAACTTTATAAATACTGTCACTAAGCAAATACCAACGTTCTCACTAAGTAATCGCTTGTTTCAGGCTAAGCGTTCGACTCATGTTTATTTATTTAACTGAATTCTACAAATATGTTTTACTCGACTTTATCTCGTGCAAATAAGGCTTGGTTTTAAACAGACGCGCATAATTTGCAAGTAATGGTGACTTTGTGCAAAACAAGAAACTATTTACGGACCATGTGAACATTTGCTTGTATAATTTAATAATTAATTATTTTATCAATTATGAATTTTTAAGTACAGGAGAACTTGAATGTATTAATAAAATAAGTTGTAGTGTTATTGGGTAAACTAGACACACAATGTTCCTATATTCATCATCATCATTTCAGCCGTACGACGTCCACTGCTGAACATGGCCTCCCCCACAGACAGAGCAAATTTCTTATCATGTGGGGGGATTTGCCCATACTCACCACGCTGGGCATGCGGGTTGGCGAGCGCAGTTAGAGCTATCGTTGTTAAAGTGAGGGACGCTGCTGCCCATCCCCTAGCTTTTTTCCCTTAGTCGCCTCTTACGACATCCGCGGATAGGTAGTTATGGAGGGGCCTATTCTTCAGCCGGGGCCACCACGGCAAGTTCCTATATTAGTCATCTCGTATACATCAGCATGTTGTTTGGGTCAGTCTCGAAGCATGTGACGTAATGTAGCTTGACCCTGATGACTGCCTACTCTGCTGCTAACTATCTACTGCTTTTAAATTGTTTGATACTAACATCGATTTTTCCACATAGTCAAGTGGAAAGCTGTCTCTGCCTACCCCTCCGGGAAACGGGCACGAGTTTATGTATAAACATTGTACGTACGGTATGAAGATAAAAAGTAGCCTATATGCTATACCAGACTATAATCTATTTCTGTGCCAAATTTCATCCGCGGTCCGCGAGGAACAGGCATAGCTTCACCTAGTTTTAAAGACGTTTCAAAGTGATCGTTGAAAAATGAAGAGATTTTTATTGAAAAAAAAGCCTTTTGTCTAAACCGACTTTGACTTGCCGTGGTGGCCGTGGTGGCCCTGGCCGAAGAATAGGCCTCTCCATATCTACATATCCGCGGATGTCGTAAGAGGCGACTAAGGGAAAAAAGCTAGGGGATGGGCAGCAGCGTCTCCTATTTTAACAACGATAGCTCTAACTGCGCATGCCCAGCGTGGTGAGTATGGGCAAATCCCCCCCACATGATAAGGAATTCGCTCTGTCTGTGGGGGAGGCCATGTTCAGCAGTGGACGTCGAACGGCTGAAATGATGATGATGACTTTGACGTTGACATCCAAACATCCTCACAAACTTTCGCATTTATAATATTAGTAGGATATTACCTTTAGAAACGCAGCGCCAAGTCCGGACCGCGGCACCGTGAGTCGGGGCAGAGTCACCCAACAGTTGTCGTCCAAATTGAAAGCTTCGAACACATCTATAGAATGCCTGAAGTACCCGCCGGCCACGTAGATAATGCGCGGTGTGTTCGGCCGCCTCTCTTTCACCACCGGCTTTTTATGTAATGTGAGATCCTGGAACAAAATAATTGCTATTTTTGAAAAGAAGAAAAATATATTTTAGAAAAGAAGATTACAATGAAAAGAATATAGCTTGCGCCCACGGCATCGTTCCCGTGGTACCTAGATAAAAAGTAGCATGTATGCTAGAATAGAAGTAAATTCTTCTTCGGTATTGTTGATTGTCAATATCTTTTATATTTTTAACCAAGTGTCATCATTTATTTTTTGTTTAATTCCGGCGTAGCTTACAAGACGTGTTGGCAATGTGTTTAAACTTAAGTTTGATTAAGCTTTTTCTACACGTGAAAACCTATAATTGGCTTTCTGTTTACACTTAAGTTATAAGCTATTACCGCTGTTGGTTTTCCTACAAATAAATAAATAGAATATAAGTTTATTGTAAACCCAAAGAAAAATACACAATCCAGGAAAAAATAACTTAAAATTAGTACGTTATTCTAGATACAGAACTATCTATTCCAAGTTTTATCAAAATCGGTTGAGCCGTTATTACGTGATTGGAACACAAACATACTAACATCTTCACAAACTTTCGCATTGATAATATTAGTAGGATAGGCTAGGTAGTAGGATATAATCACCTATAGCTTTATAAATAATATTGTTCATCGACGAAGCAGTATACATTTTCGAAAAATGTATCTGTAATATTTTATTCATAACTTACGGTTTAAACAAGTATGTTTATTTACATGCAAAATATTTTATTTACACAAAGAAACTTAAAACGAATACAAGTTAATATTTACAAAATACACAAGAAACAGTTGAGCCATCTAAAGACCGTTACAAACGATCTATAGATAGCTCAACTGATCCAGATCACTACCAGTCGGAAGCGTCCCCAAGACGCTGGCGGAATTGCCACGCTGGATGGCAATGCTAATGCGCTGGGCCAAATAAGAGCCAGCTCTCGGGTCACGCGTCGCTTCGATCAGACGTCCTGATATCTTTTTGAAAACCCGGAGGGCCCCGTTTCCCCACGGACCCAGGGTCTCAACCCCAAAAGGCTCAAATATGTAAGCCCTATCAAGACTAACATATTTGCGCCTTTTGAGATCCTCGGCCGAATCTGCCGCCGCACCCGCCCTAACTGATGTCCCCGGAAGATGTGTGCGCGCTAGTGTATCAACACAAGTAGCGTCCCACACCATAGGCCTACCCTTCTCCCAAGGGACCAAAGTCATACCGTCAGGCCGCTTACCATCATCACGTAGCAGACCATTCGGTTCGAGAATGGCTGGGACGTTAATGCTGGTAAGAGCCCGGCGGATGATGTCATTAAGGCTAGCGTGGCGGGATATTCTTCCGGCAGCCCTAGTGCACGATAATCCGTGGTGACCGAGCTGATCGACCGCTGTACCACACTGGCACTGATGAGGTGCACAACAACGCGCACCCAACCGAAGACAGGTTGCAAGACGGAAGGTGACAGAATCATGCAAAAGAAATTGTTTGGGGCACTGAATGTTTCTTTCACCAAAATGAGGCCTGATTCTCTCTGTTTCTTCGTTTGTTTTGACGCTTTATTTTTTGTGATTGCCGATTTACGAGAAAAACAATTTTTTGATTCTCCAATCTCCATACAACGACACCATTCTAACTAGACGAATGTGTTGTAAAGGAAATAAATAAAATGCAAATCGCTTTTGTGTTTTTTTAGTCCGGTTGGTTCGGTTTGGTCGGTTTGATCACCTGGGCGCCGGATTTAAACGGACTTTTAAGTAAAGTAGTGCAATCGGCTTACCTTAAATATTTTGGCAAGGTATTCCCTACACGCTGGTACCTTCTTTAGCACAGAACACGTGCTCATTTGTTCTTTAAGGAAGTTAGGCGTCAGGTACTGACATCGGACGGCTTGTAGGATGTGTTCCATACGCGGATGTCGCCTGTCTTCGTCATATTTAACCTGTAAGTTTGTAGAATAAAACCACGTGTTTCGTTACTCTTAGCCTCTTCGTCCACGGAGGGACTCAAAAGGAACGCGACTGAAACTGTAGTCACTTATGAGTAGCCTGACTGCGATAGCACTAGTATTTCAATGCGCGTCCGTCCACGACGCTACTCAAAAGGAACGCGTTTGTAACTAGTCACCTGGCGACTCGACATTCTGGTCGCCAGGCGACTGGTTTCGAGAAACTGTGTGAAAAATGAACGAATAAACAGTAATTATAAGTGATTCTGACGTCTATGTGACTGGAGAAGTAATAATTCCATGTCATCGCTCGAATTATCACTAGTCATGTTAATTATTTTCGTTTTCAAAACTTTGTTTACATCAAATGGTGTACTGAGTGACTGAGTTTCAGGAAATTCCAGTAGCGTCGTGGACGAGTCAGAGTTTCCAATCAGTCCGCCACTCTAGTTTCTAATGAGTTCCGTCACTTTTGCGTAGCTTTATGGACGAAGGGGCTTATACTAAACTGAAAGAGGCTTATTCTAATAACAAAATGAAAGAATATTTTACAAAACAAATTTAGCTTACCTAAATGCATTTAAAATAATCTATATTAATATCTTAAAACAAATATTAGAGAAGATAATTCCTCTATGAATCTTTGTTTATATGCATTTTGAATTAGTTATTCAGTTTGAATTACCATTTAACATTCAATAAATGATAACTTAATAATTCTTCAATGTAAAGCCGTTTTTAGTAAATAGATCAGCATTTTGCTCAGGAAATTTATAGCTTTGTGTAAAAAAACAGGATCACTTATAAGAAAAGGATCGCAGTGGTTTATTTAGTTCACTTACCCAACTCAAAACTGCATTGTACACCTCACGCTCCTCCCTAACGTTGAGCTCGTCTTTTCGTATTAAACAAATCAGTTCTTGTACTGTTAGCTGTAGAAATTCTTCCTCTTGACACACCTATAAGAATAGTAGACTCGGTCAACAATATAAATGGCAAATATATTTTTTTATTTTTTTTATTAACTTTTTGCGGCTATTGTGTCACTGCGGCCACAACTGGCCTATTGTGATCGCCACTTTATTTGTGGAGCCCTTTTACAGGGCCTTCAAAGTTCACCGCAAAGCCCAGCAGCTGTTAAAAACTGAAGGATTTTCTTTGGGGTGAGTTGCTTTAGCTCCATTGGGCTGAGGATGTGCTTTCCCAAATGGATGCTACGTTTGAGCATAAGTGCTCCGCACTCACCTAGCAGGTGTATAGGCGTTTCATCCGCCTCCTTGCATAGCCTGCAGGTTTGTGTGTCGCATAGCCTTAGTTTGAACATGTGCTTATTAAGACAACAGTGTCCAGTTAAGGCTCTGACAATAATGCGAAGGTTGGTCTTATTTAGCGCTAGGATACGGTTGGTGTACTGTTTATCGAAGGCTTTTATAAGTAACTTAGAGTGGTTCATGCCCGTTCATGGCAAATATAAGTAATTTTCCAAAGAAAACAGTGAGCCAGTTTCTCATTCTCACTACTGATATTTTTTTACAACAATCTTTTTATACCAATCTTGAATCAAATGCCGTTTCGCAAATGCCCATCCTCCAAAGTATAAAATTAAGGATAATGCTATTTTAGACTCATCATCATCATCATTTCAGCCACTGATGAACATGGCCTCCCTCACAGACAGAGCTAAATCCCTATCATGGGGGGGATTTGCCCATAATCACCACGCTGGGCATGTGGATTGGCGAGCTATCGTTGTTAAAATGAGGGACGCTGCTGCCCATCCCCTAGCTTTTTTCCCTTAGTCGCCTCTTACGACATCCGCGGTTAGGTAGATATGGAGGTGCCTATTCTTCAGCCGGGGCCACCTCGGCCAAACTAGACGAACTAACTATGCTATAGACTAACCTGTGTAAAATGCCTTTCAATAAACTGGTTGGCTTTCTTCTTGAGTTGAACACAGCCGTGTTGTTCAGCGAAGTTGGCGATACCTATCGAGTTGGAAGGATCGAGCTGCCGGTCAAGGAACGCGCAACACGCGTCGATGACGTTCGATATCTGTCGGTGAACAGCTAAAATAATTATAGTTTGCTTGTGGGCGCTCTTGCTGATAGAATTTGAATAATTGAAACTGTTTTTGGGAGAAAACATGTATCCTTCTAATATTATAAATGCGAAAGTTTGTGAGGATGTTTGGGATTCAATCACGCCTTATCGGCTCAACCGATTTCGATGAAACTTGAAGCAGATTAAGTATAATAGTATATAGGATACTTTATATCTAGGTACCACGCGACCGAAGTCGCGGACGCAAGCTAGTGGAGAATATATCAAGAGGAAATGGGGGGTACGCAATTATTTTTCTTCTTTGTTAAGAACAGAACATAATTATTTATGTGCTCACACCCACTAGTATGTAGTACTTTTACTTTCTGGGCCAATTTTTATCGCTCATCGACGTGTCTTTGGCTTTATTCTGGACATCCGTTAGATGTGAAGAGACTGGAAGGCCTGAAAAGAGCCGTTTGATTACCGATAGCGAAAGAACTATTTCGCTTCAGTGCATCTACTGTCGAAGGTAGGGCTAGAACGGGAGATGAAGCAAAAAGTTCGTATGATGAAGTTCATAGGCCGTTCAATCGAAGGGCTCATCCGTCGTGACAGAGACGAGCGACGGTTGAAGCCGGCTAAGTTTGACAGTCAAAAATTTATTTATTTAGTATTTATTGAAATTCAACACAAACCTGGAACATAGTCGCGGCTGGTAGCAGCTGGCACACTGTCACCTCCGTTATCCTGATCTTGCCGGTATACATGAAGTAGACTAGCCACGCCATCGCCGAAGGACAGACGCCTTGTAACCGGACCCGGGACATTTCACACTCTTTAAGACCGCTTGTGAACATTGCCTGTTGAAAATTTATGTGTTGAAAACATAGCATGATCCTCTAGTGGTTGTTAAAATAAGTAGTATACTATGAAATTGTATGATACATGTTTAAAGTTAGGTAATATTGCAAATAGGGTACGGAACCGTTTTACAATTAACCGATTGAAAACAGCTATAGACCGGTTTCTCGTCTTCTAAAACTCTTTATTAACCGGTTTCTGAAGTGAAGACTGAATACATTCCGCTAGGCGCGCTAACGACGGCGACGATAACGGACGAAGCGCGCTATATCAAAGGAAAGAGCGCATCAATTTCGTACCTAACCGGTTAATAGAACAAAACCCCTTCAACAATTGCTCCTCCCAATAACTAGAACTTCGAATAGACGTAAAGGTAACAGAAAAATAAAATTCTTTTCGTATATACAAGGTGATTCATAACATGTATACCATCCCGAAAGGGGGTTATTCTATCAACGAAATGAAATAATTTTAGCGAAAAAAAAACATCAATATTTTTTTTTTTTTTTTTTTTTTTCAAAAACTTTCTCAAATGAGCTGTTTTTGGTATTTTTATCATCTTTAGAACTAATAACTAAACACTAACTACAAGATGTTCGGAATCAAGATTGCTACCGAAAACAGCTGATTCATTGAGTTTGACCTGATTTGACCCCAAAACAGCTGATTTTCGCATAGAGTTTTTTCAATGAAAAATGTCCAATTTCCAAACGTCGTAGAACAAACTTGATTGCCAATTGGGTGTAGAATAAGCCCCTTTCGGGATGGCATACATATTATGAATCACCTTGTAGAGAAAAATGCAGTTTGAAAACTTTCAGATTTCCGCAAATTGACAATCAGGGGGGCAAGCTACATTGAATAATCTCTTTTTTATTTATTTTATAAGCTGCGAGATTTCTATAACACAAAACGAACTTAAGTTTCTATGTAAAAATTATGTACGGCGATCGCCATTCAGTATTGTATAAATGGATGAGTCAAGCCTCCTTTTGGATTGGTATTACAACTGTCTTATTTGCATAACCTTGAAATTTATTACGTTTTAACTAAGTAGGTAACGCGCAAATATGAACTTCTGCGCTTTGAAATACAATATTCATATTCACGTTTTGACAGTATGTCAGTAATAAAAACAACATCTGATCAATTAAAATCATTGAGTTAGTTCATTGGTTCAATAATTGTGTCGAGTCACGAGTTTGGGGTCTCTTTCGTTCATCGCGTGATTTTCGGAAATCCGCGGTGAGCGGGCGTCACCATTTTTCAAATTCATTGAATCAGTACACAGGGAAACAGATTACAGATTGAACGATGAGACTGCAAAAGCTTTAAAAACTGAGAATCAGGCTCAATTTATGCTAAAGCACTTAATTTTAGGGCTATAATGAGCTGGTTAGTTCGTAGTTCATTTATTGATCCGATCTGTTACAGCACTGACTGACGGAGTTAATGTAGCAACATTGAAATGAAATGAAATATGAAATATATTTTATTTGACACAACAAGTAGGTACAATACCGGGATCTATATAACTATTTCTTTAAGCACTATGTAGTATAGAAATAACAGAGGTTTAGATAATTATAATAACAGTAGGTTACATTATTACGCTTTTTGACATAAGATAACTGTCAAATCGTGAATCTAATTATTTGTTATAAAGGTTTAAGGTAGGTACACAACCTCTTAAAGATAAAGAAGTGATGGAAACAATCTCCTATGTAAGGTACTAACGATTCGTATTATTTTAATTACTCAATTAGTATCTGAATTTTATTTCTGTTTAAAACTTAATTACTAATTAGTATTTGAATTTTATTTCTGTTTAAAACTTAATTACTATGTAAATTATTGCTTTTTACGACAAAAAACTGAAAAGAGCTTTGTAATAGTCTCTTTTCGCAGCTGTTTTATGAATGCACACGAACATTTTCTTTGAATGAAGTTATTTGTAAATCTTTTGTGTAATTGACAAGGACATGGGGTCAACGTAAATAAATTTCAATCTAATCTCACTACGGTCTTCCATCACTAATGTTAATGTACCTAAAAAGCAAAATACATTCATCAAAAAAGTCTAAGCAACAACAATATGATTTTAAAATATTTAAATTCTATAATTATTTCTTTTATTTTTAATTATTTATCACATAATATATTTTTTTAATTTAATAGCATAATCATCATAAATTGTTTAAGAATATTCATTTATGTATTAGTTTTTCCGACGGGTTCTTGTAAAAAAATAACATTTGCGCTAATATAACTCAGGTTCTCTCACCTAGGGGTGTCACCTCACCTCTACATATGGGTTTTATGTAATTTTTATTTTCATATACATTTTCCAACAAAACATCTATTGGAGTAGGTATATCTTATTCCATTTTAGCCCACTAGTCCGGGCTATAAGTTAGATCACTTTATCGCCACGCTATAACTAAGTTAGCTCACCTTAAAATATGGACTGCCTGCAGCAAGGACTACTTTGTGAACGTGGAATAGCTCATTGCCGACTTCTAAAACGACGTCGGTGAGCATGTGGTGAGATCGCATGGTAAACATCATCTGTTGACAAAAAAAATACATAAGAACCAATCATACAATACATAAGCATAGTATGTAAGACAAAATATATATCTATACCACACCACACTGATGTAAATCGATGTGGTACAACTACCTATTCTACTAATCCTATTCTACTAATACTAATATTACTTTACTTCTTACTACTAATATACTCCTAATATTATAAATGCGAAAGTTTGTGAGGATGTTAAGATGTTTAGATTTTTGGATGTTTGTTGTTCAATCACGCCATAACGGCTGAACCGATTTCATTGAAACTTGGAATAGATCTTTACATACAATAGCATATAGGTACCACGCAGGCGAAGCCGCGGCCCGAAGCTAGTGAATCTATAAAGCGATTGGACAATATCAGATAATGAAAATGAATATCGCAGAGTCATGGTTCAATAATCTAAAGGTATTTTACTTTTTGTATACGTATCGATCGGTAATAACAATTTTAAAAATTCGATTCAGACTGTTGAGCTCGTTTCGAAGGAATTTATACAATCTAATATACCTATTATTTCCTTGTGATGTGCTCGATCAACTACATCGTAGTATGGTTTGTTGTCGCATTAATGAGCAGGGAACTATAGCGGAAGCAGACCAATTCTTTAGATGAGAACCTATAGCCGCGTTCGTGTGTGTTGGAGCCATTATGACTGGCCTCATAGCTCAGTTGGTAGTAACTCTGCCTTCTGCGCTAGAGGTCGCGGTTTCGATTCCCGCACTGGACAAACATTTGTGTGATTCACAGATGTTTGTTCTGTGTCTGGGTGTTAAATATATATCTATTATTTATATCAGTCTCTGGTACCCATAGTACAGACTATGCCTAGTTTGGGGTCAGTTGACCGTGTGTAATTATGTCCGGAATATTTATTTTTTATTATAAAATAGAGTAAACGTAGTAAATAGCCCATAACGGGGTCCGCCGTGCACACTCTACGATAATAAATGACTCAGCTGATATTTCAATGAACTGATCAGTAAACATGGAGGCTTGTGACGTAGTTGGTGCACAACTAAAATTTTAATGATAATAATGATGAAGTTTTATTGTAAATATTTTTACTTATATGTAGCATAGTATAGTTATCTTTTACAGATTAATGGCTTTACTCATAAAAATCCGTCAAAAGATAAAGTATTGCCATCACTTACTATGACACGGGGGGCCCGGCTAAAGAATAGGCCCCTGCATACTTGTGGATCTACATGTGTATATCGTAAGAGGCGACTAAAGAGAAAAAAGATAGGGGATGGGCAGCAGCTTTCCTTTTTAACAACAATAGCTTTATCTGCGTTCGCTAACCCGCATGTGAGATGGGCAAATCTCCCCCCTAAATTATTGTTTCTGTAAATCTATGGGGGAGGCCGATGCTCAGCAGCTCAACAGTTCATCATTTTCATCATCATTTCAGCATTAGGAGGTCTACGGGTGAAATTAAGATGATGATAATGAGGAGCAGTGACAAGATAATTTTAATCAATGCCTAATTGAACTGGCTTTTAGAAGTAAGGCATTGTGTATCTACTAAGTAACCAATATCTATAATAAAGTAAAAACAAAAACCCTTAAAAAATATCATAAAAATTCTCGCAATGACTCGTGGTTTCTTATCTGCTTATCACACACAATGGTGACGATAATTATGATTAGAGTACCTATAGGAACTCACTAGTGTATTAGAGAATAGACAAAGTAACATTCTATCGATACTAGATATGCACCTTTCAATATAGACCCCGTTATATTGAACAGAAGTTATAGTTTGAAGCTGTCGATTGAATCGATAAATATTTACGAGTAGGTACATTGTAACAAATACAATTACAAAAAAGTTCTACTATTTTAAGTCCAATAATGCATAGTTTTCCGTATAGTTTGTTGAATGATGACATAGGTAGGTAGGTGATGATGTTGGTTAACATGCAAACATAACACTATTCATGAGTTAACTTTGTGTTTTATCTCGCTTATGTCCCAAAATAATCTATAAGTAGATGTAGGTATATGTCATATTTTTGCTGTATCATCATGAATGCATACAGATAAGTGAATAGTTACTCTATGGCTAATAACCCGCGTTACATGATTAGTTTCATAAATGTCATTTTTTTGTTTATTTACGTCATATGATAACGTAGACTTTGATAAAAATAGTGATGCACGAAATTTTATGAAACGAACGTCACTTTGTTCGATATACACCACTTGAGCTGTAGTGGAAAATTAAAAGGATCACGAACCAAGAGAAAGTTTCTTACTAGAATTGCCCGTCTGAGTTACTTTCTTTCTTTCTTTCTATCTACTAGTAGGCACTACAGGGTCCTCATTATGTGCCTAATTGCGGTGAAATTAGAGCCACTTATTATTATTTTTTTATTCTATTCTAACTGCGCACTGTAAAATCCAAAAATATGGCGATAAAATATTGTGTGTCACTTGGATGCTAATGTTGGACATTGCCCGTAAAATGATTTTAGTTTAGCCATTATACTTCGATCGAGATAACAGGTAAGAATTAAGCTTAGCTTACATTTATCTATCAATGGATTGATCCACAGTTCAAAGTACATACCTTGTTTGTTATAGTACCTACAAGATCAGCAACTGATAATTCGATCGAGGCCACGCAACTCACGCAAGCCGTCAAAATATATATTAGGTTTAGTTTACCTTGCACAGCTGGAAATCATCATCATACCGTGAAGTCCACTGCTGAACATAGTTCGCCCCCAAAGAGTGCCATGACGAACGGTCTACAGCCTTCTCCATCTGCAACCTTGACAATGTCGTCGGTCCATCGGTGGTCCATCCACCCTGCGTCGGCGTCGTCCGGTTAGTGGCGCCATTCGAGAACCTTTATTCGAACGGTTGTCGGTTCTGCGAGCTGTATGGCCTGCCTACTGCCAATTCAACTTGCTAATTCTGAGAGCTATGTCGGTGACCTTAGTTTTTCTATGTATTTTATCACAGTAGGTAGTACTAAAACCATATGAAATATAAAAAGCTACTAATTTACTGTTAATGTTATACTTAATCAGAAAAGCTCTGTCGATTTTTTTATAATTTATTTACAACTTATGGACCTAGATCGTTATAAAGATTATAACGATGACCTAAAATTATTTCGTGTTTATGAACATGGAGGGCATTTCCCTACGAAATTTAGATTCGCTAAGGCTTTTTTTTATAATTTATTTACAACTTATAGCTATCATTACAGGGTAATCCTTATACAAGGTGATTAATAACATGTATACCATCCCGAAAGGGGATTATTCTATCAACAAAAAGAAAAATTACTAGCGAAAAAAAACATCAATATTTTCATTATTTTTTTTTTACTTTTTTTTCACAAACTTTCTCAAATTAGCTGATTTTGGTATTTTTATCATCTTTAGAACCCATAACTAAACGTACAAGATGTTCGGCATCAAGATTGCTACCTAAAACAGGTGATTCATTGAGTTTGACCTGATTTGACCCCAAAACAGCTGATTTTCGTAATCGCAATGAAAAATGTCGGATTTCCATAAGTCGTAGAACAAACTTTATTGCAAATTGGTTGTAGAATAAGCCCCTTTCGGTATGGAATACATATTATGAATCACCTTGTATACTAGTGCTTAATTTAAGAAAACTCACCCGCATAAAATCGCTAACATAGTTGCCCATGCAAAAGGTCATGTCTCCTATGTCATTGGTGCCCGTTCCGGTGGATCCTTCGAGGGTTGATCCGCAGCTGATCGGAGGCATATCGTCCAGCATGTTGCCTCGGAACACATCCTCGTCTGTCTCCATGCTGCTTCCTAATTAAAGGCGAAACTGTAATATGAGTAGAGATCTTGCCCATTTTTCAGGAAGCTAAATCGAAATCGTCCATGTTCTATGGATCGAGAAATAGAGAGTGCTCTGAAAGTGAATAAAAATAGAGTCCTAGAGCATCAATTATTTCTATTTTGCTTCACTCAACAAGGGAAAAGTCATCATCATACCAGCAGTAGGAAAGAAAGTAAAAAAGAAAATAATTTATTTCCCGTCACATAATGAGATAATAATTGTAAAAACTACAGGACGTCCACATCTGAACATAGATTTCCAGGGCGGATCTTGTGCACCCCAAGGCTTCCAGTAACCTTTATTAGGTCGTCGTTCCATCTCGTGGGGAGACGTCTTACGCATTTTCCGGTGCGTAAAATTTCAAGGAAAATGTGGTACTGATAATATTCATGTTTTTGTTGTTAGTGAAATGCTTCGTCAGAGCGATAACAAAATGGTTCGATGTGTTGTTGGGCATAATACAGGAGATGACAAGCAAAAAATATTAAATGATTTTAACCGATTACAAAAATAACCTCCTCTTTTTTTGTGATCGGTTGAAATCGTCAAATATTTTTTGCTTCCCAATTAACTAAAGTTTTTTTGCGATGTGATATTTTCGAAGATACAAAGTGATTCATTATTATGTATACGAAAGGGGCTTATTTTATACCCAATTGACAAAAAAGTGGTCATTGAAAAAAAAACTATGAAAGAAATGTTTTGGCGTCAAATCAGCGCATAGGTAGGTACTCAATTGTTCAGCTGTTTGAGATAGCAATCATAATGTTAATGATTCGTTCTAATAATCATAAAAACATCAAAAAAAACTTACTATTGAACTTACTAGTGCGGGAAAAGTTTTGATATATTTTTTATGGCTACAATCTTTTTATTTATAGCAATTCCTGAGAAAAGGGTCTTGGACAGACAGAACGACGGACGACAAAGTGATCCTATAAGGGTAGTTACTCTATGGTTCCGTTATTCGTTGTTGAGGTACGGAACACTAAAAAGAAATAGGCTCACCATTGTAATCTCCAAGCATAGGGATGTTTCCCTGTCAGATCTCCAGGCGCTCAGAGCCTTGAAGTTGCCTAAGGGCGTGGTAACATTTTTTTAAAACGTGTAGGTTGGCTAGTTTCAAAAGTGTAGGTTCAAAATTATAGTAATTTTCTGTCTTTTAAACTGTTCAGGGTTCCAGAAAGTTTAAAAGAAATTGAACGGTTCTGAACTATAGTTATGCATTACAGTGTCCACTAATATAAAAATAATTCGTACCATCAAATAAATGACTTCCATTTTGATATCCTTTGGAAAGAATTGAATCAATCTTCATTTTATCCTTTACGAAACTAAAATCGCCACTCACTGAGCTTTAGCACTTTAGCAATCACAATATTTCAAACATCAATGAATTTCGCAGACACAGTTGGTACAACAGTCACTATTGATCTTTATCACCACTGTAATCCTTATAATTTTTAAGACTTGGCAGACTCGTATTATCCAGTCGCCTAGCGCGCGCGTTTAATAGTAGGTACTTAGTATAAAATAAACAATAGGTCTAAGTGTATTCGAAGTTATGGTGAGCCGCGTACGTAGCGATCAACGCCTACCTACTAACTACCTACCGGTCGGCCGGCATCGAAACACCACCTCTGTAGATATTCTGTGGCCGTCACCGCGACCGTTCGAATCACGGTGACTGGGCAAAAATATTATCACAATCATTTTGAATTCAATAATACATAATCATTATAGTTTTCAAGACGAAAATCTACAATCAGTGCGTGTTGCCAGTGATGCCACATGACACTGAGATTTGGTTGATAACTAATTGGCCTCATACACAAGCTCAAAGTCGCGCGACGGGCTATGGAGAGAGCTATGCTCGGAGAGGCTCGGAATCCCACTACGTGATAAGATCCAAAATGAGGCAAATCCGTAGAAGAACCAAGGTCACCAACATAGCTCTCGAGTGGCGACCCAGAAGCGGGCGACGCAGTGTTGGAAGGCCCCCCCACCCAATGGACCCACGACATTGTGTAAATTGCGGGACGTCGGTGGATGGAGAAGGCTCAAGACCATTCACCCTGGAACTCGTTGGGGAAGACTATGTCCAGCAATGGACTTCTACAGGCTGATGATTATAGTTTTATCTTTATTCAGCAGCCTTCAGTTTTCCACTGGACGCATCTTTGACCGCAAGTCATAAAATCTAGATAGATAGACTTAACAGTGCCCGGATTGGATAATTGTACCGATTGCCAAAAAGCAGGAAAATCATAAGGGAACCAAAAATATTCTTATAGGCTGTGATGGGCTTGCAACGTGTCACTCGTGGAATACTCACTAGCTGCAAAATGTGGCCATGCTAAACATTTGGACGTTCCTTTGATTACCCCCCCCTCATGGCTAAGAAGGGTTATCAGATGCACGTCAAGGATCTGATCACCTGGACATCTGAGAGAATGTCTTGCAATGCTTAGGGGTGAAAGTCTCAGAGGAAAGAATGAATCAATTTCATTCTTAACACCCAATTGGCATAAAAAAAACACTGAAATCTGTTGGTTTTTGTTTATAAGATTAGAGATATAAGATTATTAATTATGTCAAAATTGAAGATTTTCATTCTATCCTAATATGAACTAGGAATAGATACTTTTTTCCTAGAATAGCATATTATGCTTACTTTTTATCTTGGTACCACGCGTTCGAAGCCGCGGGCACCAACTAGAAAGTAGAAGTAGAATAGACTAAACATATCATGTGGTTGGTAGGTATATTGAAACAAAATGTATTACTCTATAGCTGACATAACAGACGCCTTTGTATATGCATTAAGTATACGCAGGGACACAAGTTCTACAAGTATTCAGTTAGCTAGAGTCAATATTTTCACATGGGGATTTTTGTCTAAGCTAGCTAGGAGGAACTTAAATCAACAAATGCTTACCTTATTATTGTGTAGCTCAATGAAATGAATGAATGCACGTAAATAAGTTATTGTCTTTCTGAAGGTCTTGGAACATTGCTTTTTACTTAAGATTAACTGAAATGAAAAATACCAGGGACTGGTTAAAGGGTTACATTTATCGATAATCACTAAATAAGGATTTACTATGATTTTATTTGTACGTACGACGACGACGGTACAACGCAACGTAGTGTTGGTCTATTTTTATCCTAGAGTTTCCTCAGGTAAAATCTATCAGGAAGAAAGTTAGACGATTTAGTGAATTTACATTTTGCACTAGCAAAAAATTTGGAATATCTCTGCCGAATTTGATTGATTGATTTGACAATTAAATTGACAAATTTGACAAAACAGATTACAGTCAAACGACTTTTTTGATACTGACATTTGCAAAAATTAGATAGTAAGTATAGACAAAGTAGAATTAATAGACGCTCGCTCGCTGCACATGCTCACCCAAAGAAATCAAAAGCTGATTTGTTTATCATACGGATTAGTAAACGCCTAGTGAGCTTCGCTATAAGCAATAATCCGCAGCTCATGCTATTTAAATAATCCAAGATTTATAGATAAATATTTATTGCAAGCAAATGCATCCCTAAACAGCTAACTTCACACTTCCCTAAGCCCCTTCGTCCACGGAGGGACTCAAAAGGAACGCGACTGAAACTGTAGTCACTTATGAGTAGCGCGATAGAACTAGTATTTCAATGCGCGTCCGTCCACGACACTACTCAAAAGGAACGCGTTTGTAACTAGTCACCTGACGACTCGACATGCTGGTCGCCAGGCGACTGGTTTCGAGAAACTGTGTGAAAAAGGAACGAATAAACAGTAATTATAAGTGATTCTGACGTCTATGTGACTGGAGAAGTAATAATTCCATGTCATCGCTCGAATTATCACTAGTCATGTTAATAATTTTCGTTTTCAAAGCTTTGTTTACATAAAATCGTGTACTGAGTGACTGAGTTTCAGGAAATTCCAGGTGCGTCGTGGACGGGTCAGAGTTTCCAATCAGTCCGCAACTCTAGTTTCTAATGAGTTCCTTCACTTTTGCGTAGCGTCAATGAACGTGGGGCTCATGTCAGTGAATATTATTGTCTATGGTTTTATTTCAGAAAAAAAAATAAAAATCTTCGACAATGGCAGACGCGAAGCAAGGTATGATTTCGCTATTTTATTTTATAAAGGCCTTTAGAGCGACAAAAATCATCAGCAATGCTATCTTATAACTGATTCTATGTTTTCAATAGTTTCAATAACCAAAGCTGTAGACCTAGACATCCTCATGCTGCATCACCAACATAATCAATTCAGCCGTGAGCAACGCTTTTATCTACCTACTTGATCCTTATTGTTGAAAAAAACCCGAAATAAGTTCTACTAATATTTTGGTTTCTTGTATTAACTGAAATTGCACTTTTAGATATAACAAGAAACCAAAAGATTACCTGAAATATTTTGGTGCACATCGCCAGCCATTTCAAAACAAAATTGTCGTTCGTAGAAACACTTATTTTTTATCAGCAAGAACTAATTTCACCAGTGAAATATTGTACCTGTATCTGGTAAATGCAACGTTTTATGCTCCTACATTTTTTTTCAAACTATTTTGGTTTCTTTTCAGGTAAAACTGAAGACTTCTTTAATGGCTCAAGTGGGACCCGTGTGGTGTTGGCGAAGCCACGGCTTGGAGGCTTTGGCTCTTCAAGCTTGCCTTCAAGCTCTAGCAAAACCAGTAATAGTTTTGGTAAGTGCTTGATGAATATTATGGCTTGAGTATTATTCATATTGTAGCATAAATTTAGAACATCTGGCTAGTTTTTCATTGTAAAATGCTAATAAAATAAAATGTGAATGTATTTGATGGAATTTTAAATGCAAATTATTTCTTGGAAGATGAACTTGTAGGCAAGCATTGTAAGATACCAATAGATCACAAAGGTGTAAAATTCAAGTAGGCAAGCATTGTAAGATCACTATTAACTTATTCATAATCAGTCACTCTAACAGCATAATAACTCTCCCCCTGTTCATTTCTGACAGAAAAGAAAGGATAGAGGCAGAGATACTATTGAGCTGATAAATTTGGTGAGTAGTTATGAATAAGGGGGTGGGTCTATATAAATTCTGACTCAGGCTAGATTTAGACGCCCCATAGATACAGGGATTCTCTAACAAAATAAGCCAAGTCCACACCCTGCCTGCCGAAAATGTTCAGTATGTTCCTCAGCTTGAAGCACCAATAGATTTTAGTTATTATAAAATATTAGTAGTTCCCTGAGTATGGAACTCAATGGTGATGAAATACCCAATTGAATTGGAAGAAGTTGTCTCTGCTACATCTGACAATGCATTCAAAAACAAGCTCGATAACTGGTTACAGATGTATTCTTTCATCTGCAAATATCTCTGCATCTATTTTTGAAAATACCTACATAGTCTGAAGCTCATGCTGTTTTGTTTATTTTTTTTTCAGGTTCAGTCCTACGTCCACCACAGTTGAAGCCGTCTATTAATCCATTCCTCAAAGTCACTACTCCTGATGAAACCAAGGATTCTAAAAATGAAGAGGAGTCAAATGAGGATCGGCTCAAGGAAGATAAACCGAAAGAAGAGATAGAAGCTCCTATGTTTGTTCCGTTAGGTTCCGCAAATGCTTCCTCTCGGACCACTAACCCTGTAACACAGCCACAGGGAGCCACAAGCACATCAAATGCCTCTGGGTTTGTATTCGGACAAAACCTGAGTGAGAGAGTCATGATGCAAGAAAATGTGAACAACGGAGAAGCGTTATCAGATCATAGTTCAACTAATGGC
This sequence comes from Anticlea derivata, assembly GCA_947579855.1. Taxonomy (NCBI): domain Eukaryota; kingdom Metazoa; phylum Arthropoda; class Insecta; order Lepidoptera; family Geometridae; genus Anticlea; species Anticlea derivata. The sequence continues at coordinate 4,047,715 of OX388262.1, forward strand.
ACCACAGAGCTATTGTTCACAAATGCTGCGGCATCTGTAAAAGAAAATAATCAGGTTGGTTATCATGAATAGGGCACAGTATTTATCTTCTTATTACTTCGGACAGGGGCAGACAAAATGGGAGATGGGTTGATTACTTAATCTGGTGTTATGAACTTGGTTTCTCAGGACAGTTTATTGAGATAGTTTTAGAATGTTTTGACAACATTTTCTGCATCCTCAAAAAAAACCTACTAATAGGTATTATAAATGCGAAACTTTCTGAGGATGTTTTAAAGTTTGTGGTTCAATTACGCCGTAACGGCTCAACCAATTTCGATGAAACTTGGAATAGAGTTCTTTACCTAGAATAGCATTATATGTTGCTTATTATCAAGTAACCGCTCGAGCGGAGCCGCGGCTAGCTAGTGGTCACTAATTCACACACTCATTACATCCAATTATGCAATTCACCACACCTGGGTTCTATCTATCTAAGCCCACATCAACCCACTCCTGGGTACAGGCCTGGAACCAGGGGTGTATGGTACAAACTGGAGTAGGCTTATACCCAACACTGGCATGGCATAGACTGAATATTATATTGGAAGAAGCCTGACAAACCACCATGAGGTTCACCTCCACAAAAATGAATTAATTTATCTTGAATCAGCCAATAGAAAAAAGAAATCTTGCATCGGGAAACCAACCCGTAGATATCTCACGTTGCAACCGGCCAGATTGATACCGCGCCACAGTTCATTAAAAGTCCTTTAATTTAAAATTGATACACCATTTATAGGTATTTACCTTAAATAATACTTTAAATACTGTAAATGTTACATACAGGTGAGTTATTTTTACTAATTAATTGCTTTGCTTGCAAATATTATATATAGTCACATAAATAAATATTGATTAATTTATAAATTTGCAGTTTTGTAGTTGTTCCAACATCTTTATCAACATTGTTATCATACAATTATTTATTTATTATCAAACATAGAACACAAAAATGCAAAAAATATAATCAAAAAGTATTTTTTTGTGAAATTTATTAGTTATAATAAATTTCATCTTTTTTAATGCAGATCTTATTTATTTCAAAATCGAGCCCGTAACTCCTGACATCACTTTTCGATTACTCTCACGGTTTCCGATTTCGCCTAAGTGGCCCTGAAAAAAAAAAACTCGCCCTGTGGATACTTCTTATAGTATAATATAAGAGGAAGTTTGAAAGTGGCGCCAGTGACGGAAAAGCTGAGGAGTAATCGGTTAGCTTGGTATGGGCATGTCATGAGGAGGGAAGAATGTCTAGATATGAATGTGGATGGATGTAGGAGTAGAGGTAGGCCAAAGAAAAGATGGATGGACTGTGTGAAAGTGGATATGGTGAAAGGAGTGAGTGCTGAGATGACGAATGATAGAGGGAAATGGAAGAAGAATACAGTCATGTTGTGCCGACCCCTCATGATGTGGGATAAGGGCAGGAAGATGATGATGAATACTATAAATGATTTTTATTTATTGCGAAAGTTTATTGTCTTAATTTGTATAGTATGCGTGTACTTATTGCCTCCTAATTTTTACTTATAAGTATCTCGGCTGTAACATGTTGTAACATGCTTGATGCAGGAAGCAGAAGCGAGTACTAGCGACGGATTATTGCCTCCTAACTTTTACTTATAGGTTTCTCGGCTGTAACATGTTGTAACATGCTTGATGCAGGAAGCAGAAGCGAGTACTAGCGACGGAGGGGAGACCAGCCTCGCAGAGGCCGCGGCCGAGTACGAGCGGATCCACGCGCGTCCGCCGCCGCCCGCTGCCAACTTCTCACACACCGGGGAAGAGGATGAGATCAATGTCTTACAGGTACCAACACCATCTTGTTTACTACAGACTGCACTTATTTTTTTTTTTTTTAATATTCCGGACATATTCACTCGGTCAACTGATCCCAAACTAGGCATAGCCTGTACTATGGATACCAGAGACTGATATATATATGTAATAGATAAATATTTAACACCCAGACACAGAACAAACATCTGTGTTCATCACACAAATGTTTGTCCAGTGCGGGGATCGAAACCGCGACCTCTAGCGCAGAAGGCAGAGTTACTACTAACTGAGCTATGAGGCCAGTCGATGTATGTATGAGCTATGAGGCATTACTCTGGCAGAATAGAACATACGTACATAAAATCCTGACTGTTTCCCAGAGGGGTAGGCAGAGACCACGGCTTTCCACTTGCTACGATCCTGATCCTCTTTTGCTTCATTCACTCTCATCACATTCCTCATACATGCTCGTCGGTTTAGGGTAGGCTTGACCTGGCCTTTTTCCAAAACGTCACCGATTTGGTCACTAAACGTACGCCTAGGTCTTCCCCTTCCAACAGTGCCATTCACACTTGCCTTATACACCATTATATTCATAAGGTTCAAAAAAAATTATATACCTCCTATCAGAGGAAATATCCGGGACCAGTGTTAACAGCAAGGTATTTCTTTCCTTTCTAAACTTCGAGGGAAAAAAGAGATGTAAACCTTTTGTTTTAGTCGAGTTGGTAGCACTGGCCCTGAGAGTGGTGGTAGTGGCCTTCCGATGCACAGGTCGTGGGTACGAACTACGAATGCCGGTCGTGTACCAATGGATTTTCCATTCGGAAAATTTATTTGCGTTTGAGAGCACTAGTATATGCTCTCAAACAGTGAAGGGAAACATCGTGAGGAAACCGGCATGTCCTAGAATCCTAGAACCTTAAAATTCTTTCTATCATAGGCCCTTTTCAGGGTCACCATACCTTAACCTGATCTCTGACCTAACCTAGTAGAATCAAAGAATCAGTGACAAGCAAGCAAGTACTGGCCCTGATAATTTCTCTGATTGCAGGGATTTGTGTGGTTTTATAGTAGATTGTATCATAAGGGAGCAAAATAATATTTTTACGGCGAGGGCGCTTTTTTGAATCCTGAACGTAGCGAGGGATTCAAAGTACGTCGCCCGAGCCTAAAATATATTTTGCGCCCGAGTGATACACTCTACTTTTCATCACCCACTATGAGAAAATAAAATGCGCCTCATATTTTATTCTTTTTTTATTCAGCTGGCGGCGGCGCGACTATGGGCCGTCTTACCAGCCAGTCTTAACAATATTTGCGTTCGATTTCTTTGCCGCTGGAAACTAAGATGTTCCAAATTCAAAAAGTGCGCGTAAAAGAACATTGCGGCGCACTTATAAAGAGGAGCAGGCTGGAAAACTCATTCCCGCCCGCTAAAAGTTTCTTATAGAAAACACCACCTTTGGGTGCACTTAAGGCGAACCAAGTCGTCCTTTTCGGATAGATGGGATGAAAACGTTTTTTAGAAGGCAAGCTATCGTTGCAGACAACCTGCCGGCTGTTCGCGTGGGAGAGCGGCAGCTGGCGCGAGCGCGGGCGCGGCGTGCTGCGGCTGAACGACGCGGCGGACGGTGGCGGCGCGCGCCTAGTCGTGCGCGTGTCCGGCTCGCTGCGGGTGGCGCTCAACACCAAGCTGTGGCCCGACATGGTGGCTGAGCGAGCCGGCACGAAGTCACTCAGGATCACGGCTGCGGATGCGCAGCAGCAAGTCAAACTGTACCTTATTATGGTGAGCATTATGCAGGAACTTAGTGAGCATATAGTAGGAACTTGGTGAGCATTAGTAGGAACTTGGTGAGCATATAGTGGGAACTTGGTGAGCATATAGTGGGAATTTGGTATTATGGTCAGAATAGAACAGAAAGTTCTCCTGTAGCGGGTTCTCTCCTTATCGCGCTAAATACCAAGCTATGGCGGGACATGGTGGCAGAGCGAGCTGGCACCAAGTGACTCAGGATCCCGGCCACGGATGTGCAGCTGCAAGTGAAACTGTACCTTATTATGGTGAGCGTAATGTAGGAACTTGGTGAGCATAATGTAGACATTTGGTATTATGGTGCGCATAGAGTAGATAATTCTCGTGTGACGGGATCTTATCACGCTAAATACCAAGCTGTAATCCGACATGCATGACTTGGTGCCGAGCGAGCCGGCACCAAGTCACTCAGGATCACGGCCGCGGATGCGCAGCATCAAGTCAAAGTGTACCGTATTATGGTGAGCGTAATGTAGGAACTTGGTGAGCATATAGAAGACATTTGGTATTATGGTGCGCATAGAGTAGATAATTCTCGTGTGACGGGATCTTATCGCGCTAAATACCAAGCTGTGATCCGACATGCATGACTTGGTGCCGAGCGAGCCGGCACCAAGTCACGCAGGATCCCGGCCACGGATGCGCAGCAGCAAGTCAAACTGTACCTTATTATGGTGAGCGTAATGTAGGAACTTGGTGAGCATATAGTAGACATTTGGTATTACGGTGCGCGTAGAGTAGATAATTCTCGTGTGACAGGATCTTATCGCGCTAAATACCAAGCTGTGACCCGACATGCATGACTTGGTGCCGAGCGAGCCGGCACCAAGTCACTCAGGGTCAGGATCACGGCCGCGGTTGCGCAGCAGCAAGTCAAACTGTACCTTATTATGGTGAGCATAATGTGTAGGAACTTGGTGAGAATATAGTAGGAATTTGGTATTATGGGGAGCATAGAGTAGTTTGTAGTTTTTTAGTTTAGTAGTAGTTTACTTGCAGTCAAATCCCTGAACATAAGCCTCCCCCATAGATTTTAGAGCGACCGATCTTGTGCGGCACCTAACGCTCCCAGCAAACTTTATTAGGTGGTCTTTCCATCTAGTGGGAGGCTTACCTAGGCTGCGCTTTCCGGTGCGTGGTCTTTACTCTAGAACCTGTCTGCCCCAATGGCCATCGGTTCTGCGAGCTATGTGCCCCGCCAACTGCCACTTGCTAACCCTCTGGGATATGTTTTGTATGCAATCAAATACAAAACTTAAGATAAATCTTTATTTCAGGGTGCCCCAGTAGACATAGCACAAATACACCGAGCACTCATGTCTCGCATCGCGGTCAGCAAGCGGACGTTAGCTGTCAATCAATGTGCTCAGAACACGACATCACAGAAAGCTGCCGAACGGCTCGAGGCGGACTACCCCGACAAAACTGACGAGACCGGCGAACCAGAAAAACATACGGACGAACAAAACGACAGACTAAAATCCCCTAAACAAAAGACTGAAGAGTACGAATCTAACGTCGATGGAATGGTAGACAATGAAGCTAACCCGCTGAAAAGGAAAGAGCCTGTCGATGATAAAAAGTCGCCCAAACGACAGCGCCCCGACATAGTAACAGAGTGATTGCGCTGTGCGCACTTATGGACAGTTTATATTCGACATCAGAAAGCTCTGGGTTTTGAAAATCTTGTAAATGTAACTAGATAATTTGTAGAGATATTTATGATTAAATTAATATAGCATTATGCAATATTGTTGATTATTACTAATGAAGTGTCCATTTCTGGAATCACGCTGGCATTTATATTAATTTGATTTGAGTACAAGAACACCCGCGGTATTTATATATATATTTTTTGATTGCTCAGGGAGTTTTTTAGAACATTCCAATCACTGAAAATGAAATCGGTTTCCAGAGCTCAATACCAAATATTGATGTGGTTTTTTTTCTTAATTTTTAACTTTAAAAATAAATATTTTGGAAAATTCAATTTTGTCATTAGAAAATCCTTACATTATTCAGCTACCTACTAATCGTTGTCATTAGGACCAGCTTATTAAACAAACTACTTAATTGAGAAATAAATGGCCTGATAGGAAGTGATTGGTATTCCTACCACATGGCGAACCTCGGCGACGCTTTATGGCGACAACAAAATAATTATACAGGGTGGTTCAATTAGTTTCCTGCAATAATTGATTTTTTTTTAATTTATTGAATTTTGCCTTTATGCAATTCTAGGTAAACCACTTTAAATATATTCTTTATCTGTACCTAATCTAGTTTCAAGTGGTTGAGCCGTTACGGCCGGCGTGATTGAACAACAAACATCGCTTTGTCCCTAAGCGCCACCGCCTAAGGTCTCGTCCTAATAGAACGCGATTCGCGTGAATTTGCGATGCGAATTGATCGCGGGATGTAAACATGTATGGCAGCGTGAACTAATCGCGCGAGTTTTGATTAGGACACTCAGAAAATACTTAATATGTTTGATCGCGGATTTGTACGATTGAAAATCTTGTGTACTTGCGATGATCGCGTAGTCGCGTTATATTAGGACGATGCCTAATTAGAGTAGAGTAGAGTACTACGAATAAAAATACTAAAAACAAAGACAGAAGAAAAACAAACGGATTCATACCTTATCATTCAACTTAGTGGCCCAGAAATACAGTTTTTGGACTTCATCAGACATAGGTGAAGCCAATACGCTTTACATCGCCCAACATCAAACATAGGTATGTAGGCATTCTGTCAATAGCATCCGCATACATTTCACCAGTACGTGTTGAAATTAATTGATTTAATGCAAGTTCTTCTGTTGCAAACACAATGTTTAGTTCAGTTTTCAGCTCTAAGTTTTACCTACACGATGTAGGTACCTGCCTGGTTCCTAAAATTAAATCGCGTGAACAAACCTAGGACATCCTCTTTTTTTAATTAGTTCTAATTAAAAACGTTTTTCCCGTTGTTTGTTCTACTTGAATACTGGCATACCAAACCCGTGTCTGACTACCAAAAATGGACACCAAAGAATTTGGGAGCATAGATACCGTACGGCCTCATTTCGAAGCACTAGCAAAGATCGCCTATTTCAAAATTGTCCTGAAAACGATCAGCCCTATCAAACGAAGGCTGCATTATGCTTGCCGAATTCTGATTTGGATTTTAATCATTATAAACAATTTGCAGCACTCTATTAGAGTTTTTCAGGTAAGGTACTAAGACTCTTGCTAACTTTAGACTATAAACACGTACACAGTTGATAGTTTCAAAAGACATCATATTGTTAGGTATTCTGTAACTGCATTTTACAGAGGCAGATACAAAACATTTGTAGGTATGTTGTTTTGAAAGTCTGAGGTAACCTTTGTCGACTTTGTCATAGAATTACTATCTAGGTACATGAAAATAATGGTACTACGATAGCCGAATCACCAAAAATGTGGTATTAATTTACAGTAAGTGGATGTTACCGCAGGCAATCGTTGGGATACGATCATCTGAGATTTATTACAAAGAACAATTGAAAATATGTAGGTACCTTTCAGAAAATAAATATACCTATTAACAAGAAATCAAATGCGAAACATTTTCGGGAAACGTTCGGGATTCATTTGTTTTTATGTTTTCAGTGCTCTAACACGGATGAGTTGGTGAATACTCTCTTCATTTTGTTGACGACCCTCAACACCCTTGGTAAACAAATTGCTTTTAACTCCAGAAGCGCTCGTATTGATAGAATAATTGAACTCATTAATGGTAAGTGTACCCACTGGTCAGCTACCTACAGTAGGTTTTATTCAAAAAACGTATTTTTTTAATGTAGTAGGTAACGCAGAAATTAATACTTTGTTCTAAAATCTAAAGGGTATTTCTACTTAGAACTTTTTCATGTAGTGTTTTCGCAACGGCAGATAGCTGCCCTTCCCCAACTTAACTTTCCACTCTGTAAGTACGAAGGAGCATACCTAAAAATATTTCAGGTATATTGAAGGTAGGTATACGTACCTACTGTGTGTGTATGTGTCTATAAAAGATGTAATTGCTCGCGAGCCGTTTAAAATTAGCCCAAACACAGCCTACTTTTAGAACTTTCCGTTGTCTACTTTCTATCTCCATCATGAGACAAGCCAGGCTATTGCGAAAGCGAAATGGTAATGAAGTTAACAAAGTTATAAGTTTGATTTTATCAATTTTGTTTTCCCTTTTCGAATTTGGAACGTTTTAAATGTCGACCCTCAAAGTTACTAACTTCATTGCTATTACGCTTACACAATTGCACCACAGCTCGCAGATTGTGCTCCCATCGTCCTACTAAGATGTATACCACACAGGAATACTGCACCAAGCGAGTTAAATCTCTCTATCTTCAGGACCAGATTTCGCCGTAGCCGAGCCCTACCACGTGTTGGTGATGAAGTCCAGCGCTCTAGTCATGTCGAGGCTGCTAACATTGTATCAGTGGGCAGTTTATATTTGTTGTACGCTTTTAGCCATTTTCCCCGTCGTCAACAGAGTGTTAGGTGAAGAGGATATGTTTACGGGCTATATTCCCTTCGATACGAGCAGTAACGTGGCGTGAGTACCTACCGTACAAGTATATACATTTAACGTTTGCCCGGCTAGCTGGCTACTCAGGGTTGCTGACATAAGTGAAAAACACACACAAACACGTATAATAAATGACCAACAATCCTACTTAACATGAAATCAGATAGAAAAGAATTAAAAACTAAAAGAAAGTTCTCGAGCCGCGCTCAGCCGCCGAATCGCGCGGGCAGTCTTTTTTCACTCTCTCGCCGCGCGATGGCGCTTACGGAAATGTTGTCGGCGCGGCATGGTTCATTCGAATTTGAATAGTAAGGATTGGAACCGCGCGTTATATACATAATACTCAGTATTCAGTAGGTATTTCATTTATTCATTGAAATCTCATGGATTATTTTGAAACGTCTTAAATCTAGTTGAATACACGTTACATACATACATAAAATCACGCCTGTTTCCCAGAGGGGTAGGCACCACGACTTTCCACTTGCTACGATACAGACATACCGACCTCTTTTGCTTCATTCACTCTCATCACATTCCTCATACATGCTCGTCGGTTGAGAAACGTCACCGATTTGAATACACGTTAGTTTATTTTAATTAAATTTTACATCTTTATTATAATAAACGAGTTGGAGCATATTCTCCTTCAATATGTATGCTATCCTGAAAGGGGCTTATTCTTCTACACCTTTGTTCTACGACTTTGGAAATTCAATATTGGACTTCTACAGGCTGATGATATAGATGATGAAATACTAAATATACTAGATTTAGTTTACGTAGTAGGTATATAGGTCGCGTCATGTAAAAAGAACGCTAGCGGTCAAGCTGCGCAATAGCGATTCGGTCTATTTGGTGGTATGAGGTGCGGCACGGCGCGGGCGAGTCACGCGCCGCATGCTTGCCGGTGCGCCATTGGTTCGTCAGTCGATCTTTGCTTTCCGCACCTCATACCACCAAATATACCGATAAATCGCCATTGCGCAGCTTGACCGCCAGCGTTCTTTTTACATGACGCGACCTATATACCTACTACGTAAACTAAATCTTCCCATTATAGGCTGGGCTGGGTTGTAGGTATTAATCTGTCTGGTTTTCTTAGATTTGGAATAGCACACGCCTACATGTCCCTTCTACTATGCCTGCAAGGTAACGGCTGTGCTATATTGGATTGCGCGATCGTAGCGTTCTTCTCCCAAGCCAGGACCCAGATACAAATCCTAAGATATAACCTGGAGCAACTGGCGGATCTGGATGACGCCGATTCCAAAATAAACGATATTAAAAGGCTCTCTAAACAAGTTTACAGAGACGATGAAGAAACGATATTGCAGAGACGACTCGTCCGATGTGTGGAGCATCATAAAAGTATTGTTGGGTTGGTTTTTTTTAGAAGCACCTACTCATTAGATTGTGAATGTAAAAGCCTTGACCCTCCTTTATACACTAACTAGCTGTCCCGCTCGCGACTTTGTCCGCGTTTATATAAACCTACGTTTGCATTATCACACCAAACTTTCATCCCGTACTACCACACCCTAAGGGCTGTTTTCAAAAAATGCTAATAAACGTATGTTTTATTTTTGTCAATTTACCTAAAACATAGGACTTTCATACAACCTTTAAACCCCCATTTCATCCCCTTCGGCGCTGAATTTTCGTAAAATTATTTCATATCAAATGTTTACTCTCTTTAGGGACCTGCGTGCCAAATTGCAATTGTATAGGCTTAACCACAGATAACATAATACTATACTAGGTTTAACAGATAAAGAATTCCCATACAAACTTTCATCCCCTATTTACACACACTGAGGATTGTTTAAAAAAAAACTTATATAGGTATTTTATTATTTTGAACTATCTACCTGTTAACCATTTCATCCCTTTAGTAATTGAATTTTGCAAAATCCGTTCTTATTGCACGGTTTAACCTTTTAAAGAATGCCTGTTCCAAATTTCAGACTCCTCGGCTCAGTAGTTTCCGAGATTTCGTGATGAGTCTGTCAGTACGTGAGTGAGTGGATTACTCCTTTAGATATATATATATATATATATACCTTTGACCATGCCCCGTACCATTCTTTCTTGGTCAAGAATCTGTTTAGGTAGTGAAAGAATTCAAGTGCGCCTCTTAGAGGCTCCTTTCATGCACATGTCTTCGAATTTTTAGGTTCTGGGACACGCAGGTTTGCTCACGATCGATGTTTTCCTTCACCGTTTGAGAGCGCACATAAATTTTCCGAATGGAAAATCCATTGGTGTCCACGGGTCCACGGGTCGTAGGTACCCACGACCTGTGGATCCGATTATGGGGCCACTACCACCGCTCCACCAGAGCTCCTATGTTTAGGCCGTTGATGACATTCACAAGCGATAAGACCGCCCATTGTATTACATAGTTTAGTTATTTTATAGTTTTCTTTATACTGTTTGTACTTTTATGGTGCAATGAATTTTTTTCTACCTCTATCTTTTCTGTGGTAAGAACCAGGTTTAGAATTAGCCCAAAGAGAGATAAGTGGAAGTTCTCGGCTTCTCAGTGTTTCTTTGGTAAACTATCCAACCTAGTTACCTGGGTAGTTACCGGTCTCCTATTATCGACTTCTCAGCTGTTTCTGGGCATTTTCTGTTTCAGGTTTGTAAAAGAAGTTCAATCCATAATCGAGGAAGCAATGACTTTCCAGTTCCTTGTCAGTTCTCTGGTTATATGTATGACTGTTTACAAGATTGCTGATGTAGGTTCTGAATATGCATTTTAGGCAAGTATTATATCATTTTTTTTGCAGTCGCTTATATTTTTAATTATTTCAGGTCAATTTTCTTTCGGCGGAGTTTGTATCAATGGCCGTGTATTTGGGGTGTATGTTGACGCAGCTTTTCATTTATTGTTATTTTGGGACGCAGCTCACTACTGAAGTAAGACTTGAACAATTATTAGCTAGCTGATTTTATTTTCCATTTCCATAGAAAATACTTTTCGAATGATCACAGATCGAATTACCACCCTGCCTTTGAATACCTAACTAGTGGACAACCACTAGTAACCATACATATCATGAATGACCTTGTACAGATCTAGGTACAAACCTAGATCTGTACAAGGTCATTCATGATATGTATGCTATCCCGAAAGTGGGTTATTCTTCTTCATATACCCACTTGGCAATAAATTATCTTCTCATCATCATCATTTCAGCCGTTCGACGACGTCCACTGCTGAACATCATGGCCTCCCCACAGACAGAGCAAATTCCTTATGATGTGGGGGGATTTGCCCATACTCACCACGCTGGGCGAGTGCAGATAGAGCTATCGTTGTTAAAATGAGGAACGCTGCTGCCCATCCCCTATCTTTTTTCCCTTAGTCGCCTCTTACGACATCCACGGATAGGTAGATATGGAAGGGCCTATTCTTCAGCCGGGGCCACCACGGCAAATTTTCTTCTAAGACTTCAGTAAATTCAAAATTTAATTTTATTGAAAAAATTATGCGCTAATATAGTTATGGGGTCAATTGGGGTTTTCGTTAACATTCTTTCTTTTTGTTGATACAATAATAGACTTTGGTCTTGGAGGCTCCGCGGTACCTGCGACGAGAAGATATGACGAAGTTTAAGGATGTAAGGACATTAAAAATAATCAGAAACCAACATTTTAAAAGTTCAATGCTGATCAATGAGACTAGGAGAATTATAATGGACATAATCTTCGCGTTTGTGTTATTTTGATTGTATTTTCCAGAGCGAATGCATCAACGTATCGGTATACGGTAGTGACTGGTTGTCCTTCTCGCCTCGGTTTCGTCGTCAGCTCCTGGTGATGATGCAGTACTCGTGCAACAATCCGGTATCTCTGATGACTGCTTACATTGTGCCTATGTCTTTGGAAACTTTTATCATGGTAGGTATTGGCGAAAGAAAAATGCCTTAAGTTTTTTGGATAAAATTGGATAGCAAGCCGGTGCATCTTGTGCTGAATAAATTGAGGTCATTTAATTTTAAACTAAAACCAATTTCGATTATTTGCTGTAGTGGAATTAAATATTCGCGAGTGCCTAGGCGTAGAAGTCCACTGCTGGACATAGGCCTCCCCCAAAGAGTTCCACGACGAACGGTCATGAGCCTTTTCCATCCACCGACTTCCTGCAACCTGTACAATGTCAATACCATCGGGTGGGGGGCCTTCCAACACTGCGTTGGAGACTACTTGGAACTATGTCCAGCAGTGGAATTCTAAAGGTTGTTGATGATAACCTAGGCGTAAAACCACAGCTGTGGAGCCTATACCTGCGGGTTAGCTTGCCTAGCACCCGTATCACAAATTTTACACCTAGTAAACGCATATTTATTTTTATTCAGCAATAAGTAGGTTTCAACTCAATCAAACGGCAAAAAAATGATATATTTAATTACCTATTGATCTCTACATTTCTTGTTATTTTCAGGTTTTGAAGTCATCGTACTCTCTGTTCACATTTCTGAAAAGGTAGAAGGATTTGCAACATTGAAATAGAAAATTGTTGTGTTGTGTGTACGCACGGTACAGAATTGTAGTCTAGTTCTTAGTTGTTAAGTAGGTATTAAATGGTTCTAGTGATCATTTTCAGGTTGAATTGAAATAAATGTTTACCTACGCCTTCCTTTTGTTTAATTTGAACTCTTGCACTTTTAGACATAGAAAGAAAGAAAATAAAGAAAATTCGTTTATTTTGGACTCAAACAAATAAAAATAAAAAAAATTATATAACAATAAGTTGTTATAATATTTATATTTCTGATACCCACGCACGACTCAGGGAATCCTAGCGTGTGGGGTCAGGACTATGCATGTGACTGTTGGGTGTTATTTGTTTATTTATTATTCAGCCATCTACTCGTACCTACTACCCGTTGTCCTTAGGACCAGCTTATTAGACAAACTACTTAATTGAAAAATAAATGGCTTGATAGGGAGTGATAACATACCTACATACTAATAGCCACTTGGCGAAATTAACACCTCGACGATGCTTTGTGGCAACAACATTATAAGTACAGGGTGATTCAATTATAAATATTAATGGAGAAACTGCTAGGGCTAGGAGCACTAATAATTGATCCGAATTAAGCTTTGTGATATACGATGCTATAAACATTATCGTAAGTAAGGATAATGACAGGAGTCCTTATTACGAAAGAAGTCAAAAAGGACTTCTCAAGTGAAAAGGACAAAGTGGTTTTGTTTTCAACACTTATAAAAAAATTGCGAAAGTCAATGTTTATGTCAAGAAAATCAGTAGGATCCCGTTCTAAAGGTCATGAAATCATCATGAAACGGACACGCAGAATTTATTTGTAATAGTGTAGAATTGTGACAACAAACCACCGAAGCTAAAAACCAAGAAACTAACTAACTTTGAAACGTCTTAGTAAGTTTAGAAACTAGGTGCCGCGACCAAGCCTAGAAGAATACGGCAACAAACACGGCTTGGGGCCTATAATTGATGAACATTATCCTATACCTACTCCTATTCATGCTACATTATTCAACTGCTATAAATTCCATAAAAATGCTTTAATAGAGTTAAGAATGCAATGTAAACGCGCCAAACGGAGAACAGTAGGTAACGTAGTACCCCAGTAGGTAAAGTAACCAGGCATAGGGCAGCCTGTATTTATAAACAGTTTTAATTAAAAAACGTTTGTATCGTTGTTTGTTCTACTTGAATACTGGTGTACCAAACCCGTGTCGACCATTAGGTCCAGACTTTCAAAAATGGACACCAAAGAATTTGGGAGCATAGATACCGTGCGGCCTCATTTCGAAGCACTAGCAAAGGTCGCTTATTTCAAAATTGTCCTGAAAACGATCAGCCCTATCAAACGAAGGCTGCATTACGCTTTCCGAATTCTGATGTGGACTTTAGTTATAATATACAATTTACAGCACTTGATTAGAGTTTTTCAGGTAATGCTATGTGACCTAGAGCTTATAAGTTAAAACTCGAGCTTAAAAACCTATGGTTAAGGGACCAGTATGACTAACTAGTTAGAATGGTCTTGTTTTGAGGCTATCTCCTCTTATAAAAATAAAGTTATGTAGGTAATGTTTTTACCATAGCCATACATAAAAGAAATCAAGCTGTTTTTTGACAGTCGACGCGACCGATGCATGTAATGAAACTGACGAAGAATTACTTATTTGCGTATAGTTTGGACTGAAATGTGGTGAAGGTATAAAATTGTGGAAATACTCTGTTCATCTAGAAGAAACAACGGACTTTATTGTCCCCTCATGTCATTTACATTATTATAAAAACCTCATCATTCCAGCCGTTTTAAGTCCACTGCTGAACATAGGCCACAGTTTCCGGAGTGACTTCCTATCATGTGGGGGGATTTCGCCCCTATCTTTATAACAACCTATTAAGTAACAAATACCTAGTTTTAGACGACCATAAACTACGAGTAGGTAAATACCTACGTGCAGAAGTCGGTCGTTGTAGGCGTTCAAAAAATAGAGTCGGCACCGACGGACAGAGTGAAGGCGAACTGGCATTATTTTAACAATTTGAAAGTCTTCTTTAGCTAATCTGAGATACCTACCTACGGCCTACGGTTGAAATTGTTGTGGCTTACGGCTGAAATAGATGGGCGCTGGGAAAGACGGGAAAGACGGCGGCGGGGGGCGCGGTGGCACAGAGCTTGGTCTTCCGCTGATGTTTTTTTTTTATTGGTGATGGTTTGGCGTTTGACCACCATCTCACTTTTGCAAGTGCACGCTTTACCAGAAGGAACTTATTCACTCTAGATTTGAAGATTGTACTCATCCGGCAAAACAGATCGTTCCACTCTTTGCCAGTACTTATAATAAAAGTGGAGCAGAAACGTTTGGTTCGAAACTGTGGTATATCGACCAGGTAAGGGTGGTATTTACCTGTGCGTCTGCTTGTCCGGTGGTGTGCTATGCATATAATAAGCCTTATAATCTAGGCAAGACCGGAAGCTAACAGGAAAACACGCCCAGTTTCATAGCTTCGGTTTCATTGTTTTTATGTTTCAGTGCTCTAAAATGGACGAGGTGGTTGATACTCTCTTCATTTTGTTGACGACTCTCAACACACTTGGTAAACAAACAGCTTTCAACGCCAGAAGCGCTCGTATTGATAGAATAATTGAACTCATCAATGGTAAGAAAGTAGGTGGTAGAATGAGTTCCGCATAGGCGGCGGCAGATTCGGCCGAGGATCTCAAAAGGCGCAAATATGTTAGTCTTGATAGGGCTTACATATTTGAGCCTTTTGGGGTTGAGACCCTGGGTCCGTGGGGAAACGGGGCCCTCCGGGTTTTCAAAAAGATATCAGGACGTCTGATCGAAGCGACGCGTGACCCGACAGCTGGCTCTTATTTGGCCCAGCGAATTAGCATTGCCATCCAGCGTGGCAATTCCGCCAGCGTCTTGGGCACGCTTCCTACTGGTAGTGATCTGGATCTTGTGTATTTTGTAAATATTAACTTGTATTAGTTTTAAGTTTCTTTCTTTATATAAATTATTATTATTTTTACAATCTAGAACAAAAAACTAGTTGCTAAAATCAAATAAGTACGTTTGCCACCACACAGATAACATACGAGGCACGTTGACTGTAAGCTTATAAAATTAATCATCTGCAGGTCCGGGTTTCGCCGTAACAAAGCCCTACCACGTGTCGGTGATGAAATCCAGCGCTCTAGTGATGTCGAGACTGCTAATGTTGTATCAGTGGGCAGTTTATATTTGTGGCACGCTTTGGGCCATTTTCCCCATCGTCAACAGAGTGTTAGGCGAAGATGATATGTTCACTGGCTATATTCCTTTCGATACGAGCAGTAACTTGGCGTAAGTACATAACAATTATCCGACAGTTATTCATCATCAAGCCAGTAGAAATTCACTGCTGGATATAGCCCCCCAATCCAATCACGAAAGGACTTGGGCCTCTTTCATCCACCGACTTACGCAACCTTCACAATGCCGTCGGCCCGTCGTCGGGTGGGTGGCCTACCTAGTCTACCAACAGTCCTAGTTCTGAGAGCTATGTCACTACGGTTCTTCTTCGGATTTCACAGTGAATCTCAGAGCCTATTTCTCTCTCCATAGCCCATTGCGCGACTTTGAGCTTGTGTTGAGGTACCTATGAGGCCTATAGTTAGCGACTGCTATTCAATTGATAAAAAATAACAAATACGCACCAACAAACATTCAGGTTATTCAGGGAAAATTTAGGTACCTACGGAGCTCTATAAACATCAGGTCAGTTTCTGTCAAGAGGCTTATTCAAGATTTTAGGAGGAGGTAGGGCATAGCGAGATTTTCTCGTTCTAAATTGGAGCAGCCCGCCTGGTGAGGTACCTCCGCCTTACAGAAGATCGCAGCCAAATAACATTATTTGTTTCAAATAGTGTTGTGTTCCTGCGGTGAGTAAGGTTGCCAGAGCTCTTTAGGGGGAGGGGGGTTCGGGGTCGGCAACGCGTGCGTGATGCCTCTGGTATTGAAAGCGCTCATAGGCTACGGTAACCGCTTGCCAACGGGTGGGCCGTAGGCTTGTTTGCCATCTCAGTTGTTAAAAAAAAAAAAAAAAAACTTTTAAATTGTGGGTTTGGTTAAATTGAATTTTCTCTGTTGTTTTAGATTTGGACTAGCACACGCCTACATGTCCCTTTTAATAGGTCTCCAAGGTTACGGCAACGTTACAATGGATTGCACGATCGTAGCGTTCTTCTCCCAAGCCAGGACCCAGATACAAATCCTAAGATACAACCTGGAGCAACTGGCGGATCTGGATGACGCCGATTCTAAAATAAAAGCAAACGTGAGGCAAAATAAACAAGTTTACAAAGACTTTGATGAAGGAATAACATTGCAGAGACGTCTCGTCCGATATGTGGAGCATCATAAACGTATTGTTTGGTAGGGCTTTCTTAGAATGTGAATGTACCTTCTTTTATTATCAACTACTCAGCAGGTTTTAGCTCCAGCGCTTTTTCTGTTTCAGGTTGGTGAAAGAAGTTCAATCCATATTCGACGAAGCTATGACCCTCCAGTTCCTTGTTAGTTCTCTGGTTATATGTATGACTGTCTACAAGATTGCTAATGTAGGTTTTGAATGACCATTAAATTGAAATTATATGCAGTCATATTATTATGTCATATTATTATTATTTCAGCTCAATCTTCTCTCAGCGGAGTTCGTATCAATTGCGATGTATTTGGGTTGTATGTTGGCGCAGCTCTTCATCTATTGTTATTTTGGGACGCAGCTCACTACTGAAGTAAGAACCATTCTCTTTGAAATAAAGTGGACCAGGACCTAGAGCCCTTTTCACTGAATAAGTCCCTCAGGGGGTTTTTGTTTTACATACATACATTTTAATTGGACATAATGATAATCATTCTGTGTTACTTTGATTGTATTTTCCAGAGCGAATGCATTAACCATTCGGTATACGGTAGTGACTGGTTGTCCCTCTCGCCTCAGTTTCGTCGTCAGCTCCTGGTGATGATGCAATACTCATGCAACAATCCGATTACTCCGGTGAATGCTTACATCGTGCCCATGTCTTTAAAAACTTATATCGTGGTAGGTATGGACGAAAGAAAAGCGCCTTTTTACCCTAATGCTTACCTAAAGTATTTTGAAAATTGGACAGTAAGGGTGCATCTTGTGAATAATCTGCGGGGGATAAATTGAGGTCAATTTAGGATAAAGCAATATTTGGTGAAATCGTATATGTTTTCGCGAGTAGGCGTGAAAGCACAGCATGTTGAGACTAGCCTTTGCCTGCAGCTTCTCTTGCTCAACACTCGTACAAAAAGAAGTAGCCAATATGCTGTCACAAATTTTCGAATTTATATTCATTATACCTATGAGCCATTTACGAAAGGCAGGAAGTAAATTTAAAATCAATCAAAATACATAATAGACCCTATGCGAAGAATCACTTTTTAATTTTTTTTTTTTTTTAATAATATTACACACGGTCTACTGATCCCAAACTAGGCATAGCCTGTACTATGTGTACCAGAGATTGATATACATATTATATATATATTTAACACCCAGACATAGAACATACATCTGTATGAGTCAGAAATGTTTGTCCAGTGCGGGGATCGAACCCGCGACCCCTTGCGCAGAAGGCAGAGTTACTACCAACTGAGCTATGAGGCCAGTCAAATTCAATTATCTATTGATCACTACATTTCTTTATATTTTCAGGTATTGAAGTCATCGTACTCGCTTTTCACATTTCTAACTCGATAGAAGTAGGTATTTGTAATTGTGAAAATGCATCTCTTATCCAATTTCTTGGCAATTACTGTGTATGTGTAGACGCAAAAAGAAGTCGTATTTGTCAGCACAAGTAGAACTTTTCTAAGTATTCATCATTTCAGCCGTAGGACGTCCACTGCTGAACATAAGCCTCCCCCAATAGAGACGTTTCATCAATATATGGAGCCTGGGCCTAAACTGTGTACACTACTCTAAAATATTGCTAAGCAATAAAGTAAACGTATTTAATCGGTTATTTTATTTAAATTAACTTCGTTCTAAGGTACATTAAGATTTTCTTCGACGAAGAGAGCAACACACAGGGCTACAAAAATATGGCGGATGGACGTGCGTGAAATGTCATTTTGACAACCTACATTTATCTGACAAAACAAAAACATCAAATCAAACAACATGACATAAAAAATATGTCAATGTCATGTCAAACGCCAATTATAAACCAACATGGCGGCTTTCAAATAGTGTTCACATAGTAAAAAACTTACCAGAAGAACTATTCTTGTACCATCGCATTTGTCTTAAAATTAATGAAATTGTATTTTTGTTGTAATCTCCTATTTTTTCCTAATTTTGCTATGTAGTGTACATGGACCAGGCCCAGAATGAAATGGCTCCTTTGCCAGAAACGATCATCTGGGGGGATTTGCCCATACTCGCCACGCTGGGCATGCGGTTTGGCGAGCGGTTTCTAAATATTAAAAGGCTCTAAGTTTTCAACTTTTCAAGTTTTATGGAAATAAACGCTTACAGCCGCATTCCTTTTGTTTAATTTTAACTCCGGTACGGTTTAAAAAGCTTGGATTGTTTGTGTAGCGCGCGGAACGGGTCGATCGTTAAATTGACCACTGTTTAAATCGTTTAGTCTATTTATTGGTGTTTTGTGGAGCGATGACGACGTCTTGAAGCCATTTTTCAGGTTGGGACTCAACAACAAAGTATTTCATAACCAACTTCAAAAGAGCAGATTCTCAATTCAGCTGTATGTTTTCTGCAAATTGTGGACCGAATTTAAACATATTTTTTTAATTCTTATAAAATTGGTCCCATTTACATACCTTGGATGAGGAGTTTTTCATAAAAGAATAATAATAATATAATAATAATTCATTTATGTCAGACTATAGTAAAGTAACAAGTCTTATTTAAAAGAAATAAACCTATTTCGCCATTAGACATCCCAACTTGTCGGATCATATTTGGGTTAATGTACTCTGTTTTTAGAGTTCCAAAGTCTGACATGGGACCCGAATAGTCAATTTTTTACTGTGTTTCTCCATGTCCATCTATCCCCCTCCGTTCGCTTAGGTATCCGTCCGTCTGTCCGAATTTTCAGCCGTTCCACTTGCAGACTATTAATGCTATCATGCTGAAATATCGCACGGAAGAACATAATGGTGACGCCTACTAAGTAATTAAGTAAACACTTTGAGCAAAATGTACCTATTACGGTGTAAATATGAAGTAGGGTTGTTTATTTTTTGGTTGCATACTGACATCGGAAGCCTCACTGTGCGTTGTCCCACACGTGCTTTGGCCAATTAATTTTTATTGAAGGTGTATTTTATAGTTTTGAAAGCGTAATTTTGATATGGAACTTTATATGAAATATATTTTGGTTCAATTTTTAAAACACTATTTATTACTTTTACTTAGTAGGTACTACGAAGTACTACTGGGTCATAATATTTACACCTACCTTTATAAGGTACAAGAAACCGGATCTTAGAGCTTAGTAGATACAGGAATTAATTCATAGATGAAAATAACAGCTGCTGTAGGTAAACTCCGGATTTAGTTTTTGTTAACAAATATTAAAGATGTTTCGTATTCAATGAATCCAACAATACCGGGAACCTTAGAGAAATAAATATTCGCGGCGTCTAACTATACATTTTATGTCTATCATTTATCTGAAGAATCGTTCGGGTGTTATTGTATTGCAAAATTTTGAGTTGAGATCGTAAGTTTAGGCGCGAAGGTGCGGGCGGAGCGTGAGTCACTCGGACTCCGCAGACAATCCAGGAGCCCGAGCCCCGCCTCTTCAGTGCTCCGGACGCCGTAAGTGCCGAAAGTCGTGTAAAAAGTTGTATCCGGCCGCGAATAGCGCTTGGAATTCCGTTTATAAATACGCGAGTGCGGGCGGCAGCGGCGCGTGAGTCTGCGTGCCATCTGTGAGAACTCGGAAGCTAGGTGCGGCGTAGGGCTTCGCCGGCGGGTTCGGCATGGGCGGCTGCGGAGCCCGATGATATTCACGGGCGGGGGGGCGCGCCGCCGCACGTCGCCTGCGCCCCGGCCCGCGCGCCCGCCCGCCCAGCGCCTTCAACCCAACTCCGTGAGCACACATCATTATCCTCTCCACTAACCGATATGACTTGTGTGTAAACAAACTAAATGAGACGTGCTGTAGCATTAATTGGTTCGAAAGCAACGTAATTTACTCATAGTTTTACGATTGTTTATCAGACAGTCGTTCGCTTGATACCTATCTAAACTGATTTTTTATAATGTTCAATGAAATTCAGTTCAGACAGACCTATGAGAAAGACAGCAATAGCAATTTATTGGTATACATTATAAATTAGTCTTGTCTGGCGCCGGACACCAGACAGTTTTCTTCTGTGATGATAATCTATGCATCTGTTTGCGCTTATTAACCTTGTTTCTTTCAGTTTACGACTTTTCAAGAGCGTCTGAATTGTTAGTGAGTTTAGAACGTTTTCTGAAAGTGATATTGCGATACTTTGGTAGCTGTGAATATAATAGGAATGTTGTGATTTTTTAATATATTTATCACCGAGGTATGTTACCTCCATTGAATGGTACCTCCATTGAATTTATAGATCTATATAAATGCTGTGCTAGGCTAGTGTTAGGATCAACATAAACCTACCTATAACTTCAAAATCATGGTTTGCAGAAGCCACTATACTCTACTAATGACCCATTTTAGAGATCGGTACGTTAGCGTTTGTAATTCTCATTTAAATTCGATTAATTTGCCATTCATGGGGATAAAAGTCGTAAGCCTATTAATATTAGGTATTGTATGAACAATGACAGTACCTCCATTGTTCTACAATCACACAAGGAAGTACCTATTAGGTAGTAAATAAATGAACGGGAACGCGTGAGGAATCGAGGAGAATCAAGGCTGAGTGGCATGCTATCGCGTGGTAAATGCACGACTATAAATAGAACACACCGTGGACGCGTACAGTTCCGATGGAACTGTTTCATTCAGGTATCGACACTGACCCTGGATTTCATTCCACTCACACTGAAGTCAGACTAGCTCAGTAATCTAGTAGAATTTACCTCTAGTAAATGTGTATTTTAAGCTAAGTTAATTTCTAGGAATTCTCAGTTAGCAGTTGTTCATATGATTAGGTAGAATTTATGTAGGGACCTAATCATACCAATATTCCGCAAACTGAGAATTCCTACAAATTAATTTAGCTTAAAATACCTATGTACTAAAGGTCAATTCTTCAACAAACTTTCCAATTATTGCAATTTTTTTTTTTTTTTTACACGTTCAACTGATCCCAAACTAGGCATAGCCTGTAATATGGGTACCAGAGACTGATATACATAATAGATATATATTTAACACCCAGACACAGAACAAACATCTGTGTTAGTCACAAATGTTTGTCCAGTGCGGGAATCGAACCCGCGACCTCTAGCGCAGAAGGCAGAGTTACTACCACTGAGCTATGAGGCCAATTGAAACGCAGCTGAACGATAGCTTTTTTTTAAAAAGTGTTTTCGTATTCTGCTGTTGAATAACGATCCAGCTGATGTTATGTTTCAGCTAAAGCTATCGATCGATTGAATGTTTTTAGAAAAACATTCTACAAATTCAATCGAACATCAAACGTTCGCCAGAGGCCCTGTGAGTTCTAGTAGACGTAAGGATCATTTTGAAATTAAATTTCAATGAATTAATAATCGCACGCCGTTTAGTGGCTGCATTTCTACTTTGTTTGTCATCTGTTTAGTAGAATGGCTTTTTGGGTAGCACTTATTCGAACCGCGCGCGGTCGGATCTGATCCATAGTGTGAATTGTAAATTAATAGAGTTGGCCTTTAATCTGATTACGAAGTACATCCTTGAGCATCGCTTCATTAAATCTGTCGATGGCCGAAAATCGATTCGGATGATTCACAACGCGATCAGCCACATGACGAGCTCATTTAAATCACCTATGACAAACTGGCTCTTAATTTGGCCATTTGACATACGAGTAATTCTCAGAGGGCTCAAAAATACGTGTCCGACTCGAAAAAACACATAAAAAGTATCCGTAGCCCTATGATTCTTTTTCAGATAGTAGATTAGCTAAAAGTAATAGGGGGGGCCTATTTTAGTTTTTTAATTATCCTGTTCTAAATAAGTAAAAATAAATAAAAACCGTGGAAATACTGATTTTTGTGGTGCGTCCGGACCTCATGTTCTAGTGTTAATAATTTTTTATCTCATTTCCTATAAATAATAGCACTATTTCACACAGGTTCACAATAAACCAGATAGTTAGTGGCTTAACAGACACTATTACTACGCAAAAATTAGCTTTAGTTAATAAGATACAACTAGATAACTTCGCGTCCGACGTTTAGCTCTGATTGCCATGGCGCGCACTAATTCATTCATAAAAACTGTACTTTAGTAACTACGTGAATAGTTGTTAGACAGAGACAAACTGTCAGTCGCGATCCATCAGTGGTGAGAACAGCACGTGTCCATGTCTCCGCGTCGCTTCGAAATTACGGTAAGTAATCACTTTCCGTGGCTTGGTATACCGCAAGTTCTGATTACCATGTAGACTATAAATTCGTTCATACTAATCCTATTGGTTTAATTGTTTTAATAATATATGCTTTTTGTGTTCCTAATTTCTACTGCAGACATCAATGTAACATTAACCAGCAAATTAAGAAATTATTTAGGATTTTCAACTTTTTTCTGATTTTCGTGGTTTTGATTTCCATGTTTTTCGTGGACAAAAAGTACACGAAAGGTCAGTGAAACCCACGAAAATCAAATTTGCGGGCTTATTAACATATCATCATCATTTCAGCCGTTCGACGTCCACTGCTGAACAAAGCCTCCCCCACAGACAGAGCAAATTCCTTATCATGTAGGGGGATATGCCCATACTCACCACGCTGGGCATGCGGGTTGGCGAGCGCAGTTAGAGCTATCGTTGTTAAAATGAGGGACGTTGCTACCCATCCCCTAGCTTTTTTTCCCTTAGTCGCCTCTTACGACATCCGCGGATAGGTAGACATGGAGGGGTCTATTCTTCAGCCGGGGCCACCACGGCCAGTGTTATTAACATACATAGATAATATTGTTATTGTGATTTTTGTTAATAATTTGTTTTATCTCAATCAAAATAACTTCAGCCAGGTTTGCTGAAATTGCAATGCTCGAAGTAAATACATATAACCAATGAATATGGGAGGGATTAGATAAGCCTATTTTACTATTAATTTAGGTATAACTCCACCGTTAGTATCTAGAAACGTGACTGATTATTTATAAGATTGTTTGATCTCATGTGATCATGTGATTGAAAAAACGTGATAATTGATGTTAGATTTTTTGTAATTCTCTCTTAGTTTATATATTTAATAACAATATTTAATTTTGTACCTTATTTTTAAGAAAATTAATATATTTTTATCTGCTTACTACCTTTTTTTATTATAAACCTACCCGAAATTCCTAATTAGAATGATTGTAATAGGCTAGTTCAAACAAAACGTACATTTCAACACATTAAAGTTCAATAATTTTGTATATTTGATTTCGGTGGTATGAATGTTGATCTCCATGGACACCATAATTTTAAAATTGAATAACTTCGTAACCGTTAGGCCAATAAAGTTCCCTCCACTACCAATAAATTAGTAATCAAATCAACATATAGAATATTTCGTCATTATGTGTAATTTCAACAAAAAAAAATGTGCCACGAAAGTCAGACAAAAACTGAGTTTCCGAAGAATCACCCATACACTGTATTTTGAAGATGCAACCGGCCGTATTCATGCCAGGGAATTCGCATGGCTTGAGCTCGACGCTTTCTATGCAAATACCGTCTGTAGTTGCGACTCTTCAGCGGAAAGAGCGTTACATTTGTACATACAAAAAATCTATAATTGAGTATGGTTTTGCCCGCCTCCGCCTGTGGTTTTTACGTCTGAGTTGGCGATGAGTTCTTGCTACGAGTACCTACGACACAGCGGAGTGCGATGTCATCGTGGTTTCGGGTATGTCTAATCTGATTTAGCATGAACGCAGAAACTTGGCTCTGTACGCGTTTCTCGCTCGTATTGTAATCGAACCGTGGCTTGGGCGGCGGTAGGTACGTGTTTACATACAGCTATATAAATAAAGCGTAAGTAGGTACCTACAGTGGCGGGCGAACGGGTCGAGCTGAAATTTACCAATTGTGTACCTTTGTTCATAATTCTTAGGCCACAACGTTATATGTACTACTTATATTTTTATCTTTTTATTCAATACTTACAGTATTATTCTGAAATTAAGACGGTCAAGTGCGAGAACTCGCGCCCTGAGGGTTCCGTACCATTGGTCGTGGGTTCGAATCCCGGTAGTGCACCAGCGGTCATGATCAGAAAATAAAAATTCTAAGTGTAGGAATTAACAAACTTATATTTGCGGTCGCTCACGTAGTCATTGTATGACATTGACCGCAAATATAACTTTGTTTCCTAAGAAACTTCGAAGTTCCTCAATTTCAGTCTTTTCCATTTAATTGTGTTACAAAAGCTCCTAGCATTCCCAATTTCAAAATTGTGGAGTAACTGGAAGGTACCCTAGAGGTTTTTCATTTTAGCCATTTCCATACAAAAATTATACATTCATTGCCATATCCAGTGGCGGATTTGCAGTCTTGGCCGCTCTAAGCCCCAGGCCATGTGCCGCCCCTTTCTCAGCACCCATCACTAAACTAGATACATAATGAATTTACTTTATTGCCAACTTTATCTAAATCGAAATCAGAAATTTAATTAACTATAATAGCTACTAATTTGTTAATATATTCCGAGATGATGAGATTTTCTACGTCAATTTCTACAAATTTTTGGTCACGATTTGCCGCCCCTAATATCTGGCCGCCCTAGGCCCGGGCCTACTGGGCCTAGCAAAGCTAGAGCTTTGATTTTTATTAGGCACCATAAGCAAACAGACCTTAGACCGGTGGTATAAATTTCAAGTTGATACCTTTAGCAGCTAAAGGTATCAACTTGAAATGTATACCACTTACGAAAAAGGGTCTTGACAGACGGACAGACAGACAGACAAACGGACAACAAAGTGATCCTATAAGGGTTCCGTTTTTCCAAATGAGGTACGGAACCCTGAAAATATATAAATAATGCCCAACAGTCAAGTTTTTGTGACCCCACACTAGGATTCCGTGTAGTGGGTAATATAAAATACGAGTACATACATGTACCACAACATACCGACCCGGGACAAATATTTACAGATCATGCACACAATGTCCCGCAGTGGGAATCGAACCCGCACCCCTTGCATATCAGACGTGCACTCGCGAATAAGCCACCGAGCTCGTCAAATGAAAATAATTTTATACTGATCAAATATATCAATCGATAAACTAGTACCTAAGCGTAAAAATGTTGTGCACGAAAAGAGGATCTAAGAGGTGCATTTGTGTGCATTCACTACATGACTGATTCTTTCACCGACGGTCGTAGGCCCTTTTCAGGCCAGCATAAAGTCAAAGACAAAGTCAAAAGGCATTTATTTCAATAAAATCACTAGGATCACTTTGAAACGTCTTAGAAACTAGGTGAAGCTGTTATGCCTGTTCCTCACGACCAAGCCTAGAAGAATCAGGCAACAAACATGGCTTGATGCCTATCATTTTTTGATCGATGATCCTTTTTCACAAAATGGAATTTAAAGCTTCAGTGTGGTGCCGATCGAACTAGGTGAGGCTCAAAAGAAAAGTTGTATATACCTCATATATACATCATACCTCAACCTTGTGACTGACCTAATACAGGATGACCAAGAAATAATCAGTGATACAAGCAAGCAAGCGGTGTAAAACTGCGCCCGACGCATCAACGCCCTGACCTCTGTCCGTTTACCTAATTAAGATACTTACCTAGTAGGTACCTACGTAACGCATTTGGCAATCACTCAAGTCACCATAATCCCGGAGAACATAATTAATTTCAGAACTTATGCACCTAATTATCTTATGCAAATCAAATATATACAAAGTTACTATGTTTATAGGCAAAAGCTTTCACGAGCGTATATGAAGCAGGTCATCAAACTAATGGTTATATGGAAATTATGGTTCCTATGTACATTTTCGTGATTCATGATATTGGCACAGGCAGACGTTTGACGAAAGATAAGCATTTCTACATACCTACATTATTGGCTACGTTTATTTATTTACTTGCTGCCCGCAACTTCATCCGCGTGTTCAAATGTCCCTACCTTGAATCTTGTTCACTTCGTACACTTGAGATCTTGATTTTCCGACCCCGTGCTACGTGTGTACGGAAGCCTCGGAGCGCGAGCCATACTAGCACTTTACTGCCTTTATTAAAAAAATGATTATTGCCTATAAAAACTCTCTAACCTCGGTAGATACTATTTAATTATTCTGTGGTAAAGCCACGGACTAAATTAGGGCGCAGTTGTCACAGATTAGTACCTAATTAGTTATTAATCTGTGTCAAGGCTAAGCCAAGTGGCGATTTTTCATCCGACTTTATTTACATTTTTCAGAATGGACATTTATTTTTATCAAAATACAATATAGACAGGGCTTACAAAAGAGCGCTACATCGTTTACAACATTATTTAGAACACATGACAAGGTGCACTCAGACTACTCCTGGAAACTAAAACAGAGGATTCTGAAAATATTGAAATCAATTTATTTTTAGTAGCTTTGAATAGATTGAATCACTTGGGAGCAAATACATTCCGAATCGCGCACCGGAATTGTTGATTTATGATAAACGGTTTCCTTCTGCACTTTTGTTATGCATTTATGCCTTAGATAACACAAGATGGATGCTTGGATTATAGTGCATCGAATCTAGAGTCCGTTTTCGCTCTAAAAGCCGCTCTTCTACTTGCATACAAATATCTAGTTTTAGACATAGACATAGACATAGACATAGACAAACATTTATTCACAAACTTGGCACACAATACACGTCACAATAAAAGCAAGACATAGAGAGCGAAAAAATGAAACAAAGACAGAGAGGTAACACACAAAAACTTATAAAAAAGAACACGTGAAATGTTATTAATGTTTTAAACATTTTCTCTGAGGTCAAGCAAGGTCAATTGATAAAATCGTATTTAACTATTAAACCTCAACAATCAGAGGAAGTTATTATACCCAGTGGGTACTAACCAGGTGTTTAATTTTTATGTAAGTTCAGAATTTTAAAGCTATAGCTTCTAGCGTCGCACTCACTAAAAACTAAGTTTTTCCCATATTTCAGGACGCGCAGCCCTCATTAGCGCCACATCGCAGTGCGTGCACAAATTTGAAAATGCACGCGTCTAGATGCTTTCTTAGGTATTGTATCGCCTTAATACGATTAAGTAAAGCAAGATTGTTACAATTCCAGTGGTTCCCGGGCGCGGGTTGTGGCGAGGGCGAGGTGCGCCGTTCCCGGGGCAAGCGCATCACACAGCGTCGCGGGGCTATCAAACACCACAAGTGAGTTATTAATTTACTAATCTATACACAGCACACTTTCAGGATTCACTAAGGAATGCCCAAAGAAAGGGATTCCCGAAGCTCAATCCCTCGGGGGTTGCATCGGGTGCATCGTTGGTTGAAGCTTGCATTAAAGTAACAATACGCAAAAGATGGAAAGTAAATGAAGGTCCCTGTAGCAATCTCGTAGCATACCGTAGCTACAGGCGTAGCCACACTCTAGCAGAGGGGGCGCGTTCTTCTTCTTCTTTTCATGTCACTAATTCTTTCTTGGTCATCCTGTATTGGGTCACTGACCAGGTTGAGGTATGGTTTCCCTGAAAAGGGCCTATGATCGTCGATGAAATAATCAATGCAGTGAAAGGATTAAAGTGCGCCTCTAAGAGGCTCTTTTCGTGCACAGGGTGCGCGTTTATATCTTTTGTAAATGAAGGTCCCTGTAGCAATCTCGTAGCATGCCATAGCTACAAACGTAGCCACGATCGTAGCAAAGCGTGGTGTGCGTGGATATTTTGTACGTAGGTAAGCCCCATGTAGCCCTCTCGCAGCAAACATGACACAATCGTAGCAACGGGTGGTGCGCGTTGATGTCTCTTGTACCTATATTTTTTTTTAGTTTGCAGGATTTTAATTTGAGATTTCCGCTCCTAACTTGAGCCTGTTCCAATAACTTGTAAAAATACCTACATCGTAGCAATAAATGCAGGCGGAAGAGCAATCGTTCGTTCGCTCCCTCTTCGAATCTGCGCATCGCATTCATTCAACATATTTGGCTAGTGGATTTATTAGTGCCATCCATCACTACCGCCTACCTACCTGATGTTACGTTATTGAATGTCCAATAATACTTTTGAGACGTTTTTATTATAGCAAAAGAGCACATGACTTCATTGCAGGGCAAAGTGGGAATATGTTGCGTGCAACAATAAGGTATGTCTTGATCCTCATCTAACACACCGAAAGAACTTCAAGACCTTTTCATTATTCCTGCTGCGTTAGTTACGTGGTACGTGCAGCTACATATTCCCATAACGTCCCATTTCATAAGCCCCCCAACTTTCAATCGGTATTTTATTAACTAAACATGTTTTTCTTTAATTCCAGGATCCATGAAGTGAACGGGCACCGCTTCGTGGCGAAGTTCTTCCGCCAGCCGACGTTCTGCGCGTTCTGCAAGGAGTTCCTGTGGGGTTTCGGCAAGCAAGGCTACCGGTGCGCGGTGTGCCAGACCGCGGTGCACAAGAGATGCCACAATAAACTGCTGGGGAAATGCCCCGGCTCATCAGCCCAATCAGATGCTACCGTGGTAAGTCATTAATGCAATAGGACTATAGGTTATCCAATTAACTCAGACTCACTGCGAGTTTCCGCCCGTTCCCAGCGCGATCTCAGCGCGACGGTGGAGTCGCAACATTTAAATAGGAGGCCCGAAAAAATCTGACGTTGTAAAAGATTGGTCGTAGTAGCGCGTATTTGAACACGTCATAAAAGTTACGAGCAGTTGGTGTAATAAGCGAGCGTTATTGATGAAAGAAGGGTTATTAATGAGGATTGAGAAAAGGTATGCTTAGATTGTTCGGCCATTAGAGAATAAAAGAAAGAAGATTGATGAAACTTAAGACGATGCATGAAGAATCTCATTAGATGAATTAGATGAGTTGTATGTCAAGATGTGTGCAAGTGGAAATCTGTGGTCCTTGCTTACCCTTCCGGGAAACTCAAGTTGTAATTAATAAGGAATATGATACCGACAGTTTTTTTTACAATTTTTTTTACAAATTTTCACACTAAGAATCTTTTCGGATGCACTGGGCTTGTTCCCCACGTACTGTACATTTATTGATTAATGTTTTACTAGCTTGCGCCCGCGGCTTCAGTCGTGTGGTACCTATATAAAAAGTAGCCTATGGGCTATTTAAGGTAAAGAACTATATTCATTCCAAGTTACATCGAAATCGGTTGAGTAGTTACGGCGCGATTGAGCCATAGAAATCCAAACATACAAGCATATTAATTATATTATATTAATATTATTAATTGGCCGTATATGTCGTAAGAGGCGACTAAGGGAAATTAGCTAGGGAATGGGTAGCAGCGTCCCTCATTTCAACAAAGCTAACTGCGCTAAAGCTAACTAAGAAATTTGCTCTGTCTGTTGGGGAGGCCAATGTCAGCAGTAGACGTCGAACAGCTGAAATGATGATGATGATGATATTAATATTCCGGACATATCACACACGGTCAACTGATCCCAAACTAGCATCATATACTTTCACATATAATATTAGTAAAGTTTTAAGCCCTTTTTACCCGGCTGATGGGTATGTTTTTTGCGCCTATATCTATATGTAAGAAGTAATGTAAGTGTAACAACACTTTATTATCCCATTGCACTCAAACGGCTAGGTGGATTTTGATGTTTAGGGTATCATTAAAATCGTCTTGATCCTAATACCCCTTGACTCTGCGGACTGTGCTAACTATATCAATAAATTAAACGGGTTTTTCAATTAATTTTACTTTTTGTTTCAGTATTTGCGAGAGCGGTTCAAAGTAGACGTGCCGCACAGGTTCCGACCGCACCAGTTCGTGTCGCCGACGTTCTGTGACCACTGCGGCGGACTCCTGTATGGCTTCTTTAATCCTGAGCTCAAGTGTGAAGGTACCTTATCAACTAGCGGAAAAAGCCTCGGATTTTTTCCCGTTAGTACTTTAACTAATTTTTTACCACTTGTGCATGATATAAATCTACCTATATGAATATATAGGGTCTTTTTATCATAAAGTCTTAAAATAACTTATGAGCGGCGATGAGCCTGCAACCTATCACGTATGGAATACTTGATTCTATCAAATTTGGCCATGTGCCAAATGTAATGTTTGGCTGTACCTCTGACTACCTCCTTAGTCATCTAACTATCTGTATCATATACCTATCTGTGCGCCTGAACATCTGAGAGGGTGTCTAGATTGCTTGAAGATTACAGTCGTGAGGACATTTCTTGCTGAATTTTCAGTGAAAATGCTACATATTCAGTTCCTACGTAATATTTATTTCAATAATTTGTACGTATAGTAATTATGTCTAGATTTTTTAGTCGTTAAATCGACTTTTAGTACCCAACGTTTGATAACACATATATTACGTCGATTGCAATTTAACTTTAACCGTTTTATGATTTGGCTACTGCACTGCCGCTGCATTACTAACCGGTTCCCGTTTACTGCATGTCACGGCTATAGATTTTCATTTGTTTACATTTAGAGCGGTTACAATACGACTTCTTGCAGCGATGCCGACACTGTCAAATCGTTTGCCACTCACAAGAAACGCGTCGAAATATCCTTCGAGTTGCTACATACATCCCGTTCAAATCAGTTATGCATGATGAAAGTTTTACCTATACCTACACATGCCGCCGCGTGTGTATAGATAATGCTGGCCTCATAGCTCAACTGGTACTAACTCAGCCTGCTGCGATAGAGGTTGCGGGTTCGATTCCCGCACAAGACAAACATTTGTGTGATGAATACATATTTTTGTTCTGTGTCTGGGTGATAAATCTTTATCTATTATGTATATAAGTCTCTGGTACCCATAGTACATGCTATGCATAGTTTGGGATCAGTTGACCGTGTGTGATATGTCCGGAATATTTAATTGATTTATTTAAAGCTTTCGAAGACTAAATCGCGTGCTCTAATCGCAAATGCATTGCATTCAAAGTCATCGTTATGTAACTACCCTTATTCTTAGCTAATGCATGAAACATGTACGAAAGTGAATTTATTCCCAGTAAGTAGTTCCTTTTGACAGTTCCTTCGAAGAAACTTTGTCCCTTTAACCCGTTCCTATAATAAGAAAATGGTGCAAAAATCGCGAATTGGGACTGAATTGCTGTCATTGCAGTAGGTATAGTACTTTAACTTTTTGGAGGAGGTAGGGCATAGCGAGATTTTCTCGTTCTAAATTGGAGCAGCCCGCCTGGGGAGGTACCTCCGCCTTACAGAAGATCGCAGCCAAATAACATTATTTGTTTCAAATAGTGTTGTGTTCCTGCGATGAGTAGGTTGCCAGAGCTCTTTTGGGGTGGGGGGTTCGGGGTCGGCAACGCGTGCGTGATGCCTCTGGTATTGTAATCGCTCATAGGCTACGGTAACCGCTTACCAAAAGGTGGGCCGTTTGCTTGTTTGCCACCTCAGTTGTATAAAAAAAAAAATGGTATTAGCTAAGTGTTAGAATATTTATTCTACATTTGAAAGGCATACCACACGCCGTTTGAACAAGGCTTGATATCGGGTTGATGCGGTGATGAGCGGCACCTGCCTATCGTTTCTTATTCAGCATGATTTAGGCAAGTGGTGACTCGCCGTCCACTGAACGGGCACCCAAAGGGTGCCGGCAAACAAATGCCTCGTAAGGGACGCTAGCTTAAGGGTGCCAAAGTCAAAGTCAAGTCAAAGTCAAAAGGCATTTATTTCAATAAAATCGCTAGGATCACTTTGAAACGTCTTAGAAAAAGCTTTACATCGCCCATATACTCACATCTTTTACGAAACGTGAATACCAATTAATCAAGTAGGTATCTATCAATAAAATATTAAACATCTTAGTGAAGACTAAAACCATAGTCAGATATATTAAGTACGATTTTTCCAGATGTAAGTCAAGAAGACACAGATGTGTGCAGTGAATTTGGTATGCTTTGACTGCCTTGATGATGCGCATAACGTAGCTTCGAAATACGTGGGTAGGTGGTACTCAATACCGATCCACCTACTTACCGAGTGTCTAAAAATAAACTTGTCACGCGGTACATGTTATTTTTAGCAGTTTGTTGCACGTTAAATTACGTTAATTGCTAGGGTTCAACTAGTGCAGTTATATTTAGACAACATACCCGATAAAAACAAATCGAATTTCACCCCCCGTGCCGATAAAGGATAAACAAACATTACTCATACAAAGTTCCTTCTAAAAACATTCAAAGTGTCACACTATCTATTATTGTCTGCATTCCATCAATCAATCATCTGGTGGTCGGTACACGGGCGGTGCGCGCAAGGCGCTGGGCGCTGGGCGGGCGGCAGCGGTGGGCGGCTCGGAGTTGCACGCGCTGGTGGCGAGCGGCGGCGGCCGGGCAGTCTGTGCGCGTGCTCCGCGGTGTATCGTCGCGCGCGTTCTATCACCGCCACAATATGCCGCTATTTTCCGAACACATATCGAACATGTACTACGGTGGAACACCGTCTTACACTAGCCCCTCGTACGGATACAAGAGCTCCTATAACCCACTAGGAACCTCGTACAGTGCCTCGTACCTAAGCCCCGGTGGAAGCTATAGCAACCACTCCTCGCTCAGCAGCTACTCCCGTGCACCTCACTCTTCACGATGGATACCCGGATTAAGCCGAAGCTACTCTCCGATGCTCACTCCCATCTCAGAGAGAGGAACCGCTAGTCCCATAAGAATAAATAGCCCCAGGAGAATACCAATTTCGAAGAGATGTTACGGCACCCCCAGTTACATCCAGCGTCCTATAAATATAAACACGGAAAGCATCGACGTATCAAGAGATAGATATCGTTTTAAACCAGCTGAGCCGTCTCCAAGTGCTTCCTTGCCGCGGCCGGAAAATGAAAAACCACGCAAGGAAAACGATAAAGAAAAAAATGAAAGCCCATTTATGCCAAGAGTTGATGGAAAACCGGAAACTGGAATAGATTCTTCACCTGGAATACAAAGGAGTACAATCAAACGCGGAAGGACAGTGGTGAGACTGCATACAATAAAGAGAAAAGATAAAGATTCACCACGAAAGCCTTTAGAGACTTCGCAATTGCAGGATAGTGAAATAAACAATCAAGAAGCATCTGCATCTTTAGTTGATGGTGTACCTGAAGAAGCAAAGGAACCGCTGAGTTGGAGAGAAAAACTTTCCGAGGATTTAGTTTACGTAGACAAAAAAGAGAAAAAATCTTTAGGTACAAAACTAGTTGAAAAATTCATACTGAAAGATGTGAATGAAAATGACAGCAAAATTAATAAAAGTGACATAAGGAATACTGAGGCCCCTGAAACTGTATCAACGGAGACGCTTTTGTCAAGATGTGAAGTGCCATCTACTAGTAAATCACCTGACAGAAGGTGTTCTATAGAGTTTTTGGCAGAACAATCAAGCCTGTTAGATTCATTAATCAGGGGAGAAAATTTAAGCACTGCTACTTTAGATCTAAGCAAAGTTGGCATCGCTGATGAAACTAAAAATAAATTTGTTTCATCGGATTCTATAAAGAGGAGAAAAACAGATGATAAAGGAAACCCTTTAAAAACCACAAAATCTGATCATTCGTTACATGAAAATTTAAAGAAATCGTTAAAAGGAAACAAAGACTCTAAAGTTTTCACAAAAAGACGTAGTTTGAAAAAGTCACAATCGGGTGGCAGTATCTGTAGATTAGACTCTATAACGGAGTTCCCTAAAGAGACTGTACGCATAGATTTACCGGCTATACAAGAAAACAAGTTTACACCCAAAGATGCGCAAATAGAACAGAAGCCGAAACTAAGGACAAAAATTACAGCGTCGGTTGAAATATCACCCCCAACTAGTCCATTAAAGTTTAGAATTGAAAATGTTACCGTGGAAGAAAAACTACACACGCCTAAAAAGGAAATATCATTTAGCTATGATCTAGATGAAATCTCAGTTCAAGATGTTACATTGCAAGGCCCTAAATCTACTTTAAGGAGAACGAAAGAACGAAACAGTATAAAGAAAAAATCCAAAAAACCAATGGGTACTGATCCCATCTCTCCTGAACCAGACGATGGCAACTTCTGGGCTAAAATTGGAAAACGAGAAACTGTGTACTTAATTAAAAGAAAGCAAAACCTAGAGGCAGCACGAGAAGAAAATAAAAGGTCACATTTTTGGTTTCAAGATAATGAAGAATTTGGAGATAATTGTAATGAGACTGGCACAAATAACTCTATTTCAATTGAGAAAAGTGATGAATTATCTAATCAAGCAGAAAGTTTCGATGTACCTCTCGTGTCTGAACCCATCAATTTACTTACAAAAGTAAAGGAAGAGGTTAATGATGAACTATTGAAAACCGTCTCAAGCAAACTTGAAAAAAGTCAATCTTCGGATAACATTCAGAAAGTTGATTCCAATACACAAATCAACACATCATTAAACGAAAAGTCTACGGAGACCATTACTGAGCCTAGTCATGATGATCTCGTACCCAAGAGCAATAAAAATTCTAAGAATAAAATGCATCGTCAAGATGCTGAAATCAAAGAAGATGCTACACATTGTTATGAAGAGAAAATTGAAACTGAAAAAAGCACTAATTCTAATATGATACTGATTAAACCTGATGCTGAAAAAACCACACCTATAAGCGAAAACCTAACAAATTTGGAAATATCAGAGACTGCACCTCTAGAAATAAGTAATATTGTTTCTCTAGCAAAAAAACCACTTGGTTCCGATGAAATACCAAGTGTAAATACTTATTTAGGTAACGAAATCAATCAGAAATCTAAAGGAGCAAAAGAAAACTTTGAGTCTACAAATATTCTTAATTCGTCGGCTGAAGCTTTTACTCAGGACAAAAATACACTAGTTAACACAACGCAAATAATTAAGACTCAAGCAGAGATTGCAGTAAAGAGTCTTGAGGAGGAATTAAAGCCTGAGACAAAACTAACTGACATAATTGCAAGCACTGAGAAAGTTGATTTTAATTTATTGTCAGAAATGACTTCTCCGACGGCGACAATAGATTCGAAGTCTACATCGAAGAAAACTGACACCATCGAAGCTGCTAAGGTTAACATCGATGTAAAATTAACTACTAAAGTTTCTGCCGATAAGAAAACTGAACAGATTATGCAACCAACAACGCAACCTCAATCTAAAAGTGAAGACAAAAGTCTTAAGAAAGATACATCGGAGAAAAGTGAAATAATCGAAAATACTCAAGCTAAAGTTGATGTCAATTTATCTCCCAGATCTCATGCTAAAACGGATACAAAACCTTTGAATACTGAATCAACATTAAAATCCGAAGGCTTTAAAGATGATTCGAAAATTAAAACCGAGCAAAGTATAATAATCGAAGGTTCCGAGCATAACCTAGATCTCAACTTGCCTGCTGACGGAAAGCCACAAGCAGTGATTACAACAGCAATACAATCCCTGAACGAGAGTGAAAATCTTGATTTAAATTCATTTGAAAAAAATAAACGTGATGTGAATTTATCTGCTGAAACTGCTGTTGAGGCGAAAGAAAAAGTTAACAGTGTACTGACTTTACAAACAAAATCAAAGTGTAAAGTCGAAAACAAAAATTCCGAACCATTAGTGGAGAGCGTCACAAATATCAATAGCAATGTAAACAAACAAATTATCTCTGAAAGCACAAAGACGAGTAAGCCAACAGAAACGACTGAAGCAAACTCCAAAAAAAGGGTTAAAAAAGTTCAGGTCAAAGTATCAGTGAAAGTCAAAGATGTGAAAACCGAAAAAATAAGCAGTGCTTCCAAGGACAATGTTTGTGAAACTTGCAAAAAAAGTTTAGGATCTGATGGTAGTAAGACCAGTAAGTTAAACGTTACAAGAGTCGCCAACTCATCAACATCTAAACCATTGCACGAAAAGGATAAGGTTGTTAAAATTACCGCCAGGGATGATAAACCGATAAATAATTTGCAGAAATCTAAATCAGATTTAGGTAGTGTAGTGCCAAACGCAAGTGATTCCAATTCAAAACCTGAAACCAGTGCTTCTCCTTCTCAAACACCAATAGTGATAGAAACTAAAAACATTCCAAATGAAACAGTTGCAAGTGGTAAAGATCAAGCGGAAATCTCGGTACCATCACAAGTAAAGAAAGGAGAGGAAAAAAAGGCTGAAAAAGAAACTAAAGGAGACGAAGGTTCTCCAGTGAAACAACCATCAATAAAACAAATTGCAAAACTGAGCCCTAAGAAAAAGAAGGAAATTAAGGAAGAAAAACCGACAAAGCCATTAATAGCAACGCCACGGCCTCTTGCAAAGAGAGCTCCTCAAGTCATTCATTCTGACTCTTCAGAGTCATCTTCGGAAGAAGACTCATCTGAGGAAGAGTCAGACGCAAGTGAAAATTCTGGTGATTTTTATGAATGCGAAAACAATCCAGATGGGCGAACATCCACAGGATCCAATGACTCTGGTTTCGATTCCTCGGCGCCGACATCTCCTGCAAGTTTCTTGCAAATAAAAAAAGGTAAATTCAACATGAAACCACAATTTAAGGAACTACGTGTCTCCTTACCTATCACGTAACAAACTGACTCATTAGTAGATAACTTTGATTCATACTTGTGTTTGTCGCTTTTGCATGGCTTTACGCAATTGACACCTGTAGAAATGTAAATACGAATCAGCACCGGTGCCACGAAAAGCTGTTATTTGTTTTAGACTGTGATGTAAACTGTCACCGGAAATGTGAAAAGTTGACAGCGAACCTGTGCGGCGTGAACCAACGCCTTCTGGTGGAAGCTTTGGCAACGAGGACTGCATCTAAAAAGGGTTTGTATTTCTTCAGTGGATGATATCACGTTTGCTCGCGTTATCACTAAATACATGGAACGAGAAACGGTAGCGTCATAGCGACGTCAGATGTCTCGCTTAAAATAAAGCAATGTTTTATTGGCTTGTCAGGTAGGCAACGTCTGTTTCGATTCGACTTATTTTTAGACTGAATGGGGAAAACATATCTAAGTATTATCTAAAATGAAAAAACAATATATATGGGACTAAAACATAATATAGTTATTAATTTATTATGATGCACGAGATGGCTTTTTTTTATAAAACTTAATGTGGCAAACAAGCTTATTGGCAACCTGTTGGCAAGTGGTTAACGTAGCCTATGAACGCTTCCATCAACAGAGGTAGACACGTTGCAAAACAAAACGCCTTTGTCGAAGAGTCCCATACTATAGTAGGGGAAACCCTCAGCTGGGAGATCATTCTACCTACACGTTGGGTTTGCGAAAGGAAGTATCTCTGGGATTGTCGACAATTCTCATTGGACCGCGACCTGATGTGCTTTTATTGCATAAATGATCAAAATATGATTTTCTTCTTGTCACTTACTGTTTACTACAAATATAACTGCGTATTTGTTTGTGTACCGTACATTTGACGTAGGCGTAAGAGATCGGTTGGACAGTGGCCAACATCTCACCTGTATTAAATTAATGGCACTCCAGTTCAGGTGAAAATTTGTAAAAGCATCAATTATTTGGCCAATCTCATTTAAGTTTACTGTGGGTTTAATTTATACAGTCAAAAATAAGTCGACAATAAATTGAAACAACTTTTCAGGAAGTTCTCAGGTGAACAATTACCCTTTGTCAATATTTATCGCCAAGCCAGTGATGAGAGACAGGTATGCGTTGCGCATGTATTAGCATGTGCCTCGTGACTAGCAGATCGATAGGTCCAGATCTTCAATTGGCTGAATTTCAAACGTCACAAATACTATTTTTATTTCCAACCAGTCGTCCTATTCGCTGAATAGAATATATTCGTGAAGAGATGGACTGTGTTATTTAGATCTGCTCGCAACATAAAATTGTCCAAATGTTTGATAATTTTATAATGCACCAATTTAAAACGGGCAAGGCTTAGGTGAATGTGTATGTTCATACATTATGTAACACAAGAGCATGACCGACATAATTTATAAATACAGATAATTCCTCAATTCTCTGAGCATTCCATATTTCAGAAATATGAGTACTGAAAGTACCTTAGGCTTCGCATTTTTGCCATTTCCTTACAAAAACTAGACATTCATTGCCATATCTTTGCCTTTTTTTCATTCTTTCCTTTTTTTATGTCACTATAAATAAGGTCACAGACCTTTTTATTTGGTTTTTGATTTCACCTTTATATTTTAATTTCAAGTTAACCTTTAGGTGTTCCTACGAAAAAGGGTCCTATAAGGGTTCGGTTTTTACAAATGAGATACGGAAACCTGAAAAATGTAGACAAGCGTTTGAAAAAATATGACCCATTTTTTGTCATATGAACTTGAATGCTTTAATAATAATGAGGTGTCCAGTCTCCTCCGTTGCCCATAATGGCCTGTTCAAATATTGTAAATTTTTTCAGCATAGTCACGGTAAAATGATCTCCATAAATGGCCTTTAAATTGCGAGTTCAGTCACTGTTTTTTTTCCTCGAAGTTTAAGCTTCATCAATGCCGAAACGTTTTTGACTGGGTTTGAGGTCCAAGACTTATAGGTATATTTGAGCCAGTAAACAAGTTAAAAGTTTAAAGTTGGGTATGGCAGAAAAAGAATGAAAGTAGGATAAATGCAGTGGAAATGAGAGCTTTGCGAAGTATGTGTGGAGTAACTTTGAAAGATAGAGTGAGGAACAGTGTGATAAGAGAACGTTGTGGAGTGAAAGAAGATGTAGTGATGAGGATTGAGAAAGGTATGCTGAGATGGTTTGGTCATGTAGAGAGGATGAACGAAAGAAGATTGACGAAACAGGTGTATAAGGCGAGTGTGAATGGAACCGTTGGAAGGGGAAGACCTAGGCGTACGTTTAGCGACCAAATCGGTGACGTTTTGGACAAAGGTCAGGTCAAGAGTACCCTAAACCGACGAGCATGTATGAGGAATGTGATGAGAGTGAATGAAGCGAAAGAGGTATGTCAGGATCGTAGCAAGTGGAAGGCCGTGGTCTCTGCCTACCCCTCTGGGAAATAGGCGTGATTTTATGTATGTATGTATGTATGTAAACAAGTTAAAATCGCAAAAACCCCTTTTTGAGAAATATCCACATAAAAATACCTACATTGTTTATCCTGGTCACGTTCTTGTGAAACATATTTGTTTAAGTACATACTTGTTTTGTGAAATTCAATAATTTTATAAAATGACAATTTTACTTAGGTAGATAACATTGTTTATTTTGCGGTTATTAAATTTTTCAACATTTACACTAATTAATTTACAATATTTTCCCTGTTATTTCTTTTAACAGTAGTATATCTCATGGTTTTATTATAACAAAATATAATTAATATTACCTACACAAAAACCCTCTATTACCTTCTTAAATTATATGTTAGTTTGCATCTTTAAAATACTGGTATTTTTACGTTTTGCATACTTATTTATAATTTAGCGGAATGTTTAGTAATATTCGATTCTTATTCTTGAGTTGTAGTTTACAAGAGCAGATTACTTTATATTCCATGTACAGGTGGTGGTGACAGTCCCGGACCGTCATCGAGCAATGCATCCTCGCAATTGCCCGCCACCGATGTCGGTGACTCGGAACTAGAGCTTGGTGAGAACTGAGAACTACTAACCATGGATTCCATTCCATAAAACAAACCACAACATCTTTCAACGGAACCTGGAATTATTTTTTAGATCACATATTTGTGTGTGCCGCATTTTTGTATTTGGTTGTT
The DNA here is from genome assembly GCA_947579855.1 of Anticlea derivata. Lineage (NCBI taxonomy): Eukaryota > Metazoa > Arthropoda > Insecta > Lepidoptera > Geometridae > Anticlea > Anticlea derivata. The sequence goes on from OX388262.1 coordinate 4,088,493, forward strand.
TTTTTTCATCAAACTGCTTTTACTGCAAATATATGTAATAAATAATGCTGCACGCACGGATCATGTACTACTCAAACTTTTTCAATGTGTGTCACTTTAACTAATTTCGTGCATGGTAATATTATTGATGGGGTATTTTATGTGTTCATTTATACATAGTTTTGGTTGTAGCTTCGCGAATTCCACTAACGCTTAGCGTAGTTAGAACTTTTATCTTCATATAACTTTCGTGCTTGCAGCTAGCTTCTGAATTATTGACTACAAAAAATAATTCATTTATTGGTAGGTATACACATTTTATTTATTTCATACACGTATTATGATACTTACAAAAACCCACATTCATTTTATTTAATTCATTACTCGCGTAAGTATTTTGAAATCTACCAATTTAGATAAGACGCGCACGCGGAAGACGTTTACAAAAAATCATGCAAAAATCTAACACATTAATCGCGATAAAAATATACCCGATTTTTTTCTGGCACAATTGTCAAAATGCTTAGGTATTGTATTGAAATCGTGACGGTGGCAGGACGATGGCTGAAGCTAGTCCAGGCGTCCCATTTCGCAATTCCGCGTTCCTTTGCCAGTTATATTACATTAGCAACCTACTTTCCGAGAGTCTGCACAGTGTCAGCCATTATTCATAAATACGAGATCTAAATACCTGAACGCTGACGCTACTTTTAGGTTATGTACCCAATCTCAAATAATACTACATCTTTAGCAAATAAAATGACGGAAATTTATTACGCCGAATAAAAATAATAACTCTCGTGATATGGCAGTATAAATACCAAGTAAGCAGTGAATTAAAACAGAAATAGGTAATAATATTTATTACTGCAAATATACTATATTATTACTATATTACTATAAATATAATTTTCTGAATAAAGTTAGAAAATGGGCAAAACATACAAAAGAAAGGTCTGCGAAGAATAAAATAGAATAAAAAAAATAAAAAATATTCCGGACATATCACACACGATCAACTGATCCCAAACTAGGCATAGCCTGTACTATGGGTACCAGAGACTGATATACAGAATAGATATATATTAAACACCCAGACACAGGACAAACATCTGTGTTAGTCACAAATGTTTGTCCAGTGCAGGAATCGAACCCGCGACCTCTAGCGCAGAAGGCAGAGTTACTACCAACTGAGCTATGAGGCCAGTCAATAGAAAACATTTATTTGATATACACACAGAAAGTACAGAACGGACATAGGCAGCGTCTTAAACAGGGTGACGTCACAAAGAGCTAATTAAAAAGATAGGAACAGAAAAGAAAACAAGTAAAAGGAACGATAGTCAAAATTGCGACTCAAGAATTTGAGAAGACGATTTGAAGACAGACATTGCGTCGTGTATTTCAGCTACAAGAAAAGTTTGCCACATTACTATAGGATTCCGTGAAATAGACGAGTAAACAGGAAAATGAAGCTTAGTCAGAAAATCAAACCAAACGGATGCAATATTACAGGTAACATTTGCGGCGGAAATGGCACAACCGCCAATGCATTTACGTAAAAAACATTCGTAAACTAAGAAAAAATAAAACTTTCATGTTAACAAATTAATCAGTATCAATACAAATGTAATGATGTTCGTTGGTGCGCATCACTTGAGAACGGCTGGACCAATTCGGCTTTTTTTTAATGTTTGTAAATCGGACTATTTATAAGGATTTTACGGGAAGAAAAATTTGAAAAATTCCCGTTAATTCCGGGAAAACAGAAAGCGCTTGATTCTGCGGAATTTAATTCGAATAACTAGAGATAAACCTGCATAAAACCTATAAATAAATAAATAAACATAAATATTCCGGACATATCACACACAGTCAACTGATGCCAAACTAGGCATAGCCTCTACTATGGGTACCAGAGACTGATATACTTAATTGATATATATTTAACACCCAGACACAGAACAAACATCTGCGTTAGTCACAAGTGTTTGTCCTGTGCGGGAATCGAACCCTTATTACCTATGACCTTAGGTACAGCTAGTTTCAAATATGTAGATTTAAATTCAAAGACAGGCGACTTTTAGTTTTAACGTCATCATCATCAGTTTTAACGTATGAGAAATAAAATTACGGTTACATTTTAAAATTGATTTCTTTACGCTTATTAAGGAACGCCAATTTCTTCTAAAGACTTGTGTTTATCACATAAGTAACGCCGACGACCTTGATATTGGTGTCTGAGCTAATATTTTTAGAGACGCTCGCATTATGCCAGCTGAAAGAGAATTTAATGTATAGCAGATGAACGATAATTATGTCACACCACTACTACAGCGGAATGATATGTAAACATTCATGAACTTGAATTTATGCTGCAGGCCTGCCATCGAACTCTATAATAATATAAAACTAAAACCCGACTACGGAGAAAATGAATTGAATTGAAAAGTGCCATATAATGTGTCTTTAAATATTTACTTACTTTTAGAGGCAGGCGACCACGACTATACAAGTGATTCTTATTATGTATACTTTCCCTAAATAACCTTAAAATAACAAAAAAGAAATTATATTACAGAAAAAAAACAAAATATTAAATTGTTTTTTTAATAGTAAAAAATTAAAAACGGTTCAAAAAAAGATTTCATGCTAAATATTATTATTATTGCACAATCGAGCTTCACAGTCTCGAACGTATGTAGCCCCAGACAAATGCAGATATTTACAAAATCCGTATTATTTATTACCTACAATAAGAAGAGAGAAAATTTATATTATTTAGCAAGAGAAGCGTTGAATGCTTTCAAAATAAGTTCTATAGAAACTAAACTAAATAACATGTCAATATAACGCAGTGTACGCCAAAGAAAATTAATATTGAGCATCATATTTATTATTAGATTTTGTCATACTTACAACGCCCTATGGAATTATTATAGTTAAAGTGACCGTTGGCTGGATACACCACACAAACGCATCAGGTGTCATCAGCTCACAGATAGGATGTTTACGAAAATATTGCAATTATTTATGACTTTTCCAGAATGAGCACGGTAATAAGGTAAAGCAAATTATGAAGCGCGGAAAGCATCTAGATACCTTCGAAAAATTGGCTCAGTAACAAGTTTTTTAAACAAAATATATAATATTCATGTCACTCTGAACCATCCAGTTCATTGTCGACTACTGTATGGTCGTTCACTTCGTCTCACCTTCATTTTACCTGTCATGGCCCACGGCATGATATTTTGGACAGCGATATCTAATTCGCGTCTTTATTTGCAGAGCAATCAACCGCTTACGGTATATTCCGCAAGACGGGGAGGTTTACCCCACCAGCGCGATCCATACCTCGCTTCAGGAAGTACAACATAGAAGACTTTCAATTCATCAAGGTGCTAGGAAAAGGCAGCTTTGGCAAGGTAAGCATCCAAAGGCAGAAAGGACAAAGGTATTTCTAATAATAAGTATTTGTAAGAAATTCTACAGTCATGTAGTGATCCAGCCATTGTTAGAAATACCTACAAACAAGTGGGAGGATACAAACATAGGTGTGTCGAAGTGACAGTACATTTTTCTGCAGTGAAAGAAGCCAAACGTCCTAGCTATTTGGCCTGGATTACAAAACAAAGAACCTCTTTAAATAAAATTGAGATATCAGTGATAGTTTTAAAACTTTATTTTATCTTGGTGACCCAAATCAAATGCTAGGTCGCCAGACTTTTGACGTGACTACATCAATGATCGAAATGATAGATAGATAGATAATACTTTATTGATCACTACACAGAAAAAATCCAGGGAGAATATTACAATTACAAAGCAAGACAATGTGCGGCCTTATCGCTCAAAGCGATCTCTACTAGGCAACCTTTGGATGGACTGGAATGGCAGATGTTTAGGTATACGAGCAGATACATAAAGACTCGCCAGACTGTTGACGTGACTGCATCCATGCTCGAAATGGCAATGCTTTGGTATCATCATCATCATCATCATTTCAGCCGTACGACGTCCACTGCTGAGCATGGCCACCCCCCACAAAAATAGCGAATTCCTTATCATGTGGGGGGATTTGCCCATACTCCCACGCTGGGCATGCGGGTTGGCGACTCGCAGTTAGAGCTATCGTAGTCAAAATGAGGGACGCTGCTACCCATCCCCTTGCTTTTTTCCCTTAGTCGCCTCTTACGACATCCGCGGATAGGTAGATATGGAGGGGCCTATTCTTCAGCTGGGGCGACCACGGGCCATGCTTTGGTATACTAGCAATTAAAAGACTCGCCAGACTGTTGACGTGAATGCATCCATGCTCGAAATGGCAGATGTTTAGGTATACTAGCAGTTACGTAAAGACCCGCGGTTTAGGCAGTTCCTCGGTTGTTCGGGCGCAGGTTCAATATTATAAAGTTTACGGCAGTTAAAATTTAACATAAGTACGTAGTCAAGAACAAGTTTCTAAAATGCCAGTACTGTCCAGCAAACGAAAAATATAAATAACTTCACTACATAATTTGCAATTGGCTATCGAAAATAAGAGCGTACCTGCCACTTAGCAGTCAGAAAAACGGTTGTTCCAATAATTACCAAGAACCTCAAACAATTTGTAGAGCATACGTGGAAACAGACTCGTCCAAAAATAAACCAAAAAACTGAAACAAGGGATTTTGCCAAGAAAAATCTCGCTCACATTGAGACTCGATGATTTGCAATGCGTGGTGAAGATTGAGTAAGTACTTATTTATTATAAGATGGGTCTAAATATCATATAGGTAGGTACTACTTTTCAATGTTTGTTAGATAATAAATTACCATCCAGCAAAACTCAGTAAAGTTGAGAACGTTATAATATTGATTTTGTTATCAGAGTCCAAACCGGAATTATATGAAAAGCCGTGTTGGCCTAGTGGGCCGACTTTTGATTCGAAGTTTGTGGGTTCGAACCCGGTCGTATACCGAGTTTTTTTGTTCGAAATATTAAGTGCGTATTTACGTGCTTTAAATGGTGAAGGAAAACATCTTGAGGAAACCGGTAAGTAATCTTATGAGCGGCGATGGGCTTGCATCCTGTGGCATATGGAATACTCACTACCAACTGCAAAATGTGGGCATGTGCCAGATGTGTGGACGTACCTCTGACTACCCCCCTTAGACATGTTCAAGGATCTGATCGCCTAGAGATCTGAGAGCATGTCTACCAAGCTTGGGGATAAAAGCCGTGAGACTATTTTTTTTGTACAATGTAACTGATTCATAACATATACGCTATAACGAAAGGGGCTTATTCTGCACCCAATTGGAAATAAAGTTTGTAGTTTTTACATTAAAAAATCTCTATCCAAAAATCTGCTGTTTTGGAATTGAAACAATTATTCAAACATAATTATTCAGCTTTTTAAGGTGTCTATCTTGTTGTCGTACGTTTAATAATTATTTATAAACATGATATACGATTAAGACCAAACAAAAAAATGTTTTTTCTCCGCCAATATTCTTTCTTTTTGTTGCTATAATAAGCCCCTTTCAGGTAAGTACACATATTTTGAAACACCTTGTATTGATTTATGTTGTGCGGGAAGTGAACAAAATTGCAGATTGTACATTAAATTAATTTGAGTCACCGAAAATATTTGAGTATTACCACATATCTACGTGAAAATGACTACACAGTTATCTGCAGGCGGTAGAATGTTCAGTTGCATAAGCATACTGTGTCAAAAGTGTGAGGAATCAAATGAAAATAGACAACTACCTGTGCTCTCTGAAATAGAATCCAGGTCACTGAAAATCCACGTTGTCTCTCAATGACACTGAAACGTTTCACTCCTTCACGGTAATATACGCTGTTGAAAGGGAGCTCGTAAAACGAACGCAAACCTTTAAACTGGTTCAAAGTAATTGCAGCGATTTTCCTATTTTTATAGAAGCAAAAATCTCTGAATCACTTTGAATTTTCTTATGATTCTCGAAAATCCATGATGTAAGCCAGTAGCCTTATATTTATTGCTTGGCTCGTTTATTTTGACAAGTGACTATAAAATCTTTCTGATTCTCGGCTCAGCCACAAAATGGCGAGATGCTAGTACCTAGGATGCTGAGATCATAAGATTAAAACCGTGTCCAAACGGCCTGCTATATGTTTTTTCAAAACTATCCTTACGTTTACTAAATAAAGTTAATTTTGCGTTTGACATTTGTGGCGTGCGATGAATCTCGCGATATCGCAAGCCCCTAAAAGTCAAACTCAAAATTGACTTTATCTACTAGACGTAGCGATACATTTTAAATGACATACCACGGCCTTAGCATGGGTACGATGAGAATGATAGTGACGCAGGGGCTTCAAAGGCCGTGAAATGTCATACATTATCGTTTGTTGAGTACATCGACCTTTCGGAACATCAGAACGTATCGCGTAGGTATCGTTGGAGTATCTAACATAATATGATTGACGGTGACTTTGAGTAAGACCGCTATAATAAATAAGGTATCAAAATAAACAGTGTCACTTATAGACAGGGTATACAACTTGGCGCGAAATAACTTAATTATTGATGTGCGCATCAATCACATGATATCAATGAAAAACTTTTTGTTGACAAACATTAACAAATGATTATTACATCAACATGTGACGACAACCCATATTTCATATTACACAACCGTGAACAACAGAACAAAGCGTTTTTTAAATCCGGTTAAACTCCTATACGAGGTGATTCGTAATATGTGTCCCGCAAAGGGGCTTATTCTATCAACGAAAAGAAAGAATATTTAAGAAAAAAATATCCAAATTTATAATATTTTTCCCCGCTAACTAAAACAGCTTAATAATTGAGTTTAATGACCTGATTTGACAGCAGACTTTTGCAGTGTTTTTTCAATGAAAAATTACATTTTTTAAAAAAATTGTGGCATGTAATTCTAATGCCTACTGGGTGTAGAACAAGCCCCTCTTGGGATAGCATACATGAGGCATCACTTTGTATAAGTACATGTATTTTGAGTTCAGTATGAGGTTTTATTTAAGTTAAGTATTCGAAAAGCCCGTATCTTGCTGACCAAAATCTCAGGGTGACGACATTTACTATGGCACCTTGCCACCTGCAGTATCGCGTCGCGCAATCGCCGCGGTTCACCTGCCGAGAGATCGTACGTATTGTCGCATTTAGTACCTAGATTATAGGCACTGGCTATTTCTGACGCCTACATCACGGGCACCTTTAACGTCAGCAGCCACGTGTCATCGGCCCCTCGAACCTATCGCCAATTTGAACGCAATTACCAAACCGCTAAATTCATCTTTCGCTAACCGCGTCACTTTCTACAACGGATGAAATTTAGACTACTGTTTGTCTTACCGGCCGTTCACCTTATCGCTTTATGAATCGTCAAACCGTCTTCATAATCAGGAAACTGTAATATTTGGTAGATACTCAGTAGATTATTACTTGATATTGTATTGAGAGTTTTATGGACCGTTAACGATATTTGGCATACTGCAGCAATTAAATATAATAACATACTAAAATTGATTTACACAAACAGGTTTATTGCGAGAATACAAGGATGATGAATCATAAAATGTCTACAATCCCGGACTTATGCTAGCAACAAAAAGAAAAACTTTCTAAAACGCAAATTTTTTTACCCCGAACTTTGCCAATCAACTGTTTTTGGTTTTTGTTAATTTTAGTTTTGATGGTTATCATAATTAGCTGCTTATTATAGTAGTACTAAAAGTTTCAAATTTTTAGACTTGACTGGCCTCATAGCTCAGTTGGTAGTAACTTTGCCTTCTGCGCTAGAGGTCGCGGGTTCGATCCCCGCACTGGACAAACATTTGTGTGATGAACACAGATGTTTGTTCTGTGTCTGGGTGTTAAATATATATATATCGATTATATCATATATCTATTATATATATCAGTCTCTGGTACTCATAGTACAGGCTATGCCTAGTTTGGGATCAGTTGACCGTGTGAATATGTCCGAAATATTTATTTTTATTTATATTTATTTTACTTTAAACAGCTGAATAAGAGTTTGAACTGATTTGATCCCAAAACAACTGATTTTTGCACAGTGTTTTTTCAATGAAAAATGACGAATTTGCAAACGTAGTAGAACAAACTTTATTGCCAATGGGGTGTAGAATAAGCCTCTTTCGGGATAGCATACATATGAATCAGCTTGTATAAGCCGTGCATTACGCGAGCCAGGTTGAAACGAACATCTTCCTGGTTTCGCGGTGCTTGGCCCAATTGCCTTTGAGGCCGGGCCAAGATTACGGAGAAAGCACGATACATATATATTTCGAGTTATAAAATGAAAAGTCACCGTCGCACGGCTGTCACTATAATTTCCTGCTTCATAAATCAAAAGTTAATTTTGTTTTCGACACCGGTTGGCTACTTTGATTGCAACATGCCGTAAATTTTATTAATCGTTATATTTGTTGAGATAAATATTTTACGCCACACGAATGTTAACTATCTTCCTTTTCAGTAATTATACATTTGCTAAGCGTGATTTCGTGTTTATTCCAGGTTTTATTGGCAGAGCTGAGAGATACAGAATATTACTATGCCGTGAAGTGTTTGAAGAAAGATGTGGTTTTAGAAGATGATGATGTGGAATGCACATTGATAGAGAGAAAAGTTCTAGCACTGGGAACCAACCATCCGTACCTGTGCCATCTTTTTGCGACTTTTCAGACCGACGTGAGAAAACTTTAGTATTTTTTAGCTTAGTCCTTAACGTTTTTTATATTTTGAATGAACTTTATTATTTTCGAGTTACTCTACTGTTAGTCGGATTTGTAACGGCAAACAGAAATACGACTATTGAATGGAAAAATGAAAATGACCCCTTAGAAAGGATATAAGGATATACACAACACAATATACCTACCCCTACAACGTGTTCCGTAACTAGGATACTATCCCGAAATGGGATTATGGTATTGTGGATCACTATTAGCGAAAAAAATACTGTTTTTTTTTGCTAAATGTTTCCAAATTAGATGTTTTTGGTATTGATATCATCTTTATGACTAATTATTAATTTTATTCATTCAAATTTCAAGATAACAATGTGAAACAGCTGATCATTTACGTTGGAACTAATTTGACAAAAAACCGATTTTTGCTGCATTTTTTCAATGAAAAATGCTGAATGTCCAAAACTATAATGCCAAATGGGTGTAGAATAAGCCCCTTTCGGGATAGCATACAGTCATATTATGAATCACTTTGTATTCATCTAACCTGGGAAAACTCAAAATTGGTGTCCAACGTCTCTTGCTCCGCGTTGGGCGCCACTTTGTTCAAGGGCGAATAAAATCGAATATTAAAATGTATGTTTCAGTCTCACCTTTTCTTCGTGATGGAGTATCTGAATGGAGGTGATCTGATGTTCCACATCCAGCAAAGCGGCAGGTTTCCCGAGCCTCGGGCGCGGTTCTACGCGGCGGAAATAGTCTCTGGCCTAAAGTTCCTGCACAAAAGGGGAATCGTTTACAGGTAAGAATATATAAAAGCTTCAATAACAAAAGCATTTGAAAATCTTGTTTACCATATTATAGCACGCTGGTACTTCCGCCGCCTTTCCGTATAAAGCCAAGTCCAAACGGCTTGCGATATCTTGTAGTATATTTATAATGATCCGTACGTGAGTTTTGAAACTTTAGTTAGAGCGTGTGACAAAAACAACGCAAGCCCCTAAAAGTCAAACTTAAAATTGACTGTATTCAGTAGTATTAAGGATCATTTTGAAATAAATTTTCAGTGTCGCGCACGCCGTTTGAACATGGCTTAAAGCCATCGTAGAGTCTGTCTTTCGGTTCGCAGTTATCACTCGAGATTCGTTTTGCCGCTGGGCAGTTGTATGTTCTTCCAGTGAATTACCACTTGCTGATTATGATTTCTGCTTTGTTTCAGGGACTTAAAATTAGACAACATTTTGTTGGACTTCGACGGTAACGTGCGCATCGCTGACTTCGGCATGTGCAAGTTACAAATCTATTTGGACAAAACTGCGGATACTTTCTGCGGCACACCTGATTACATGGCTCCAGAGGTAAGGGCTCAAAATATTCTTCATATTCTTTTCAGTCCGACGCTGTTCTCGTAACTTTAAACCTCTATGATTCACATTCATCCTCAACCGGAGGAAGTCCGCTGCTGGACATAGATAGGCCTCTCCCAAAGAGTTCCATGACGGTCTTGAGCTTTTTCTATCCACCGACTTCCCGCAACTAAAACAATGTCGTCGGTCCATCGGTTCGGCTTCTTATTCCAAGAGTGCGTCGCCCGGTTCGTGATCGCCATTCGAGAACCTTTGTGCTACAACGGTTGTCGGTTCTGCGAGCTATATGGCCTGCCCACTGGCACTTTAACTTACTAATTATGAGAGCTATGTCGGTGACCCTGGTTCTACGGATTTTATCATTGCAGTAAAAGTCCGAGCATAGCTCTCTCCATAGCCAATTACGCGACATAAACTTTATTCACATTACAGATCATCAAAGGCTTGAAATACAATCAGACTGTAGACTGGTGGTCTTTCGGAGTTCTACTATACGAGATGCTGATAGGGCAGAGTCCTTTCAGCGGGTGTGATGAGGACGAGTTGTTCTGGTCCATATGCAACGAGATGCCGTCATATCCGCGCTTCCTCTCGAGAGAAGCGCTTACCATTCTGACTAGGGTAAGTTTTAGGATAGTACTGGATGAGATATATGAAATGAATTGGACACCTGGTCGCAGAAATTCAGCTCAAGACCGTGTGATGCAGCATGGCGAGGCCTTATACTACCGTTTTCGTTACATTTGTGTATTCTGCCGTATTTGTGGTCACGACTTGGTTTTTTAAATTATTTATGGGACACAAGAACCTCAGAGAAGAATCAAAAAAATATACGTTGTGCCAACCCCTATTGATTGGCATATTTGGCTTGGTTACGAGGTACAGGCGACAATGAGACGATTCAAAATGAAACTTATGTGAACAATGCATAAATTACTATTCACTTTGACATTGCAGCTTTTGGACAAAGACGCGAAGACGCGGCTGGGCGGCACAGAGTGCATGCACGGTGACGTCAGAGAGCAGGAGTTCTTCCATCCTGTCCATTGGGACAAGCTGGAGAGACGGGAACTTGAAACACCATTCAAGCCTCGTGTGGTAAAGTTTTAAATTAGTTTTGGGTCTGTTTGTCTGTACGACACCGAGCTAGGATTCCTGGTGTAGGGTCAGGACTATGTAGGTATGTGACTGTTCAAAGTGATACACAGCACAGAGATGCTATGTTCATGAATATATGAGAGAGTAATGAGAAGACATTCTCATTACTCTCTCATATATTCATGAACACTAGACTATACTGACAAGTCATAGAAAAAAATACTATTCTTATCAAGACACTAGAATAACAAGGTACCTGAAACTAGAATCGAGAAACTTAGCTAGTGGAAACTAGAAAATGTCTTAGATATAGGTAGTCTAATCTACGAAATTTTGAAAACTGGCTTTTGTGTTAGGTACTTGGTAGGTACCAATACCAATAGATCTTTTTTTTTACTACCACATTAGGTTTTTCGTTTTGATGATAACTGGCAATAAAATACTCTTTTTCAAATAACAGAGGCATCCACTGGACACACAATACTTCGACCGCGCGTTCACCGGCGAGCGGCCACGGCTGACCGCAGTCGAGCCACATGTCCTACGCTCCATGGACCAGGAACCCTTCAGAGGATTCTCTTACACGAACCCCAACGCCACAGACCGATAATCTGAACCTTAGCACTATGAGGTGATGATCGAATTTCTCTTGCTCCAAGAGACGGGCGTTTTGGCCCAACGAGGTGATCTTGATTTGTTGGTACCTATCGATTTAGATAGTTTGCTTAGTTAAAGTACCTAAGTGGTTCTTACAAATGTTTTATTGTGTACACCGAATACAATAATACATGTAAAATGGTTGCAATAATAACATTATCTTAAAACTTTTCATAATAGAACAGATAAAGTTGACAAATAGGTACTTAAAAGTTGTCTGTACATCATATCAGTAGGTATGTCTAGATTTTAACACTGTGTCTGGTACACAAATATCTAGTGTTGTAGAAGTTAATTTAAAAAATATTGTTTTATTTTATGTGTCCTAGATTATGATAAATAGCCCAGATTATGTTATTAAAAAGCCCTTAGGGCCAAAAAAATGGAAAGTTAAAAAAATACATAGATCAATAAACGAATAAGCTATTTTATATCACATTTTTCTCAATTTGTATCTCTTGAGTAGATAATAATAATATTCATTGAATGTGGACAAATTAAATGTAAAATGCAGTAAGTACAATAGGTAACTTTTCACATAGGTAAAGATACGGTATTTAGTTAAAATGTCAAATTATTGGAAAATTCAGTGAACGTTTAAATATCATGTCAAGAGATTCCAATATTTTTAATGTTGAGTCTGCATCTATTGTAAATACTTGATCAAGCGCCAAGATAATGCTATTGTACTTAACTGTTGTATATGAATCTCAGTAGTCTTGCATATCAAAATAAGTTCAAACTTTCATACGATTCTGTAAATTGTTTGTTGAATAAATATTAATAAAATCTGACGTCTTTTAATAAGTCCATAAGCTCCCGCCGATCTGCACGAATAAAAAAAGGCTAATATCACAAAACTTAACCCAAATAACAAAAAAACAACTAGATATATTCAAACAATTGACTAGTTTATAGCGCAAATAATTCTAAAGTCTTCGTAGCTTTGTGTTTTATAAAACATCCTGTCTTATCAAAAGTTATATAGAGTTACAGTTTTTAATTTAACTAATGCAGTTTTTCAACGTGTTCCTATTGTTTATAAATTGTAAAATTTCTTTTTGTTCCAAATTAAATTATTTTGATTCGATTTGAAGAAGCTAGCACTAGTTATATTCTCACTTTAGGTACCTACTTTGGTTTGATTTGATTATAAATAAAATATCTTGGTACTGGTCCATCATTTGACATATTTGTGGTTTTATATAAATCTACGAACTCTCTATCCTACAAATAATTTAATGTGCATTCCTCGTGCGGATAGGATATTTATAGTACACAGGTTTTTCAGGAATATTGTTCCATATACAAGTTTCTTCAATATGCTTTATGACCAGTTGATAGACGGCGGAGTGTGTAGCAATAAATAGATAGTGTTGTTGAAAGTCTTCGAAAACATCGATTGATATCACGATGAGGTCTTCTGGCTCGAATGGTCCCGATATGAATTCACTAATGAGTATTTGGCGTTTGAATATGTCATCTCTGAAGGGGGCTCGGGGCATTAAGATTTGGATCTGAAAATGAAATAGGATTTAAGTTAGGTAGGTACATTTAGGTATGTCATCATCATCATCATCAGCCTGATGAAGTCCACTGCTGAACATAGGCCTCCCCCAAAGAGTTCCATGACGAACGGTCTTGAGACTTTTCCATCCACCGACTTCCCGCAACCTTAACAATGTCGTCGGTCCATCGGGTGGGGGGCCTTCCAACACTGCGTCGTCCGGTTCGTGGTCGCCACTCGAGAACCTTTGTTCCCCAACGTTTGTTTAGGTATGTACTACATCTTAAATATAGATTCCCAGATATTATACATAGATTCCCAGAAACAATAATTTGGGGGTATTTGCCCATACTCGCCACGCTGGGCAAGCGGGTTGGCGAGCGTAGATAAAGCTATTTTTAATAGGGAACGCTGCTGCCTAGTCCCTAGCTTTATTCGCGTATTCACCTCTACGACATCCACGGGTAGAAATGGAGGGGCCTTTTCTTCAGCCGGGGCCACCTCGGCATGAAAAACGAACACAACGTTTTGCATGGGCCCAAGTTAGAATGTAATATCTGGCGGGTAACTTCGCTAATTTATTAGGTCCATACAAAATTCGTGTTTCGGGTGTTACCACACCAATCAATCGACGTGCGATCGATTTGTGTGGTAGCTGTGACTGGTCGAGGGGTACTGCTAGATGAGTCTTACCACACTAATCGTTCGACCGTCGATCGACCGTCACTCCATATACCTACGGCCGGCGGAACAGTCGACATTGACTGTAACGTTCTACCATCGATCGAACGACGACGGTCGATCGATGGGTGTTGTGTCGACCGATGCTATCGATCGACGAATGATCTATTGTAACACCCGTACACCTATCGATCTGTCTATACGACTCTGCTTCACAAAGCTCAGACTCAAAGAGCAAGATGATAAAATTCTTACCATTCCATTACTGTGTCCCAATAGTAACATTTCGCCATGCTGTGTCACACAGGTTAAGTCGGGGCATTCGATCTTGTAGAAATTATACCCGTCATTGTTTCTCATTCGTGTTATATTGAAAGTGCAGTTCCCGGGTACTGAAACAATGAAACAAAAAGTATGTTCGACTGGCCTCATAGCTCAGTTGTTAGTAACTCTGCCTTCTGCGCTAGAGTTCGCGGGTTCGATTCCCGCACTGGACAAACATTTGTGTGATTTACAGATGTTTGTTCTGTGTCTGGGTGTTAAATATATAACTATTATGTATATCAGTCTCTGGTACCCATAGTATAGGCTATGCCTAGTTTGGGATCAGTTGACCGTGTGTGATATGTCCGGAATATTTATTTATTATTTATTTATTTATATGTCGAGTGGAAATAGAGAGAGGGAAGAAATAGAGTAGGTACCTAATTCTTAATTCGCGATAAAACCTACATACATATGTATAAAGTAATGCTCACATTACAAGTAGGTACCTAGGTATACTGTAACCAAATTCGATGTGAAATGTTTGTTATCAAACCGCCCATACTTACCTAAAATTCTCATTGTTCACAGGTTAGTAAATCCTATAAAGGGCAATGTGTACGCTTCTTGAAGGTCCCAAGCGATGTGCTAAAGTTAAATTAGCAAATTTAATAACTTAATTGGGACTGAATATACTTCAACTCGGTTATTAATAAAGTTGTAAAAGGATAAATTCAACTAGATTAAGACATTTCAAAATGATCCTTTAGATTTCAGAAGCCTGCTTGTGAGCAATTTATTATTGAAGGAGCGACGACAAATCGACAACAAATGCAAATACAACATACCTCCAATAACAAGGCAGTATTTATGCACCATCCTAACAAACACATTTTTATTCGGGGGCATACGAACACGGGACACTTCTCGGAAGTTCCGTTTTTCATAAGAATATTGCAACATTTGGCCCCATTTGATCAGCAGGAACACTTCAGTGTGGAGCACGTTCATCGCGTACAGATTATCATCACGGTTCCCGTAGAACCGGCCCAGGTTGCACACCTCCCATTTATTGTCCTTCCAAATGTAAGACGCCAGTGTACTATTACAGGCGTTCATAACGTAACATGTGTTGTTTTCTATCCTGCAATACATTTTGGGAGTGATGACGTACATAATTCATCATCATCATCACAGAATGTCCACTAGAGACAAGACTAGACTAGAGATTAGACTAGAGGAAGGCCGAAGAAAAAATGGATGGATTGTATTAAAGATGACATGAGTAAGAAAGATGTGAGTGCGGAGATGACGGCTAACAGAAGAGAGTGGAAGAAGAAAACATGTTGTGCCGACCCCACATAATGTGGGACAAGGGCAGGAAGAAGAAGAAGAAGATCACAGGATGTCCACTGCTGAACATTGGCCTCCCCCATAGATTTTCAGAGTTACAGATCTTGTGCGGCTTCCTCTTTTATATCCAAAGACCTTCATCTGCTCTTTAACAAAATTAAATGGAATGTTGAAATGTTTGTAAAGTAACCGCCTATACATACTTCTAAACACTTAATCCGAATTAGTCTAATCTTCTATTCATTTTCGTTGAATTTGAACACAATTTGCTGTCGGTTTGTACTCATTCCTTCAATATAAATTGATATCAATTTCGCTTTAATAGTCTGATAAAAACATAAAACTTACGCGTAATGGCTCACAGCATCAATCATAATTGAATTCCCATGATTCATTCCGGGATCACCGAAATTTATAATTCTTTGCATAGAAAGTTCAAATGCATCATCATCTGGTTTACTTTTGCCGTACAAAAACAATTTGCACTGGCTCACCTCATTGTTCTGAACTTGGGTACCCATTAGCACAAATGCGTCACGTTCATTGAAGTCAATACCTGAAAATTATAATACTATATAATTTTTAAAGCATGTATACTTTAAAAATTATTAGCTTAGATCAATTTAGTATGAATTTTTGCAATAGGTACATTTTAAGGAAACCTTGGTCAATGTCGAAATTACGAGTATAGGTAGGTACATAGCATTATTTCGAAGTTTTTTGGTAAAATAAAATAAAAAATGTGAGATTTCCATATTAAAAAGTAGACCTTTAAAACACCGAACTGGATTAAATTAAATTCCGCTTACATTGGCTTATTTCGAGTTGCTTTTTTATATTACGCTTGTGCACGTCGAAATATTTTACGCCATCATAATCAATTACAATGATATTATCTGAAAATATAAATTAAGTTATAAATAATCTTATTTGACCATGAAAGAACCAGTGACATCACAGGCAAGTTTAAATATCTTACCTCTATATATGTTTATTTTCTTAATATGTTTCACTAAGCAAGAGCCAAACAATGAAATTGTGAAGTCTAAGTTCCAACGAAGTGAATTTGCAAACAATTCTTTGTATGGCAGACCGCATGATTTAACCCTGAATGTTTCTTCTTGGTGATATGAATCAAAAATAGATTTCCAGCGTAGGTTTGTCTGAAAAAACAAAATGTGTTAGAAAAAGTAACAATTATTTTAAAATGGCTAGAGTAATTATGTAACATTAATTTGATTATTTGTAATATATTATCTGTCTTATTTTAAAATTTATTAGTAATTTAAATTGTAAACGTCACACAAGCAACTTCCGGACTGAATAGCCGTAAAGTCATTCAAGTGACATTGTTTTTTCCAGTAGGAGCGCAGGTAGGGAGAATTTGCTCGTGCTCGTGACCAGTTGTTGTTTCAGACTTGAGAAGGGAAGAAGTGATTATAAAAGTGTAGTGATATAACCAGTTGGAATATAAAATTGCTAAATTAGTGAACGAGACTATTTATTTTCTGCTGTCTGTATTATATGTTTTAGGCATTTGCTGTGAATGTGTAATTTAAGTAAGTAAGTGCACTAGAGTACTGGAGGAGTGGTGGTACTGACTCCAGCTTCTGATCCCAAGGTTCGTGGTTCGAATCCCAGTCGTGCACCAAATGGATATTTATATAGCTCTCAAGCGGTTAAGGAAAAGATGGTGAAGAAACTGACATGTCCTGGAACCCCAAACATAGAAAACATGTGACATGTCCACAAAAGTACCTACCCTTTAGGAGGTGCATTTTAATTCTTTCACCAACATTCATTGGCCTATTTCAGAGCCACCATATGTTAACCTGGTCACTGACCTAATGCAGGACTAAATAAGACCAGTGACAAACAACAAGCAATCATTAGGCAAGTCAATTTCAAACTGGTTCCTGCTATCCAATTTATTAAATAAGCATACCTGAGGTCTATGCAACAATAAAATCAAATGTAGAAAACTGAACTCTTCAATTTTTTTTATTTTATTTATTTATTTAGGAACAACAAACAACTATATATGTAATATACAGTGAGTAGTAGGTACATAATTTCATATGCAACAAATTATTAATAATGTAACAAAAAAGGCCAGCTAGAGGGCCCGTCATAAAAAAACATTTTTATTATCTTCTGTGACAAAATAAATAGATGACGGGAATCCTATGCTGAGAAAGCTTAAAATGATAAAAGAAAAAGAAGTTATCAGGATTACTTATGAAGAGTTAAGAGAAAATAAATATAATAATTGAGTTTGCAACCAATCAGTATTTAATTCATGATGATCTTCATTGCGAAGTTCATTATTGAGTAATGTCTTAAATTTATAAGTACTACAAGCGAAGATATCTGCAATAGATTCAAAATCTGTGTTATAAGACTCAACCATACGACAATGGACTGATGCTGGTGACAGGCCTGGCCTATCTTGATCATCATCATCATTATGCCTGAAGAATTCCACTACTGCTATAACAAACAGTCTTGGCCCACTCCGTCCACAGACTTCCCACAAGTTCTAAAATGTCTCGGTCCATCGGCCCTAAGGCTCTCCAACCTTCACTACACTGACCCATGCCACTTAAATTTTCATGACCAGCTTGTGCTAAGGGGATAAAATATTTGTACCTACAAATAAATTACCTTGTCAGCATTAGCTATGCTGAGAGTAATGAATTTCCACTTCTTACTCAGAAGTAAACAGTTAACAAATGTATTTGTATCGAGTTTTTCAATTATTAGGTACAATACTTCAAGAGGCAAGAAATCTATTGGAAAACCTTCAACTCCGTCTTTAGGATTTGCACCCACATTTTCAATATTTGCATTAGGACTCGTACATTTGTCGTTTTTGTATTCTTCTTCTGCGCAACAACGGTACATAGTTTTGAATATTATTTTAGTACTACAAAATATTAACTTCGTTGGAAGTCCGAACGAAAAAAAATAAACAAACAAAACCAACCAATGCAAAACGAACCGTAGAGGAAGATTGGACCATATACTATATTTCTAGTATATACAAAATTACTCTATGGATTGGACCACAGAACACTATACTCCCGAGGGATTGGACCTACAGATTAGTACTATGTATTCTACTCACTCACAGAACACTTACTCCCGAGTATTAGTGATTCTACTACTACTCTAGTAAACCGCGGTCTACGAAACGAACGCTGTCTGTTCTGTTTGAAGAATCAAACTTGACATTGGCAATATTGACATATATACAGCTTATAGCAGAAGCCATAGCTAGCATTAAAAAGAAAGAAGAAAAAGATTACCGAGTTTCGGACGGACCACAGAGTACTTTTGTTTATATACCGGGACGGACTTCCGTAGCGCTTTTTGTTTACAAATTATTTATTTTCTATTTTGTGTAAGGAAGAAATAAACCAACACGTAGTGACTTATATCATAATTGAATACAACCAATAAAAGTATTGAGTGATCCCGGAATACTACTGCTAACATGGTATGTATAAATGATTTCCTTGCACATCTAGAAATATGTCTTTGTGTTGGCTTACAGCTCATTAGTCAGTCATCTACCACCAAATTAGAAACTATTCGATCATGCGATGATGGTGCGTGAATGCTGGCTGACCACTAGTCATTGCAGTTTTACCAATGTTATAAGGTAAATAGTTCCTCTAAAGTTAGGTAACGTTACGTTTTTTATAGTTACATACTTACTACCTACATAATCACTTGTCAGAACCTTATAACTACCTACCTATAATAAGTACTTCAACTAAATTAGATGTGAAATGTTTGTAAACAAATCGACCATACCTAACCTAAAATTATCTTGCATAAAGTTTTTGGACAGATGTTGAATTTGTTTGTATCGATTTTTGTAATTGATAGAGGTGAGTGTAACATAAAAACATGTTGTGCCGACCCAACATGAAGTGGGCAGGCAGGTGATGATGATGATGAAATCTGTCAAAATCAATGACAAGCAAGATAATTTTAAGTCAAGTATGAGTGGTTTGCTTACAAATCTCTCATCAATTTCTGGCTGAAGTACCTATAGTTCCCGAGGTTCTGACCAGCCTGCTTTTGCCCCTTCTCTTGCTGCAACTTTTGTACCCACAATATCATACAATTAAATTGTAACGCAAAGTTTTTCTCACTAACAAGATGTCCTCCGGAAAGAGAACTGGGACTAGTCACTAAGGGTTCAGATTTTTCTGACTCTCATAATCAATAGCTTAGTAATTAGCTTGGTGCAAGTCTCAATGCAATCTTAAGATCAGGAAATTTAACATTTTTGTAAATTTTAATGTAATGCACTCAAGATCGCCCTCATGTTTGAGAGCTGTTTATGAATATATGCCTTGGAGTAAATCCACACTTCGGTCATATGTTTGTAGTCTAGATCCTGTGTTATTTAAACTTTGTCTAAACTATCAATCATCAATCACATATTTACTGTATTATATTTTGTTATTTATTTTATTTCAGGCCCGAAATGCTGAGAAGGCTATGTGAGTATTTTATCATGAGAGGCCATTTGAAAGACATAATATGAAGAGACGAATTTGACTCCTTTCTAAAAGTCTGGACCACATTGTCACACCATAGAAACACACATATCGCCTTACACACTTACTATACCCCCACACATCTCCCTGTTGCTATTCCCTACAGTGTACACATGAGAAATTACCTAACTACTTACTATCTGTAACCTATAACTATACATTACAAATTTATTGTGTACTAGCTTCTGCCCGTGGCTTCGCTCGTGGTACCAACATAAAAAGTAGCCTTTATGCTATTCTAGGTAAATAACTTTTGTCTATTCCAAGTTTCAATGTAATCAGTTGAGCTGTTACGTCGTGATTGAACAACAAACATCCAAACATCCTCATAAACTTTCGCATTTATAATATCATTATAGGATAAAATTTATTGCTTCTTCAGGACAACGCTGGCGCGATGGCGCGCAGCTCAAGTCCAAGAGTCGGGTGGTCAAAGGGAGCGCCGGCCCTTCATTGCAGCCGAGTGCAACGAGTTGCCCAAGGCTGAGAAGTGGAGATTGGAGATTGTCAGAGAGATTGCTAAGAAAGTTGCACAAATCCAAAATGGTAAGGTCTTAATTGTTCTTGATATGAGAGGTTGAAACTTATTGGGTGGTGAGATGGCGCAGTAACGGCCTTACCTTTGCCTTTGTAGCTAGTTAGCTACTAGAACCGTTGCAGTCAGAGACTTGTCCTGACATTTAGAGCTTTTTACATCTACATTAACAAAATTAGCAAAGAATGAATGGTCAGTGAGAATTGGGCTATTTTCATTAAACAAAAACATCACGCCATTCAATTACAACAATAGCTTTCAAGAAATGAACTAAAGTTAGAGTTCTAGAAGTATCAGAAATTGCCAGGTCAAATTTTTCTCAACAATGCGAGGGAAGGTTTCCCAACGCCTTTGTAATTTTTACTTTAGCTTTAAGTGCTTTGAAATGATATCAGCTAACATTCTAATGCATGTTCCATTCTGCCGTTCTTGAGTTATATATTCTCAAAAATCATTTCCATGAGGGAAAGTTACCTAGTGACCGCACTTTTTTATTTCCTGTGAAAGCATTATTAAAGAATTTGATTTTCTAAAAAGAATGTTTGGTGATTCAAAATACATGTATTAAAAATATTACACTCATTTCTTTTGTTACTAACTCAGGTAGGCTATGGTATTTGAAATTGATTTGGATATTTTTATTTTTATAAAATGTTATAAAATTTTCGTAAAAAAATATAGTGTTAATTTTTCATAACATCCAAAAAGCACGTAATGGAAGAAACAGAACCCCAAGCGGTCAATCCCAGTGTTAAATCTCAGGAAATGTCTACGCCTAAATCCGTAAGTCCTGCAAAAGATCAGTCGCCACAGAGACATTCCAGCCCTACGAAAAATTCGATTGCTGACAAATTATCCAACAGAAGTGCAGGAAGTGCTATCAAATCTCCTACATTTCAAAATCCAAATGCCGAGAAGTTGAATAAAGACGTCAGCGCAGTCGTTTCGAGCCTTGAACCCAGGAGCCTAAACCTCAGCGATCACATCAACGAACTGACCGAGACAGTCAATAAACTTTCAAGAGACATATCGAACCCTCTTACTCCTGTACCAGACAGCAACATAGATAAAATAGCAAACATGAGCAAAGTTCTCACAGACGAAGCCAGTGCCCTAAGAAAGTCCATCAGATGCTTATCCGAGGATATAGTCAAGACTAAACAACAGATGCTTGGTCCCTGCGGACCTCCAAAAGAAGACGTCAACTTTCCCTATCATCTTTTCCTGATCGAATTAATAGTTAACAAAATACACATGAAATGTGACTGCTTCGATTTAGATTTCAATAATCTTGTAATAACTGCGACGTTCCTCGGTAAACAACCGATTGCCCTGTACGATTCATCTTACGGTAAAATCGATAACTTGAGCAAAATAAACGTGGGCAAATCGATCCTGTTCGCTATGACTTATGATAAAATATACAGCATAAGTGACTTTGAGGTCGTCGTGGAACTAACGAAGCAACCGCCTTGTTCGAGTTGCATCCAGAGGATAGGCGAGACGCACATGGATTACATGAATGAGTTTAACAAGCTGCGGTTAGAGCTATGCCAGAAGTGGATGTGTGAGCAGCCTAACGACAATATCCTGTGCACCACTTCAACCCCGCTAACCAAAAACATGTATTACGTGAACTGTGGCGACGTAAACCAACAAGACTCGATCGGAGTCATTGAAATTTCGGCACGGATGTCTTTCCTCGGGAAAGAAATCACTACGGCATTTTCTGGGCCAACTCAACCCCAATGCACGTCGGTTTTTTCAAAGGGCGACCGCGGAATGACAATGTACTCTTGTCAAAATGTCGAAATGGACGAGCAGGGTAAAGTCTTATTAGATGAAGAGGTTTTTAATAAAAGATCGCCACCGCCCTGCCAAAGCTTGCCTATGTCTGATGTTTCTGTGATGTCGCCAAAGAAATGTTACGAACCTAATTACTACAATAAAGGATATAATGGTAAGTTTGTACATTTTTTTATTTGCTTGGTATTGTTGGTATTCATTTAGCTATCAGCCTGAGACTTGTCAATCCTGGAGCATATTGGCAGTATTTGACTGCCTAATAGTAGCACGAACCACAATCTTGAACCTTCTTCATCCGCCGATCTTCCAAAACGTTTTGCAACCCTTAAAATATCATCAGCCCTTCGACTGGGGGCCTACCTACACTGCGCCGTCCGGTTCGTAATGGCCGGTTGTCGGTTCTGCGAGGGATATGGCCTGCCCACAGCCACTTCAACTTGCTCATTCTGAGATAGAAGCCTATAACTCCACGACACAGGTTATCCTAGTGTGGAGTTTAGAGATCATACTATCCCTTGATTTGTATAATTTGATAAGGAATGTTTAACATAATTTGCTCATTACAAAATATTGCGGTGAGGTAGGTGCCTATGTAGTTTCGACACCCACGACACAGGGGTTCCCTAGTGTGGGGTTAAAGCTATGTTCGTACTTACCTTTGCCTACAAATAACTGCAGATAAACCTACAGACCTAAATGTGTTAAATCCTACCTACCTACTAAGAAATTTTGTACAAATTGTATATTTCAATAAACGTTATCTTATCTTAAGATTATGCCGGTGACTTTGATTCTTCTACGGATTTTCACGTTTCAGATTAATTTAGTAAAATTGCTTTATTGCCTATCCTTTCTTTACAGATGATTTGCCCAGATACGATGAAATACTCACCAAAATGAATGCGAATGAACTCAAAATCAAAGTGCCGAAAACAACCAGGATAGATAGAATAGGAAAATATGACAAAATCCAGGAACTATGCTCGTGTGAAAGCACTCCATACAACACAGGGGAACAGCTACAGTTCGAGCTACCCCGAGACCTTTGCGGCCCCGACAAGTCGCATCGTACCCACACGTCGAACCTCCAGTACACATACAACGGATGCGACAGGTCTTGCGAACCGAAGAACAGAAAAGTCATCAGCGTAACCCCCACGAACTGCCCTGCACCAGTAACAATGGAAAAAGTACTCCATCCTCAAAAAGATGTGTTCATACTAAAAATAGGGAAGAAGTTAGAAAGTAGGGACAAAAAGACGGAGTTGGAAATTGAATTGACTACGCCTAAGGCGCCGGATAAGTCTGATAATGTCAATAGTCTGTCCCAACAGTGCAGCACAGACAAATTGAAGTTGAAGAAGAAAGATTCTAAAACAGGGAAGAAGAAAGGAAAAGACAAGGATAAAAAAGGTGGAAAGGGCAAGAAGGGTGCGAAGGCAAAGGGCAAAAAGAAATAACGATTATACCAATTAAATCATTCAAATGAACAGAAAACTTTCATTTTTAGGGTTCCGTATTCCTCCTAGAGTTCGGTAACTAGGTACTCCAGGTTCTTAGGTGTAACCAGCAATGGGTGAAAGTGGGCCAAATGGATAATAGATTTTCTAGTAACAATATAATTGGAAATGTAAAAAAAACTTAATCGTTCATGACAACTTAATAATAAAAGGTAAAGAAAAAAGAAATATGACCATGGCTTTTATCCATAAGCATGGTAGACATCCTCTCAGTTCACGCGATCATATCCTTGAAGATGTCTAAGGGGGTAATCAGAGGAATGCCCGGCCCAACGAACGCCTAAAATTTAATGTTTGGACATTACATTTTGGGCGTTTGTACGCAGCATTTGTAAAGCTTTTAAAAAACTTTTCAGCTGGTCTGGGCGAGTTCCGAATAAGAGATCTCAACGACGAAATCAACAAGCTGATGCGAGAGAAGCGGCATTGGGAGGTTCAGATCAAATCGCTCGGCGGGCCCGATCATGCCCGAGTGGGCCCGAGGATGCTCGATCAGGATGGCAAGGAAGTTCCCGGGAACCGAGGGTACAAGTACTTCGGAGCCGCAAAGGATTTACCAGGTAATTTATAGCAGTCAGTTTGATGCGAGGTAGGGCACAGCGAGATTTTCTCGCTCTAAATTGGAGCAGCCCGCCTAGGGAGGTACCTCCGCTTTACAAGAGATTGCAGCCAAATAACATTATTTGTTTCAAATAGTGTTGTGTTCCTGCGGTGAGTAAGGCTGCCAGAGCTATGTAAGGGGTGGGGGGAGGTTTGGGGTCGGCAACGCGTGCGTGATGCCTCTGGTATTGCAAGCGTTCATAGGCTACGGTGACGGTAACTTACCAACAGGTAGGCCGTATGCTTGTTTGCCACATTAGTTGTATAAAAAAAGTCTATCCCCGTGTTGGTATCAACTGGTATGCCAAAATTCAACGTAGTAAAATCCTGTCGCGTGATCGCAGTCACATAAGGTCACAAGGTAGGTACTAGGTAGTTTTGATTGATTCTTTTATGTTCTTGACGCTTCTATAGTATTTTTCAAACTTTCGCCATCAGTAGGTAGGTATACGTAGCTAATTGAAAGCAAACGGGTGTTAATCGCGTACCTTTTTATATTTTATTCCCGACGTTTCGACTGTGTTAAAACAATCGTGGTCGCGGGCAGACTGGAGATTTGGAGCTACGTCGAGAAACGGAGGCAGTTGAAGAAACTACCCTCACTTAATCTTCAGATTCAGAAATGTCTTCGTATCCTGTAGTGGCTTCTCTGATTAGTTTTTTTTTTTAAGTTTTCCCCTTTCGGGCTGGCTATGGCATCTAGGCCTTACCGCCAAGTCTTACGTTTAAATTTCTTCGTAGTTCTTTTTATCTTTCTTCTTCATTTTACTTCTTAGTCATGGTCAAGTCACCGGCAAGTCAAGTCTAATTCAGTTTTAGTAAGATAAGATGGTGGCTATTTTACTAAAACCTCAAGAGACCTCTTGGCGCCAACTCGAAAAATGACGATAAACGCAATCATTTCATTTCACTTCACTTGTGCGGTTTACTCAAACAATATTACGCAAAACACCACCATAATCACATAATATTATTCAATTTAACACTAGTTTTGTAAAATAAATTGAGAGCACAACATCACTTTCTCAAGTTCCCGCCAAAAAGTCTTTAGTTTGTGCTCTTGTAGTTTTTTTTTATACAACTGGTGTGGCAATCAAGCATACGGCCCACCTGTTGGTAAGCGGATAGCCTATGAGCGCTTGTAATACCAGAGGCATCACGCACGCGTTGCCGACCCCGCACCCCCTAAAGAGCTCTCACCTTACTCACCGCAGGAACACAACACTATTTGAAACAAATAATGTTATTTGGCTGCGATCTTCTGTAAGGCGGAGATACCTCCCAGCCGGGCTCCAATTTAGAACGAGGAAATCTCGCTGTGCCCTACCTCCTCCAAAAAGTGTGTGTCCAATGTCGTCCATGTATTTTCTTTCTTTCTTGTAGTCTTTTTATTTGTGGACATTAAAGGGTTCTTGCGTTCACAGGTGTCCGGGAACTTTTCGAGCAGGAGCCGCCGCCGCCGCCGCGTCGCACGCGCGCCGACCTCATGAGGGACGTCGACGCGGACTACTACGGCTACAGAGACGATGACGATGGCATCCTGCTGCCTTTGGAGAAGGACGCTGAGAAAGACGGTGAACCCTACTTCCTTCATACTATAAATATTAAACTATAAAGTCCGGTTCATAGGGAGTCTGATAATATGTCATCTAAAATTTATTTTAAAATGATCCTTGCGTCTTTTGAATAAAGTAAATTTTGACTTTTAAGAGACTTTAAGAACCCTCAAATGTGAAACTCAAAATTGCCTTTATTCAATGAAATGAATGAAATGAAATAAATTTATTTTGACAAACACAGACAGAAGACACAAAAAACAATAGAATAAAGGTTAACGATAGGGAGACATAACACAGATTGTACAAACAACAACACATAAGTAGGTATATATGTCATACAATATTTAAGTGCTAATTAGTCACTGCTAATTAGTCACTCACAATTCAGTAGAGGTAATAAACTTTTTGAAACGAATTTAATAAGACATATCAAGGACATATCGTTTGTCTTCTGAAAACGACTTCGTAGTGCGGCACGGCGAGCCATGCAGCGGAAGCTAGTCCCGAATATTATAAATGTTAGTAAATATGTGTTTGTTATTAAATCACGCTGTAACCATTGAAGGGATTATATTTTAAATTTGGCATGTAATAATAACAGCTTAGAATAACATATACTTGGGCTACTTTTTATCGGGGTACCATGCGAGCGAAGCTGCTGGCGAAAGTTAGTAGGTACCTATGACAAAATAATGTTTATGCTAGTTCAAAATTCTAGTAAAATTTGTATCATTCTTGCTCGTGAGCAAGAACAATATAGAAGAAACATTTTAGCCATACGTAACATGTTCTTGTCTCAAGTGCGTTGTATTTTGCTCCGCTCGCCAGAAGGCGCTGAACGAACTATTGAGCACTGAAGTTTCATAAAATAAGGGAAGTGCTTATTATACATTTTGTTACAGCAATCGCGAGAGCCGTGGAAGAATGGAAAAGCAATAAGGAGCAGAACAAAGATCAAGAAGTACCCGAGGAAGAGAATATTTACCCTGAAGATGTAAGTATTGTCTTCTTCTTGTCGTGTCACTGGTTTTTTCTTGGTCATCCTGTCTTTGATCAGTGACCAGGTTGAGGTATGGTGGCCCTGAAAAGGGCCTATGACCGTCGATGAAAGAATCAGTGTAGTGAAATGATTAAAGTGCGCCTCTTAGAGGCTCCTTTCGTGCACATGTCACATGTCTTTGAATTTTTTAGGTTCTAGGACATGCCGGTTTCCTCACGATGTTTTCCTTCACCGTTTGAGAGCACTAGCATAGCGCACATAAATTTTCCGAATGGAAAATCCATAGGCGCACGACAGGTTTCGAACTCACGACCTGTGGATCGGAAGGCGGGGCCACTACCACCCCTCCACCAGTGCTCTCGTAAGTATTGTTATAAGTACACATACAAGGTGATACATAATATGTATGCCATCCCGAAAGGGGCTTATTCTACACTCAATTGGCAATAAAGAAAACTCTATGCGAAAATCGGCTGTTTTGGGGTCAAATCAGGTCAAACATAATGAATCACCTGTTTTAGGTTGCAATCTTGATGCCGAACTTCTTGTACGTTTAGTTATTAGTTCAAAAGATGATAAAAATACCAAAATCAGCTAAATTGAGAAAAGAGACGTTTCATCAATATATGGAGCCTGAGCCTGCACTGTGTACACTACTCTACAATATGGCTAAGCAATAAAGTCAACGTATTTAATTCATTATTTTATTTAGATTGACTTCGTTCTAAGGTACATTAAGATTTTCTTCGACAAAGAGAGCAACTCACAGCGCTACAAAAATATGGCGGATGGACGTGCGTGAAATGTCATTTTGACATCCTACATTTATCTGACAAAACAAAAACATCAGATCAGACAACATGACATGAAAAATATGTCAATGTCATGTCAAACGCCAATTATAAACCAACATGGCGGCCTTCAAATAATGTTCACATAGTAAAAAAGTTACCAGAAGAACTATTCTTGTACCATCGCATTTGTCTTCAAATTAATGAAATTGTATTTTTCTTGTAATCTCCTATTTTTTCCTAATTTTTCTATATAGTGTACATGGACCAGGCCCAGAATGAAATGGCTCCTTTGTGAAAAAATATATATAAATATTCCGGACATATTGACACGGTCAACTGATCCCAAACTAGGCATAGCCTGTACTATGGGTACCAGAGACTGATATACATAATAGAAATATATTTAACACCCAGACACAGAGCAAACATCTGTGTTCATCACACAAATGTTTTTCCAGTGCGGGAATCGAACCCGTGACCTCTAGCGCAGAAAGCAGAGTTACTACCAACTGAGCTATGAGGCCAGTCCAATATATAAATGTTCATGTTTTTTTCGATAATATTATTTCTTTTTGTTGATAGAATAACCCCCTTTCGGGATGGTATACATGTTATGAATAATCTTGTATAGCTTTACATTACGGGCTCGCAAACTTACACTGTAATCGCACGGCCGTGTAAGTACGCAATGACATCGTTTTTGTACAACTCGAGCGCAGAAGGCCATTCTAAATACGAAACTCACTAAAATATTCTGTTCCAGCCCGAAGACAAGCGATCGGCGGATGAAGACGACCCGATAATCTCCACATCGACTGCACTCGTCGCGGTGCCTTCCCAGAAGGACATCGAAGAGGCGCTCCTCAGGCGAAAGAAACAGGAGCTTCTAGAGAAATATGGCTGCTTGGACGTAAAGATGGAGAGCTGACCTGGTTCCACCCGAGGAAGCTCATTGGGAGAATGGGTCGAGACTCGTGGCTTATTTAGGTGTAAGCTAAAATTAAACTAAGATAATCCAAACTACGTAGTTTTATATTAATGGGCAAGGTGTTTCTGCAATTTTTGTCAGTTTGGAAATCCCGTTATGAATTTATCTGTAGAAACTAGTTTGACAGTTCATTTTGATTGCGATTACCAGTGGATTCACTAACGGATACCGTCAGAGATTGTTTAACCAAGCGCTGCTCAGAACTCCCAAGATTTTTGGTTTAGCCTATAATACGTGAGGCGTGTGTAGCAAAATATGCCCATGTAACCATCAACTTTGCGATTTTGTTTAGGCGGTGACGTAAGTTGACAGTCTCAAAGATTTATGTTTCAAATTCGTGAAAATAAGCGCTGACAAGCTCGCATTTGAACGGTAGGGCCGCCGTTTTCGCCTTCATGGTAGGGCCATAAACGGGGGTTTCGGCTCCAATGTAGAGACCATGTAATTAATCTATTGTCTGGTCGTATTCCGCGCATCGGCATTTAACGGGTTAAATACAGAATGATGCAAAGAAAACACACAAAACCATTGAAATAATTTATTTTGAACAAGTAGTATTTTGGGTCATACGCTATTATTCTAAGCAAAATATACACAGTATTCAGAAATTAAATACATCTAAGGATCACTGGTTTTAAAAATAGGTAAAAGACAATGATAGCTACAAAAATAAAAAAATAATTGGTGTAAGTACAATAGTTTTTTGTGCTATTATTAACTAAAAATAATGGCGTGTTCATAACGTCAGCGTACCATAATATACTTCTTTACTACTGGAACTTTTGTAAAAATATAAAGCAGAAAGTATTTTATTTTATTTTAATTGAAGTAATACCCAAAATGTGAATGACATTTATTATTTTTATATCTATTTTCACAGTATTTATTAATTAATTATTACTGGTAAGAACTTGGTTCTTATGAATATAAATTGTACACACATATGTTTAGTGGGATCTAGCCATGGGGATATACATACCTACCATTTTAGTAAATAAAGCGACTTTAACCAACCAACACCAACAGTTGTTCAATTTGCTAATGATGTGTCGAAGGTAAGCTGCACCACATAAAACTTAAAATAAGTACAATAATAAACACTAACGTCTAATTAAATTAGGAATGTACAAACTTAACATTATCATAAGCTCTTAAACTTATGTAAATAAACATTCGAACTATACATTTCATAAGCATAGCTTAGTTTAACTTTTGAAGTTTGCTATACTTGTATTTATAATGAAAGCAAACATCAGGCTAAAATTTGGCCCTGACTAGCGCCGCGTCAGGGCCGACCTTAAATAATGTTATTTCTTCAGCGTTGAGCGTCTCTTTCACACATGACGTTATGCCAAATGAATGAAAAAGACAGCTATTTTCAACACTGTATATGTGATTCAAACGTATTGAAACTCAACTTTATTTACTCATAGATACGGCTGTATTCACGAAATCACACTGAGAAGTTCGAAGCGCCTGGTGCGCGTGATAAGTATGCGCGGCGCGGTTTAGTGATTTCAGCCGTAACTTATAGTAAATAATGTTGAGTTTTAATTGTTTAGCGAATCAGTTGCTTCGCCTCTAATCCATCCGTCTGTGCTAGGCTATAATCGCCATGCACTGTATCAACATTGTTTTAGAAAAGCGATTATTATGAAAGCAAATTCACGTGTTACGATTTATAAAACTTGCATGTGGCCGCGGTTCTACTGGTGTGGAAGGGAACGAGTACTATCAAGGGCACAGAATGTAGATCTTTTTAATACACTGTGTTTCATTGTAGTATGAATATGCCGAAAGGGCGAGCCGCGGTCATTGCAAGTGTGATACATTACCTACATAATTTAAAGATCTCGCCTCTTGTGTTCCCTTTTCGGAAACTCTTACCCCGTTATTCATAATAGTCACTAATTTTATCGGCTTGATAACTCTTTTCTAACTCAAAACAAAAGAGACGGACTTACTTTTATCGACCCGATAAGTAAGTGAGTGATTATGAATAAGAAGACTAGGATTTACTAAACTAATACTCTTTCCTTACACTATTGCACATTCAGAGCATTATAAGAAGAAAAATACTAATATTACGTAGGTCATGTGCCTCCTTATAATCTAACCATTATACCTTATCCATTTGCAAAACTGTATAGAAGTCTAGTTTCTATGTGCACAATAACCGTGTAGTTAGCCAACCATCTTTTAAAAAGTGCCGATCTGTTTTGAGAGGTACATAATAATTGAGTTTTCTCTAAATCGCCGTATTTAGGACCAGCGCCGAAAGATTGAGTAGCACCGAAGCGACTCTTTCACTAAAAGTTCAGTCTAAACCGTATTTACTTTAAGATGACAGATTCGTAGCTCAGTTGGTAGTAACTCTGCCTTCTGCGCTAGAGGTCGCGGGTTCGATTCCCGCACTGGACAAAAATTTGTGACTAACACAGATGTTTGTTCTGTGTCTGGGTGTTAAATATATATCTATAAGTATATCAGTCTCTGGTACCCATAGTACAGGCTACGCCTAGTTTGGGATCAGTTGACCGTGTCTGATATGTCAAAAAAAAAAGATACAGCTGAATGAGTCGCTTCGCAGCCGCTCGGTCCATCTGCGCTGACCCTAAAACGGACTTGTACAAAAATAACATTTACTAGGTACTATTAGAGAAAAGTATTATAGCGTGACATCGTAATTTGGTTAGGTAAACTTGATAAAGCTCGTATTCCTACAAAAAAATAGAGAAATCTGGACAAGAATTAATCAACCCCCACACAGCGGGGGGCCCGCCATTAGGGGGCCACCACACGCGGTGCTGTGGGGCCCGGCACTCGAGAGGTTAACGAATACAGTACTATCACAAATTAACTCGTTAGCATGCGCTTGTTCAAGTTAACCTAACCAAATTACGGTGTCACGTTTTTACGTGTAACTAACTACCCATTGGCTACACAATCCGATTCTTTGAATATACAAACTGAATAATTTTTTACTTAATTATTTTTATACAGGGTTTAAAGAGGACAGCTCCCGAATACTGAAAACTATTACAACAAGGTAAAGTAGCTTTTGGTTGAGACTTACTGAACAGAAAAAGAATCAGTTTTTTTACGTATTTGTCAGCCAGCAATGTGTATCGAACATTGCGGCTTGTTCGTCTTCGCCCGTCACAAAGACGAGTCATTGACCGCAAACAGCTGTACGTTTCGCTTCATATTGCGTTTTTTTTGCAATTTTGGTAATTTTGGCTTCTCCAAAACTGAGAATAGATAATAAGAAAACTCTCAGAAAGGAGGCATAACATAACGCTTTCCGTATTTTTTGTAGCGTGTTATTTACAGAAACATAGTCTGAATGCAGATTCAGTTTTCGGGTACAGTCTGATTACACCTTTATAGCGACTTTCGAAGTTTTTAGACAGCCCACACAATTTACAGCTTGTGTTTTCGTACGTATTTTAACCATTTTCAATAGAAGCCTAAACAAAAAAAATGTAACTACCTATGACTATTTAAGTTCGAGTATGTATTGTACTTTATGCGGATAACAATAAAACGATGGCACCATCAAACTACTGGAATAAGTTCTGTTGTTTCACGTCGCTCTCGAAGTCAGTCCACGCGTTGTTCAGTTCCATAAATATCATTTTTGCTATGTTCTCGTTCGGTGTTCCCATTTGCTAAAATAATAGATATTATTGGAAATTCATATAAATAAATTAATTCTTAGTTTATTGCAGTTCTACCTGATGTTTTCCATCATGGTTTCGAGGACGTGTAATGCGCACTTAAATTTTTCAAACAGAATAACTCATTGGTGCACGACCGTGTTCGAACTCAAGACCTTCGGATTGAATGTCGGGGTACCTCCCACTAGGCCAACACGGCTTACACTGTGACTGTTCGGTGTTTATCTTGAACTCAGGTCTGAAATGCGTGATGGTAACCACAGAACTACCAAATGAATCAAGTAAACTTCGCCACCAGATGGCTCTTACTGTATGTAAACTTAAATTGTTGTTACCTTATCTGGGTGCACAGCGAGACACGCCTTGCGATAGTTTCGCTTCACATCGGCAGGGGTCACCAGTTGGGACATATCACATCGGTTCCAGCGGCAATCCTCCCACACCACCGTGTGGAGCGAGCAAAGTAGCGCGCGGATGTTATCTTTTTTTCCCTCCACCTAGAATTATACCAGGAAAAATAAAAATTAATCATGAAATTCGGTTAGTGGTCACCGTTACAAAAAAATCCCCAACGGTTGTCGGTTCAGCCTCAGCAAGCTATTTGGCTATGCCACTTCAACTTTCTGATTCTGAGAGCTGTCGACCTTGGTGCCACTACACATTTCCTCGTTTCGAATGAATTTGTGCAGATAGCTCTCTCTACAAGGTGATTCATAATATGTATGCCATCCCGTAAGGGGCTTTTTCGACACCCAATGAACAATAAAGTTTGTTTTACAACTTTTGGGAATCAGCTGTTTTGGGGTCAAATCAGGTCAAACTCAATGAATCAGCTGTTTTAGGTAGCAATCATGATGCCGAAATTCTTTTTACGTTTAGTTATTGGTTCTAAAGATGATAAAAATACCAAAATCAGCTAATATGAGGAAGTTTGTGAAAAAACATAAAAAAATATAGATTTTTATTGATAGAATAACCCCCTTTCGGGATGGTATAAATGTTATGTGTGTGTGATCTTACTTATTCTAAACTTTATTAATTACTAGATTCCGCCCGCGACCCTGCTCTCGTGATACGTACATGAAAAGTAGCCTTTATGCTAATTCTAGATAAATAGCTCAGTATATTACAGTTTCAACGAAATCAGTAAAGTCGTTACGGCGTGATTGAATAACAAACATCCAAGCATCTAACTTCCTCACAATCTTTCCCATTTTATATTTCTTATTCTGTTCAAGCTTAATTCAATTCCGCGATAACCTTAGCTACGCCCAACGACGACCGTTACGCAAGCCACGTAATTTGTTTTCTGCCGCCTATTTTCTGAGAATTATGTATGTCCTAACTGTTGTGTTATTTTTAGTCACCTCTAGAAGGTCGTGACGTGACTACTATGGTCTCCGCTGAAAACCAGCGCTGGGTGCACACATCAGTGTGTATCCAGCACAATGCTGAGCGGAGGCCATGTTTTCCAAGAGCTCTGCTGCGCACAATATTTTTTATCATTTAGCATTTAATTTCTTTTACTTTATTTTATGTGTAGTAGTTCTTCAGGGAAATAAAAATCTTTCTTCTTCTTCTTATGAATCACCTTGTATAGGCCAGAAAAGTACCTACCCAGTCAATTATCTTGAGTTTCTCGGGGTCCATCTCTTTCACCATCTCTTCCTTGCGCATCGCGTTCATAGTTTTGGGTCCGGCTTCGCGATGGCTCGCGAACTGATAGCCTTGGCTGCCGAGAAGGTCGCCGAACACGTCGCCTGGCTTCTTGGGCTTCTCGTCAGCTGGTGTTTTGGCTGGCTCGAAGTGGGATCGGCTGAGGGCATTAAGAAAGTTGTAGAAATTTAAACAGAGTTTTGGCACATTTCACAATTTTCAAAAAGGTGCACAGGTTCACAGTACTAAACATAAAAATTTACACAGCAAATTCTAGAAAGTGTTCAGCCTAACTAGTAAAATAGTGGAGTCACCATACCACCGGTGATGATGAGGGGCATTTTATTTGCTTCAAACAACAATTAGCTACCTATAATCAGGTTGATGTGCGGGCGAGCGGGCTGGGGTGTGGGGTTGGTGCGCCGGGGTGTGCGCAGGCGACGCGCGCGGGGTGCCTAGCGGCGTGACGGCCGGGGGTGCCGACCCCGGCGGCGGCATCGTGCCAGACCCCATGCCCACTTTCGGAATGTTGGCGCCGAGAATGCCGAGGTCGGCGAATGGATCCTTCTTGGTGTTCTGCATTTGTTCTAGCGGTACGCTTTGAGATCGGCCTGTGAATAAAAGTTAAATATTTAGACTTTGTTTTCAAAATTCTGAAGTTTTTCAGGGTGCTCTACAAGGCGATTCTTAATATCAAAGATAACCTTATTGTCTATGATAATATTATGTATGCTATCTCGAAATGGGCTTATTCTACACCCAATTGGCAATAAAGTTTGTTCTACGATTTTTGTAAGCATAAATTAGCTATTCCGATCAGGTCAAACTCGAATCATTTAGCTTTTTTAGGTTTCCCCAATCTTGATGTCGAACTTTTCGTATGTTTAATAATTAGTAATACTTATGGTAAATGGACACAAAACATATGTAACAAAAAAAAGTTGTTTTTTTTATTTTTGTTGTTAGAATAAGCTAGTACTAGACTCGTGATTGGTGAATTTGGTTTAGTAAGGAAGCCATTCTTATTAATTCTTCCTATTCTGCGGGTCATACCATCGTCGATAATTTGTTGCGGCGTCAACAGCGGTTCTTGCTTGGGCAGCGGATCGTTGAGTCCGAACGGGTCGAAGCTGAGCGGATCGCTTGAGTTCACGTTGCGACTTTCCGTATCCGCCGGCGGAGGCGCGGGCAGGTCCCCGAATATGGGCTCTGGTGTAAACTGCTGTGGAATAACAACTCTGTTACTGGTAAATAAGGTTTAAGATAACCAATTAAAACATCATAATTATACGGCAAGCTAGTTCTAATGAACTCCGAAAGTTCTTTACGTTATAGGTACATACACAAACGCAGTATGAACTTTCGAATGGATAATCCATTGGTGCACGACCGGGATTTGAACCCACGACATGTGGGTCGGAAGACGGGTCCACTACCGCCTCTCCACGAGTGCTCTAAGTTGTTGTTTATACCTTAGCATTATCCGCAGCTGGCTGCCCACTAAGGAAATCTCCAAATGAATCAGCCGGCTTCTCCATCAACCCGAAGAAGTCAAACGAATCATTGCTCTTCAACTTCTTCTCAGTTTTGGGGACCTCCTGCGTGAACTCTAGTGGTTGACCCCCCGGTTGTGGGGTCAGGTTCAGGAAGTCTGCAGTTGTGGGGGCCGTGGGGGCAGCGGAGGGGGGCTGTGGGCGCGGCGGTGGGGGTCTTGACGGCTGGGGAGATGCTCGTGGGGGCCTCTCTGGCGGGTAGTCTGCTGTCACTAGAATATGAAATAGTTTGATGAGCTGTGATGATCAGACGGTTACTATAGGTTTGCAACTCACGTCAATGATGTTAAAGGTAGATAGATTTTATAGAGTGGCTTAGGAGAGGGGCTAGCGCGGTGCACACTAAGGGTCAACGTCGACTAACGGAGTGGCAGCAAAGTGACTGAATCGTTTAACAACTGAAATTCAACCTTATTAACTATCAGATATGGCTGCAATCACAAAATCCCACTGGGCTTGCTTTTTATCGACTCGAACTTCATCCGTCTGGGCGGGCGAGTGAGAGCGGGGGGGAAGCCGAGCGCTTCAACATTATTCTAATTATCACTCATGAAATTATAAAATGCATACTACTATGTAAACTTCTTGATCTCGAGTGAGCTAAACGGATTAGAAGAAAAAAAACCAAACGGAATTAGCTAAGAAAAGTGGTTTCAGAGATGAGTGTCTTGGTGTTATTATAGCATGCCGAAAAATGTATAAATAAAAATTTAACAAAATCCAATATACATACTGTTGAGCCGTTACCGGAAGAACACTCTGATGTTTAAAGTTTCTTCAGTTTTTGTAGTAGTAACAAAGATAAGACACTACTTACTTTTGTTCTTGTTGTTGTACGGTTTGTATGAATAAATGATTTCTATTTAAGTTAGCCTTTTACAGCGTGGTGGACAATTCACAACCTTAGGTTGGTATAAAGTCAGTTCTGCAGTCCTACGGCTAAGTTCAGAGCGTTCTTCCGAAATCGGCTGAACTGTACCTATGGTTTGAAATATTAGTTCACTACACACTGATACTACAACCTACTTGTTTTTGGTGCCGCTGTTGGGTTCTTTCTTAGGTTGGCTGGATAATAAAATGTATATTATACACAAATACATAATACTGTTTATTTGAGTTTCACATACACACAAACAGACTGTAATAACACTACTCTAAAAAACTGGAACAGTGCATTCAAATCTTGATTCTGCAAATACTGAGACTGAACACACGAAATAATATGGTCACAAATATGCGCGCCCGCTTCTAATAGCCGAAATTTTCGACGTAATTAGTGGGTAAATTTTTCTTTAGTGTGAATGAAGACTTAGTCAAAAAGCTATGTTTTAGATAGTTTTACCTGTACCTTCAGTATTCGGCAGCTGTCTTATTACTTTTATAACCCATTTGACAAAATAAAGCGTCAGGACAAAATAAATAATAGATTTACGAAGATATTTTCCAGATATACATATTCCTATACCTCCTATTATACAGGTTCAAATCTACCACATCACAATTTTGCATATTTCTCATACCATAATTGGCACAAATAATTTAAATAATTTTAAATTAAAGCGTAATGATTATGATTGAGAGTGGGACAGAGATAGTACTCACCGAAGTTATCAATAGTTTCGTCTCTCTCTAACGTCGTAGTAAACAGCACATCAGGCGTCCTGATCGGGAAGGAATGGTCTTCCTCCCAAGGGTCGCTGCCTGGCTTACGACGTTCTCCGTTCTGGACTACGAGACTGATCACTGCCGAAGTGTTGGCCGAGAAGTGATCGTTCACTGGGGAGTTTTCGTCTATGCCGTCGATTTCGGATCTGTAAGGGTAAATTGTTTTAGATCATACACAGCTTAAAGTTGTGCATCAATAAAAAAGTGCGCCTGCGTCGTCAGTTTGTGAGACATAGTCTGTTACTTGGTGAACTTGACTGAGTGTTACGTGTGCGACTGCACTATTGATAGCGACATAGTCTGTTACCTGGTGAACTCGAGGGCGTGGGCATCTGCCCAGTTGATAGTGACTTTGCTGGTGAACTAGACGGCGTGTTGAGTGTGCGTCTGCCCAGTTGATAGTGAGATAGACTGTTACCTGGTGAACTAGACGGCGTGTAACGTGAGCGTCCGCCCTAGTCTATGATTTAGTCTATTTGCTGGTGAACGTTGCGTTGGCATCTGTCCCGTTGATAGTGATATAGTCTGTTACCCAGTGAAATTGACGGCGTGTTGCGTGAGCGGTGCCCAGTTGATAGTAACAGCCTGTTACTTGGTGAATTTCACGGCGTGTAGTGTGGGCATCTGCCCAGTTTGATAGTGACAATATTCTGTTACCTGGTGAACTACACGGCGCGGAGTGTAACGTGGGCGTCTGACCAGTCTATGATTTAGTCTATTTGCTGGTGAACGTTGCGTCGGCATATGTCCCGTTGATAGTGACATAGTCTGTTACCTGGTGAACTCGACGGCGTTTTGCGTGTGGGACTGCCTAGTTGTTAGTGACATAGTCTGTACCCTGGTGAATTCGACGGCGCGGCGTTTTGCGTGAGCGTCTGGCCAGTAGATAGTAGCAGCCTGTTACTTGGTGAATTAGACGTCGTGTAACATGGGCGTCTGCCCAGTCTATGATTTAGTCTATTTGTTGGTGAACGTGTGCGCTTTTGATAGTGATATAGTCTGTTACCTGGTGAATTTGATGGCGTGTTGCGTGGGCGCCAGCTTTCCTGAGTGCAAGTGCAGCTGCATTACTGGCACAGCGTGGACTCTGCCCAGTTGCTGCCGCGCGTGGTACACGCAGATGGCGACGTCTCCCGCCACTGTCGTGTCTAATGGAAGGGTCACCTGAGAGGTCATACAAGAGCAATATTAGTTGTCCGTTCGCGACTTCCTTTGCGCACAGCTTTTGAATCAACACTAATATTATAAAGAGGTAAAATTCGTTTGTTTGTTTGAAATGTGGGGTTTTGAT
Source organism: Anticlea derivata (assembly GCA_947579855.1). Lineage (NCBI taxonomy): Eukaryota > Metazoa > Arthropoda > Insecta > Lepidoptera > Geometridae > Anticlea > Anticlea derivata. The sequence goes on from OX388262.1 coordinate 4,127,345, forward strand.
GTAATTAAACACAACCGATTTGAGTCACCTTCGTATATTGTATGAGACAATTAATATGGCCACCGATGCAAGGTGGCTCCGTCAGCATATCTATTATAAAGGTGCGCTTACACTATAACTACATTAAAGGTGCATTCGCACTGCATATATTACACACTTCACCTTTGGGGGTGAAAGAAAAAAAAAAAAAAAAAAAAGTAACAAAATTTTTTTTTTTTTTTTTTTTTTTTTAGTTATGTATCTAATCTAAATGTTTACAAACTAACAATTTTTATTTTTATTTTACGGAACTAAACTAAATATTAAAACGCGCACTTATTAATAATTATTATAAACGACTACCAATAAAACTACCGTTATCGCCCTATTGATAAAAAGGCCGTGTCCTATTTTTATGAACTAACTCCATCTTATTATTATAACTTATTTTAACATTACTACCTAAATCTTCTATAACTACATAAGGACCTTTGAACAGTGGATCTAACTTACGGCCAGTTTCATTTTTTACAAGAACCAAATCATCTTTCCTATACTGGACAGAATTAACAGCGTTATCATAAGTTTCTTTCCTTTTATGTTTACTTACTAGTAAATTTTTCCTTGCGTCTGCGTGAGCTACTTGTAGCCTATATTTAAGTGTTAAGGGGTAGTCATCTATATTGTACAATGGTTCTACTGTGTCACAAATTCTAGAAGGTATACGACAAAGTTTTCCAAAAACTAATTCATATGGCGTGTAATTTGTTTCCGAATGTACGGTGTTATTGAAACTAAAACACCAAAATGGCAACCAATAGTTCCACGTGTCAGTGTGGTTTTCGCATTGTATTCGCAAAAATGCGCCCAGAGTTTTGTGCGTATTTTCTAGAGCACCTATCGACTGATGATGGTAAGATGTTGACGACATTTTGTCGATATGTAAAATTTTACAAACCTGTTCCATCGTAGCTGAGATGAACTCTGTTCCCCTGTCCGTAGCTATCGCCTCTGGTATGCCAAAGCATAGAATAAAATTTCGTACAAACGCATCAGCAATGGACATAGTTTCTTTATTTTTCAAAGGAATAGCTAGAACAAACTTCGTTAATTCACACTGTATGGTCAATATGTAACAATGATCATCTATATCTCTATCTAATGGCCCTACTACATCTAGATATATTTTTTCAAATGCCGAGGAGGCTGTTGTGGTTATTTCCATAGGTTCTTTAATGTTTCGAAAGTATTTCATTTTTTGACACTTATTACATTTTCTTACAAATTCTTGGACATCCTTTTCAATACTTGACCAGTAGTATCGTCTTTTAATAGTATTTATCATTCTACGTACCCCAGCATGACCACTAGAGGGTAGCAGATGAAAATCATTCATAATTAGGGTTTTCTCGTCATCGTCAAAAATTCTTTTCACTCCTCTTAAAATACATACTCTCGGACCGGACCATTTTGTCATTGATTTTACTTCATCACATACACTTTTTATTAAATCCTCATTATCTTTATCTTTAATTATATACACTTCATCGATACGCATTTTATTACAAAATACACTTAACTTCTGCACAAATTCGGCTCGCGAAAAATGCGCCTTGAAGTCAAGATTAATGCACAATATTTTTTGGCTTAATATTAATGCAAAACATTCAAATTCCTCTGTTATTATATTATCATTTCTTAATTTCTTTAATTTAGTCCCTTCTATAAAATTCATTTCCACAGATTCACATGGCTTTTTTAATATTTCCACAACTCTGGGTGTTTCACGGAAATTTTTGGTATTTAAATCTGTATTATTATTCGTACGCTCCTTCCTTTCACACAGTTCATCAATCCTTTTCTTTTGAGCCCTAGTCATCACGTTCACCACTTGTTCATGCATATTCTTCAGTTCGTCTGATGTTATAATGATTCTAGACAAAGCATCAGCTGAAACGTTGCTTTTTCCCCTTACATAGATAATTTTAAAATCGTATTCTTCTAACGTTAACCTAAACTTGAGTAATCTACTCGAAGGATCTTTCATTCCAAAAAGATACACCAATGGCTTGTGATCTGTCATTATCGTGAAATTTCTACCATATACATACGGTCTAAAATATTTAACAGACCAGACTATTGCCAAAAGCTCTTTTTGGATAGTAGGATAATTTCTTTCTGCCTTATTCAAAGGTCTACTTGCATACGCCACTGGCCTCAAATCTCTATTACATAAAATTGCGCCTATAGCGAAGCCAGAAGCATCCGTTTGTATTATAAATTCACTATCTTCAGAAAAATCCGGGTACTGTAAAATGGGAGGATTAATTAAGGCATTTTTTAAGAAATCAAATGCTCCCTGACATTCATTCGTCCAATTAAATGGTTCGTTTTTTATAGTCAATTTATTTAAAGGCAAGGTTATATTTGCGAACGATTTAATAAATTTACGATAATAGTTACAAAATGCAACAAAACGTTTAACTTCATCCGCATTTTTAGGAACTGGATAATTTTTTAATATATTTGTTTTCTCTGGATCTGGTGAGACTCCGTTCTCAGAAACAACGTGCCCTAGATATAAAATTTCTTTCTTTAAGAATTCGCATTTCTGCGGGTTCAATTTTAGATTTACTTTTCGAAGCCTCTCCATTACATTTAATAAATTTTGATTATGTACATAGAGATTCCTTCCAAATATAATAAGGTCATCTAAATAAACAAAACATTTATCAAACGCTAAACCAGACATCGCTACTGACATCATGCGACTAAAAGCGCTTGGGCTTGTTTTCAGGCCCATCGGTAATCGCTTCATCTGAAATTGACCTGTACTTGTTGTAAACGATGTAAGTTTTCTACTGTCTGCGTTCAAGGTCACTTGATAGTAGCCTTGATGAAGGTCAAGATGGCTAAAATAAATTGCGCCAGAGAGCGAGTCTAAAATTTCATTAATATTTGGTAAAGGAAACTTGTCATCACAAACTATGTTATTAAGCTTTCTATAGTCAACTACTAATCGCCATTTCTTATCTTTACTTTCTGTATTTTTCTTTGGGACTAATAAAATTGGACTGGACCATTCGCTGTTACATTCTTCTATTATATCATTTTCTATCATTTTATTAATCTGCTTAGTTATTTCTGGCTTTAAAGATTGTGGTAATCTATAGGGCTTGGTATATATGGGGGTTGAATTCGGTTTAATAGTAATATATTGTTCGTAGATGTTTGTCGTCGTAAGTTTATCTCCCTCATGATAAAAAACATCAGCATATTTCGCACAAATTGATTCAATTGATTTTCTTTCCTCTTCATTCAGATGTTTTAAATTTAGTTCAGATAATAATTTTCGAACTCTATGAACTTCATTATAACTTTTATTAAATTCACAAATATTATAATCACATAATGGTTCTAACTCAGGTGTGAAAACTGGTAAACAAACATCCTTCTCTGTAACATTCAAAATTTTTATAGGAATCCTACTATTCTCAACTTTTGCAATCGAATTTGCTAGAAATATATCTTTTGCCAGCTCTCTTCCACACACAATCACATCTTTCATGCTATTCTCTAAATAAATGTAATGTACGGATTCAGAACGCGCTGGAATCGTCAAACAATCATTCTTCCTTTCATATTCGTTAACTAGTTTTAATTTACACTGGCTGCCATTGCTATTCAGAGTTAAAAAATCCGTGGTTAAATTAATATTAGCTTGATATTTACTAAGAAAGTCCAAACCTAAAATACCGTCTGCTTTAAGTGGTATAGAGTCAATAATCAGAAAATTATTTAGGAACGCATCTTTTTCATAATTAACTAGTGTTAAATTTACTGACCCCAAGGAACGTCTTTGTCCTCCTATGCCATTAATTAATGTATTATCTCTATGCACTGGGGTGTTGTTTGGTAATGCGTCGCGTTTCACGACAGACAATGTAGCGCCTGTATCAACAAGCCAATAGTTTTTTATTTTATTGATATAAAAAACAACGTATTTTGCATTACCATTGCATGAAAATATAAAATGCTTAAGATCGAAAAACTGATTAGTATCAGTACTAGGCGAAAAATCCGCATTTTCATTATTTTGTTCGCTGTTTTCTCCGTTTTCAACTGAATAAACATTCCGAGCGCTAGGTGCATTTTTTTCACTCGTAGCTAACCTAGTGTTTTTCCCTCTGTAAGTACTATGGAATGTCGCGGGTGTACGACAATTGCCCCTATAATTTGAGAAACTACCACGTCTTTCTTGTCCTTGATAATCAGTGTTACGGTATTGACCATATTTATTAATTGAGGTGCCTCGTTGATATTGAAAACCTCGTGCGCGCCTAGCATTATAAAAACTTCGTCCTTGCTCAAACGCATGCATGATGTTACCTGATTGGTCGGGCATAAAGGATGCTGTATCTTCATCCTTCGCTGCTTGGATAGCATCCTTCAAGCTGCTGTAGCTGCGCGCGGCGATTATCGTGGCCAGTCTAGAGCTCTGCAGACCATCTGAAAACCGTTTTAGTGCAATCTTTTCATTTATTGGCTTTAAAATGGAAAGAACTTCAAGATTTCCTTCTGCCTGTGTCATGGTCATAGCTGTAAATAAATTCTCCACTTCCGTTCCAAACTCATCGATGGACTTTGATCCTTGCTTCCTGTTTTGCAGTTGGGTAAGGATAGCCACAAATGATTTTTTAGGCAAAAGATGTTTCCTCAAATCCTTCACTAAATCATCAATCATTTTATAATTTCCTGAAATATGCAATTTAGCATTTTCAGTGAGCCTGCTTTTTGTAACAAAAGTAATCAATAAATGTTTACCTGAATCTCCGAGCATATTTCCGTACATCTCTATGGTGTCTATCATTCGCTTTGTTGTCGCTTCAACCCCGTCCATTACCGGAATCAAACCACATGCCACCTTTAGATCAAACTCCATTTTGCTACTTTCTGTAATAGGGATTGGACACAGAGTTTTAACTTCCTCGTATACCTTTCTTATCTCGTGGAAAATATCTATGCTAATGCATTTGCTCCTGCGTCCTCATCTTTAGAGAAGAGATTTTTAATTATTATTATTATTATTATTTTTCATACCTTACTTACGAGCCTTTTAAATTAGTCTTACACTGCCCTTTTTTAATAATTCATAAATCATAAACTTTGTATAATACTTAAAATAGACTTTACTTTAATGCTATCCATAATGCCACATAAAATTATTCTTAGCTCTATGTAAATTTAATGTCCGTAATATTTCACAATTCGCGAAGGAGGTGCAATGGAATGTGCATGGGCTTGCACTTTTAGGCGCGCGGTATCAAGTTCGCTGAGTGTTCTTGCACGGTTTAAGCTAGTTTATGTAACTACATTATAAAATCAACTGACACTTTATCATATTAAAATAATCAAATGCAATTATTGTCCACTTTTGCACAATAAAAAAAAAAAAAAACAATGACCTTGAATGAAACTAGGTACACTAATTTTTCACCACAAAATTGTCTTTTTGAGAATACACTGGAATCATATTCACCTCTTTAAGCCGTCACTCCGTAACTTACTCGTCCTCGTGGGATTCCCGGATACGATTAATTGTCTGCAACCCAATCTCCTACCGAATCCACTGTCGGTAGCAATACTTCTAGATGCGGACGGCCAAATATATGCAGATCACGCCGAAAACTGGCCAGCATGGCCAACATGGCAGTGCTGATGTGATCCATGCAGCGTCCGATGTCCTTCAGTCTGGCGTCTTTACTTATTGCGAAGATTTTTATTTAAAGTTATTTTACGAAAAAAAAACTTTACGAAAAACTTTAAAACTTCCGACGAGGGCTATGCCAACCTTGGCATAGCCCTCTGGCAAGGTCGCCATGAAATGTGGGGTTTTGATGTAATTAAACACAACCGATTTGAGTCACCTTCGTATATTGTATGAGACAATTAATATGGCCACCGATGCAAGGTGGCTCCGTCAGCATATCTATTATAAAGGTGCGCTTACACTATAACTACATTAAAGGTGCATTCGCACTGCATATATTACACACTTCAGTATGTAGAGGGCAATCTTTGGAACTACTGAATCGATTCTAAAAATTATTTCACTATAGAAAGCTACACTATCCTTGGGTAAAACATGCTATATTTTATTTTGATAAAATAACCGTAAACTCTATATTTGTGAATGAAAAATCTCCGCTTGGCTTAGGTCCTAAGAAACTATTTTCTAATCTGTGGCAACTGCGCGCAAATTTTTTAGTTGGCTGTACCAGATTCCGCATGTAGTTTCACTCGCGTGGAACATGGATGAAAAGTAAGCCTATGTCACTCTCCAGCTCTTCAACTATATGCATGCAAAATATCATTGCTCCGATGCTGCGTGAAAGAAGAACACACCAACCAAATAAACAAAAAAAAATAAACGGTTTAAAGAATACTAACCTTGCCTTCGGCAATACTGTATACATGCAACCTGTCGTAGTCTTGAAGCGTGGACAACAGTTGCCTATCTTCGTTGTAGATTTCAATGTATGGCCGGCAGCCATCCCTGAAAACGCAACAATTGGCTTCTTTCGTCTCATTCCAGTTCATATAGACAGACAATTTTGTGTGAAATGAGCGAGACATATTATGAATCACCAATATATTGTATAGCAGACTAATAAGGATGAGTCTGCTATATTACAATTTGTGGATTCGAGAGCCTATTAAATTGTTTCTTATCTTTTTCATACCTGGCTTTAGTGAATAGTGGTACTGGCTGGATCGTCAGAGAAACTAACGATACAGGCCTGAAGTGCGGGAGTATTGGTTCAGGTCTGAAACAAAAACAATAGAAAAGTTTAAATAAGTAGAAAGAAGAAGAAAGAAAGAAAATACTTTTATTCGTAGCATTAACCTTAAAATTACCCAACACCTTATGGATTAAACTATACAAACTAAGACTAAGAAAGAGAAAGAAAGAAAATTTAAATGCTACGAAAAGGCGTCCGACTCAGCATTATGTTGTGATAGCCATTGAACATGGCCATCACAACGCTGATCTTCCGTCGGAACCAGAAACCAAACACGTCACGTACACTAACAAGATACATACAAAAAGAAAACACGAAGCATAAAAAGGTAACTAACATTTACAATACAAAATATACAACAACATTTGGAACAACTAGATCCTAGAGTATTCTAGGATGTTTTGAACATTTGAGAAGTCACTGCCATAACTCAAACAATAACATTAAAAACTTTCGATATTGTTAGAGGTAGTGTGTGTGAGAGTTTTTGTGCGGGTGTTTAAAACTCACCTAATAATATTATGAAGATAATAAAGATATCTGAGTTGACTAGGCGGTATGTTGATTGGGGATCGCTTGACTGCGAATATCTGCAATGCGTCTTCCGGCACTGTGACCAGTTTAGCATAGAGTAGCAGAGCGCAGAGGAGCAGGCAGGAATGCTGTTTGCCATCCTGAAATAAAAAAAACATCATCATCATCATCAGCCTGAAGTGGTGCCTTTATGGACTTTCTAAAAGTTATATTGCAGATGTAATTTTCTGAACGTGAGGGTACATTCAAGAATTACATATTATACGGACAAAAAACTGATTTTTACCCAAGATCCACAGCGAGCGAAGCGAGTCATTCACAAAACAGCGTGTGAGAGAAGCTAAGGATCGCCACTGGTCAACGCCATGAGCGAGGGAAGTTGCACTGCAATATTGTATGTGCAGAACTTTCATATTACCTGGCAAGTGATGACCACGGCGCTACGATCGTCTTTCCCCAGACACTGGTACATGAGTTTGACGATGTTGTATAGTGGCGCCAGCATCGGCGTGGGGTGCAACGCGTGACTCGCGTCGGATACTATGACGTGCCGCGGGAAGCTGTTGCGAACTCCCTTGCACGCGTTGAATACGGTGTATTTGCCGCCTGGGTGACGGCTTTCGAGGAACGCCTAAACATCATTCATATTTATTAATTAATCATTAACTGATTTAAAATAATTTAGTAAAATGTTTAATTTAATTCATCTAATCTAAAGCCTACTAATATTATAAATGCGAAAGTTTGGATGGATGAATAGATGTTTGTTACTCAATCACGCCAGAACGGCTGAAAGGATCTGGATTAAATTTGGCACAGATTTATATTCTGAAATAGCACAAAGGCTACTTTTTATCCTCGTAGGTAACACGTGAGCGAAGCCGCGAGCGGAAGCTAGTATATTTTAAAACAGAAACTGACTGACTACGCAGAGCCTAAACCGATATGAAATTTGGAGTGTGTGTCCCTTTTAGTATGTAGGAGTGTAATAAGATAGGAATTACTGAAATTCAGCAGCATGATTGTATTGGAAAAAAAACGCGAACGAAGTCGCCGGGGCTTTCACTAGTTTCGAATAGTGGTTAATGTAGTTGAATTTACTCCTTTTCTTCACGACCAAGCCTAATAGCCACGATACACGCGAGAAACCTAGCCATAAAACCTAAACATAACCATAGCTTGTTTTTTTTTTAAATAATACTTTTTCAATTTTATTAATATAAGGAGTAGGAGCATATTTATCCAAAAAAAATGTTTTACCTTCACGTCATCAATATGGTTTGTCTTATAAGCACTCTCCAACCCCTCTGAAGGATACGGCATCACAATAATACGGCTCGTTATGTAGCTTATATCCAAATCAGTTCTTGCAATGGACCTGAAAAAAAAACATTTTGTTACTAGTTTGTTTGATTATTTTTGAACGGTATCGTGTGTATTCCATTAAATAGACTCAGGTACTTACTGTTGAACAGTCTGCATAACCTTCGAAGAAGTGTCCTTTAAGTTCTTAAGGAAACTCCCAGCCCCGCCTCGTATGGACGAGAATAGCCCTCCAGAGTTCGCGGGAGGCTGTGGCAAAGGAGGCTGGTAATGCGGGGCGGCCGGTGGCCTGGCCGGGGGCGGCGGGCGAGTGGGCTCCGGCGGCCGCGCGTTCGTTACCTCTTGGCTGTCCGGCATTGGCTCTTTACCCGCTGAAATTAAAAAAAAGTGTCAAACGTACTGTCGGTTCCACAAATACTATCTTGGCTATGGTGACGTCATCGGCAATTAATACGGCACACTGTATGGCAATACGATTTCACACCAGGGCTATATTAATTGCCGAGTACTGTATGTGACTGAACTAACTTGCTTGTACCATGAATTCGTGTGCAAACAGCGTGCAATATGGCATCCAAAATAAGTTAAAATGTATTTTAAAATGATCCTTACGTACGTCTAATAATTACAATCTATTTTGAGTTTGACATTTGAGGGCGTGCTATATAGCGCTAGCCCCTAAAAGTCTAACTCAAAAACGACTTTAATGAGGCCTATTCTGAGATGTGAGTTTTGACTTCTCACTTTTCGACATCTCAGAATCGGGCCTCAGTTAACGTAAAGATCATACTGAAACAAATTTCAGGTCAAATTATCGCACGCCGTTTGGACACGGCTAGATCCTAGCAATTATTACTAATTTTTTTTCTGATAAATGAGACTTATTTATTACCTACCTACATAATATCTACCTAAATTAGGTTAGATTCAGATAGATTTATGGTCAGTTTAAATATTGTTTACAAACAAAAACACAGATATAATATAACTCGATATTTATTACTAATTATTTAAATATCTTACATATTTGTCTTAGAATTATCAATAGTAACAAAAATATTGCTCGTCTATAACTATGTAACTTTGAATTAAAGTTTTATGTGATGAACCAACGTTACAATTAAACTAATATATTGGTGTAAAAGTTATAAGATCAATTTAATCCTAATTTACTCTATGTATAGTTTAGCTATGTATTCAAAAATATTCGTACATAATCTTCATATTGAGCCGAGGAATTAATTATCACAAATTATAGTAAAATATTCACAGGGTTCATATACAGGGTGGTGCAAATGTCGTAACCCTAGAAGAAAGTTTTATTTTGGGCTTAAAATGATCCAGAGTTTGAACTATAGCGGCGCTTCCACTTGACCAATATTATAGAAAATAAATTATTAACCGATATTATGAAATACTATCAAGAGGAATCGAAGGGGAGGCCTTTGACATGCATTGGGACTCTACAGGTAATAATAATAATATTCTTTTACGGATATAGATTATGATCTTCAAGGCCAGGACTTTTACACCATCCTCTAATTATGTGAAATGATATATCAAACATACATTTGACGTGATTTTGATATTGTGTACAAAACTGAGACGTCAAAATAAATATAAGCCATAGTTTTAACTATTTTCATAACTTAACAATTAGAATAATGAAATGCATAGATCAACATGAGCAGGCCAGACGTTCTGCTATCTTCATAAGTACACCTTTATTTATATCAATTACATTTGAAAACCGATGGAGACTTCAATATCACGTATAGAACATTGAAGACCGCTTTCTATGTGAGTGAATCTGTCCAGGAAACGTGGGACCAAAAAAAACGTCGAATGTAAGTATAAAGACCGGAATGTTTAGCTTGTTTTAATGATTTAGGTATTTGAGTGGTTCGGATAACGTTTTCGTGGTCATACTGATTCAGTACGTGATGTTGGCTAAATGAGGAATTATGACGCGTTCTTCTCCAGTAGGAACCTAATACTTTGAATGAAAAACAAAACTGTGAGTTTGGGCTTTAGCAAGATAACACTATGGACGGATCTACGGAAATCTTTAATTTATGCTTTACCATTGTCTTTATGCACATCGAGAACGCGACGCCTATATCAAAGACGACAAACTTTCATCGTAGTACTGTAGGGGAAATAACGTTATGAATAGCAGATCTCAAGCAACTTTTTATACAATTTTTTTGTAAAGTTCGTAGTCTGAGTTAGATAAAATTCAGTAAATTTCTAATTTAAAGTGGATATTGCATAACAATGCCAAACCAACACGACTGAGAAAACGTACGACACATCACACAATTTTCTTTATAGTATTATTGGGGCAATAATCTTAAGTTTACAAAATCAACTTAAAATAGAGAAATAGCACCATTCACATAATTTATGAAACAACCATTATTGGAATGAATTTGATAATATAAGAGTATAGTCATTGCAGACTGTTTTAATAAATATTTTATAAAAATAACAAAAGATGTTAAAAAGAATTGAAAGCAGCCATTTGTAAATAAAGTCTTATATCGAAAAATATACAAAAGAAGTAAACAAAATGGTAACAAAATAATACTTTTAAACTACTTAACAAAAAATTTGAACCTGTTTGTAAATGTCTAGTTTGTAAAAGTTGTAAAGTTTCTTTTATTAGTTGTAAGTAGATAATGTTGAGTTGATCATTTTTACATATAAAGTAACAACATATACCATTATAAAACTTGGGAAATATTAGATTTAGGTTTTTTTATTTTGGTGAATTAAACATGATTTAGCTGAAAAGCAAGTACGGTAAAGTTATGATTAATTTAAGATTCTCTACATAAAATAAGCATAACCAATTATTTTTTAAAAATCTGTTCAAATCATTTTTTTGGTTTACACAGCAGGCACAACAACAATGTGCAATAACAAAATTAAGACTAAACTTGATTAAATAAAACAATGAATACTCATCATTGCGAGCATGTCCGAGGTTTAGCGCAAGCGTTGTGAATCCGATGCAAGAGGTCATGCGCAGCTCATTTAAACGAGAAAACAATTGGGCACCCGAAAAAGTTGAAAACACCTAAAATGAAAAAGAAAATGTGATATGTATGACGGCCAAATAATAGTGTTTATCGAACTCTCGAGCCCTTTATATAATTTTAAATTATTATTATTCTTAAGACTCCAATATTTGTAGTGACAAATGAAGTATTGTGCTCTAAATATAGTTTGCGAGCCGGTCACTTGTCAAATGATGTGATAATGAATGTAAGTAGTTAGGTACAGTTTACATAAAAAGAAAAGATAAAACAATTTTAAAAATAAAAGACACGAGAGTTCATGGCAAGACTACAAACATCATGCAATGAAATGGTCATTCAACAGATATAGGAACAAGCACTTCAAATAATTTAAGGACAGGAGTATAGGTACATGCAACCATCCTAAATCGTATGCAAGGGTATACCTAATCCTGAAGTTCTAATCCCCAATATTTTTTCTTATCCTGAAAGGGGCGTACTTTATCATTAAAAAGAAAGAATATTAGCAAAATATCAGATTCTTTTTTTCAGTTTACTTTCTCGAACTTTTTCAATATAGACGTTTTTGGTCTTTTTTTTATAATCTTTATATGTTATTATTAAACGAACGAGAAGTTCGACAACTAGATTACTACTATTAAGTTTTAGTAATATTTAATTCTAAATATTACTAAAACAGCATTGAAATTGAACTGATTTTTGCATTGTGTTTTTTCAATGAAAAATATAAAGAATTTGCAAGTCTTAGAACAAAATTGATTGCCAATTGGGTGTTAAATAAGCACCTTTCGGGATAGACCATAATATAATGAATCACTTTTATAAGCCTCGCAATATCGTTTGACTACTCCAACTAGAAATAAAATACTAACTATTATTTTATCAGGCAAATTAATTTTTATTTCCCGAACTGTTTAAAATTTTAAAAGAATTGACAGTGAGGCAGTTTGGCGACACCAAGGTTTTTCAAATTATTCAACTCTTGTATGCTTGAAATAACAGGCTATTCAAATTTGTTCAAATCACTAATGTTTAAAGCTTTTAATTGAATTTATGTCTATTTTTTCCCTAAACTATGGTAAGTAAACATTTTTATTTAATTTCGGATACATATATTTTTTTTAAATGAATGAGTAGGTATTAGCGTCGCAATTGTAGCAAATTGGATAGTTATTGCGTACAAATGTCTTTCTGGGCGAAATATTATTATAATGAATCTATGTATTTATTTACCTATTGATAAAAGCCGTGATATAATAAACACCTAACAGTCAAATACATAGTGTCCCCCTTTCCTTGTTATTTCAAAACTATATCGAATATATTTAAAATATATATGTGCAATTTACTTAAGTAATAATGATGTTAGCAAGAGCAGCTGGATTATTGTGCACCCAACACCAAGTAGTAGGTATTAGTAAATCATCGATGCATGATAAAATTATTACCCAGTAATATCCAGCGACCGCAAAACCCGTGAAGTTCCTAAAATCTAATCTCATTTAGAAAAAAACAAAACATTTCTGTGAAGAATACACATATTTATTTCTCTATTTTAAGGTTTCATAATAATGACTATAAAATGCATGTTCTAAACAAAAATGACAAAGATAAACATTCAAAGTGCTTGTTACAAAACACTTTTAAATGTCGATAATATACAAAATGTAAACACTTAAATATATGACTTTTCATAAAAATATACTCTAATTAAATAGTTGTACCTCTCATTTAATCATTTCCTTATATTGTCAAAGGTGCGGATCCATATTTTCATTGATCAAATCAACACAAAATGTACCTTATAAATATAGTAATAAAATATAATTTACTTTAGTTTAAATTGGATAAGCCATAGACTAGTTATATACACAAAGCTATATCATAAGACCCAATAATGTTTTGTACATTTAATAATGTGTAAACAAATGTGCAGAGTTAACAATCCACCATGTTAGTTCCAATAATTAAATACGTGGTATTTTTTTTATCTGTTAAAAGCAACTTTTACACTGGTTTGTGTTAGTAAGATATGAGTAAATATGTATTAAAAATAATGGCTATTAGGTATAAATAGTTAGTACCTTGGAATATTTTATCTACTATAGGTGAAACATAATTTGTATACTATCCTAGAGGAGCTTATTCTATCAACGAAGAGAAAGAATGTTAGGTAAAAAAAAAACAAATAAAATAAACTTAATTTTTTCCGAACATTTTAAATTTGCTGCTTTTGGTTTTTTTGACATATTTATAACTAATTATTAACGAGAAGTTTGACATCAAGGTTGCTACCGAAAACAACTGAATAATCGAGTTTGAACTTTTTTACGCCTAAGCAGCAGATTTTTGAAAAGTATTTTTTCAATGAATATTGACGAATTTTCAAATGTTGTAGAACAAATTTTATGGTGTGTAGAAAAAGCCCCTTTCGCGATACTATACATAATCACCTTGTAGTAATGTATATTTATTCCAATAATTTATGGAGTGGTAAAGCAAAACTGAATACAGCCCATATATTTTCAGGAATGTAAAGCTAGATTTTTACGGTCAGTTTAATAAATGTTAATATTAATAGTTACCGTATATTATTAATAATAACCACAACAATTGGTCAATGTAGTAAAACCGTGGAAATAATCAATTTTACCGGTCATTCTACTAATAGTACTAATATTAAAAATGCGAAATTTTGTGAGGATTTTTGTGGTTCAATCACGACGTAACAGAACAACCGATTTCGATAAAACTTGGAATAGAAAGAGTTCTTTACCTAGATTAGCATATATAGGCTATTTATCTAGGTACCACGCGAGCGAAACCGCTGTACAAGCTAGTTATTAACAAGAAGTAACCCGTCAATGTGATAAAATTTTATCACCTGATTTTTTTATTGTTGTTTAGAATTATCATCATATTAGCCGTAGGACGTCCACTGCTGAACACAGGCCTCCCCCGTAGATTTCCAGAGCGATAGCTCTTGCGTGATCTACAACCAACGGCTCCCAGCAACCTTTATTAGATCGTCTTTCCATCTAGTGGGGGGCCGTCCTACGCTGCGCTTTCCGGTGCGGGGTCTCCACTCAACCTTTCTATTCTCCGATCTGTAGCTCTATTCTCTAACTATAATAATACCGGGCAATTAATAATACATTTCAATTTATTACTCTGACCGTAACAGTTAAATGAATAATATTGATTTAAACTATAAGCACAGTATCTAGCGACTGACACATACTAAATCTATTAAGGTATGCACTTCATAAATGCACACTGACTTTTTGGTTCGTTAAATTAATGATAAATTACCAAAAAAGTTTGTGACTACTGGTTTCATGGAATAATTCCTTAATATTGATATAACCTCATAGTTCGAGCTTTTAAGAACGACTTAGATTAAAGTTCAGTGCGCGACTTTGTTTATAAAAGTAGTCATCCCTTGATTGCACCTAAATACGTACGTAAAGCCAGAGCCTCTCTAAGCTGGTAGAACTCCTCACGAATACATCTTCATTAATATCTAAATGTCATTTCAGCTATGAATCAACATAAATACTGGATAAAAATGTAAAGTAGATAAAAGTCAAATAAATGCTATACTACCTTATTCCATTTCTGTGAACAGTTTGTTCCAAGTTTCCTTACCTTTGGTGATGATAAATTTTTGGTGAATAATCGACATTGGAATGTAAAACCTCACAATTCGTTAACGATAATCGTTCTAGATAAATCAAAATAATAATGAAGTAAAAAAAAATTTGAGTGTAAAAAGTCAAAAAATGCTTGACCATTTTTAGCTCGAGTTTTTAATGCAACATAACATAACGATGAACCGTGACGTATCGAATGGCGCGCGATTCCATATTAATATTTTAGGCGTTTAAATTTTATCACAACTCAATGATCAAACCGCGCGAATTTTCTCTTAGGATATGGTAGTGTAATATTTACTTGACTTCTTATTACCTGGCGAGCTAGTGGCCACAGATTGTTCAACTTTTTTACGCTCAAATTTGAGTGGTTGCTTGAGATTGATATTGTTGGACTCAGCTATCGCCGCCAACCGCTCCAGCACGCTACTGATTGCCAAGCGCTCCTCCGGGTTCACAGTCAGGCAACCACCTGGGGACAACATAACACATCAATAAGCTAATTATTCCCGTTTGTCCCCTTAGGGAGACAAACAGGCAAGCATTACAAAAATATTTGAATCAAAAACAAGCTGAAAGTATACACACTTAGTTTACACATCAATAGCGCTAGTTATTTCGGTTTGTCCCCCCGTTTTACCTCCTTATGGGAACAAAAAGCCTAGCATTACAAAAATAAGCTAAAAGTATCCCCACTTATGATTACAAATCAATAGCGTTAATTATTGCCGTTATGGGGACCAACAGGCAAGCATTACAAAAATATTTGAAACAAAACCAGGCTGAAAGTATACCCACTTATAATTTCCTGGAAGCATTTATAGCGTTGGTCGTTGGGATTCATGTTGTAGTTTCCATTCAATATAGCCAGCTTTGCAGAGTCTTCGAATGGGTGCTGCATATAACAGAGGGTGTATAAAATGCATCCCAGCGCCCACACATCGACAGTGTGGTCAATCTTGCGATTATCCCACGTATCTAGCATTTCTGGGGCTCTGTACATTGGTGTTGTGAACTGGGCTAACTGAAAAACCAATAGCAAGTCAGATGATATTGTCAGGAATATTTAAAACCAAATTGTGTTTTGTAAGATAACTCACAGTTTCTTCTAACATATTTCTTTGATTTGCACTCCAGGATGGGTTAGGAGAATATACATCTGTAGTGGCAGATCCAAAATCACACAATTTGATTGTACCTGAAAGGAATATACATTAAAATCATATTTGGGTTGTTGAGGATAGGAAAAGCTCCTTCATGTCAACTCCCAGGTTCAGTAGTAATGTGCTTTTAATAGAAAGCTAACAACTAAACAATTTAGATATAAGTAAAAACTGCGTAAAATCAGAGGATCGGCGGACGTGTCGTCGTGAGCTCGACAGCCAAGTGAAGCTTTTCGGGTGCGGGCGCGGGGGACGAGGATGGACCGGTTCTGTCGTATATGTTTGGCTAAACAGGGTAAACCTAGTTACTGCCTAGCCTTCTTATTAAAATCTAAGAATAGGGGCAAAAATATAAATGCATAAAATCACAAAACATTATGAAGCTATTTATGTTTGATACTAGCTTCCGCCCGCGGCTTCGCTCGCTGCTCTATAACTATAAATAAAGACAAACAAACATCCTTTCACATTTATAACATTTGTTAAGATATTTTTGTTGAGATTTAAAGACTAAACCCAGAGATCAGCAGGGGGACAATGTACAATACACCCCTAACACGGAATGTCAGTGCAGATCTTATTCCCCCACTTCGAATTAGAATGTTTTCAACTTTTATGCAAACGCATATTGGGCGCGATGATGAAGACTGTTCGTAAGGTGGATATGGAATGGAGGCCCAGGACTGGAAAAAGAAATGGAAGCCATCCCAAAGCAAGATGTTTAGTGAAATGCAGAACTTGTCTGTATAGAATAAGTTGTCCTTACCTTCACTAGTTATCAAGAAATTTTCTAGTTTGAGATCACGGTGAGCTATTGGAGGAACTTGTGCATGCATATGCTGCACAGCCCGGCAAGTCTGATAAAACACCCTTAGTATTGTCTGCAGAGGGAAGGCTGTCCCCCTATTCTGCAATGCCTCCATCAGACTACCACCACTGCACAAGTCAGTTAACAGCAAATACTCTCCCATGCCGTGCATGGTTTTAGACTTATCAATAAATGAGGCAGCTATGTATTTAATGATATTGGGGTGCCCAGATAGTTTCTTCAGTATACTTATTTCTTGGATTATGTTCTTATTGGCCTGTTCATCGGCCGCCATTAGCCTTTTCAGGGCGTATTCTGTACCAGTGGACACATCTTGAGCGACAAATACAAATGCAAAACCACCTGTAAAAAGCATGTTGATTACTAAGTCGGTGATGGATTAAATATTGCTTGTTTAACTTATTGGTTATCCTGTACAAGTTCAGTAACCAGCTTGAGGTATGGTGATAGAATCAGTGTAGAGAAAGGATGAAAGTGCGCCTCTTAAAGGCTCCTTTAGTAAGACATGTCGGTTTCCTCACAATGATTTCCTTTGCCGTTTTAGAGCACTACACACAAGAGTATAGCACACAAAAATTTCTGAATGGAAAATTCATTGATACATGACCCACAACCTATGGATCTGAAGGCGGGCCACTACCAATGCTCCACCGGTGCACCAGATTTAATATGACTCACCTTACCCATTTCAGTTTCCATTGCAACATGATAGTAGTTTATGATTTTATTAGGCTCATGAATTTTATCCTCAAGAATGGCAGACAGATTTCCAGGCGATCAGATCCTTGAAGAGGTCTAAGCTGTCTGGCACATGTCCACATATTGCAGTACTGAATGTTCCATATGTGATAGGTTGCAAGCACATCGTCACTTTAAGAATATATACTGGTTTCCTCACAATGTGTTCTTTCACCATTTTAAGCACATGTTAATACGCACTTGAATTTTTAAATATAAATAATCATTGGTGCAACGTTCGAACTCATGACCTTCAGATCAAAATTCAGGGTATCTCTCGCTAGACCAGCATAGCTTAATGCCTTTATAAAAGATAATTCATGTGTGCTTGCCAAATAAAAATGTTTCTATGCATAATTTCAGTAAATAAACACTGAATTGTACATAGTGACACAATTCTGACTGGAGTCTGCTTGCATTTCAGCAGTGCATTCGCCTACCATGCTACGGAGGTTGTAAATAAAATAATATTTTTTGGAGAACCCAGTTCAACTTCTGACTTTCTGTCATATGTATAATATGGCTAACTTAAACTAATAGCAGGCTTCCATTTTTAGAGACTGAGTGCCAGACAAATGTAAGATAAAACAATAAATAAATACCAATTTTCTGTAGATAATAATTTACTTGTTTATTTGAACCTTGTAACTGGTCTTTGTCTCGTATCCTTAGCAATGAAATAAATCTAATTTGTAGATGTATGAACAGGTACCATTCTCTACGAAATACTTGGTGTTGAAAACTATATTTTTTTTACCATACTTTACTCTTCCGCCCCCAATACGCTATGACGTACGCAGAGTGCGGCGACCTACACAATAGGGCTCCGTAGAACAATCCTCGGCCAATTTTGGCAAACCAAATCCTTCAAGATAATGCATAACACTGCAAAGAATAATGAAACTACGTTTCTAACAAGGACTCACCCTCTGCAATTACTTTTTTCACTCTCAACTTCATGTTACCAATTTCCACAAATTGACCAACAAAATCATTTTCACTACTACCGTTCGCGCCTCCTGAGCTAAAATAGCCGATGGCAGATTTAAAAACACTCATTTTGATATTTTGGTCAAACTAAAAAGGAAAAAATTACTAAAATTAACTCAGCACCCTCTGCCAGGGTCCATTTTACAATGGCTGTCTGTCAGTCAGTGGTTTTTTGATGGCTGGCAGTAGTGGTGGCAGTAGGCGTGGATAACTCGAGTCAGACTGACAACCTGACTGACTTTAACATCTCAGTCACAGACTATCTTCACGACTAGAGGTGGGTAACTCACTCAAAAAACTGAGCAGCAAAACAGCTCACGCTCTTGAACCAGACCTGATTCGCAGGTAAACAGCTCAAAACAGCCCAAACTTTCTCTGCCGCTCAAGTAGATGTATAATGAATTCAAATGAATCGGATAAAGTGAAGCAAAAAATGTTATGGGTATTAGCAGTCAGTTCATCAAACGTAAAACGTTAGACCATAATGTAGTCCGAAAAGTCTTTATGGTGTTGAAAATAAAACATAAATTGTTGTCGTATGAAATCGTTTCAAATCAGCAACCAGCTCAGGTCAGCTATAGACCTTAACGCTTTGGAAATAGAATACAAAACAATTTTGCTGGGTGTCGCGGGTAGCATGACTCGCAGATAAAGTAAACCTGTTTTGAGCCGTTGAACTGCTTGGGAGCGGTGTGATCCATTTACCTTCTGCGGATCAATACCCTGTCTTTCGATCTGGATGCGTGAATCTGACTCGAGCAAGTTACCCAGCTCTACTTTTGGACAGTCAAACAAAGCTTTTTGATGATGTCGTAGTATTTTTCTTGATTTTGTGTCTAAATCAGCAGATAACAACGATAATAATCCATTATTTGAGTTAAATAGCAACGATGACACAGCGGCCTTTTGGTTTTTGGTAAAAAAATGTCAGAGGTGAAGCAGCAAGTATCAGAAAATACAATTATTGAGTTCGATCCTATTTTGCCCAACACGGGAGTGCTATTTTACGAAGAATGTCCTACAGAATTTGAAATCGATCGGCCTAGATTATTGCCTTTGAAGTCTACGACACAAACTCGCTTTGAGCAGCTGCAGCACGAAGCTGCAAGGACTTGGAGAGAACAGCGTAAAACTGCTAAGAAGAATTAACTTTGTCTACTCAAACCAGTTTCGGACAACATGGCTTACACATTATTTGTTGTTGAAATCATATCGGCGTTTATATTAGCCGCCACACTTCTTTACCGTTATGGAGACTGCTATAGAAACCACATATTGGTCACTGTGTCCGTGCTAACAGCATGGTATTTCTCTTTTCTTATTATGTTCATCTTGCCATTGGATGTGTCATCGGTGAGTTATTGGTATTGGTATTTCATTAGCTTCCTGTTGCTTTACTCTTGTTGTACCTGGATAAAAATAGCCTATATCACTCTCCAGCTGGGCTGGGCTAGCTGAGGTAGGGTTGGCATAGGGAGAAAATGCACAAAACATCCCACAGCAGGAAGTCAGTGCAGGTCTCAACAACCCGAATTAGATAACTCCCCTGCTCTTTACATCTATGCACAAAATCACATTGATCCATTGCTTAGGTGCTGGCTTAAAAAGGACATTTATTCATTTTTGCAAATGTACAAAAACATTTTCTATTTTTCACAGACTGTTTACCGTCAATGCCTACAAGACAATACAACAACAGAAGTTGCAACAACTTTAACAGTTGGTAATGAGTCCACCACAGCAGTACCTCCAGCTGAGCACTGTCAGAAGCCATGGAGCTATGTGCCAGATGCAGTTTTCCCTAACCTATGGAGAGTGGTGTATTGGACTTCACAGTGTCTAACATGGTAAGTATAAAAAGATATAGGCTCCTTTATTATCCAATGGTTGTCAGTTCAGTGAGCTATCTGGCCTGCTCTTTGCCACTTCAACCTGCTAATGCTGAGAGCTATGTTGGTGACTTTGGTTCATTCTCCTATGTGTTCTATGATTTCCACATTTCGATTGTATCACTAGTGATAATCATTTATAACTCAGATGGTCATGCTTATTATTATTTACTTTATATGGCTATGGTGTCACTGCGTCCACAACTGGCCTATTATGATCGCCACTTTAATGTTCATGCTTGATAATATTTGTGTTTGATTCCAGGCTTATAATGCCCATGATGCAGTCCTACAGCAAAGCAGGTGACTTCACAGTCAAAGGCAAGCTGAAGTCGGCACTTGTTGATAACGCCATATACTATGGTTCATATCTATTCATATGTGGTATACTACTCATCTACATTGCCTTGAAACCTGGTGTCTCACTTGATGGATCCAAGATCAAAGCTATAGCGTCTTCAGCAAGTAATACATGGGGTCTGTTCCTACTCATTTTGCTTCTTGGATATGCATTAGTAGAAGTACCGAGGAATCTGTGGTTTAATTCAATAAAGAACAATACCCTTACATACAGTTACTTCAAGATTGCTAAACTGAGTACAGACAAGTGTGAGGCTGAAGAAACTGTGGATGATATTTTAGATGTGAGTATTTTAAAACTTACATTCTTATATTATTTTTTCTTTTCTTGATTTAAATATATTGGCCCTGCGCAAGCAAACTATTCAAATTGAAATCATTCCACCGTCTTAACTCTGTTATCGCGGCAGTAGAAACAGGCATCCACTTCTGCAAGATACCAAATCAAACCTTATTACCACTTCACAAGGTCTAAACTCAGTTACCGCGGCAGTCCATTCGCTACTGCCATACCAAATCTAAACTTACTACCCTTCCACAGAGTCTAAACTCGGTTACCGCGGCAGTTGGTCCGGGCCACCCGCTCCACCGTCACGTGGATACCATAGTCCAGAAACTCCCGGTGCAGCTCAGAGACCGCCTCAACTCGAGGGCACCCCCAGAGCGCCCCAACTCACCCTCATTGAAGTCTCTTGTCAACTTGCATAAAAAGGTTGGTAAACACCACAATACACTAGTCAAGTTAAAGTATGTATAAATACATAGCTGTTTTGTTATATGATAATGATAATCTTTATTTCTCTTTAGACATATTACATGTACTTAGATTCTTCAGACAAAATGTTAAAATTATTGATTTACAATATTATACCTATACAAAAACATCAGATACAAAATGTATTGGTTCCGTAAAATTAAATTTAAAGGTTAAGGTTGGAGAGAGTGTGATGTATGCATGATTTCTCTGACTTGAATCTGTATTTAAATTCTACTAGCGACCTGCCCCGGCTTCGCACGGTGAAGCTCCCAGACTTCATGATTTTTTCCGAAATATCCAATTTACACAAATCCGGAATGAATTATACACCTAAACCTTCGTCATGAATCCGTAATCCGAACTCCACTCCGTCCATTGGTGAAAACCGTATGAAAATCGGTACAGTACAATCGAAAAATTTGGGTTGTATTCGCCTGTCCAAGACCCATTTTTAGACCACACGGGTCCACTCCATCATCACTAATTCGAAATTTACGCTAAGCTATTTGACGGCTTATACAGAATGTCTATGCCTTTGCTATTGGTGTTTGTATCAGTAACGATTAGTTGTCATAAAAGCATTCCATGTTCCAAACATTGATAAGAATCTTTATTTTGTACCTATTTGATAACATGGACAACCATTAGTCACACTACCTTGCATTTGGAACTTTGGACTGTTACGATTGTCTAGCTATTACAAGAGCACTGGTGGAGTGGTGGTAATGACCCGCCTTCCGATCCACAGGTCGTGGGTTTACGATCGTGCACGAATGGATTTTCCATTCGGAAAATGTATGTGCGCTATACTAGTGCTTTCAAACGGCGAAGGAAAACATCGGGAGGAAACTGGCATGTCCTAGAACCTACAAATTCGAAGACATGTGCGCGAAAGGAGCATCTAAGATGCGCACTTTGCTCCTTGCACTACACTGATTCTTTCAGTGACGGTCATAGGCCCTTTTCAGGGCCTCTGATCAAGAAATAAATATATAAATATTCCGGACATATCACACACGGTCAACTGATTCCAAACTAGGCAAAGCCTGTACTATGGGTACCAGAGACTGATATACATAATAGATTAATATTTAACACCCAGACACAGAACAAACATCTGTGTTAATCACACAAATGTTTGTCCAGTGCGGGGATCGAACCCGCAACCTCTAGCGCAGAAGGCAGTGTTACTACCAACTGAGCTATGAGGCCAGTCAATCAGAAGAAGAAGAAAGAATCAGTGACACGATGATGATGCTGATGAAATTTTCTAACATTTATAACTATTTCAGACAATCAAAGCGCTTCACGTCCTCCAAAGGACGGAGACACAGTGGGGCCTGATGATTGAGCGTATCTTCCACTTAGAGGATGTGTCCGCAAATGTCCGCTCGCCAGATAAGAGATTCCAGCACACGTTCCCTACGCCTCGACCCAGGCTGCAACGGATTGTGTATCCCCCTGTAGTTGGTAAGAAATCATCTTTACTGCTCTGAGTTGGTCGAAATGACTTTGGCGATGGAGGGCTAACTATTAAATCCAGGGCATGAGTCTTTCACAAAATGAAAGAATATTAGCGAAAAGAGACATGAATATTAAAAAAACCTTTCTTAGATTAGCTTTTTTTGTTATTTTTATCATCTTTATAAGTAATTATGTTTATGAATCACCTTGTGGGTCATTCCATGTAACAAGTGTTACAGGTCGTACACATTGCTTTTGAACAATGTTTTTAAAAGAAAGCATATTTTATGGTTGCCCAACCACCCCTTACTCCACAGTTCCTCAAAATCGATCTTAATTTAAAATATTCTTTACCGGATTTCCTAAATTCTACTCTAAGTGTGTGTAACAAGTGTTACGTTTGACATGGAATGACCCTTGTATAATCCTACTAAAGTCCTGCGAAAGTTTGTGATGATGTTTGTTGTTCAATCACGCTGTAGCGGCTCAACCGATTTCGTTGAAACTTGGAATATATAGAGTTATTTACCTAGAATAGCATATATGCTGCTTTATGTAGGTACCACGCGAGCCAAGCCGCGGGCGGAAGCTAGGAATTTATATAGGTAATTCTGATGTTAGTCGATCCTAGCAATATACAGAACATCGGAAGGTCTCAGGCTGAACTAGTTTTCATGAATTTCAGAATGGTATTGGGAATGCTTCCTGCGTCAGTACTTCCTGAAGACACTGGCAGTCGCCGCGGGCATCATGTCCCTCGCCGTCGTCTGGTCCGAAATGACTTTCTTCAGCAAGAAACCCGTGCTCTCAATATTCGCGAACGTCGTCATTGCGGCTAAAGATACCTATAACTATGCTACTATCGTTGTGAGTATTTTCTTTGTATGATGGTTATTTGTTGGTTCAAGGCCTTTAGGTCCGGATAAAGATCATTTATTTCTCATAAAGAATACAATCATTCACTTACATGAGAAATTAAAGTAAACGCTAGCTAGACTAATCGTACAAAACAATTAACAATATAAAAGCCTGATCGAAAACTAAAATAGGTCGATTTTAAGCTCTGAACAATGGATGGAAGACAAAAAAAAAAGAAAACTAAAAGCGGGTACTTCGTAAATCTTTCGGAAAACGATAGGTATTAATAATTATTTGCAACATAGAATCACACAGAGTACGCTCAGCTAGAAGTGGCACTGGCATAGGTACCTTTATACAATTTAATCTTAGGTACCTATAGAATCCTATTAATATAATAAATGCGATAGTGTGTGAGGATGTTTGTGGTTAAATCACGCCGTAACTGCTCAGCTGATTTCGATGAAACTTGGAATAGATAGAGTAAAGAACCTAGAATACCTTATTATCTAGGTATCAAGCGAGCGAAGCCGGGTATGGTCTTAGATTTTTCTGCAAACGGTCGTTTAAAACTTTGTTGGCAGTGTGTAGTGTTAGGTTTGGCAACTACTCGCCCCAGGGAAAGAATTTTTGACGACTCTTATAGTTAAGCTTATGCTTATTTCTAGGACGCACCTTACGATGGCAATATTCACCTACATGAATTCATTGCTAGATGCGTCCTAGAAAGTGAACACGATCACTTATCATTCCTTATTCTATTCCAGACCATATCAACAATAATAATAGCCTACATGTTCTACTGCGCATACTCCACGGTGCTTAAGATCCGGCTACTGAACCTGTACTACTTAGCGCCGCACCACCAGACCAACGAGTACAGTCTTATATTCTCGGGCATGATGGCCTGCCGCCTGACTCCGGCCATGTGCCTCAACTTCCTGAGCTTGGTGCATATGGACTCGCACGTCATCAAGGAGCGGATTATGGAGACTTATTATACGCAGGTAAACAATCGAAGGTGTAACCCAAAGGGGCAACGTGGAGGTAGAAAAATTACAAGGTCGAAAATCTTCATTCTGAGATCTCGAATTTCTGAGATCTTGTCAATTTGCGATCTCATCTTTCTGAGATCACGTCATCAAGATGAAATCGCGTCATCCTGCAATCTCGTCATTCTGAGATCTCATCATTCTGAGATCTCGTCAACCTGCAAGCTCGTCATTCTGAGATCTCATCATTCTGAGATCTCGTCAACCTGCAAGCTCGTCATTCTGAGATATTCGCATTATGAAATGGACACGTCAAGTAAGTTCGAATGACCGAGTGGTTAGTTCTTGTGATTGACTTGCAAAGGCGCCCGAAGGCCTCATCACAGCCGGAACTGACATCTTTACGTGCCTTCCAAGCACGGACGCGCTTTGTTAATGCTGCTGGCGGTCACCCATCCATTTTGTGACTACGCTGAACGCTGTTTACGTTGTTTAATTTAGAAAAGCTACATGTAGCCTTATCTTTACAGATAATGGGCCACATGGATGTGCTCGGCATCATTGCGGAGGGGTTCAACATCTACTTCCCGATGCTGGTGGTGCTGCTGTGCGCTGCCACCTACCTCTCCCTGGGCAGCCGCCTGCTGTCCATGTGCGGCTTCCAGCAGTTCGTCGGCGATGACGAGTTGACCACGGATCTGGTTGATGAGGGCAGGGAGATTGTCAAACGAGGTGAGACTACAGTAGGACTTACAATCATCATTATTTTTTTTATTTTTTTTCATCATTCTTTTTAGTTTTATGTACTTCCTCAACATTTTCTTCTGTGCACAAAACGCAAAGGTTATCTAGAAGATAATGCTTTTTAGCATTAAGTTCGTCTATGTTCTCTTTTGTATGTGCAATAAAGAATTTTCTAAATATCTTTTTATATGGAGGAGGTAGGGCACAGCGAGATTTATGCAAGCCGTCAGAGCTCTTTAAGATGGGGGAGGGGGTTCAGTGTCGGCAACGCGTGCGAGATGCAACTGGTGCCACAATTTTCCGAAAAAAAATATGACGCCACATAATGATGTTTATTGTTATAATTATGTGCAGAGAAACGCAAGCGGCAACGCGCGGAGGAGTCGCTCAGCCGCCGCCGAGACTACAGCGAGCGTTTCTCGAGTTACCGCACGCGCGACGCACAAGACGGAGGTAATACGAATGTACATATACAGTGGTGGTCATCTAATTAGAAACACCTAGTCACCTGACATTTTTATAAAGTAACTAACATTATTATAGCATTTAATAGGAGGTAAATTTTTTTTCACTACTTTACAATGTACTTTAATATCTCTAGTTTAATTACAAGCAATAATATTTGACAACCAAGACGACAATAAAAATAAATATCAGTGAAACAAAAAGTATCAATATCGTTAGGACTGGCAGAATGGACAACTAATTAGAAACATTGTATGACTTGGTTCAAAATTTGATTTTTTAAACTGAAATACAGTTCTCACAATTGTCAATCACATTGTAAATATTGCCGCCATTTCTAACTCATTACGAAAAGTTACTATTTATTGTTGTTTTATTAAAAATGGGTAAAAATAAGAGCTGTGATGCAGCAACGAGAAGAATGGAGTTACAGAAAGATCGCCGATTATTTGAAATGTTCCGTAAAGATGATATTTAACGCCCTCGCACATTTCAAACTACACGGAACATCAGATAACGTGCCAAGAAAACTTCAGCCCAGGAAGACTACTGTTCAAGAAGACAGGCTTATGCTTCGATTAGCTAAGGCGGACCCCTTTAAAGGATCCAATGTTATAAGAAAAGAGGTATTTTCAGAAGACGATCCTCGACACGTGTCCACTAAACTAGTTCGTAGACGGTTGGTTGAAGGAAAATTGTTAGGAAGGATCGCTAGAAAAGTACCACTACTAACCAGGCAATATAGAGAAAATCGTCTAGCATTCGCTCGCAAATATGGCAGTTGGACTATTCATCAATGGAAAAAAGTTTTGTTTTCAGATGAAACTAAAATTAATTTGATTAATTCCGATGGAAAACGATATGTACGACGACCAATAAACGAGGCTTTGAATAACAAGTACACTAAAAAGACAGTTAAGCACGGTGGTGGAAATGTAATGGTGTGGGGATGTTTCACAGGGTACGGGATTGGTCCCGTGAGAAAGATTGAAGGGCAAATGGATCAATATCAATACAAAAAGATCTTGGAAGAGACAATGATTCCATATTCCGAGGAAAATTTGCCAGTAACTTGGATATTTCAGCATGACAACGACCCAAAGCACACAGCACGCAGCGTTAAAGCGTTTCTTACAGAACAATCCGTGACAGTATTAGAGTGGCCTGCCAATAGTCCGGATTTAAATCCCATAGAAAATTTGTGGCACACTATAAAGACCAACGTGTCGCAGAAACACGTTACTAATATTCATGGACTTAACAGTGCATTTGAAGACGCTTGGAGAAGTATTCCCGTAGAAACTTGTTATAAATTGATTGAATCAATGCCGCGTCGCTGCAAAGCTGTTATTGATAATTAAGGCTACCCTACCAAATACTAATTGTCTAAGGATGTAGTATTTTTAGTATTTTTCAAAACTATTGGGGTTTTGTTCAAATTAAAAATGATTTAAGTAATGCTTTTTTGGTGTTTCTAATTAGTTGTCCGGTTTGTATCTCGTTTTTTATTTTGTTATTAATATAACTTTCAGTTTTAGAAAAACAACCGTTGTTTTCTGTTATTAAAATGGTATAACAATGCAATATAATATCCGATACATCGATTTTAATACGTAGGAACACTCAATGATACGTTAAAAATTAGTTCGAAAGGGAATTTGCAATAAAAATATAAACCCAGGTAGGTGTTTCTAATTAGATGACCACCACTGTATATAATATAACACCCAAAACTAAAAAACTAGAAACCTAGGGGGGCACGAATATATAAATTCCCTAAAATCAACACTAAAGAAGGTGCCGATGAAGGGCTAACCGCCCTAATATTTTAGGTTTAAAGACATTTTAACTTTAACCGCCCCGTATCGACGCACCCACTTTAGTGTTGATTTTCGTTAAAGTTTTTTATATTTTAATCTAAATATGAAAAAGATTTTCTTTTCATTTGTATAGCAAAATTGTATCTTCTGTAATTAATTGTGGGCGTTGGTATTAACTGTTTGTTTGCACACCATTACATCATTCTGCAATCTTTTGTGTTGTGTAACCTGTTCACGGGGATTGGGACAGCTGTAGAATAATAAAAAAAAACAATCTAAGGCTTATCCGCTATGGAACTTTACTACTAAAAATATATACCTACATACATTACTCCCTTTCTGCACGAATCTGCACAATTTTTCTAATGAAAAAACTAATTGTTGCCCGACCCGGTTCCAAGTTCGAACCGGGTCGCGCAACAATTAGTTCAAACCCTGGGTTTTTCGAACCCAAGAACTTCGGCTCGAAAGTTGGGGAACCTCCCACTAGGCCGGCAAACACGGCTTTTACCTAAATTGATATTAAGTCTGTCAAATAAATTAAGAATTCTCTTAAGGTTAAACAACCCACATTCAACAGCTGTCTCAACCCCAGCACTCTTCCTTCCACATCACTAATATCAACGGTTATTGTGCATGTCATCACATTTCAGCCCACACCGGGCTTCTCAACGATGTGGACTCAGACTACTACGTCACACCCAGCCCCGACAGAGTTCAGACCGGCTACCAACGCGCGGAGCTACCTTACAACAGGACGCTGGAGGACGAACTGGACCAGAGGTTCGGCGAGAGTGTTTTACCTTCTATTCGGACGGAGTTTGACGAGCGGAGACGGGATAAGATGACAATGCCGCCGAGAGGGTTGTTCGATGATGTGTAAATAAATTTATTGATATAATGAGGACATAAATTCATCAACACAGCGGTAATAACCATTGTTTCATATAAATAGATGTCGTTAGTATAGATTGAAAGTGAATCATCACTACCTACTATCTTACACATAGTAGGTAAACCAGTTAGAACGTTCAGAAGTAAATTCTAGAAATATATGTGGGTAGGTAACTTGTGCAAGGCATTTGTACTTGGTGATTATTTTGTACAAATCTCTTGCTTCGTCCATGTGCATTCAGACTCCACTGTGTGTATGCCAGCGATTTAAAACGAACTTAAGCTAGCACGCATTTTCAACTTCCCGAAGTTCTTTACGTAAATTACTAAAACGCCTTTGGTAAAAAACTTCAAAGAATTAAGACGATTTTAGGGGAATATTATATATTCCAGATAAACTCTGGAATATAAAATGTTCCCCTGCTATAAAATGCTAAAAATGTTAGAAAACATTACTATTAAGTCAATAAAATATAAGTAATTTTGTTTGCAGAGTTCAAACAATAAGCGATATGTCATCTCAATGATCCATAGAATAAATTTTAGATGACATGTCATATCGCTTACCGTTTGAACTCTGCTTATTTTCTAGATATTTATGCTCATTGTAAAAATATGTACCTTTGAATTTTATCATAGCTTAATTTTATTTATACGGACTTTGTGTGCAATCTATGTTAGCTTATTTATTAACAGAGTTTTTATATTATGTATTTAGTTAATCCTAGCTTATATTATAAATGTGAAAGTGTGTTTGTTTGTTGGTTGGTCTGTCCTTTCACGCAGAAAAGAGACGAAGGGTGAGTCGCATGGGCCACTTTTTATTTTCCACATGCGAGTGAAACCTCTGGGGGATGCTAGTCATGTATAAATGTAGCACACAATTCGAGTGCCTTGCTTTTGAAATCTGGGAGATGAACTTTTATCAGTAAGTTTTATAGTGGCTTTGGAAATTAAACTCATTCATAATCAACTTTATCGGCTCAATAACTCTCGCCCTGTCCGTGTCTGACAGTTAACAAAAGAAAGAGGCGGACATACTTATATCTAGCCGATAGAGTTAGTGAGTGATCAATGATACTAAGTTGAGAATTGCCTTATACACGTCTGTCACACGTCTAAAGACCTATTTACATGAAAGTTTCTCTTCCAAAGCATAGGCTTAGCAAGTTAAAAGGGAAAGGCGATTTTGAAGAATTTCAAGTATAAACAGCGCCGCACGCACCCGCATAGTAAATGTCGGTTTATGAACACACTAGTAATAGCCAAAACCAGCCCCGTCCAGTGGTGTTGAAGGGAAGCCCAGTTTGCCCAATCCAGTCTGTATCTTGTATTAAGCTATGGTGTCTTACAATACTCCCAAAGAGTGCCGTGGCTATAGAACTAAAAAAAAGTGAGTTGTTAGCACCTCCTTTTTTTAAAGTCGGTTAAAAGCACTATGGAAATCATGGCCATAAGCCAGACACGACCAATGTGAAGCTTATTCATACAGTCACGTCATCCTACACCTTTTTTTTTTATTAGACCTACCACAACCAGTGTCGAACACGTGGTTGA
Source organism: Anticlea derivata (assembly GCA_947579855.1). Lineage (NCBI taxonomy): Eukaryota > Metazoa > Arthropoda > Insecta > Lepidoptera > Geometridae > Anticlea > Anticlea derivata. The sequence goes on from OX388262.1 coordinate 4,158,201, forward strand.
TGATGACCGACACGAGTTGCGCACTAAATTAGCTTTATGCGACGGCTTGCTAAAGCCTCGAGCACACACTGAATTCCGCCGAAACGTCTATTTACCTTTAAGCTATTCATAAAAAAATTACCGTAAGTTCCGAAACTGTACAGAATGTCATTTATTAGGGTAGCGTCAAATTATACGGTCTTATTAATTTGTTATTTTCTCATTCCATAGTTTTATTGAATGCTAGTATTAAACACGATGTGATATTGTTCTTTATTGTTTTATTTACGGACGCTTCAGAACTCCAAAATACGAAAACTAGGGTTTAAAAATATATCTTAAAGTAAAAAAGGGTCCATCTCTAGTTAGTAAGAAGGCTGGCACCTACTTCTGTCGCCAACACGATAAAATACCTATCTAACCAAAAAAATGATCAATAAATGTGCCAAAAATAAAGGGAAAGGAATCCACTTGCAAATTCATCATTTATTTCATTCACAATACATACAAGTCAATAAATACTTAAGGGCTACTTGAAATAAACCTTTATGTCATCTAATTTGGTTCTTATTTCGTGTGATGAGTCCTTGGACAAGTCTTGCGCGTACGTCTGGTAAATGGTCTTCAGTTTGCTCAGCTCCTCGGTTTTATTGAGATCTGAAATTAAAATCTTATTAAACAAGGTCATTCATAATATGTAAACTATCCCGAAAGGTGCTTATTTTACATAACTACTTTTGGAAATTCGTCATTTTTCAATGACAAATCTTTATCAGCTACCAGCTTTTTTGGGTCCAAACCACTTCAAATTAAATTATTCAGCTGTGTTAGGTAGTAATCTTAATGTCATACTTCCCGTACGATTTATAAGTGCTTATAAACATGATGAAAAAACCAAAAACAGCTAATTTGAAAAAGTTCGGGCAAATATACAATTTTTTTTGAGTATTTTGTATATTTTTTCCTCTAATATTCTTTATTTTTGTTGCTAGAATCCCTAGAAGAAAAGTCCCATTCGGGATGGTGTACATATTATGAATCACCTTGTATTATTTTATCGAATTTAACTAGGTATTTCATGCCCTGCGTTAGGTCAGCAAACTGGTCAAGGTATGTTGGCTCTCAAATAGAGTTCGTGATCAATGATTAAGGAATGATTGCTGTTGTGTCCTGATGCTTTAAAAAATTACATGCAAAATGCAAAAGATTCATACCATTCAGTTTCTCGATAAGTATTTCCATTATGTTGAGAGCATCTCTTCTGTGTCGCACTTGGTTGCTGTTTTCTGGAAGGAATATGTAAAACAAGATGAGCTATCAACTCGCATCATTTTGAAGATTATGAAACGTGCAGAAGACTGTACCTAAATACGTATGTTAATTATGAAGATTAGTAAGGAATCACCAAGCGATTCTCGCCACAATGTGTGCAAAAACTTTTATCAATGTAAATAGGTATAACGTATTTACTCACTGAGCGTATACTCGATGACAGAAACCACTTGCGCCGTCACGCTCCCGATAGCCTTCTCCTTATTCGTCGCGATAACATTATCCGTTTCCATCGGTTCTCCTGTATCGCTCAGTATCGCCAATCGCTCTATCACGCGCGCAATGGACGTGAGGATGGCGAGCTGTGTTGAACGAGAACTCGACGCGTAGGAGGAGGCGCAGTGCTCGAAGAATAATTCTTGGTATTTTTCTGGAAACAATTTTGTAATTTCATTCTACGTTAAAACTGGAATACATCATTGCTGCTAGGCTTTTATGCGAGGTAGGGCACAGCGAGATGTTCTCGCTCTTAATTGAAGCAGCCCGCCTGGAAGGTACCTCCGTCTCACAGAAAATCGCAGCCAAGTACATTATATTTTATGTATGTTAGTTTTAAGGTATATATTGCTATGGACCGTAGAATAAGATAAACATCATCTTTTCTATAGTTTGAAATAAATGGATTATTTATTATTTGCTTCAAATAATGTTGTGTTCTTGCGGTATTGCAAGCGTTCATAGGCTACGGTAACCACTTACCAGCAGGTGGGCCGTAAGCTTGTTTGCCACCTTAGGCAAACAAGCTTACGGCCCACCGCTGGTTGTATAAAAAAAAGACGGCAACAATGCAGAAATATTTTTATTATTAACTAGGATCTCGGACTACTAAGATCTTGTCTCGGGCTGTTCCTAGATTATAATGGCTCAGGATGGTGGTGAATGACACAATCTTAAGGAGGCTTTTACCCAGGAATGGGTGAAGCCAGGCATGATGATGATGATGAGAATCTCGGAATACCTTGAGTGTCAGGATCCTTGGGCCAAGCCTTCCCGAGTAGTTCGTATGCGGCTTCTTTGAGCGCCGTCAGCTGTTCCCTCCTCTGCCTGGCGCCTTCGTTGTCTTCCTCGTCTGAATCTTTGCTCATTGAGAATTCATTCTGAAATAATTGTATCTGATTTCAGCCATATTCAAAAGTAACGGTTGTCCAAAGGTTGTCGCTGTTCAAATTTGTGTTGTATCATCACATCAGCCATTGATGGTACAACTGGCATCGATTTGTTCCCACAGGTACTAATCATAGTACATCTGGCACAGATTTGTCCGTTTAGTACGATTTACACTTTTACCTTAACTACCCACTCACTAACTTCATCGGATAGATAAAAGTATGACCTCTTCTTCTTTTGTTTACTATTAGAAAAGGACAGGGCGAGAATTATGCCAATAAAGTAAGCGACTTATTATGTGCAGGAGGTTTAGCATTAACTTTTTTAATTATAAAAATTTGGATTTTTTGTCATTTTAATATAGCTTCCGTCCGCGGCTTCGCTCACATGGTACCTACATAAAAATTAACCTATATGCGATTCCAGACTATAATCTATCTCTGTACCAAATTTCATCCAAATCCCTTCAGCAGTTTAGCCGGGATTGAACCACAAACATCCAAACATCTAAATATCCAAACATCTCACAAACTTTCGCATTTATAATATTAGTAGGATGGTGCAAAAGGTCGACTAGCTTATAATCGAAAGTCGGAGCCCCTCTCACTTGACCGAAACGGCCATCTCAGACTGTAGTCGCATTGCATAGGCACCAAGCCGTGTTTGTTGCCTGATTCTTCTAGGCTTGGTCGCGAGGAACAGGCATAGCTTCACCTAGTTTCTAAGACGTTTCAAAGTGATCCTAGTGATTTTATTGAAATAAATGCCTTTTGACTTTGACTTTGATTGCTGGCTCACCTTTGACAAAATAACTTTGACAATCTCGTAAACATGGTTGAACCGGTCGCAATTAGTGGCGGCTAAAGCGCGCCCCAGCGCTACGATCGCGTGCTTCTTGTAAACCATCTCCTGCTTCCGCGCTTCCACTAGCAGGGCGTTGATGCATTCTGTTGCTATTGCCGGCGCTAGCGGAGTTTCCCCTTCTTTTGTACTGAAACGACAAAAAAAGTGGCTAATTGGGTTGTGTCTGTTCATATTTTGTTGTTGTGTTTATATACTATTGCTTACTACTTACCTAATACTTACCTTGTTAGAGTGGTCGTGTAATTTGTGTAAGAACCTAATAACGTTCTGTAATTAGGTAGTTTCACAAACCCTACGTGGTTTTTAGGGCACAAAATTAAAATTGTAACCGTGTTGATTAAAGTGTAGAACGCATATATAAAAAAATATGTTAAGTTGAGTCACAAATCTAAATATATAAATCAATAAATGACACATTGACTCATAGACAACGCACAGCCTAAACCGTTGGACCTAGGGACTAAAAATTTGAAAGACGTGTCCCTAGATACTGGACTACTCGAGGTGTAGGTTACACAATTTTTTGTCCTTTCGAGAATCGTATCTTCAATTAGAGAAGTTCTTTCAATTAAACTAAGGCCTGTGGTGCAATTGCCTAAGCGTAATGGCAATGAAGTTCGTAACTTTGAGGGTAATTTTAACAATCTTAGCCACATTTAAAACGTTCCAAACTTGACAAGGGAAAACTTCACGACCTTAGCTTCTTCCTTTTCATGCTTGAATAACTTCAGATGTCGCTATAATTGATAAAATCATCCTTAAAATTTCATTAGGCTTACGCAATAGCCTGGCTGGTACCCACCAAAGCTGAGCGGAGAGCAGATGCGTAAAATAAACCATTCGAACCGCGCGTAGATTGAATGATGTCATTTTGTTGGTTGATTTTACAAATCTCTGCTTCGCTCAGCTGGATACTGAGCCTAACAAATCTAAATAATGGTGACTCACTTGCACAGCTCAGCTAGTGCATCGATGACGTGTTGCTTGCCGTCGAAAGTCTTCCCGTGCACCGCCGCCAGTAACGAGCGGACTAGCTGTTCCCTTTGCTCTCCCAGACCGGCCGACACTTCTTTGCATATCGTTTTGATTGCATTCGCGCCCTATAAAAAAATAATTTAATTTTTGCAATGAATAATTAATGCTAATAAATGTATGAACGCTCTCGTACAATGTTAAAATTTGGTTACTGGAGAGGACCGCCCCCCACAACATGGAAAAAAAAGCAGCAAGGCCTTTTTACATCTATTCTAGATGATTCAGAATGATTATGATGAATGATGAGATGACTTATACAGCGTCAGGTGGAACTTTTACTCTCTTACAGGACGCTGTAGTACCTGGGACATGTTTAAAATTAATTAGGCTTGTCCAGCACCTACACCATTCGCTCAGCCTGGTCGGCCTTATCCACAGGAAAGACAGAGTCAATACGTGTGGAGCTGACTGAGCCGCGGTTTTCCTCACGATGTTTTCCTTCACCGTTGTGAGCCCGTGTTAATACGCACATAATTTTTTCGAATAGATGGAAAGTCCTTTATTCTTTATTGTACACACATATAAAAACAAACTAAATGAAAGGATATGCACAAAGGCGTGTTTAACCCTAAAAGAGTTTTCTTCCAGCAAACCTTTGAGGCTAGAGATAGTTGGTTATAGAGGTAAGGTCCGAGTACAGTCGACCTTATAAATTAGGTAAGGAGTCGCATAATATCGGTCGCTCTGGAAATCTTAGGGGGAGATCTAGACCAGTATAAGTCCAACGGCTGATATGATGATGATGGTGAAATAAGTAATACCTGCACTTTCTTTGTCCAGCTGCTCGAGTTGAGAGCTTCTTCAATAGCGGCGCGTATCGCCGGTAGGTGGCGCTTGATGCCACTCGCCATAGCTGGACTGATGTCCTGCCATATTTCCTCGAACATTTCTACTGTTGTAGAGTCTAGGGAAATTTCCAAAATAAAACATTAAAATACAGGAAGAAACGTTACCGACTGAAAATAATCGCACAGCCTAAGATAAGGCCCTAAAACAAAAGTCGTAGGTAGCTGAAATTTGGAGGTAAGATTCCTCCAGAGATGTAGGGGTACATTACATTAGGAAGCTGCTTTCCAAATTGCATGTACTAAGAAAGTATTTTCGAAAAGTATTCCTCTGGGGGGAGGGGGCGTTGAAGTTTTATGAAAATAACTTCACGCGAACGAAGTCGCGGGTGTTTCCACTAGTACACAATATTGGTATCGATTATAACGTTGCATTATCGTAAATCCTACTAGGTAAATGATAATATTATAAATGCGAAAGTTTGTGAGGATGTTTGGATGTATGAAGGATCATCGAAAAAAATGATAGGCACCAAGCCGTGTTTGTTGCCTGATTCTTCTAGGCTTGGTCGCTAGCAACAGGCATAGCTTCACCTAGTTTCTAAGACGTTTCATAGTGATCCTAGTGATTTTATTGAAATAAATGCCTTTTGACTTTGACTTTGACTTATGTTGTTCAATCACGCCGTAACTTAGAACAGATAAAGTTCTTTACCTAGAATAGCATATAGGCTACTTTTTAGGTAGGTAGCACGCGAGCGAAGCCGCGGGCGGAAGCTAGTAGACTATATTTCACAAATCTTCTTTAATGCCGACCCTTTATTTATTTATTTATACTTTCACACTTAAACTTAGTGTAAGGAGGACTTAATGCTAAAGCATTTTCTACCAGTCATCCTGGGCGTGCAAAAAAGATGGTGAGGCGTGACAATTAAACTAAACATAGAAGTAACTTACCTACTTAAATAGTTTACATAGTTATAGTGATATATATACCTACGTACGCACAAGTACCCACGTAGGTATCTAAACGAGGGAGAAAAAAAAAGAAAACAATTCCCTTTCTTAGGCTCCTGATGCCTCTGGTATTTCAAACGTCTATAGGCTACGATAATTTGACTGGCCTCATAGCTCAGTTGGTAGTAACTCTGCCTTCTGCGCTAGAGGTCGTGGGTTCGATTCCCGCTCTGGACAAACATTTGTGTGATGAACACAGATGTTTGTTCTGTGTCTGGGTGTTAAATATTTATCTATTATGTATATCAGTCTCTGGTACCCATAGTACAGGCTATGCCTAGTTTGGGATCAGTTGACCGTGTGTGATATGTCCGGATTATTTATTATTTATTTATTTATTAATTAAAATTAGTTACCATCGTCCTTAGGCGCGTGCATAGCTAAGAACACAGTGGCCGCTAGGATCTCCTCGTTGTCCTTGATATGTTCTATCTTAGCCTTCGCCACGGACTTGAGCACCAGTGCAATGGCCGACCGCGAAGCGTCGTCCTCCTTCGTCTCGTAGAGGGACACTAGCTTCTTCATCAGCTTTTCTATTGATGTGGCCTGGAAGGGTGAAGGGAAGGGGGAATTTTTATATTCCAATAAAATCTACACGGCCGGAAATCTTTCCACCGTACACTAGCTACGGCCTAGCTATAATAACAAAAATATAATAATAATAATTCATTTATTACAGACTATAGTTAAGTTCTTATTTAACTTACTCTAAGGACCATATTATATACCTTAAAACTAACATACATACAATATAAAAAACTTAACTATTAGTTAAGTTTATATATATTGTATGTATTACACTGAATTAACGTTTCCACTGTAGGTGGCTACGGCGCTTCTAGTCGAATAATAACTCAAAAAAGAATTTCGGCCAGACGAGGTGTAGCTCGGTGGCGCATGGTCAAGTGTTTTCGCCAGAGAGGAGACGTCATCTCTGCCATTTCTCAAAAATAATATAAAACTCCCTTATTATGATTTGCGTACGATTCATATTATGCAATTCATTTGTTTGACAGTTTGACATGGCTTAAGCCATTTTACGAATCTTAATGGAAAACTGTTTTTCCCGCTTAGGCTTTACAAGCCAAGAACGTAAGTGCCTATTGACCCCGTAAAACGACGCCGTTTGGTCTTCTTTTATAGATGAGGCCATTGACGATGATGATCATGATGATGGAAAACTGTATGAATAAAAGCTGATAATGCTTCTAGACTTTCGGGTCACTTGAAGGTGCCAGATGAATTTTTTTCTTACCTTAGCAAAAGCCGATATTTGTCCAAGCGCCTCCGCATAATTCTTCCTCACAGTGGAATTTCTATCAAACGTCCCGTTCAGTAGATTCGTCATGATCTTCCCAGCCACCGGTTCCAACTCGGCCCTCAAGTAGTGCGCCGCTAGTACTATGAAATGGGAGCACGCGACTTTGGTGCCGAGTTGGGGAGATTTCGTCAGTTCTAGTAGCTTGGGTAACATCTCTTTGACTACTTCGATGTCGACATACGGCATGCACTGTGAAAGATAGCTTAGAATTAATAAATGATTTTGCAAACGGTCAAGTTTAAAAAAATCTTGAGATTTACGTACGAGAGGGGGGGGGGGGAAGTGTGCCGTAGGATGATCCCCTGGTCTACTCCTACCTACCTACTAGTGATAGTTAGGAAATGATAACACCAGGGTTTCAATTATTATTTATTATATTTAAATAACTACAGCAAGCAGTCTGCGAGCAGACAAAAATTTTGTAGGACGTGGGATGCCTATTGATTTGTCTCCTCCACCTACTATCTAGTAAGCACTCCCCTGGTGGGTCTGGGCCGAATGATGGTGGGTGGTCCCAACGGGAACGGGTGGTACGTAGGTGGCTTCCAGGACTTCCTTCTCGAGAAACAGGAACTGATCTCCGACTAGGAACTTCGTAGCCCTTGTAGTAAACGGGAGACTTCAATCCGTGAAATTGTTGATCCGTGAAGTTGACGACTTTTACCCCAAAGAATGGTACACATTCTCTCAGATCTCCCACGCGGTAGTCCAAATAAGTTACAAACCATTAATAATATGAATATTATCACATTCCAAGTCAGTAAATACTTTCTTAGATAGTTACTTTTAATTATCACTATTCCTGAACTAGCTGCACAATATAAAATTAGATAGCAAAGATAGCATCTCGTAAATGGTCATAAGACAGTATTTTTCTTACCTTGACGACAGTATCAGTGGTATAGTGGTGCCTGGCCGCGTTGGCTCGCATATCGTCCAAAAGCTCCCTCGTCCCAGTGTCAGCTAGTGCAGTGCTCAAGTAAGACAGCTTTGCAGACTCAAGGTCCCCGGCGGCGCCGACTAGCGCGGGGATCAACTTGGCCAGGAATGGTTTGAGACTATCACCCGCTGCAGTCACTAGTTTTGAAACTGTTTGTAAGCTGAAATATAAAATAAATTATTGAGAAAAAACAGAATGCAATATAATACTGAAGAGTTAAATATAATAACTTAGTACCTAACAAATTATTGACCCTTACTTCTGGCACAGTTGGGTAACAAACATATTAAGACCTGTGACCTAAAATTGGAATTGCGTGCACCCCCAAAGTCTTTTTTTTTATTTCCAAACATAATAAATTTGACCCTGTTTATTTCCGATAACATTATATAAAAGGCATAATCTTTATTAACATAATAATAATTGTTTTATGTAAACAAAAGATGTAGATCAAACATTATTGCCTATTGAGTGTAAAAAGAGAGGTGCTTTTCGAGATAGTATGCATATTTTGAAACATCTTGTATATTTATCAGAATGGAAGAAAAGAAATAGATACACTTACCTAACACTTCTAACTTCTTTCACGACATTCGTAATACCAGTGTCGAGTATCACCGGTAATATTACTGAGACAATCTCCTTGCCATCTTTGCCTTGGCTCACGTCTGATGCCCGGATGCAAAGCTGAAATGGTACAAAAGAACGAATGACTATACCGATACGTTTATGTCCTATATATTCATGCATCCTTAGAAGAACAAAGGTTACCGACATAGCCCTCAGAATTAGCAAGTTGAAGTGGCAATGGGCAGGCCTTATAGCTCGCTGTTTCACCAGAACCAACCGTTGGGGATAAAAGTTTTCGAGTGGCGACCACGAACCGGGCGACGCAGTGTTCAAAGGCACGATGGACCGACGACATTGTTAAGGGTCGGGAAGTCGGTGGATGGAAAAGGCTCAAGAACATTCATGGCAATCTTTGCGGGATGCCTATGTTCAGAAGTGTACTTCTACATGCTGATGATGCAGAAGTTCAAGTGAAAGAAAGAAGAAGAAAATACTTTTAGTAGTTAAGTGATGATGTTCATGACTAACTTTTTAGGAAGCACTTAGCGATGACAAGTAAATTGACTGTAAGGTAAGCATAAACTGTATCGAGAAGTATGAAGTTAACACGGTGCTTCTTTTATCGACGGTCTACGTCCGTATCTCAACCTGGGCACTGACCTAATACAGGATGACCAAGAAATAATCAGTGTAACAACAAGAAGAAGAAGAGCACGGTGCTCTAAAGTTACCATGGTTTCTTTGGTAACAAAAGTAACACATGTCACCTGCCTTGCTAAGGTTTTGATGCTATAATCCTACACTCAGCCCCCCGGAAAAAAAGTGAAATTGACATCTTTATGACATGTATTTCAAGCAATAAATTATACTTTGACTTTGAGTCAAACGGGTGGAAACGTCTAGTAAATGTGAATAAAATATGTCCGTCTTGTTATTTACCTTAGATAGCACATTAGCGGTGGTCGTAGCAGCTTGCCGGGTCCCCTCGTGGACATCGTCCATAACGCGGAACAACTGCGTCCATATCGTGGGTAGTTGGTGCAGCGATTGGTGGAGGTTGTTTGCTCCTCTGCAACGAAACAAGCTTAAAACTTTGTGTCGAAATATAACGTATTAAAAGAAAAAGGCCTCATACCAATCTATTCTAGAGGCTTTATACAGCTTCATATGGTATTTTTTACTCATTTACAGAACGCTGTAGTGCCTTTTATCACCTTTCAGCCCACATATTTATCTCTGCCTTGTCTGCCTCATCTGCAGGAAAGACATTCGGTTCTTAACGATGTTTTCCTTCACCGTTATAAACATGTAATAAACACGGCCACAACATTTTTCTTATTGAAAAATCTATTGGTGCCGGGATTCGTATCGAAAGTGGTACTACCTACATTCCATTCGACCAATGTTTTTCACCAAGATTATATCGCGTACATACATACATAATAGGCTTTTCGTCGGCTCGAAACGCCGATAGCGTTATCGGCTAAAAGTATATATTTATTTATAAGTCACCTCAACAAATCAGCCAAAGCGTTACAGCAGGACATCCGGACTCGCCATTGATTCGAAGTCAAATTCGCTACCAAATCGTCTAAAATCTCCTTGTGATATTTGTGTACCTGTATAGAGAAATTACGTGAAACAGCAAAATAATTTTAACTACGAATTCCGTACACGTATGAATGTAGCGTACGTAGAAACACGTGCAGGAATCCGAAATATTTGGTTAAAAACTGTCTCAGACAATCATCAACATCGGAATAAGAGTGACAAAAGAGAAGTGGACTTTATTAAAATAATATTAAAACTCACAATAGCCTGAGTGTTGGGAACTATAGCGTGCCAGATACTGGCCATAGAGTTCTGGGTGCGAGGCGTCTTTGGAAAATCTTGAGCCAATGTTGTAATAAAAGTGAACCTTATGCCAATGTCAATAAAACTCACGGTTGCTTAAGCGTTGGGTAATATAGAGTGCTAGATACTGGCCATAGAGTTTTGAATCTGAGGAGTGGGGTCGAGGCAGCGTTGGTCGTCTTGATCTTGGTACAATCTTGAGCCAGTGTTGAAATAAAAGTGAACCTTATTGCAAGATGGTAAAACTCACAGTAGCCTGAGTGTTGGGAACAATAGCGTGCCAGATACTGGTCATAGAATTCTGGATGCGAGGCGTGGGGTCGAAACGGTATCGGTAGAGTCTGGGAACGATCTTGGGTAAATGCTCAGACAGTTGTGCACCGGCTTGTAAAGCTATGGAGTGGAAACCAAATGCAGCACCTAGAAAGGATAATAAAATAATGTTGCATAAACTTTTTAAGATTTAATATTATTAATATTTAAGAGTGGAATTCCTTTTTAAAAAAAAAAAAAAGGCTTCAATGTCTTAGTCATATTAAATGGTGGGCTGAAGGTACCTTTTTTGGAGTTCCAGGCGGAGTTGTGATGCGCAAGATGCATGAACTTGTAGAGCAGATCCGGTTGGTTCAAGTCAGAAGCCAGCGAGCACAGCTCTTTGTAAGTTGAAAGGTTTCCTCTAAAAATAGCCAAAGCAGGAAGTTTAGTATTCTTTATGTGGTAAAAGATGCAAAGCGATTTGATTGGTTGTTCAGTCATCACGTCATTTTAACGCAATTCTATTGCACACTTAGAGAGCTTTGCGAAGTATGTGTGGTGTAACTTTGAAATATAGAGTGAGGAACAGTGTGATAGGAGAGCGTTGTGGAGTGAAAGCAGATGTAGTGATGAGGATTGAGAAAGGTATGCTGAGATGGATTGGTCATGTAGAGAGGATGAGCGTAAGAAGATTGACGAAACAGGTGTATAAGGCGAGTGTGAATGGGACCGTTGGAAGGGGAAGACCTCGTTAAGTGACCAAATCGGTGACGTTTTGGTAAAAGGCCAGGCCAAGAGTACCCTAAGCCGACGAGCATGTATAAGGAATGCGATGAGAGTGAAGAGTGAGTGATGAGCAAAAGAGGTATGTCAGGATCTTAGCTAGTGGAAAGTCGTTGTTTCTGTCTATGTATTACGCTTATCCGACGACGCAGTGTTGGAAGGCCCCCCACCCGATGGTCATTGTGAGGGTTGCGGGAAGTCGGTGGATGGAGAAGGCTCAAGACCGTTCGTCGTGGCACTCTTTGGGGGAGGCCTATGTTCAGCAGTGAACTTCATCAGGCTGATGATGATGATGATGATTACGCTTACCCAGTAGGTGCTGAACCCAACTGTCCCTCTTCAAATATCTTGGTGTCTTCAGTGACTTTGGCCACAGACCGTTTGCCGCTTGTCAGCTGCTCTATAATCTGACCGACTAGTGCCTGCCTCTGGCTTTCATCGGAGTTCTGGTAGACTAGACTGAGACCCTTGCTCGCTACGTCTTGGACGATATCTGTTTGAATAATTTGAGTTATTCTCGCTGTTATTGGAATTAAGGAATTTATAATCATTATGAATTTTTTTGTTATTTTTCATTGTCTGTCCGTCTGATCAAATTCTAATGTTCACCGTCGCGTAAGACAAAAAAAAAAGGTACTTGTTTCTAAGTAGGTCGAGCCGTGGACAAATGCCAGTGACGACCACGGTGGCGTAGCGGGCGAGTGCCTGTCTGAGATGCAAGGGTTCGATTCCCGTTGCGGGATAAATGTTTGAATGATCAGCAAATATTTGTTCCGGGTCTTGGTGTTGTGGTACCATGTTACTCATAGTTTCTGATACCCACGACACAGGGAATCCTTGTGGAGGGGCTATGTACTGTGACTGTTGGGTGTTATTATTATTATAAATAAGAATACAATTTTTATAACTTTGCTTACCGCTATTTTCTGACAAGAAGTCCATGAATACTTCTTGTAGATGCTCAAGCTTGTTCTTTATTGGTTTGCGTTCTGGACAGTTCTTCAATAGAGCGAGAAGCCAAATACTCGTAGCCTAAAGAACATAGTAGAATATTTATATTTATTTTCTCTCAATAAACGATCAAAGTTTGAGATTTGCAAGTAACCATCAAAACAATCAACTTTTAGTATGGAAACAAAAAAAAAAAATCATTTTTTTAATGACATCATCCGCCGGGCTCTTACCAGCATTAACGTCCCAGCCATTCTCGAACCGAATGGTCTGCTACGTGATGATGGTAAGCGGCCTGACGGTATGACTTTGGTCCCTTGGGAGAAGGGTAGGCCTATGGTGTGGGACGCTACTTGTGTTGATACACTAGCGCGCACACATCTTCCGGGGACATCAGTTAGGGCGGGTGCGGCGGCAGATTCGGCCGAGGATCTCAAAAGGCGCAAATATGTTAGTCTTGATAGGGCTTACATATTTGAGCCTTTTGGGGTTGAGACCCTGGGTCCGTGGGGAAACGGGGCCCTCCGGGTTTTCAAAAAGATATCAGGACGTCTGATCGAAGCGACGCGTGACCCGAGAGCTGGCTCTTATTTGGCCCAGCGCATTAGCATTGCCATCCAGCGTGGCAATTCCGCCAGCGTCTTGGGGACGCTTCCGACTGGTAGTGATCTGGATCAGTTGAGCTATCTATAGATCGTTTGTAACGGTCTTTAGATGGCTCAACTGTTTCTTGTGTATTTTGTAAATATCAACTTGTATTAGTTTTAAGTTTCTTTTTGTAAATAAAAGTTTTTTTAACGCGCTGTCGAAGTTGGTGCCACAATATTTTTTTTAAGTATCCATGGTTACTTTTACGTTTCAATTCACAAAGTCAATTTCACCCTTTATATACTGCCTAGCCTAATCCTACTAATATTATAAATGCGAAAGTTTCTGAGGATATTTGGATGTTTTTTGTTCAATCACGCCCAAACGGCCGAACGGATTTGAATGAAATTTGGTACAGAGATAGATTATAGTCTGGAATAGCATATAGGCAACTTTTTATGAAGGTACCGCGCGAGCGAAGCTGCGGACGGAAGCTAGTTACAAGTAAAATTATAATTACCTGTCTGGAATGTGGATGAGGGTGTTTGCCAATCTTGAACAACTCTTGCAGAAGCCACTCGAGTAACTTGTCGTTCTCCTTCAACGCTTCGGTACTCTTTACTTTTGCTGAACCCTGAGAAACAATCAATAACCCACTTTAATGTAAGGCAATAGAGTCTATTGTATGTTACGTGAATGTATCGTGAGATATTTGATTACTTTCAATAGATCTTTACCTTCATAATTATAAGGTTGAATTTTCCCTTACCTCTTTCGGTAGTTCGGTCCATAGATCCCGGTTTTCATTTGAATTCACTCCTTCAACGCATAAGACTAATGATTCTCCGATTTGCAGATGTATTTCAAATTCTTTACTCTGCAAAGAATTAATCAAAAGATCTATATAAATGACAATCAATTGCCACATGTATGATTTGGCTAATTTCTTTTTCGTTGTGTTTATAAATGTCAAAACGTATGAAATTTTTGAAAAATCCACGGGGCATCTCAAAAATTTGGATGGTATTTTTATAAGAAAAAAACGTTTTGACATTGAAAGAAGGTAGTAGGTACAGCTAGTGGAGATGAAATTGAAAGACATGAGAAAGCAGAAACATGTTTGGCGTGAACTTTTGGCGATTGAAAGAAGCCTTCTTTTTAAACAAGAGAACTGACAAAGCTTTAAGGTAAATCCAAGTGCCACTGTGTACAATTTAAAAAAAAGATGGACTGTGCCTTTTTTCGGTCTGAAAAAATTTTTCAAAAATCTTATACTAACATCTTTAGCCATCTGCAAGAACCCCATAACAATCTGCTTCGCGAACGGCAGCCGTTCTCCGCAGCACATCAGCCCCAACGTATACAACGCTCGTTCCTTCACTTTACTCGGCAGTTTCGCGTTCCCGACTATCTTGAACAGCCTTTCAGCGACATTGTATTTCGTGATGACGTCATCGTCGTCTACCCGTGAAGTGGTGAAGGGTGTGTCGGATTGTAGGAGTGCGTCTTGCTTGGGCGACGTGATTGGTAGTGGTAGGCCGCTGCTCCGTGCGAGAAGGGATACGGCAGAGCAGGATGAACTAACAAGTAGCGTTTGCGGGCTTGAGAGGTGATTTGCTAGAAAATTAAATATAATTGAGAAATGAGGAAGTCAAAGGAAACGTTTCTCGCTTTATTGTCGTGTATAGCGCTCATAAATTTTCCACAACCGAGACTATAGGAAGGAGGGGTTGCAACAACCACTCGACCAGTCAAGGAAAGGTCGCAGACAGCTCAGAATTAGCAAGTTACTACATGCAGGCCATACAGCTCGCAGAAAGACAACCGATGAAAAATTACGACATCTTAACGGACCCTCCGAAGCACGGAAGCGCTCAGTTGTTAATGCCACTAGTGGTCACCCATCCATTTGTTGACCGCACTGAACTTTACTTTAGTTAGATGGTCCATTACGAATGACTAGGCAAGCCACGAGCAGCGCTTCAAATGTGTAGTTTATGTAAAACAACTTATTTTTACATCTAATACCTACTATTAGCATCGAAAAAATTAAAGGCATCAAGCCTTTTGTTGCCTGATTCTTTTAGGCTTGATCGCGAGGAACAGGCGTAGCTTCACCAAAACTTCAGGCAAAGTAGATGTGAAATTATTGTTAACAAACCTCATATACTTAATCTAAAATTCTCTCAAGGAGTATGCATTTGTAGTCACTTCTTCAATATGTAAATTGAAATAAATTTGCATCTATTTAGAATATCCTACCGGCTGTGCCAGTTTCCTAACCATCAAAGTACACTTACCCAAACAAACAGCGCCCTCCTGATACGGCTCCCAGCCGGCCGCAGTGAAGCCTTTCCCCCCAAACTTGCCGCGCTTCGATAGCGCCACGCATCGCTCGCACATGTGAGCGAACGCGGCCACGTAACCACACTGCGACTCTAGGTTCTTATTACCCACTCCTTGGGCTACGAACTCTTTTATCTGTGTCAAACAAAATTAAATATTATTAATGCTACAAAATACTGAGTTTTTTTACAACTTAGGTGGCAAACAAGCATACAGCCCATCTATTGGTAAGTGATTACCATAGCTTATGTATGTACGCTTGCAATACCCAAGAGTCATCAGCATCACACGAGCGTTACTGATCTCTGAGACATGCGTTGATGAGTCTCATTCGACTGTAATTTCACCGGCAACCTCACCCTTCAAACAAAAACAGCACTGTCATCACTACTTTACAAGATTTTGAGCCTTAAATCTTAGTCACTGTCACTGTCAGCTTACGTCATCGCCTAAACAAAACCTCAAAGTTGATGGTGCTGGTTAGCATTTGAGTTAGTTCAAGTTACTACATTTCTATTTGGGTCAAACGATTCAACTAGTTAGGTCCAACTTTGACAAAGAGGTCAACCGACGAATCCAACTCGGATGGGCAGCGTTTGGGAAACTTCGTCATATCTTCTCGTCACAGATACCGCAGAGCCTCAAGACGAAAGTCCACAATCAGTGCGTGTTGCCAGTGATGACATATGGCACTGAGACTTGGTCGCTCACTATTGGCCTCACACAAGCTCAAAGTCGCTCAACGGTCTATGGAGAGAGCTATGCTCGGAGTTTCGCTGCACGATATAATCCGAAATGAGGTAATCCGTAGAAGAACCAAGGTCACCGATATAGCTTTCAAAATTAGCAGGTTGAAGTGGCAGTGGGCCGGCTATATAGCTCGCAGAACCGATAACCGTTGGGGAACAAAGGTTCTCGAGTGGCGACTACGAACCGGACGACGCAGTGTTGGAAGGCCCCCCACCCGATGGACCGACGACATTGTGAAGGTTGCGGGAAATCGGTGGATGGAGAAGGCTCAAGACCGTTGGCCATGGCACTCTTTGGGGGAGCCTATGTTCAGCAGTGGACTCCATCAGGCTGATGATGATGATGACTACATTACCTGCGTATCAATAGTTGACTTTTCGCTAGTATTCGTAGTGATAATCGCAAATATCACCGCTGCGGTGTCTCTAATTTCTTCCTTAGTACTAGTCGTGAAGAGATTGCGTAGGAACGGTAATATAGATGTGTATTTGCATGCTATCTTCTCTGGCACGCATCCAACTATGTCTAGGAAACAGGTTAGGGCCATGATATCTGAAAAAATAAAGATTTTTTTAGTTTCAAGCATTGTATTGGGTTATGTTTTTGATTAATATGGTATTAAAAATAAAATTGTTAACTATTGTCATTGACCAGACTCGTCAGAACCGAATTTATTTATTTGTCTAAAGTGCACAAACATTATCTATGTATATGTATATTACCAATTATATAAAATATCTTCATAAAAAACAGGTTCTGTAATTTAGAACAGTAGCTAATCAATCTCAGGCAATGGGTAAAAAAAAAACGAAATCCGACCCTAAGGAATGAAATTAGTGACAACCTATGGGAATAAGTACCTACTCTGGTTTTTATAATATCTTAAAAATATTAAATAAAATCTACCAACGTTTATATTATAAAAATATATCATAGCTTTGTCAGTCCCCCTGTTGTGTGGCCTGTTGGCCTCTAGACTGCTGTGATCCCAGACATAATAGAAAAGGTTAATCGATCTTTACCTGGGCTAGCGTTCAACAGCAAAGTGATCATAGTCAGATAGTTCTGCAATACTTCAGTATCGAGTAGATTATCGTAGAAGTACTTCGCTAGCAGTGGTGACGTTGCGTTCGGGTGATTCGAGCAATCCTTGAGATTCGCGTCGCGGTTCAAACACATGCGTAGGTATCTGAGGATCTGGGAAAAATAAATACTTTATACATTGGTTGACTGGCCTCATAGCTCAGTTGGTAGTAACTCTGCCTTCTACGCTAGAGGTCGCGGGTTCGATTCCCGCACTGGACAAACATTTGTGTGATTAACACAGATGTTTGTTCTATATTTGGGTGTTAAAATATTATCTATTATGTATATCAGTCTCTGGTACCCATAGAACAGGCTATGCCTAGTTTGCGATCAGTTGACCGTGTGTGATAATATGTCCGGAATAATAATGTCCATTTTAAATCTTATTAAAAACTAATTTAAGACTTTATTTGTAGAAGCGGGTATTTCGCTCCTCATAAGTACCGTATACCAGGGTGGTTCCAGGATATAATGTACCCTAGGTCCTATCCGGGATAAAAAGTAACTATAAAACAAAAACACATACACATAAACTTTCGCATTTATAATGATAAATTATAAGAAATATGACAATATTAATCTAAATTCGTCGTTGTCAAATCAAAGTAAAAGCCAAAAGGTGTATATTTTAACAAAATCACTAGGATCACTTTGGAACGTCTTAGAAACTAGGTGAATTTACGCCTGTTCCTCGCGGCCAAGCCTAGAAGAATCAGACAACAAACACGGCAAGATGCCTTATATTTTTTTCTAATTATCCGTTTCACATAATCCTTCTAATATTATAAATGCGAAAGTTTTCGATTGAACATGGAATATATAGAGTTATTTATCTAGAATAGCATATAGCCTACTTAGGTAGTATATTAAGTCAGTAAGAATGCTATAACACTTTAATGTACCTCTTGATAAGTCAAAGGGTGGTACTGCAGCACTTGATTGCTGACCACGAACCGATGCTTCGCGTTCGAACCTTTCTTCCTTTTCTGCATCTGATCCCAAACGTAGTTCACCATATCCTTCGAAGCAAAAGTGTAAGAGCGTGTATCATTATTCGTTTTTAAAGTGTTAAACCACACTTTAAAAACGAATAGTGGGAAGAATTAAGATTTTTATAAAAATATCTCTAGCAGGATTCGAACCCACGATCCTCCCCCAGCGGGGATGCGCTAACCAACTACGCCATCGAGTAGACTTCTCGTCTTCCAGAATGTCGTCTGAATATTAATGAATATTCAATTATGAAAATATTTGACCAGTAATTTTGAATAAATAAGCGAAGTGTGAGTTAAACTCGTACGCTGAGAGTTCCGTAACTAAGTTATTAACGGTATCCTTTTATTGCATTGGTAAATCTAGTTGTGAAATCGGAACTAAATTACAGCTAGAGAAAAATAACTTATGTCTGTCAGGAACTTAATTTGATTTTTCTTTAGTAAGTATTAGTTCGTAGTATGTTTTTGTTTTATTTTGTCCGACTGACTGATCATGATAAAAGGGGAAGTTACTAAATATAACTTAGTTTCCAAAATTACCTTGAACTTAGGCACTTTGTATTGCTCTTCCTCTGTTTTGTCCCTGTCACTCTTAGAGGAATCCTCGTCTATGTTGACTGTAGTTGTCTCTTTCCTGGACACATTGTTGACTACGTCTTCGATTTCAAGCGGCCGAGATGTGCCATAGAGGCATTTTAGTGCTTCCGTTGAGATTTCGTCTTGACTATAAGAGAAATAAGAAAAGTTTATATAATGTACGTTTGTGTATATTAAATAAGCATTGACGATGTGATTCAATAAAGTGTTTACCTGTCGCCACTAGCCATCAATAGAAGGTATCTGGAAGGAATGTAATCCTGTGGGAAGACCGCCGCAGAGTACCGCATCGCAATATAACGGATCATTGACTCATCGCTCTGCATATAACTGTTGAGAAAGGTGACTATTATAAAAACAATTTTCTGTTACCTAGTTATTCATGCTAGATTTGTATATTAAAGTAACGGATGTCAGTATGTAGATTACAATGGCATCGTTGTTATCTGACAAAAAAGGCACACATTTTTTGGACAAACAAATCTACGGACATCGTTTAAAGGTATAGAATTAACTTTTAGTACGAAAACACACTTGAATTCTTTTTATTGCGTTACCTACATATCTCTGAGAAAAAGGGCCCTGACAAACGGACATACAGACATAAGGGTTCCGTTTTTTCCATAATGAGGTACGGAGCCCTAAAAAGAAAAAATAAATAGGCCCACGACTGTTATCCCCAAGAATCCTCTCAGATCTCCAGACGATCAAATGCTTGAAGATGTAGTGGGTAGGCTGAATGGGTAGGCTGAATTTCCCGTCCAAGACGGGGCAGGACAGCTTGTTCTATAGTAAGACTTACTGGTCCAATAACGCGAACAGAGCTAGCGCTTGCGGCTCGTCGAACGGACTCGTCGACTTTTTATCAGAGCTCTCATCTACGTCCATCTTCTCAGACGTACTGGGACCTTGGGCTGGCTCGGGTGCCGCTGATTTACCTGCTGATAAAAAATAAACAGTCAAGTGCGAGTAGGACTCGAATTTTAAGGTTATAGGACATGCCGGTTTCATCACGATGTTTTCCTTCACTTCAATGGAAATCCATTGGTGCACGACCGGGCTCGAACCCACGACCTGTGATCGGAAGGCGGGGCCACTACCACCACCGCTCGAGGCTTGAACATTATAATGGGGTCGAAAAAGCTTTTGAAAAGAAGGCTTTACTGTATGATATTGACCGCAAATAAGTTTATCTTCTAATGATCTTCGGATTTTTCCCACACTTTTGCCAAAAGACCTCCCTTCATACCACAATATTGTATGTCACCGCTGAGTACCCTAAAGTTTATAAGACGGGTACTTTTAGTATGATATTTTCATTCTAAAGCGGCCATTTCGATTCATTATCAATTTCAAAATGATACCTCAAGCAGTTCTTGAGAAAAAAAAGAAACAGTTGGACAATAAAGTGATGCCGATAAGAAAGAAGATATTTCCGAGGTGCATTACTTTCATCCTAGTACTGTATAGTTTAACTTACCTTCAAAAGTAATTTTATAAGCTACAGCCATTTCAAGCAAGGCGTCTCGGAGCGCGGTCTTCACCTCAGGCGGCGCTTCAGGAATCTTCTTGACAAGTTCTTCTAGTAACGCAAATTGGTTGCTAATACTTTCCGGACATTTCATTGCTAGGCGACCTGTGAAACAAAGATATTATAATTATTCAAAATTATATTATGCTGTTACTTAAAAGAAACATAAACGGAAATTTCCGTATTAACCGTTAAGTGTTAAAAACCGCCAACGGTCAACCTCCAGATAAAAATTACCGTTTTACAAAATGGGGCCTGTCACACTACTCGTAGGTATCAATACTGGATCGTGATAAAACCGCGAATTTCGAAACTATCCGGATGCTCCGTAGAACAAACGTAAACTAGCTTGCGCCCTTAGATAAAAAGTAACCTATATGCTATTGTAAGTAAAGAACACTATCTATACCAAGTTTCACTGACCTCATAGCTCAGTTGGTAGTAACTCTGCCTTCTGCGCTAGAGGTCGCGGGTTCGATTCCCGCACTGGACAAACATTTGTGACTAACACAGTTGTTTGTTCTGTGTCTGGGTGTTAAATATGTATCTATTACGTATATCAGTCTCTGGTACCCATAGTACAGGCTATGCCTAGTTTGGGATCAGTTGACGGTGTGTGATATGTCCGGAATATGTATTTATTTATTTATTTATTTCAACCGAAATCGGTTGAACCGTTACCGCGTGAGTGAACCACAGACATCCAAACATCCTCACAAACTTTCGCAATTTATAATATTAGTAGGAGTATTTATTTACCTAAGCACATGTAGGCTTTTGGCTGTTGCTCCGCATACTCGTCAGATCTGATCAGCTTGAGCAGACCTTGAAGGAATGCCGCCGCGACCTTCCTTAGTTGTGTTACATCACCACTTAAAACAAAAACATATTATATAGAGGAAAAATATAAATTAATACAAGTAATATATACAGCTGCCCGCGGTTTGTCTCGCGCAATACCCGGATAAAAAGTACGGCCATTAGGCGTCGCAATGCTGAGCCTAATAGGTAAGACCCAACTATCGGATCACCAAAATGCACGGTTTTTCTAAATATGTACTTACTAGCTTATACCCACGGCTTCGCTCGCGTGGTACCAAGATAAAAAGTAGCCTATATGCTATTCTAGGCATAGAATTCTATCTATTCCAATTTTAATCGAAATCGGTGTAGCTGTTACGGCGTGATTGAACAACAAACATCTAAACATCCTTACAGACTTTCGCTTTTATAATATCAGTTGATATTATGGCGAATGGGGGGCTTACTAGTTACAAAACACGTTAAATAATACTAGACTTATTTAAAATATCGCATAGTATGAATAAATTGCTTACTTGTTTATAACATTGAGCAAGAGCATTAGAGCCATGTTCCTCAATCTTGAATTAGTGTTTGGGTCAAACAACGAAGAAAATACCACCTGCAAACCAGAATTGTAATTTAGTAAGTAAAAATAAACTGTATTCTTATAAACGTAAGGGTTAAATTACCTGCACGAATGGAGCCTCTAACAGGCGTGCATTAATCCTTCCACTACACTGATTCTTTCACCGACGGTTATAGGCCCTTTTCAGGGCCTGAACCTGGTCAATGACCTTTTACAGGATGCCCATGAAAGAATCAGTGACATGACAAGCAAGCAAACATTACCTGCACGCAGTGCGGAAACATGATTCCAGATCCAGTGGCTTTGTTTAGATATTGTATCAGCTTCAATCGCAGTCTAGTGCAAGCTGGGACCTAAAACAATGAAATAAACTCAGTCATTTTTGTAATATATTATATTCCTGTACTTTTCATAGGAAGAAAAGTAAAAAATCAAGGGAATTTGATACCAATTTTTATTGAAGGTGCGTGGAAAGCCGTGATCTCTGCCAACCCCTCTGGGAAACAGTCGTGATTTTATGTAAGTATTTATGTATCTATTTTATTCCAGGGCCCTTACAGCTGCTCCATAGATTATAATAACTATGTTTTTTTCTTCAGGAGGTACAGAATAAAAAGTTTTTCCAATGCTTACTTTGCGATCGTCTGGGGATACTTTCAACCCGCCCCACGTACCCAAATACAGGGAATAAAGAGGAGCTACGACTGATGCCTGCGACCAATCGACTGAACTGAAAAAAAAAACATAAATCATACAAAATGTTCAATAAATAGTATGGTAACCAGCATGTTTAATTCTGTACTTATATAAAAATAAACAATACGATCAAAAAAAAAAGATTTTTATTTCCACTCGTATTTTTGGAGTAATAAGTGATCTAGGGCACGGACGGGGGTTCAAATCCCGCCTAAGTCAGTCATTTTTTAAATATTATATAATTTTTTAATTATATTGTCTCGATCTTTTTGATGAGCAGCGTATTTACCTGTTGACCCTGATAAGAGGGCTATTCGCGTGGTTGGCGACGCTGAACCGAGAGTCGGCAGCGGCGACGATCAGCGTGAGGAGACAATCGTTCATGTTGAATATATCCTTGCTTATGAAGTTAACTATTGATAGTTTCATCTGAAAATAACATCATAAGCTATCATAATCTATATCTTACTAATATATTTAAAAAAATTAGTGAATTATATTTTGTAAGCCTAATTCCACAGTGTCCCGTTATGTACACCCCAACCGAACAATTTCACTCGGATCAGTAATGCAGTGTTAACAGTGGCACAGGAGAATGGATTCAGAAAGAATGGCCCTTAGAAAATCAAGATTCCAGACACAATCCGTCAAGATTCTTAACAAGTAAGACATTAATGAGAATCGATCATGTAAATTCTCAGCATTTAGTATGTTACCTCTTCAAGTTGGTTAGGGTTGAGCTGGTTCTTTTCTATAATTCTCTTGTAAGTCTTCATGCTCATACCGGGAGGCACTTGGAATTCACTATCGCCTGGGTTCGGTAATGCCCTGCAAAATAAGGTGTTAAAAATAATACGTTCTTTAACGACTTCAAATGATGGAGGAGGCTCTCAATTCATATTTACTTTTTTATGTTTTTAACCTCAGAACTCCGTCATTTATCGTCCGTTCCTTTTGGTCCCATAGAAATTTCATCAAAATCGGTTCAGTAGTTTGGATTTAAATCAAAATAACGGGAAAAATTATGTCATACAAGTACCTAAACGAAATTGCGTATTCTATAAATCGCGAATTTTTGATTCACAAACAACAAAATTCCTCATTCCATTCAGAGTCTACAGCCTTACTTTCACAATCAACAGCTCATAAGATATACTTGCCTGTAAGGAAGTAGAAGCACATCAGTAGCAAACTTGAGAATCAGAGAAGCTACTTTAGGTTTTTCCTTCAGATTTAGATTGGTTTCCTTTATCTCGCCGAGAAGTGGCATTACTAGCATGAGAATCCTGAAAACAAAAACAATGAATATTTAGTTTTTATAGTGTTAACCTAGTGTGGTGCAATTCGCGGGTTCAAATCCTGTGTGAGTCGAAATATTTTATGATATTATACAAAAACTATTATAAAAATTTGTGATATTATGTTCATAAATTTTATAAATTCCTAACTTATAATAAAATGCAAAAGTGGATATGATTGTTTGGTCTGTCCTTCTTGCATGCAGCAATGGATGAACTAATTTTTTTGCAAGGATATAGTTAAGGGCTAGAGAGTGAAATAGGCGGAGAATAGAGGTCGCGGGTTCGATTCCCGCACTGGACAAACATTTGTGTGATTAAAACAGATGTTCTGTGTCTGGGTGTTAAATATTTATCTATTAGGTATATCAGTCTTTGGTACCCCTAGTACAGGCTATATAGTTTGCGATCGTGTGTGTGATATGTCCGGAATATTTATATATATTTTTATTTATCCAAGTAACACAATAGCGAAACGGTAGGCTAAAGCTAGTGAATTATAATATTTTCTTTTTTACATAGGATCACCAAGCAGAAAAGTTCCTAACAGAGAATTGGCAAAAATCTAAGGAAGCTGTTCAAGGGAAAAAAGTACTGTACTGACTGTTTAAAATTTTGGCAATTGTACTTATCATAAGTTATTGCAATTCAAAAGTCAGCATGTTTCTTTTACCATTCCCACTATTCTTCTATTATGGCCTAAAACTTACTGATCCTGATGTGCTTGAGGCTTGTTCTCCATAGCACTGATGAGAGTGGGTGCTAAGGTCTGCTGCTGCTCACGAGGCAGCCTCGGGAAGCCCATGGTTATGTAAATAATTGAAAAGTTCTGAAAAACAGTATCACCACTTGAAAAGGTCAGTCCCAACACTAAGAACTTAAGGCTTCCTGCCATATACAGTTCGGCCGATGGATATTTGTGATGATGAAGTTAGATATTTTAATTTTTTCAATCACCTACCGAAACTCCAACAACTTGCACAGATAGTGATAGAAACGAAATGTTTCGATTATTACCTATTTAATTGTACCTATTTATTATAATGTACCTAATAATAACATATGGCATCGCCTTAGGGATAAAAAAAAACCTGTTATGATGTTATACTGTATTCTAAATAAATAAATAAATAAATTTAGGGATTATTTTTTTTTTGTTTATCTACAATCAGCCAGTAGTAGCAATAAGCAGAGTTTTTGTGTGTTCTCTTGGCATTTTGAGCTCAACTCCATTGCTAGTGTGACAGAACCCAATGATTGACAATCAAACAGAGCAATCAATTGACAATTGAAAATTTACAATCATTAATTCTTAGTTGGCTGGAGACAAAATGACTTTAACCTGGATGACAGTACATAAACTGAGGCAGAGAATAGTTTACTTACAATTATAAAACTGTTAGATGTCGCATCGGCATATAGTTGCAGCAGAGTCTGTACAGGCAATAACACTTCAGATCGGCATTTCATTCTCTTGTTTACGTGAATGAGCAGTTCCATCACTTTCTTACGCACCTGTACACAATATGGAAACCATGAAATTCTCTATGCTTGAGTAAACACAGTTAAATTGAATAAAATTCTGTTGGGAATAAGGATGCAAATGGAATGGGAAAAACAATGCTCTTCATCCACAGCATCAACGGGGATTCTCAAACAATGTTGCCACCAACTCAGGGTCCTTCTCCGTTACTTTAAGGAGTTGGGCTGGCTGGGGTGAGGTCAGCAGGGGGACAATGCACCCCTATGCTAATCATATCCCAGCCAGCCCAGCTCCTTAAAATAGGGACCTTACCTACCTATGTAGCACCTATAAGAAAGAAAACAGTAACACTATTATGCGTTTGAGCTATAAGTTACTTTGTTAGGTGCTCTTCTCTCTGTCCCAACAAGTTCCATATTATGTCACTAATTCTTTAAACTATTTTAATTTCACTTTAAAATTAGCAAGTTACAACACAAAAGTAACTCTGTCTCTGTCTGTTTGTTTCGTTTTCACAATTTAACTGCTGAACCAATAATTATGAAATTTGCTAAAGAGGTAGCTTTAACCCTGAAAGTAGCCATGTCCTTATAGGCTTTGAGAAGGGTACTGCGTGAGCGGAACCTCCGGTAGCTGCTAGATGTTGATAAAATTTAACTCAAATTCACTTTTTGAGTCACACGTTGATGAAAACTATGCAAGCATTATGATTAGACTTATAATAACAATTATTTATTGGAAATATAGAGTTAAGTAGCCTAAAATACCTGTTCATGAGGTGAAGACAACTTGAGTATAACAGGTGGTAAAAACCTGTTCAGACAATTCTCCAGCTGCTCATCAGAGTCCGCATTTCCAAGACGTAGGAACACCCGATCTAATAACACTAAAACATACAGCCTGCGGTGAATAAATATGATGAAAACAGCCGGCAACAAAATCATTATGGTTAGCTTTACTTTTACATGGAAGTTATAAGTTATTGTACAAAAACTTACTTAGATCATTTGAGCAATCGTTTCCACCCTCCGTCACTTCCATTTCAGACATGATAATGCTTTTGAATGCAAATTATTTCTTAAAAGAAATCATCCGACCCTACAAAGAATGACAAACAAAAATATTGTTTGACAAGGTTAGTTTGACAAGCAATTTTTTTTTCTTTGAAGTTTTTCCCCTTTCGAGTTGGCTATGGCATCTAGGCCTTACCGCCAAGTCTTACGTTTAATTTCTTCGTTGTTCTTTTTATCTTTCTTCTTCATTTTACTTCTTAGTCATGGTCAAGTCACCGTCAAGTCAAGTTTAGTTTTAGTAAGATATGATGGTGGCTATCTTACTAAAACCTCGAGGGACCTCTTTAGGATCCTAGGACCAATAGACAATATCTGGATAAAAGACATTACATCCTCGGAATATGCTCGTATTGAACCACAAAACTTAGTGGCGAATTTGTACTTGTCGGAAATGCTATTTTCATTTCCAACAAGTACAAATTCGCCACTAATTTTTGTGGTTCAATATATTCATATTCCGAGGATGTAATGTCATATTCAGATATTGTCTATTGTCCAAGGTTCCTGACTCTAATAACAAAACTTAGTAGGTAGTTTTATTCTCTTTGTTGGAATCGTTCAGTCAGTGCAGTGGATCTCTTCTCTTTGCGTTTCGCACTGAGTTTCACTCGGGAGTAATAGTGTTCTGTGCTGAGTTTCGTTCGGTCTGTGGTTTCGTTCGCAAAAAAAAAACAAGCTAGCGATTTGATTGATTTGATCTCATTTACCTTTTTTTTGTTTATCAATTTCCTTGTTGTTCATTAAATTTCAAGCTAAATTCCATAAACACGTGAACGGCAAACAGATGTTTATCAATTTTGTGTGTAAATAACAAACATGGGCTTTGATATCAAGAGGTTTCAAGGTGATGTTGATGAAGAGCTCATTTGCCCTATTTGTTCGGGAGTTCTAGAGGATCCGCTCCAGGTTTGTCGTTTTTCAGTTTGTTTGTTAATTATTATTTTATTTACTTCCTATTTTTATATACAGTGTGTTGAATTATAGGCGCCTGCGTGTGAACACGCATTTTGTCGTGCCTGCATCACTGAATGGATCAGTCGTCAGCCCACTTGTCCTGTAGACCGCCAGGCGGTCACTGCTAGCCAGCTCAGACCAGTTCCTAGAATACTTCGCAACTTGTTGTCCAGGTTGGTACTATTTCATAACTACCTTGCATTCTGACTGAATTTGTAGGTCAAACGCCCTATTGTTTTAGCTTATGTAATGATAGCATTAAATGGCTAGTTAATAGATCATAATAGCACGCAACAATGGCTCTTAACAAAAATCTTCTCATGTTGCCAAAGTTGTTTCACTAGATATTGAGATATATCATTAGCAAATCATTGAATATTCATAAACTGATGTTTGATTTGCTAACTAGATCATTATCATTTCTTTATATGTCAATATCAGCTGTGACTGCTGATTTTAATTATGATTCATATTAGATCTTTGTATGTCCCTAAAGTTAGATACTTTAAGTTTTTTAAAACATTAAACAGGAAAATTAGTGGTGAATATGGCTCAGGTACTGCACAAAAATTATCAATTCATTCAAATTATTAGTCAGCGACTGAATGATTTATCATTTCTTTTTTTATTTCTTTTATTTTTAATTAGGAGTTATATTGTAACTAGATCAGTTCAATAGAGAACCGATTTGTATATAATAACTAAATTTTAATAAAAACAAGAATGAATATCACTAAAAGCAAAATATTAATTTGTGCCTGGTCTGGGTGTTGTCAAAAAAAAAACTTGTTTATGGATAGATATGAAAGAAATACCTAACTATGCTGTGGTTTCTTGCCTGTATCTTCAAGGTTTGGTTCCGAAAAACAGGTGTAAATTCTACTAGATTTAAGATGTTTGAAGTTGAATTGTATGAATGTTCTTATGTTACAGACTCAGTACAAGATGTGATAATCACCCACACGGATGCCATTCTATCCTCAAGCTGGACTCATTGGCTTCACATTTAGTTGACTGTATGTATCTTAGAAGTCGGTGTCAGCTGACTGTCAACAATTTTTTTTTTTTTCGCCCTTACGGTCATGCTAAAGTCCGAGACCATACCGCCTAGTCTGGCGTAGTATGACTGCCAACAAAGCTCAGCTATAGTTTTCTTTTTTTGTTGTTATCTAGTTTCTAAGAAATGTAGTAGCTTAGGCATATAGGAACACTTAGTTTGAATAAAAGGCTAATTTATTATTATGTATTTATATATATTTATGTATCTTAGAAAGTGTTTTCAGTCTAACCTACTATGCTTCAGCCAAATTATATGTGAAATGTTTGTAGAAATATTGCCCACACTTAATCTAAAAAGTGCTCGCTAGTTGATGGATGAATCAATTTGTAACCGTCCGTATCAAAAACGGATCGTATTTTGAATAAAGGAACCGGGAATTGGGAGTCTGTTTTCAATCATCATCATCATCATCGTTCCAGGCCAAAATTGCCCATGCTCACGCACGCGGGTTGGCGAGCGCAGTTAAAGCTATTGTTGTTAAAATAGAGGATGTGCTGCCCATCACCTAGCTTTTTCCCTAAGTCGTCTCTCACGACATCCACGGGTAGGAGATACTGAGGGGCCTATCAGCCGGGGCCACTACAGTCATGTTATTCAAACTGATTATTAATACTCCTGGTTCTTCCTCAGGTGAATTTAACCCTAAAAGGCCAATGCCCTGTGAAGCGGGCTGCGGTCTGGTAATCCCGAAGGATGAGCTTGCGGAGCACAACTGCGTTCGGGAGCTGCGCGCGCTCATCGCCACGCAGCAAGGCAAGCTCACTGACTACCAGCAGGAGTTAGCGGAACAGAGGCTCGTCATCAACGAACACAAAAGAGAGCTCGCTCTCTTGAAGGTATCCTACTTCCTACTAATATTGTAAATGCGAAAGTTTGTGAGAATGTTTGGATATTTGTTGTTAAATCACGCCGTAACGGCTCAACCGATTTCGTTGGAACTTGGAATATATAGATTTCTTTACCTAGAATAGCATATAGGCTACTTTTTATGTAGGTACCACGCGAGCCAAGCCACGGGCGGAAGTTAGTGGACTATAGGTCAGCCGAACCTAGTACTAGTTAAAGGCTAAGTGGGCGGAGTAAACGCGCGACCGATTATATGAGCACGTGGGCATCTACTGGATAACATACAGCTTTATAGGCGTGTAAGTTTACAGTGCAAACGTCGTTCTTTCACCAACGGTCAAAGGCCCTTTTCAGGGTCACCATAACTCAACCTGGTCACTGACCTAATACAGGATGACCAAGAAAGAAGCAGTGATACGATAAGAAGTGTAAACGCACAGCAGTGTAGTACGCAATGTATAACGTGTTAGGAGGCTATTCTATTACAATACAAGATGTTCGCTCTGGAAATCTATGGGGCAGGCTTATGTTCAACAGTGGACGTCTTACAGAAAAATTTATAATGAGTGTTGTTCTGGTCAAAGTAAATACTTCTATTTTTACTACAACACTACATATTCTTTGCAGGAATTCATGAGAGCGATGCGAGTATCCAACCCCACGATGCGGGCGCTTGCTGACCAAATGGAGCGCGAGGAAGTTGTCCGTTGGGCAAACTCACTGTCGCGAGCGCGGGTTACGCGGTGGGGCGGTATGATATCTACCCCTGATGAAGTGCTGCAGGTGAATATGGACTCTATTTATTTACGGTGTAAGGTTTCTACTCGCTAAACATACAGACGCATCGATTCGATACCCGCGGCGGATAAATGTTTGGTCAGCAAATATTAGTTCTGGGTCCTAGTGCCATGGTGTTCGTTTCTATTATCCCCAACTCAAGGAAATCCTACTGTGTGGTCAGGACTTCAAACTTAAACTATTTGTGTAAGATATGTGCTTAGAAGATAAAAATCAACGTGTCAATGTGGCCAATGTTTGTTACCAGCGATGACATAATATGGAACCTATTAATCACAGTGAATAAAGAAATGGTAAAGTGGATTCTCTGAACAACATCTGTTAGTTGTAGTCCCGTTACGCTGCAATGGGCGAGGAGATATATATATAGATAGGAGAACAAAAATTCAACAATCTGTCAGAAAAAAAAATATCTTTTGGCCCGTCCCGAGATCTTCCTTTACCATTGGAGGACACACATTTCTACCCAAAAGCAATGCAGTACATCTTGATTGTTATTTTTGCTAGTCTATGGTTGCCACTACCACAGCGCTTCTTGAACTTGTGTTTCTTTGCATTATTGCAGTTGATGATAAAGCGGAGTCTGTCGGAGTCGGGCTGCCCTCCTCACATCATCGACGACCTCATGGAGAACTGCCACGAGCGCCGCTGGCCGCCCGGACTCTCCTCGTTAGAAACCCGCCAGAATAATAGAAGGTACCATTTCTTAAATCACTATCTTCCTCCATCGATTGAATCGCGTTTCTGAAGACTTAGAAGTGTTTAGATTCCCTACCGCAATGCGTAACGTCTATTGTCAATGTATTCAACTATGCGTTTGACTATCTTCATTGATATAAACACTATACATCTGGCATTGGTCATCAGAATCTGGTTTAGTCCAATTTCACAACCATTAACATCATTATCATCATCACCACCTGCGCCATTATCCACAGCCTGAGATTACCCACTACTGGGTATAAAAGCCTTGTTTTATCTATCCACCACCTGTCAAAATTTTGAGTATGCAATATGTCATAGTTCAATGATATCACACACCCCTTAGAGTCATACTCAAAATGAATTATGAATGGACCTCCATTAATATGTTACAATTTCTGGACTCGCTAATCTACGAATTCAATGCGGATCGAGGTATTTACAACCTGCATTGAGCTAATATAATGAGAAAAGTACACAAACATCTCACATTTTCAACGTTACTCAGACGTAGGCCTCTCAAATTCCCTGCATGTTAAAAATCCAAACGATACAAAATGATGTATCAGTTCCTCCAACAGGCAATACGAGAAGTACGTGTGTAAGCGGGTTCCCGGCAAGCAGGCGGTTCTGGTGCTCCAGTGCGACAACAGTCACGTCGAAGAACACATGATGGTAGAGCCGGGACTAGTGATGATATTCGCGCACGGGATCGAGTAGCGGCCCTGTATTCGGATGCCTGCGTGACGGTGTTCGCGGCATCGAGTAGTTTAAAGGCCGAAATACACCGGATCCGTACACGTAAGCGTGCACGTGCACGTTAGACAACTAATAAGGTTTTTTAGATGTATTAAAATAATTTAAAAAAAAACAACGTTAAAGCCGCAAGCGGTGTGCCATGTCTGATAAAGTTCCAGACATTACAACGTAATGGCACGTCCACGTGCACGTGCACGCTTACGTGTACGGATCCGGTGTGTTTCGGCCTTAAGTTGGTTAGTACACGAATCTATGGATTTTTGAACCCTGTGTGCACTCAGAGAGCACTATTGGAGTGGTGGTAGTGGCCCCGCCTTCCGATCTACAGGGGGTCCGAATCCCGGTCGTTCACCAACGGATTTTCCATTCGGAAAATTTATGTGCGCTATACTAGTGCTCTCAAACAGTGAAAGAAAACATTGTGAGCGAACTGGCCCGCAATTCTACTAATTCAATGGCTTCAAAATGACAATGGCAAAATGACCACTTTTAACACTTTTGGTATTCTGCTATCCCAGTCGTATTTCAATGGCAGTCATTGTGGAACCAATGGACCAATGAAATCAAAGAAACGAAGGTGGCGACAATCGTAGCTGAATGATAATCGTGCGATCATTATCATGCGATTATCATTTTCAAGTCATTGAATTAGTAGCATTGGGGGCCTGGAATGTTGTAGAACCTAAAACTGCCCAAGTATCCTTCTTCTCTTGATTTTTAGAAAAGAATATAAATAATAATATCCTCATAATATGATAAATGCGAAAGTTTGTGACGATGTTTGTGGTTCAATCACGCCGTAACGCCTCAACCGATTCCGATGAAACTTGGAATAGATTAGAACTTTTAACTAGATATCACGCAAGCAAAGCTGCGGGCGCAAGCTAGTTAAGAATAAATTAATAAGATTAGCCTTCTGCGTTTTTTTGGTACAGAACCAATGTCACTATGACAAATTGACTGACGCGTACATTGCGGACTTGCACTGCCGTGCGTATACAGGGTAAGCTTACATGCCCGTTATATTACGGTCTATGTATTTTAAAACGCCTTTTCAGTGCCCCAAGCACGAATAATTCACCATAGCATTACGCTTACGATACGATAGTAAAAGTCAAAATTAAACCATGACATGGCAAATTTAATCAAATTCAAAAGGTGTTTATTTCAATAAAATCACTAGGATCACCTTAAAATCGATGTTCTTCTAGGCTTTTTCTCAGAATAGAATGGAATGACGCGATTCTTGAAATCTTTTATTTAATTTTGATTGGCTAAGATTTGTCATTTGCTATCGTATCGCAAGCGGGTATTCGTGTTTTCTTTTTGAAAATTGACATTCTTTTTCTCTAATTTTCTTTCATTTGTTTCGGGATGAAATACATGTTATGAATCACCATGCATATAGGTCATGCGTCTTATTTGAACATGTTGCATTGTACAAAAGCTAGCGAGAATGATTCATTTACCTAGGTTCGTGTACAGTTCTTAGAATATCGCGTACGGTAAACAGAACTCGGGTCGGGTACATAAACAACATGGCGTTGCCTAGACGCTCCTAGGGCATTAAGTTCACCAGCAATTAACGCGCGATTACTGTTACGTTTAGATGACAACTTATGAATAAAATGAACAAGTCTGTCTAGTGTCTAAAGAGTGTCTGGTTTAGGTTATAAGTTGGTAGACTCTCCTTAGAAACACGCGTTTTTGATTTGATTAACGAATTTAAATTATAAGAGGTTTGTGTAAGTCCTAGTTACTCTCAACTGTAATAAAATTTTGGATAAGAGTAATAAGATGCCATACACCCAACCGCTAGTAACCTTGCCTTAAATACTTTTATGTAAGTAGAATTCATTTATAACATCTCCAGATATACATATTGAACGTTTTTAAGGCCCTCGCACACTATAAAGAGTCATCACCAACTGGAATCAATGTAAAGCACTGTATGTGATATGCTATATATAATGTCATCATCATCTACAGCCCGTATTTTCCCACTGCTGCCAACCCCATCCAAGTCGAACCGGTAACGCTTAACTATGTCACATGATCCTACTAATGTTATAAATGCGAAAGTTTGTAAAGATGTTTGAATGTTTATTCAATCACGCCGTAACGGCTCAACCGATTTAGTTGAAACTAGGAATATAAAGAGTTTTTTTACTACTTTACCTAGAATAGCATATCATCATTTCAGCCGTACGACGTTCACTGCTGAACATGGCCTCCCCCACAGACAGAGCAAATTCCTTATCATGTGGGGGTGTTTTGCCCATACTCACCACGCTGGGCATGCGGGTTGGCGAGCGCAGTTAGAGCTATCGTTTTTAAAATGAGGGACGCTGCTGCCCATCCCCTAGCTTTTTTCCCTTAGTCGCCTCTTACGACATCCGCGGATAGAGATATGAAGGGGTCTATTGTTTAGCCGGGGCCACCACGGCCTATACGCATAGAATAGCATATACGCTACCTTTTATGTAGGTACGACGCGAGCGAAGCCGCGGGCGGAAGCTAGTCTTATTATATGTTTTTGCGCTGCACTTTAGTAGCACACGTTTCAATGGTTTACTTTGAGTCGAGTTGGTTTGGACTCATTGTATTGTGCGAAGGCTCTCACAATGAAACCTATTGTATATAAAAAAGTATAACGTCACACTGACATGTGCGTTTTCATATCTTTTTTTTTTTTTTTTTATACTACTGAGGTGGCAAACAGGCATACGGCCCACCTGTTGGTAAGCGGTTACCGTAGCCTATGAGCGCTTGCAATACCAGAGGCATCACGCACGCGTTGCCGACCCCGTACCCCCCTCCCCCTAAAGAGCTCTGGCAACCTTACTCATCGCAGGAACACAACACTATTTGAAAACAAATAATGTTATTTGGCTGCGATCTTCTGTTAGGCGGAGGTACCTCCCCGGGCGGGCTGCTCCAATTCAGAACGAGAAAATCTCGCTGTGCCCTTCCTCCTCTAAAATCTATATCGGTCTTGAAAGTTTCTCTGTCAAACTGTACTAAATGATCTAATGACTATGTACTAATGACGACTGCCTCTCAAGAACATAGTATAAAATAATAATACATAATAGAAAATGTAATAATGTGATGTAAATAAACTACAATAGTTGTGGCCTTTGCAGTTCCCATAAAATAGGAAATAATTGTAGTTTCAATACTTGTGCCATCGAGAGATTTCTCGATCACACGCAGACTTTTGTCTATACGATCTGGTAGGGTGTTACTTCACCAATCGATCGATGGTAGCTTTGGCTGTTCGACGGGTACTGGTCGATGAGTGTTACCACACCATTCGATCGAGGATTGATCGATTGGTGTGAAAGCACCTGTCGATCGATCGATGAGTGTTACCACACCAATCGATCGACGATTGATCGATTGGTTGTTATGCACCCGTCGATCGGCGTCGACTGTTCCATTCTACCAACGATCGATGCTATCAATCGACTATTTATCGATTGGTGTAGTACCCTTTGCGCTGACGCTCAACGCTAACCAAAGTATAGAAGTGATAAGGGGACTAGTTTGTCTATTATTACTGTATCAAAGGTATTTACATCATGCCAAAGCCGTGTTCAAACGGCGTACGATATGCCAATCAAAATTCATTTCAAAATGATCCTTACGCCTACCGAATAAAGTCAACTTGAGTTTGACTTTTAGGTGCATATCTCAAGCACCTTAAAGGCTTTGGTCTTTAAAGCGCCCTCAGATGTCAAACTAAAAATTAACTTTATTAAGTAGATTTAAGGATCATATTGAAACGAATCTCAGATGACATAATTATCATATGACGTCTGAACACAGCTTAAATGTAGAAACATAGGCATTATTTTGGTGTGGTGTGTCGTGTTGTGAGGTGCTCGGTATCGGATCCATACATTTTTTATGGTAAGATTCACATTAGTGGTTGTTGTGTTGCACTAATGTATTATCCGATATTGATATGGCACGTGAGACACCGCATTCATATTTACCATACACCTATGAACTGAAGAACTAGTATAAAGTTAAGAGTCGGTAGTGATTGGCGCGAGACGATATTTAGGCAATTTATTTTGTAGTGTTGCTAGTTTATTCAGGTTGCAACTGCAGACCAATTTTTTGTATGTACAATATTAATTTAATAATAGAAAAACGTGGCTTATATTATATAACTTGTGTTATAGTATTACTAAAATATTGGATGCACATTCCGAATACTACGAAATTTATTAAGTATTTAGTTTTGTAATGTTTTGTATAACGTTGTATGTAGTGATTGAGTGCTGTGTTACGTTTATTTTTATGTTTTTTTGTACGAATTTTTGTTATTAATTAATTAATTGGAAATTGTACAGAACTAAAATATATTTCGAAATTTCAGTTATTTTGATATAGTTAGCTCAATCTCTAATAAAATAATATGAACTGAATTATTGAAATAAAACTTTGTTTTATTTATTTCCCTTAGAAAATTACAATTACACGGATATGACCATTGGCAAACTAAAGCCGTATTCAGATGGCATTCGATTGGTCGATATAATTGATTTCAAAATGATCCTTACATCTACTGAATACAGACAATTTGATTTCATGACTTTTAGGGCCCTCAAATTTCAAAACGTACAAAAAGTAGACGTGGATTCTGTAGTTTCAGCTGAAATATTGCACGCTGTTTCCTTGAATGAATATGTATGGTAAGTAGATGTCTCGGAATTATACGAAGTTAGATTAATACAAAAGGTTGGGCGGTTGCCACAAATTGTATTATAGTGTTTGAGACAAATGTTTTGTCAAGTGGCTTTATGTAAAACATAGAAAGTTTATTTTATCTTTTGTTCTTTCGGGATACCTAATGTAAGGAAAATGGTAAAAACATCTGTCTTTAGACATAAAAATATAATTCTAATACGGAACTGCGCAGTGTTGGTCTCTGTGTATACAATTGGTAGTGCGTAAATCATTGGAAGTTCTGACTAGTCGAAAAGGCCGTTACATATACTTAGATAGGTACCTAGGTACCTACTAATAATCGTTAGTGACAGTATTATAAAGTCTCTGCTGATACCTAATCAGAAGTGAACAGGAATCAACCCACCATTCATAGATAGGTACTAATAGGATGAAAGGTGGGTTGATTCCTGTTCAGTGTACCTAGGGGTAGCCAGGTTTTGGGCCAAAATAGATAACTTCATGTGAACTAAGTCGCGCTGGCTTCCACTAGTATTTGCTAATTCTGAATCCAATCCATAGGTAGGTGGGTAATCTGTACAAAAGACGGAACAAATGGATCGGAAGCGGATTTAACGGCTCTAAGGAATACTTTGATTGAATACCTAGACTAGGCACCGGACGTTCAAAGGCTGCTTAGCCTTTATTATTTCAATTTCATTTTATTTAATTTATCAGACATGTCATCCATTTTGTTAGTAAAAATAATTAAAAACTGTTAAAAAATATGTTAGTAGGTAAGGACAAAATTATAAACAATAAAAAATAGAAACATCATTGAGTGACCAACTGTGCGACAGGCTGGTGTTTTGAAAGCCATTTTGCTTTTGCTTTACTCCCTACTAAAAGAGAGATGATTGAGGCCTTAGGTGTTTGTATATCTGTGTCATCGTAACTCCAAAATGGCTAAACCGTTTTCTTTGCCGTTTGTTTTATTCGAAAGCTGCCATTCAGGAATAAGATATCAAAATCAGCCGTTACCAAGATGTTCAGGTCGCAAGTTCTGCGTAACTTATTTAAGTTTTCCTCAGCAACGCTCCAGCAGGGTCACCATTACGGATAGCTTCCGTGTTGTTCTTGCAGGGCTGTAACATACCTACAACTGGTTGGCTATACAAGGTGATTCATAATATGTATACCACCCCCTAAGAAGTGGTAAAGACTTCGTATGACGGAGTTCACACAAAAGGAAGATCCAGATCTGTCCCTAGGGAGGAGATACCTAAACAAACGCTGGCCATTTATTTTACGGACCTTCGCGTACCTAGACAGTGTAAATATCGGTCGTAGGTAAGTGTGTTTAAGCCGTGTTGGCCTAGTGGGAGGTAACTCGACTTTGTATCCGAAGGCCGTGGTTTCGAATTCAAAGTCAAAGTCAAAATGCTTTTATTTCAATAAAATCACTAGGATCACTTTGAAACGTCTTAGAAACTAGGTGAAGCTATGCCTGTTCCTCGCGACCAAGCCTAGAAGAATCAGGCGACAAACACGGCTTGGTTCCTATAAATTTTTTCGATGATCTTTTTTCACAAAATGGAATTTAAAGCTTCAGTGTGGTGCCGATCGAACTAGGTGAGGCTCAAAAGAATAGTAATCTAATTATAATCCCTAATAAATAAGAGCTTATAAATATGTGAAAAAAAAGAAGACAATTTTGACTTTAGAGGCGGAGGACTGCTCACAGGGGGGTTTTTTAGAGGGTTCGAGCCCCACATACCCTTTTCCGCCACCCCCCATGGCGGAAAGGAAATGCGACGGATTTTCCCCGCTTAAATAAAAAAAAGTCTTGAATTCATCAGAATTTAGAATCGACAAGAAATTCGTAGTTAGTCTCACCTCATAGAGTAATTTTGTATATACCAGTCTCACCTTGCTAGATCCACACGACACCGAAGCTCATTCGATTTTGTGAAAAACAATATACTGAATAAAAACCTATTAGCTTCAACGACGTGATCATACTGATTTTATTGTATTTTGTCTTTTTCCTGCTTTTTTTAAGAATTATTGTGAAAAGGTAAATACTAAAAGGTCGGTTGGCGCGTGTAAGGATCCCAACAAAGCCTTCGGGAGCTATAAACTGGTTTCTCACAGTAGTAACCAAGTTATCTTAGGAGAAAATGTGTCGTTGGAATAAAAATGCGTGGAAGTGTTGAATCGCCTGAAATGAAGTGGCGTATTCGAGTTCGAAATGTCTTTACAGAATGCGCCTGCTACCAGAGTTTTAGTGTGACTTGCATTGCAGATAGCCCGGAAGAATGTTCATTTCTGCGCTCCAGTTACTGACCTGGGTAATAAAACAACAGAGCACCGCAATGTTAAATCACGTAACCGGGAGCAATTCCTTTTTTACCGCGTCTGGAAATACCTCTGCCTCTGGCCTACTGTCTATTAGATAGTTTTATTTGCCTTTAATATAAATGAAATAAACATGGTATAGTACCTACTTAATTCATTATTATTCCCGAATAATCGAAAATACTGTTAACAATTCAACAATCAGCACATGCAAGAACAATACAATGTTAACGACTGTCTTAAATAGAAATATCATATTGCACAAAGCAATTTTTTATTCATTGTTTGCATGAAACATCTTGGTTCTTATTCACAGCTACGCGTGAGTTATTTATTACCATTGTTTCATAAAATGCACGTGCTCAAACTTGCCGTACAGTCGCCTGCAATAAGATGTAAAATTTCATAATTTTCAAAATATCGCCACAAATCGAGCGATATGCCATCTAATACAAGGTGATTCATAATATGTAAGCCATCCCGAAAGGGGTTTATTCTACAACCATTTCACCTGTCTACCTACATACCAAAACTTGGTTTTCTATAATTATATCATGTACCTACCTATCTTCATAACTGTATGTAGGAATTCTAAGTTTATAAATGCCCTTTTATTTTATTTTTAACCTATTGGCAATAAAGTTTGTTCTACGACTTTTGGAAATTTGTCATTTTTCATTGATTGATTCAATCCACATTAAATGACTGCTGTATCTTCTGCCTCATAAACCCCCTACTTTGCCCTATTTTGGGATGATTTTGTAAAAATGTTGAAACACGTATTTCTTTATTTCTTATACCTACTTTTCGCATTTATAATATTACTAGCTGTATCCGCGCGGTTTCACTCCCGTATATCTAAAGGTCATATCGGATGCCGTTTTAACAAGGCTCGTTAGTAATAAGTAAAGTTTATTCTGTGTTAAATATACTTACCTAGGTAACTAAGTACTTACTAGGTAGGTATTTAAAATATGTAAATGTGCGCAGGTAACAGTAGCACAACGTGATAAAATTTTTCGTAAATCAATTATTATTTCGAGTAAACTCATTAGTCATTACAAAGGTATTGATTAAACCATAATTAATAAGTAATTTAAATACTTAAGGTAGTACATTAAGTACCTACAAACTAAAATATGTGTAAATACAGCAAATAGCACACACGGGTGGGCACCATAACCATCAGTTATATTGGCAGATATTGTTATATATAACATCGCTACAAAAGTATCGGTTAGGCTTAACCGCCCGAGAGGTCGGTTATGTGTTGGTGAATTTAGTCCAGCCAATAGATAATAGATTCTTACAATACCCGTGTCGTAATGGATTTTCAAATGCCTACGCAAATTTTACAAAATAATACATCCAAGTAAAACAATGGGGTTGGTGTTTGAACAGGTTTTTGGTGTTTGTATAATTATACACGCATGTTACAAAGCTCGCCTGTTTATTTGGCAGTGCTGAGTGGGACACCAGATCTTCATGTAGTTCAAGATGAAGTCCGATATATTAGTATTTTTGGTTTTGGGCTTCTACTATAATATAGTCGGTAAGGTCGTGTTTTTTTATTATTTTTGCTTTATTTTACATTGTATATTCGTACGGTCTACAAACATATGAGTAATATAAACGAGACAAATATAGTAATCGGTTTACAAAAACACACATAGTCACCGAATTTATAACCTCCTTCTTTTTTTAAGGCTTAGGTTAAAAGTAGATCAACCCTTGCAATATTAATTCGGGTGACGACTAACGGTTACCCTGAAAAGAGCTATGAACGGCGGTGAAAGAATCAGTATAGTGAAAGGATTAAAGTGCGCCACTTAGAGGCTCCTTTCGGCCACATGTCACAGGCTTTCACAATTTTTAGGTAGTTACTAGCTAGTAGTAGTACTAAGTCTATGGTAGTTACATTATTTGTCGGCTTTGCGCATGTTAGAAGATAGATCCCTTTTATTTATTAGTGTAGTACGTATTGGTACTTTTAGTTATACATAGATATAGGTAGGTTGCTACATAGATAAATAAACATTTGTTACCAAGGAAGAACAAATAATTTTTTTTTTTTTTTTTAAATACGGACTTTGACTGGCCTCATATATCAGTTGGTAGTAACTCTGCCTTTTGCGCTAGAGGTCGCGGGTTCGATTCCCGCACTGGACAAACATTTGTGACTAACACAGATGTTTGTTCTGTGTCTGGGTGTTAAATATATATCTATTATGTACATATATCAGTCTCTGGTACCTATAGTACAGGCTATGCCTAGTTTCGGATCAGTTGACCGTGTGTGATATGTCCGGAATATTTATTTATTTAAATAAATTGGCTAAAAACTTTGCATTTAATAATTCATTAGATTGTACGACTATTGATGTCTGTTATCAAGCCAGTTATTTTTTTAGCGTCCTATCACTACACGGGTTTCCAACAAGGAGCATATCAACAGCCAATACCTGAATGGCCCAGCAACCCAACCTACCACCAAAATCGAAATTCAGGCTACCCACCTGCGGTCATTGAATACGGCCCACGGCCACAAGTGGTCAACTACGTTGTCCCACTGGAGCCCGAATACGTACAAGATCCAACCCAGCCCCAGCCCAACTACATAACAAGTTCACCTGACCGCAAATATGTACACCAAGATGCCAGTTTTCAAGAACTGAAACAAGAATCCAGCCGCTTACAACACCAGCAAGAGCCCTTACCACAGCAACAAAAAGTCGTAGAGCGCCAATTGGATTACATCCATGAGGAACAAACTTCAGAAGGGTCTGGAGTTTATTTACCGGAAAGGAATTACGGCAGTACTCAGAGATTGCAACCATCACCACCACCGTCCAGCCCGGTCTACCTTTCTAAAAGTTACGTGTCGCAAGTTCCAAGACAATGGCCACCTCGCAACTCGTACCACCACGGTCAACCCATTGCTCAACCATCATCGTATCCTCACTGGGAATCATACCAAACTGTACAACAACAAAAACAATTTGGCAGCTATGATGGACAAAACGCCTACATTGCGCCGATAGAATACACAGTAAATTCACAAGCTCAAGCGACTTCTACAGGTTCAGGTATTTAAACTAATTAATTAAACAATTTAGTAGGTATTTAAAAATTAATGTTGCTTGCTGTTTGTATCGCTGATTCTTTCTCGGTCATGTATTAGGTCATGGCCCGGTTGAGGTGTGGTGGCCCTCAAAAGGGCCTATGACCGTCGGTGAAAGAATCAATGCAGTGAAAGGATAAAAGTGCGCCTCTTAGTGGGGGTTTTTTACGTGCACATTTATTATTAAAATTAATTTAATAAAATATTTTCAGGAAATGATTATGGAGATTTACTTGCTTCAAAACCAGAACTAAAGAAACATTTGGAATCTATACCTCATACGACGGACGGATTCATACTTATTCATCAAAATGGAACTATTGAACATGTGGAGGTCGTTGATGCTAGATTACTGGGTAATTCACAAGTTATTAAGCGCAGCGACATACAAGACTTTCAAGAAAAAGAAATGACCTTAACTCATGATAATCCTGCTTATGATAATAATATAGGTTCATCAACACCTCTACCACCACCACCTGATAATCTGAATCAAAAAAGAAATCTTAGTGAAACCCATAAAAATAAGGAATTTTCACCTCATCTACGACAAAATGCTCCAAAAGAAACCAAACCTGGTCCTTTAAAAAGACCATTAAATGAGGATCGTACCAAAAATTTTAACCCAAAATCAACCAATTATGTAAATCACACTGAAGTTAGTACAATACCACCTATAGCCAAACCATTTGATCGTAATAACTATCGCCATAATCTAGTTCACAAGTCAACCCCTACTCAGCCACGCGAAAATCATGTTTATGATAAATCAGTGCAATCTCCATCCATGTGGTACAATAATGATAATTATAGAAATTATAATGAGCCCCAGAAATCTAGAACTGATATTTTATTTGCGGTGAGTGACACAAACCAAAATAGATCTCCTCCTAAAGACGAGAAAATAAAAAACAACAATGGACCACTGTTTTCCTATCCAGCTAAAACAAAACCCCAAAGCAGTTCGTCTTCATCTACAACTGAATCTGTTGAATCTAATAACTATCAAAACCCAATTTATGTTTCTTCACCTACAAACGAGAAAAACAATTATTACAACCCTTCAGCATACAGGTATTCAAATACTCCTTCTCCGCTTCAAGATAACTATGACGAAACTACAATAAGGCCTGAGTATGTAGCAACACCAGCTACTTCTTACGCAACAGATACCAATCCTTTAGATGAGGCTACTTTATCAGGTTTGCCCTACCATTACCATAATCCTTCAAATAATGTTGATGAAAGTAATACTAACCCTCCATTGGGAACAACTGAAAGTTCTAATATTTATGATGAAGAAGTCTCTAAAAAAGAATCTAACGACGATAACAGCTCAAACGCACAAAATTATGCAGGCGACGACAATCCACCCAAGGACAAATACAGCACCAATGCGATCACAACTACTACTGAAACTCCTGCACTGATACAAGACAGAATTGATTATGGAAACATCGATGTCGCTGATAATACTAACGATCACACATTTAACGAAACGGAGCCAAATACAACTGACACGCAAGATGTTACCGAATACGATACTGTCTCGAACGATGATGATCAACAACCACAAGTTGAGTCTACGACAGAAAGCTTTTATTCCCCTGAGACAACTGCAGATGAAATTATAACATTGTCTCCTGTAGAAGGAGGAAGACCACTTAATGAAGACTCTCCAACAGATAATGATACTACTAACACTGGTGCTGAAGAGGAAGCAGAACAGCAAGAAACTGTCAATTTAGTCGAAAAACCGAAGCCCGAGAGCGCATCTGGTGATAATGAAGCTGCAGTGGGTATGTAACCTTATAATTATAGTTTGTAGATATAAACTTGGAAATGTATATTGTATGTTTATCAGTACGTTTTGTTGGATTTTCAGATATAGCGAATTTGAAGCAGTTGTGCAAGGCAGTGTTCTGTTTCCGTCCAGACGATGACCTCTTGGATAAATTATATTCAGAGTACGATGCCGTGGACATCTTCAATGTGAGACTTAGTAATCCATTTAGTGAACCAGTTATTGAGAAAACCAGCAGGTCCTATGTGTATGGAAACGGTACTACTTTGGAGGAATTGGAAGAAATCACTTGGGAACATAAAGACGGTAATACTATTAAAAATAAATATGTCAAGCGTGAATTAAGCTTGCGCGCCGTGGATTTCGTAATGAATTAGTTATGGAATTCAATATATTTATTTGAGTCAAAACTATAAATATCAGGAACTTTGTTTAGATACCCTAGAAAATGTACATAAACCTCCGATTATAAATCACCTCAATATAGGAGAAAGGTCATTTTTTTTTAAATCATCACACTAGTCACAATAAGTAGGCGTAAGTAACTCTGT
Organism: Anticlea derivata; assembly: GCA_947579855.1. Lineage (NCBI taxonomy): Eukaryota > Metazoa > Arthropoda > Insecta > Lepidoptera > Geometridae > Anticlea > Anticlea derivata. The sequence goes on from OX388262.1 coordinate 4,202,460, forward strand.
CTCTCGTCTCTTTGTTAGGTACCTTCACGAATAAACGGCTGAGCCAATTTTGATGTTGGTATGGAGCTAGCTTAAACCTTGCGGAAAGAAATATCTAGGCTTCTTATTCTTATCTGGCTTTATCCAGGTACTGTGTCACCGAAGCCGCGGGTAGCCGCTAGTTGATGCTAGTTATTTCTAATCTACTCAGAACTTTCATATTATGATGTATAATGCCAACCCATACGACTGCGCTGATGCAAAAAAACAGTTATATTGTGTTAATTAAAAATTTTAATCGCATACCAAAAGTAATTAGAGAATTGGCGACATAACAATTTAAGAAAAAATTGTATATGTGGCTCAATGACAAATGTTTTTACAATATAAATGAAATGTTTATTTGATAATGTATGATTACTTTGACTTGTCGCTCTTTATTGTCATATTCTTGTCACTCGTTATTTTATTATTATTGTTTTTGTTAATTGTAATGACGTAATTTATTTCTAATTCTGATTTTATTGTATGATTTTCTATTGACTAATTTGAGATTATTTTGATTTTTGTATTGTGACTAATATCTTCGCATGTCGGTCTCCGACGAAGTATATGACACTATCTCAATAAATGTAAAAGACCATATACCTATATATACTATACTTCATGCAAATAAAGCCATTCATTCATTCATTCAAGATTGGCTAGTTAAAAAAAATAGCATTTTAAAATTTAATAGCATTTTTATAACTCGCCATAGTTCCTTCACTTTCAAAATTATTAGAAAGTTGTACCTAACATAATTAAACATAGTTTTTAATAATTTCAGATGATGTTCCCACAAAGATAAAAATCACAAAAACTATCAAGAACCCTAGCCCTGACATAACCCGTCAGCGAAAAGAAAAAAATGATAAAAATGAAGGAAATAATGATGGCACCGAATCTCCGAAATGTATGTAAAGCTCTGCAGTGTTTATAAGCATAATTACGAATAAGTACTTTTAATAATGCCTTCTATTTTTGCTAAGTAGGTGGTACTTTATTGTGTGAACCATTTTTGAAATTAGATACCTATATTAAGTTATGTATAAAATTGGGGCGGTAGACTTAGTTCACCTAGAGCAAATCGCCTGGGTGAATTATTTAAATTACACCTCGTATATTTGATGTGTTACGGTTACCATATAAATCACATTTTCATCACCTATACGATTGTTTTATTTAAATTCAGCCAATTTGTATCACCTGTTGAAAATAAATTGGGGCTCCAGCTGTGTACCCTACCAACTGGAGTCTGCGCCGTCAAACCATTTAGGGATACCCAAATTACAATACATTACCTAGATGAATTCACACATTAAGTTTATATTGTAGGTAAAAACTAAAAATGCCACCCAAAATTTTGAAACCAGCGGTTAATGGCGTAAAATGCCATATTTTTGCCGCATTACCAACATTTCTCGTTACGCTTTGCGTAACTCAAGCCTCTGGCTTTCGAAACAGTGAACATCATAAATGGTGTTTAGTATTTCATTAGCTAAGAAGTCCAGTGCTGGACATAGGTCTACCAAATCATTAATATATCTAGGTATACACAAATTTTACGTTACCACAGATAACATAATACTATACTAACGATACTAACTGAATGACAGAATCAAAGACTAAACCAGAAGTCCTAGGAGTAATTAAGGAGGGTAGCTTCCTGTTGTATTGTAGGGATGCACTACAGCACACAGAAGGGAGTTCTCGAAATTCCGCCCCTAGCGGGTTGAAGTTTGTTTGAAAATAATCTAAGACGAACGAACTCGCGGGGGCTTTTACTAGTGGTTTATATAAAGCTATGAAGCTTTATAGACTAAGTTTCATCAAAAAGTTCGTGAACCCGCATTAAAGTGTTCAATAACTTGCCTAAGAGTTCGAAGGTAGGATCTGCCGTACAAGTTGTAAAATAAGAGCATTTTTGAGAAAAATGCTCTTAGTATGCTCTTATTATGCTCTTAGTAGAGAGCGTAGTTTGCTATCTCATTTCATACATGCATTGGGGGGTCATATGAAAGAGCTTTATTCTTAAATTTTTGGGATACACCAAAAATTCATTATAAAACCAAAATAAAGTGAGCTTTTCTTTTTAGTTTCAATGACTTTGTAGTTCAGGTATAATTGGTTATTAGCTAGAACAAGCTAAAGGTGCGATTTCAAAGCAAGGGTCATTGAAGCACCCATTTTTATCGGACATCGCGAGATCTTAATAATAAAAAATAAACAGGCCCAAGGATGGGTTGGTCCTCCGTGTATGGTTAACGCTTCTTCGGATCTCTAGTAGGTACATACTTAAAGATAAGACGCGTCTACAGTACGTTAACTTTCATCCTACTATTGTAGTCAGGTTACACAAATTTTGCTACAGTGTAGGTACTATGACTAAGATACAATTCTATGTTCCTTCTATACCTAAAATATTTAACCCTGTTATCCATACTCCCGTGGTTGGTACTAATTACAGACAAAATACGTTTATGTGGCGAGCAGGGGTCAACTTTAATAAGCTGATTAGGCGGTTAGACTTAGACCTATTCTGTACGAGTGTTGGTTCGGCTAGACAGCGGCTGATCAGTGAATTCTTTGGTGGTAAGGTTAATTTGCAATAAAGTTAACCATGTAGTAGATTATATTCCCGCTGGTTTGTGTTTAGTGAGTTGTTCTAAGTTGTTATTGTTTCTACTATGTTTTTATACGTGAAAACCTGTTATTGGCTATCTTTTATGTATACTGGTGATTAGCAAGATTATTATGCTGTTGGTTTTCCTATAAATAACTATCATACCTACTGGATGCCTTCTCGTATTATAAATATCTATCTAGCTGAAATTCTCTCAGGCAGCCTCGATTTATTGGATAGCTATCTTTTAAAATACAAGGCAAAATCGCTCACGCTCCCTGAACCCCAACAAAGGAATCTCGTTAACTCGAAACGCATTAGCAGCACCATTGACAGAAAATATCCATTAAAACGGACTTTTTCACTATAATTCGAAAATAGCGTAAAACATTAAAACAATTTGTATGGATGTTTTAAGTATTGATTCGTGCAGATTCACAAGCCGTGTGATAATGCTTCTAAAATTCATTTCAAATTATGTACCTACTCAATAAAGCTTATTTTGTGTTTCACTTTAGGGCCTTGCGATATCGCACGCTCTTAAATGTAAGGAAGGGGTAATTTTGAAACTAATTTTAGATATCTTATCGCATATTGTAGTTGTGAATTTATTAGTGGTGATATGAGTTGGCTATTTACTGAACTAGTACGAGGAGAGTCGGATTCTCGTAGGAGCATGGCAGCGAAACCGGACTATGGCGAGCGCAGTGGATGCTGCGGCCGAACTGAGTGGCCAGTAATGGCCACTGAAGCATTTTATACATATTGTATACCAAGATGCCGTAGACCTCTATGGCGTAGAGGGTCTACGGCGTAGAGGGCCTACAATTCAGGAGTTTTTAATGCAGGTACAAATAAATTTGTCTAAAATCGATAAACCTTCATTGACTTACTACAGCTTTTTACAAGTTTGCCAATCCCAATTCTTAGCCCTTAGTAGTTGTATAAAAGTTGTGCTATACTTATGCTGGTTCAAGTTTTGTACAAATAGTATAAGCCCTAAGGTACCTCTAAGCTCGAGGAAGCTTGGCACTTTTGCCCAAACGTATAATCATGCATCTACCTATCTGATACATTCTAGTGACATGTACTAAAGTATACTCACGATACAAGTAAGATAGTGTTTAAGAATAAGTAGGTACAGTCGCCTGCACTACGATGTATACATTTCTCAATTTTCAAACTATGGTACAGTAAACAAAGATGTACAAAAGCAAAGAGAAAATTTTATACCTAACCATCAACTGGTGCTATTTTAAACTTAACCGTGTACCTTCCATCCTCATTTGTACCGTGGCGTTGTTTTGTAAACTAGCAAATGTATACATCTCAATGCAGACGACTGTACCTTAGAAAGCAGCGATGCTTTGAGCTGTCGACCCGTGGGACTACAATATTCTAGGAAACATCCACTCAAATTAAATAGGTATTCACTTACAAACAATCCATAATATTTAGAAGTTGAGAATAAGTATTTTTTATTTATTTATTTATTAAGATAACAACATCATAACAGGTTTTTTTAGTAAGCCCTAAGGCGATGTTATGTCTAGGTACCTACTTAACTTAATTTATTAACAATACTAATTAATATATTTTGTCTCAATGACAAGCTGTGCCATTTCCATGGCTTTCGGCAGGTTTTGGTAAAACACTCAATATTCTGTCCCAAAACAGTTTAGATACACTGTTTTGGGACAGAATATTGAGTAAATAGATAGCGAGTGACACGGGAGAAAACTTAAGTAAAGAACAAGCAGGCTGGTGGCAAAAGAAAAGGGTGGACTATGCCCAGCAGTGGACAAAATCGGGTTGTAGATGATGATGATTATGAAAGATCAGGTATCCTAGATTACATTCTGCATTGGGATGATTCTAGCCAGATGATGTACAGCGTCAGATGGAACTTTTTACTTGCATGCTTAGATGGAGTAGGCTTGCCCAGCCCCTTATACGTTTGAACGACGACCACGGTGGCCTAGTAGGCGAGTGCCTTTCTGAGACGCAAGGGGAAAGAATTATCAATTCTATGTGCATTATGTAGGTATGAGTATGTTTTCTCTTGTAACAACAAACAATGCTAACGATGTAGCTCCTTCCGTAACTCAAACTTTGTTGCCCCCATCCTGTGATTCAGGAATTTCAAGTATGTTTGCTCATACTCCAATTCCAAGGACATTGGGGTGTCACCCCACAGTACTCAACTCTTCGTCGTGTCACCGTCACTTTCTTGGTCAATATGTTCTCAGCGTAATGTACGATTCGCTACCGTTATATTCAAGAAATAATTGAAGACAGTCTTGGCTGGATTTATCTTATTGCTGTAATTTGGTAGCCATTGACTTTATGGAACAAAGCGATCCTTATAACTTTACGTAAGTAGGTACATACCTAAACTAAGCTCAAAACTAGGCTTCAAGCTTATGAACTGTAATTATACAAGACGAATCATACGTAGTATGTACACTATTTCGAAAGGTGCTTTTCCTATCAACAAAAAGAAAAGATATTTAAATATTATTATATTACTTCTTCTGAACTGTTTTTGCTCTTTTTATCATCTTTAATAACTAATAATAATTTAAGGTACAAGAAGTTAGACCTCAAGATGACTACCTAAAACAGATGAATAATTTTGTTTGCTGAATGGAGTTTGAACTGATTTGACACCAAAACAGCGAGATTTTTGCATAGTGTTTTTTCAACGAAAGTGTCGAATTTCCAAATGTATGCGTTTACTTTCACGACGCTACGCTATCTATTTTTTCATACTATACTGCATTACCATCCAGCGTGGCAATTCCGCGAGCGTCTTGGGGATGCTTCCATCTGGTAGTGATCTGGATCAATTAAGCTATCTATAGATCGTTTGTAACGGTCTTTAGATAGCTCAACTGATTCTTGTGTAGTTTGTAAATATTTATTTGTACTCGTTTTAATTTTCTTTCTATAAATAAAGCAACTTACAAACTATGAATATAGCTTAGATAATGGTAGTAGGTATATTATCTAAGGAATATAACTACGCTAGAAACAGCTGTGCTACCTCACTATTTTTAAAAGCGATCTATAAATAGCTTAACTGATCCAGATAACTACACTACACAACTCAACAAGACATTGGCTGCAAAGCTGCGATAAATGGCAATTATAATGCGTTGAGCCAGATATAAGCCAGCTCTCGGGTCACGTGTCGCTTCGTGTTCGAGGAAATAGATTTCCAGTGCTACACCGGAGTCCTCTTAATAATTTACAGTGTGATTTTACGATAAATCCACGCCTAACCTTTTTTTTTTATATAACTGAGGTGGCAAACAAGCATACGGCCCACCTGTTGGTAAGCGGTTACCGTAGCCTATGAGCGCTTGCAATACCAGAGGCATCACGCACGCGTTGTCGACCCTGAACCCCCTCCTAAAGAGCTCTGGCAACCTTACAGATCGCAGGAACACAACACTATTTGAAACAAATAATGTTATTTGGCTGCGATCTTCTGTAAAGCGGACCTCACTAAACTTTAAGTAATAAGTTATTAATGTATTTTTTCTTTGCTGGATTTTAAAGTGAAAGCAACACCTTATGGATAACATTAAATTTTAATGATACCCAAAACTAAATAATTGATATGAGACCACATCGAAGTTATTTCCTACAGCTACACCATCAAAATCGAACCAGCCGACTTCACGGAGTATTGGACGAAAATAGTCGCAGAATTGATATCCTCCTTTTTTGAAGTAGGTTAAAAAGGAGGGCAATTAAACCAAGAGAGGGACAGTAGAGAGAGACCAAACTTGCTCTCCGTAGTTTGCTAAGTACTTACATGAATCTAAGCGATTGCAGATTCAGTCGAAACCGCAGATGACTTTGCAGTTGCGGGGGCTAATAGCACCTACTGTACTGGCTGAACTGTTGGAATATTCTGTGTCCCCTAAAATCTAGAAGGGACGAAAGGAGCCTCTAAGAGGCACGCTTTCACTACGCTGATTCTTTCACCGACGGTCATAGGCTCTTTTCAGGGCCACAATACCTAAACCTTATCACTCGCCTAATGCTGGATGACCAAGAAAGAATCAGTGACAAGACAAGCAAGCAAAACCCTAAATATTAAAACCGACGGACACATACACAGTCCTGACCCCAAACTAGGATTCCCTGTGCCGTGGGTATCAGAAACTACGAGTACTTACAATTTTACCACGACACCAAGACCCGGAACAAATATTTGCAGATCATACAAACATTTGTCCTGCAGTGGGATTGAACCGGCACCCCTTGCGTCACAGACGGGCACTCAGCTGCGCCACTGAGGTCCAAGTAGTAGTTAAGTTCGTATGAGCTCTGGAGCTGAGGGCCAATTCTACTAATTTACGACGTTTAACGTCCTATTCAGTTCCAAATGTTCAGTTACGATCGCGGTTCGAATATTACCCAAAAAGAACCGTTACTGAAACAGCTGTTTTGGGGTCAAACCTAAATAAGTTCAAACGCAATATCCAGTAGAAGTTCGGGAATTTACTTGGATCAGATATGTGGGTAAACATGTTTGTAAGAAACTAGAGTAGGTACCTACCTATCTCTACCTCCCAAGCACGTATTCATAAAACTACGAGCTGGTATGTTGCCAGGATTAAAGACAAAGAACATTCCCATTATACATAATGAATGGGATAGGTACCCCGTGACTTCGTTCCCTGAAAGTTATTATACGAATTTTCGTAAAAACTTCAACTCGCCTAACACCCCAATAGGGGCTGAGTTAGACTAATGCATATATACAAAAGTACTCTGTGGACTAATGTAAAACGGCCGTGCGATATGCCATCAAAATTTTTCTAAAAAGTCTTTTAAATAAAGAACATTTTGATTTTGACATTTGAGGTTGTGCGATACAGTTCAATATTATCGTAAGCTCATAAACGTCAATCTTAAAATTGACTTTATTCAGTAGGGGTAAGGATCTTTTCGAAACGAATTTTTGTAAGATATATTAAGGATGGTACTGTGGTGGTTCTGGCTGAAGAATAGGCCCCTCTATTTCTACCCGTGGATGTCATAGGACGACTAAGGGGAAAAAGTAGGGGATGGGCAGCAGCGTTTCCTACTGTATCTGCGCTCGCTAGCCCGCGTGCCCAGCGTGGCGAGTATGGGCAACATGCATGTTGATTGTTAAGCAGGCTGCACAAGAACGGTCGCTTTGGTCGTATGGGAAGACCTGGGGATGTCCTATGGCTGAAATGAAGATGTTGATGATTTTAAGGATATATCGTGCCATTTAAACACGGTTTTATTGTAGATTGTTAGACAGTAAGCGCGATTTTTACCATGGTTCCGGAAAATTGTATCATGAACTGAATATTTCAGATAACTTTGCGTTTTAGACACATGTTCATACTTCATACTAAGAGATCATGAAGAGGACCACGGTCGATGTTTTGGTCGTCATTACTGCAAATACGGGGACGTGTAAAATCCTTTTGTCACGTTTTCAGCAATGTATAACAATATATAGAGTGCCGTTGTCAGCGTCGCCGGCCTCTGCCCTGAGCACGTGGAGACCGGAGAGGCGTAATTCAAAAGCTAATTTTGAAATTCCAGCGAGATACTACTTTTATCTCAATGAATATTTTAAAGGGGTTTTTAGTTTCTCTACGAAATACTAGACGCTGAAGTTTTTAGACGAGACGATGCTTTTATAAAGTATGACATGGCTATCATACTTCATACTTGCTATACAATCCTACTAATAATATAAATGCGAAAATTTGGATGGATGTTTGTTATTCAATCACGCCATAACGACTGATCGGATCTGGATGAAATTTGGCACAGAGATAGATTATAGTTTGGAATAGCACATAGGCTACTTTTTATCTCGTATGTACCACGCGAGCGAAGCTGAGGGCGAAAGTTAGTATATTATAAACGCGAAAGATTGTGAGTATGTCGAAATGTTTGGATATTTAGTTCAACACGCTGTAACGGCTCAAACCGATTTCGATGAAACTATGAATAATAAACTCTATTCTTTACGCTAGCACATAAGCTACTTTTCATACATTTTATACAACGCGAGCGAAGCCGCAGGCGCAAGCTAGTGGTTTATAATCTGATCGACCATTGATGTTGTTTGTTGTATTTAGGAAATAATATTATACAAGATACTTTATGAGATTTTATATATGTAGGCTCTTTTACGTACTTTCACTACTAAAGAAATATATCTGTCTAAAGTAAAGCTAATTATGTTATCTGTGGTAAAGCATAGCAACTATACAGGCTCTTAAGAGACCTAGTGCGAGGGAGCAGAGCTCAGCCAAGGTACATTATAATGTCTGGCCTCATAGCTCAGTTGGTAGTAACTCTGCCTTCTGCGCTAGAGGTCGCGGGTTCGATTCCCGCTCTGGACAAACATTTGTGTGATGAACACAGATGTTTGTTCTGTGTCTGGGTGTTAAATATTAATATATTATGTATATCAGTCTCTGGTACCCATAGTACAGGCTATGCCTAGTTTGGGATCAGTTGACCGTGTGGGATTTGTCCGGAATATTTATTTATTTATTTTATTTAATGTCTTGAATCTTTTTGTATCTTCTAGAAATAATAACAGACTATGTTTCAAACAGCCTGTATACGTTTAAATAAATATATTTATCTTTAAAAAAAAAACTTTTTATTTGGTCTGCCGGTCCGTCTTTGACTTTTTTTTGACTTTTTGTATGTACGTGTCTGCCGTTACGACAGATACGTAGGTACGTCGTCATAATTATGACGAACGTACGTAACGCGACCAACTAAGTCATTTATGCTAAAGTCACAACTTTTTCGCACAAAATGTACGTCTATCGCATCCATTAAAAGTGAAAACATTTCTCTGCTCATTAACTGACGCCCGAAATAGAATAACTAATGGCAAGGAATCCGAAAATGGTGTAACATTTTCAACGTTTCTTATTATTTAAGAGAGAGAATAATGTACTGTATTTTGGAATCCATGTATTATTCAGAGATAATACTAGATAGTAGCTTTACTTATGAATGCCTCGGGATCACCATGCTTAATGCTACGCTAGCCATAGGATAACAGGGTTATTTGTAAAATGCGCTTTAACTCACCCCAACTTATTTAGATTTCAATTATGATAACATAATTTTTTAGACCAAATACTAGTACGTTTTATGATGGAGACAATTTTTCACAAAAAGATTAACATTACATAACTTTTTCAAATTGGCAGAAATAAAAATTCTTATCTAATTGAATATGATCTGTGTCTGTAGATTTGCGCATTTGAAAAGTGTTCCTGTGTATAGGCCAAGAATGAAGATGTAGAGCGATTATTAGGAAAAAAACACTTTTATTACAAAATATAAACTCACAAATCGTGGTAAATATTCTGTTTTCAGTGAAAATTATGTTCCCTACTGATGTTTATCAATGTCCTGAGCTTTCGTAGCATGTACAAATTTATACAAGTCTGGCCAAAAACATGTTTGATGGAAAGCTTCTACCGCATTAGTAGCGAGATAACACCGAAATTACCAAGATTTGCTGAATGCCAAGTTTTAAAGTAGGTACAGATAAAGGAGAACTTAGAAAACCTTTCAGCCTCATTTGTATAAGCAACTTTTAAAGCACATATTTGAGTCCCAACTCCCCACATTGTCGACTTCGGAGTCTTTTGGAGAGGTTATTTGAAATTTTCCGACTGATCAATCCCGGAGATTGAAAGAGGAGCCACGGAATCCCCTCTTACGTTTAAAAAATTGGGATGATATCTCAGCTATCTTACCTAAGTACCTTTAACGTTTTCTCGTCGATATTTTTAATAACTTCCAAAAAGTATTTATTTACAGAAAGATAATTGAAAGTAATACAAGTATTTAAAACTATTTATAAAATACCTACTAATACACACGCCGTAACGGCTCAACAGCGGTTGAGCCGTTACGGCTAGATTGAGTGATTTCGTTGAAACTTGGAATCTAGAGAGATCTTTACCTATACCTTTGCACCTTTTTACTATCTTTGCATATAGGCTCCTTTTTATGTAGCTACCTTGCGAGTGAAAGCTACTAATAATTAAAGGAAAGGTACCGTTCTTAAAAAATATTGTTTATTTATTAAGAATAATTTAAAGGTCGGTATATCGAAACGGCTTATGTCGCAAAATTTCTTAAATTAAACATTATGATGGATAAGTATTTTTTTATGAAGCTTACCATGGCGTCTGTCAGCGCTATTTTACATGAATTAGAGCCATGAAAGTTGATGCTACGGGGCATTAGTTAGCCGAGAGGCGACCACAGCGACCACGTTATAGTAAGCAAAATCACAAACTTGGTTGCGTTGACTTAATATAAAAAGAGATAGGTTTACGTACGACAGTAATCCCAAAGGATTGTAGACATACTCACAGATCTCCAGGCGCTTCAATAGATATGCTATCCCGAAACTTATTCTACACCCAACTGACAATAAAGTTTGTTCTACGACTTTGGAAATTTAAAAATGTTCATTGAAAAAATCCTATGCTAAAATCAGCTTTGGGGTCAAATCATTTCAAACTCTATCATCGAATTACTTATAAAGATGATTTAATTAACAAAAACAGCCAATTGTTAAAGGGAAAAAATATTTGATTGTGTTTTTATTTCTGTGATATTTTATGAATCACCACCTTGCATCTGTCTATTTTAAGTTTATTTTATCCTGAACATCCTATAATCTCCGTTTCATCGTACCCAATAGATAAATATAGTAGAGAAAGTTTCGTTCCGAAATTACAATCTAGGTATACCTAATTAGTTGATGCCCACATTTTGCAGCAAAGTTAGTACGTTCCATACGTGACGGACGTTACAAGCCAGTCACTATTGGGAAACTAAGGCTACATAGAAAGCCTACGTGAGCTTGATAATCGTATTCACCACTAAATTACGGTCACAGAGGTAGGTACCTCATTGACGTCACGACTATCTTGTGAAGCCAAGTCTGTCCGTCTTTGATCATATTTTTCTCTTAAACAACTTGGATGAATAGGCGTTTTATATATGACTTCGTAGTTCCGGTAAGATTCTATATTACCGTATTACATAGTCTTTGATCATCATCATCATCATCATCAGCCTGTAGAAGTCCACTGCTGGACATAGGCCTCCCGCAAAGAGTTCCATGAAGAACGGTCTTGAGCCTTCTCCATCCACCGACTTCCCGCAACCTTCACAATGTCGTCGGTCCATCAGGTACGCCTTCCAACACTACGTCGCCCGGTTCGTGGTCGCCATTCGAGAACCTTTACTCCCCAACGGTTGTCGGTTCTGCGAGCTATATGGCCTGCCCGGTGCCACTTCAACTTGCTAATTCTGAGAGCTATGTCGGTGACCTTAGTTCTCGGATAGTCTTTGATATAACTTAGAATAGGTACGTTAAAGATGCGATTTTCAAAGTTTGTCTTCATTATACCTCTGACGATTATCGAACTACCAACGAACTGAGACCTAATCTTTCTATTCTATATCTTTTTTCGTTAGGTACTCTTTCCAAAGCTGCACTCTAAGCGAAATTATAAAAACAATCTAAAGACGTGGCGTCTCGTCTCGTGTGAAAAATGGCGCTTATTTAATAATGCCACATCTGCTGCCCGCTCTCTTGATATTGCGGGAAACTAATACAATTTATAGCCACAAATGTAGTATTTCTTTTATGGATCTTTTATTAGGTTTCTTATAAATGCCTTTGATATGTTCTGAGAAAGCTAAGACTTGACCAGCCATTCGTTTTGTTCTTGAGTAGATTATTGAATTCGTAAACGAATATTAGGCCCAAAACCCAGCTAATTCGCATATTCGGACAGAAAAAAAGATGTAGAACGGGCATAATAATATTACGCGATGAAAATAAAAATAAAATGGCCACGCGCGTTTAGGACCATGCACAGTGAAGGCTTCCGTAGTCAGTTCGGCTTTGTATCTCCGTGCACAATTTCAGCATGACAGAACTTACAATCTGGGAGTTAAGCGGTTGACAAGGTCGGACAGACAGACAGACGGACATGGCGAAACTATAAGGGAATTCTAAGTTGGACATTGGAACCCTAAAATGATGAATGATTTCTATTTATCGTGTATAATGCACCGCATGTGTTATTGGTGGAGCTTTAACGTTCTCACGTAAAATCTTATGAAACGATATCAAAATTAATAGGGTTTTCTTCGTAAGGTACTTACCAGATGTTATTTTTTATTCAATATTCAATAAAGTTGTACGGTAAAACAGCATCAGCTTGCTGCCATCATAATTTAATAAATTAATTCCGAAACGATAAGTCTCATCAATATTCCAGAATCATTTTTGCGTTTTCGGTTCGTCCACTTATTTGCATTTTATTTGATTTGATACCGGATTTTCCGGGTTGCGAATATTGTTTTATTGAATGGACATTGAAAAATGTATTACTTTAATATGGCAAACAAGCTTACGGCCCACCTGTTGGTAAGTGGTAACCGTAGCCTATGAACGCTTTGAATACCAGAGCTATCACGAACGCGTTGCGCATCCCAACCCCCCCCCCCCCCCCTTACTCACCTTGAAAAGCCTACCCTATTTTATTGAATTTGTAACTTATTAGTTATTATGTAATTTGTAATGTAATTAATATTGGTTTAAATCTTTGTATTTATAATGTTTGTATGACCGATGTCAGAATCTAGTGATCTGTACTCTAAACCTCACCATCTATCAATTTACCTAGGTTCACGAACAATAAATGTATTATGAATTATGAAAAGTCGCTAATTCATTTTATCTGAAATGAAATCCATGCTTTATTTACGTGTAGTTTAATGGATTTTAACCGATGATGGGAATATTTTCCATTATTACATGATTCCTTTGAAGCCGAATTTTCCTAGCTCGATGTTAAAAAGAAAATAACAATAGTTTTACTCTCGTACGACTTAACGGAGTAAATATGTGATTTGACGCCAAGACAGATTTATGTAATTGTGTTTTTCAATGTATAAAGTCGAATTGCCAAAAGTCGTAGATCAAACTTTATTGCCAATAAGATGTAGAATAAGCATATTCGGTATAGTATGCATATTATGAACCGCCTTGTATGTTTAATATTTGGTCCAAAAAAGGAATAAAACACGATTTTTCTAACCAAAGTTTCCCCACGGTACATACCTACGTCATGCCCTATCGTTTTTCTGCCGATATCGAGGGACGTATTACTCAAACCAAACAAACAACGCGTCCGAAAACGTTTAAACTACCATACACAAAGAAATGTTGATCTAGACATCAATCACAGCAAATAGGTACATTACTTTGTGTAAGTCTGACTCATCATCAGCCTGATGAAGTCCACTGCTGAACATAGGCCTCCCCCAATGAGTTCCATGACGAACGGTCTTGAGACTTTTCCATCCACCGACTTCCCGCAACCTTAGCAATGTCGTCGGTCCATCGGGTGGGGGGCCTTCCAACACTGCGTCGTCCGGTTCGTGGTCGCCACTCGAGAACCTTTGTTCCCCAACGGTTGAGTAGTACCCACCAATTTTCCTTGAATCCGTATGACTAGTTTTTTTTGGGACAATGAAAGTGTGTTGTTTATATTTGTACAAGCTTTATAGTAAGGCGATCAGATTTTAATATAATAGAAGAGTCCATACACTCATTGGCCGTGGTGGCCCCGGCTGAAGAATAGGCCCCTCCATATCTACCTATCCGCGGATGTCGTAAGAGGCGACTAAGGGAAAAAAGTCAGGGGATGGGCAGCAGCGTCCCTCATTTTAACAACGATAGCTCCAACTGCGCTCGCCAACCCACATGCCCAGCGTGGTGAGTATGGGCAAATCCCCCCACATGATAAGAAATTTGCTCTATGGGGGAGGCCATGTTCAGCAGTGGACGTCGTACGGCTGAAATGATGATACACTCATAGGCATTATTCTTATTTTTCACCGTATTTTATTATTGCGAGCCTGCAACGTCTCGATAAGTTAGAAACTTGCCCATATCACGCGACCAGCAGACGCTTTGCATGAACTTTTGTAACTAGTTGTACAAACATAATTTCACATAGTAAATCACAGCCTCACTAAAGCCTTTTTCTAAGCGTACAGTTCCGTAAGTTGGTGGTGCCGATTGAGTCATTGCATTAATTATCTGGACGGTTCATCGAATTGACTGTTGTTACGGATAGCTAATGTAAAAAGAGTTGGCCAGGCTAACCTCCGTATTATTAGGGTAGGCTCTCAGTAGGAGGAGGTAGGGCACAGCAAGATTTTCTCGTTCTGAATTGGAGCAGCTCGCCTGGGAGGTACCCCCGCCTTACAGAAGATCGCAGCCAAATAACATTATTTGTTTCAAATAGTGTTGTGTTCCTGCGGTGAGTAAGGTTGCCAGAGCTCTTTAGGGGGGAAGGGGGTTCGGGGTCGGCAACGCGTGCGTGATGCCTCTGGTATTGCAAGCGCTCATAGGCTACGGTAACCGCTTACCATCGGGTGGGCCGTAAGCTTGTTTGCCAACTCTGTTGTATAAAAAAAAAAAAGTAGTGTAAGTTTTCACTCCTACTCGCCCTGACAAAATTTGACCAGTTTCATTCTTTCACAATGACAAAAATACGAGCCTAAGCGTTGGAAAATCGGTTTTGTATTTTATTTATGAATAAACCATCTTATTCTGGATTGTAAAATGGAAACTACAAGTACACAAACTACAGAATTTGACTCATTGTGGAACGTGATTTCTGGCCAGGAGTCAACGAGCGAGTATCAAATATTTGTAGAGGTTTCCAAACACCCTAAGGCAGCCATCGTCATAGTTTGTAACAGACAAACAAGCTAGCCAAATAAAAGCTTTGTAATAATACAGAGTTTGTTCCCACAAAACTAACCTTGGCTTCTACGTAAATAATTTTTCACTCCACTCACACTGACATTATTAGCATAGAAATGGCTGTATAACTCGATTCTTTTTTTCTACTTAAAAAATCCACTTATGACGATAAAAGAACCTAAAGAGCCCCCTATTTTAAGGTCTTCCCCCAGGATATCTCAATTTCACTGAAAGAAACGCATTTAACATAGATAATGTTTGTGCTGTTAATTTTTCATTACATTCATTAGGTACATATAATTATATTTAATCTCTTTGTTCTGTAGTAAAGATCGTCTAATCTAAAACTGAACATCCCTCCACTAAACATTTGAGCGTTGGCGTTACACAAGCAAAACAGTGGAAGGGCGAATAATTGGAACATCATTAAGATTATTAATTCTGTTCCGTTCAGTTTTCTGTCTATATCTACCTATGTATTTATCTGTAACTATTAAAATTACTACTACTACAGAACCTAATCCATTATAATTAGGTACTTACTTTAACTAAAACAAAAAAATACTGAATTATTTATCAGTATTAGTCATAAATAATCCAGTGTGTCCCAAAATACCTAGTTACCTCAAATAGAGTAGCTATAAAACTCTTTCAAAAATCTTCGTATAATATATCGTTTCAGCACCAATTCCATTAGGTGGCGACGAAACAAAAGTGTAAACAGCACGAAATCTATAACATTTCTACTCTTAGGAAAACTTACAGCTAGTCAAAAGGATATAAAGTTTAAAGATATCGAGGGCCATTTAAAGGTTTTCACAAATATTTTACAGAGTAGGTATATCATAAGGGTAAGTAGACAAACAAATGCTAGAATAAAGTACATTCCTCTGGTTTTATTTTAGCCACTTTACAGATTACCGGCGGAGGTAGAGTCAGATGTCAGTAAGCAATGGTCTGAATTCTGGTGTCCTAATGCCCCATCCAGACTCTCCACGAGGCTACACGAGGGAACGCGAGTGCGAGAGTGAGGACGGTGCGCTCGTGTCCCCTCGTCTTCCCTCGCCTCGCCTGTATCAATCTGTCAGCGATTAACTATAATTATGATACTCGACAACAGAATACTAGAATAATATTACCTACATTTTAATAAAACCGATAAAAATTGGATGGTGAACAAGAAGCAGAATTTTCGTTTCGTATTTTTCTGCAGCAATCATTAGATTCCAAATTAGCTAAGTGGTTCCGATCCATCACTTCTGACGGAACAAGCAAAAACTTTTACCGCTGTAACACAATTTCAACCGTGAACAAAGAATAACCTGACTTATAGAAAGAGTTTAGAAAGTTCAATAAAAATTCTGCGTGTTTCATAAAATGTTATGAAGATAAGTCTATCAAACTCTCCCCTCAGTCATTCCTGCCATATGTGGCGTAAAAACACTGTGAAAACACCCACCGTTTTCTGAACTGCAAAAATATTCATTGGTGCTATTGTGGTCTACTCTCATCCCTTTTCATTAGGCTTCTATCGAGGGTTTGTGAACTTGACTTGGAAAGCGGTCAGGTAAACAAAATGTCAAAAGAACTTTAACTTAAGCCGGGCTTTTAGATTATACTTTTATTCGATCATTTCTACCGAAAGATAGATTTTTAATAGGTACTCGTAGTGAGTGACTTTCCAGAATCCGATTATCAAAAAGTTCAGTTTTGTTTGGTCATCTGTACCGCCCATCTTTAACATTTTTTAGTCCCCACATTAACGATCACTGCTAAAGTTGACTTATTTATTATTTATTTATTTATTTACGAAAAGTTACACTATTTTTACAGGAGCACTATTTTTACTTCATCATCAGCAGTCTGAGAGGTCTACTGCTCGACATCCGCCCTTAAGAGTGCCATATTGAACGGTATTGAGCCTTCTTTATCCACCGACTATCCGCGCCCTTTGAAATGTCATCAATCCATGGGATGGGGCCTTTCTACACTTCCTAAAGTTGACATAGGAATTATAGTGAATTCAACGCAAAATTGGTTTGGAAGCGGCACACTGATTTGAAGTACAATTGGAATCATCAGTGCATTACACATTATGCTGATAAGTAGGTACATAAATTATCGCGAATAGCCAGCCACAATAATAATGATAATCTTTATTTCTCTTTAGACATATCACATCCGTGCACTTAGATTCGTCAGACAAACATGATATAACTATAAATATAGCATGCAAATCACGTACCCGTCGTGAATAATTATACAAATAAGATCCAAATTAAAGATATGAAATAATAAGAAAGAAAACGCCAGAATACTGCACCGAAATATGTGTTTTCCGGCCCTCTGCTTTTCATATCAAACGAGACAAACAGCGGCTGAAATGAGCTGAAACCATGCGCTTACTCGTATTTTCTATTAACTATTATGAAGCGCCTACTAACTGATTGAGCCGATTGTTGATGACACTCACACACATCCAGGCGCGTTTAGCACTCCGCAGATCCGCCCAATGAATTGAGATTTGGCGCCGCGTGTTCCCGTCACGGTTGGTTATTAATTAGGGTTCCGCAAAAAGGTGTCGAGGTCCAGTGGCTGTGACGCAGGCTCCTGCGGCAATGCCAGTATCCGTTCGGAGGCTGGAACGGTTGCCCGCGCCGACCCCCCGCCCGATCTCAGGATAAACGCGCTCTCGACCTGACAGATATTTGAATTTAGAAATGGCATTCATACTTTTTATTTAGTGTTGTATAAAAAGTGCCAGTGTTTCAATATTTGACCTCGAATTTTGCCAGTATGTAGAGGAGTTTGGAATATTGGGTATGTGTAGAGTTAATTCTAAATTAATTGCTGCCGTTGGGTGGTGCTAGCTTTGGCGGTATGTTTGTTTAAACCGTTTAATCGTTTGAGGATTGCTCTATTTTGGATTCACATTTAGTAGTTTACTATTTAATAGGATACGTGCGGTTTAGAAAGAATGCATTTAATAAAATTGTGTAGTTTGAAGGTATTTTAGTTTTCATGTAACAAAAACAAACGAGTTATTATATTGATATTATTTACCTATAGCTCTGTCTGGGTTAATCTGATTGTAACATAAAAAAATACGTAGCTATTACTTGTATCTCATATATTTATTTACAATGTAAATATACATAGATTCCCATTTAAATTATCCTATTTGTCACCAGTAATAATCGATCTTGCAAGACTGCAGCCTTAAACATCTAAATCCATCCAGTCGTTGGATGCAACGCGGTAATAAAGATGATTTTTACCATTTTACATAAATCCAACCCTACTTCGTGGGTTGTATATAAATACAAAAATACGCACTCGGTCAGCCAGGTGACAAATAAGGGTGTGAATATATTAAATGGGTTAATAGATAAATGGAAATTTTCAGTGAAAATATCACAGCACTCGCGGTTAGGATACCACTTAATTAACTGATAACGATACAAAATATTTCGATGCCTAATGGTATTTGGAATTTTAACCAATAAGCGAGGTTTATACTCTCATTTCAAAATGATCAAGCATACTTTAGAATTGTTTGTACACTATCTGATATTACTAGCTGTTGGTAACCACGCAGTTTCACTCTTGTGGAGGCTTACGGCTACCGGTTTGTAAGTGGTTACCGTAGCCTATAAATGCAATACCAGTGGCATCACGCGTTGCCGACCCCGAACCCCTCCTTCCTTTAAAGAGCTCTGGCAACCTTACTCACCGCAGGAACACAACAGTATTTGAAACAAATAATGTTATTTGGCTGCGAATTTGATTCTGCAAGGTGAAGGTACCTCTCCAGGCGGGCTGCTCCAATTTAGAGCAAAAAATCTCGCTGTGCCTCGCGTAAAGGTACGGTACGTAGATAAGGTAAACGGGTATATTTGCAGTAGGTACCTACAGTTTTAGGCTCTCCTACTTAAGAAAACATAGTTGTGTCTGTTTATGGGAAAATAACTTTATTTTGTATTTGTTTCACACGGTCAACTGATCCCAAACTAGGCATAGCCTGTAATATGAGTACCAGAGACTGATATACATAATAGATACATATTTAACACCCAGACACAAAAAAAACCTCTGTGTTAATCACACAAATGTTTGTCCAGTGCGGGGATCGAACCCGCGACCTCTAGCGCAGAAGGCAGAGTTACTACCACCTGAGCTATGAGGCCAGTCAATCACATAATTCAAGTAGACTTTATTTATTCACCTAAAAAAACTTTAACAAACACAATAATATAAAAAAACAAATGACAAATTAACCTAAATTCATTCTAGGAATGAACTCTTTTTCTACGAGTACAAGTAGAAAATAGAGCTCAGATCACCAAAAATAGGCAGTATGCCCAAAAGGCTGCTACCTTCGTTGGATAGCTATTACTGATCCTTTGTCCGAGGTAAGCACCAGCCCTTTGGTCATTGGTCTCATCCACCAGTGTAATAAGTTAAAAGAAATACATATTATACGCAATAGCTTTAAAAGTAAAGTATAGTAAAGTGTCATTTATTGCTTGAAATACATGTAGGTACAGGTGTTTATAAGTCTATAATTATGTGAGTCAATGTATTCCTACCGATTTTTCGATGTGCAATAATAATATTTTTGTACAAATAATAATAATTAAAATAAACTTAATAAAATAAAAATTAAACATGAAACTAATTGGATAAAAACAACTTAAAAATAGCGAATGTCAAGACAAAAAATCTTTGTCAGTTAAGAAATCATTTATAGAATAATAACATTTACTTGAAAGAATCATTTTTATTTTTCTCTGAAACTCCATATTCGGCTTTATAGCTTTTCTGTGCAATAATAACAATGTGGAAAATAAAGTGAAAGAAGATTCATGTCGTAGGTATAAGTCGTGCCTTCACAGACTCTTGGAAGCAAGGACGTAAAATTAACTTCTTTCATTTTGCGAGAATGCGGCTAAAGCTGCCACTCCCCAATAAGGCGTCTTATTTATCTTCTCAAGATACTATAAAATGTTCCTAAGGATCTCCATATTCGCTGATATAATAAGACCCAAAAGTACTAAGAATTATTGTGTTACAGAATTACATGATATAAATGCGAAAGTTTGTGAGGATGTTTGGATGTTTGTGGTCAATCACGCCGTAACGGCTCAAATGATTTACGTAATCTCGGAATAGCTAACAGTTATTTTTAGTCAAAAAAGCATATACTTTTTATCTTTTATACTTAGATAAGATAACGTTTATTGAAATATACAATTTGTACAGAATTTCTTAGTAGGTAGGTAGGATTTAACACATTTAGGTCTGTAGGTTTATCTGCAGTTATTTGTAGGCAAAGGTAAGTACGAACATAGCTACGAGATTAGACATTAATCAAATGACATTTTCGTTCCGTTACACGTACTTTGATGCATATTTATACTTCACTTTATAGTTCTGTTCTATTTCCACCATGGCTGTTTGAATTTCTGCGTAAAACGGATCGAAAATTAAAAATAAATCAAAATGTAAATGAGAAAATTTGAGTACAGATTTGAGACTCGATTCAGCTGAGAGTAGTTTAAGTACCGTTCTTGAATAAAAGCTATGTTTGAGAAGAGATTCAATACTTAAGTAGAGTTCAGCTGATCTGTGATTAAATCTAAGTTTGAGTCGTGTCTCTGAATACGAGCCTAACAGACCATAGTTCTATAGAATAAATAGCTGGACACCTAAATATATATTTGAGCATCTCTGAAAACAGAAAAATCTCTTTCATAATATTTTTGGCGTCATTATAGTCTATACCATCGCATAGAATCCATTAGTCACGCAATACCACACTTAATGATCGGAATAAAACCAAGGAATAAGCTAAGAAAGAGCAGATGGGTTCAGTAAAAATATATTATAATGGAGGCATATTAGCCTAATGCGACTAGTCGTCAATCTGCGCACGGGCTTAACTAAACCTTGATACAGAGCATTCAGACTACTTCCATCATTGGTTCTCAAAATATTTAAAATTATTGAGGATATCCTTTGTCCATTAAATAATATCACAAACCAAAATAAACCTGAAAACGTTATTACCATAATCTACGCTCGTAGAGGCTCTACGAGGTCTACGAGGCTACGAGTGTTGTAGCACGGCAGAATACATTAACAGGATTATCAACTTGAGACAGTGACTAAAAGGGATGTTTTGACACATATTTATTTATGACCTGAAAAGGTTTCCAGTGGACATGATTTTGGACATTGTACTGCAACATGATGGGATCGGTCGGTCCGTCGGATACCGCGCGAGCAAAGCCGCGGGCCGCCACTAGTATTAAATAAAGCCTCGATAAAATGGCAGCTATTATAAGGCCCTTTATTTTTTACCTTCACTTCAAATAGATTGTCAACATTGCACTGATTATAATTTCAACTTCAGAGTACAAAACACGAAATCAGTATTTCAGAATATTTAATAAAAACAAAACAAAAACTCTTGTAACAGTTACTTGCACAAGTTGGTCCCTACCGTCGTGTAACGAATGGATTAAGTTGAAGTGCCCTTGGCTGCGATCAACTGTGCCCTGATAAGGGAGAGTTCGTTAAGCTTTTCTTTTCCAAGAAGCGGCGTCCGTTACTGTAACGGCCGTAATGACAATGATAACAGAAGATTATTAAGGCCATGTTAGCTTAGTGGGAGGTTCCGCGACCCAACTTGTGCGGTACCGATGCGGCCCGGAGCAGGCCCATGTTCAGCAGTGGACATCCTATGACTGAAATTATGATCAACCTTATTGGACCTGCGGCTTCGATGTCGTGGAACTAGATAAAAAGTAGCCGCTATTCTAGGTAAAGTATCTGTTCCAAGTTTTATCGAAATCGGTTGAGTCATTACTGCGTGAGTGAACCACAAACATCCAAACATAGTCGCAAACTATACTTTTTAATGAGTTAAAATATATACTTTTCCTGCATCTCCGCTAAATTAAGTCCGTCATAATTGCGGCTCCCGTATCTTAGGAAACAAACTTAGAGTAGATAGGGATATAAACTTACGGACACAGATTAGTACAGTTTTACACAGCGTAGTGCTAATGTAACGATTTATATAGATTGAATTAAAACAATCCGAAAAATCATCGACTTCTGAGTTTGACTGTACCATGACTAAGACATTCTCATTCTGCCAACTACACCAAGGGGTTTCTGATTTCAAAATGTTAGTGTTTTCGATTGTTGGAGTAATTGAATCGTCCGTTTGAAAGGACTAGACTATATAAGTAATAGTAAATTTTCTTGGTTCGTTCAAGGCCAGCTTTAGTGAATAAGTTTTAGGCCTTAGATTTCCATCGTGGATTAACGACTATAGCCGGAACTGACTCTAGCGTTCCCTGTGATTCGTGGAAGGTCTCATTTATTTAGTGACGAGCTGCAGGTTGCTTAACATAGCTGATCTATTAATAACGACAAAGCAAGCTAATTCAAAGTACTATTCATGATAAATACATATCTACAAAGTATTTTTATTAAATCTACTCGAGTTCATCATCATCATCTCCCTGCCCTTATCCCACTTCATGTAGGGCACACCATGTTTTTCTCTTCCACTCACATCTATCAGCCGTCATATAAGTATTCACTCCTTTCCTACTCATGTCTATACATCTTTTCTTTGATAAAAGGCCTAAAACTAACCTCCCTAATGGCATTTAAATCTACAGAGCTTAGGAGCTTACGAATGGTACACCTTGTTCGAATAACAGAGGCATAATTTAAACCCTTCAAATATTCCCTCTGCCTTCGTCCATGATGCTCATCAATGTTTCATCGTTCCATTTCGCTCGAAACGGGCTCGAACATGTTATCGATGTTATGTCAAAACAAATTCAAAAGGCAATCAATATACAGGGTTATTTTTAAAATGCACAAACTCACTCCAACTGATTTTTATTGCAATAAATTTAATTATCACAAAAAAAATGTTTTAGGTACTGAATATGGATATTCTGATTTCAGCCGAATATGCGATAAAAAGGCTTGGTTTTCACTAAAATTATGATAACATCGTTTTGAACCGCATTTTTTTTTATTATACGGAACGAATATTTGCAGATCATGCAAACATTTGTCCCGCGGTAATCGAACCAGCACCCCTTGCATCTCAGACGTGCACGCTCCCGCTCGCCACCGAGGTCGTCAAAGTCGAGTATATTTTATGCACCTAATTCGTGTTATGACGTTATTATATATAGATTCTGATAATGAGGAAATCCGTAGAAGAACGAAGGTCACCGACATAGCTCTCAGAATTAGCAAGTTGAAGTGGCAGTGGGCAGGCCATATAGCTCGCAGAACCGACAACCGTTGGGGAGTAAAGGTTCTCGAATGGCGACCACGAACCGGGCGACGCAGTGTTGGAAGGCCCCCCACCCGATGGACCGACGACATTGTGAAGGTTGCGGGAGGTCGGTGGATGGAGAAGGCTCAAGACCGTTCGTCATGGAACTCTTTGGGGGAGGCCTATGTCCAGCAGTGGACTTCTACAGGCTGATGATGATGATGATATAGATTCTAGTGGAATCACGCGCGACTTCTCTCGCGTTATATTATTTTCTTACAAACTCCAACCTCCGCAGGACTTTCGAGGTTGTGAAAAGACAATGAAAAGTAGCCTAGGAATGGCTTAGGCTTTGCGTTAGTTATAAGTTAGTCGCAACAGTTTATAAACTAGTAAGCTATTTCTACAAGGTGATTAATAATAATGAAAGGGGCTTATTCTACAACCAAGTAAGGATTCGTAAGGATAATTTTGTAATAAATTTCAAACCTAAATATCGCACCTCCTCAGTATTGTTGTGTCAGTGTTCGACTTTACAGAAAAGACGTAAAGTTTAAAGCGAGTCAAAATAACTTTTTCTCAGAAACCTAACGAATCAGAAGTTATGTTGGCCGTCCAGTCGAGTAGAACTTTAGACCACAGTCATATAGAAAGCAGGCACACATTCTTCTATTCCATAAATAAGTTTGCTGGTTTGTGCCGGTTAAGTTATAACGATAGGCCACCGGCGCCGTACGTAACAGACACTCACATTTCATATTCCTTGGAGTATTGCGGTGGTGTCATGCTCAAAATGAAGCAATTTCTGGCGGCCGTTTATGAGCACTCAGAAAATAAGGGCGAGACAAGTGTCTGCAACCTGCTTTGCACGTTATAGCGGTCTAATGGTGGTCTCTAGCCGTGCCTGATCTTTACGGCCCAATTAAACGATCAGGCGACCTATCTGATCTTGAATGTCTTCGAATAGCCCTTGTTTGTCTGCCAGATCAACTTTGGTGATAAAAGCAATTTGATAAGGAGGAAAAAACAAACTGGTATGGACGGGATCAGCTTCCTTATTGTGTTACTGAACTGATCGGCATCAAGTGTCGAATTCCGACTGTGGACTGCCCAAAGACGATGAGAATTTCACAGCTGCAGCCGATTAAGATTTATTGGTTTAGTTTCAGGGTAAGGGTAAAGTCTTTTCATGAGAGACGAAAATTATAGGAACACAAATCCATTCTTCGATCCGTTCCATAAATATAAAGCTTTGTGTGCTTTACTAGTTACCGATTATTAGTTATTCGTTTGACATCAGCTCATAAAAGTATAGTAAATCAATTCAGTATTGTAATCAAAAGAAGGCGAATGCGACCTACAGGCAGTACTTTTGCGATTAGTAAACATAATTTAGGCAAATAATTAAAGTACCCGTTTGAGCACCCGGTCTGTTCAAAATAGATAAATTAGCTATTAATAAACACAAGTTTGAATCCTAAAAGTTATGGGTTGTGGTATTGCGTAAAGTGTGGTATTGCCAACCAACAAAGCAAGTTTATTGGCACTGAACAGCAACGCTTCGGGCGGCGAGAAAATTGTCTTGCAGATGGGAAGCTTATATATTTTAGATGGTCGTAAGTTTTAAAAGCTACCAGATAAAAAAGTGAGCTCATATGATGTGCTAAACTCTGTTGATGGAGTTTTAAGGCCGCCCAAAGGCCTCCGTGATGAATTTTCGTCTTTAATATCTGGGACTGACATGGATGTGTGCTTTTGCGCAGCGACCGTTTATTATTCTGTAATCGAACTGGTAATTGACATTCGCTTTTGTCAATTTCCCATTGCATATTGTGGTAAGTATATGGTGTACCTACCTTTGACGTTGCCTGGCGTAGACCGTTGCTCAGTGTTAATTTGAGACAATATCCTGTTGGGTTCATGAGAAGCAGACGCCATCTTCATAGAAAAAGCCCTTTTTGGGATAGTATACATATGAAGAATCACCGTGTATATGTACCTAAAGTAGCACTGCAAATTTGCAAAAATCTAATTTTACGCGCACCTCCTGTTACAGTCTCATTTAACATAACATTTAGATATGAAATCTTCAGGCTAACTGCCTCAGGGACAGATTGCGTGGCCGATACGGCAGGCCTTTTTGCGTTACGATGTATCGCTCGCCTACATCATTTGGAGTGGGATCATTTTGTACTCAGCTTTTCCGTATTTCTATTTACAAAATTAGGGACATATGAAGTACCTAGAGCTGCTGCTAGCGATACATTCGTAATATGGAATGAATTTATTTGATTTCGGTTTTGTTCAGTTTGTTATGATTTTTACCTCTGCAAATCCCTCGAAAATACTTTGGGAGAGTAATTGTTACAAATTTGAAAGGCGCAAATGATGTAAATATTTATTTTCAAATAACCAAACCTTAGATTTTAGTTCTGATTATGGTATTGTAAGGTACTACTACTAAAGTAAACAGATAGATTTATATGACAATGAATCCATTCATAAAAAATTGGTTATTCATCACACTTTATTTTTTTAATATCACTGCATTTACTTTTATTTTCATTATTGGTACATTTAGGTAGAATTAAGGTACAATCGACCCACGTTAATTTCATAACTACTGATTCGCAACAACACACCCGCCATTCTAATCCACACATTTATTGAGGCCCGAGGCGGCTTTGTTTCTTTATCTCTGACTGACCGTATCGCTCACAGCATCGCCATCGCTAACGGCATCACGTTTCGTAGTTCGGGGTGGCGTAGGTACTACGAAACGCGGTAAAGCGAAAAAACAGACTATCGAAACAGATCGTATCGTGGCAATCGTAGCAATCCTGATGCCGAACTTCTCGTACGTTTAGTGATTAGTTAATAAAAATACTTAAAAAAGGTAATTTGAGAAAGTGAGGGATTTAAAAATAAATTGCTAATTAATATATTTTTTTTTCGCTAAAGTTCTTTCTTTTTGTTGATACCCCCTGACCTCCTTTCGGGATGGTATACATGTTATGAACCACCTTGTAGTTTAAGTTTCCTGATAAATCAATGTCTACTAAAGTTAATGTTGAATGGCGACTTTTAAGAACATCAATTAATTAACATGAGTAGAAATGTATTTTCTGATTCTTTTTAAGTCATATCACAAAATGAGACACAAGTGGAGCGCAAGGCATGTTCTTTGCTATTCATACACCAGTAGGCTTAGTACACGAGTAGGCTTAGATACATACCACACGACACGTCGCCTGACACGCCAGATACGCCGTCATGTGAGAATAGAAATGTGGCATTATGCAACCACAGAGGGTACAGACGTTAAAACAACCTTATTACACTTTCATCCGGCACCGCGCGTGTCAAACGAAGCATCAGGCACGTCTCATCACGATTTTCCTTTGAATTTTTCACGCACATTATATGGACTTTTATGGTTTCGGAGGATTCTCGTAAATTCAAAGCGTGTGAATTCTGAGTTGTAAAGCCTTAAAGTCACGACGACATTCGTTGTAGGCGGGGTGCGGTGCGGTTGCATAATCCACACCAACAGTCTACCCGCGACAGTCATTCATCACTCATCATTTATCTGGGTCTTGTGGTACCATGGTACTCGTAGTTTCTGATAGCCACGATACAGGGAACTCTAGTGTGGGGTCAGGACTACTGTTCGGTGTTATTATTCTTATTGTTATCGGGTTATTTTGCGAGACATTATTATAGAGATACCAATAGAAATGTTCTAACTCAAATTTGTGTGTAATGTGGATTCAAATTGGTTCAAGTACGACATATATACATCTAGACTATAAACTATAAGAAAACCTATACTAACCGATGTGAATCCTAGATTACTGGAATAAATAAATAACTCATAAAATTGTTTTAGTTCTAGCATTGTGCAGTGTGTACGTAAATAGGAATTTTAGGACAACAAAAACAGAGGCGCACGGAATGAACGAACTTCAAGTATTGTTCTTGTTTCCGTTTGGTAAACTTTCTTTAAACTGTTTGTTAATATTGCGTAACTGCACTTTGCGTAACTCGTTCAATTTCGGGTTATTTATAGAGTTTTAAAAGCAATCGTAGTCTGGCGATTCGTATTTGTTCACGCTGCGAAATGAAAGCGTGCTGAAATTAAAACTTCATTTCGTATACCAGTATCCGTGTTTTAGATATACATATACGTACAACCCAGAAACAATTTAATGAGTTTATTGCATACCTAAAATTTAATACAAAGTCATCAAGCGATATCACAGAGAGCACCTATCTAGAACGTCACGATTCAGACCGTCTTCTCGTCCTGCAAAATGGTTTTTTTTTGTAACTACTTTTTATTAAAGCTTTTTAGAACAATATCCTAATAATATTATAAATGCGAAAGTTTGTGAGGATGTTTGTTGTTCAATCACGCCGTAACGGCTTAACCGATTTCGTTGAAACTTGGTTTTTTTTTTTTTTACCTAGCTTTTTTTCATAATAGGCTACATTTTATGTAGGTGCTACGAGAGCGAAGCCGCGTAAGAAAGCTAGTACATAATATACAATGGAGTATTAGTCGCTCTACGGAGCATCATTTTGTGGGGCAACGCTTTATCGCCAGTGAAATCGAGGGCCAAATTACGAAGTTACTCTCCTAGTGGAGGCTTTTGTCCGTTGTGGTTTGGCTACTGCCAGCCGTAGAGGCAATAGTTATTGGCCTTTACAGCTTTTAGGAGCCAAATGATGAATAAACATTTATTTTCTCAAAGTCGGTCTACCTCATGCCTAAATCATCGTGCAAAACCTTCATGCTACTCTACTTAAGATTTTTGTTTGTGTTTTTATTGTTTTACCGTTGAGTTTTTTATTACCTTTTCCACCTTCTTGTAAAACTCTCGAGTCAAATATTTTATTCAAAACATACTACACAATGTCGTAAAATCCCGTTTCTTCGATACAAAGTTGAAAATGTTCAAAACAACACATTATCTTGTCGTATTAAATTCGCGTTAAATAAAAGCGAGGGTGCATAATCTCCATACTTTACCCTAAAAAAACATTTGAACAAAGTGAACATCATGTAAATAAACTGATCACATACATCACGGGTCCTACAGCTTTATTAAAGAGTGTATTCCACACCATTCGTTTCGGTAAGAAGGATAAATAAATGTTTACATCACACCAGTTATCTTTTCTACTTATCTTTAATCTAAGCCTTCTATTCTATAGCCTCGGTTCATAGCCTTGATCCCTAATGTTCTGACATGCCATAAGATTACACTAAGTATCTTTGTATGAAACAGTTTTATGCGAATAGTTTTGTTTGTTTTTCACGCCTTGCAATAAAGCGATTCATCCTCCTTGTAAACTCATTCTATATTCTATTCTTGGTTTCCAAAGTGCCATAAGCAAGAATTTAATTACAAAAGTTCTTCTCGATAGCAACGCTACGTATCATGCTACGCCGTGCTACGCGCTCGTAGCAAGGCAACGCCGGCGTGTTTCGTCGCAGTACCGCGTAAAAACAGTAAGCCGAGAGATTGGCGAGGTATAAGCCTTTCATCACCTGCGAATCGATTTATCGTTCGTTGCTGAATGGAGGCCGTGATTTTATTTCTACGTTCGGTGGGATATTGGCTCGCCTGTTTGTTCCGAATCCGCGATTGTTTTCCGTTGATAATATGGGTATGATTGGTTCAAGAGATCAGCAGACTTTTCCTTATTTCAAAACATTTCTGTAGGTATCTCAGTATTTTCGTAAGGCCCATAATCCATTTAAGCTAAGCGGGAATGCGAAGTATTCAATCGAATAGAATCGCTTGTAGCTGACGTAATGTCAATATTGTTGTACTCACTTGATACACAAAAAACCTTATAATATACATACAATTTCACAAGGCCTTCGTTATCAGATATGCGTGTAAGCTAACGCATTACACCCCAAGTTATCCGTAGAATTATAGCCAATACGCAATAAATTCAGCCTGGTTGACTGTTGCAAAACAGCCATATCACTTCACAAATTCATACAAAAGTTTCACACAAATACACCACCCTCCTTGCTTGACGAATAATCATAAAACAAGTACAAGAGCTTTGCTTAAGCTATCTGGTAAAAGCTGCCAATAATGTTGAAAGTTCCCTGTATGCTCTACATGTTATACTACATACATAGCTATCTCGCCATAACACAGTTTTAAACTAGCATGTGAGGTCTGATCACAAGTGTCTGATACATAGTGTTTTTGCTGATTTTCGTTTTATTATAGGCATTCATATGACGTATGAAAAAAAAAATAAAAAAAAAAAACCAAATCTTTTAATTCTCATTACAAGGTAAACAAATAAATTGGGTTGGGAACTCTTCTGTTAAGTTGTAATAACCTGTGTTAGAAGAGTCCCCTCTTTTCTGTGGTCTGTAAATGCACTTATAAAATGAACAATGTTATTAACTAGGTAAAGTAATAGTAGTAGGTAGGTATCTAATTATGTAAATAGGTCTAATGAGGTATATATATATATATATCTAATGAGGTATACATCGATTATAAGTAAATATATCAATATAATATAACATAATAAAAGTGGGTAGGCAAGGTAGCCACTCAGTAGGAAAAAAACAATTTAAGGTATAGGCGCATACTGATTAATATGAGTTGGGTTTTTTTACTAATGAAAAGTTAGGGTAAGTATAACTAGGAATTACAATAGAAAAATTTTATGCTTGAGTATATGAGGTAGGTAAAACTATTTCTTATTTTAGGATTTTTAGGAACATAAAGACGATGGTCAGAAAAATGGTATTCAACTCGAACAGAAGAGGCTTTTAATGCTGGGGTTGCATTGTCGGGGTTTTGCGAAGCATTGTCAGGGCTAGGCTATATAACTATTCGCGTTGTGTGACATGTTTCGTCACACGAAAGACAGATGCATAGCGCGAATATACGCCGTATCTCGTTAATGTGGCTCTATCAAAACTGGTTTTCTATTATCTCCGATCTTAGAATAACCAAGTCCAAGGAATTAAACTAGCTGACGTATAAAGAGCTGTCGGTATCCAAGTAAACTCTGAAACATGTGACGGCAGTACAAACAGGTAGAGTTACGGTTCGTAAATCATAGTAGGTAAGTTTGCTTGTTAGTGCCTTGTCGTAACACCAATGTCTATTTTGAACCTTATTCCTTTGTTATAGGATGTGAAAGTGAAGCAGCATATTCGACTAAACTTTCTTGTTAAGGCGGGACCAACAAAGTCCCCGACGCATTTAACTGTTGTCAACTCTAGTGCAAATTCAATATAGTTGAATATTTCATGATGTGAGTGGCGAGTGACACAGTGAAAAGCTGTTAAAAGAGACGTTTCATCAATATATGGAGCCTGGGCCTGCACTGTGTATACTACTCTAAAATATGGCTAAGCAATAAAGTCAACGTATTTAATTGATTATTTTATTTAAATTGACTTCGTTCTAAGGTAAATTAAGATTTTCTTCGACAAAGAGAGCAACACACAGCGCTACAAAAATATGACGGATGGACGTGCGGGAAATGTCATTTTGACAACCTACATTTATCTGACAAAACAAAAACATCAGATCAGACAACATGACATGAAAAATATGTCAATGTCATGTCAAACGCCAATTACAAACCAACATGGCGGCCTTCAAATAGTGTTCACATAGTAAAAAACTTACCAGAAGAACTATTCTTGTACCATGGCATTTGTCTTCAAATTAATGAAATTGTATTTTTCTTGTAATCTCCTATTTTTCCCTAATTTTTTTATGTAGTGTACATGGAAAAGGCCCAGAATGAAATGACTCCTTTAGGGGCATTTTACTTTAAATTCAAAAGCTGATCAGAAAATCTAGACGTTTACTTTTTGCCTCAGCATAATAATAAATAGCTAATAATAAAACAACAAAATAATATTGAGTTAATAAAAAGCATGAAATATTTTTGTATGGTGATGCAGATGTTTATTTTACTTATTGATCGGAAGTCGAGGTACCTTCCATTAGGCCAACGCGGCTTAGTTTAGTTTAGTTCATAGAGGTTCCAGACAAATATTCAGTTATTATGATAACATAATTTTAATACCTACTTCAAACTAAACAGATTTTGCCAAGCATATTTTTTATTGTACCATGTTGGATCTTGTTCGCTCCTTAAGTACCTTATGTTGTAAAACTTGGTAACTGCAGTTTGTCGGTCGTTACGCGTTTTGGGAATAGATGGTAAGATTTATACTGAGATCTTTTTAAGAATCTGAGTGTATTATGTAAAAAGAGTGATTAGTAACCAAATAAGATCCTGTAAACAACAGAGATGAGATGAGAGTTTTGTAAAATCAACCTTATTGTGTTGCTATAATGATTCAATCAGCCATAAGCGATTTTTCATCAACCCATCGTTTAGCCAACATCATGACACCATGACTAACTTCATGTCCCCTGTGCCCTACCAGCTGTACCCAGGGGGACCTGATTCAAGCTACCGATGCCGGAATTAAAGTGGCCTCCTACTGGGCCAAACACATTTAACTTTAGTTAAAATTTTATAGGGTAGAATATAGGTTGAGAAGAAAGGTTGAAACACTGATACGATAGAAGAAGAAGCCAACATCAGCTCAGCTATGCATATGCGGTGTACATCGGCAGTCATCGTACGAAACTACGTCCACGTGACTGATAAAAGTGACGGCCAGTCATGTAAAAGCTATTCACGTGACTGACACAGGTGTCACCTGATGTCCGCCATCCGGTAAGAAAACGCTGTGCAGCCGTGATTGATATCCTTGAATTTTGGAGAATAACTAGTAAAATCATTATTATCATCTATCCCACATTATGTGGGTTCGGCACAATCCCTAAATTCATTTTATTATAGACTAATTGTCCCGCTCAAGACTTCGTCCGCGTTTGTTTATTTATACCTACCTAGACAATTTTCCATTATCCATGTCAAAGTACTAACACTTATTATGCAGCTATTTCCCTACTTCAAAGGGCTTCTACCTACCATCACCATCCCATCACCGTCCAGTCACAGTACCGTCACAGTACAGTCACCGTGCCATCACAGTCCCATCACCGTCCGGTCACCGTCCAGTTACCTTCACCGTCACCGTCATGTTCACGTCTTATTTTTTTGTTATTGTGTGGCATGAAAACCGATATTGATGTCTCTAACTTGAAAAACAAAGGACTTTCAAAGAACCTTTCAACCCCCATTTCATATCCTTCGGGGGTGATTTTTCGTACAATTATTTCTTAACAAATGTTAACTCTCCATAAGAAACGTGCGTGCCAAATTTCAATTGTATAAGCTTATAGATTAAGAAATCCCATATAAGCTTTCATCCCCTAATTAAACAACCTGAGGGTTGTTTTAAAAAAAAGCTGTATTGGTTTTTTATTATTTTGAACTATTTACCTGATAACCGATTTTGATGTCTCTAACTTCAAAAACATAGGACTTCCCATACAAACTTTCATCCCCTATTTACACACCCTGAGGGTTGGTTTTCACAAAACCTTATATTAGTATTTTATTATTTTAAACTATCTACCTAATAACCGATTTTGATGTGTCTAACTTCAAAAACCGCAAAGGACTTTCATACAACTGTTCAACCCCTACTTCACCCCTTTAGGAGTTGAATTTTCCAAAATCCGTTCTTATTGCACGGTAACACGGTTTGATTGTAGAAACCAAAGATATTCAATGTGCAACATAACATACCTTCCTACACTGATGAATATTGAATCAGCAGTGAGCCGTATTAAGCCGTGTTTTTGAGAAATATATTTCAAAATGATTCTTACTTCTACTTGATAAAGTCAATTTTGATATCGTTGAGCTATATCGCACGCCCTCAAATGTCAAACTCAAAATTGACTTTATTCTAGCAGACGTAAGGATCATTTTGATTTTAGCTGACATATCGAATGCCCTTTGAACACGGCTTTATACAAACTTTGTACAACTTGATACCTACAAAGTTTCTATAGTACATTGAAGTAAATAAAGAATTTATGATTATGAAGTCAGGGAACGGGTTTGTTAACGATGGCGGTCCATGTGTACCTACAATACAAACTCGAGCGCGTGTGTTAGATAAAGAAAAGCTAAAGTTAGAATATTCGAACACATTATTGGTAAACTTTGCAACTTTGGCGATGCTGGATGGGTATTAGATATTTCGGATATCTCGCTTTGTTGTTTGTTTGGATATTGTTTTGGATATTACTTAAGTCTGGCTGTTTTGCTTATAGCATGGAGGAGATATATAAATGGTGATTTATAACATGTATACTATCCCGTAAGGGGGTTATTCTATCAACCAAAAAGAAATAATATTAGCGAAAAAAACATCAACATTTTCTTATTTTTTTCCAAACTATCTCAAAGTTGGTACCCATGTATTTTTTTATTTTTTTATACTACTGAGGTGGCAATCAAGTATACGGCCCACCTGTTGGTAAGCGGTTACCGTAGCCTATGAGCGCTTGCAATACCAGAGGCATCACGCACGCGTTGCCGACCCCGAACCCTTTCCCCCTAAAGAGCTCTGGCAACCTTACTCATCGCAGGAACACAACACTATTTGAAACAAATAATGTTATTTGGCTGCGATCTTCTGTAAGGCGGAGGTACCTCTCCAGGCGGGCTGCTCTGATTCAGAACGAGAAAATCTCGCTGTGCCCTACCTCCTCCTAAAATGTATTGTCGTGATTTGATATTCATAATTAAAAAGTAATAGTAAAATATTTATTTCTTATAATGGTAACATAGCATTTGGAATTTAAAATATTTGTTAGCTGGCAATTCTGTTCTGTGCGTGATTGGGAAGTTGTGGGTAGCCGGTCAAACCACGGCATTTGGTTCGTTTTTTATAACCGACCGGAGGTAACCTTTAAGCAAAAGTTGGAATGGACTGGCATTCTTTTATTTGAAATTTTGTATGCCGGCTGTGGCAGAACATAATTCAAACGAATTTATTTTATTTTATGACCATTGTTAACCTACTTTATGTTCAAGCAAATAAATTTATCTTTATCTCTATCTGAAGTTTACTAAGCCTAGGATATATATATATATATATATATTTTCAACACAATTGCATATACAAAAAGATCGTGCTCAATAGTACAAATAAATTAATGTACTTATTGCTTGCTCATTTCATGCAACTTCGGATTTAAATAGATAATTTCAACTTGTATCTACGTGTTTAATAAATAAAAATTTCACTCTGATTTATCTTGGTTTTCTATCTTGAATTTACAGGTATTTTTAGTATTATTTTCTTCACAAGTGTGTTGAAAAACGCACAATAACTAATGTACAATATTGTAAATAAGGCAGGTAGTAGTACCCAATGAACTCTGATATTTTCGTGCTGATCAAGCGATATTCAATTCTAACACTGCATTAGCAGCAAAACTAGCGTGTACTGGTCCGTAACAACCGATCCGTAATACCTGTAATGTCGGCAAATAATAAACGTTTCATAAACTAAATATTTTGCCGACATTACAGGTACTCACAAATACACAACCACTACTAATAGAAAGGTGCTAGCACTACCGGATAGTCTCGGTGTAATACCGACCGGTTCGTGAGCAACGAATCCAATATAGCATAATTGATAAAATTTGTAGGTACCTAAACTGATAATCTAGTTATTTTATTTTTAAAAGGCACCTACCTACAAATATTATCATTCTATAAATAGAAAGGTGCTAGCACTACCGGATAGTCTCGGTGTAATACCGACTGGTTCGTGAGCAACGATTCTAAATATAGCATATGACAAAATGTGCAGGTACCTTAAATAAGTCTTACTAAACTGAAAATAGAGTTAATTTAGGCACCCATACCTACAAATATTGCCATTCTACTAATTTGGAAGGTGCTAGCACTACCGGATAGTCTCGGTGTAATACCGACCGGTTTGTGAACAACGATC
The DNA here is from genome assembly GCA_947579855.1 of Anticlea derivata. NCBI lineage: Eukaryota > Metazoa > Arthropoda > Insecta > Lepidoptera > Geometridae > Anticlea > Anticlea derivata. The sequence goes on from OX388262.1 coordinate 4,238,233, forward strand.
CAAACAGCAGATGACAAAATAGCATAGGTGTGCCCTATACCTCAAATTAATTGATGCCAGCACGACCGGATTGTTAGTCCCACGAATATCTTGTTCAGTACAATTCAACAGATAAGTTCTTAGAAAAATTAAATTCATTAGGGCGCTAGGCATATAATCGTTAAAAAAAAATACAATTTACATACCGCTGGTTGATCCCGCTTCTGAAATGTAATGAAACGAGGATAACACTTGACAACACCACTTTATTTATTCCGAACTTGTGGAATATTCTAGATTCGATTACAACTTTTAGTTCTATACTAGAACACTGGTTACACGACAATGCTCACTGCTCGGCTTCCAGAAAAAGAATGCCAGTCCATTCCAACTTTTGCTTAAAGGTTACCTCCGGTCGGTTATAAAAAACGAACCAAATGCCGTGGTTTGACCGGCTACCCACAACTTCCCAATCACGCACAGAACAGAATTGCCAGCTAACAAATATTTTAAATTCCAAATGCTATGTTACCATTATAAGAAATAAATATTTAACTATTACTTTTTAATTATGAATATCAAATCACGACATTATGTATGTATGAATGTATGTAATGTATGTATGAAGGTACATAAAGCTGGGAGGCCATATGGATCCCAGTAATTAAGCTTAAAAACATTATCTTATCTAGAGGTAAACAGTAAAATACGCCCAATACGCGCACTCAGTCGTGTTAACAACACAACGGTCACCGTCTAACGAAAGCAAAGCTTTATCGTGTGATTTGTCGGAAGGTCGCGTGATTTGAATCCCCTATCTCCATTCTCTCGTTAAATTGCAGACTTCTATAAAAAGAACCGATAAAAAAGGGAAACGGGGTCTTTTTCCCCGTTGCGCGATACCAATTTTTCACTACTGAATTGGCATATGTATTCGCAGTAAGAATAGGACCTTTTGATATTGAACGCTATTTCGGCGCGTATAAACTAGTTTCGCAAGATCGACAGCGCGCATAATAAGGGGCACAAAAAAATATTGAATTTAAACTAGTCGCGAGAGAGCCAAAGTATTTTTTTAATTATGTAAAACCATTTCTTTATTCGGAAATCCATATGAAAATTGTACAGTTCTAGTAATCGATTTGGTTCCCCCGCGACTAGAAAGTTAACAAATCTGAAGCAATCACAAGAGACGCTCTGAATATTACATTCAGTCGGTACAATTTTAATCATTCAGAGAACAGGATAACAGGATTATTTATTTTAGAATATGGAGGAAAAAGGACTTAGGTCCTTCTTCTAAGGAACTCCAATCTCACTCAAGGCTAGGTACGGTTTTTAGTCAGCAAAACATTTTGTTCCGGCTATACTTTGATCGACTGATTGGGTATCGGTACGTTTCTCTTAACCGATTTGAAAAAGGAGGAGATAATCAATTAGTGGGCTATTTTTTTTTTATTAAATTTGCATTTGTTTTTTTTACGTTCGTATGGCTGTATATTTTTATTATTCATCGCATGGGGCTTTCACAGAAGACTATTATAGCAATGCCTAGATAGGCATTATAGGCAACACCAACAGGCCTTTATGACTCGCTCGCCTAATTAGGAATTCAATGCTTTGTTCAGACTATGACATTCAAGGCTACTTAACGTATTTTTTATGAATCTTGTGATAACTTTTTTAGCCTCCAAATTACGTGTCTACCAAAGACGTGTTGTCTACCCGTCTGCCCATTTAAGTGCATGGATGACTCTTTAATACGCACGTAGCGATGGGATTGACAAACGAGATACAGGGCAGGATGATAACATTTTGAAGTCATAAATTATAACGTATAAAATGTCTCACCCTTGTCACGTATGGTCAATGGTCATTGAATAACGACTTTGACTATTGAACAAGACTTTTGCAACCAAAGGTTGAAAGGAATGAATCACAAGCAAATCCAGGGCTCGGCTAGGGGTAGTTTCATAAGTCAAAACATATTTCACAAATTCATACACCTGTGGTGGGTCGAGTAGTCCCATTCATTCGGGGTTAGTAGGCCGAACCGAGTACCCTTGCAAAACTACCCCGAGAATTTAAACTTTACCAGTAGATTCGCTTAAAAATTCTCTAAATTTCCTGCCATTTGCCGTGGGAAATTTAAGCCGTTGAGTGGAGGCAGTTGTGGAATAATGCAAATTAAAGCTCCGCATAAATTCTGTTGAGTCTTTTCATAGTTAATTAAAAAATATTATTTACGCAGCTGTTACCGTGCGAAAATAATAAAGGTCTACTTAAAATCTACCTCAAATCAGGTTTTTATACGCATGAATTGATTGGAATTTTAAATTAGAAGCTGGCTGAATATTCTATAGCGGGTTCGCAGCGGTAAGAATTCGGCTAGCGGTATAACCAAACGGTAATTTACGCCCTCGTACGTTACACCAGCACTGATTCTTTCATCGACGGTCATAGGCCCTTTTCAGGGCCACCATACCTCAACCTGGTCACTGACCTAATACAGGATGACCAAGAAAGAAGCAGTGACACGACAAGCAAGCAAGCATAGCAGCCATAAAATAGCCGCCTTTTTTTGAACATGAAAGCAGGGAGTTCCTTTATGAAATCGTTCAACTATTCAAGCTCAAAGTAAATCCTGCTCTATCACTCTCTCCTATCCTATCTATTATTTAAGGACAGATTTGAATGATACTTAACTTTGACAATGGATGGATCAATAAGATGAAAATAGGATAGGGCGCTGTACAGTGTACTGGGAAATGTACAGGTTTGTGGAAAAGTTTTAAGCATAAGCATACCTACTACCTAATTAAGGCCGTCAGAAAATAATCGCAAATAACAATATGAGATATTTAAAAGCTAGTTATGTTATAGCTAAAAGTTAACCGATTACGAAGTCGTGAAAAATAGTGGACGGTTTGCTAAGTTGGCCATAAGCAAACAGATTGTATCATATGATAGGAATTGTCTTGTTAATGTCATATATATTATACTATAAATATCAGGAACAACAATTTTGTTGTTATGATATAGTTATTATATTTTCTAGTTTCAAGATAAACAATAGCAATCGTTCCGGTTCACAACCATGCCATGTCGCTACAGCAAAAAATTGATGTAATTACGTAACTTATTGTTAACGGAACCTTCGGCGCGTGAGTTTAACTCGCACTTGGCGAATTTATTTTTAATCTGGCACGACCTTCAGTCGAAAAACATTGAATTGCCTTCGACGACAGTCCCATTGCTTTTACCTCGAAAGGTTCTTATTATCCTAGCAAGGTAGAAAGGTTATCCCTGTTTGAACAGAAAGGCACAATTCTACCAGACATAGGTTAGAGTGTAGTCAGGCAATTATACGGGAGCCTTTTAAACCCCTTACCAAGCTTTTAGCTGCGGCATTCCAAATTGGTATTCGTACCATCCACTCTGCTAGGGTATAAGCTAATTAGCTTCCTATCACATATTGAGATATAATGGCGCTCAGAAACATTATACATAAAGTTGGTCTTGCATGAGTTTCGGCTACCATATCTATGGTTTTCATAACACATGACAGTTCACTTGAAGAATTTAGAGAGATTGCTATAATAAGAAAAATTAGGCTCACGAATTTTATATTCATGCATGGTAAACAATCTCTTAGATCTCCAGGCGATCAGATCCTTGAAGATGTCTAAGGGGGTAGTCAGAGGCACGTCCTAACATAATGGGTTCATCCCCACATTTTGCAGTAGTGAGTGTTCCGTACGTTGCAAGGCCATCGCTGTTTATAAGAATGCTTACTGGTTTCCTCACGATGTTTTCCTTCACCGTTTGAAAAACGTGTTAATCATCATCATCATTTCAGCCATACGACGTTCACTGCTGAACATGGCCTCCCCCACAGGCAGAGCAAATTCCTTATCATGTGGGGGGGTTTTGCCCATACTCACCACGCTGGGCATGAGGGTTGGCGAGCGCAGTTAGAGCTATCGTTTTTAAAATGAGGGACGCTGCTGCCCATCCCCTAGCTTTTTTCCCTTAGTCGCCTCTTACGACATCCGCGGATAGAAATATGGAGGGGCCTATTCTTTAGCTGGGGCCACCACAGCCACGTGTTAATGCCCACTTAAAATTCTCAAACAGAAAAAGTCATTGGTGCACGAACGGGTTCTAACCCACCTTCGGACCGGAATCTGGGTACCTCCCACTAGGCCAACAAGGCTCTTCTAATAACCTAATCCAAACCCATATTACCTAAAATTTGGTTAATTCAACTTAAACTTTGTTGTAATGTTGTGTTCGAAGAAAGAGGAAGATTATTAATCGATACAATATAATGTATTATAGGTACCTACAATAGGAATTCCGCACGGACGACCGGCCCTTTGAGGAAAACGGATACGAGCACAATACGTTCCTTCTTATTTACGTCCTTTCCATCTATCAATATTGACATTTAGGTACATGACTAACAGAGTAGAAAATACAAACTACAAACACTATTCTTGGGAACCGAAATAAAGCCGTGCTTAGTGTTATTTTTTCGGTCATAGGCCCTTTTCAGGGCCACCATACCTCAACCTGGTCACTTACCTGATACAGGATAACCAAGAAATAATCAGTGACACGACAAGCAAGCAAGCAAGTGTTATTTTATTGACTACATTAAATTTTATTAAAACAAAGTCCACCGCCGCGTCAGTCTGTCTGAACGTATTTTCTTGCGTTTTTAATCCCGGACTGTATCAATCTACGTCCTACTTAGGGCGAAAGTTTATTCCACATTGACAGAATAATCTACTCCATCAAGACACGAGTTTACTGCAAAGGGATGGAATAAACTTGTCAGTCATGACAAGTCACAATGTACATGGGATTGCTAAACCCTTGTCAAAGACAGAATTTCCGTGGCGACGGCAATATGGTTGCAACGGGGTTTCATAGTAAACACGACATGGTATGAATGTTATTAAGGGTTTATATTGGACCTTTTGATATTCGAGTTTATTGCCCGTCTGTCATAATGTTTAATTGTGCAAGATTATTGGCATCGTAAAATGTGGATAGCCTTGTTACAGCGAGCTTTTTCATGAGCTACAGTGACCACTGGGTGCTTACTAGTTATATAATTAGGTCCTTAAATATAACCAATAAATTTCATATACAAGAAAAAAACCTTACTGAGTATTTGTGTTTAGAAATGCACAACTGCCATAAATTTGCTATAAAAACGAATCACATAAATTATAATAAAAATCTGTATTTAACATTATTGCCTGGTATAATCAATTTAGTGGTGAAGAGAGAGTATAATCTTAAACCGAACGCCTTTCCAGTAAACGTTGCAGGTAGCGTTGACGTTTCACAAGCGTTAACACAGTGTAGAGCGTTAGTTTCAACGATCTCTACGTAAATATGAAAATATATAAAACTCTTACGTTACTGACTGACTGCCAATGAATGTGGCCTTAAGAGGATACAAAAATCATAATAAATTGTCGAGTGGGCGAAGTAAAGAAAGTGACAGCGCTATGTACTATAATTTAATGCGGAAAGAGATAGCAAGAAGGCGCTCGAAAGTAATCGACGTAAGCGACATATGAGAAAATATCGATTATCTTAAAAAAATATCTATTTATAAAAAAAAGTGTCTTGGATTTAGGTACCTAATGCTATTGTCTAACACAATATTTAAAAAAAAGTTATTTTTGTTTGATAGTCTCAGAGTATTTTCGAAAAAACTGTTGCTGAGGACCCAACTTTAAAAAATAAATCTATCGAGAAAAGTTTTACCAATCGCGTTTCTGTCTTGGATTTACGTAAAATGCTCATGTTATCTTAGTCCTAAAAAACAAAACTGTGCGTTTTGCGGTTATTGAGAAAAACAATTCAAAAATCATAAAAAATTAAACCCTCACCTTAACCATAAATCCTGGTAGCTTGTTTTGTAGTGTTTGGGTAGTTTGGGGTGGACTTAGGAAGAAATTCTCGAAACTCAACTCCTTAGAGCAAACTGCTTGCAAGCGGGCTTTGGAGTGCGGGCTTACGCTTACGAAGTTGCCGGGTTTTTTACTAGTAATTGTATACTTATAAATGTTTTTTTTTTATTTTCAGATAAAACCACAAAGTTAAAACCTGAAATGGAATGACAAAGTGACAAGTGCTAAGTGCGAGTGATAGGCACAGTCCAAAAATAATCGGGCGAACAATAAAGTGTGTTCTGTAATGTCAGTGAAAAACAGCGTGATACATGCGACAATGCAATGGGCCGGTGGGGGGGAGGGAGGCGTTCTGATTGGATGTCACCGTGATTCATTGCATTCGATAGCCCATTCCCATTGAGACCGGACGTCTGGACGCTAAAATGTCGGCAGGTAAATTTATGACCCATTACTTTTATGAAAATGCATGACTGTTTATGACTTCAATGGGGAGCATGAAAATACTTGAAGCAAGCTGTGTAAACTTCATGGCTTGTGTTTAGTGCTAGAGCAAAAAAAAGGCTTTGTTTATGCATAGTGATTTATATTTTTATTTTTGAGGTACAATGAAAAAAGTTAAGATTAGTATTAATGTTACGTCAGCTCCCATTTGTAAGAGTTTCGATGACTTCGTGGTTCATAATAAGATTGGATTTTTGATAGATCGTGCTAAAGATGCAATTTTTAATGTTTATCTCATTTTTATTGTGCCTCAACGAACATCAAACTATCAACTTTGTCATCACGGACATCGCATGATCTGAGTTCGGGGCGAAATGAGTCTTGTAGCCTAGTTGCTTTGAGTGAAATATAATGTGTTGTGAAGGTACTGCACATAAAGAAGGTTTAACCCTAATTAAATTTAACCTTCAAATGGTGAGCTATAAAAAGCACAGCAAGTCAACTTTTGAAATAACGTTAATTAAAAACTAAAACCATGCTCAGTCGAAAGAAATGTCAAAGAGAATTTGAATATTGCGTCTTTTGAAGGCATAGTTCGTAGCTTGATCCATAAGTTTGTTAGCAAAAATTTTGCCTGATATACCTAATGGTTTTAGTATATGTCCGCATACGCTAAGGTGCTGGTGGCCTATAAGTTATGTGCTTTTACAAACTTTTTTTCTATCCAGATAAGATAGGAAGTCAGAGCTAATAGTTTAATAAGAATGTGACTGGCTGTTGGGGCAGGTCACGAGCCATAATTTTTCAATGTTGCCAGGTTCATCGGTTCAGCCGTTCAAACTATTTTCTTTTCATAATCGTAGGATATGTAGAAATAGTTATTTAATTTTATTTGCAGCGGGCTCAGCAGTGGCTATGATCGGCGCAAACCTCCGATTCGGTTCAGCTGGCGCATCCAACTCCTCGATTCTAAACAACACGCGGTACTGCCCGCCAGGAGGCGCGGCGAGTGCGGCGGCTCTACTCGCCCTCTCTGGGCTGGGAATGTCAGCCAATCTGGCGCTGATGACGGTTATACTGAGCAAAAAACAGTTAAGAAGGTTAGTTTTGCCTTGAACATTTATCAATATATTTACCGTCGAACCACTTATACCATCAGCTTTGATCTGTACCTTAAGCACGAATAATTCGCGATAGCGTTATACTTACGATACTATAATAAAAGTCAAATATTAGCCTCATCACATCACATTGGCGGTTCTGCAAAATCTTTTAATTTTTATTGGCTTATTTGGCGTTTGCTATCGTATCATAAGCGTAGCCCCATCGTAAATTATCCATCCTAGGGCTGCTGCCACGTATTTTGTGATACGTGAGACCGCAGCGGCTCCTTATTCTATCCTTGAGACAAAAGCAGGAACTGTGAGAAAAAAATACAAAAATAATAATCAATAGTACTAGTGGGACAAATGGGACGGTGCCAGTTGTACCATCAGTAGTACTGGCTGTTGATAGAATTAGTCCGGAGGAACGTTTTCGGAACCGAAGAAGTTGGATTTATGCACTACCACACGACATGGCCCAGTCAAATCCTTATAATATCTACGTTATATGTATTTTAGTATTTAACAACCTGCTTATCTATCTATTTATTATTACCTGATATAAATATATGTTATGATTTAACAAGTATATGGTACCTAGCTAGACCTAAAAAACCTACCTTATAAAACCTTCCCTTAGGAACCATGCCTACCAACCTACTCGTACTACTTACTACTTACCTACCTACTTGTTTTATAAATCTGTTGCCACATTAAGATATAACTGAATGCTGTGTGTCAGCTGATGCTCGTGATCTCACTACAGGTCCCGTCTGAACCAGCGCTGCACCGTACCATTCACTGGTTTGGTGCAGCTAATGCTGAGATAGGGACCTTTTTGGCCCTATGCAACAGCCACCTCTTATATTATTACTATAATTAAATTTTATCTGTTATCATGTTTTTATTTTTCTTTTTATTTTTACTTATTTTGTATATTTGCTGTTTTTATAGTTTTGTCTTTTTATCTGTTGTTGTTGGGGACAAATAAATGCTCTTTCTTTCTTTCTTTCTTTTCAGGTTCAGTAGATAAACTTAACTGAACATAAAACGGAACAGCCTGTCTGTGAATAACCTTTTTTTAGGAATAAAGGTCTTAAAGGTTGAGTTTCGGATTATCAGTTTAATCCATTAACTCGAGCTCATTAATTAAATTTGGGAGTTTTGACATATAATTAAACTGAAAGCCTTAATTACGCCAAAGAACCAAGATCCGACTTAGAGTCAAGCGCAGGTCTTCATGAAATGGGTCGAGAGAGATTGTCTCGCCAAAGCTTTGTTGTCCGACCTTGCCGGACGTTTCGCTTTGTTATAAACGGTTTCAAGCACTGGCATTTACAAGTGATGTCACGAAGATGTAACTGGAGACAATAATTGGCCCTTACCAGTAAGGCTCAAGACCGTTCGTCGTGGAACTCTTTAGGGGAGGCCTATGTCCAGCAGTGGACTTCTACAGGCTGATGATGACCAGTTTCAGACGTGTCCGTAAAGAGATAATAAATATTCCGGATATTAATGAAAATTTTTTTTCTTGTAATCCTATTTTTTCCTAATTTTTCTATGTAGTGTACATAGACCAGTGCCAGAATGAAACAATTCCTTTATGTTAGTTAATTGCTGAACGCTTGATACTAATCTGACTCATCAGAATTTAATTAAACAATCTGTTTAATACAAAAAAAAAAAAAAACAAAAAGCTATTTATTGACATAAAATATTGGACAAGTAAATGAATCCATAGGCTCCCGAACTAGTAAAAACTGTGTTTCAGGAGCCGGTGGCTTCTCCATGATATCGATTTTACAATACGTATTATGTCTTCACGTGAGCATTGATACAAACGTTTTTATTACTTATTATAAATTTTGAAACAATATAAACTTAATAAAAAAATATACCTATATGAAAAAAGAAAAAAAAAACTTTACCCATTAATTAATTATTTAGTAAACCTAAAAAATATGTATTATCTTAGTATGTAAGAAAATTCTCTCCTTAATTGTGTGTTATGTATTAAAAAAAAAATGTGTATGTAAACAAATTTTGTTGATGTAATTTTATTTAGATGCATAAAAAGATAAGAAAGGAATTATATTCGGAACTCGCTGAGCATATTCTCAACGGCTTCGTAATCAAATTCATTTAGCCAGTTAATTATTATCTTTTTTATTTCATTATTACTGAAGTTTTTAATCTTATATTTTTTATTCAGTTTATTATAAAGGTGCGGAACCAATACATTTGATTGCTTCTGAGCGAATGAAGTTTTGACTCTGGGTATGGGACAGTTGTCGACTCTTTTAGACGTAAGTGGTAAGAGTGGAACGACTTTTCTATGGTAGCGTCTAAGACTCTCGTAAATGAACAGCTTTCTTACACTTAGAACATTCGCTTCCTCATAGACAGCTGTTGTAGGGTACCTGTAGGGTCGGAAGAGAAACACCTTCAGAATAGCACGTTGTGCACGTTCAATAGCAATTAGGTGAGTTTTGGCTGCCGTACCCCATGCACATATGCAGTACCTAATAATGCACTCACCTAACGCTTTGTATGTCTGAACAATTAATTTGTGACCAGCAACAGTTCTAAGGTTTTTAAAAACATAGATGAGCTTTCTCACCCTGGATACCAATGACGTAATATGGGTATTCCATTTGAGCTCTTTATCTATAAGTACCCCCAGATATTTAATAGAGTCAACTCGGGTCAGCGTGGAGCAGTCACACAGGGCATAGCTGCAACTGCGGTTACACGGATAGGTGTGGATTTTGACTTTTACATCGAGTCCAGCGCTCCCCGCAGCCGACAAACTATAACACATGTACTTCGTTTTATCAGTGTTTAGGGATAAGAGACTATTTTCGAGCCACTGTGTTACTACTGAAAGACAGCTCTCGGCCAACGCTGCAGCCTTTTGCCAAGTTTTTTCATGTAATAGAAGTACAGTGTCATCAGCAAACATCAGTAGATCAAGACCAGGCAAGGCAGTACTGCAAAGTTCGTTTATGTATATTAGGAAAAGTGTAGGTCCTAGAGTACTACCTTGTGGCACGCCATACGTGCACACTGCGCTATCACTTTCATGACCCTCAACCCGAACTCGCTGCGATCTTCCAGTTAGGTAGTCATTAAACCAGTCTAGAGGCAATCCCCTTATCCCCAAGTTTTCCAATCTCACTAATAGAATTGGAATGGAGACAGTATCAAACGCTTTCTGTAGATCCAAAAAGACGCCTATACACTTGTCACCAGCATCCAAGTACGAGGTGATTTTAGAAGTAAGCGTTAGTACAGCATCCTCAGTAGATTTTCGTTCTCTAAATCCGTATTGGTTATCACTCAGCAGATTATTATTCTCTAAGTAACTCATCACTCGCTTCTTCATTAATTTTTCCAATATTTTAGAAAGAGTTGATAGTAGAGAGATGGGTCTATAATTAGACGGATTTATTTTATCTCCTGCTTTATAAACAGGACACACAACTGCTGTTTTGAAAGCGGCTGGGAAAGTGCCTGTTTCAAAGCTCAAGTTGCACAAAAATGCTAGAGGGACAGCTAAGAACGCAATAAATTTCTTCAATAGGATTGCCGTGATTTTATCCCAGCCAGGTGCACTATGTGACCTAAGACCGAATACTACACTTTTGACTTCTACTGGATCAGTAGGTAGGAGTGACATTGAATTGACTGTCTGAACTGGTTTTTTGGCAAGAGATGCAAGTTCATTTTCTGTTATTTGCATGTTTTGTAGCGTTTTGTTTGCAAGATTTCCGCCAATGGAGGTAAAGTAGGTATTCACTTTATTTAATGATTCGATTGGGTCATTAGTAATCTGTAGCAATTCACGTGTTGGTATTTTAGCTTTGGTAAAATTGCACACTTCTTTTATAATTTTCCAAGTTTCTTTTATGTTTCCCTGATTTTTAATTAGTTTATCTGTATAATATTCCTTCTTTAAGTTTCTTATAATTCTGTTACAAATATTTCTGTACCTCATATATCTTTCCCTAAGCATGTCATCGTTAGGCGCCTTTTTAGTTTTCATATGTAATCTATCCCTTTTCCTAATAGATCGTACAACGCTTTTTGTGATCCAAGGCTTTAAGGGTTGATTTCTTTTAGAGATTGCCTTGATCTGAGAATTTTGATTCAGGACGGAAATTAATTTAGAAGTAAATAGTTCAGTAGCTGTATCTGCATTACTTTTTGAAAATAGATCCTTCCAAGATTCTTCTATTAAAAATTGTTCTATACCTTCATAATTCACCGTTACTTTATTAAAAGTAGTTATGCTTTTCGTAACATCAGCTTTGTTGATGTAGAGCAAGATAGGGGAATGGTCAGTAAGCGGCTGCTCAAAAACTAAAGTTTTCCAGGAGCCACTAGTTTTAACCATGAAGTGGTCTAAGCACGTAATGACTCTCGTCGGAATATCAATGCCTTGCCTAAGCCCATACATTGCCATTAAATTTAAATATTCCTGGGAATAAAGATTATTTGATAAATTATCTGACAAAATATCCAAGTTGATATCCCCCGTAAATATTATGTTTTTGGTAGAGATGCTCGCTAAAACGGTTTCAACTGATTCTAAATATTTACTGGGGACCCGGAAACATGGTGGGCGGTAGGAGCATATCATCGTATAGTCCGGAGAAATATTAACTACAAGACAGTTACCATCATGAAATGGCGGTTCGTACGCCGAAGCTTCTATTTCGCATCCAATGTATACAACCACGCCATCATTTTGGTTCAACTTGTTTTTCGACCAGAACATATTATAATTATCTATGGTAGGAGGCGGATTTAGGTGGCTTGTTCGGCATTCCGTTAGCACAAATATATCAACAGGTACGTCGAGGCTAGTTATAAATGCCAGAAACATATCCAGATTAGCGTTGACGCTACGTATGTTCTGCGATACAATTGTGAGAGTATTTTTGCTGTTTGAGGAAGGATTAATAAATTTAAGGCAGCTATTGGAAGTGCTAAGTGAATGACACTCTAATTTGGCTGTGTTATCAACTTCTGTAATTATAAAAGAGTTATCATCCATTACAGAAAGACAAAGTAAGCAGGTGCAATATTTTTTTTGCAATATAAATATACCTGTTGCATATGCCTAGGTACATTGTAGAAGCATATATACAGTGTGTTATTGAAAATTTTTCACTTGAAAAATTACATAGAAAACAAGACAATGGTAGTTTAGCATTTTTGATGATTAGTTGTAAATGTGGAGTTGTTGTGTGGTAATATTTATGTGTGTATAGGATTTTAAATGCATGTGGAGAGAGTTTATAGGTAAAGCCGATAAAAAACACTTGTAAACAATTTGTATAGCTAACATAAAGTAAATCTAAAATAAAAAAACTAGAGATGAGAATTAAACAGCAGAACAAAGCTAGTCACTTCATCTTGTGAATTTCCAAATCGCTCTCGCTATTGACTTTAATGAGCGGTGCTCCTTCTGACCTTCTTAGGTATACTTTGCCTCGTGAGGCCCAGCAGAATCTGTAGTCATTACCTTTGGCTATTTCCCTTGCCAAAAAGAACAGTTTCTTAGTCTGTGGAGAAAGACTCTCTGAAATGTAGATAGGCTTCGATGGACCTGCAATTTTGAGGTTTGATGTGCTGAATTTAGAAGTCGTATATTTTTTATTGTACGCCTTGACAGTATTGACAATTTTGTCTCTTAGGATCACACTCGAAAATTCTGCAACAATTGGCTGGTTGGTCTCGTTCTTCGTGTTAATGCGGTACACATCACGGACCTCAGTTTGTTGTAGAGGTACACTCAGCGCGGTACCGACTTTTTTTACCAAGTTAAGTAGATCCTCTTTGGTTTCGCCAGTTATTTTGGGTACGTTACGAACCTCAATACTGGAGCTGCGAAGACTTCGGTCCATTTGATCCACCCTAGATTCAAGGGACTGGATATATTTCCGATCCGCAGATTTTTCCCGCTCTAGTGACTCAATTCTAGAAACCATTTCGTCATACTTTTTCCCTAGGAAGTCAATTGATTTTGAAATATCTTTATTTTGCTCCGAATGCAAGTCTATCCCAATCTGTACCTTTTTCATGAGGGCAGAAAAGCGCTCATCCTGCTCCTTTTTGAGTATGGTAAACATATCCAGAACTTCTTCCCTGCTAATTTCTTCTCTCTTGCGTTTTCGCATGATGTTAGGATCGCTCGTAGCATCTCGTGTGAGTGCAGGGACGGTAATGGTGGCAGGTGTAGGCGAGCCAGCAAGATTAGAGTCCGACTTACAATGTGTTAACGGCGGTAGCAGCGGTGCATGCTGTGAGGATGCGGGCGCGGGCGGTGAGTTGCGTCTCGTACGCGGCATCGCAGAGATGGTACCAGGCTAGCAGAACGCACCAAGCGGTGTACTCGTCAGACAGCGGGCGGATCACACTTACGCGCTGTGCGTGTGTGTGTGCAGGCGCGATAAGCGAGTGCAGGCAGTGTATATGATGCAGTGAGCGCGGTGTGCGTAAGTGGTGTGGAGATACACTCACCGAATGCACACAGCTGTAAGCGCCTGGTCCGTTTGCGTCAAGCTTCTCAAACTTATGCTCTCCTATTATTTAGGACAGATTTACTAGCGCAAAACTTAATTAAAATTAAATTTTAAATGAAATGGAGTCTGGTTAAACACGTCTGTACTGTACAGGGGTCCGGGGGAGAAGGATTCAGACTAAGATGACAGAGCCTCGTTACCATATTCATGACTGGCAGAACTGCTTACCTCTATCATTTATGATAATAATATTATCTACTAAACATCGAGAATAATGCCTCGGCAACATAGTCTTCATACTGCTTTTACGTACCCACGACTACGTTCTCTACGTCTTAACATGTTCATAATTTAATCATATGTTAATTATTAGAAATACTTACGCAAGGCTAGCGAAACAAAACCATACAGAACCAGACAAATAGGCGATAGTAGGCAACGAAATCATTAATGCATGTAGATGACGTCACGTTTTATTTTGACCGACTGCCTATTTTGTCCAAATCATCAGCCTGATGAAGTTCCTACACTGCTGAACATAGGACTCCCCCAAAGAGTGCTATGACGAACGGTCTTGAGCCTTCTCCATCCACCAACTTCCCGCAACCTTCACTATGTCGTCGGTCCATCGGGTGGGGGGCCTTCCAACACTGCGTCGTCCGGTTCGTGGCACGCCATTCGAGAACTTTTATTCCCCAACGGTTGTAGTTGTGCGAGCTATATGGCCTAGGCTATGAAGATAGCCTATCTTATAGATGTATCTTTTTACTATATTTATATTCCTACCAAACCAGAGAATGGACTTCAAATAGCCTGCCATAACAGTATGCGTCACATAAAAACATAAACGAACGGTTATACTTTCATGAACACAGCGAAATACAAAGGAGCCATAAGAAACAACAAAAAACTATATCTTCCTATACGGTAATGTACAATTTTACTTTCCTTCTTTATTGTTCACGTAATAAAGGCCCTTCGAACAAAATTTCACAGAGGTATTATTTGATAAGACCCATCCAGGGACTCGGAATTTGTTCATTGAGAGTATGTTCAAGTTATTCAGAAGCTCTCAGAATTAGCAAATTGAAGTGACAGTGAGCAGGCCAAAAAACACAGAATGGACATAGGAACATACAAAGAGTAAGAACACAAATTACAAACTTAATATATTATTATAGACATCTAAAGTAAATCCACATTAAAAGGCCACATTTGATGTCTGTCAGTCTTAGCTTCATAGTGAGGTGACCTGCTTAAAATTATCGATAAACTGAATGAATCGATATGGTTTTCAAACAAAGTTATTGTGAAAAAATAAAATAACATGAATTCTTAAAATCACTTATTGCATTATGTAGAGATACTTTATTTGATTGAATCCCATTACAATCCCTGTCCCATTATTAAATTATATCGTCATTTTAAGAAAAACAACAACAGTAAGTAGGTACATAGTTGAACAAAATAAGTTGCATTTATCCAGTTTAAATAATTGTTTTGTCATCGTCATCACTCTGTAGGTACTCAGAGATTTATGAATTAATTTTCAACAATATTGTCAATTCACATCTTGTTCAGTCATGTAAGATTATTTTCTATGTTTTCTCGACGATTTTTCTCCAGTTTGTTGCAGTGTCAGCATTTTTCCAGTGCTGCAGGGTAGCTCAGTATTATTATGCACTTTTATTTGTGCACAAATAAACTCGATAGCATAGTCAATGTATTCAACTTGTCGACCCGAACAAAAAATCGAATGAAATCTTTCAATTTTTTGGGTAGCATCCTTAGTGACACGACTTGACACGAGTATACTGACGTAAACTTGTAACGACGTTCGGTTTATTTAGAATTTTTCTTTTTATAATTTTAAATGGGTTTATTAGTTAAAAGAAAATCCTGAAATTAATGGATTTAGATATTCCTTCTTATTATTCTAATAAATATATATTTAATATCTGAGAAAATTCGTCCAATTGTGCCGTTATAATATTGAGAAAATAAATAATATTTTGTGGCCGCCGTTACAAGTTTCTTTGATGAAGTGTCAAATGCCCGTCAAAAATGGCTTTTAAGCGTGGCCGCACTGTACCTAGATATAGAAAGGCAGGTATTCACCACCAGGAGCCAACTAGTTCAGTTAAGTTAGAAGCTACAGAATAGGCCCGTCCATAGCTACCTTTTTTTTTTTTTAACGTGGGGAAATCCTTATGGATCCCTCCTTTTGCGGGGGCAAAAGAAAGGGTATGTCGGACTCTTACCGACTAAAACCACCACGTTGGCCAGCCTCCATGCATGTCAAGGGGCTCCGGGATCTCCAATGGAACGCACCGGTGCCCCTCTCGCATTTTGCCTGTTGTGTGGAGCACAATCCCGGGAATGGCACCCATAGCCACGCCCAGAACCCGCGCACAAAGTGCGCGGAGCTCACGGCGGCACTTGCCTGGAGTACCGCCGCCATCCCGAATCCGCTAACGAGCAGCCGGAACCCCGCTCCGACCACCCACGGACCCGAAAAGTCCCCTGTCACTCGGCAGGGGCTATCGCTCGCCTCCCTCACGGGGCAGGCGGTGCGCAGCTGTCGATACCAACAACCCGCAGCACCGCCACCTTCCCAGAGCGGGATCGGCCTCGCTCCGATCCCACTCAGCAGCCTCCGGACCATACACAAGGTAGCTAGGCGAGTCAATCATGCGGCTACACGATCGAGTCGCTGTTGCCACCTAAATGTTGTCGGGATAGACAACATTTAGGTGGTTAGGTCCTTAGCTACCTAACCTGACCTACCCGTGGATGTCGTAAGAGGCAACTAAGAGCTAGGCAGCAGCGTCCCCTTATCATGTGGGGGGATACCCATTGCCCATACTCACTACGCTGGGCACGTGTATTGCCGGTGAAAGTCTCGAATAAGCAAAAAAAAATTACGGTACAAGTATATACGGTAGAAGAAAGGAGTAACAGAGTCAACGATTCAATTAACACCAAACGAAGAGAGAATTCAAATGAATTAATTCGTAACATTGTCCCGGACGATTCTGAAGCTATCTAATTACATTACGAGTATCTAATTTCGAAACTAGAATTTACCAAATTGCAAATTGGACTACCTAATACCAATATAGATTAGATCTTGGTCCCTTTGCTAACTTATTCAAATGTCCATAAAAGTAAAGAGGATACTAAAATATGGAAATTGGACTCACGTTTTTAACAGAAGGCAAGTCTCAAAGATGGCGGTGATCATTATTTGATGGTCCTCAAAAGCCTTGCGTCAAAGAAGTTGGTAGGTATACGTTCCTAGAGTATCGAATGAGATCTGCATTTCGAGGGATTTTGTCACATTTTGGCCCTTGCTTGTCGTGTCACTGGCTTTTCTTGGTTATCTTGCATTTGGTTGAAGTATAGTGACTCCTAAAAGAGGTAAGGCAGAGGGTTCAATCTTTTTTCTAAACTTTTTTTTAAATATAATACTTACTAGGAATATGTGTATGTATTAATAGTGCACGATACATTTTGCACCCGATAGCATTAACATATGTTTGGATATGACATTTTAAAACAGTTTTTGTTGAATTTCTCCTTAAAGTGCACGCTTTGGGCATCCCTCGACTAAGCGATAGAGAAAAATTGCGCATTGCTTCCACACAACATCGTAAAAGCTATTCAAGCGATTTTGTAAAAAGTAAAACTTTTTTTGTTCATTTAAATCACAAAGATCATTTTAAATTGTACGCCTCTTCTTCGCGGCCAATATTTAAGTCTATTGGTATTTTACGGTCACTCTCTTTAGAGGTCCAGGTTTTAATGCTATTAATAATAACTTTGTGTACCTACAAGATTACAGTAACCTTATTCCGTTGAAGTGCCGATTTTAGATGTGAGATAACGTACCCTCCAAATATGATTTGTAACGGTCAGAGGCCCTCAAATCCCTGGGCAATCCAATTACCGGCCAGTGAAAATAATAATTTGTCAGAAAACAGAAAAATAAAGTCCAGTCTCTCCATAAAACAGCGTCTTGTTTACCTAGCCGTGAGTACATATGAGGGGAAAATAAAGAATAACACCCAACAGTCACATAGGTATATAGTCCTAACCCCACATAAGGATTCCCTGTGTCGTAGGTATCAGAAACAACGAATACCATGGTACCACAACACCCAGACCCGGAACAAATATTTGCAGATCTTGCAATCATTTGTCCCGCAGCGGGAATCGAACACTAAGATCGGGAGGGTACTCGCCCGCTAAATAATTATTATATGTGAGTAGGTTTGGCCGAACCTTCAAGACTTTAAGTAGTTACTATAATGTGCACATTAGTTCACCTTTGGCCCAAGAACGAATAGTTCACGACAGCGTTACTCTTACGATACGATAGTAAAAGTTAAATACGGTAAGGCAAAGTCATCGGCGATTCTTGAAATCTTTTAATTTTAATTGGCTTTTATTTGACATTTATCGTATACAGTATACGATAGACTACGAAAAGGGCTGTCGTTTTCAATTAGGCGCTGTAACAATGAGTTTCGATTTGCCGATCTCATTGTTATACGGACAAACTTTATTTGACCCAGTTTCATGATGTTTCAATCTCATCCGAGACGGTAAAGTCGAAGATTGACACGATAACAGAGTGAAAAATTATTACGGGCTGCCTATTCTTGGCTCCCGGTTGTAAAAGATAGCCTTTGTTTGTTTGATTGATGTTAGACTGAGGAGATAATCTCAAGACAAATTGTAGAAATTAAGAAATGGGTACTTTAGATGATAAAAAATGTCCAACGAAGAACATTTCACATATTATTTCATACATTTCAATAGTCAGAGTTATAGTAACTCTGTGTAAGGGTTACATCTGATGTCTTTGGATCCCAAGCTCTAACTTCAACGGCCCGGCACTGGACTACTCGGGCCTCCCCAGTGGCCTCAATTGGAAACAATTTGGCATTGGACTTCCTCAGAGTGATGATGATGGCAGAAAATTCTGACCTTTAAAATATACTTTCCGAAAAAAACTAAAATTTATAAAAAAATAAAAGATATGCATTGCCTGTAGGCAAGTGGGTAATTATGTAGATATACTTACTAAACGATAAATATCTCGTTAAAAAACATTACCCTCCTTAAAACGAAATCGAACCGAAATCGAACCTTAGAAGGAGCAAGAAATCTGTATTAGCATGGGTAATTTATCAATCATCCAAAAATGTCACGCTCACGTTACGTGACGAACAACGGTAGACTCGCAAAATGCCGTGAGGGACGTTTCTGCGAATCACGTAAATAAAGGTGTGAGGTGACCCAGCTATTTATTATACCCCGGAGATCTCAAGGGTAACCCAGGTACTCAATATAGAATTTTAATGTTTTAGACTTTTTTGAACTGCCCTTATATTTCTCCATCGAATAGGTATACATGTCATATAATCACGATTTCCTGGCTCATAAGATCACATGAGTAAAGTGATAAAAAATATATATATATAAAAATATATATATTTTATTAAAAAGAAAAATCCTTTTATTTTAAAAATAATCATTCTATCTTTCTAAATTCTTTGATTAAATAATATTTTTTTTACTTTGACAGGTGGTCCCATGGCCTGCTGTTCCACCAAGCGGTGGTAGACATGGCACGTGCCGCAATCCTACTTCCTCTCGGCATTGCAGTGTTCCGGTGTCAGCCCGTCTACAAGTGCTCTTTAGTTGAAACAGCATTTCTGTTATTGGTGAGTACTTATAGTTCGCACCTTTAGAACCAAGATTGAGAAGATGAAGATTCTGAGTTAGATAAGATAACTTAATAGTATATATATTATTTAAAAAATGTGACGATTTGCCTTGATAAAGTGCAATTCAGTCCTATTTCCAGACACGGTATAAAACAATTAATTTGAAAAGCAAAATTTAGCACCGGTCTATTTTTTTGTTTTGGTTCTGAAAACTGGTCTGATCTGATAGTCTTTTCAATTAAACCAATTTCAAACGTCAGTGCTAGTTTTAAATCCATATATCTACCATCCATATTATTTCGTATTATAGCCGAATAACTCATCGTCCATGTAAAAAATATTGGTGTCAAATAAGAGGCCTATATCTCGAATATGTGAAAAGGTAATGGAAGTTGTACATCAGTGTCCAGACTTCGAAAGTATACGAAAATTTACTTTGATAAAATATTTCAAACTTCAGTATTCCGAGAGCTGAACTTCCAAGAGCTATTGAACATCTATAAATCTCAACGACATCTCAAAAGACAAAATTAAAGAAATTCTGGAAAGGCGACAAAGTCAAAGTTTCTTGCAAAAGTAACAGATTGTGGAAATGCCTTCCAACGATTGTTAGAAAGGCAATAGCGGCCACAGTGCCATTGGTGATTAATAGCCACTTAACTCCAGAGTCCGCAGACGAGTGTAAGCTGAGAATAATCTTATGATCTTAATTTTGATGGCGCCTTAAACACAAACTTGTTTCTGTAGATTACGAGGACGGCGCGGCAAAATTTATGGGGTTGTTTGAGTATAAAATTATATGCTCAAAAACAAATCTGAACAATTTTAATATTTTGCGCGTTTTCTTAATTTGATGCAATTGCTTTGGTTTTTACTGGAGAAATGTTTCGCTCCAATTTAAAATGGAAATGTTTTAGGTGACAGTCTCGACGGTAAACATGCTCACAACAGTCCTAAATGACAGCCCTATTTTCCCGGAAAATGAGGAGGAGCAAGCTGATTTATCTGCACCATTACTGATGGACAGCCCCCAGGTAAAAACAGTATATAATAATTTCCATTATGATAACGGCCTAATTTATAATTTGAGTTTGGAGCTTGCAGGAACTTTCCGGAAATTACCAAGAGTCATTTGCTATCTTCTTTCCAAATATTTTTAAAAGTTAATATGATAAACTCGACTTGGAATAACTTTGAATTTTGTTCCAGTGCGTCCTTTTCGGCACTTTCATGATATGGTTCGCATCGATCACCATAAATCTCGGGCCGACGTTCTTATCTGGAGCTTTGGCTGCCAGCGCCGGGTCCTACTCGTCCTACGGGCCGGGCCCGTCTTGTCCCCTAGTCCGAGGACCCTTTAGACATTACGTGCTTAACGCGCTCTGGATAGGCGTGAACGCCGTCTGTGTCGGGCTGACACTTTTCCACTTGAAGAAGCTCCATCGCGATCTCACTAAGGTAGGTGTCTTGTGTAATCGATGTCTCAGGATCGTGAGAGCGGAACAGATGGCATGGAGAGGTTTCATCTAAGTAAAGCTTTGTGTTAATTTGCAGTATCATCACATCCATTTCCATGATGAGATACAAACTTCTCCATGTTCATTTGTGGAATATTTAAAAGTCATACTGCTTCGTGAGCAACTAGGTAGCGTTCGAATGACTGAAGTTACATAGTGCTAATGTTCGGCTCACAATCGATACTGGAGTTCTTGTGCGCTCCGAGAGTCGTTGAAATTCACGAAGTCATCCACATAAATTTCAGCTATACAATATTTTGCATACTTGTAGTCTCACGTTGGCCGGACTTGGTATTTTTGTTGGTACCTTGCCAAGGTTCATTGCGGTGGAGCAAATAAGATTTAAATTTTCGGAAGTTTGAATGGGCGATAGTGCAGAAAGCGCCATTCATTTTAGATTACTAAAAGAAAGGTCGAGCGTGCATTTGCTGAATTGAATTCGCGATGAAGTGTTCGATAAATTTAAATCTTATCGCATGCAGGCTAACGTAGAGGCAGTACGAGTAGCTGGTTTAGTGACTACGCTTGTCAGCATGGCCGGGGACAACAGACGCATGGATGGTCTTCCGAACAGCGTTGGACCCAGGGTATGTATATGCATGTGCGTAGTCAGTGTTTTGTTGTAGATCTTTGAAGTAGACTTGAGAACAAACATTTATTTTTTGGATATTTCAACTTCTTCGAATAGAACTTCATACTCTAAAATATGTTGAGCATCTTCTTTTTGCCCGGCTGACCTATCTATCCGGGCTATTGCACTTATCTTCTGAGATGGCACACTGAACCAAAACTTTTCTAACCCAGTAATATCTAGTTGGAACCTAAAATTTTCTTAAAAACTCTATCTCAATAATTTATCTTTAAAAATTGCATCCCTCGTATAAGTTACCCGTCAGATCTTTTTGCTAAATTTTCATTCCGCAGACTGTAGACGGAACATTAGATGGTCACTGCCGACCATCAGGTAACTTGCCTCTGGGCGGCGGGCGGAGGCTTCGAGGGTATCTAGCCAGGGTCGAGAGAGAGGGCGTCCGAAGAGTTCGCATGTTCCTCGTCATCACGGCTGCGTATGTTCTGTTCTGGGGACCACTGTTTATGATCACATTGCTACACCACCCAGCGCTGACGTCGCATATTGCGTATGAGGTAAGACCTGATAATCTCCATAATAATAGTCTCATCTAAAAAAACTTACGACCCTTTAATAAAAGATCGCTCTCAGATCTGAATCTAGAAAATGACGTTTTTGTATGGGAAATTTAAAATCAATCTCTCATGTTTGAGAGTGATTTATTAATACGGGCCAACAATCAGTCGACCGATATTGTACCGTCTCCGCAGGTTGGCGATAAAAGTGGCAAATTATTGTGGAGAGGCCAATCTGTCAGGCAGCCCAGGCTCTTCCTTTTAATTTTTTTTAACCTCGGGTCTGTGTGTCTCTGATCCAGGTTTATCAAACTTGGACTAGCTGATAGTAATAATTATTTAGGTTTAAAAGTTATATGTGTGTGTTTTAGATGTATTTCCAAATAACGCTGCACATCTCGTACGTGCACGCCGCCGTGAACCCGCTGTTGTTCATGGCGCTACATCGCGCGCTGCGCCGCGCCGCGCTCCAGCTGTGCTGCGGATGCTGCGTGCACTGGAGCCAGTTCGTTCTCGCCCTCACAGCCGCTGGTGCGTACTATCAAACAACTTCTTTGAAGTGAGGTTGGATACGTACTGATTGATCGATTCTTTGCAGCGCAATCTCCGCTCGCGCCAGCGTCGTTCTCTCCCGCAGCCGTCTCCCCCGAGCCCCCGCCGGCCCCACCTCCTCCTGCTAACCAGGCCCCCATGAATTCTGGGCCCCTAGCGCCGCACACGATGATGGTAATTACCTCTTATATGTAAGTGTTGACACCGTAATACGTGGTTTAATTTGCACAACCCTGCACCTCTACCCTTAGTACCGTAGCTGTCTATCACTGTTACCTCACGTCGTTCCGCTCCTTCCGTCGTAGTGGCTAGATCCCGCTCTTAGTTATTTAATGAAATCTCGATCTCAGAGTTGGGAAGTTGAGGAGTGTGATGCTGAGAGTATGTCGAGTGCGCGTGTGCAGGGAGACGAGGATATGATGGAGCCGTGGAGCGGCAGCGTGCGGCGGCTGCCGCGCTCTCCGAGCCCGCTCCTGCCCGCGATCTGAGTGCGCCCCGCCCCGCCCCGCCCCGCCCCGCCCCGCCTGCGCCCGCGCCCGCGCCCCGCCAGCAGCGCCGCGCCGCCGCTCGACAGACATATCCCCAATATGGCTGCTATTATCGTCCGTACCAAGATTTTTATGCCATGTGTGACGAACTATCTAACTTGTACATTGTAAATATTATATCTTGGTATTGATGTATAAATAAAGGGTATCTTACTTATTAGTAAATTATAACTCGTGTTGTAGTATGTGCTGTGTGAAAAAAATTAAATTTATGTTTCATTTCATAAGTGTGTACAATACGAAAATAGGAAGCTCAAATTCTAAATACATTTAAATAAATATTGTGTAGGAAATGTTGATATGCACCTAATTCAGTAGATATTCGCACTTACGAGTAACTACTAAGTGGATAATAGGTAGATATGTTTTATCAATTGTTATTATAAGAAGAATATATTTTTGTGACCAAACAAACAATTAAATTTAAACACCAAAGTAGTGTGTAAAAATGTAAATGGTGCAAGTATATGTTAGTCCTACATGTTAGTCCTACTCGTCTAGTGAAATTTTATCGATGGGTGTCCACAATATTTCCTTAGAATTAGTACTACGTTATTTCTATAAAATTTAGAGAAATATTTAGAAGAGTGAAAAAAGTTTGACGTATGTAAATTATTTTTAATTTTTTTCAATTTATTATATGTACATTCAAATTATGTATATAGGTTACCTTCTCTTGTTACGAAAAATACTCATCGCATTATACTCAAACAAACTTTGTTTCATACTTACTAAAAATTCTTACTCAAGGATTCTTTTGTAATTGATTTTATATTTTAGAGACTGATACTTTCCTTTGATTTCATGCCTTTAAAATTTACAATATGAATACTTAGGTATAATGTATTTAAATAGTATTAACTTTGTTTGAATAATATAAAATTAAGATTTTAGTATTAACCTTATTTACATACATAAATAATGTCCGGATTTTTTTATTAAACATATAAGAAAATACTTTTTTAATATTTGGATTATGTATATTAAAATGCGTCCTGTTTACATTTTCGTAATAATATACAATTTTTTGCATTATTTGTTCTAAATGTAAGTTGATGTACTTATGATTATAGTAAGTAAGTAATTATCATGAATGATAAATGGTGAAATAATACGATAGAAAATAAAGAGGTATTCTTCAGATTATTATAAAAAGATGGAACGATAAATAAATGGAAATAAAATGATTTATTAAATGTTTATTGTGTCGAGTTTTTATTTCATTTCATTTAATTGCTTGCTTGTCGTGTCATTGATTTTTTCTTGGTCATTCTGTATTAGGTCAGTGACCAGGTTGAGTTATAGTGTCCCAGAAAAAAGCCTATGACTGTCGGTGAAAGAATCAGTCTTGTAAAAGGATTAAAGTACGCCTCTTAGAGGCTCCTTTCATGCATATGTTACATATCTTCGAATTTTTAGATTCTAGGATATG
This sequence comes from Anticlea derivata, assembly GCA_947579855.1. Lineage (NCBI taxonomy): Eukaryota > Metazoa > Arthropoda > Insecta > Lepidoptera > Geometridae > Anticlea > Anticlea derivata. The sequence continues at coordinate 4,263,152 of OX388262.1, forward strand.
CCTTACGATGTTTTCCTTCACCGTTAAAGAGTACCTACTTATATGTAAAGCGCACATTTTCCGAATGGAAACACATCTTTATTTCTATTAGTACAGTGGCATCATTTTGAAAAGTATAGGCGACTGTACGTACAATAGATAACGATTCTGTGATTTGAAAGTTTTGAGTTTACACGCTTCAAGCAATATGTGGAAACGGCTTAAATTTGTAAATCTTTATCTGAATAGGAATAAAAATGAAAATCCAGACTCTTTTAACGACTTACTAAACTAACATAACATGAAAACCTCAAAAGGAAAACAGCAAGGTCACCGGAATTAGGTTCATTATTCTTTCCAAGGAATTGTGGCGATTCTGCGTCTTTTTCATATCATACGAAATAAATGACAATTGTTATTCCCCAGATGAAGGAAATTCTGTTTGTAACGTGGGATCCCTGGCACGAACCGGGGATCTAATCGAATTATGAGTATTCTGGTACAGCAGATTTTCAAAAAACCGGCAAACGATACGTTGCTTGCAATAACAGGGACACTGAGAACGTCCTTATTATTTAGAAGTACGACTGGAAATTGTAGTCACTGCAATACCGCAGTTATTATTTTTAATTGAGAGGAAAAAACTACGCACCAGTTCGTGAAAGAAACAGGTAACTTCAAACCCATTTGGGCGACTTGTAAAGACATTTCATGATCTATGCATCGTTTTACTACGTACTCCTCTTATATTCTCTTTGCCCCCCAAAAACTCCTCGATCTAAAATATTCGTCACTACTCTCGAAATATGAAATGCGCGTAGACGATGAACCACGTAGCCGCTGCTACGTCGTAGAGGTAGCCACGGTACTTGACTAAAAATAAATAAATAACACCCGTGATTGCTGGGCAGGTACATATTTTTGATCCCACACTAGGAATACCTGTGTCGTGGGTATCAGAAAATACGAATACCATGGTACCACAACACCCAGATCCGGAACAAATATTTTCCCCCTGCTTCTCAGACGGGCGCTCGCCCGCCGCGCCACCGCGAGTCATCAACACACTGACGTGAAATGTGTTACCTTGGTTGGCAAAGTTCTATTTCAGACCTACTTTATCTAGGATTGACTAAAAATCTACCAGTGACAGGAAGAAAGAAAAAAGTTTGATTCCATAATTGAAAAACTTATTTAAGCATTACCCATTATACTTCGCAATTGCCAATTTATATGTTTCCAAAAGTAATAATCAAAATTTTGCTTCAAAATTATAACTCAAGTAATTACAGCGAGAGTTTTGAAATCCAATAGATTTCCTCGGGCGAGAAAATGAAAGTACAATACAAATAAAGTACTAAAATATTGCGAGACCCGTAAAAGCTTTTGTTGCTTGATAGATTGAAAAGTTATCAAAGAACAAAATTGTACCCGATGGAAAGGAGGCCACTTACTGAATTTGCCTACACCGCTTTGCCCTCAGAGGGACTTTTACTCAGATTGCTCAGAGTATTATTATTCTAGAAACTGTTCAAGAAACTACGAACGGGTACGAACAGTCGGATCAAAAGTAATCCGCGGTATTTTAATTCTTTATAAATAAAGCTTGCCTCAGCCTGAGAACACCTCGGTAGCGCATGGCGTGCTGGGCGACTGCTCGACTGAGACGCAAGACGTGCGGATTTGATCCTCGCGGCGGGACAAATGCTTGCACGATCTGTGATGTGGTAATAGTACTCCTATTCGAAACAGGAAGTAAGTGTGGAGTCAGAATTTGTGTGTGTATGTTGGGAGTTTCATTATTAAAAAAAAATAATTTTACAGGATCTCGGTGGAACTCGCTTTCAATAGCAATTATCATTCCTACGATCCTAATTGAATTTCCTTGCTCTCAGTAGCTAAATGGAACATCAAAATTAGATGAGGAAATATTACCCAGCACTTAAAATTCCTCAGACAAGGAACCTTTTATCAATTAAATGTTTAGCTACTAATTGATATTTATAATCTCGTTATCTAAGTTAATCTCGTGATTTTCTGTTTCATTTAGCTTGTTTAAGGATTTTGTAAAGGTTCGTTGAGGTTTTGCCGAAGCTAAGCTACGACCAAACGGACGCAAACAAAGCGACTGTCAATCAAGCTATTATGCTGTCCATGCATGTCTATGCAATGAAAGCAATGCATAGATAGTCAACGCCAATGCTTCAATCTTTTGCAGTACGTAGGAAGCATAAAGTCGTGTTCAAACGGCATGCGATATGTCATACATACAAAACTACATAAAGGTCGTTTCCAAATGACCCTTCATTTACCGAATAAAGTCAATTTTGAGTTTGATATTTAGTGTCATATAGCTCAATGATATCGCAAGCCCCTAAAAGTCAACTCATAATCAACTTTATTCAGAAGGCGTAAGATAATTTTAGATAACATATTGTAGGTACGCTGTTTGAACACGGGTTAGCAAGAAAAACAGCTACAAAGTGTAAAAAACTGACATTACAATGAATACAAACGTTTGGCAAACTTTTACCATAATTTACTCACTATCTTACATAGAAAGGTAGTTGAGCCTTGGTTGGATTGGTTTCGATATAGCTTTTCTTCTACCTTTTCTTGTTGGATTTACGGATTTGGAGAAAGACCACAAAACCGAACTATAGGTATCGATCCTAAGCTACGTTTATAAATACGACGGATAAACAGATAAGCGAACGCTATTTGCTGAAACTACGCAAACAAATACGCTAAAGAGAGACATGAAAAGCCATTTGTTATGAATAGAAGCGATTTTAGTCGACTCAACAGTCCTTGCTATTCTAACCGTGACGTCACGGGATGCCGCGTCATTTCTCTCTGTCAAGTCTGTCTAAAGTGCGCGGAACCAGCCTTGTGATAGGGTTGTCACATAGTTCGTTATAAAACACTCCTACTAACAACATTCATACATATTTGTATGGATATTTGGGGTTCAATTACGCCATATTTGAACCGATTTGGATGAAACTTGGAATATTTTATAAAAATGCGATTATGGTGCTAACTGCTAACCCTGTGCAATAAAGACGTCCGTCCGTAGTCAGTTTCCTCCAGTTCAGTGTAAATGCTGTTCTAACCTAATTATACTCGTTATTATGTAGAGCTGATTTAAGCGAGGCATACAATAAAAATAGGAACTGTCGACAAGATCTGTTGTTTTAGGGTGCGATCAGTCGTTAATCGATAGCACGATCGATGGTAGAATAGAAAAGTCGACGTCGATTGACAGGTGCTATCGACATACCAATCGATCAATCGTCGATCGATTGGTGGTTAGTAACCACTCATCGACCCGTACCCTCGATCAGCCAAAGCTACCCCACAAATCAATCGACGTCGATCGATAGATCCTGTTGATCAACGGACGATCGATGGTGTGATAATACCATTATGGTGTTACGGGTATTTTCGATTGATTATTGCCCGGCGAGAGATTTGGCAATAACTTTTCTTATTGCTTGAGCGCTAAAGTTGCTAATCGTAGTTCAAAATGCTTGATGGTGTGGATGTGGACACGTGTAGAACGGAGAAACTGATCGCCCGTGTAAGTAAGTTATTGTGAAATATGCCTTTAGTGCGTTAGGGTACACAACCAAGTTTGACAACCAGTTACTTACTTAAAAGGAATTTCTTTAACTGTTTCGCAAAAGAAAATTGATCTGACGCGTCGCGGTCGTAGGTATTTAGGACACGCCTTGGGTTGGAAGGTCGCATGAGATTAAATTATAATTAGAAGGGTGAATCTAGACTCGGCAAAATGAATATTGCGTGTGATATTATCAGGAATATGACGGTATGAATTCGTGTATGATTGAATTCGTGTTGGGTGTTATTTATTATTTATTTAAGTAGGTACCTATCTACCTCGTACGGTCAGACAGAACGTAGTTGAAGTCATAAGTAGAAACCAAATACAAGGGTATTCATAATATGTATGCTATCCCGAAAGCGGGGGCTGTTAAGAAAAAAAAAATATTTTATATCATTTTTACAAACATTTTCAGAAGTTTAATGCAAAAAATAAAACAGTTGATACGAAGAGAGGCATTCTAATTTATTTCTTACTTAATCAGCGCTTATAACCCTTACCCAGTAGTGTCAAAACACCTACCGAGACTGTACAATTATAGCCGAACTTCCACTTGCAAAGACTGATCAGTATTCAAGTACGAACTATGGAAGGTAATGACATTAATATTCATAGCTTCAATTTCCTCATATTGTAGCCTTTATCCAGTTCAACAAACAGATGTATAATTGCTATTAAAACAGCTAGTGAAATTATGAAACTGATGATAAATGGTTTGAAGGCTGATATATTCTACACAGGGAGAGCAAAATTATAGAGCTTTGCATTAAATAGTAGCTAAAATTTTAACAAACAAGGTTATTCATAATATTTCTGCTATCCTCAAAAATGGCTTTTACTACACCCAATAAAGTATGTTTTTCAATTGTTGTGAATTCGTCAATTTTAATTGAAAAACACTATGCAAAAATCTGCCTTTTTGGGATTAGAGGGATTAGAGGTCACAGAATTATTTAGCTGTTTTAGGTATCAATCTTGGTTGAACTTCTCGTGCGTATAATAATTAGTTATTTAGATGATAAAAAGAAAAAAACCCATTTTTTTTACGCTAATAGTAAAGAAAGATAAAGATAAAGATAAAGATCATTTATTTGCTTAAACATGTGTACAGTGGATGTCAAAACTTGTAGGTGGTTCAACATGCTTGACCGGCGACGATATGCAAATTTAAAGAGATGGCATGCAAAAAATTATAATAGTAATAACTTAAATTAACTAAGTGAACAGTCAATTAATAAAAAACAAGAAAATATATTAATCATTAGCAAAAAGTCAACATAACTATAAAATTCAAATAATAATAAAAATCTCAACAACATTTAAATCAATGTCCAAATAGTTTAAAATAGTATCGTAATAATAATAGAAAATCAAGTAAAATTAAAATTTGTCATTAAAAAATTCGTCGATTTTATAATAGCACATAAAAAAAAATTAAATTTTGTCTTAAACAGATTTTCATTTAGCTCTTTAAAGACCTTCGGTACTTAGTGTTTCTTTTTGTTGAAAGAATAAACCCCTTTCAGGGTTACCTACTATAGGTATACATATTAATAATCACCTTGTATAAGGTACTGTTCATTTAATATTTTTAGCTGTTTGTATCGTATGTGCTCGTATGATTCGCTTTCGACATACATTTCACACATACGAATTACGTATCAGCGAAATATCTGGTTGAAAATTGGTTCATTACATATGCATGGAATAATCGAACTTCTCAATGTATGGAGCATGTAGCGTATAAAGTAATAACTTAGTTTTTTAAAGGTTTTATTCGACGAAATATGTATGTAACTATGTAGTAGCGAACAAATCTATTGACATTTTAATGTATGCACATTACTTACCTTTTTCAGATTATTAAAACTGCAGTTCAAGTATTTGCCGTAACTGATGCTTATACAACCTGTTCCGTAACTAGACAGCTATGCCGTAAAGTCCCGTTATTCTATCAACAAAAACAAAAAATATATCCCGCGAAAAAAAACAATAGGTACCTACGTAGTTTTGGCAGATGTTTTCCCGACCTTTTTTAAATGAACTGCATTGGTCTTTTTATCATGATTTTATCTATCTGTTAAAGTACGAGATGTTCGGCATCAAGATTGCTACCAGAAATAGCAGAATAATTTAGTTTGATCCGATTTGACCCCAAAACAGTAAATTTTTAGTGTTTTTCAATGAAAAAAACCCCTTTCAGTTACGCAAGAGCTTTTGTTTTGCAGCAAAAAACTTAAAGATGAATAGATTAATTTATTCTATTTGCGTAGAAATAAACAATACATCTTGGGGGAAAAAATCTAACATTGATGCCAAGCTCAGAAAACTTTCCAAGTTAATAAAATTCGTTCAGTTTTTAATTCCATCATCTGGAGCCTTTTTTATATCTCACAATAATTTATGTTTTCCTTCGAAGTGAAGCGCAGGTAGGTACTTACATTTCAAGTGCCGTAAATTTACCCATCGTAAACCACAGAAAAAATAATACGAACGTTTCGCCACGAACAGTGACTTAAGCCGTGTTCAAACGGGGAAAGATATGAGTAGCTCAATAAAATCGCGCGCCCCTCAAAGTCAACCTGAAAATTGACTTTAGTTTAGTCAGAGGACGTAAGTATTAATTTTATATTAAAAGGCAAAGACGTATGTCTATTGTTTCACCATTTTATTTGCAGAGCCCAGAACACAGATCATAAACAGTCACAGAGAGTTATACCAAGAAAACAGATTATCTCAACACAGCCCCTCAATTTGTAGAGGTTTATACCTATATATTTTATACAAATTGAATCTAAGATAATATGAAAATTGTTGACACAGAAATTGTAAGACTACATATTTTAATAAACTTATTAAGACTCTACCTAACTATTTCAATGTAGAATAGCATGTAGACATAGCTGCAGTTAACTCTAAGATAGAATAAAATGAATGTTTACAAACAAAATAAGTTTTTTCTACCTTTAAACATAAAAACATATAACAATAATAACGGATAGTGTTTCTATTTAGCCCTTCAAATAGCAACATCAAGTTAATAAACCACTAAATAAAAACATTACAATCATAATATATTAGCAAGAGAGATACCCATCTAAGGTAGTTAACCTAATACACATTTAATCTTTCACGGAAATATACATGCTTTCTTGCAGGCAATGCCTTTGTGAAAATATCAGATATATTTTCCTCTGTAGGTACATATGATACAGACACAATTCTCTTATTTATTACATCTTTTATGTAATGATATTTAATGTCTATGTGCTTTGAGGCTTTAGTATTTATTTGGTTTTGAATCAATTTAATTGTACTTTGGTTATCAATGTAGATGTGAGCTGACACTGTTTTACTATTAAGAAATTCAGAGAGTAGGCCCTTTATGTGTACGAGTTCACTTACTGCATGTGCTCCTGCTATGTACTCTGCCTCAGCTGTTGACAAAGCTGTACATGTCTGCTTTCTGGAAAACCATGATATCAAATTGTTACCTTGATAGATAGCACATCCACTGGTACTTTTCCTGTCAACCTTGTCAGCTGCCCAGTCTGCATCTGAATAAGCCTCTAATTGAGTATGATTACCTGTATTGTTATATAGCAGCCCCTGAAACTGAGTTTCCTTGAGGTATCGTAAGATCCTTTTACCTGCTGTCCATAATTCTTGTGTTGGTTTATCTAGAAATCTACTCAAGTATGATACTGCATAAGTTATATCCGGTCTAGTATTCATTGAGATGTAGAGTAGACATCCCACTAGTTCTTTAAATGGCACTTCAATTATGTTTGAGGATGTTTTTGCATATAAATTTGTTTCCATTGGAGTTTTATTTCCTTTACAGTCTTGCATTTGAAATCTTTCTAAAAGCTTTGTTATCATCTCTGTTTGTTTTATTTCCATTTCATTTTGATTTCTATTTACCTCCAATCCTAGATAGTTCTTAACTTCTCCCAGATCCTTCAGTTTAAATTCCTTTTCCAGCTTCTTTATTATTATATCTTCTTTTCCTAAATATAAAATGTCATCGACATACAATAGTAACCAATTTGGTCCTTTCCCATATAGGCATGAATCATGTTTTGATCGTGTAAATCCTTCTTTTATAATAAACTCATGAAATCGTTTATTCCAACATCTTGGTGCCTCTTTTAATCCATATAAAGCCTTTTTCAATTTAAGCACTTTTCCTTGACTGATGTTTAATCCTTTTGGGCATTTCAGAAAAACATCTACATCCAGATATCCATTCAAAAATGCAGTAGGCACATCAAACTGTTTCAATGGCAAATTTTGTTGTACTGCTAGACTTAGCATCAGCCTTATTGTAGATATTCTGGCTACTGGGGCATAGTTATTCACTGAACTGTTTTGCTGGAAACCTTTTGCAACTAAGCGTGCTTTCTTTGTACCATCTTGTTTTGTTCTAAAGATCCATTTAGTATCTATAGCTTTCATTCCTTTAGGTAAATCTGTTATTTCCCATGTTTCTAATTTTTCAAGGGCATTTAATTCCTTATTAATCTCATTACTCCAACCTTTGCTCATTGCCTCCTCATAATCTTGAGGATCTCCCGATATTAAACAATATGCTGTATATAGCTCATAATCCTCTTGAAATCTACTTGGCTTTTGTATGATTCTTCCTGATCTTGTCTTTTGTTCTGGTATTTCTTCTTCTGTATCCTCATAATCATCACTGTCATTTTCAATTTCTATATTTTCATTTGCTGGTTTCTTTCTGCTATTTTCATCTTCTACAGTTTTCTCAGAATCTTTTTCATTCAACTTTCCACTATTTTCATCTTCATAGTATATCTGATCACTTTCCTTAGTTTTCTTTTCTGTATATTGTATTTGACTTTCATCAAATCTCACATCTCTTGACACAATAATATTGTTGTTTTCAGGATCCCATAGGCGATATCCATTTTGTTGATATCCCACAAATCTCATTTCTTTTGCTCTTTCTTGAAATTTGTCTTGTTTTGGTAATATATGAATCCACACTTTAGATCCAAAAACTCGAAGTCTTGACAAATTCTTGTTTCCAAACATCTTCTCCGCTGGGGTTTGGAAGTTTATTGCTGAGGATGGGCAGCGGTTGATTTGATAGACTGCACATCTAACTGCTTCACCCCACAAAAATTTTGGCAAGCCTGTCTCTATTAACAATGTTCTTGCTCTGTTGTATATAGTTCTATTCATTCGTTCAGCTACACCGTTGGAGCTTGGACTGTATGGATTTGTATACTGTATTATTATTCCTTTTTCCTTGCAAAAATTCTGTATTTTTTCATTTTTGAATTCACCTCCATTATCTGATCTAATCTTCTTCACTTTATTACCTGTTTGCGTTTCTACCCTTTTTATGTATTCTATCAACCTATCAGTTGCTTCATATTTTCTCTTCAATAAGTAAACCTCACAAAAATGAGTAAAATCATCAATGATTGTATGATAGTAAATCTCGCCTGTAGAGTTGGGTGTGGACATTGGTCCAGATATATCAGTATGAATGAGTTCACCAATGCAATGAGAACGTGGTTTCTGAGTAGGATAAAATGGTAATCTAGTTGACTTACCTTTCATGCATGGTTCACACGGAATCTCACTGTACGGCAGTTGCAGTAACCTTAGCTGTTTCCTATTAGCATGACCCAATCTCTGATGCCACAAATCTTTTGAAATCAAACTTACTTCATTATTGAGTTTCATGTCTATAACATATAACCTGCCTTTCAACCTGCCAATAACTTCATTTACTGAGTTACTTATCGATACACTATCATTGTAAAATTGAACATGAAGTCCCTTCTCTAATAATTTTCTCACTGATAATAAATTGTGTGACAACTTAGGAACAATTAATCCCTCAATATCTATTGATAGACTACTATTATATTCTAATGTTAGTTTACCTCTTTTGTAACATGTTAGATATTGTCCGTTCGCTACATAAATCTTCATCTCTCTGTCCAGTTCTTCAACCTGAGTCATATAAGGTTCGTAATTAGCCATAATCAAATGTTCTGTGGCCCCTGAGTCCACAATTAGTTGAACATCACTATCACTAACACAACTGTTATTACATAATGCACTTGCACTACTCGCTGTAAATGACATTTCGTTTTTCCTTGAAGAAGAGGTCTCTTCATCTGCCTGCGCCGCTTGACCTGTCTGCCATGGTGACCTATAGGAGCTTGCACCTCGTCCTCTGTTTGAGTTGCTGTTGCCTCTGGATTGACCCCGTTGTCCTCTCGTTGAAGTCCGACCTCTGTAGTGGCCTCTCACTTGTTGTCCCGTTCTGCACTGGAAGGATTTGTGACCATTTTTGCCGCATCTGTAGCAGGTCATAAACGTGTGCGTATCTGTTGCTGTGGTTTCATTACCTTTAATTTTCAGTTCAGCATCTAGCAATCTGGATTTGACAAAGTCAACATTCAGTTCTCTATCAATTGTTTCTAATGTTGTGATAACAGTGTCATACTCGGTCGGCAGCGTTAGAAGTAGGTGGCACACCTTATCTGCTTCCTTCAGCGTTGCACCAGTTGACTCTAGTTGTGCTATTAAGTTATCATACTTTAAAAAATGATCTTGTAATTTTTCATCTATACTGGTTTTCATTGATAACATTTTCTTTCTCAGATACAGCTGATTAAATATACTTTTTCTCTCTAGTACCTCTTCCAGGCATTCAAACATTTTTGCTGCCGTTGGGCATTTCTTTATTAATTCGACGAATTTATCGGAGACACATTGGGCAATTATGCTCCGTGCCTTGGCATCTTTCTCTTTATCTATTTGTTCAGTTTTCATAAGAGTGGACTCCAATCCTCTTTCCTCCAAAATTAATTTCATACGAAATTTCCAAACACTGAAATTTGTTCCATCTACCAGCTTTGGTAAATTTGTAACCGAAGTCATCGCCATCCTTAGAATTTTATATTGCTCTTGTTGTTTTCTTCTCTAGAAATACTCCATGTATTTTTTCTCATATTCTTCGGCTTATATTTTTCATGTTGGCGCAGTGGAAGCGTATTAATTTTATATTAAAAGGCAAAGACGTATGTCTATTGTTTCACCATTTTATTTGCAGAGCCCAGAACACAGATCATAAACAGTCACAGAGAGTTATACCAAGAAAACAGATTATCTCAACAGTAAGAATCAATTACCTACAACAAAAGCAAATCGCAAAGTTAAACCTGCATGTGAAATTGATCAAAACTAGAAAACTTTTAATATAATTATAACGCTCGAATGCCCAATTTGTACCAATCAATCTTTAACTAAATCTCTCTCAAAGATTCTATTTAAATTTTACTGTGTAGAAAAAAACAATTTGCTTGAAAGTCCTTGCGTCCTTAAACTTAGTCCATGCAGACTTAAGTAGTATGTAAAATATAATAAATTGTCTTGTCATCTATCAAGAAAATACTTTGCCTACAAATGATTTTTACTTAATTTTATTTTATAAATTTTTGGCATCCAGACACCTATTACATACCTACATTTTGGTCTGATCAATCATCTTACGACTACGCGACTAGGTATAACCATGCAAATCATCGTGATAACCAAAGGGTTAACCATAATGCGCGTAGGAACACTAGGAAGTTTTTTTTTTCTATTTTGTATACGGTTTTTGAAACAATGTTTTTCGTAGAGTCATATTTATTGTGAGGAATATAAAGCTCATGTTTACAAAAATATGTTTGGAGTGAGACAGGCCTGCATGAACGTTAATTTAGACCTCAGCGGGATTCTGCTCAATCATCGTTGCCATAAAATGTTCCCACACTTTTTTCCAACATAAAACTTGGGAGCTACAATTCAACACTCAACATTCACAAACCACAACAACCTTACACTGTACGATACAAGGTTCAATTTCGATAAATTCGAAGCAGATGTTGCGATGGCAGCGTTCAAGCCTCGGGAATTGAATGTGCGCGTAAATTCGACAAGATTTTTGAGATAAAGTCAGCATTTCTGTTGCGTAGGCTTATGAAAATATTTACTTAGGTATGTGTTATTTTTACCTCAGCAAAATATTTACGACTATTTTCTTCAATTTAATAAAAACGGCTCCAGTAAATCCTATTGGAATAAAGACGGAGATACTTGTTATCCTTTATTGCTACCTCTCTGTCTGACTGAAGTCAGACTGTTATGCCGGAAAATGTTACATATTATGTAAGTAACATCGATTCCCACAAATTTTGCCCAACATTGCTATACATAGCAGTAGGTAGCTAGTTTGGGTAAAAACATGATCATAATTGATCGAGCGAGCGAAGCATGCGATTATCTCTCAAACTACTTGGGCAAATTGGGGTTCTATGTTTGTATGTATATATTTTTTAGAGCATAACTTGAGAACCCAGGCTCAAGCCCGTTCGTCATGGAACTCTTTGGGGGAGGCCTATGTTCAGCAGTGGACTTCATCAGGCTGATGATGATGATGATGATGAACTTGAGAACCGTCAATCGGATCTGCATAAAATTTAGTAGGTCAACAGTTTGTACTTAGGTATGAGTTAAATCAGACAAGGGTTTGTTAAGATATAGAGGTTCAAAACAAAAAAAAAGGAATACAAATACATGAAGTGGAGTGTCATATGAAAGAGCGCTGTTCATACATTCCACAACGATTTTTAATTTTATACTTTGCCACATGGTTTTTAAATTACATCGAAGTTTGTAACATTTAAAAACCAATATAACGTGACGTCATTTGGTAAAGTTTTAATGTAAGTTAGAATATTCTAAAACTAAATTTCACTCATATTTATATTATTATCAACTTTGTCACTACCACTTACCTTAATGTTAACTGCCACTATTTTTTAAGTTACCATAATATTCCAATGTCAATTGGGAGAGAACTGTTTCCTGGGCCACAGCTCACGCTTTTCCAGGGGACAGGGCCTCATTTAACTTGTTCCTCTTTAATTATGGTCAATAAATAATTTTTATATTTCTATTTCTATATGTTAGAAAATGCTAAAGATGAGATTTTAAAAGTCTTAATTGTGCCTCAACGATCATCGAAACACTAATTTTTACTTGTAATTGCGAGATCTCAGTTCGGGGTGAACTACTAGTATATCATCAATATATCATCAATGGCTGTACCATCGACATTTCCTTGTATAACAAAACATTCGGCTCGCGAACAGTCTGACCGTGTTTTATGTATTTAGGCAGATCAACGTGTCACTATTGGGAATACGAAGATACATTTTGATACGCGCGTCATTTATAACAGAAATCCTTTCCAGGACTATCTAACTACTTTGTTGAAAAATTGAGGTCTATTTTTCTCACCTCATGAGCCCTTATGAATGTCCAGCATCAATTTTCATTGTACCCGGCTCTTTGGCCTTTAGCTTGGATTACGAGGAAACCTCATAAATTGTGTACGTATCTTCGCGTGCTATCAGAAAAACTATGCGACATAAAAACAAAAAGGCTCTTGACTTTTATTTCCAAGAATGATAGACCATCTTAGATGTCCAGGAGATCAGATCCTTGAAGATGTCAGCGGGGTGTAGTTATAGGCATGTCCAAACATTTGGCACATGCTCATCTTTTGCAATACCTAGTAAATATTCCATACGTGACAGGTTGTAAGCCCATCGCCGCTTTAAGAATACTTACTGTTTTCTCGCGATGTTTTCCTTCACTGTTTTAAGCACGTGATAATGAGCAAAACTCATTGGTGCACGACCGGGATCAAACCCACGACCTTCGGATCGAAAGTCGGAAACCTCTAAGCTAAAGAACTTGGTAATAAATAGAAATGAAATTGTGGTACTCGAGAACGATGCTGTCTTCAAAGGCTAAGAGACAGGCAAGTAGAATGTATTTGTACAGTCTGAGAAAATGCCACTTATGTGTTCGGTATTTTAAGCGATGATACATCATAATCATCATCATTTCAGCCGTAAATCGTCCACTGCTGAATATTGCCTCTCCCACAGAATTCCAGAGCAAATTCCTATTACGTAGGGGGAATTTGCCCATACTCACCACGCTGGGCATGCGGGTTGGAGAGCTAGCTGCGCTCGCTAACCCTCATGCCTCTAAAGCTATCTTTGTGAAAATAGTAAGTTTAAGAGTAAGGTTGCCAGTGCTCTTTTGAGGGGCTCCAGGTGTTGCTGATCTCAATAGGCGACGGTAACCACTTACCATCAGGAGGGCCGTAAGTCTGTTTGCCACCGTATAACATTTAAAAAAAAGGGGAACGCTACTACCCATCCCCTAGCTTTTCCCTTAGTCTTCTCTTACGACATTCACGAGTAGGTAGATATGGAGGGGCCTATTCTTTAGCTGGGGCCACCACGGCATATAGGATAAATTATAATGAGATAATTATTAGATATGGCAAAATACAGATACCCTCGATAAAAAAAAAACTTCCGTGAAGATGTAGAAAGACCATCAACTATCCTTAATGTCATGATTCCAAGATTTTCCTCATACTAAACAAACAGACAACGGTCGACAATAACAAACCCAAGAACGTAGAGCCTACTAAGGAAATCTCGGCGACTGCATGAATATACCCTTTTATTCGTGTATCCGCCCTTGGCCATAACCTTTGAATATCACACATTTCAATTATCTTTATAATAAAAGCTAAGTTAGGTATAGTTTGAATTCAACAGTACCAAGTTTACCTATACCTAACATATACATATACACACCTTACGCTTCACTCCGGATGAGCATCACACCACAGCACTTTGAATCTTTAGTGAGTACGTTAACAAATATAATTTAGTGGCTTGAAGCCTTATAATTTGTCTGGATCATATTGAAATCTAAAAGGGACAGAAACTGGTGCTACGGTCCCAGAATTCTCTAATTAATCTTTAGTATGAACATCCGGGCGCGGCTATCTGTCACAAGGAGGCATGTTTATGGGCACTGCGCCGAGATAACGCTTTTATCAGTGCGTGCATGATAATTTATAGTTTTAATGTGACTGTGTAGTACACATGCGTGTTGCTGGTCATCATCATCTTTTCAGCCGTACGACGCGACGTCCACTGCTGAACATGGCCTCCCCCACAGACAGAGCGAATTCCTGTCATGTATGGGGGGATTTGCCCATACTCACCACGCTGGGCGTGCGGGTTGGCGAGCGCAGATAGAGCTATCGTTGTTAAAATGAGGGACGCTGCTGCCCATCCTAGCTTGTTTCCCTTAGTCGCCTCTTACGACTTCCGCGGATAGGTAGATATGGAGGGACCTATTCTTCAACCAGGGCTACCACGGCCAACGGCCACGGCCACGGTTGCCTGTACGTGTCTTCAATTCATCATCAACGTCGTCTAACGAAAACTTCGAACCTATAGTCCTAGATTAATTCCTAAGCGACAAACATGGCAACGCGACGCGACACTACGAACGTATTAAATGATAGGCTTAACCAGTGTCTTATATACTCTTTGGGCTTAACCTCGGCCTTATACCGGTTTACAGGTACGTAATTTACCTACTTCAGTGCGACGTCATACATTGCAAAGCACTGCGTCTTGTTGCGTCGTGTCTTTAAATTTTATTATTTAATTAAATACTCGTAAATCATGGCATATTTCCAGCATGCGCGTCATATTCACAAATTACATGAATTTAATGAGAAACGGAGAAAATATGTATATAGCCCAACTGGATTAAACGATCAAACTCAAACCTACCTAACCTTATTCAAATTAAACGCAATAAAAAAAGCTTTCACCATACAATTCGGAGCTAATGTATATTTTACGAGGGTTAATAATTTTCCAATTTCGCTTCTCAGCGGTAGACGTGTGAAATTCACATTAAAAATGTATATTGCCCTTTTTGTATGTACTATGGTACTTTAATGACCTGTTTTTAAATTCCTTCGTATAATTTGTTCCATTTTGTTCCTTCCTTCGTACAGTTGGCTACATAGGTAAGAAAGAATAAGAGTTTGGTTTGAAACGAACTATCGACAAAATAAACAGATAAATTTCAGAAATAACTTCTTTTAGCCTTGTTGGTCTAGTGGGAGGTTCCCCGACTTTCGATTCGAAGGTCGTAGGGACAAACTCGGTCGTGCACCGATGTTATCTTCTATTTGAAAAATGCAAGTGCGCATTAACACGTTCCAAAACGGAAAAGGAAAACACAGTGAGGAAACCATTAAGTATTCTTAAAACGGCGACGGGCTTGCTACCTGTCACGTATAGAATACTCACTCACAGGGCATGTGCCAAATGTCCGGACATGACTCTGAATACCCTTCCCAGACACCTTAATGGATCTGATCGCCTGGAGATATGAGAGAATGTCTACCATTCTTGGACATAAAAGTCGTGAGCCTAATTATTTTTTTTATAACTTTTTTTAGACTTATTAATATTTTCATTCTACAACATGTTCCGTATCTAGTATGGTATCCCAAAAGGATTAAAGAGGCAGTAAGATAATGACATACCGGAGCGGACAGGATAACCGATGTCTCTCAACGGATCTAACAGGGACAAGTTGAAAAATTCAGAGGTAGAATCAATTTATTGATCTCTTGAGCCAAAGTCACATTGTAATATCATAAAACTCGGAAGTTAAACGAAAGGAAATTAGAGAAAACAAGGATGGAATTCTTACGAAAGCTTCATTTTTTCCGTTCTAAGTGGTGTTAGAAAAATATGTCAGGATAATCTCAAGAGTAACGTTTTAGGGAAATTAAAATATACTTTCCACGTTACTTTATAAACTGTGCCTTTATAACTTTCCTCTTAAAACTCAAAGGCTGCTACGTCTTTGAAATAATCTCAAGGCATTTGACGTCACAACCACAACTACTAGTTGACAACAAAAGTGTTTTTAGAAATAATTTTGCTTTGTTTATTTGAACAGGAACATTTATAAGTAACTATCGTCTGCCCGCGGCTTCGCTCAAAAAGATTATATTTCATTGAAATAAAAAGGAAAGGGGGTTGGTTCTTCTGTAACAAAAAGAAGAGTTTATCGAAAAAATTGCCCAAACTTTATTAAAATAGCTGTTTTTGGTAGTTTTATCATCGTTTTATCTAATTATAACGTACCAGAAGTTCGATATCAAGGTTGCTACCTGATTGCTACTAATACTGAGATATACTGATAAATCTGATTTACAATGAAAAATGTCGAATTTCTAAAAGTCGTAGAACAAACTTTATTGCCAATTAGGTGTATGATAAGCCCGTTTCGGGATATCATACATAATATGTATCTTGTATTTGATAGCAAGCAAAAAAACGTACAACATGCCCAAAAAAGACTCTGCATTAATTATTGGTAGATCCGTTTCTAAATACCCATATCCTCAAGCAACCCATAACAGCCCGAGGCCTTTGTCCTAATTACAACAACGTGATTATGTGAAAGAAATCTGGAGCCGACGTCGTGTGTAATTCTAAGCCGTATGAGAAGTTATATAAAGTTTAATAACTGGTTATTTTCCTCATGTTACAGCTTCAAGCTACAGTATGTGGCTCTCTTATTTGCATGTGTGAAAACAGAGCTGATTAAAGAACAATATTTTGGTAACTTTTGCAAGGTTATGCATATTATGTATACTATTCCGAAAGGGGCTTATTCTACACTCAATTGGCAATAAAGTTTGTTCTACAACTTTTGGACTTTTGGAAATTGAAAATTTTTCACTGAAAAAACCCATTTTGGGGTCAAATTAATCCAAATTCAATTATTGAGCAATCTTGATGTTGAAATTCTCGTACACTTAATAATTAGTTATAAAGATAATAAAGAGACCGAAAAAAGCAAATTTTATGAAGTTCATGTAAGAAAATAGTAAAGTTAGAATTGGAAACTTTGATTTTAATTTCTTAAATACTCTACCCTTTTGTTAGTTTAGTAAGCCCATTTCGGATAGTACACAATATTATGAAGCATCTTGTATGTAGATACCCTGCTTAAACTGACCCCACTACCCAGAGTAAACGAAGTTCTGGTTAGAATGTCGTTGCTTAGAGAAATTAGCCTAGTTAGTTATTTAGTTGCTTAGAGCCTAATCCTGTTGCGGTTAATCTAAATAATGGCCCAGCCACTACAGCGTCCTATAACTGAGTAAAAGTTCCACCTGACGCTGTATAAATCATCTTTAGTAGGTATGTATTATGAGCCTTACTCAGGCCTAGAGCGAAGTAGCCTACTCGACGACCTCAGTGGCTTAGTGGGCGAGCGCATGTCTGAGACGCAAGAGGTGCGGGTTCGATATCCGCTGCGGGACTAATGTTTGCATGATCTGCAAATATTTGTTCCGGTCTGGGTTTCGTGGTACCAAGGTACTCGTAGTTTCTGATACCCACGACACAGGGTATCCTAGTGGGGTCATGAATGTGACTGTTGCTTGATAAAAAAAAACCCAATAAGGACATAAGGTTTTTTATTTCGCTTCGTGCAATAGTCGTTCACACAGTTTATAACTTCTCCCTTGCGTTATTAAACTGCGTATACTGTAAAGAACCTAATTACCCGTTTGTTTTAAGCGCCGTAGGTGCCTTCCGGGCTTGTGATTACTTTGCGTTGTCAAAGGTTATGTCGTCCGCTGTGTTTGTAGGCAATTTAACTTTTTTATCATCGAAAATTAGGACCCTACTGTTTTAATTGCACATTGCTTGAAAGTTTTCAAAGTAATTTTCGAGATAAACTGAAGAAATTTTGTACGGAGCATGTAATCATAATCATCATCTTATGATTTACTCTTAGCAATTACCCTAAAAGAGATCCACGTCCTCGACCTTCGGAAAATGTTTCAGCCGCTTTCAAATGAAATTAAAATATTTAACTTTAAAAGCTATCGCGAGTTATACTGTAAGACATTTCTGAAAAACGGGTCATTCTCACGTATTCATAATGTGGATGAGAGTACCGACAGTGTTTAAATCCATCTAGAGAATCTTCCTCAGATGAATATTATGATCAATCGCGCGCTCTACGCCACTCGCGTACTCGTCTCATATATTTCTCCATATGAGAATATTTTAGGTGCTCTCATTAAGATTTATAGGTACCGTAACCCGGTTTCAAAATGACTATTATAATTATAAAAAAATCATAGTTCATTTATTTTTAAATGATGAAAAAGTAAGGGAGTACAGCAGCCATACATCTACATAAGTAATGTTTTCCGGCTTCAATTGTATGTGGAATATCACTACCAAACATGTTAGTAACAATACCATCAAAAAATATTCTCAATTTTAGGAAAACTTTCATTGTTGAAAGCAAACATGTAAAAAAAAAGCTTTGATTGAAAACATAAAACCGTCTATATACCAACGACGATATGCCGACTTCATGGCGTAGCGGGCGAGTGCCCGACTGAGACACGAGGGGTGAGTTCGATTCCCGCTACGGCAAAAATGTTTGCAAATATTGGTTCCGGGTCTGGGTGTTGTGTACCATGGTACCTACTCGTGTGGAAAACATCTGATACCCATGACACAGGAAATCCTAGGTGTTGTTAGGACTGTGTATGTGACTGTTAGGTGTTATTATGAACTTTTATACCTAGTAGATTTTAGAAACAACATCAGTACTTTCAACAAATGTTATGTTGAACATGTCTGGTACAGAAATATATTTCTGTACATCACGGTCCCCACTTCTTATAATTTTTAGAGAGCTTTAGTTAATATGTTTTTTTCAGTTTTGTGGGTTGGCGTTACGTCACTCGAAGTTCGTTCAAACTGTTTGGTGTGAACTACCGAATTACATTGACTCAGCAACATTCACAATGCCGTCCATCTGATGGGGCCTAGCTACCTATATATGGAAACCGGCATGTTCTATTAGAGCCTATAAAGTCGAAGACATGTGACATGTGCACGTGCACGATAGTAGCCTGTAAGAGGCGCACTTTAATTCTTTCACTGCACTATGATCAGGTAAGAATTTTTAATATACTTAGGTGCATCTATAATAGTTGGGAGCCAGCCCAAAATCAGTTCGCTTTCACAATTTAATTTAGCACCAATATATGTAGCACCAGTTTTCGCTAAATTTATAACCCACAAAGTTTGGCAAGTGACGTGAAAATTTAATTGCACATTATTTTAATAACCGCAGCGAAATATGCAATGGTATGCAAATAATTTAGCTGAAGCCAAAATAGATTTAAAATGTTTTAATTGTTTACAAGGTCATTCATAATATGTATATTAATCTGAAAAGACTTATTCTATACCCAATGTTAGTTATTTTTGTTCTACTTTTTTATATTCTAAGTTTTTCATTATAAAACACTGCAAATATTAGGTAATAGTTTTGAGGTCAAATCAGTTCAAAATCAATTATTCAGCTGATATATGCAGCAATATGGATGTCGGACTTCTCGAATGTTAAACGTTCTTTATTAATTATAAAAATGATAAAAGCCCGAAAACAACATATATGAAAAAATCCTAAAAACAAAACTGAATATAAAAATGTTGATTTTGTTTCGTTAATATTTTTCCTTTTTATTAATAGGATAAGCCCTTTTGGGATAGTATACTAGTTACGAAGCACGTTGTATAATAAATTAATTTAAAGTGCCTCGCAGAGATAGTGACAGTTTATTTTAATCATGACTTATTTGCTGGAAATATCAGACTTTCCAGTTTATGATTGATGCCTGTTTCGGAAAGTACTAAGCACATTATTAAAGGTGATTCAGCTATGCTATTCTTATTACATACAAATTTGTACAGAATAAGTTTCGCGAGTTGAAGTGGTAGTGGGCAGGCCATATAACTCGCAGGACCAACGACATTGTGGTGGACAACTCTGTGGATGGAAAAGGCTCAAGACCGTTCGTCATGGAACTTTTTGAGGGAGGCCAGAGTCCAACAGTGGGTTTTACAGGCTGATGATGATAATGCTTTTGTTAGTTTGTTTTTTTGTATTAATAAAACATCAGCCATGTACACTCCCTATAAACTCATGCACAAACAGCCAGGCTATTGCGTCAGCGAAATGGTAATGAAGATTGCAATTTTAAGGATGATTTTATCAATTATAGCGACATCTGAAGTTATTCAAAAATAAGAACGAAGAAGCTAAGGTCTTGAAGTTTTCCCTTGTCAAGTTTGGAACGTTTTAAATGTGGCTAAGATTGTTAAAATTACCCTCAAAGTTACGAACTTCATTGCCATTACGCTTAGGCAATTGCACCACTGGTTATTATACCGAGTCCCACTGCACGTAATCCGTTTTGTACTTGCTAAAGCTTTTTATCAGCGGCTAGGTAGATACACACTAGGTACACACTATACATCACACACTCCACAAAAACACACACGACACCGCTCCGGTACACTACACACACACACACATGCACATTTATGCGATTAGGTAAATCATATTTTGTTAATTTCGTAATTAGTATAGTAGTATAGGTAGTAGTTATAATATGTTATTTTTTTCTTACTGTATTTTTATATATATTTTCTTACAGTATAGTTAACCTAGGTACGTAGCATACTCGCACAATGTTACTTTTAAGCGAGTGGAATACAAAATGTGGATTCAAATTGGTTCAAGTAAGACATATATACATCTAGCCTATATTAAACGATAAGTAAACTGTGAATCCTAGATTACTGAAATAAATAAATAAATTATACTCCACCAGCCCTTATCATACTCGTTTATTCCTATCCATCCAAAGGTTTTCTGGAAGAAATCGCTCATAGCGATAAGACCGCCTATTGTAGGTACGTTCGCAATTATTTATGTTTTGATTATTTTTTAAGGTGTTATTGTTTATTGTGTTGTGTACAATATAGTTTTATATTTATCTATCTTTGATGAAGTTCCGCGAACGCCGGTACCCGCAAATTAAGTAGCAATGTAGCGCCATCAATATTATCGAGAGCTCGTTAGGAATTTATAGCCGCCAGTTGCAATGTGCGGATGTGTGTCAGCAGTTGGTTGTGGGTTTAGCAATTTGTATTGACAGAAACGTACTCGAAGTTCCCCTAATGGCCCCTAATGAGAGCGCTGGTGGAATAGTGTTAGTGCCCACCGCCTTTTGATCCAAAGTTCGTAGGTTTGAATCCCGGTCGTTGGAAAATTTATGGTGAAGGAAATGAAGATACCGGCATGTCTTAGACCCTAAAAAAATCGAAGACATCTGACATGTGCACGCTGCATCTAAGCTTTCATTGTTTCGCTACTCTGATTCTTTCATCGACGGTCAGTCACAGGCTCTTTTCAGGGTACCCTACTTCAACCTAGTCACTGACCTAATACAGGATGCCCAAGAATGAATGGTGACACGACAAGCAAGCAAGTACCTACCCCTAAAATTTACAGGGGGTGATTAAAGTTTCTAACAAATTAACTTCATAACGAATTATCGTCAATATATTGGGCTATTTCAGTGCCTTCTGCTTGATTGAGTGCTCGTTTTACGAGTTGTCATTGACGACAACTCTCTTCACTGATTATAATAGGTAGTCGCCGATAACCTTTTCCATTTTTGAAGTCGGTAAAAGCCCAAGCCAGTCGGTGACAAAAATACGAAAGTTATCACCTCCAAATGGCGGAAGTAGAATTGAAAACAAGAAAAACACATTACGGACACAGGCACATACAAAGAGTAAGAACACAAATGACATTACAAAGAATATACTACCTACTTAGTCCACCTATAGGTAGGCAGGTATCCACATAACTATAAGGAGTCAACCAGTCTCGTTTTATCGGGTGCAGCCAAATAGGCTCTGACTCAGCTTATTGCTGTAATCGCTTCATAAGAAACTGATCATTGCAAGAAGAAAATCTTTCCACAATATTTCACCTAATAAAATCGTTAGCACATAAAATATATCGCGTATTCGCAGGACATATCAATATTTACTGGCGAGGGCATGCCTTGAGCCATGCACGTACTGCCCGAGAAATAAGAATCTGGTCTAATACAAGTTAATATTTACAAAATACACAAGAAACAGTTGAGCTATCTAAAGACCGTTACAAACGATCTATAGATAGCTCAACTGATCCAGATCACCAGTCGGAAGCGTCCCCAAGACGCTGGCGGAATTGCCACGCTGGATGGCAATGCTAATTCGCTGGGCCAAATATGAGCCAGCTCTCGGGTTACGCGTCGCTAGTTTATTAGCGCGGTTTTTCATGTGCGACTGCGCCGTGAAAAGTGTGCCTCTCGGATTTCTTTCTGTAGCGCATTGTTACCATAGTAAGTAATAATTTTACCATGATTACCTACCTACATCTTATAGTACACACAGAAGATGTTTTAGTTTGAAATGTTTTGTGTCAGACATACAAGGCCAATTCGTCCAAGTTGAGTGAGATTTCTTCACTTTCTTCGCTCGCCCGTCCAAAAATGACAAAAATAATTTTATATATTTTTTTTGAATTTATTCCCTTTTTCGGGATGGCTATGGCATCTAGGCCTTACCGCCAAGTCTTACGTTTATATTTCTTCGTTGTTCTTTTTATCTTTCTTCTTCATTTTACCTCTTAGTCATGGTCAAGTCAAGTTCAGTTTTAGTAAGATATGATGGTGGCTATCTTACTAAAACCTCGAGGGACCTCTTGGCGCCAACTCGAAAAATGACGATACACGCAATCATTTTATTTTACTTCACTTGTGCGGTTTACTCAAACAATTTTACGCAAAACACCACCATAATCACATCATATTATTCAATTTAACACTAGTTTTGTAAAATAATTTGAGAGCACAACATCACTTCGCAAGTTCCCGCCAAAAAGTCCTGACAGCAAATAAATAAAAATCTTCAAGAAATTAGGTACCTTTAACAAAAAGGTTTTGAAAAAATAAACGTAGGCGAATAATCAAAAAAAAAGTAACAAAATAGTTAATCGAACTCTATTTACGAGTAAGTTTGTTTGATTACTGAACAAAATTCATCACAGACTTTAATGTAGCACACGTAGAAATGTTCAAATTAGGAATGTTCGATACCGGACCGGCTTAGGATAAGGATTCATTACGTATTCAGTAGATGTGCGAGACCCTTTTAATTTTGCCTCTGAAATGAAACTACAACTATTTCGACCCTTGTTTGAGTGGACTGAATGTGACCGTCCCACTTTAGTTATGGGCTAGATTCCACTACCTATAGTTATAACCACACAAGTGTCCCAAAATGGCCAACAGGCGCAGAATTACCTACGGTATGTAACTTCATCGTGAGGAAACGGTCACCGTGAGGGAAATTTTGATGGCAGATTCCAATACAATAATCTTTTGCATTGTCACTGACTGCAAGAATGCGAGACATAGACATAGACATTCATTTATTTGCTACTAAAATAGAGAACGAGAGTTACACAAAGGTCGTCGATAGGTCGTCAAAATAGTATTTGACTTCTGTGTGAATTTGAATATTTTCCACTTTTCTGAACTTATCGCTTCGAACATATCTGTTATCTTTATAACAGCAGTAAAGTGTGGAGATATTGAGAAACTTCTTGAAGGCTTGCCGTGACATTGTCCTAATATTGTCAGTATCTGCACGTTTGAACGTTTTATAATCGTTTGATTTTCAACCTTACGTTACGTTATCTCATTTTCGATACATTTAAAACTTGTTTGCTTGGAGCACTGTTGGAGTGGTGGTAGTCTGCAAATCAAAGGTTCGTGGGTTCGAATCCCAGTCGTGCACAGTTGGATTATCCATTCGGAAATATATTTTAGTACTCTGAAACAATGAAGGAAAACATCGTGAAGAAACCAGCATGTCCTAGAACCTAAAATATTCGAAGACATGTGACAGTGCACGAAAGGCTTCATTCAAAGGCACATGTGCTTCTAAGACGCGCACTTTAATCCTTTCACTACACTGACTCATTCACCGCCGCGATGGTCATAGGTCCTTTTCAGGGCCACCATAACTCACCCTGGTCACTAACCTAATTCAACATGACCATGAAAGAATCAGTGACACGACAAGCAAGCAATAAAAACTTGAAAAAGAAACGGCATTTTCAACCTTACGTAAGTGCTTAATCAATACATTCACTCGTCTTTGAACCTTGCACTCGTCTGAGTCGGTCGTTAGTCTTTGCTAGTAATAGCTAGTTGAACAGAAACACTTCCTCGATGAATCGGCTACAAATGCTCTACAAAGATTCTCATTTGCTGACTACAATGCTCGTGCTACGAGAGGTTAATTATATTCTGTTCTAGTTAGATGTCAGTCAAACGATTCATGAATATGAATTTCTGTTGTAGGCGATAAGACCTCCATACGAATTTACCTTGATTAGTCAGTCAATCAAAATTAGTTGTAACATATAGAGCGTAGCTCGGCTACAAAGTTTGAGGTAACACGATAGCTTCGCTGTCAAAGTGTCACCTTAATTAACGTGTCAAAGTGTCACCTTAATAAACGAACGATAATTTAAAACTATTGTATCATGTTTTTTTAATAATATCCCAAAAATGTTCGACTCAGACGTGATTAGAACCTGCAAGCTTCCCTGGATGCTCTAACCAACTAGGCTACCGCGCCACTTCCCATCTGTGTGAAAACCTTTGGGACTTCCAATAACAAAACTTCCAGTGCCGTAAACGAAATAATGGGTATTCGACCTGCTCAATGACTAAAGATAGACGAGAGTTGTCGCTGAATATTGTATCATGGACGAAATTGTGTAGACGAATGAAGATAAAAAAAATAAATTATATGCGAATGATATTCGGCATTACTGTGTCATTAAAATAAGCGCTGCCTGAGCCACTTCAGACTGGGAACGGCATAAACCCGCAAAATCTGATACGTTTTACGCGAGACATAAAATGAACCCTCAATATTTATTCTAAAATTTATCGGCTATTATTTCCGCTGTAAACCAGAACGAGGGCGATTGTAGGCACATTTACGCCCTCTTAAATTTTAGCATTTTCCCCTTTGAAATAAAATTTTAGTACGCGCACTCCACCATGTTTAATTTTATAGAAATTTACCAAAAAGTTTTTCTTTTTCAAACAGATTTTTTTATCTAGTCCATCCATTCACAAAGCAGTGTTCAAACTACATGCGATTTGTCTTTGACATGTCATATAAAATGAGTTTCAAAATGATGCTCACCTCTACAAAAAAAAACGACATAGTATTATATTATTATCTTTGCCTCTACTCAACTTCGAGGCTGTGCGATATAGCTCCAAAAGACGTAAGGATCATTTTGCAATACATTTTAGAATGCATAACGCACGCCGTTTTCGTATGAGGTTTTTTAAGCTTTTTCTTTTTTTTAATTTATTTATTCTACACTTTATTAAATAAACGGTTACAATTTTTGTTTTTGTGCCCTAAAAACCACGTAGGGTTTGTGTGGACACTCACACTCGTCAGAACCTAGTTGGTTCTTTCTTAAATTACAAGAGCACTCAAACTGGGTAAGTATTAGGTAGGTAGTAAGCAATAGTATATAAATACAACAAAAAGTATGAATAGAAACAGATCAATTAA
Source organism: Anticlea derivata (assembly GCA_947579855.1). NCBI lineage: Eukaryota > Metazoa > Arthropoda > Insecta > Lepidoptera > Geometridae > Anticlea > Anticlea derivata. The sequence continues at coordinate 4,289,261 of OX388262.1, forward strand.
CCAAATAAACAGCTAGTATGCACTCATACGCACGAACGCTTCTTCTATACCCTTTGCGCGTGTTTCGTGAAATAAGTGATTTAGTTTATATTTGGTTGAACAATTATTCAGCACATTCGTTGTATGAAATTAATTGCTATCCGTTCACTAGTCAATTATTGCATTCACAATACAGCTGGCTTGCTATAAATAATGTTATTTGTCCCAAAGCGTAGTTCATAGTGCTAAATCCGTTAGCTACAGATGCAAAAGGGACTTAGGTCCGTAAGCTGCTCAAGTTAGCTTCTACTAACTAACTGCTTAATAACTAATTCCGAAGTTTTTGTACTTTAGCCAGAAAAGACTTCGCGTTCAGTTATTAGTTTCCTTTCGATGAGTTTCGTGAGATCCTAGGTAAGCATAGAAAAGGTAAGTATATCAACGTATTCATCATTATCATAATTTCAGCCTTAGGACGTCCACTGCTGAACATAGGCCTTCTGCATAGATTTACGGCGCGACCGACCTTCTACGGCCTGCACCCAAACAATAATTTGTTGGGATGTGCCCATACTCGCCACGCTGGGTATGCGGGTTGGCGAACGTAAAGCTATTGTTGATAGGGAACGCTGCAGCCAATCACCTAGTTTTTTCCCTTAGTCGCCTCTTACGATTTCCACGGGTAGTAATGGAGGGGCCTATTCTTCAGCAGGGGCCACCACGGTGAACGGTTTACGTATTCATACCTCTAAGTTATTAAAATCAAAGGCTTCATCATTACAGACTGAAGAAGGTCACTGCTGTTTTGAGCAGTGAACATTGGTTCGAACGGTTTTTAACCTCTTGGATGGAGGAGGATAACAACATTAGCCTTTATTACTATTTTTAATGTTATATTATTTACTAGCTTTTGATCGCGTGGTACCTACATTAAAAGTAGCATATATGCTATTCTTGGTAAAGAAATCTATATATTCCAAGTTTCAATAAAATCGGTTGAGCCGTTACGGCGTGATTGAACAACAAACATCCTCACAAACTTTCGCATTTATAATATTAGTAGGATAGGATATAATGCCACTGGCTACAAAAAAATACCTGTGCCAAGAAATGCATGTGCCTGAAAAATAAATTTTACGGCCGATAGTCAGTTTTTTTTTTTATACAACTGAGATGGCAAACAAGCATACGGCCCACCTGTTGGTAAGCGGTTACCGTAGCCTATGAGCGCTTGCAATACCAGAGGCATCACGCACGCGTTGCCGACCCCGAATCCCCTCCCCCCCCTAAAGAGCCAGTTTGACCCAGTTTCATTTAAATCTACCTTGCTGTACTCTGTGTCTTATGTAAGAAGTAATATCCTAATTCGTAGTGTTCCAAATCCAAGAAATTTCTTCATGTCAATAGCTAATCCATTAGGAGGCTAATCCAAAATTTATCTCTGAGGATATAAGCTGGGGATATATTGATGTGTTATCAATGACAAAAGAATAAGTACCCACATAAATAAAAGTTAATGACGGTAAGCATACAGTTTAAGAACCGTTACATCCGAGAGATACCCTACATACAAAGTTTACCTATTTATAATATTAGTGTAGATGTAGACTATAAAACAATACGCACCTTCCTTCAATATATTGAGAGCAGAGCTCTGTTCAGTTCCCTTATCTCTATTGTCCGCGTAATAATCTACCATCGGTAGTTAATTAACCCCGCAATCAATCTCTGAACAACGCCAACGCTCTCATTGTGTATTTTGAATTAGACTCAATTTCAGCTAGGGTTGCCAAAACATAACCTTTTTATTATCATTGTGTGTTGTTACGCCAGAATTAGTAGTTAGCCTTGATTTGCGAAGCGTGGAACAGTAAATAATCACTATGTTCCAGAATATTGTTAAACAATTTGGCGCTTAGCTTGTTGCAGATCACTGCTTGCTTGCTTGTCACTGATTATTTCTTGGTATTAGGTCAGTGACTAGGTATGGTGACACTGAATAGGGAATGACCAACGGTGAAAAAATCAGTCTAGTTAAAAGATTAAAGTCAGCTTAGAGGCTCCTCTTGTGCACATGTCACATGTCTTCGAATTTTTAGGTTCTAGGACATGTCGGTTTCCTCACTATATTTTCCCTCATCGTTTAAGAGCCTGCTCACTGGTACTTCAAGTTTCAAATTATGAGAGCTTTGGTGGTGACCTTGGTTCTCTACGGACTTGATCACCGTTGAAACTCCGAGCATTATAGAGTGCCATATGCCTTTATCACTGGCAAAACGCACTCATCGTAGACTTTCGTCTTGAGGCTCTGCGGTATCTGCGACGAGAAGATATGACGAAGTATCCTAAACGCTGAACTTTTCATTCTCACAATGACTGACCTCGTAGCTCTGTTGGTAGTAACTCTGCTTTCTGCGCTAGAGGTTGCGGGTTCGATTCCCGCACAGGACAAACATTTGTGACTAACACAGATGTTTGTTCTGTGTCTGGGTGTTAAATATATATCTATTATGTATATCAGACTCTGGTACCCATAGTACAGGCTATGCCTAGTTTGGGATCAGTTGACAATGTGTGATATGTCCGGAATATTTATTATTTATTATTATTTATAATACTAAACAAATCGGTTAGAAATCTTATGTTAGTGTAGGGATTTGGTTTCCAAGTGGATTCTTTACAAATGAATAATGTATCCGTTCTCTAATGCCGTTGGACATCCGCTGCGCATTCTCGGAAATTGCTGCATTTGCATTGACGCAAATCCCAGATTTATTCAAGCGTTTTGGATATAATTCATTTTTTGTGCAGGACTTATTTTTTTCATTTATTCGACCAGTCTACAACTTATATCAAAATGTTTACCTAAGTACAAGGAAGTGTTTTACCAAAGTACAAAACAATCGATAAGAAATCCAATCATAGCATGTTGTTATGAAACAAAACAGGAGGTTTTAACAGGAGGTAGGGTACAGCGATATTTTCTCGTTCTAATTTGGAGGAGCCCGCCTGGGGAGGTACCTTACAGAAGATCGCAGCCAAACAATATTATTTGTTTCAAATAGTGTTGTGTTCCTGCGGTGAGTAAGTTTACCAGAGCTCTTTAGGGGAGTGGGGGGAGGGGTAGACAACGCGTGCGTGATACCTCTGGTATTGCAAGCGCTCATAGGCTACGGTAACCGCTTACCAACAGAAGGGCCGTATGCTTGTTTGCCAGCTCAGTTGTATAAAAAAAAAAAACACTTTTCGACGATTGTAAATATGAAGTCGTTTGTAAATACTAAAAATGTGAACTAAAAATGTAATGTACCAGTCCCGTACCCTCTCTGTTTTTGCGGTTTCATAATAATAAAATGTATTTATATCTTGAGGTTTTTAAAAATTATAATTATAATTGAGAAGGTACCTAGTTGGTACAATACATATTTGACAGCCCTATTGGTATCCAACGGTCATTATCACCATCATTGTTAAATTTTGCGAAAAACGAAACAATAAATTACCACTTTAAGTTTGTTCAACTCATAACTGGCGACAACATTCAGAACAGTTTAAATTGATTACTAGGAACAGTTCACTTAGTGGGTGGCTAGACAACTGTTTATCTTTATACGAACCGAATTTTATAAACAAGGCTCATTTTGAAATAGGTTCCCACTTATTTCTTTATTTATTACATTACCTATTGACAACAAAAGTGCATTTCCGGCGACAGACGGGTGACAGGCGTGCGATAGGTGTAAGCCGCCGTTATACGATTTTTCCTAAAGTTTAGCGACTTTTTTTTTAATACAACTGAGGTGGCAAACAAGCATACAGCCCACCTGTTGGTAAGCGGTTACCGTAGCCTATGAGCGCTTGCAATACCAGAGGCATCACGCACGCGTTGCCGACCCCAACCTCCTCCCCCCCTAAAGTCAAAGTCAAAGTCAAAAGGCATTTATTTCAATAAAATCACTAGGATCACTTTGAAACGTCTTAGAAACTAGGTGAAGCTATGCCTGTTCCTCGCGACCAAGCCTAGAAGAATCAGGCAACAAACACGGCTTGGTGCCTATAATTTTTTTCGGTGATCCTTTTTCACAAAATGGAATTTAAAGCTTCAGTGTGGTGCCGATCGAACTAGGTGAGGCTCAAAAGAAAAGTTATCTAATTATAATCCCTAATAAATAAGAGCTTATTAAAATGTTAAAAATAAGAAGACAAATGTGAGCTTCAAGAAATGATCTAAGGGCAGCACACGCTACACTTGATGAAATATGTACCTAAAGAGCGCTGGCAACCTTACTCACCGCAGGAACACAACACTATTTGAAACAAATAGTGTCATTTGACTGCGATCTTCTGTAAGGCGGAGGTACCTCCCAGGCGGGCTGCTCCAATTTAGAACGAGAAAATCTCGCTGTGCCCTACCTCCTCCTAAAAGCGAGCGACTGATCGCTCTTAGTCTGCTGTCATTGTCGCTACTGCTTCATTTTAGGTAATAGCCCAGCCAACTGTCCCATTGCTCGTGTAGTCTGACGTATATTTCTGTTGACGACCGATTTTCAAACGGTACCCAAACATTTCTAATAATTCGTTGTCGTTAAAATTACCCATTGAGCAGAAGACATAACCGTCATGAGGAAAGACGAGTGCAAGCATACCCAAGTTTTTTTATAATTTTAACAAATAAATGAGAATGCTTTTGTAAGTGGTACATCAAATAACATTTCTAAACTTCCCTTTAGATTATACTCTGTTTTCATCTACCATCATCGACGTAAGGTGCCTAAAAGTACGTAAGGTACGTAACCATGAAGTTTGTATAAAATATGAATACGGGTGTAGGATCTCGTTCATCTTTCCTCTAAAGCAGGATGTTCCTTGAACCGTGCCGTGCCAATTACAGCGCTCGACAATTCACACACAATTACACGAAGCTCTGAATATAAAATCGTTTAAAGTCCCATTTTATTAAAATCTCCTGAATAGATGTGCCGTCTCTGTTAAAAGCTTTGAAAAGAGCGAGATAGTACTAGAAGGATTTGAAGTGTGATAATATAATCTATTATCATTAAAATTACTTTCAATTTGAGAATGTGCGTAACACCGAAAAACTTAATCAGAACTGCACCACACATTTCAAGTTTTTAGATAAACGTAATAAAAATATAAGGTCCTGCAAAGCGTGTTTTTGTACAAAAACTCCCAACTGATTGATCATTATAAAACTATAACTAGCTTTTTATTATTTTTTTGTTATATGTGTTAAACTAGCTGTAACCGCGCGGTTCACTCGAGTGGATTCACAGAGAAAGGAGAAGCATGCTGACTTTTTATAGAAATCGCTGACACCCGTGCATTATACATATCTTTTTATCTATACAAGCTTCGAACTTTTCTATCCCCTCAAGGGGTGTAGTTCGATATAACAATTTATATTTTAAACCATAATTAATAACTTTGTAAAGTTTTATATAGATCCGTCTAGTAGTTTCTGATATTAACCCGCACAAATAAACATACGGACAGACAGACAAAGTCTTGCTGTATAAATGTTTTTTTTCAATATAAATGTTTTTGTTTCAAAAACATATGTACAGAATTTTAGGATTTACTGTTTTCTTATAATGTGTAGACGTCCCGAAAGGAGCCATTTCATTCTGGGCCTGGTCCATGTACACTACATAGAAAAATTAGGAAAAAATAGAAGATTACAAGAAAAATACAATTTCATTAATTTGAAGACAAATGCGATGGTACAATAATAGTTCTTCTGGTAAGTTTTTTACTATGTGAACACTATTTGAAGGCCACCATGTTGGTTTATAATTGGCGTTTGACATTACATTGACATACTTTTCCATGTCATGTTGTTTGATTTGATGTTTTTGTTTTGTCAGATAAATGTAGATTGTCAAAATGACATTACACGCACGTCCATCCGCCATATTTTTGTAGCGCTGTGTGTTGCTCTCTTTGTCGAAAAAAATCTTAATGTACCTAAGAACGAAGTCAATTTAAATAAAATAACAAATTAAATACGTTTACTTTATTGCTTAGCCATATTTTAGAGTAGTGTACACAGTGCAGGCCCAGGCTCCATATATTGATGAAACGTCTCTTTTAAATAAGTATTTCTTGTTACTTGAGACAAGTTGAACGGGCTAGATGAAGGTTCCGTTCCCTTTGATAAGTGATTCAAATATCCTCAAACGATCGGTAAGTAGGGTTTGTTTCAGACCACGCACGACGTACTCGTTGCCAGATACTCTTTTGATATTTTGATCGGGATCAGCTTGAATTGAATGAATAGACTTCAAACAGCAGGCCCTTCTCAAAGGCCCTTCTTTGAGATGCTTTGTGGTTACACATGGCAGTTAAGAATAACAGTAATAAGCGATATCTCATCCAAAATATGTTTATTTTGTTTAAAAATGATCCTTACGCCTACTTTTTAGGTTTGAAATTTGAAGGCGTAGGTACGTTATAGTACTCTTAAAATTCTAACTCAACATTGACTTTATTGAGTAGACGTATGGATCATCCTACTGATATTATAAATGTGAACGTTTGTGAGGATGTTTGGATGTTTGTGGTTCAATCACGGCTAAACGGCCGAACGGATTTGGATGAAATTTGGTACAGAGATAGATTATAGTCTGGAATAGTATATAAGTTACTTTTTATGTAGGTACCACGCGAGCGAAGCCGCGGGCGGAAGCTAGTTTTAATATAAATTTCAAATGACATATCGCACGCCATTTGAACACGGCACAGTAATAAGGCTTTTTAAAAATCTGATATTTTAAAATATCCCAAAAAATTCGACTCCGACGGGATTTGAACCCGCAACCTTCTCCTAAATACGGGGATGCTCTAGCCAACTAAGCTACGGAGACACTATTCGGAGTCCACATTTTTGGGATATTATAAAATATCATAGTATTCCGGGGTAAAATAAAATCTAAGCTTTTTTTTTCCATACAACCTCTTTGGTTTAAAGTATTGCCGTCTCTCACTATTGCATAATGAACACCAGTGACAAAGGTGATTTTAAACAATACTAAAATGTAGGTATGTAGCGTTTATTAGTAAGGGCGATTATGATCGTTTAAACATTCACGTGAGTTATCGTGATAGCACGTGCATGTTGCTGAGCTTTCAAAGAAAAATAATAATTTCTTGAAGGAAAAATTATGCTTGTCGCATCTCCGCTTTCACATCATCATCATCATCTCCGCTTTCACACGGCCGCTTTTATTAAGGATCTAAACTTTACAGAGGTCTGATTATTGACTACACTGTCGTCGAATGTCTTTCTATGAATATGTATAAAGACTGAGCTGTGTTCAATAATATCGCTTATAATACTCCTTATACTTGCTACGCATTCGGTAAAACATAAGACATAAAGCATTAATATTTATGAACGTCAATAAATTCCTCAAGAAACTCATACCTAAGAAACTAACGAAGCGAGACTACACAACATACCCGATGTATATCATAAGCCTTTAGAAATAAAGTTGTTTTAAGCATTTATTATTCCCCCTATGAATATTTGTCATAAGGACTTTGTTCAGTGATATGTAGGATCAAACGTTTTGTTGTGAGTAACAGTTACATAGGTTTACAGAATTTCGGGTATTTCGACACATTGAGGGATTTTAATGTTAAAGCTTTTGCGTTGTGCTTTTGTCTCCCTTTTCAAAGCCGTAGTGGCGTAGTGGCCCGACTGCCCGTCTGAGATGCAAGTAGATATTTCCGCTGCGGGATAAATGTTTGCATGATCTGCAAATATTTGTCCCGGGTCTGTGTGTTGAGGCACAATAGTAGGCTCGTAGTTTCTGATACTCACGACACAGGGAATCCTAGTGCGGGGTCAGGACTATGTATGTGACTGTTACTTTTTTTTATTTATTTGTTATATCATAGCTTCCTTTTCCCATGAAGTGTGCGTACGTTACCAAGTTTTCTCCGAGCCTGATGCTGGAGCCACATCATCAGGCTTCGGTGGAGTTTCGCATCGTGCCTCTCTGTCTAACGTGTGATAAATCATATGGCTACATTTGTTTAGCGAGGCTAGTTCACCGAATTATGATAACAATTGATATGATAATAATTGAGACTACTATGGTTGCCGTGACAGGCAACCATAGTAGTCTCAATTATTATTATTTAAAAGAGCTTAGCTGTTGTCGGAGTAATGATGCAATTTCTTCCATTCTGATCTTTCCAATCCTTCACCTCCTTTTATGACATAACGGCAATCTTCTATTTTAATTGGCTCTTATTACTACTATACCTAATATACTATACTTATTCTCGGTTTTCCTTTTCCTTGTTTTCCTTTTGCCTTTCCTTCAATGATGTTCTTTAAGAAGCTGCTCGTATATCTATAGGGGCTTAAAATGTTGTAGTCATTATAAAGTTCGTTGTTACGAAATCCTAAATAATAAATTTTAATCTGTGAAATGTTGCAGACTTTCAAATTACTCCTGTTCTAGTCTGTGTTCGTTCACGTGACAACGTCGGCTTTAATTTCGCACTGTTCATGAGTTTATTTCGTTTTATGTTTTATAGGCTTTCAGTGCTAGATTTAACAGGCGCGGAGGCTTGAACTTAATTTCTGGCCTTTTAGACAGAGTTTTCATTCGATAACTTTACTACAGCTGACCGCTTATAGTCTACTTTCGCTAAGATAGTTGTACTATGTTTAAAAAAACTGGTTTTTTAAACTTAGTTAGTTGCACAGGCAGCCTTTTTAGTTGCATAGACAGTGGTGCACGAAAGGAGTCCCTATGAGGCGCACTTTGATCCTTTCACTACACTGATTCTTTCACCGACGGTCATAGGCCCTTTTCGGGGCCACCATACCTCAACCTGGGCACTGACCTAATACAGGATGACCAAGAAAGAATCAGGGACACGAAAAGCAAGTAAGACGTTCAATTGCTCTTGCGAAGATAGCCCATATTATGTGGTCAACCGAAAGATGCGTGGATATAGACGAGAATTGTAGCAGGCAGACGGCGCAAAATAGGGGCTTATTGGGATTTCATCGTGACAGATATGATATGATGAAGTGGCGAATTTCCCACATTTACCAGCGCAGAACTAACATCCATCACCATTTCGTAGAGCGAAATGTAATTCAAAATAAACACAGTAAAGTGGAAAATTAGAAGGACCCCTTCAAATTTTTACCTGCCTTCCGCTTCACAGATCGTGGGTTCGAAGCCGGGTCGTACACCAATGGATTTTCCAAATTTATGTGCGCTATAGGTACTAGTGCTCTCGAACGGATAGGTGCACTAAAGGTGCCTCTAAGAGAAGCACTTGAATCCTTTCACTACACTTTCACCGACGGCCATAGGCCCTTTTCAGGCCCATCATACCTTAACCTGGTGACTGACCTAATACAGGATGACCTAGAAGGAATAAGTGGCATGACATAAAGTTGCATATATTCCTACACAATACAGGCTACTTATTCACTCGGCTTACAAATTATCTATACGCTGATGAACACAATTATTACTGCAATTATGCAAACATTAAGGAGCAACTTGCTAAATAGCGTGTTTTCCACCTAATAAATATTTATCACACAACAAAACTTATTTAATACTGTGCGGGAAAGCAAGATGATAGCCGTAATATTTTATCATTTTATGCACTCGCCTTCCATTTGTAGTAATGGACCGCATTCGCCGCTTTAACTCGGAAATATCATGTGAACACATAATACCCACTATTTTTTGAGAGCATTTCTGTTTACAACTTTAGGTTACCCGCCGCGGATGTTTTGGTTTAACACGGCAAGGCAGGGATATGATTCCTGAAAGCTTTAACTACAACGACGTAGGTAATACCTATACCTAAGGTGTTGAATCAATTTTCAATCCTAGGGCACGTCCGTAATCAGCAAATGCGCGCGAGCGGCGCAGTAATTGCAACGGCTCGCGAGCAGCACGCGCGTTCTCCTCTTCGAACAAAATGCATTACAAACAGATACAGATGTGATTAGTTCCAAGTCTGGTTCGGGTCTTTATGAAAAGATGTTTCGACCGTGTTATAACAATCATGTTTGCGGGCTGTTCACAACTAAACAGCTTTTACATTTTATTTTAAAATACAAAATAGGCTTACTTTTGACCACAATCTCACCTGATGTTAAGTAATGATGTGGTCTACGGTGTAGCACGTTTGAAACCTATATATATATGAAGAAACCTATTCACTCTGGTCTTATTCACAGCTGAATCGATTTTGATGTTAAATGGTATGGAGATAGCTTAAACCTTGAGGAAGAACATAGTACCGCAGGCGGCCGCTAGTACCAATTAATTTACTTCTGCCACGTCTATAGGTAGGTTGTTTTTAAATAATATTACCTATAACCGTCACATATCAATAGCTGTTTCTTAGAAATCCAAATGGCCATTATACAGCGCTGGCCGATTCTCAGGCAACTAGAGCTTAAATAGGTACATACACGACCTACAAGCAAGGATCCGACACTTGATCTCCAAGTCTCCGACACATCAGTTTCAAACAAGATTAATTGGTTATCCATGTAGTGAGTTTGCGCAGCGCTAAAAGGACGGCAAACACTGCCACTGACGCAAATATTGGACGCTAGCTACCGACCGCGGCTTTGCATGGTACCCTGATAAAAAGCAGCCTATGTTATTCCAAGTTCTTACTTCTTGAATTTCATTCAAATCCATTAGTGATTATGTTGTGATTGAGTAACAAACATCTCACACTGGACATCCTCAAAAAAATTCGGATTTTTATCATTACTTATTTAACGGTATTGGAACGGTACGGTTCGATACGGTACGGTACGGTACGGTACGGTAAGGGTAGAGAAGGAAAGATATATGAAGTAGGAAAGTAGGTAGTGGGACTTTGTGAAATAACCAACATTATCATTAATCATCCCTAGGCACGAAGAGACTTATGGAACATAAGACGAAAGACTTGTGTCTATGTCTACCACTCTTTTAATCACCATCATCATCCTGAGCCAAAGGCCTCCCCGAAAGAGTTCCCCATAGAAGGACCCAAAATACGAAATGTCTTTATCTTGAATCTGTCGATGTCGTCAGAGATGTCTTAAAACAAATAATATGGCAAAACTTATTCACTCATTTCGTGCATCGCAATTATGTTAAATCAAATGTAAATAATACCATAGGTCGCCTTAAATAGTCCATAGGTAGGTAAAACCTTCAAACCCGTCTTGTTTTACTAACTTTTAATAGCATAATTACGCTTAAAAATTATAAGAAAAGTTAAGTTACGTAACTACCTCAGTTACCAACCCACTAAGCTGAGGTAAACTTTCTTGGCATCGGCGATGTCTACTAAGCGCTGGGAGAATTATAGCCCTGCCTTAAAATAGGGAGGTATCTTAGTATAGTACGTAGCAACTCAACTTTTTGCAGTTTTGTACAAGACCGAGTAAGTAAACACTGATTTTGAGTTTCATAAAAATTACTAGTGGCTATTCCTCAGGGCTTAGGCTTACCAAAAAGAGTCTACCAAGCTTTTCATACCAAATTAATCATTTTTTTTTTGACATATTCACACGTTCAACTGATCCCAAACTAGCGTGTATTGTCATTTTTCGAGTTGACGCCAGAGGTCCTTCGAGGTTTTAGTAAGATAGCCACCGTCATATCTTACTAAAACTGAACTTGACTTGACTTGACGGTGACTTGACCATGACTAAGAAAGAAGTAAAATGAAGAAGAAAGATAAAAAGAACAACGAAAAAAGATAAAGGTAAGACTTGGCTTGAAAAACTTAAAAAAAAAAACTGTTCCCAAACTAGGCATAGCCTGTACTATGGGTACCAGAGACTGATATATATATATAATAGATACATATTTAACAAAGGAACAAAGGTTCTCGAGTGGCGACCACGAACCGGACGACGCAGTGTTGGAAGGCCCCCCACCCGATGGACCGACGACATTGTGAGGGTTGCGGGAAGTCGGTGGATGGAGAAGGCTCAAGACCGTTCGAAGATTTTAGAAGAACATAAATTGGAGCGATTTATTTTAAGATTTCATTGTATCACAGTGTTCGTGCAAATATATGTATAGGTACTTTATGTGATTATGAAGTGTGATAGGTATCAGCAGTAGCGGACCCAGGGAGAGGGCTAAGAGGCTCAAGCCCCCCCAGACGCATCTGGGACCACCTTTGACAAATCTCAATTTAATATTTGATTATCCTACTATGATGATACCTACAGCACATTTTTGAACAATTTTAATGTCATGTATGTATATAAGTCATTGAATTGGAATATGTCATTGAATAATTTGCAAAAAGTCATCCAAGGAGACTCGCTATGCGTCATATGAGCATAATTACATTTTGTGATTTTTATTTGTTTACCGAGTTAAAGGCTTTATCGAGATAAAGTCTTCCCAACCAAAATCCTGGATCCGCCATATCGGATTAATAAAGCGTGTTTCTATATGTAATATAATTAGCTTCGTTCGTACAGAAAGGTCACAAAATTTTCATCCAAATTGCCCGCTACTTATCATCTTCAATCTTTTGAACCCAACGTAATATCTTATAAGGATTATCTTGAAGATTTCAGTCTATAAGATAGCAATATCATCGCATCAATCTGCCGTGACAGGCGATACATTATCGCGGGACGATCAAAGATAAAAACTAGCTTTGAGTGATTGAGCCTGAAGAATGGGCTATTTGACCGTAGGTACATAGAAAAGTCAAATGATTTGTTACTGAAGAAGGCACGAAGGCTATTTTATCATGTAAACTAAACTAATAAAGAACTGATCAATCTCGATTAAAAAGTGCCTCACCCAATACACATGAGGAGGAGGTAGGGCATAGCGAGATTTTCTCGTTCTAAATTGGAGCAGCCCGCCTGGGGAGGTACCTCCGCCTTACAGAAGATCGCAGCCAAATAACATTATTTGTTTCAAATAGTGTTGTGTTCCTGCGGTGAGTAAGGTTGCCAGAGCTCTTTAGGGGGAGGGGGGTTCGGGGTCGGCAACGCGTGTGTGATGCCTTTGGTATTGCAAGCGCTCATAGGCTACGGTAACCGCTTACCAACAGGTGGGCCGTATGATTGTTTGCCACCTCAGTAGTATAAAAAAAAAAAAGATGACTGCCATTCTTCCCTTGTATTCTTTGTCGTAATAGGTTTTACTCCAATCAAACCGACAGAAGCCTCAGAATAATTACATAAAAAATGCTGTCATGATTACTTTTTTGAAACCACCCCAGTACTCAAACCTATTTTTCGCTATTGTTTTCTACGTTCCCGCAGCATTTACCACACATCCTACGACGGCCAAATTAGATTTGAAATTTCTGATTCAGTCGTGAACCTATATTTTAGAATATATATTTTATTTCTAATTTTTTCATTCCTTTTTCAAACATTGAATATAAAATAAAGACATAGAAATTTATCATATTTATCAGCAAAGCATGTCCGACCGGGCAAAGGTCTTCCATTCCTTTTTCTTCTTGGTTTAGTATGAAATATATTTCTATTATTTTTAAAAATTATTCTCTTTTATAGCATAGTCTACCTGCCAAAACGTCCCAGTTGCGTTCCGGGGAACGCTAAGCACTCATTTTACGATTTCGCGAATGACATCCTTTGGCAAGGAAGCTTGTTTTGTACCTTTTCTGGGAAACTCGATGCTATTTTTTATCGGTTAGTAGGGCTCGGAGTAGAAACTTTGATATTTTACTCGGTACAATTGACTGATGAACTAAAATGGAATCACGACCTTTATCCCAAAGAAGAAAAATCAGATCCTTGAAGATCACTAATGCGAAGGGAAGCTTTAAGAATATTTACTGGGTTCCTCACGATGTTACCCTCAAAAACTCATTGGTGCACAACCGATTCGAACGCACGACCTTCGGTTCGAAAGTCAGGGAGCCTCCCACTAGGCCAACACGGCTACGGTAAAATATTTTTTTATTTTATCATAAACAGAACGTAACTAGGTATATGGTCTGCTAGTTGCGTATAATTAGAGCAGCTACATAAATCTTCAAAAAATACCATCCACAAGAATCCTTAAATAAACATAATAATATTTTTTGTGTATAATTAGGTTAACAATACCTAATTATACAGCAACTAGTATCTACTAATTCTGCTCAGCTTAACGGATTTTTATGATATAGCTTTAAAGTAACATAACCTTCTGGAATAGAACATAGGTTATTTTTTATGCCACGTGAGCGAATTCCCGGACGAAAGTTATTAGTCTATAAAAGTACTGGAGGAACATAATAAACACATTTTGATGGAGTGGAGTTTCACCGGAATACGAGTGAATTGATTATTTCATCGACAAAACAATGCCGTAAAAAGAAATTTATGGCTCTCTTAATGGCTACAATACAGGTGTTAGCTTACCTTTTCCATTAGCACTTTTATAGCACGAAGAGAAAGGTTAGTTCACTTTACGAGCCTGACAAATACGTAGTAGATGGTTATTTGTTTTAAAAGTGCTAACCCACACCCCACACTATTAATATCTTCAAAATATTTGACTCAGGCGGAAAAAGAACCAGCGACCGTACCCTAGAAATGGAGATGCGCCGGCCACCGAGTCACCGAGCCGATTCTTCGGACTATCGAAAATCATTTTGATGTTCCTCGGCTCGAAGCGTCTAATAGCAGCAATTTGATTTCCGCCTGCGTTGACATTTTTGGGATAATATTAAAATTATAGTCTAGTCTAGGTACCTATTAAGTAAAAATACATTATACCTTAATAGTATTTAAAGTATTGCCTTATTACATCCATTCCAGATGATTTATTTATAAAGTGTCAGGTGGAACTTTTTTACTCACTTACAGGATTCTGTAGTGCCTGGGACATTAAGAGGTATTTAGATGGAATAAGCTTTTCCAGCCCTTATATCATCATTTGAGCCTAGTCAAATGATAATAAGTAGATTTAAAGTAATATACCTACAAATTTTCTGGAAAAGGTATGTCGGTTCAGACGGAATAAATTAGATTGCCCAGTAATTCCTACCCTCGGTAACCTTGTCGGTGGACCATTGTGGACCAATTAAAAGTTTTTGAGAGGCTTAAGAGCTTGTTGTGAAGGCGGTCCTTTATTTCCTCATGCCGAGCTTTTTATGTTTATAGAGCTTATCCACAATATCCACGTCTATTTTTCTGGATATTAATCAAAGTGCAATACAGCATCTTGAGTAAACAGTAGAGTACTTTACTCTATCTTTTTGAGAGAAGAAATCTTCTTTGGGCTGTGACTTTATACAGCCAATAAAAGGCCGATTCAGACTAAAACAAGACGGGCATTAATACTTGTTGTTATTATTGAAGGTTTTTTGAACTTTTTAGGTTAGTAAGTATAACTACAATTATACTATAATAACACCCAACAGTCACATACATAGTCCTGAACTCACACTAGGATTCCCTGTGTCGTGGGTACATTTGCATGCTTGTGTAAAAACATGTGTGCCCGCTTACTGCATAAGAACAGCGATTATATTCAACTACCATGTACCAAATAAACTGATTTCATTTCATTTCATTTCAAAAATTATGAGTACAATGGTTCTACAACGCCTAGACCCGTAACAAATATTTGATAATTGAACCCGCACCCCGTGCGTCTCAGACGGGCACTCGCCCACTACACGACAGAGGTCGTCACAATAGGGTTATAATAATAATAATGCCAACTTTTTACAAAGCGTTTGGTAGGTATCTCAATTTGTGCGAGCACAACATTTGTCCGAAACCCTCAAATAAAAACCAAGGTACACAATTTTACCGCAAAGAAATATAATAGGCTTACGTCTCGTTATGCTTCCATATTTTACTAATATTACACAAACATTTTCCCCGAAATATATCCAGACGAATAATTTTCCCAAAATAACTAAAAGCATTTCGGGCCCGACCACACAACACTATCTAAATATCTCACAAGTAATTTCCCCAATTCGCTCTGGGAATAAACAGAAAAGGTGAAATTGCCGAGATTAAATGGGAAAAAACATCGCGAAGCATAATCTGCTTGTTAGAGGTGATTTTTGTAGCACCGTTGGCGCCGGTGCCCGCGCATTTTAAATCAGGGTAGATTACCTACCAACCCTTACGATAGTGGATATTACACCTCTCCTTCAGTTTAGCTAGCGGAAAAATTTAAGCTGAAAAACAGGTGCAGAATAGTTGCAAATACTAATAATTTCATGGTTTCTACGTTTTATTGATCGAGCGAGCGAAGGAAGCGAAGATCTTTCAAACTACTTAGGCATAGCGGCGTTGTATGTTTGTATGATTATTTGTTATAGCATAACTTTAGAACCGTCTACCCGATCTGTATGGAATTCAGTTGGTCAACAGGCTGTACTATCATAATTAAATGGTAAGAAAATGAGTTAAATTGGCCAAGGGGTTGCTAAGATATAGGGATCGAAAACGGGATTTTGATAAAAGTTATACAAATACATGAAGTTGGTTTTCATATGAAAGAGTTCAGTTCATACATTCCAAAATCTAATTCTATTTTTATTCTAGGCCATATGGTTTTATATACAACGAAAATTGTAAGGAGTCGAAACTCTCATTGTTGCCCTAACAAAAAAAAGTGTAGTTCTCGCAAAGTTTACAACAAAACAACTCCATCAAAACGAGTTCTTGTATTGAGTTAAAGGAAGTTAAAACCGCACAGAATAGTATTCCTCGCAGCCGGACGAAACTGATAAGTCCCGGATACAAATTAGAAATTTTCCGGATGAAAAGACGCTCCCATTGAACGTATTTACGGAACCGGTGCCACAGTATAAAGCATAGTCCGAGAACTCAGATTCATCCACAATTTACCGTCTCTCGAAATCCTGAAATGTAGATATATTAAAATGCGAGCGAAATGTTTGATTTAATTCTGCGAGATTTTATGCAATAATTATCATTTCAAATAAGATTTCTGGTGGCAATCTGGTCTTCGCGTTTCGTTATCATAATTTGTTCATCCATCACACTGCCGTACTTGGCATAGATTTTAATTATATTATAACGTTCCATTTTCACCAATAAACGGGCATAAGGTAGGGGTTCCTTGGTGTGTATAAACACAACATGAACACTGCGTTCATAATCACAAAGGAAAGCTTTTAGTTTTTACGAAATAAGGGGATTTCGTTAAAACTAAGAGCTTTACGGCACACGTTTGTGATTTTGAGCTCAATGATACTGGCCGATGAAAATATGAATGCGATTTTGAGCTCAATGATACTGGCCGATGAAAATATGAATGCGAATTTTAAGTTCAGTGTATTTTTTTCACTACCCTAACACGCCTACATCAGACTGATATAATACTTTTGAAAGTAAAATTATTATACCTATTAGTAGTAACTTATGAGAATGTTCGTTTTATTTACATTATATGAATTGCATGTAATGTGGATCATGTGGAAAAATTCCAAGAGCTAGGCTGCATTCAACAGAAATGCCCTTTTCAATATTAATGACATCACAACACATCCAACATGTTCAAAGCAGCTTGCAGATAAAGAGCTGAAGTTACGTCGACAACTCAAAATATTTTTCAATTTTCTCAGGGAGAGAAACTCAAATATTTTCGGCAAACGGCGACAGTGGATTTCCATTTATTTAGTTCCAGAATTTTGTTTCGAAAATATTTTATGAATACTAACATGAAAACCTTTGACATAGTTCAATAAACTATTTCAAAATATTCGGTATGGAGAGAGCCTTGGGAGGTTTAGCAGAAGGACAAAAATATTAGTGTTATCATGATGTTCATTATTCACATTTTCGTTCAAAAACTGCTTCGCTTTATATATATCTTTTATAATATAAACAACTCTAGATTATTATTTTTTGAACTTACAAATAATAGATAAAATATCAAGGACGACATATATTTTTATGAGACGAGGCAAGTGATTATTATTATGTATGCTATCCTAAAGGGGCTTATTCTACACCCGATGGGCAATAGTTTGTTATACGATTTTAGGAACTTAAATATTTTTAATTTAATGCAAAAATCAGCTTTTTGGGGTCAAATCAGTTTTTTCATCGCTTGCGATTGTGAACCAATTGAACAGGTTACCCATCAGACTTACCTTGGCTTAAAAGCGGTCAATTTAGGTCAGTCTTTCGAAGTGGCGTATGTATTTCTTATACCTAACAAGTGCTGCTACTCGTACGTTTCGAAGTAAAGGTACCAAGGCGCAACGAGAACACGTTCCCCAACGCTATGCATTCAAATGTTCCATGCTTATTCATAGACAAACTTTGCGGCGCCTATTTTGTGCCTGTCGGAACAGCAGCGTGTCGAAAGCCGTAAACTTCCAGAATGCGCCTTGTTCAGTAAACTGCCTGTGGACGCCGTTGTAGACAACTCGCTTTTATTTATTTCACAAGCACTCATTGCATTGTAGCAAACTAGCGAGTATAGAACAACCAAATAGTCTTTGGACACGGTAACGGTAACACCAACTCAAAACTAAGAAAAACACTGAAATTTATGTAGTTTTTCAAAATCAATTGAAAACTTCACTACGTCGCGTCGTAAACGAATTCCCTGCGCAATTCAATGTGCCGGCTCTGTCGCCAAACTTGTCAGTCGTCGGCATCGTGTCATCGTCACCCGTATAGAGCTCTTTTGAAATATGAATTGGAGATTAATTGATAATAAAGTATTCTATTGGACCGTTTATTCTACGGTCGAACAAAAAACATGTTTATTGTTAAAGAATCCGTTGACCCCCGATGTGGGTCGCAGGCTCTGTGGCACAATGCCAGCTGAGGGAATTCGACGACAGATAAATTCGCGCACACGCTTTCTCTGCTTTTGCCAATGAACTTATATCTTTAGAAATGTCTTCAATTGAACCCACTGAAAGAACCGTTGAATGACCCCGTGGAGATTCTGTCGATTTGCATCACTACAGTTGTAGTGCCTAAAAAGATTACCTCGGACGTTGTTGGTTTTCTATTATTTGTCTTTGTGAACTCTACAAATTATTGGATTTGTCCATTTCAGTGAACGGAGAAAAAACTTTCCTATGTGTTACCAACTCGCGAGTATAGAGCTTAAAAAAACTGAGTTCATATTTCTATATCATTGCGATCCGTCACTTTTTAGGGTTCCGTACCTCATTTGTAAAAACGGAACCCTTATAGGATCACTTTGTTATCCGTCTGTCTGTCTGTCCGTCTGACAAGACCCTTTTTCTCAGAAACGGCTAGAGGTATCAACTTGAAAGTTACACCAATACTATAAAATACTGTAGGGAATACTCACTATTTCATAGAATGGGCATGTGCTAAATGTTCGGACATGCCTTTGACTACCTCCCATAAGCATCTTCAAGCATCTGATCGCTTGGAGATCTGAAAGAATGTCTACCGTTCTTGGGGAAAATATCATGAGCCAACTCCTTTTTAATAAAAAATCGACCATAGTCCATTTTCCCTCTTTTCCTTACTGTAAGGAACAAAGAGAAAATGGACTATGGTAGCAAAAGAGTAAAACGAAAAACAGCACCAATTTGCGTTTGTAGATTCAAGTAAGTGTGAGAACGACATTTGCCGGAAATTCAGTTCAAACTTGCTCTTACAGCGATATGCGGACAATGTCCAGGCGAACAAAGATAGTCTCTTCATGTGTTCGGTGTTACGTAATAGATATTGGAGTGCTATTACCAGTTGACACAAACACTTGGCTGAGTAAACCTAGAATCTATTTGCAGCGTGGTCTTGCAAACATTTCGTTACATTACTACCAACTTGGATAACGAACTAAAGGCCTATGTTCACTGAATTTTAGCAGCGATACCACTCTTTAATAATACACTGAGTTACTATTCAAGTAACAGATACATCACTTCAATACAATAACAGAAAGAAAAAACTTTATTCACAGAAAGAAACTTAAAACTAATACAAGTTAATATTTACAAAATACACAAGAAACAGTTGAGCCATCTAAAGACCGTTACAAACGATCTATAGATAGCTCAACTGATCCAACGCGTGACCCGAGAGCTGGCTCTTATTTGGCCCAGCGAATTAGCATTGCCATCCAGCGTGGCAATTCCGCCAGCGTCTTGGGGACGCTTCCGACTGGTACTGATCTGGATCAGTTGAGCTATCTAAAGAAAAAACTAAGTAATAATAACACAGATATAATTAGTACCTTCTTACACCAAGCTCTCAAATCCTACCTTAGCTAGGGAGCCTAGTAAGAAAGTATCTGCTGGTCTGTTGACGTCTTATAGGACCACGCACGCGTAAGGTCACGTTATTTTACTCACTTGGGATGACACAGGCCACCAACACTCATTCAATAAAAAAAAACTATAATAAAATCGTCTACAAAAAGATGATGATGTTTTTTATATTTTTAACGGCGGATGTCTCAAGAGGCGACTAAGGGATAAAGCTACGGGATGGACAGAGTTCCTTATTTTAACAACGATAGCTTTTACTGCACTCATCAACCCACGTGCCCAGCGTGGTCAGTATGAGAAAATTCCTCCCACATGTAGGAAGTCGCTCTGGAAATGTGGCTTATGTTCAGCAGTGGATTTCCCAATGCTGAAATGAAAATGATGATGATGTTTAACGGGATAACTAGAAATTTACATGAGACTACAGCGGGATAATTCTCTGTATACCAGCAAAATAATAATCTTGGCTGGGATATCGTGTAACATAAATACAAAATGATAAGAAAAAAAAACAGCCGAGAACCCTCTTTTTTAAGTCAGTTATCAAAGAAGTTTATATGGTTCAGCTGTTAGTAAGCAGATAAACTTTCACATTTATTTATTTTTCCACTCAGTAACAGCTAATTACATTTGTCGTTAGTCGCATCGATAAGTTTGATTGAATTCTACTTCGGCACGAAGTTAGACGTTGAAATTTATGAGTACTCTTAGATAATGGTTTAAGATTTGATTTTCTATCTTTAGATTGGATTAATATACATAGTGATTCATAATATGTATGCTATCCATATGTATGTTAAAGTTTGCTCTACGACTTTAGTAAATTCGTCACTTTTCATTGATAAACTCTACGCAATAAATATCTGTTTTGGAGACAAAACAGTTCAAGCTCAATGAATCTGCTATTTTAGGTAGCAATCATTAATACTGAACTTTTCGTACGTTTGGTTATTACTTAAAAAGAAATACGAAAAACAGCTAATTTTAGCAAGTTTGTGGAAAAAAATATGATTAATTTTTCGTCATTTTTCTTTCTTTTTGTTGATAGAATAACCCTCTTTCGGGATGGTATTATAAAATAAAATAAATAAAAATAAAAAAGCCTTTATTATTCCTAACTAACATAAACAATGTATTTCCTATTTAATTTTATATATCTAAAAGTTAATTATGGACCCCTCGGCGGGTATAGGCCTCCTCCAATAAATTCCATATCTTCCTATCTTTCGCTTTCCTAATCGGCTTGCCTGCTATCTCTGTTATTTCATCCTGCCATCTTTCTTGTGGTCTGCCTCTTCTTCTCTTCCCTGTTGGGCCCTTCCATATTGTTACGTTTCGTGTTAGGATGGTATTACATGTTATAAAAAACCTTGTATAGTGATAAGGACATCATTTTATAATCGCTACTAAAATATCATATATCTTCCTACAAAGTGTCATTAGATCCAGCTGTCCCAACCAATAACGCTGAATTAGGTTTAAGCAGCTTAACTTAAACAAAGCACAGTGTATATTTTAGCTGGACCGGCCAATCTGTACAAGTCCGATGGATCACGGAGTAGAGAAAACTAGTGGAAGTGCCAAGCATTTTTTTAGAGAAGCCCTTCTATTCTAGATTCGAAATCTATTCTGGATTCTAAATCTATTCTAGACGATTTCTACAGCATCTGATGAAAATATTTTACTCACTTATAGAATGCTTAGTACCTGGGGTACGTTAAGATGGAGTGGGCTTGCCCAGCATCTAAACCATCCACTCAGCTAAGCCAGCCACATGAAAGAAATTGCATAGCGCACTACCTTCACATCTTCTGTCCACAAACACAAAGGTAATACAAGGTGAATCATAATATGTAGGCCATCCCGAAAGGGGCTTATTCTACAACCAAAAGGCAATAAAGTTTGTTCTACGACTTTTGAAAATTAGACATTTTTCATTGAAAAAACTCTATGCGAAAATCAGCTGTTTTGGGGTCAAATCTCTCAATGAACCAGCTGTTTTCGGTAGCAATCTTGATTCCGAACTTCTTGTACGTTTAGTTATTAGTTCTTAAGATGATAAAAAAACCAAAAACAGCTCATTTGAGAAAGTTTTTGAAAAAAAAATTAAATAAAAAATAGATGTTTTTATTTTCGCTAAAATTATTTGTTTTCGTTGATAGAATAACCCCCTTTCGGGATGGTATACGTGTTTTGAATCACTTTGTATAACACAAATGGAAGATAATGATTTTTAGCATTAAGTAAGCCTTTGTACTATTTTTATTTGCAATAAAGAATTTTCTATCTATCTATATATCAATGCGTGCGGAGCTAGCTTACCTAACGATGTTTTCCGTCACCGTTTTAACCTTGCGCACATATTCTATTCGAATTAAAAAACCCACTGGTGCATGGCCGGGTTTCGATCTCCGGATCAAAAGTTTACAAATCTCCCACAAGGTTACCTTACTGGAGGATTACAGTGAGTCAATTTGTTTTTTTCATTTTGGAAAAAATCATAACTGAATTAGTGCAAGTGTAACTTCCTTCCAGTGATGCAGTGTTAACGAGACTTTCAAATGAAATTACAACTTGAAATAGAAACTACGAAACTTACCACTTCCAAATAGTGGATAGGAACTTTCGCATCCTGAGAGCGAGATAGAAAACAAAATGCTTTACGCTATTGCGATACGGGCAATTTGCTACATCGTAGAGGCTGCTACGGCGTAGAAGGTCCTACGAACAGAACTACGACATTGTTGCTAGAGAGAATTGTAGAACACACAATTTGTGACATGATGCAAAAATTGGAGGTTCATTATGCATGGGTTGGGAATACCAACGAGAACAGGATCACGTTGACCACAATTTTTTTTCCAGAGATAATTTATCATGCCCCTTTTATTTATTTTTACGTTCGGGTGAAATATTGCTAGTGAATTTAGACTTAGTTTCTGTTTTCCGATTGAGATGATACTTTGTGTGAATGCATACATAAGCGAATAGAAAATTCATTAGTACATGACGGAGCGGAGGAGAGAGAGCGCCCACAGGTTTGATGTCACGGGAATGGCCGCTTTTTTGTCGCCACTCTCACATTTCACTTGAAATTGCAAAAAACTTTGCAAAAAAACACATAAAACGGACGCTAAAACCGTATTTCTGGTAAACTGACGTACCTCAAGGTGGCATTGAACCAGTGAACGGATAAAAAGTGAAACTGTCGCGACCTCTGAGGGGACAGTATTAAGACTAAACTGTACCTATTAATGTTGATGCCAAAAGAGGATATCATTCCACTACACTGGTTTGAACATCGACCTATCGCTGGGCAATAAAGAGAAAACGATTACGACAAATATATATATAAATAAATTCTTTCATTGTGTAAAAGGTTTAAAATACGCAATTTATTTCTAAATAGACACTTGAGTGCTCATTTTTATACACGGAGGGTCGACCTTTTGTACCTTATCTAATTCCGGAGCTATTGTTTCATTCAAGCACTTTATAAATGAGCCGGCAATTATTTCGAAGAGTCGCAAAATAAATGTACATAGTACATAATAAATGTACACTCTTGGTAGGTATAAAATAAAATAATATTTTGTTAAACGAGCACAGCCGTGAGAAAGTTTTCAGACACGTGTACATTCACGTGAATGACTCGCATGTAGTGATACGATTTAAAACTACCTCTTAATTACCCATTTGTATAAATCGAAATTAGCTATAGCATGCATTCTATCTTCGATTGAGAGCACTGGTGGATTGGTGTAGTGTCCCCACTTTCCGATCCACAGGTCGTGGGTGGATGGATGGATGGATTTTCCATTCTGAAAATTAATGTGCGCTATACAAACCTCTATAGTCCTCTCAAACGTTGATAGAAAACATCGTGATAAAACCGGCAGGTCCTTTAGTCGAAGACATGTGACATATGCACGAAATAAGCTTCAGGCAAACTTTTATCCTTCCACTACACTGATTCTTTCACCAACGGTCATAGGCCCTTTTTAGGGCCACCATACATCAACTTGGTCACAGTTGACTAAGATGGAATCAGTGACACAATAAGCAAGCAAATTGACGATTCATTAGTTGTTTCCAAAACAATCGATAATCGAATAAATTTGCGTGCGTTTAACAGAGCCGCTCCCACGCCGCGTCAATTTCATTACATCGGAACTTCGAATTTCGAAAGTAGGTATGTACTTAATTGCTCCGTTCTATAAACGTTCAAATAATGAGATACGCACGGATCAATTAGTTATAGAGTTGATTTCAAGGGAACGAATTATTGGTTGTCATTCGAATGGAACGAATGACAATAAAATATACTTTCGTATTTCAAATAATCCACTGTACTTATTAATACTTGAGAAAGTTTATACAAAGATGTGAATATGTTAATCCTTCACGCCGCAACCACTGAATTATTTGGAATGTGGCATATAGTCCGTGACCTGTAAGGGCGTATTGGTTATCCTGGGTCTACGCAAAGTCAAGTCAAAAGGTGTTTACTTAAATAAAACCACTTGACTTCTTAGAAACTACGCCTGTTCCTTGCGACCAAGTCTAGAAGAATCGACAAACACGGCTTTTAAAATTATACTTTTTTCGATGATCTTTTTCACAAAATGGAATGTAAGCTTCAGTATGGTGCCGACGTTACAAGGTTTGCCACAGGATACCGCACCTGGGTGTGGCTATTCTGTGGACTTTTGCCTACATATATTCTACTATCTCATACTCTTACAGCGTCAGGTAGTGCCTGGGATATGATATAAAAATCACTTCCAGATGAGAGCGTCTCCAAAATGCTGACATTACCACGTTGAAATGCTGAAGCGTTAAGCCAGGTATAAATCAGGTCGACGCCTCAGTTCAGAAGTAAAATAATTAACGTGTTTTTCCTATTCTATTAAGTATATACACAGTTTCCCCCAGAAAACTAACACAATAGGTACTCCTACATAGCAAAGTTACAAAATTTAATTTTAATCTTTTACAGTGCTCTATATTGTTATATTTTAATTAACTGGTATAGTTTAAATACAGATACACGATAGCACTATAGGGTTTGATTCGTGCACTGGTACTTTATACCGACTGAAGTAGATCGACTCGCTTGCAATTCAAAAACGTCAACGACAGCATACAATTATTTAACGGGATCTCGGATAATACCTACACACACAAAAACATACACTAACAACTAAGGTATTTTATATACAGGTACCTACCTAGGTATAATCAGCCAGGTGTACGATACGGAAGCAAGAGGATTTAACGGTGGCAAATATGAATGAAGAAGAAAGCATAGCTAGCTTCCTACCACGTATCTTCGCATATAAACTAGTAGTAAGATTATAGAACGTAGAAGTACGTTCCTCATCAAGATTGCTACCTAAAACAGCCGATTAATTCAGTTTGAACTAAGCGGATTTCCGATTAATGTCTTTCAATATGACCAACTTCTAAAAGTCTTAAAACAAACATTGCCAATCGGGTGTAAAATAAGTCCCGTTCGGGATAGTATACTATTATTAATCACTTTGTATAGGCTTACTTACTAGATATTTCAAAAGTCTTTTCAGTATCACGGAGACATTTTCATTACTATTAATGGCAGGACCCTACTTGTGCCATTGAGGATAGTAAGTATCTCAGTTTTTATCAAAAAGAAATAAATACAATTTAAGGCGATACAGATATCAAAATAAAATGTTGAGTGGGCGGAGTGAAGAAAGTGACAGCGCTATGGACTATAATTGAATGCGGAAAGTGATAGCAAGCGTTAGAAGGCGCTCGAAAGTAATTGACGTAAGCGACATATAAGAAAATATCGATTATCTTAAAATTATGTATTTTTTTAAAAAAGTGTCTTGAAAAAAAATGTGCTTTGTGTAAACCCAATGCTATTGTCTAACACAATATTTAAAAAGTTATTTTTGTGCGATAGTCTCAGAGTATTTTCGGAAAAACTGTTGCAGAGGACCCAACTTAAAAAAATAAATCCATCGAGAAAAGTTTTACCAATCGCGTTTTTGTCTTGGATTTAGGTAAATAAAATGCTCAAGTAATCTTTGTCATAAAAATCAAAACTGTGCGTTTATCGGTTATTGAGAAAAAACAACTCAAAAATCATAAAACAATTTAACCCTCACCTTAAATCTAAACTAGCGGCTGCCAGCGCCTTCGCTCACGCGGTACCCATTAGAAGAGTAGCTTATGTTTTTACTCAGGGTTTAATCCATCTCTATATTTACCAAATTTCATGAAAATAGGTTCAACCGTTTATTCGCAAACAACCTTATTAAGGTAGCTGGGTACCGTTAGGTTCAGGCCGCACAATATCGGTCCCTTTGCAGATTTATAGGGTCTATGTTCTGCATTGGTCGGCACAATATCGGTCCCTTTGCAGATCTATAGGGTCTATGTTCAGCATTGGACGTCCTTTGGCTGAAATAATGATGATGATAGGTACTAATCAATGTGCGCCATAACTGAAACAGTAACCACACATCGTAGGCAATTCACTAATTCAAAACAACAACATAATTCAGCGGATTAGTGAAACAAGCCAATGGGCCGGGTTCACAATGTCCGACGCAGTGGGAATAGTAAATTGTTCATTATAAAGGCTGTCGTTGGGCGAGAGTGTTTACAAAGTTGGCTGTCCCTCATTGTATTATTGCAATGTCAAAAGGTGTATAATTTAATAATAAGATATTTTTAACAAAATCTAAAAACCGACTTCAAATTCCTGAATATTTACAAGATTAATATCAACTCTATTTTTTGTTATCAACCTCTTTGCGTTTTGCTTACCTACTGAGGATGACACTGGCCACCTAAACTTTCGAATAAAAAACAAAAGTAAGATGACATCCATTCATCATCAATAATAAGTCAATAACTCTGTCAATAATAAATCAATAACTCTTACGGTACTGCCTGACTGACTTGACAGTCCCGACACACAACCCCTAACACATGCAAAAGCTTCTAATGATGTGAAGATGTGGAGATATGAAGATGTTACTCTTTCGCGCCGCAAACACTGAACGGATTAGAATAAATTTGGCATGTGTATCGTTAAATATATTTAGGCTACTTTTTATCCAGGTACCACGAAATTGAAGCCGCGGGTTGCTAGTTTTAAATATTACTTAATCTCAAATTTTGTTTCTGTATGGCTGTTTTGTATTGATACAAACCTCCTCTTCCCTACTCTTTAGTGGACCAAGGACCTCAAATAGCATAATTTGTAGTACAAGTGAGTAGCACAAAAAGGCTATTTCGAATAATATTTCGATATTTCATTGCCTCGGAGTCGATACTGTCACGGATGTAGGGAGGCATATAACATTACTAGCACCTGTGACCCATTTTGCGCAATGTTTCCTAAAATATTTAAGGTTGAATATTTTAGGCTCGACAGTGCTGGTAATGCCCGATTTCACCAACTCAAGCTCACTACCTGTTAATATTTTTTCTCTCCACTCACACTGATATCAGACTAACATTATTTTCATAGCTGCTAGGAGTTGCTGTTCTGAACAGCAACTCCTTATTCAATAATATTTTTTTTTTAATTTATTCTCTTACTCATCACTTGAATTTTTAATTTGTATCCTATAAACAGCGTAGGGTTTGTGTGGGCACTCACACTCGTCAAAATGTATTAAGGTTCCTTTGAACTAAGACGATTAAGTTTTAGTTACTTAATATTCCCCTCAAAAAGGGTACTGTTGGTGAAAAAATTACATAAATATAGGTACATATTATCGGACAAAACATTGATTTTCGTATGTACCAAACATTCACACCAAAACTTTTTACAATTTTTTCAGAAACACTTTAATAAAATATTTTATGCCCAAAAGCTCAGCGCTCGCGAAATGCAATTTCGAAAATCCTTTTCATTTTACAAATAAAAAGTCCGTCTGTTACCTGCGCAAGGCAAATATTTGCTGAGTAATCAAGAAATGTCGGAGGTAAAACAATATTATTTAAGCCACCTCTCTAGGCTTAGGGGTGGATTCAGGAATGGGACTAAGGTGACTTCAATGGCGCTGACTCTCATGCTAACAATTTCATTTTTTTTTACACAACTAAGGTGGCAATCAAGCGTTCGTACCTGTTGGTAAGCTACATACTACCGTAGCCTATGAACGCTTGCAATACCAGAGGCATCACGCACGCGTTGCCGACCCCTTTCCCCTCTCCCCTTAAAGGTACCCAGGCAGGCTGCTCCAATTTAGAGCGAGAAAATCTCGCGGTGCCCTACCTCCTCATTTTGCAATTTGCAGCCTTTTTCTTTATGTTAGTTCCCCAATAGGAATTTAAAGAAGACCTAATCTATGGAATATTTAAATGTAATCTAATTTTTAATGTAAGCGTTCTTCAACTGTGTGTTTTTAACGCATAGTTGAAGAAAAACGATTACATCATCTAAAAAGGAATTTAGTCTACCAACATTTCACCACTTGAGAGATGTCACGTGATTTGATGTGATGTCATGAGATAGCATTAGCCATTGCCATAGTATTCGATCTTTCCGCTGGTGTTAACGCCAACAGAAAATGGATCTTGTGTAGACCCCTGGGCTTTTTGAAGACGTACAACACTTTATTCTACGTAATAGGTGGATTATATAAAGTAGGCAACCATCTTTGTGTTCTTAGATTCTAGATCCACCCCAGGGCCGGCTTTCAAAGCCATCGTAAGTGATATTTGTTTTTAATGAAACAACGTTTAATTTCAGGGTACAGCGAGCTGGTGGAGATTACTCTGAGATGTTTAATTTGGCCTTTGACTTTTACTCCTTAAGACGGTTCCGGGGAAGATACGAGTGCTTACCTAGATACTTATAGGATAAGAATTCAGTTGCAGGCTATATCTGGAAGGATAAATCTTTTATAATATATGAAACAGTTCCGCCCGTGGGTTCGCTCGCGTGGAACCCAGGTAAAAAGTAGTCTATATTATGTTATTCCACGCTGTTTACTACATAAATAACTATCGTGATTCAAGAACAAACATCTTCACAATCTTTCGCATTATATTTTTTGGAAGTAACATGATCTTAGAAGGTAAAGGTACTTACTATTCTCACTTAATACGTTGGTACATAAATCATGACAACCATCTATTATATATATATATATATATATTGTTTATGTGGTAAAAGATCTTCAGATAAAGTTTTATTTGAAACAAATTATTTGATTTTGTAACAGTTTTATTTGAAATACTAAAGTTGTACTTAGAACAGTACAGTGTTACTGTAATGTTGTAATAGTAGAAAATGTAAAGGGTACTTGTTTATAATAAAGGACATTGGGCAAATTTGTATGGAGCCAGGGCCCCGATTTTTTTTAATCCTGCAATAATGAAACTTTCAGTTTTACATTGTGCTAATAGTGTAGATTTCAAATACGTGCGGCTTTTATTGCAAAGCAGCCGGAGTAAAGAGATATAGGTCGTTAAAGTTTTTTATAATACCTGGTTGACAGTGTACGAAATGTAATTATTTTGAACATTACAATATTTATTTTCAATTCTATGTTGTTATTAGTTTAAAATACTGACAGATCTACGTGAAAAGGGAGGATATTACTGGATCCTGTACGCCTGGACCTCTTCAGGTCGGAGGATGTCTACCATGTAAAAGTATTTTCATATTCAATATCTACCTACCTATATTATGGTTATTAAATAGTACCAAGGATGATACTCTGATATTACCTATTAAACCTAAATAAAAAAAAATGAATAAACATACAATTTTTATTTCAGATTAGCAGTAACCAATGGTATTTAATTAACTGTTATATTATTGATAAACTATGAAATAAAAAAAAATACTACTTGAATAATACACAAAAATCAATCTTTACAAAATATACCTACTGAGGGCTTAGAAAGAGTTTTTGTCAAATCAGCATTTAACAACTTTTTCACTATCAATTTTTTTTCATTCACTGTTGGAATTTGATAACCATGATGATAACTAGCCCCTTCTGGATTGTTAATAACATGCGATCTTGCTCGTAAGACCTAAGAACCACATCCACGGCACACTCTTCGATGTTCAAACCGTCTAACGGCAGCTTGTTCCGCAGGAACGTTTTGCACCAATGTAATTTTTTAATATCTGTAAAAATAATAGTTATTGTCATTGTAGTTAGGTACCTCATTTAAAATAAACCTACTGATAAAAAAGTTACATTACTAGCAACCCCTTTCAGACTTTCGTACGACTAGTTATGCTCATTTTTGCGGCTGCCGAATTTTATATGATGCATCTTTAGGAGAATGCATGCACATGATGTACACCAAACAAGCAGAGACACGGCAAGGCGTTGCGTTGCAATTTAACTTTTAAACAAATAGCGCTGCGCTCTTTTCCTCATCGTACCGCGTTCGATGTGTGGATCTCCTGAGGCTTCATCATCAACAACCTGTAGGAGTCCACCGCTGGACATAGGCCTCCCCCAAAGAGTTCCACGACGAACGGTCTTGAGCCCTTTCCATCCACCGACTTCCCGCAACCTTTACAATGTCATCGGTCCATCGGGTGGGGGGCCTTCCAACACTGCGTCGCCCGGTTCGTGGTCGCCATTCGAGAACCTTTACTCCCCAACGGTTATCGGTTCTGCGAGGTTTCATGAATCGTTAAATAATATTACTTAGGAAAATGCAGAAACTTACCTGATGTTGTTAACCAAGACGTGACAGTATTAAGGATTACCGGTGGCTGGTCTTGTACCAGGAATCGTCGAAATCTTGAGCCTCAAGCAATAGTGCAATTGGCAATTAAGAATTTCCATTTTTTACTCAAAAACTAAAAACCGGTATATATACAAAAGTACTCTGTGCTAAAGACCGAAACGGAATCTGCAAGTCACAAATGACAATGGTTTATTGTGACAGTCAAAAACAATTGATTGCGGGTAGGGTTTGATTTCGCTGCACTATACCAATCGAAGAAAAGCGTTCGTAGTAAGAAGGTAGCATAAACATAACACGGAAATGACTATTTTCAGCGTTTAATATAACTCCACTGCTTTAGAGCTTTTCATGACTAAAACTACTACTTTAAATTAACAAAATGAATTAATTAACTCATCAAATAACTGCAGGTTGGGGCCCACGATTACCCATGTCCTTTGCATGTGCGCTAGCTCCCCCCTAAGAAAACCTGTGTTGTGTGTGGGTAGATCTTCACAAACATCTTTACAAACTTTCGCATATTAAGTATTATTTGGAATTAAGTATTATTTGGAATTATAGGTAGATATGGAGGGGTCCATATCTACCTATCCGCGGATGTCGTAAGAGGCGACTAAGGGAAAAAAGCTAGGGGATGGGCAGCAGCGTCCCTCATTTTAACAACGATAGCTCTAACTGCGCTCGCCAACCCGCATGCCCAGCGTGGTGAGTATGGGCAAATCTCCCCACATGATAGGAATTCGCTCTGTCTGTGGGGGAGGCCATGTTCAGCAGTGGACGTCGAACGGCTGAAATGATGAATGATGAAGAGGGTCGTAGAAGGAAAGCCTCGTTACCAAAGTAAGAGTTTCCGAGCAAGTAGACACTATTCAGACTTAGTACGATGGTACATACAATGGATGAGAGAGGAACACGACGAAGAGAGATACGAGAGAGAGAATACAAAAGCGATAGTACTTTCTTGTATAGTTTTAACATGTCAGCCCAGCTGTAGAGTCATGCTTGAAGAGTTCATATTCCTGTTAATTTTTTCAAGTGTAATCGTATTCCAATGCTTAAATACCTGCAATCTGCCTAGAAGAATGTTTAAAAATGGTACAAGACGTAATACCTACATACCCTCTTCAAAAATTCACGCAGCCTAAAGTAAAAGTTGGTCCCAAGGGATAGCCATGTACACCACAAAACCCGAAAGTATTTTCAACACACATTTGCCTCACTGACAGCTCAGACTTTTTATAGCAATTGCTCACAAAAATACAATATAAAGTAAATATATAATAAAGTGGCTTTGCCGTAAGATCCAAGACCAAAAAGAGGTAAAGAAACGCTGTGGCTGTAGGCTGTTAACTTGGTGTGAGCAAAGGCAAAACGTTGTGCGTGTATTTTGCGGTTACGGATGGTCAGAGGCCCGAAAATGAATAATCGCGATAGCATTTAGCAAATGTCAAATATTGGCCGACAAAATTAACAAAAGTTCAATCCTCGTCGATGTCATTAGCTAAATCGTAAACGTTGTATTTATAATTATAGATTTAATATATATGATTATTTATTAATTATAGATTTACTAACACCTTTACTATCGTTCCGTTAGCGTAAAGCTATCGTGTTTGGAGTACAGGTAAAAGGTCTAGAGATCAAACCTACTGCCTTCGGATCGAAAGTCGAGGTCTAGGCTAGCACGGCTCTCATTAAATTCCTTGTTTATATATCGTGGAGAGAACAACACAGCCATGAAACAAAAGGCACGTCACAGTAGAAGGGGCTTTAGGGTTAATGTAAGTTTAACGATTCCACTGGAAGCAAGCACCACTTAAAACAATGGAGAACGGGGTACTTGAAATGATGCCCAACGGTGACTCCATCTTTCAACAATAAAATTAGCATTTTGAAACGAGAGCGAGCGTGTAATAGTTTTGAAACTCGGGCACAAAGTTGTGAATTTACCACTAAGGTAGAAGTTATTAGGTAATTTACCTAAATTCTAAAAGGTGTCCATATAACATATGACGTTCTTAGAACCGTAGGTAGAGATCGTCTAATCTAAAACTAGACGCCCCTCCCAAAACATTGGAGGGAGCTTTGACGTTACACACTCGTAAACACAGTGACACAGTTTAGAGACGTTCAGTTTTAGATTAGATCTCTAATCCAATTTTTAGACTAACTAAACCATGATAAAATGTTCTTGCATCCAAGTATATACTCGAAAGGAGATTCGCGTCCCTTACTGCATATGAACATAGCGCGTACACCAACAAACGCGCAAAGAGAACGTAGAGTCATTTTCACGAAAGATGACCCTCAGATGGGGCGCGGTAGTCTCCGTGTAACCACAGAATAAATGAAAGTTGTAAAGAAACTTTTCCATGGTTCTTTTAGTTCCTCTTATTACCGCGGGAATTCTTTCATGAAAAGGAGGTACGTCGTACCACAACGAACGATCAGCGATCTTAGTTTGGGGCGAACCACCAGGAGATAAAACGACTAGAAAAATGTCCCTCCTACGTCAGTGTCACGGTGCGCGCATTTGATGACATCGCCAGAATGCTCGGATCAACAAGAATGTAATAAGCAAGGATTTATGGAGGCAACTTGCTTGGCTTAGCGACAACACTGGCCATTTGGTTCTTATTTTATTTGACTGTATTTCTCTGAAATAGTGTGATAACACCAAAATTGACAAACCTATGCTATTTTCATTAGAACCATCGACCTCGGTACGGGGTGAACAAATCACCTTTTTTAACAAAGTTCACTTTTTGTGTCTTGACCCCGGCAAAAGGCTATCAGATTTCCAGCGCGACCGACCTTGTACGGCCTGCACCCAAGCAATCATTTGGGGGTATTTGCCCATACTTGTGCATATTATTATTATTATTATTCTGACAATAAAATTGTCATAGACTGGGGATATCCTAAAAATTATAGCTCAGGAGAAAAGATGTCATCCAGCTCAATGACTGAAAGCAAAGAAGAGTGCATACTGTAGAGAGTGCAGGAGAGTTACTCTGCCCAACCAAACCCAAATCAAAACATTTGCTCATAGTTAAAAAACTGATCGCAGATAAAACTTACAAAAAAAACTTAAAATTAAAATATTCGGACTTGGGTTCTATTCACAGGCTTTCGTTATAAATGAGTATCTTTTGACGATTGGATTTTATAAAATTGTGATATTATTATTCAAATCCCGAGCATTTCAAAGATTGCTAGATAAAACTTCAGCAGTAACTAGAACTAAGAACTTGCCTCCATTGCAACTGGAATTTGCATGTGAAGGGAGATCTGATTGAACGCTTCATAAAAAAATCTACTGTAGATTTTTCCGTAGTGTAGGTAAAAGATATCGAGTTTTTTTGGTCTTATAATTACAGCTTGTGTTCTGCAACAGAACCTATTTTATTTGTTTAATAATTCTTCACGCTTGCCGTCAGCATGATTAATTTTGGCAAGTACTAGGTAGATACTAGCTAAAATTCAACGCTTCACAAATTATAGCTTTTCAGCAATTTAATTTTTCAGAATGCTTATAGCAAGTTTTGAAGCTTGTGTATGTAAATTAGCTGGTCGATCTGGTCCTATACCAGTTTTGTACGAGAACGCATATAGACAGAGCAACCGTGGGCCATTATCACCTCGGCCTCGCCTCGTGCCGCGGCAATTTAGGCGTAATAGCCGAACTGCAATGCCATTATTCCGACTACAAACTGACCCTGGTATTTTTAGGGTTTTATCGTGAGGTAAAATTTCAAAAAAGAATAAAATTTTACCTAATATTCCACTCACACACGACGATGAAAATACGAGCCTTAGGGGTTTCACAGGTTAATTCTCAATTTCGTTTATAGGATTGGTGCAGGTATGCGAACTAAATTGTGGCGATTTATTGTTATAAGTACAAAGAACGTTGAACGATCCGCCATCGTCTCACTTACCTCACATTTAAATGAATTGTGGCTGCATTTATAGAAATACGAAGAAGGCGGACGTTGCCTTCAGCGAGCCGCCATGTCTCTTACCTTACATTTAAATGAATAAAATTTTCCCGTCAGATTTCTCAGATCACAATCAATTACTGTCAGTTGCCGACGGCCGACGGCAAAGGCACGAGAGAAGTGCCCTTTGCACCAATGTACGGACAACTGGCTAGCTGTTATCGTCTATTACCTCTGTTCAAACGGCGTGTGATTTGTCATATAAATATGTTTTAAATGATTCATAAGAATAATTTTGGAATTATCATTTGTTTGATTTTTATGCTCATGGTCTGTTACGACCGATAAAGCGCAACCGGGCTGTGGCCGAGAATGAAGCTGCGGGGTCGGTGTCATTACATAGGTAGGAGAATAACTTTAGGAGTTTGATGAATCGATGAAGAGATCGCGTCATCAGCATCTCAAAAGATGTGTCTAGTCTACGTCTTTGGAGGGATAGGTCGCGTAACTTCGGCCGCGCATAGTTGTTATGCAGTGTGATGTTTTCCATGAAGGATGCATTGCGAAGCCTTGGCGAGTTGCTCGGATTGCTCGGCTTGTGTACGCGATAGACGTCAGTGTAATAGGAAGGTGGGGCTAAAACTTTAGTTCTCCGTAACTTACCGAGCTGCTTGTGAGATTGCATTTATAATTTGAGGACATTAGTACCCTAACGGAAATTCTCTTGGAAATCGTCCAAGGGAAAAACGGCATTTGATCTAAGCAGTGTGCATACTTTTGTCCTTGACATAGTGAAGAGGGCTTTAAAAGAAGTGCTGTGCGACATTTAAACTACAAATGCATTTCTAGCTCGTGGCCTGCAGGCAGGTTTTATGGCCATCATAAACAGAGTTTTATCCACGAAAGATTAAACAATTTAATTTGGGTGTGCCCGTCCGAGACGGTTCGATTCCCGCTGCGGGACAAATGTTTGAATGATCTGCAAATATTTGTTCCAGATCTGGGTGTTGTGGTACCATGGTACTTGTAGTTTCTGATACCCTAGTTTCTGATCCTAGTGTGGGCTCAGAACTATGTATGTGACTGTTGGGTGTTATTTATTTATTAACAGTCAGTGATCATATCCGACGGTGAATCACCTTAAGCCAAGAAATACCTAAAGCTCACATGTAGGTACCGAGAAAAACAGATTTAAATACTTTTCTTTTGAAACTGCAGTTAAAAGCTCATTAAAAACTTCAAAGGAATAAAATCGTTTCCCAATTCTACTGTCCACAATTAGCGTCCCTCTAACTTCCGAAACTAACCAACTATGTTTCCGAAACTAAACCGGAACAATAGAGCCGATTTAATGGCTTGGAACAAGTTTAAGTTGCTCTTTACAAACAATGTGTGAATTAGGTAATGCGAGTGAGGTAATGGCATGATAGAGTAAACAATAAAATAGTTTCCTTACTAGACCCAACTCTAATGAGCAACTTGTACTCCACTAACTACCTTAGTTACCTACCTAGTCTACCTAGTTTAGTTTTTCTATCCTACTATGTAATGTCCGTACAAAATATAAATGATAAAATAAAGGGCTGGCACTACTGCTGAACATAGCCTACCCCACAGACAGAGCAAATTCCTTATCATGTGGGGGGGGTTTTGCCCATACTCACCACGCTGGGCATGCGGGTTGGCGAGCGCAGTTAGAGCTATCGTTTTTAAAATGAGGGACGCTGCTGCCCATCCCCTAGCTTTTTTCCCTTAGTCGCCTCTTACGACATCCGCGGATAGAGATATGGATATATATCAATAAACAATTATGTTATCTTAATTATCTTATCTACCTAGAATAGATATTATGTTGCATAAAATAATGACTACCTTGCCAGTATAAATAATATGAAAATTTAAACCAATTATATTTTGCGATTGCACATGCATCCAGCATGTTCGCAAAATATAATTGGTTTAAAAAAAGGCTACGGTTACTATTATTAGGCTTAATCCCTTTCAGGGAAATATGTAGCTATGCTCTACAGATGTCCCAAGCGATATGCTAAAGTAATTAATTAGCAAATTAAAAACTTAATTAAACGAAAATGAATAATGGCCTTACTTATAAAACCTGTCAAAACATAAACAATGATTAAAGTATGCCATCCTCTTACTATGACATAATAAAACACAGACAGGGTTAATTTTAAACAAAATTAAAATTTAACCATTATGTTTTTAGTTCACGTTTAATTTTGTTTAAACAAAGACGTCTTAATTTTATAATAGGTTCATTCATTGTCTGTATATTTTTGCATTTTTTAACTACATACTTTTAAGGACAATAATTTGCAATATTGTCCTTGGTGGGCAATATGTTAGAATTCGTTAGTTGTCTATTTTGAGAACTAGATGGCGTTAGCAAATTGGGTCAATTTCTAGAACGCGCTATCGTTACGTTTTGAATATTGCAATAAGTAAATTGGGTTTTGCTATATATTTATACCGTGAACCTGTTAAGTGTTTTATTAGTGAAGTTCGGCACCCTTGAGCCTAGTGGTGGTTCTTTCATGGTTATTGGGTAGTTGAATAAAAGTTAGACATTTGAAACTGTTAGGTTTTTTCTGGGTTTTCTTATGTTAGTAGTTAATAAATGAATACAATACATGTGTTTCTATATATATACACGGTGCTTAACATGAAGTATGCTATCCAGAAAGGGGCTTATTCTACACGCAATTGGCAATAAAGTTTGTTCTACAACTTTTGTAATTTTTCATTGAAAAAGTCATTTGCGAAAGTCAGCTGTTTTGGGGTCAAATCAGTTCAAACTCGAAAAATCTGCTGTTTTATGTAGCAATCATGATGCCAAACTTCTTGTTCGTTTATTAATCAGAAATATGAGAACAGCTTATTTAAAAAAGGTAGAGTAATTTTTAATAAAATTTGAATATTGATGTTTTTTCGCTAATATGATTTTTTTCCTTTTGTTGATAGAATAAGCCAATATAGCCTAATACTGTAAAGCTCTTATCTTTATGACGGTTATAATGTAACGACAAATGATAATAATTTATTAAATATCTTGCTCTCTTCTTTCATCATCATCATTATTTCATCATCATCATCATCATTTCAGCCGTTCGACGTCCACTGCTGAACATGGCCTCCCCCACAGACAAAGCAAATTTCTTATCACGTGGGGGGATTTTCCCATATTCACCACCCTGGGCATGAGGGTTGGCGAGCGCAATTAGAGCTATCGTTGTTAAAATGAGGGACGCTGCTGCCAATCACCTAGCTTTTTTCCCTTAGTCGCCTCTTACGACATCCGCGGATAGGTAGATATATATGGAGAGGCCTATTCTTCAGCCGGGGCCAAAACGGCTACCACGGCTCTCTTCTTTATTACTTAATAATTCATGATAATCAGTCTAGATATCACTCGAAACTTTTAATTGGCCTTCAACATAGAGGTACATTAACTTTACGAAAAAGGTGTTACATGTATATTTGTATTCACCTAGTTGTAATTTTTCTCAAAGTTAAACATTATTCTAATGCTCCAGAAAAATATAATCTATTTATTTTTTCACCTGCAACTACACAACAATTTCAGCCCTCCATTTATCTTGGCACTCTACATAAGCTCTTGGACAAGATGTGGTTAATAAAGTACCTATAGTTGCATACACGCATTGAATCACATCCAAATGTTATCCAAATATGGAATAAAAAACAAATAAATGCTTCCCAAATTGCTATTTGATTAGGTCTTCGTTTACAGTACCTACTGATACTGCCTGTAAAGCATTTCATATTTATACAATGCCTGCTTATGGACGGCAACAGAAGTTTTTTAGGAAGGCTTTTTAGGAATTTATTAATTATTTATTACAAGATCTGAGTAAACATAGTTTTCAATGACTAAGCGTTAACAACTCTGTGATGATTTGACGTAAAACATAATATAAATAGGTCTGTAGCTGCTTTTTATTCATACTATATATATTGAACTTGGTTGTTTAGGCACTCTTGATGTTGT
This sequence comes from Anticlea derivata, assembly GCA_947579855.1. Lineage (NCBI taxonomy): Eukaryota > Metazoa > Arthropoda > Insecta > Lepidoptera > Geometridae > Anticlea > Anticlea derivata. Next base: position 4,328,204 of record OX388262.1, read on the forward strand.
GTATGTGTAAATTGTAGCTGTTATACAATTGTTGAAATATTTGTACTTAGTTTGCGATAGAAAATATTTGAAGATCATGCAAATTATACTTGTTCGTCCTCCACGTCAACGAGGTCGTCACATATTTTATCTTGGTAGTCTTGTATGTTTACAAAATATTGTTGTACCAGCTGTGAAGCAAAGTCTGAAGCCGCTTTCAAACGGCATGCGATATGTTATTTACAAATTGTTGCTTACTTCTGTTGAATACAGTCAATTTTGAGTTTGACTTTTACCTACGGGCTTGCGAAATCGTTGAGCTATACCGCACGTTCTCAAATATCAAACTCAGAATTGTTGACTCTAACTAGTACACCTAAGGATCATTTTAAAATAAATTATAGAGACACTAGCTGGTGCCCGCGACTTCGTCTGCGCAGGATTAGTATATATACTTACTTGACACTTATCGTCATATTTTTGACAATTCACACAATACCTTTATAAATTGTAGCCTATGTGTTATTCTGATGTATAAGCTATATTTTTGTGAAGTTTCATTAAAATTCATTCAGTAGTTTTTACGTGAAAGAGTAACAAACATCCATCCATCCATCCATCCATACTTACAAACTTTCGCGTTTATAATATTAGTAGGATTTCAGATGTCCTAATCGCAAACCGTTTGAACACGGCTTGAAGCTATGAAGCTTGTTTTTTTCTGCATTTCCCTATCGTCGTAATATTCGCAAACCACAAATTAGATGATATTATTACCTGTAATGTAATACCTGTATTGTTCGCAAAATCGTATTTCAGTATAATTTAACAGTATGCGTTCGTTATGTATACGTTCTCGATGGCTATCAATAAGCGAATGAAATGTGGCGATGTATGTTGTTCATTTTAATGTAACAGAATACTGCTACATGTATAAGGGTGCTTCCACATTGGCAAATGCGCCGCTTGTGCGCAGTTATCCAGAAGCTCCCGAACAACACACGCGTGCTTGCTTACTTATCGTGCCACTGGTTGTTTCTTGGTCATTCTGTACTAGGTCAGTGACCAGGTATTGTGGCCCTGAAAATGGGCCTATGATGCGCGCTTATTTCAGTATACCTAGAGTTTCCTTTACTCGTCAGGTCGCTTGTAACCTTTATAGAAAACGTTGAACCGGCGCTTACCACCTTTTCTTTCGACCTGCTCTTCTCATTAATCTTTCATTCCAGCCGTCTCCGCAAACGCGGTAGGTAGAGAAAGATATATGCGTGGCGGCTAATATAAAGCTTTTACTTATAATCAAAAATGTTTTGGCACGTTACAAACGGTCTGAAGCTAGTGATGATTTAAAAAAAAAGTAACAAGGTATGATTATTTTTATGTTATAGTGATAACCCACACATATTTATTTATTACCTATGTAATCAGTCTCTGCTAGGTACCCATAGTACAGGCTATGCCTTAGTGATGATTTTTAAATAAAAGTAACAAGGTATGATTATTTTATTTTTATAGTGATAACCCACACATTTATTTATTATGTAATCAGTCTCTGGTAGGTACCCATAGTAAAGACTATGCCTAGTTTGGGACCAGTTGACCGTGTGTATCGAATATTTATTTATTTATGGCAATACTATGATTTTTGAAATATCCCAAAATTTTCGGCTCAGATGGGATTTGAACCTGCAACCATCCCCTAGATAAGGGAATGATCTAACCAACTAAGCTACGGAGCCACTTCCCATCTTCCAAGTGTTGGAATAATATACCACCACCATTTCGAATAATAAAATCAAAGTTTACTTTTAAAAAACATTTTAAAATTATGTTACTAGAGCAGCAAAAAACTGGGTTGTCTGGTGCCAATAGCTACAGTGCACCCTTCACGTGCTGACTTTTTAGGGCTGTTATGCACATATATCATTTTAATTTTATTATTATTATATACTTTTTATCATTATTACACTATGCAGTTTGACATTATTATTATTCTCCACCTCTATTAATTTTTATATTTATAAACCTATTCCCTGACGATTCTAACATAATCTTAGTAAGACTGTTCTCACAGGGTTGAATGACTGTGTAGGTAATGGTTTCGGCAGAATACCAGCGTCTGCTGCAAAACAGTAGGCATAATGCTGAGCCGAAGCCATTTTGCTGCTGCAGCACACATCACACCATTTTTACTTTCATTACTTTTCTCTTGTTTCTTTTATTATAAGTACCTAATGTTTATTGTAAAATGTTGTGCAAATGTGTGTGTTTTGGTGGCAATTAAATAAATGTCTATGTCTATGTCTAAATCTTTGGGACTTCTAATCGGCTTAATTATCTTAACAAGGTTGAGAATTTATGATAGTTATATGTAGATACGTGTATTATAAGCAGAAGTTTAACATCTACCTTAATGTAACTTGACCTTTTACCGTGATTTTGAACCAGGAACACCATAAAATTCCGAAAGAATTTTCGTGGTGAAAAAGAAAAGATAAAATTGGAAACAACATAAAGGTGGAACCCGAACTCTATGGAAACCGAGCTCGGCTACGCCTCTCGAGGCGTTTTTCTTTCCTACCAGGAAAATGCTCACTAATAGCACTTCAGTCTCATAAAAAACCACAATATTTACAAACTTATATATACCTAACTAATTTTATTTTTCTTTTTTGATCTGTCGTCCTCGTTCTATAAAAAAAAAAAAAAAATATATATATTTTTAAAATAACTATCAGTGGACTCTTATAATTGGCCTTCAGCATACATGAACATGTATTTATTATTTTTCTTATCTATGTACTAGCTGTAAGTTTCCCTAAAATTGTAAAATAAAATAAAATAAAATAAAATAAACATCAAGGTTGAAAAATTTTGGCAAAAAATTTACCAAACTCGAAATATAAACCGTTTCTTTATTAGGAGCGTGTACTTTACGTTCGCATCGCAGCGCAGTGTACTGTCAAAGACAATAGAAAACCTTTCTACTATATTATCGGTACTGTTATATACCTACTGCCGTACTGCATGCGCTGGGTGGCTTTGTATTTTTTGATAGAACTATATCGTTCACTAGATTGGGAACTCCTAGCCTCCAAACGCGGTATTTTAATCAAATTTTCCGATGAAGTCATCTGCAGTGAAGTCATCTTGTCGCGAGCGCGCGCTTTCATGCGAGTTTGCAGCGTTGCAATAGTAGACTCCTTTGAAATGTCTATGTGAAATACGAAAATAGTTTACGCACTCCTGCGGTAGTCTTGACACCGATAGCAATATTTATTATATTATAAAATATCGTGATCATCCTTTATTTGTTATAAAACAAGACGATAAAAGGCATCGGCTGCAGAACACCAAGACTTCAGCTTGATAAAATAAAGCGTCATTTTAGACCCTTCGAGAAAAAATCCTTCAAAGTCGAAGAAGAATAAAAAGCCTCTTACTTTAAGTGGCTGCAGCTTTGAGGGATCTGACACGCACGTGTCATGTCACAGGTGGTTCTACCGTGTCATATGTGAACGTAATGCTAACGCCTGCTTTAGTTTCATTTGGAACAACACATTACCTGCCTATTCATGATAACAGGATGCCTTCACACACGATTGGCAGACTCAGTAAAATGGGACCCCGCAGACTGTCATCATCATCAACAACCTGTAGAAGTCCACTGCTGGACATAGGCCTCCCCCAAAGAATTCCACGACGAACGGTCTTGAGCCCTTTCCATCCACCCCGCAACCTTTACAATATCATCGGTCCATCGGGTGGGGGGCCTTCCAACACTGCGTCACCCGGTTCGACTGACAGACTATGCTATGTCAGAATCCAGTAGTAACGGAACCGTAAAAAACAGCCATGCAATACTGGATCGCTGTGTAGAGATAGAGCTGCCGTCGCTACTGGATATTCACACAGCACAATCTGCCGGGTTCCATTGTACTGAATCGGAACAAACAAGTGTGCCAATCGTGCGAAAAGGCATCGTTTTATTCATGAATAGACTTATGTTTGAGCATAATCTCACCTGGTGGGAAGTGATGATGTGGCTGATCATAAAGTACGAAGATTTAGAAGACCCGTACCTCTTTAGGTATTGTATTATGCCTCTCCCATACCTGAGTCTATAGCCATGAAGCCTTGAATTTATGGCCGTCCTTTTCTTATACACTAATTATAGTGCCTAAAATATAGGTGTGTTATAGTCTGTAAGTAAACGTGAGCTTTTTTTTTCAATAACAATATGCGAGCCTATACCAGGGTATAGTTATCTATGACCGTAGTGCGTGAGAGGAAATTTCAAAAAACTGTGATAGTAATTCCGATAAAACAACACTCCACTAATGGTAATATGGTATAACATAATATTTTTCATTTATTAATGTCTAGTTGGAATAAATCTTCATAATTAGTTACTAAGTTTATCGAGTAAAAAATTAACTCGGCGAAAAGTTCTAACTGAATGCTGACTGAGCTGCTTCTGTTTGTGATTCTAATTTTTTCAGAGACTCACTTAACTCTCCAAACTTTTAATTGGTTGAAAGCTAGAAAGACGCTGAAAAATTAGCTCAGACTTTTTAGTTGTTTTTTTGTACAGTTCGACTTGGATTGTTGTGTTTCAAAGCATACTAATGGTGGCAAAGAACTTATGGTTCCGTATCTCGTCGGAAAAAACGGAAGCCTTGTAGGATCACTTTGTTGTTTGTCTCTCTGTCCATGTGTCAGGCCTTTTTTCTTAGAAATGGCTTGAGGTATCAATAGGAATACCTACTAAGGTCTGTGGCGCCATTCTACTATATTTTTAATGCAATAAAAAGATAAGAACATAAAATGTTGGCACAAGTAAAGGGATAAATTCTAAAATCATTATGTAATTTCAAATCCCGTGTGGGTTTTCGACAAAATTTTGCTTGAGCAACCGCAATTTGTGCACTTGGGATCTCAGTTTTCAGCATCACACGCCGGCGCCATTTGAACATGGCTTAAATCCGAATAGAGCCTTTTCTGCGTGTCGTCCCAATGTAGTACAAAATTCTTAGTGCGAAATCATCCCAGTTTTGGTACTGGCGTACCCGCGCGTTAATCTCCGCTTACGCCACCCGCAATGGGACTTAAGTGGTGAAACTTTGAATGTAACTATTATGGTCGAATTTGTAAGTTAAGTTGAACAATAAAACTTAATAGTTAGGTATATTTTAACCTTTGTGAGTTTGATAGTTTGTCATTGCTTTGAGGTGCGAGCAAGATAGGGCTAGAGTAGATAAGGCATTCTACTGAAAGTGTTACTCGACTCGGCTATGGGGTTCGTTTCAGGACACTTCAGATGGGTTTTAAAAATAAAATTACTTTAACTAGTGTAGCTGTCGAAAGCCACTTCTTTTCTTGTGAAGTAGTACCAAGCACAAGTCCGGTCGTGTATGGAGTACTGTTCACACCTTTGGGACGGTTCAGCCAAATACCAGCTTGAGGCCCTCGAAACCATAGAAAGACGAGCCAAAAGACTCATAGGTAATGATGACTTAGTTGAGTCTAAGCTTCTGAGCCTCGATCATCGTCGCCGAGTAGCCTATCGGTCTTTTATAGGATACATTTCGGAGAGTGTGCAATTGAACTCTTTGATTTAGTCCCCCCATCCCAATTCCATCATCGGACAACCAGACGCACGGACACGCGACATCCGTTCATGTTTGATATACCACCTTGCCGCACCAAGCGCTTTGCGTCTACCTTTATAATGCGGACAGCCAAAGAGTGGAACTCGTTGCCGGCGTCTGTGTTTCCGAATACCTATAATTTGGGTGTCTTCAAGACCAGAGTGAATAGGTTTCTTCTAGGCAAACGTGCTACACCGTAGACCACATCATTACTTAACATCAGGTGGGATTGTGGTCAAACGTTAAAAAAAAAAAGTAGTGGTAGGGATTTTCAAATAAAGTCAATATATCATTAGCAAGTATTCCTGTATTTATTTATTTATTGTGTATGTAGCGACTGTGTGGAGAGTACAGCGTAACTGTGTAGGGACTCTATGTAGGGACTCCCTCCACCTTCCGATGCAAACGCCGTGGGTTCAAATCTATCGACAAACTGACATTATTTTTATCGCAATTGCGGTCTGACTTGATTGCCAGAGCATTAAAAAGTACATAATTCCTACTGAAGTACTTAACTAAACCTCAAGATATTATTCATGTTCTTCAAAATAATACATAGGACACTACTGCTTTTAAGACACTCAAAAGGCGACCATGAATGGAAGGGGCGACGCAGTGTTGGAAAGCCCCCAACCCGATAGACCGACGATATTGTTAAAGTTGTGGGAAGTCGGTGGATGGAAAAGGGTCAAGACCGCTCGTCATGAACTCTTTGTGGGAGGCCTATGTCCAGCAGTGGACTTCTTCAGGCTTCTGATGATGATATGCTTACTTACCTACATAAATTCACCAGATAAGTTGTACTGACAGCACTATCAGGTTGCAGAGATGGCAACGAGCCATCAAACTTTCACAGGAGACTAGCTTCGAGTCTTTTGAAGAAAATCGCTGACGTGGTACCCACAATCTACGATTATGTTCGGTCGGGTTGGCGCGATTGAATATAGCGATGGCGAAGATGTTTGTTACGAAATAAAATAGGAGATTGAAATAACTAGATAGCTACCAACTGGATCAATGATTAAATAAATAACACCCAACAATCACATACATAGTCCTGACCCCACACTAGGATTCCCTTTGTTGTGGGTATCAGAAAGATTTTTGCAAAACATGCAAACGTTTGTAACGCAGCGGGAATCGAACCCGCACCCGTTGCGTCTGAGACGGGCACTCGCCCGCTACGCTACTGAAGTCGACAAGCACCAAATTTATTGTACACTAGCTTCCGCCCGCGGCTTCGCTTGCGTGGAAACCGTTTATAAAGTAGCCTATGTCGCTAGTTACCGATGCAAAAAAGCCTACGGCTTCGTGTTAGAGCAGACCGTGTGTGTGATTGGTTAGACCTACTTTGTTCAATTCGAGATATTCTTTCTTCAGATCCTTTAGCAGCGGCTTAACTCATAAAAAAAGGTTCAGTCAGTTTTTTTATGATTCATAGTCAAGGTGGTTAGCGGCTGGCTATGCCACTACGGAGTAAACAGTGTACATCGACAAAATTACATATCCGCCGAATTGATAGCCTCCTTTTTATGTTGGTTTAAAATAGACGTAAGTTACCTACTGGATTACCAGGCGATAGAGTAGTAAACGAATAAGCATCCAAATGGTATGAAGATAACGTACGGCGAGTGATAGTAACGCTTTCGCATAACGCCAATGCTTTGATCGCTTTTATAGCAGGTAGTTACGTCTGCAACCATCTTTTCGTAACATTTGAGTTTTGGAAAGACTTTCGAACATGTCGCGATGACAGGCAATCATAAAGTTCAGAGCGAGATTCACAGCTGGGAGGATTTGCGGGATGAAGTTTTGAAAGCCCATAAACTCTACGAACACCCTACTCACATCGATGCCTCAAGAACAAATAATTCTCGATATCTTACGATACGATAGTATAAGTCAAATATTAGCCAATGACATCGGCGATGCTTGTAATCTTTCAAGTTTGATTGGCTAATACTTGACATTTTCTTTTATATCGTAAGCGTAAGCTATCGTGAATTATTCATGCTCCCCCGCCACAGAAACGATAGCATCGCGCCAAGATCGCGAGGTACCTAATCTGCGCTCTAGACAAGAAAATTGTGGCCTTGCGCCGAAATCGCGATTAACCCTGATGAATTTTTTGTTTTGATCAAAGATTAGTAACAAACGAAAGGTTCTGATTTTCAAGACCATTTGACTAGTTAGTCAGCATCAGAAGTTAATGAATTTTTGAATTATTCCCTGAATCCCCACCAAGCTGCCCCACTGGTGGGGATTTAACTGTGTCATGGGTATCATAAACTACGAATACCATGGTACCATAACACCCAGACCCGGGAAGAATATTTGCCGATCATGCAAACATTTGTACCGCAGCGGGAATCGAGCCCGTATCCCTTGCATCTTAGACGGGCACTCGCCCATTTCGCCACGGAGGTCTTCAAAGAAAACTATGAAAAATTTATATCAAACTAGCTTCCGGCCGCCGCGCCGCTTCGCTCGCTTTTTATGTGGTACCTACATAAAAAGTAGCATATAGCATGCTATTCTAGGGAAATAACTATATCTGTTCCAAGTTTCAATGAAATCGGTTAAGCTGTTACGGCGTGATTGAACAACAAACATCTAAACATCCAAACATCCTCACAAACTTTCACATTTATAAGTAATATTAGTAGGATAGGATAGGATAGCTTCCGGCCGCGGCTTCGCTCGCGTTTTACCTACATAAAAAGTAGTCTATATGCTATTCTAGGTAAATAACTATATCTTTCCAAGTTTCAATGAATCGGTTAAGCCATTACGGCGTGATCGAACAACAAACATCTCAACATCCTCACAAACATTCACATTTATAATATTAGTAGGATTTGGATCTTTTTTGAAATTTCCCCTCAAAATTCACTCATTTCGTTACGGCACGAGGCGTAGCTTAGCCCTGCAGTGAGGTGTGTATATTGCGTCTTTCGATTCACTTTATGTCAGTCATATCGTACCTGGTAGAGGGTTTTATAGACTGTTAGATTGTCACCGTCTTGATGAAATAATAACGAGACCCGAGGTTGGGCTTGAGTTGTAGAGCGTGGAAAATAGTCGTTTCTAGAGCTGCCTTGCCTTTTCCTATACCTATTTAGTGGTATAAGCTGGTTCCTAAGCGTATTGTGGGAGGTATCTACGCGACTTTCAACCGTGGTCGCGGTCGTGGGTTTCAATCCCGGTCGTGCACGGGTCACCAATTTACGTGACCATTATCCATGCAGCTACGGCTCCGGCAGCTCCGCACGTATTGATCATGGCGCCTACCATGTAAGCGTGCAAATCAAATGCAAGCGTATCAGCACTATGTTACACGAATTTGAACCTTAATTCCTTGAGACCGTCAACTAGCATCTCTGTACGGGGCCATATCTTTTCTGTTGATAAGGCCAAATAAGCTTAGAAGATTGTCTACTAATAATATTATACTAGAAATGCGAAAGTTTGCGAAGAAGTTTGCATGTTCGTGGTTCAATCACGCCGTAACGGCTCAACCGATTTCGATGAAACTTGGAATAGATAGAGCTTACCATATAATAGCGTTTATGCTTTTTACAGGTACCGCGCGAACGAAGCCGCAAGCTAGTTATTAGAACTCCACGAGCACGAGCTATTGTTTATCGAAAGCACGGTTTTTTATGTTATAAGATTATCATAATATTATCATAATAAGAAGCATTTTAATCCTTTCACTACACTGATTCTTTCATCGACGGTCATAGGCTCTTTTCAGGGCCACCATACCTCAACATGGTCACTGACTTAATACAGGATGACCAAGAAGGAATCAGTGACGCAACAAGAAGATGATCATAAAAAATTTCTTTGCTTTTCTATGTAAGCACCGCGTGATCCCAATGCGATCTCTCTTGGTGGAAAGCCTATTCGGGGACTAATCGACCTTCTCGGTTGACTGCGGGTGCCTCGTTTACTCAGGCGAGAGTTCTGATAAAATAATATACGAGGAACCTACAGGTTAAACCTTTTAGTGCGATCCTCCTAAATGGCCCATTGAATGGCAATGGCCAGGACAATGATGAAACTTCTCTCATAACTCTTATCGTCACAATAAAATCAATTCAAGAATTAATTACGAAAAAAGTTATTTCAGAAGGCACTTTCATTTCCCTTGAGCTTCTCATGAATCTTCAAAAGCAGACGGCAATCAATTCTTAGACAGAAGAACTCCAATAACTGGCTCGAAAGATTTCAATTCATATAGAAACAGACAATTCGCATTTTAAGTACACTTTTTAAGTTCGACTTTCAACCTTAAAATATTATCTCTACGAATTGTCTAACTGACGTAGAATGCTGTATTAAAGTTTCTTACACTGCTGCTGTTGTTAGATGCTTGCTTAATTAATTAGTCAGAAGTTCAGAAAGGGTCTAACAATTAAATGAGTAGGTACCTATTTAGGAACAGGCCATATCTCAAGAGGTTCTTGCCCATATCGCTGTTTAACCCGGCCTCAGACCACAAGTTGTTTATATCCCACCTCAGGCTTCCTGAATATATCAGCAGGTAACTTTACTAACTTTCGGTCACTGCTAGCGGTTCGCTTGGAACCACAACGAAGCTAAAATTTTAAATAAAAACGTTCTAATATTATTTGCTAAAGTCAAAATAAGCGGAACTACAGCGGATAGATTTGATAAACACCTGTTTTTCTCTGAACAATACCCAAGAAACTTTAACTTAAAATTAGTCGCCATGCTATATTAGTAAAATCTTTTTTGACTTTGACACTGAGGGATGAGAGATGTGTACTATCACATCTCTCAAAGTTGATATGCTGTTTTAGTCTTTTTATCTTAGACTAAAACTGCTGATTTGAATAAGTTTGGGAAAAACCTAAAAAAAACCATGTACCTATTTATATTTTATTAAATATTTTTTCTTTTGGTTAATTTATCTAGGTCCTCTTTCGAGATAGTATGCTAGTAACGGAACCCGTTGTATAATTCTATTCCAGCAACAAGTTGTTAATGTCCACAGCAGCTCTGAATTTTGTAGGCTGTAGCAGGTAGCTTAAGTGGCCAACTTTATGGACTTTCGGCCAATCGGTTTTTACTGAGGGCAACGGTGTAAAAGTGTTTTTGAAGCCGGGCTTTCCTCGATACGGTAGGTACTTCAAAATAAGTACTAAGGTAAAGTCAGCGAGGGAATATTATTTTCTGGGTAAAGTGCGTCTGTGCACTTTGGATTAGCGGCTGGCAGGTGACTCTTTTTGACATAAAACAAATAGTAGATTATGCAACAAGGGCTTAAAGTAGTGTATTATGTCAAGGGCGCTATATTGAACCCCGAGAACGAGGGATTCTATGGTTAACTCCTGAGCGGAGCGAGGGAGTTAAGGCAAGAATCCTGAGTACGAGGGGTTCAAGATCGCCCAAGACAAATACACATTTAAGCCAGCGATGCATACTCTACTTTTTATACTTTCTGCGAGGCAATTGAAAACAATGACTGTTAAGTAGAAAGAAATGATTTTTCTGGAAGTAAGTTTCCAACTATACCAGAGGCTTCAGATTGTATGCATTCTGGAGTCGAATCAAAATCACTGTCGTCGTCACTTGACTTTTTTTAGAAGTATATTCGAATCGAAACTGAATTTCGGTGTAGATAACAGCACAGCAGTTTGAGCGCTTGACGCCTTTTTTTCTTTTTTTGTAGTCTATTCTGTAATGGTCAGTTCGACATTCGAATAAATCCTTCTTCGTGCGCGGGTGAAAATGAATTTCGTAAAAAGTTTTCAAGTTTTTCTTTTTTTTAATTTGTAGGCAGTGCAAAGAAAATGTTAACATACAGCCTAATTAGAATAAAATCTCATTGCACCCAAACATTTTTGAAACCAACCTCATTCAAGCACAACTACATGGGTTGCATTCCAAATTAAAATCACATTATGTCCCATGGGAAATAATTAATAATAATAATAATAAATAATAATAAATAATTAATAATAATAATAATAAATTCAGTACAACATTATGACCCGGCTAGACCGTAGAGCTGTAATGACTTACTTTAGGAAAGGTTTGCATGACACATAATATGCCATTGACGAGCAGGTAGTATAAAAAATATATTATTTACTAGCTTCCGCCCGCGGCTACGCTCGCGTGGTACAAACATAAAAAGTTCGGACGGGGTCCAAATGTTCATCCATCGCACGAGGCACGTAGTGGTGTTTCTATTTTTTGGCCCAAAAGTTAAGCTCGGTAGGAAGAAGCTCATCAAAAAAATTGACCTTAGATACAAACACACAATAAATAAATTGTAAAAAAATATCTCTCTGGTTCTCTTTAAGTTAACTTTAAGTACATCATACAAACATGCCTATAACTTGGATATTTCTTCCTTGACTAGGCGAACTTTAAAAACGTGCAATCCAGGGAACATTTTAGTAAAATAGATCATCATCATCATCATCATCATTTCAGCCGTACGACGTCCACTGCTGAACATGGCCTCCCCCACAGATAGAGCGAATTCCTATCATATGGGGGGATTTGCCCATACTCACCACGCTGGGCATGCGGGTTGGCGAGCGCAGTTAGAGCTATCGTTGTTGAAATGAGGGACGCTGCTGCCCATCCCCTAGCTTTTTTCCCTTAGTCGCCTCTTACGACATCCGCGGATAGGTAGATATGGAGGGGCCTATTCTTTAGCCGGGGCCACCACGGCCAAAAAATAGATAGTAAAATAGATAGTTTTTACTAATTTGCATTCCTACACGAAGGTACTAGAACTGAAAATATCTAGAAATTAATATGGGACTTGACCTTAATCGGCTTAAGGAACTTGCCAAAACGGATAATTCCGTTCTGATTATGTGACCCGTATAATATGAGATCCAGTAAACATTTATCTTGTGACCACTTAACTTGTCCTATGAGATTTTCCTAAACTAATACGGATTGGCAATTTAGGCAACTACACACCAACCAATAAGCTAGGGGTTTACCCACTTGGCTGTAAATACAAGCAATTTTGTGAAGAAATTACATAAAGTTTTGACAGCGATTGGGATTATTAAATAATGTAAGTATGATTTATTTCAGCTGTAGAAAGTCCACTACTGAACATGGCCTACCCTAGAAATTTCCAGGGTGAATACTTATCATGTGGGCATAATTTGCCCATACTCACCACGCTTATCACGCGGGTTGGCGAGCGCAGTCAGAGCTATCTTTGTGAAAATATGAAGAACTTTTTCCGTTGGTCGCCTCTAACGATATCCACGGGTATGTAGATATGGAGGGGCCTATTCTTCAGCCAAGGCTACCGAGGCCACAGAATGATGTAAGAAAATAATATCCTTGGCCAATGTTACCAATGCGACAGCTATAACACCTCGGAAGCGCAGGGGGCGATTGGCCGCCTGAGACGCAAGTTGTTCGATTCCCGCTGCGGGGTAAATGTTTGCATGATCTGCAAATATTTGTTCCTGGTCTGGGTGTTGTGGTACCATAGTACTCGTAGTTACATATAAATATAACTAGTTAATCTTAGTCTCAGCTATGACTGCAATTCATTAGAATAAGCAATTTCATATTTTATAATTCACAAACAAAAGTGGAAATTTGTGTTAGTATTTTTTCATGTATACTCGTAGGTATAATACCTATGCAAGCGTACCAGTTAACCTGAGCTTTTCAAAACAAATCCAAAAATAGAAATACAAAACAAAAAGCGAAAACGAACACAAACAAAAGACTTGATAGGGTGTGTATTCACAATCAGACACGATAAAAGTATTGTTTGACATTTTGTACCGGTTATAACCAAAGAGTACCAAAAAGTGTTCAGACGGCATGAGATAGTTCATACAAAATATGTTAATTTATTTATTTACGAAAAGTTACACCATTTTTACAGGAGCACCTAATGCAATAGTGTACCATTATCCTTTAAATTATTATTGTTTAGAATTTATTTAAAAATGATCCTTAAGTCTCGAAGATATCGCAAACTTTAAACTTAAAATCGAGGATAGGTGACATTAACGCACATCGTTTTAAACAATGCTTAAAATCGGAATCAGGATGAAAGAAACGTCATTGTCTCGATCCAGTGCTCTTACACGTTTTCACAGTTGAAAACGTGTAAGAGCACTGGAGGAATGGCGGTAGTGGCCCTGCCTTCCAATCCACAGGTCGTGGGTTCAAATCCCGGTCGGGCACCAATCGTTATTCCATTCGGAAAATTTATATGCACTATACTAATGCTCTTAAACGGTGAAGGAAAACATCGTGAGGAAACCGGCATGTCCTTGTACCTAAAAATTCAAAGACAGTGACATGTGTTTGAAAGGAGCTTCTAAGAGGCGTACCTACTTAAATCCTTTCACTACTCTGATTCTTTTTTCTATGGTCAAAGCCCCTTTTAGGGCCACTTTACCTCAACCTGGTCAATGATCTAATACAGCAATCAACTGAAAAACGTTCATTTTTGGTAGACATAATCCGGGTCGGGGTTTGTCAACTAAATTTTTCGTTTCATGCGTAGTGATTCCATCAACTATCGGGGGCATTGTCGGAACTATTTCGTGGTACAAATTCAAGGCAAAATACTTTTTTTGGCGAACTCGGTAGCATATTGGGTGAGCACTCGGCTGAGGCCCTCGCACAAAATGTTGGCTTGATCTGCAAATATTTGTCCCGGGTCTGGGTGTTCTGGTACGGAGAGGGACTCGTAGTGACTTGATATCATAACAAGGAATACTAGCAGCGGGAGACAGGCCTATATACAAGGTGATTCAGAACTGTAATAACACCCCGAAAGGAGGTTATTCTATCAACAAAAAGAAATAATATTATTTAAAAAATAACTATTTTTATTATAACATCAATATTTTAATATTTTTTTTTACAACTTTTTCGAATAAGCTTTTTAATTTTTAGAACTAAAAACAAAACGTACAAGAAGTTCAGAATGAAGATTGCTAAAACAGCTGATTCATTGAGCTTTACCAAAACAGCTGATTTTCGCTTTTTTTTTTTAAATAAAATGTCGAATTTACAAAAGTTGTAGAACAAACTTTATTGCCTACCTATTGGTTGTAGAATAGGTACCTAAGCACCTTTCGGTATGGCAAACATAATATGATGAATCACCTTGTATTTATGTATGTGACTGTTGGGTATTGCTTACTCCTATCTACTCCTATTTGCAATATGCACTCAGTGTGGCTCAGTTGATTCTGTCTGGATACGCCTTATAGACCAGCCAGGCTATTGCGTAAGCAAAATGGTAATGAAGATCGCAATAAGGATGATTTTATCAATTTTAGCGACATCTGAAGTTTTTCAAACATGAAAAGGAAGAAGCTAAGGTCTTGAAGTTTTCCCTTGTCAACTTTGGAACGTTTTGAATGTTGCTATCATCATCATCATCATCAGCCTGTAGAAGTCCACTGCTGGACATAGGCCTCCCCTAAAGAGTTCCACGACGAACGGTCTTGAGCCTTCTCCATCCACCGACTTCCCGCAACCTTCACAATGTCGTCGGTCCATCGGGTGGGGGGCCTTCCAACACTGCGTCGCCCGGTTCGTGGTCGCCATTCGAGAACCTTTACTCCCCAACGGTTATCGGTTCTGCGAGCTATATGGCCTGCCCACTGCCACTTCAACTTGCTAATTCTGAGAGCTATGTCGGTAACCTTGGTTCTTCTACGAATTTCCTCATTTCGGATCTTATCACGTAGTGAAACTCCTAGCATAGCTCTCTCCATAGCCCGTTGTGCAACTTTGAGCTTGTGTATGAGGCCAATAGTTAACGACCAAGTCTCAGTGCCATATGTCATCACTGGCAACACGCACTGATTGTAGACTTTCGTCTTGAGGCTCTGCGGTATCTCCGACGAGAATGTTGCTAAGATTGTAAAAATTACACTCAAAGTTACGAACTTCATTGCCATTACGCTTACGCAATTGCACCACAGTACTCGTTCAAGAACTGTCCTTAGTTAAAATGAAAGTCTTCACACAAAAAGAGGTTTAGGCGCAAACAGTTTTTGCGAATTCTAGGGGTTTTTCGGAGGTATCATTTTTCCCCATCTGTTTATATTTGTCCAGAAAAAAGACACCGCCGAAAAACAAATCTAATAAAGTGACATCACAGGGAAGATATTGCATTTACTTTTTATTTTTATTGGACTAGATTTTTTGTTTATTATTACGACAACCACCTTAGTTGCTTGCTTGTCGTGACACTGATTCTTTCTTGGTCATCCTGTATTAGGTCAGTGACCAGGTTGAAGTATGGTCATACCTCGTGGTCACAGGTCTAGTCGACGAAAGAATCAGTGAAAGGATTTCCTCTTTGGTTTTATCCACCCACGGGACTCTGTTATATAAAACGAACCCCTTAATTTGTACATAGCTAGTTATGTTTTAAAGTTCAACTTCGTTCAAACTGAGTTGTTCACACAAATTACTCAGTTTTCGTAAGCTTGTGAAACTTTTACTAAAACTCATAAGTAAAGAAAAATTGGTTTTGTATTTATGCGAATTCCTTTGGGTTTCGACTCGATTGATGCCACAGCACAGATGGAATAATAGTAACTAAGATGAGTTTAGCAGTTTAGTCCCGTTGTAAGCAGTGTTCAAACGGAGTGCGATATTTCATCTGAAATTTATTAAAACGATCCTTAGCTCTACTAATAATTAAAGTCAATTTTGAGTTTGATTTTTAAGAGCTTGCGATATCGTTGAGCTAAAGTAAGCCTTCAAAATGTCAAACTCAAAATTTACATTAATTATTAGTGTTTAACGCATGCCGTCTTAACACGGCTGTAGTGTAAGGTTAATATGATGTTAAGGTGATGAGTAAGGTTGCCAGAGCTCTTTAGGGGGGAGGGGGTTCGGGGTCGGCAACGCGTGCGTGATGCCTCTGGTATTGCAAGCGCTCATAGGCTACGGTAACCGCTTACCAACAGGTGGGCCGTATGCTTGTTTGCCAACTCAGTAGTATAAAAAAAAAAAAACGGCTGTAGTGTCATTGGAGAATAAAAAATCTCCTTTTGCCTTACCGTTGTTAAAAACTAGCCTATCACAGGTTCAGAAATATCCTGAGTTGGCTTCGTCTACCGCCATTCTAAATCGATATTGAACCTAACTTCAGTGCGATAAGAGCCTATTTTACATTGGAAATCAGTTTGCAGTGCCATTGCTCCGCCAACGACGCCGGCATCGAGGCCGTGCGATGCAAATTCCACATTGTTTGAACGCCCCATTCAGTGCACTCGCATAATTAATGCAATTAGAACCGAGTGTGGATTAAGGTCGGCTCTTATCTTCGGTAAAACAAAAATTGGATTTAACGAATTCTACAATTAACTTCGGTACATTAGTAAAGCCAGTTCTAGTAGGTACCTATAATAATACTGCCACTCGCATGGCCGAGCATTATTCGATAAATAATAAATAAATAAATAAGCTCTATATAAGCTTAGCATATATGATGTTTTTTTTTCTTTCCCGTGATCCGAAAACACTATATAAAAATAACCTCTTTTGGGGTTGAATCAGTTAAAAGTCAATTTATTCAGCTGTAGGTAGCAATCTTGATGTCGAACTTCTCGAACGTATGTTTAGTTAGAAAGATGTTAAAAAGACCAAAAAGAGGTGTTTTGAAAAAGTAAGTCATAAAATATAAGAACAAAAATAAAACATCCTAATGTAACATTATCGATCTGGATCGCAAGAAATAAACCCACCTCTTTCGATTCGTCCGTTGCGCATTAGGTACGTCGCGCAAAAACTCGATTAGTTACAACAGAAACCATTGTTCTTTTTGTTTGTAGACCTTCAAATAATCAATCTTCTGAACCCTCACCGCTGGGTTTTCTAAGGCAACGGCATCCGTTATTTATATTACGTTCTGCAGCGTGAAATACGCGTTATGCAGAGGACACGCAAAATTCCTCTACATCACGGGAATAAGCGAATCATCATCATCATCAGCCTGATGAAGTCCACTGCTGAACATAGGCCTCCCCCAAAGAGTTCCATGACGAACGGTCTTGAGCCTTTTCCATCCACCGACTTCTCGCAACCTTAACAATGTCGTCGGTCCATCGGGTGGGGGGCCTTGCAACACTGCGTCGTCCGGTTCGTGGTCGCCACTCGAGAACCTTTGTTCCCCAACGGTTGTCGGTTCTGCGAGCTATATGGCCGGCCCACTGCCACTTCAACCTGCTAATTCTGAAAGCTATGTCGGTAACCTTGGTTCTTCTACGGATTTCCTCATAAGCGAATGCCGTATGAGTAATAAAATAACACTGCAACTATGTTTTGTCGTTGCCCTCCTCGTAAGCTGAATTGGTCAGAAAATAAAGACGGTCAAGTGCGAATAGGACTCGCGGCCTGCGGCGTCCGCGCCATTACACGGGGTGGGAAAATTGAGATTCCAAGTTGTTCGATGTGACAAACCTATATATTTTGCGGTCTCCCATGTAGTTCCAAATTCTGAGCTGTGAGGTTACGTTGGCCGCATCTTAGGACGCGGATAGTATTGCAGATATATTGGGCAGTGTTTACCGCTTACCATGGGTGGGTTAGCATGATTTTTTGTCAGCACAACCGTAATAAACGTACGCGGAATCTTGGGAACCCTTCAGATCATCGAGGCGAGGACAAAGATAGGTAATTATTCTTTCAACCCTTGTAGGTATCTCTTTGTAAAGCGAATAAAATACGGGCAAAGAAATAATAATTCTCAGAATGTTTCTTCAGTTCTTAATGGCTTTCCGGCCGCCAAGCTTTGTAAATCTTTGGTTGTGGAAATGGGGAACGCTAAATATAAAATGAGAAAATATTAAATCGCTTTAGAATTACCTTTTCTTTTGTAGAGGTACTAACGGGACATTGTGAATAGGAATAATGAAGGCATCTCTGGACCTAAGTAGTAACAATGCCTTCTAGCTTGAGACGTTGGATTCACTACATTTGTCATTTTTAATGAACTGCACTTAGAGCTTTCTGTAAAATTTAGTCCAGCGTACTTTATCACTCTATTTATGTTTACACTGACATACAACCGTTAAGGAGTAAAGGTTCTCGAATGGCGACCACGAACCGGGCGAGACGCAATGTTGGAAGGCGGCGGCCTTCTAACCCGATGGACCGACGACATTGTGAAGGTTGTGGGAAGGAGGTCGATGGAAAAGCCTCACTTCGTTCGCTATATCAATTATTTTCTCAACAATTCTGTAAGTCTTTTTTTTTATTGATAATGGTAAGGCGTTTGGCCACCAACTCACTTTTGCAAGAGAGATGTGGCCTAAGATGGAGCACGCTTTCCCAGAGTGAACTTATTGACCTATTGAAGACAACAGAATTGAAGTGACAATAATTGATCTAGCAAGCAAATGAAATTCACTCAAAATTTCTCTCACGACGGACCAGAATATGAACCCAGAAGGACGATAATATAAGTAGGTACCATAATTTACAATACAATTCCGTCACTTCATTTATTTTTCAAAGAACTTTAGGTACCGATCTTTAGTTCCCGTTTAGTTCTGAAATACTATACTTCGTAGATAGGTATTAGGTACCTACCTATCAGTATAAACGTTTATTATAATGCTAGTACCTACGAATCCCCTCAGGCATACAGATAAGACTAAATATCAATTTGTAGCTACAAACTGTTATGCGATCTACTAAAATGTTTCTAGAAATAGTATTTTATGTTATACGGAGGCAAACAGGCTTACGGCCCACCTGATGGTAAGCGGTTACCGTCGCCTATTGACATCTGCAACACCTGGAGCATTGCTAATGCGTTGCCTGCCCTGGAGAAATCTTTTTGAATTTTTCTTAAAGCTCTTCATGTTCTAGGTTAGCGGGAAAACCTCGGAAGGAAGCTCTTTCCACAATTTGCACGTATGGGGGAAAGAAATAGTAAAAAATAGTATACTTACTTGCAGGCGGCATATCAGACACTGGCAAGCCGGCATGCCACGTAATAACTACAGTGATCTGTGCCCCAAGCACTATTAATTCACGATAGCGTACGCTAACGATATGATAGTAAAAGCCAAATATTACTAATATTAGCCAATGGCAATGCCATCGTAAACGTAACGCCTCACTTTATCGCGTCAAATAATTTAATTTAATTCATTCATGTGTCTGTAATTTCACAGGCTACCTCACCCTTCGGACTGAAATGCAGCATTGCAAGCATCGCTACTTGGGAGCGGAATATAAAGGCAAGGTGTCAGTCATTTCTAGGACGGATTCCACACAAAAAGCTGTAAAATAGATTAATCCAAAAAATACCTAATTAATTTTGCATCAGTTCACTGTCTGACTAAGTGATTCCTGAAATGATGGCTAGCTTAAAGTCAAGGTTTGTTAGTTTGACAGGGTTTAACGTTATCTCAGCGACAAACTCACTTGGAACTTTGCCATAGGTGTCCCCAGAGACGATTCCTTTGAGTTACGTCATAAAATCCCGCCTGGAGATACTCTGAAACTTATGGTTGGTGCCTATAAAGTTAGATGATCTGTATTAAGATGCACAATATTCAATATTGCCGAGAGATTTAATGTCATTTTTTTTTTATACGACTGATGTGGAAAACAAGCATATGGCCCACCTGTTAGTAAGCGGTTACCTTAGCCTATGAGCAATTGCAATACCAGAGGCATCACGCACGCATTGCCGACCCCGAAGCCCCCCACCCCTAAAGAGCTCTGGCAACCTTACTCATCGCAGGAACACAACACTATTTGAAACAAATAATGTTATTTGGCTGCGATCTTCTGTAAGGCGGAGGTACCTCCCCAGGCGGGCTGCTCCGATTCAGAACAAGAAAATCTCGCTGTGCCCTACCTCCTCCTAAAATCCTCCAACATACCTATTTCAGATTTGAAATGATACTGTTACCTATAACGGAACCCTTATGATGAGACTTCGTTGTCCGATGTCAGTCCGCATTTGTGGTACCCAAGCAACTATATCTTTCTAAATGAATTTCATATTTTTTGTGTGCAACTAGGTCTCTTTCATGTTTTTTAGGGTTCCGTACCTCATTATGACAAAAACGGGACCCTTATGCGCTTGTCCCGAGCGGAGACAAATCAATCAATAAACTTCTTTGGGTACGCAGCATGAATATTCTAATCTTCATTACTTTCGTTGTAGGACAAGCAGGATAAGAAATTCATAATATCGAAGTTCTACCGGTGATGTAACGCGCCGCGCCGTATCTTCATTGATTGATGATTCTCGCAAACTAATTTGATAAGTGCTCTTACCTCCCGAGGGATGACGTTGGCAGGTATTTCATTAGGTATAACAATAACAAATCGTCAAATACGGCTACTAAATATTTACTTCTTCGTAGTTCCCGTAGCAGTCTCGTAGAGGTGTCGTAGACTCGTAGCTGATTAAGAGTATAATATAACATAAAATCTTATCAGCCTGTAGTCCGCTGCTGGAGTAGGCCCAAAGAGTTCCATGATGAACGGTCTGGAGCCTTTTCCTTAACTTAAACAATGTCGTCGGCCCTTTGGATGGGGGACCTTCCAAAACAGTGTCGCCCGGTTCGTGGTCGCCATTCCAGAAAATGTATTCCTCAACGGTTGTCGAACAAAAATTCTAGTTCAAAATTATTTTCATCATCATCATTATCATCATTTCAGCCGTACGTAGGACGTCTACTGAACATAGCCTCCCCCATTAGATTATTAGAAATAATCATTTGGGGGGATTTGCCCATACTCGCCACGCTGGGCAAGCGGGTTGGCGAGCGAAATTATTTTAAATGCATCTAAATAAATCTATACACTAATGCTTGTTATGTCACTGATTCTTTCTTGGCCATCCTGTGTGATTTCAAAGAATAGACAGTCGTCGTCCACAGTATGACTGGCCCAGACTGTTTTACAGTGGCCTGTTTTATTACATCAGGAAAGGAAAAACTTTTTTTTTCACAAGAACCTTTACGCCTGTCTCATCTCAAGGTCAACCTAAAAACCTTTTTACAAATCCTTCGACGATTATAGATAAAGTACATTGTCTTACAAATGCTACAATTGTGATAAAATAGAGACGTTTTCTTTTGGTGCCATTGTCTAAGGATTCGACTTCATTTATTTTTGCGTCCATACAAATGGTTTTTCTATTTAGAATGTTTTATTTAGAGACACAATAGTACCTAAGTTATACTAGTCTTTGTGTAGTAGGTGATATGGCATCTAAAGAGTAATAAAGTGGTGATAAGCAGAGGAGTGCTTGGGCCATAAAAAAACTCCAGGCCTATTACACTCCATACAGCCAGCCAGCCCATCGAGCGAGGGAGCCCGGAACCAATGACATGTGCACGATTGGAGCCTCTACAAGGAGTATTTAGAACCTTTCGTCGCACTGTTTTTTTCACAGAAGGCCCTTTTCAGAGCAACCATACCTCAATAGGTAATGCTGTTCAACAGTTTGTTGAATGTTGCTGAGAGAAGGCTTATGACGCGGCCCTGAAAATAATAAAGTTATACTTGTAACTAAATTAGGTCCCCGGGCTGGCGCAGTCAGAACTTTTTCACTATTGGGGGTTATACGTTAAAAAAACTCCACCACAAGTTAAATAGCTTTTACACAGTTTGTTGAAAGTTTAAATGGAGTGTTTTACGCAATCTTGTAGCGGGGACGGGTGGCAATCGAAAAACTTTGGACAACTGCGCTTTAGTACGTTATACTGTGTTTAATTGTTATTTACTGAAAGTTTCTTGTAACTACCTACTTAGGAGAGTTTGTCTGGCTTAAGAGGCTCAAGCATCCATTTGGCTTTGACTGTAAGTATATCGTTTAACGCCTATCGCCACGAAGCTTCGTCTATGACCGCACACAGGGTGTAGTAAAATAATGAAAAAGTATGTTATAGAATGATCTTGTTCTAAGCTCTACCTCACTCTAGCTCTATGTTCGTTTTGTTTTAACCGGCCTTTTAGGTGTCCTATAGATTCCTGATTAAAGTCTGTTTTTTCTTTAGGTTTTATAATGTAATTATTTTTATTCCCTGTCATCAGTCTGACATTATTTTCACAGAAAGTCTGATTATTTGGCGATTTAAGAAGTGCTTCTTATCTTTCAGCTTTTCCACGACAGATCCATCGAAGATAACGATGGCTAAATTCACCTTCAACTTCAATAGTACCCAAAAGTACCTACTTATTCCTTCCATAATGTATCCCATTTTCCACGAAAAGAGAAACTTACCTACAAACCGACCCACAATAGCGCTTTAGGCATTAAGATATTCAGATTAAGCCACGTTGGAGCACACATCCACTACGCGATGTATTGTCGATTTCCAATAAAGCGTATCGTCACTGAGCTTCTTGAAAGGCGGTGGAAAGCTGCCTAGCTCAGGCCCCTTGCCCTAAGCACCAATCTGGACGGAATCGTCAGCAAGTTGGACGAACAAAAATGTAAAGATTAAGAGGCGTGGCTATTATTTCACATTCATAAAATTCTGTTTTCTAATTTTATGCATGTGAATGAATGAATGAATGAAAGACACATAAAATAACATAAAAATAAAAATTATATATGAAATACTTTTACAATATTTCATATTGTATCGATATCGAATTTCATGCATTTGAAATACTTTTACAAGAAATACCTTTACAATATTTCAAACTTGAAAAATATTTTAAAGTAACAATCTATTTTTGTTGCCTTATTTAAGGTAACTGTAAAAATCTTGATGTCGAACTTCTACACAATACGTTTAGTATTTAGCTATGTATGTATATAGATTTTAAAAATACCGAAAACAGCTAATTTGAGGAAATTAGGGGAAAAAAAGTTTAATTCGGTAATTTTTATTTATGTTATGAAGCATCATGTCCTTAATTAAAGGTACTTAAAAGTAATTTCATTTCATATTTATTCCACCATTGGAACACTTAGTTACGTCAATCATTTATTAATTAATTTATTTATTTAATTTTACTAGTCACAAGACAAATCAGGGAAAAAATTCAGTCTAGAATTTGGAAGGTTTCCTATTATTAATATAGAGCCTCACGATTTACGATCAAACGGTCTACTTGGTAGCTCATCAATTCGGTATGATCAATTTATCAATCAAATATACCCATCTCTACCAGTCTTCAGGTAGGTCTCCAAGAAAAATACTTTTTTAATTTAATAGGTAGGTATACCTACTTGACGTAATCTTTAGGCATTCCTATTCAAGTAAGAATTATACTTAATAATGTTTGGGAATGAACGTTTATTTTCCGTCCACAAAGGCTGTCATGTCCCTATTCCTCGAAAACTCTTCCTCATCATTATCAAATTAAAGAAGACCAAGATGAGGGAAAATACATCCTTATCCGCAAATTGCCTTTTCTTTGCGAGCACAAAATAAAAAGCTTTTGTCATTTTCAGACCCTTGTTTTGTTTTTGACTGAACCATGGAAAATCTCTTAATTGCTTGAGTTAAAACGGAATAAGCCTGGGTGAGCACTCTTTTATAATTAAAGGAGACTTTCTCACATGAGCGTAGCCAGGATTTACGGGGGAGGGGGGGGGGGGCAAAAGCAAGGAAACGCTATGAAAAGATCGAAAGATCGAATGAAACTCTAAATTTAACAGTCGCTAAGTATTCTCTTGCGTGCCGAAAGTAATGTGTCCTGCGTGACGTGCAGTATTTTAGATATTGATAATTTTTGGTAAGTATAAACTCATTATTGTGGTGTGGTATTCTGTGGTGGTGTTTCGGGCGGGACGTGATAGATCGATTACGGATCCATCCATAAATTTCACACCTTCCAAGACAAAAAAGTAGGCTATACGCTATTCCTGGTACCTTAGTATGCTTATCTACTACACCAAGATTTATATCTTTTATACCAATTTACTACTAAATTGGTTGAGCCGTTTTGGTGTGATTGAGTAACAAACATCCAACATACAAACTTGTGTTGCCTATGTGCGCCAATTTATGGATCCGATTCCGATCTGGCGCGGTTCGACACTACACCACAATAATACCTATGTTTATGTTTTGTTTACTGAG
Source organism: Anticlea derivata (assembly GCA_947579855.1). Lineage (NCBI taxonomy): Eukaryota > Metazoa > Arthropoda > Insecta > Lepidoptera > Geometridae > Anticlea > Anticlea derivata. Next base: position 4,352,907 of record OX388262.1, read on the forward strand.
CCAAAAGGGACAAGTGCCCATCCTTGCCCCACCGGGGATACCTACGCCCAAAATGCTCCTCCACCACACCTTCTCTATCAACATTATCATTTTAGCCACAGGACGTTTACTGCTGAACTTAGGCCTCCCCATAGATTTCCAAAGCGACCGATCTTGTGCGGCCTGCACCTAACGGCTCCCAGGAATATTTATTAGATCGTCCTTCCATCTACTCCATATAACAAGCGAAACACCATTTGTCAGAATCTCTAGAGTAGATCCCCATTCTCTAACCGCAGTGAGCCAAAAATGTTTTCTTTCAATTCCTGTGAGAGCCTTCAAAACTGCCTTCATGTATAATTTAGTGTGGGAACGAGATGGCTCAAAATACATACAAAATATGATCGCATGTGGAACGCGGCAGGAATTGCTCGCGTAAATATTTTCGTCTAATAAAATGTGAGAGATTCGACAGAAATGTAATAAAATAGAAAGGATAAACATTAGGTGACAAGTTGTGTTCTGTGAATTGGCACGAGAAAAATATGAACTTAGCGTGGAAATACTTAATGCTGGCATCCAGTAGAACATTTTTCTGTTATCCTGCTATTCTCATAATAAGTAGGTATCATTACCAACACGGTCAAAAAATCACAGAAAAGTCTAACATACTTTCAACTGCTGCTATCCTTAGGCAATTTAAGGGCCAGTGTAGCCAACACGACTATAACAAACGTTTTCTCTGAAAAGGAAATCTTGCGTGCGGGTGGAGGCTCTACACTACACGAGCCTCAGAATACAGAACTGTAGAGCGTTTTAGACTAACCCTCAAAACTTTAGTATCAAGTGTATTTTTTACTTCACACTGAAATAAGACTTGCTTATGTACTTAGGTATAATTATTTCCATCGCAATGATATCTTCGATTCTAAGTACTTCTAAAATATTTCTTCGGAATTGCCTGACGACATCTTAGAATATGATCCCAATTTAAATCTTTGAATAGCCAATGGCTATACTGTAGAATTCATTTATTTATAACAAAACATGCTCACAAAACTTACAGCTGTGGGCCAAAACGTTGTGTGAGATAGAAGCAAGCTAAGCAATTTAAGGCTTGCGTGATGTCATCATAAATGTTCATAAGGTCATCCTTATGAACATTTATCATATTATTATCTAGGTGAGTACAATAGCCATTTACCTACATTTTACCCCAATCAGACAGAACAAATATCTCACCGTAGGTACCCTTAGGTTTGTTAATAATTATAATTTATAGGTAAATGTAGTCCATACCCACAAGCCCTAGGCAGTACCTAGCTAGTACTCTTAGCTACAAACTACGCCCTGCCGAGCTGCGTCGCGTCGTTCCGTCGTCAGTCCCGAATGTTCAGTAGGTATCAACAACACGTATAGGATTTCAAAGTAAATAAGGGATCATGTTAAAAGCTTCCAAAGTGCAAACAGGGCGTGAGTCTATAGGTACCTACATACTATCTATACATAGGTACACATAGTGATTGATGGTTCGTGTCAATGAGAGGAGGCGTCGCATTGTCGGGTGAATTGTCTTGGGGGAATTCAAGAAATCAAAGACAGCATGAAATAATGTCCCAATTTTCCCATAACTCTAATGGTAACAATCTTTGATAATATTTTCTCAGAGTTAAGAGCAAGCCAACGACATCTAGCGAAGTTTTACTGAAGTGTTAAACATTCTTGGATGTTGGATGGAACCCCAAGTGCCTGCTGATATTAAGCGCAACGCATTTCTACAATAGGTCTTTTAACTTTTAACACAAAAAGGTAGATGTCGTATGCTGTCTCATAGATATAACGGTAACTCTAGAAATTCGCTAGCTGACCATTTAATAGAATTAAAAAAAAAACCATTTTATCTAATATGATGCCACGTAATTAAGTGGGTACCTAACTTAACTACCTACCTACATTTACGTGCCTACATATAGACGTCCCCCTTAAGTATTTTTTAGTGTAGGAGTTAAAAAGTAGGTAGGTACTATATTTATTCATTCCCCCTCAATTGACTGACTTTATTTCCTTATTGCAGTCAAAATTTATTTTTGAAATTTCTCCTCTAAATTCCCATTACGACGACTAAGAATACCTAGTAGCAGAATGTGTTTAAATTATACTCGTTTAAACAATATGGACTTCTACATTATATTTATTATTTTTTTAACAGTGGACTTCTACAGGCTGATGATGATGATGAAACATTATGATACCTACTTAGTTTTAGAAATGTGGAACAAGGTAGTTCGATGACTGAACTACTCGATTCCTGATGTCTCTACCGTCTCTAAATTACAATATTAATAACGTGATTGCATGTCCATTGTCTATGACCAATGAGGTAAGAGACCTTCTCGAGGTGCTAAACAGTTATCATCGGAAAATATGTTAGAAGTTAGAACTTGATCACAACAGTTTGTGCATTGCTGAGAAAATGACGCAACACGTGCTTATTACCTTAGTGCTCGTCGCGGTCACGATTTCAGAAGTTAATAACGCAGGTAAGGTGTTTTTATTATCAATACAAGGTGATTCATAATATGTATTCCATCCCGAAAGGGTCTTATTCTACAACCAATTGGCAATAAAGTTTGTTCTACGACTTTTGGAAATTGAAAAAACTCTGCGAAAATCAGCTGTTTTGGGGTCAAATCAGATGAATCAGTTGTTTTAGGTAGCAATCACGATTCCGAACTTCTTGTACGTTTAGTTATTAGTTCTAAAGATGATAAAAATACAAAAAACAGCTAATTTGAGAAAGTTCGTGAAAAAAAAACATAAAAAAATTAATTGAAAATATTGATGTTTTTTTCGCTAATATTATTTATTTTTGTTGATAGAATAACCCCCTTTCGGGATGGTATACATGTTAAGAATCACCTTGTATTTATAAAATTTGCTTGAACGAAACAACATAGGTTATGATTTAAATATTCTATCATTGTAAGGTAGGTACTTACCTACTACTAGGGCTTGAAGTCCGGTTCCGGTGCGGTGTTATTTAAATTTCATCTCAAAATTTTCTTCACAACTATCTATTAACCCTCGTGATATCTTTTCAGCAATTACTGTCAAATTTTCTCACACAATTCCCTACATTATGACTATACGTACAGACATACCTAGGTAGGTTACTTCGTATTTAGTAATTGACCGAACGCAGGGAACCTAAAAAGAACCAGTGATAATAAACGAAGGAATCATACTTAATATTAATAATAGGTATGTGTAACTAATATTTTATTGGTTAGTGCCACTCGACAAATAGAGCCGATAAAAACATGCAAAATCAATGCCTCTGAGGCAGGTATTTTCACGAAAATATGTATTTTTCTGTGGAAAAAAACTAAAACTTACAATGAGGTCCAACAATGCGAGAGCATTTAAGTTATTTACTACAGATACAGATAACATAATACTATACTCTACAGATAACCAGTAACTAAGCTTTCTAAACTCTACCGGGGAGCTCTAGGTTAGTACAGTTCTCTTTGCTCGCCGGTAGTCTTCTGATTGGCTATGTTTGTCTGCTCTTGTCTTCCTCGCTCGCTGCTAATTTATCTATTTCAGAGATAACAAACGATGAGTATGTAAAAGATGATCCTTTTCAATGTAATGAAAAGAAAGCACTCAAAACGGACTGTGCAACCGACTGCGACATTAACAAGTGTCCAGTGACTGAACACTACTCTAGGGTATGCGACGAAAATACGTGCACACCTGGTTGCAAATGCAGATTTAATGAGATGTTTGCGGAAAATGGAACCTGCATAGCCACACAACGATGTCGTAAGTTTTGCTCCTATTCTTGACTAGCAGCCAGTTAAACATTCGAACCTACAAAATTACCTATAGGTACCTATAGGTAAACCTGTAAGGTTCAACTGGCGTGTGTGTTGTGCATTCTAAGAACTGTTTTTTCAACGAGGTCCTAAGGGACAAGCATCGAAACCAAAGGACCTTAGATGTACCTATGAATGGTAATGGCCCATTTTTTTATTGAAACAATATAGAAAATGATAATTATTACTAAAGTATATGTAAAGTTACTCACTAGCGAGTGAATAGTAGCATTTATACTTTCAAAGTTCTATGGAAAAACAAAACAGATAACTAGTGAGGCCCCACTAGTCAACCATTTAACGGCTGTGTGACTAATAACATCATGAATATTTTGTTTATATGCCAATTCAATTCATGGTCTGAAATCTGAATGCAAATTTTAGTTACCGAGTAGCCCGATTACACCCTGTAGTAAACACTGACATGGCTAAGTGCTTCATAGAGAAATAATCACAGACCTACCTGTTATTTAAAGTTTATTGTAGTTTATTGTTTATTGCCTAGGCTTTTGTGTTTTAGTTCTACAAATTGCTAAGGGTTCATCCATGAAAGTTTCAGCGTATCTACTAAGTAATACCTCTCGTAGATATTTAAAAGGTACCTACCACACACAGGCAACTATACACACCGGCACAATTAGCGGAACACAAATAAAAGCAGGATTTTAAAATCTTTTACTTGAGGACCTGGCCAGTTATGATAATTTTTTAATTTATTGTCAAGTTTGAAAATAGAAAATTAGATGACATACACTTTTTTCATTCATTTGTTTTATTTTCCCGAACAATACGTTTTGTCAACTTGTTCAAGTAATAACTACGTAAATGTAATTTTTTTGAAAAATTGCACTTAATGGTTTTTTATAAATTTGTTATTCTATAGGCAATTTTGTTTATTAAAAGCTCTTTATTATGCCTGTCTTAACATAACTGGAAATCATTAGGGCTGATGAAATGAGAAGAAATGGCCATACCTACAGATCGATTGCCTCAAGGCTTCGTCGACCAGTATCAACGATTCATCGCAGAATCCAGCGGTACAGATCGTCTAATTCTCTTGTGAGGAGGAGGGGTCAAGATAGAAAAAGATGTACATCGAGGCGAGATGACAGTTTTTTACAACTTGGAGTTCGTAGGAATACGCGATTAACGGCTGTACAAGCTCGAAATGAACTGGAAGACGTTCGAGGAGTACGAGTAAGTGAGCGTACAGTTCGCAGGAGATTTGAAGAAGTTGGTTTAGGGTCGTATATACCTGCCAAAGGCCCAAAACTTGAGAGACGTCACCGCGTAAACCGATTAAGCAATGCGCGAGAACATCGTCATTGGGATTTGAACGAATGGCAGCAGGTTCTCTTTACTGATGAGTGCAGAGTTCTTTTAAAACAGATCGATGGGAGACAGCGAATATGGAGACGCAAAGGAGAACGCCACATACAGTCTAATTTTGAACACACAGTGGCTTATGGTGGCGGCTCGATTATGGTTTGGGGAGGGATATGTTTGGGAGCTCGCACGGAGTTAGTGATAGTCACAGGAGGGACCATGACAGCAGATCGATACATCAGAGACATTTTAGAAGAACATGTACCATTTGCCCCATTTATTGGTGACGACTTTATTCTAATGCAAGATAATGCTCGTGCTCATAGTGCACAATCGGTACAGGCATATCTGAGCCACGTAGGTATACCGGTGATGCAGTGGCCAGCAAATTCCCCCGATATGAATCCGATAGAGCATGTCTGGGACTTGCTAAAAAGAAGGTTTTAATCCAGAATGCCACCCCCCAACAATCTGAATGAACTTGGAAACGCATTACTTGAGGAGTGGGAGCGGATGCCTCAAGAAATCATCGATAACATAATCTGTAGCATGCCCAGACGAATGGAAACCGTAATCAGAGCAAGAGGGGGAAACACTCGTTATTAATTTTGCTTTAATTTTATTGTTAAATCATTTAATGCTTACTTTTTTTTATTTTTTGTGATGGTTCATAATCATCTAAAAATTTCACTTATTTCAAATTTCTTTATTTTTCAATAAAAAATAACGAAGACTTTTCAAAGTCGTTGTTAAAAGATGTTAATCAATTTGTTATTTTGTGTCTAATTACATTTTCGTCAAATATATGCGTTATTATCTCAGTCTCACTTTTTTTTCTGTTCCGCTAATTGTGCCGGTGTGTATATATTGTTGTGTTTATGCATACCTACCTCTACATACCAAAGATAACTGCGTTCGTCAACCCGCATGCCCAGCGTGGTGTGTATGGGCTAAGTCCTACCACATGATAGGAATTCGCTGTGGAAATATGTGCGGGGGGCAATGTTAAGCAGTGGACGTCCTATGGCTGAAATGATGATGATGATGAATAACTACCTAATCTTCTCGTAGCTCCATTCAGTTGCGATCATCCATACGAGGAGTACGTGGCTTGCCCTTCGTACTGCAATGAGTCCTGCTCTCAAAGGAGTTGCCCGACCTTCGGCTTCATACTGATGGTGGTGGAGTGCTTCCCGGCGTGCAGGTGTAAGCAGGGCTTCAGCAGGAAGGCTGGCGTCTGCATTCCAAACGAGGAGTGCTAGTAAGTCCAAAATGTATGGAATAGACGTAAATATTTGTAGAATGACTTTTGACATTAGAAGACCTCGGCTTCATAAATACTTTTTTCTCTATTATCCACAGGCTTAGCGTAACAAGTTAACAACAGGAGCAGTGAAGAATAGAGTTCAATCCACCCTTACGAAATTTGCATTGACGACGGATTTCAATGAATTATTAGTTTCCAGTGCACCTGTCTCTACATTCTTTAATAATAAAAAAACAGCAATGTTATCAAAGCAGCGCAATTCAAGTGCAAATTAGCTGTACCTACCTCAGTAGGTAGGTAGTTTGATAACACCAACTGGGTAAACTAAGGTCACTATCCACCATCACTTAAACAAGCGATTACTGTAACCATAAGCTAATAAAATAATTACCTACATCATCATCATTTCAGCCTTTGGAAGTCCACTGCTGAACAGGCCTCCATAGCACATTTCCAGAGCGACTTCCTATTATGTGGGGGAATTTTTTCATACTCACCACGCCGCTGGGCAAGCGGGTTGGCGAGCGCAGTTAGAGCCTTCGTTGTTAAAATAGGGGACGCTGCTGCCCATCCCGTAGCCTTTTTCCCCTTATTTAGTCGCCTCTTACGACATCCACGGTTAGGAGATGGAGGTGCCAATCTTCAGCAGGGGCCATCACCTACATCATCTTCCAAAGTGAATCGGTTAGTGACTTAACGTTTGCGTTTGTAGATAAACCGGTGTTGTTGAACACTAGCCTCTATAACTTCAGCTGGTTTTATAGAATCAATAGTAGGTTTATTTAATGTAGCAAGGTATTCATAAAAAGAATAATTGTCTTCCTAGCGTGTTGTTCAGGTAGAAGTGAAACGTTGCGAAGATGGGTCGCCTAATATTAGTCGTTAACTTCATTTTCATTCTGAGTTTCATAGCAGGTAAGATTTTTCATCGATTCCTAATGTTAAAAGTAAAGTTAAAACTCGGCCTGGTATTTTTAGGCTCTTAGCTAGGTAAGTAAGTATCTACTTTTAATAGTGTCAGCGTAATTTCGAAAAATAATCATATTTAAAAACATATCGACTACGATGTTTATACGTATTTCCATAGGCAGCGTAGTCATGCATAATATAGGGAATACAGCTTTAGTAAAGTGGAAAGTATTAGAAATAATTAGAATCGATTTTTCTCAAAAATGGTGAATCTTAGGGGATAAAGTGTTAGGACAATCTACGTAGATGATCTACAATTTTTGTCTGTCCCATTACTGTGAACTTAGACTTTGAATAAAAAAATTGAACACATGGGATCGATTGGGACTTTTTACAATTTCATTTTAATGGTATCCCTAACGTTCATGCAAAAATTCAGCTGCTAATATAAGAGTACCCCAATTTTTCAGCTAACTTGACCGGACTAAAAGATAGGTACGAGCCAATTTAAGATATTATTGACAGCGCTAAAACTATAGCTATCCGTGTCGTTTCGATCAGGAAGAGACAGCAACATTTTAGCGCTGTTAAATCAGGTAGTTAGGGATAATGCAACAACAGAATCGTCACCATTACACATTTTGAAAAACGGTTCCTACATACATTTGGATAGATACATTTAGTACTTTTCAAAATGAAGCCACGATACTGATAAAGATGGTAAGTACACGGTAATAGCACAAGTTGATAGTAGGTAAGGTACATACTGCTAGGTTTTGCAGTGTACCTACCTACCTACATCTTTAGTTATAGTACAGACAGTGGCATCATTTTAAAAATTGAACCGTTATTAGGATCACTTTGTTGTCAGTCTGTCTGTCAAGACCCTATTTCTCAGAAACGGCTCATGGTATCAGCTTGAAAATACCAACTATTAGGGTCCGTGAGTCATGTAGGCACTATTATAATATCAGTCGCCTTCGCTAAGATGTACCTTTAGGGATGATTTTGCAAAAATGCTGAATGTAACAAGTATTTCTTTATTGCTTAGCAAAAGCGTTCTTACCGAATTTTCAGATAACTAACTTGAGCATGATTCCTCAAGTTAGTTATCTGAAAATTGATTGTTGTCCATACAAACTACGGTTTTAGAAATTTTTATTTCTCAAAAGAATATACATTCACTTATAGAGAAATACAGGATATCTTAAGTTAACATGCAGAGCGGACTTATGTTACTAACAGTTGGTGATGTTTTCGTAGTTACGTAACTTACTGATTTCAGTATTTATACAAGATAAAAATCCATATTCCTAACTTTTTATCGAAATATTCCAGATTCACTTTGTGAACAACAATAATAATGTAAGAGCGGGTAGACTATAAATAATGCAGGTTAACAATGGCAGTTGCTCGTGGGCGGTTCTGTTACGTGTTAATTAGCAGTTGCTTTAAGAGTTTGGTTATTGGTAAGTGGTATGACTTGGACAATATATAAACTTTCAACCCCTTCAAGATATTTTCTTGAAATTAAACGATAGCCCTTAGATAATAATTATCTAAGCGATAGCCTATGTCCGTCCCCAGTCTATAATCTACGTTTAGTCGTGAAAAGCTTAGATCATTATATGATCTGGTGAAAAGGTAACAAACAAACAGATTACTTTCGCATTTTTGTAATATTAGTATGGATATGCGTAAAAAAAGAGTGAGTGCTGAGATGACGAATGAAATGAAAGAAGAATAAGTAAAATATGTTGTGCCGACCCCACGTGGGCTAATGTCTGGAAGATGATGATGCATTTAGTGTTATGTATCTATCGTATGTACATACAAGGTGATTCATAATATGTATTCCATCCCGTAAGGGGCTTATTCTACAACCAATTGGCAATAAAGTTTGTTCTACGACTTTTGGAAATTCGAGATTTTTCATTGAAAAACTATGCGAAAATCAGTTGTTTTGGGGTCAAATCAGGTTAAACTCAATGAATCAGCTGTTTTCGGTAGCAATCTTGATTCCGAACTTCTTGTACGTTTAGTTCTTAGTTCTAAAGATGATAAAAATACCAAAAACACCTAATTTGAGAAAGAAAAATAAATGAAAATGATTTGATGCTTTTTTCGCTAATTTTATTTCTTTTTGTTGAATAACCCTTGTATAGTATGAATGGATAGTACCTATGTATTTAATAAAATATGAAATATAAATATACCTACCTGCAGGCGATTGTACCTACTCAGATACTGAGGATTATTTCACCAGATGCTGCTTCAGCCAGTTTCAACTCAGCTTCAACGAGTTCATCCTCCGATTCTGTGTCTTCCACGAGTTTTTCCAGTGATTCTTCTTACTCTACATCTAGTGATTCTATATCAAGTGACTCTACATCTAGTGATTATACATCTAATGATCCTACATCTACTGATTCTACATCTAGTGATCCTACATCTAATGATCCTACATCTACTGATTCTACATCTAGTGATTCTACATCTACAGATTCTACATCTAATGATCCTACATCTACAGATTCTACATCTAGTGATTCTACATCTACTGATTCTACATCTAATGATCCTACATCTAATGATCCTACATCTACTGATTCTACATCTAATGATTCTACATCAAGTGCTCCTGTCGTCTGTCCTGGTGGGAAAAAACAAGGTTATTATTTTTAAATTCTTCGAATGAATACTAGCCTAAGTACTTATCTAAGGACAGGAGGGTAGACCAATAGAATAGGCTGCCACGAGAAATACCCAGGCAGACCGAGGTAGGTACCTAGGTAAGAGTAGTAAAATGCATCGTGAAATGCAGTGTAGTTAGCATGGTGATGTGAAGTTACCATAGTTACTTCGGCTATATGTATATAACCCCACATAGCCGTGGTAACTACACTAGCTCTTTACACTACACATCTCGTTACGCTTTTATCGTTATAATGCCAGGCTCGCTACACCCTATCCACCTACCTAATAAATTCGATGGTTGCTTGTCGTGCCACTGGTTATTTCTTGGTCATCCTGCAGGTTGGGGTACCTATGGTGGTGGCCTTGAAAAGGGCCAATGGCTATTCGTGAAAGAACTAGTGTAAGTAAGTAGTGAAAGGATTTATGCCTCCTTTCGGTGCGTACCTACGTCACATGTCTTCAAACTTTTAGGTTCTAGGTTTCGATGGGTTCCTTCACCTAGGTAGGTACCTACTCTAGGTACCTACTAGTAAATCGCATAAAAAAATTCCGAATGGAAATTATACTGGTTGGCACGACGGGGATTCAACCTCCCCTTTGAATCGGAAGGCAGGCATACTACCACCACTCCACCAGCGCTCGCTATAATGAATGTAATCCACTTTCAGTTAAATGCGGACCTAACGAGGAGTTCTCCAACTGCACCCAGACTCTTGGCCGTCGCCTGAAGTGCAGTCAGCAAGGAAAACCTGTGCCTTGCACGACCAAACCCAAGAGGTGTAGGAGCGGGTGCGTTTGCATAGCTGGCTACCTGAAGACATCCAATGGCACCTGTGTGCCTGAGTCTCAATGTTACGGTACGTATGTTACAAAGGTTCGTATTTTGTAGGCAGGTTGGTTCTGGTAGTTGATACATCTTCGAGCAGATACTATTAGTAGGTAGATATAAGATACGACCGGCACGTACACCATTTATTTTTGGATTCGTGGTCGCTATTGGCATCATCTGAATAGTACCTACGTGTTTCAGGCATGTCTGAAAAGAAAGCTCAATATCGCTCAGCGAACTATGGAGAGGGCTAAGCCTGGTATTTTTCTACGAGATCGAATCAGAAATGAGGAGATCCACATACAAACTATAGTCACCGAGTTAGTAAGCAGTGGGCCGCACATATGCCGGAGAACGGACGGCTATTGGGGTAGAAAAGTTCTAGAGGAGACTAGTAGGAACTAGAAGGAAAACCGACCTTATAAAGGTGGGAGGTGCTGGGAGCCGTTGGGTGCTGGCCGCAAGATCAATCGCTCTGGAAATTTATGGGGGAGACCTATGTTCAGTAGTGGACTCCCTACGGCTGAGATGATGATGACAAAGCTACATTATGGAGGCCTCTAAGTGGCATATGAACTAGTTCTCTGGGATTAGCCACCAGCTGATAAGAACCTTTGCACAATGCTTATAAATAAGTCGTGTGTTCAAGGTTTACGAATATCTGATGGATTTTCATATAAATATTTAACTTTCCATTCCAGGAGACCTCGTCTGCGATGACACTGAAGTAGTCAACTCTTGTCCCAAGAAACGCATAAACGACTTCTGTCCAAAATCAGAAAAGGATAGTAAGGAAAGCTCTTTAGAGTGTGAGAGCAAAAAATGTGGAAAGCCTGTGTGTACCTGCAGGTTCAACTACAAAAGAGATCCTAAAAGTAGGAAATGCATTCCTACTCGAAATTGTCGTGAGTTTTTCTTTCTATAACTTAGGTCCAATGTGGCCCCGGCTGAAGAATAGGCATCTCCATTACTACCCGTGGAAGATAAAGGGGTGAATAAGAGAAAATAATCTAGTGAATGGGCAGCAGCATTTCCTATCAAAAATAGCTTAACTGCGCTCTCCATCCCGCATGCCCAGCGTGGCCAGTACGGGCCAATCCCCCTTAATGATTGTTTGGGGCAGGCCGTACAAGGTCGATCGCGCTAGAAATTTATGGGGTATGCCTATGTTCAGGAGTGGATGTCCTACAACTGCAATGATAGACTTATGTCCTCTCATACATAAGTAGTTTGTTTTAAAGGATATCTTTCAAATTAGAGACGACAAAATGGTCTCTTAGAGTCTTATAGATCATCGGTACTTTTACAGCGAAAACATTTGAATTAAAGCTTGCAGTAGAAACAGTTCGTCTTCAAAAACTGGTGATCATACAATAGCTGTCGTTAATTATTTTTCAGCTCCTTTCAAATGTAGCGGCTTTTATGAAAATTATAACGCATGCCCTCCAATCTGTCCTACTGATAGCTGCAGTCAAGCTACACCTTCTGGCCGTTGTCCAATCATCGGTAGAATAGGCATCGTGCTTGAATGCAAGCCTACTTGCCGGTGTATTAAAGGCTATTGGAGGGACAATGGGACCTGCGTGCCTTATCTAAAGTGCCGTAAGTAAATAGGTTTTAATAAGAATTTAAGATCTTTTCAGTGATTTGAAGAGATAGCTTCAAAGCTGAGAAATTTTAAATATTTCATCATCATTATTCCCGACTTTGCTCAATCCTGAGCATATGACTCTCTTTTTGTGCCGCCCGTCATGGTTCTTTTTTGTACCATGGGAAAATACTTCAGGTAACTCATAGCCCTGGTTTGGGGAGAGGTAGGTATGTCTGCCAGCATCTGATGAGACAGTTGAGACACCGAGAACAAAATGGCCTACCGACCGACTAAAAACCCATCGATTTTCCTTGCACGCTAATGCATCAGAGGAGTGGTTCAATACTGCATCCGCACTTAACAGAGTCACGGGGTCCCCATCCCATTCAACTACGACTCTGCTGGTGATTGCCCGCCCTAGGCGGACCCCACGGTCTTCCTCCTGGGGTAGAGGGGAATGTCCCAGAATTTCAAGGACGTCCCCAGATTGTTTTGTTGTTTAGCTCTCCTGTTCTACAGATTAAATAATACTTAGAACACTATTAAGATCATAGGGTCGTATGATAATCCGGCATACGAATACGTATGTAGGTACTTATTATAGCCATATAGGTAAGGTTAGGTAGCTTTGGTATAGTATGTTCTTTCCAGCTGGAAAATGCCCACCCAACGAGAAGTTCTCGTCGTGCATCCAAGGCGAATGTCGAGCTTTGAACTGCACTCAGAAAGACCAACCGATAGCCTGTCCATCAATTACTAAAGAGTCCTGCCAGGAAGGATGCGTCTGTGTTGAAGGCACTCTGAGACTCGCCAATGGATCATGTGTGTCTGAAGACAAATGCCCAGGTAGGCCCGCCCACACCTTCGCTGTTCCCACGATTAGGCTCACTAGAGTTAGTAAATATGACATGTGTAGGTATGGTTCTACAACAAGATCCCAAGCGATGTTATCAGTGAAATGGCAATTACATACATGTACGGCACTAGATTTAAGCTCAAGGACCCTAATTGTTGATATTTTCAAGTTTTTTGAGAAAAAGTGTCTTGACTTGACACTTGACAGACAGACGGACAACAAAGTGATCCCCTAAGCCCGTTCGTCCACGGAACGACTCAAAAGGAACGCGATTGAAACTGTAGTCACATAAGAGTAGCCTGACTACGATAGCACTAGTATTTCAATGCGCGTCTGTCCACGACGCTACTCAAAAGGAACGCGTTTATAACTAGTCACCTGACGACTCGACGTGCTAGTCGCGAGGCGACTGGTTTCGAGAAACTGTTGAAAAATGAACGAACAAAAAGTGATAAGTGATTTTGACGTCTATGTGACTGGAGAAGTTAATAATTCCATGTCATCGCTTGAATTATCACTAGTCATGTTAATTATTTCCGTTTTCAAAACTTTGTTTACATAAAATCGTGTACTGAGTGACTGAGTTTCAGGAAATTCCAGTAGCGTCGTGGACGAAACAGAGTTTCCAATCAGTCCGCAACTCTAGTTTCTAATGAGTTCCGTCACTTTTGCGTAGCGTCGTGGACGAACGCGCTTAGGGTTTCCTTTTTGTTCCAAACGAAGAACGGAACCCTAAAAATAACCAAGCCGTGGTTGTTGCCTGTATCCACAGAGTACCTACTTTTGTATATATACCAAGTTATCCAAGTTATATATCTATGCCTGTATCTTCTAAAAAAAAAAAAAGTTTTTTCATTTTTAACTTTTTATCTGGACGTATTATATGTTTGCTAGTTTTATTACCTGCATCTAAATATGTTTTTATACTTGCTTTTATCATTTATGTATATTTTTCTTTTTCTATGCTCTTTTTCAGTTTTATTATGTTTCTATCAGTGAAGACTTATTATTGGCCTTTTGTTTCTAAATTTCCATGTTAATTATGTTGTTATGTGCTTTTAGTCTTCTAAACAAATAAATAAATAAATAAATAAACATTAGCAATAAGAGGCTACTAGAAACCGCCCATGCGGTTGGGTCTAAGTTTGCCGTTTTTTTTGGCACTGAACAGGCAACACGTCTCGGAGTTTCCAGCGCACAGCAAGTCAATTATTCCTGATGATGCCTCGTAGCGTCGAGCGAGAGGCAAAACTTGAACTTATAAGGGATAGATGAGCGGAATAGTACCTACTACATAAATAATTGTTTGTCACGCCGGAATCAATTAACTTTTTTTTACTTACAGTTGTCTGCTCGGCCAACGAAGAGTTCTCCAACTGCACTCAAGCTGTATGCCGTGAGCTGAACTGCAGCCAGCGAGGGCAGCCGTTGGATTGTCAGAGCGCAAACAGCAGCGAAGAAATAAAGGAATCATGTCAGAGTGGATGCATCTGCAAGGCCGGCTACTTGAAGACTGCTTATGGTACCTGTGTTCCGGTAAATCAGTGCTACGGTAAGTTGAGGTACATGCTTACTACCTATGTATAATACGCTTCGTAATATACCTGAATATCTAAGTTAACAAAACCGCAATAAGGTTTAAGTTTATACTAACATATAAGATATTTTTACAAAAACTAAAAACCGACTTCCAATTCCTGAATATTTACAAGATTATTATTAAAGCCAGGAAATTAGGACCTTAAAGTTTATAAAATAGGATAAAAACTATTTGGGGGCATCCTATAGAACTTAGCAAACTTCACGTCGTTTTGCCAGAGTATTTTTTTTGTATTCAACCTCTTTGCGTTTTGCTTACTGAGGATGACACTGACCACCTAAACTTTCGAACAAAAACACATCCACATCATCCACTCATCATACATCATCAATAATAACTCTTACGGTACTGACTGACTGACTGACAATCAAACGTAGTGGTTTTATTCTCTTTGACAATCAACGCAGAGTCTAACCAAAAGTCCTAAGAGCATGAAATTTGCAGGGTAGCTTCTTGTTGTAACGTATGGGTGCCCAGATAGGAATTGCAGACACACAACCCCTAAGGTTATTATAGCAGCAACCGAACGAAGTCGCGGGGATTACCACTAGTCCACAAAACAATTTTCGGCAAGTCCTGATTTCAAGAGATGACGGATTTTTGACGGTTTTTTAAGTTTTACGGGACAAGTACCTAGTAATCACTCAGGAATAAAATTAATGTGGGACCACCCCGGCATTATGCTTTATACACCAGCAAAAGAATCAACAAAATCGGTTTACAATTGGCGGAGATATCGAGTAACATACACACAAAAAAAAAATACAGCCGACTTGAGAACCTCCTCCTTCTTGAAGTCGGTTAAAAATTTGACTTTTTTTTCTTATAAATAAAAAAACTAAGGTGGCAAATGCGCGTAACGACCCTCCTGTTGCAGTAGCCTATGGACGCTTGCAATACCAGAGACACACACGCGTTGCTTACCCTGAGATGTGCGTTGGTAACCTCGGTCGCGCCGGTAGCGTCGTCGGTGCCTGTAATTTTAAATGCTACCTCACCCTTTAAACCATAGATTCAAGCATTACTGCTTGGCGGTAGACAAGGAGTATCTAGACAAATTTGTAAAACAACTGGCTTAATTCCAGGGGATTTGGTGTGCAAAGACACCGAAGTAGTGAACACCTGTCCAAACTACGGTTTTAGCGATTACTGCCCTAGAAGTGAAGAGGAAGCTCAACTATCAACGAAAGTCGTTTCCGAACCGTGCGCTAAGGATCCTGAATGTACCTGCAAGTTCAACTATAAGAGGGTAGAAAATGGGACTTGCGTACCGACCGTAGACTGTCGTAAGTATTCCTAGAATTCGTCCATTATGTAGACAGACAGACACCTGGCTCGTCGTTAATGAAGTCAGCTAGAAAAATGGAGGTGACAGCAACGATGTTGCACGCCATCATAAGCTACGCCTCAAGCGTCTAGTCCAAACAATGTCAATTGTATTGGTAATCATGTGCAAATCAAACGTACTTTGACTCAACAGCTGCACTTTTCAGCACCATTTAAATGCAGTGGGAAAAACCAGAAGTACAATCCATGCCCGCCACTTTGTGCATCCGACGACTGCAGCCACGCGACGCCAGACGGCCGATGTAAGACGATCGGTCGCATTGGCATAGTCTTACCTTGCAGGCCAAACTGCCACTGCATTACTGGATACTGGAAGAACAATGGAGTTTGTGTGCCTTACGCTGCATGCCGTAAGTGATAATTTGAACGTTAAGAGCAAAGTTCAGTAGCCATAATCTTCCATTAGCTAACCTAGTAGGCTGGTCAGTGGCCATGTTATTGGTCTATTATTTCATGAGATCGAGAACGTGTGCTTAATTTAAAATTGATGTACATATATCTATAATGGAAGCAGAGCTTGTGGCCATTTATGAAGCTTTATCATACGTAGATTGAATGAATTTTAACAATACATCTGACTTATCTGACTGATCTTATCTGACTCAAAAAGCTCGCTTCAACGCCTAGCTTGGTGTACTTCGATTTTTCGAGGATTGCCTGTAGCTTACGCGATATCAAAACTTCTTTTGAAACTACGGACTGGCTCCAGACTAGTATATTTACAATGGATACCATCCCATATAGGAATAGATGGTAATGAACAAGTAGATTTGCTAGCTAAACAAGCTATTTCGGATGGCATTGATTTATATATTATCCCTTCATTCCAAAATTATATACCTACATTAAAAAATAATTGTTATAATATATGGAAGGAGTACTTTGACGAAAGATCTAAGGAGAAAGGTATATGGTATCGAACGATCCAACCACATCCACTAAGAATCCCTTGGATAGATAATATTATGTTAAACAGGCGTGAAATTGTTACTGCGACTGAGATCTGGACACATTCCATGTAATAAATTCTCTTATCTAATGCGTAAACTACTAATTGCACCACTTGTAATGTTATAGATGATATCTATCATGTTTTGATGGAATGTGTCCAGAATTCATCAGAGAGGGTTAAAGTTAATTTAAATAGAAACTTAATTGGTGATTGTAATAGTACCTATACTGGCAAATCCATCGTCAGATGAAGCCAAAAACATATTTAAGTTAGTTTAAAGATAGATTATCAAGTTTGTATCTTGTTGATTATGTATAATATTGTTAATTTATTTACCAGGGCGTTATAATCGCAACAGCGACAAAGCCATTTTCAATTGATTAAAAAAAAAAGTATGTAGGTAGGAATAATACTATAGAATTTAACACAATACAATGCTTCCCCAGCTGGAAAGTGCCCACCCAACGAGGAATTTTCAAGCTGTGCACAAGGTATTTGCCGGGCAGAAAACTGCAGTCAAAAAGGCCAGCCCATCGCCTGCCCGGCTATCGAGGAAGGGTCGTGTGAAGAACGATGCGTTTGTGTAGAGGGGACTTTGAGAAACGCCAACGAAACCTGTGTGTCCGAAGATCAGTGCCCAGGTACTAGGACAGAGTGTCAGTCGGGTAAAATTCTACTTCGGGGTATGGTTTAAAATAGAATAGAATACACTAGCTCGCCCGCTCGCACCTTCGTCCGCGTGTATGCTCCTACCTTGACTCCTGACACTTCGTAAACATAGGTAAGATCTTCTTTCTAGACGACCCCGCGTTACATGTGTTGGTACGTTAGCCGCCTCAGGGGCGAGCCCTGAAGAACGCAGAACGCACTTCGGAAGATAGAAAACAAATGACAACAATGAACAAATCTAATAGACACACACCCACTTATAGATATCCACCTAAACAGCAGGAGCCAGTTTCGCTCTATGTCAGATGCAGTCAAACAGTCCATATCTCAACATGATAATTGACTGGTCTACGTAAGATAAAGACAGAACTAGTGACGTGACGCAAACCAACTTCTTTTATAACAAACAGCTCCAACATGCGGCGAGAACGAAGTTCTAACAGAATGTGCGAGCGCATGCTCTCCAGTTGACTGCCCTAAGAGTTACAAGGAGGAGCAAGCGTGGCGGGCGGAGTGCATCTCCGCTGCTGTCTGCCTGCCGACTAAATGCAGGTGTCTTCCGGACTATAGACGCAATAGCGAAGGAAAATGCATCTATATTGGTGAATGCCGTAAGTTTCTTTTGTATTCCTACTGTGTGCTTTGGCACAAATGCAGCATTTGTGGGGTCACACTTGTGCATTTGCTTTGACCATTTTCAGGGCGGCGATAACGCACTGTGGTCATTGACCATGAAATAATAACGACAAGCAGGTTAAATCCGTGTTCAAACGGCATGCTATAGCTACCTAGGTATATTATTTATATATTTTTAGGGTTCCGTACCTCATTTGGAAAAACTGAACCCTTATAGGATCACTTTGTTGTCCGTCGGTCTGTCTGGCTGGCTGTCTGTCTGTCTGTCAAGGCCCTTTTTCTCAGAAACGGCTAAAGGTATCAACTTGACATTTATACCACCTATTAAGGTCTGTGGGCTTATGGTGCCGTATAAATATCAAAGCTCTAGCTTAATGCATTATAGGCAATGAATGTATAATTTTTGTATGGAAATGGCTAAAATGAAAAACCTCTAGGGTACTTCCTTAGTTACCTGACAATTCTGAAATTTGGAATGCTCGGAGCTTTTGTAACACAATTAATGGGAAAAGTCTGAAATTGAGGAATTTCGAAGTTTTTTAGGAAACAAAGTTATCATCATCATCATCATCAACAACCTGTAGAAGTCCACTGCTGGACATAGGCCTCCCCCAAAGAGTTCCACGAAGGTTCCAAGTAGGTTTGTTCGTGGAACAAAGTTATATTTGCGGTCAATGTCATACAATTTCTACGTGAGCGACCGCAAATATAACTTTGTCAATTCCTACACTTAGAATTTTTATTTTCTGACCATGACCACTGGTGCACGACCGGGATTCGAACCCACGACCAATGGAACGGAACCCTCAGGGCGCGAGTTCTCGCACTTGACCGTCTTTATTTCAAAATGATCCTTATGTTCTTCTACGGAACAACATCAATTTTGAATTTGACCTTAGCGATATCGCAAGCCCCTATAAGGTCTTTTAGCACTTCCTTAAATGTCAGACTCAAAATTAACTTCAATTAAATTTTGAAATAAATATTAAACGTATTACTCGTATTTTATAGATGACATAACTCATTCCGTTTGAGTTCGGCTTTAAAAGGAGCTTAAAATACTCAAGATTCTCAACAACAATGACTTGGCGAATTTTATAATGTAGCTATGACGAACAACATCGAACAAAATTGCAAACTTTTCATAAACAGCGGGAATCTGCCCGAAGAACGAAGAATTCTCAAACTGCATCCAAGGATGTGGCCGAGCTCAGAACTGCACAGAGTCACAACCTATCTCTAGTCCGGTTGGAGAGCGCTCTTGTGAGTCGGGATGCATTTGCAAGGAAGGCATGTTAAGAGATCCCAACGGAACTTGTGTGCCTAAAGACCAATGCCCAGGTAAACGATGATGTCATAGAATAAAGAATACTTAGGACAAGGTCAAAATGTAGATGTGTCTTCACCATTCATTCACGTAGGTACCAAAAATGTTGGTCTTTTGTTACTTATACTTTTACTATTTGAATAACATATAAACCCAGTAGGTACCTATGAAACCAATAAAAAAAACTCATTGATTTGTTTCGCATAACATAGACTTTATCATTAGTTTCCGAATATAACAAAAGAGCGCCCTACGGCGCGCCGGCGGCAGCCGGCAACTTTAAAATCACCCATCCTTAGATAATTATTATATATATGCACCCATCAGATAGTTTTTAGAAAATCCTAAGTACATTGCCTACCCTTTACGATAATTTATTCCAGACTAAAGTTTAGCCCGTCGCGACGCCCCCACATGATTTTGGTCAATATCCTATATTGAACAGAGACAGAGAAATAACCTTTTTATTGGTAGACTCAAGCACAGATAACATAATACTATAACTCAAGTTTACAGTCTTTCGTCTAAAACAATAATTTGCGATGCTCGAAAAGAGTGAATAAGTTTATAAGTGCCATATTCATAGCTTTAAGACCTCTCTGTAACACTTATTTCTGCAAATAAACATCTTGAATCTTGAATCTGGTAGTTATGCGAATGCAAATTCCCCCATATCATAGGTATTCGCTCTGGAAATCATTGGGGTAGGCAATGTTCAGCAGCGGACGTCCTACGGCTGAAATGATGATGATGAATGCGTGAAATCCATTCGTGCACGACCGGGATTTAGAACCGCGACCTTCGTATAATAACTCTCGTCAGTTTTAATAATGCTATTATTAAAATGCTGACTTTACTTCAATTGCTCCGTGCGTTGATGATACTGACGTATAACTGATAAAGTAATCTTCATTGAAATCGGGAAAGGGGACAAACCGCATAAAAATAAAATAAAAAAAGTTCCAAGACGTTATAAAAAGGGTACTTGATGGATTACGCATTAGAACGAGTTAAGTGCTAGCGCGAGATGGAGGCTAAGTTTATTGTGTTTTTTTCCTGTTTCGTCGTCTTTTGCGCGGGTTATTATAATACTGGTATGTAAGATTAAATAATAAACAAGCTTAGCCAATAGACTTAGTTAAGATTCGCACACATGAGTAGAGAGTCCGCATTTAAATGAGCGGTCTCACTAATCACCGGTGAGTGGAGAAAAGTGAATATGTTACCGTTTTTGCCCGGCAAGCTATTTATTTTTCACCACACACCGGTGACATCACACGATTTACCTGAACCATAGTTCAATACTCATGGAACTAATGAAACATTGAAGTTGGGGTTTTCCTCAGTACCCCTAAGTTTTTCTGATATTGAAGTGTAGGGATTTTTATAACGTCGGGTACGATTATCTCAAACCTAGTTATAAATGCAGCCAAAACCAGTTTCAAAAGATGTAAACCTTACCTCCGAAAAGGGGTCAATGAGGTGTCAATTTGTATGGGACAAAATTGATGTGCTACATGTGATTGACTAAAATTTGATTATAATACCTACTCTCTACCACAAAATGAGACACGTATTAAATATGAAGTATACAAAACCATTTTAGAGCCAACTTTACGCGGACGAAGTCGCGGGCGAATGCTAGTAATCATATAAATGCGAAGTTTGTACTGTAGGTACTTCTTAGCTTCGTAACAGCTGAATCGATTTTCACGAAATTTGGTATGGATATTATTGGAGATAGCTGGAGCAGAGAACAATGGGGAACGACATAAGGCCACCTAGACAATTTTTTACTGAGAACCGCGCGAGCGCAGCCGCGGGCGACCGCTAGTAGATTATAATCTTGGTAAGTAGCTGTAGTAAGTAGCTGTAGTAAGTAATAGATAGCTAGAGCCGAGGTACAGTCCCACATTTATTGCTAGACATATTTGTTTAGGTAGTCTTCCACCTAAAGTCTGTTTAAATACCTAGGTAGTAAGTGTAAAGTTTAAATACCTTTTTACCTATTTCGGGTAGCCAGAGGCATCAACAACAAATAATCCATAGCAGTTCATGCTAGGTAGGTACTATAACTAAAACATGTCACAGGCACTGCAGCAAACAATATGCGAATAAAAAGTCCCACCAGATGATGATTAAATCACGTAAGGACAGGAAGAGCTTACTTATGCACAACCAATTAGGTACCTACTCACATAAATTAAAATCAAGTGCTGCAATACAAACTTTTTATAAAATATAACATAAAATTATTTAAAAACAAACCTACTTACTTGTTAATAACTATCAATCAACAGTTGATATATGATAATACTTCTTCTCTTCCTCGGATATAACATTTGGTGCCCCTGACAATGGATCTCGACCATCGTGAGACTTGGGGAACGCTATAACTTCTCTTATAGACTCTGCATTACATGCAATAGTGACTAGTCTGTCTATGCCTAGAGCTATGCCGGCGTGAGGCGGGCATCCACTGCCTAGTGCGTTTAAGAAATGTGACAAAGTACTGCCATCTATGTCCAGCATTTTCAGCAATCTCCTTTGAAGCTTTACATTATGTACTCTCACCGACCCCCCACCAACTTCATTCCCATTCATAACCAAATCGTAAGCCAAGGACCTCACTCTTAAGGGTTCTGTGTCCAACAAATGCACGTCTTCGGGATGGGGAGCCGTAAATGGATGATGACAGGTTTTTAGGCCATTTTCCCCTTTAATAAACAGGGGGAAGTCCACAACCCATAGTGGCTCTATGCTTTCCTTAATCTCTAGGAGGTTTTTAGATTGGAGTAGGGTTGCCAACATTTCCCTCACTTCCCCTAAACATAAGCAAGCATTTTCATTGTCACCCATTGAAATGATTGCAGAGCACTCATGTCCGATAACATTCTTTAATTTTTCAGCAACTTCGAGACCAAGCTCTTTTGTCAGATTTTCTGGTAGAATGATCTTTGTTTCATACTTTTTAGCAAATTCTCTGATCTTTTCCTTGTACTTTGCTGTCAGTTTTCCAGTCTCACTAGGGTAGGGTAATGCGAAAGCTCCAAAAGTTGAAACATTTTCTTTATCAGACAACAGGGGTTTAACATTGATGAATTTTAGTCCATATGTTAAGTTCGGTTTATCTGTCCCATAGTTTTCTAAAGCATCTTTGTAAGTGATTCTTCTGAAAGGTGGTTTTGGCAGAGGTTTTATGAATGTGTTATGTAGTAACTCTTCAATCATGCTGAGTACTCCATTTTGGTTTGTGAAAGAGAGTTCAATATCAAGTTGTGTGAATTCGGGCTGTCTGTCTGGCCGTGTTGTTTCATCACGATAACATCTTGCTATTTGGAAATATCTGTCAATGCCTCCAGACATGAGCATCTGTTTAAACTGTTGTGGACTTTGCACTAGGGAATAGAAGAGCCCTAAATGGTGAGTGGGAACCACAAACTCCCTAGCACCACCAGGGGTGCGGCAGAACAACGTAGGAGTCTCGACTTCAACAAAATTATGTCCCTCAACTAGAAACCTTCTCATAAAATGCAGCATATGAGATCTCTGCCTCAAATTGTGTTGAATCTCCGGGAAACGTAAATCTATGTACCGATGCTGCAGCCTCAGTTGCTCTTTAGGTTTTTGGTAGTCCCTCAGATTGAAAGGCAGCTTCTCAACACTATTCAGAACTTCTAACTTTTCTATTATAACCTCTACTTCTCCAGTAGGCATGGAATGGTTTATCATAACTTTTGGTCGTAGTGTGACTTTACCTTCAATTTTAACGACGGTTTCTAAAGGCACATCGCAATAGTTTGCATCATTTTGATTTACGACGCATTGTATAGTGCCATAGGCGTCGCGGAGCAGTATAAACTTGGATAGGCGGGAAAACTGGACCCAGCCACACAAAATAACTTTTTGACCCACGTTTTCCGGCCTCAGCTCGCCGCAAGAGTGGGTTCTGCAAGTGTAAGAGTTGCTGTCTGCTTCTGGTTGGGTCTTAACTATCGGTCGAACATCCCGAAGTTTCTTGGTTGGCGCAGAACTGAAAGTGACAGAGTTCTGAAGGTGTCTTGAGATCACTGGGCGACTGCATGTTTTTAACGTCCGTAGTTCGTTTAGAGCAGTTGATTCACTGTGATAGAACGATTGTGCACTAGGTCGAGGAAGTTTTATAGTGTTTGTAGAGTGGTACGGGGGCAATAAGCGAACACAGCTCCTTCGAATTATCACGTTTCGCCCCCACATTGTCACTATTATAGGGCTGGTAATATAACAAACCAAATAAATTATGGAAATCTCTGATTTCAGTAAATTGGTTGGCTTGTTTGTTTACTTTTTCTGACAGCAAGCAAAAATATCGTAGACACGAGTTGAATCATTTTGACAATGACAGTTAAAACTGACAATACGTTTCGTTCGAACGTACAAAATGTACGAAACGAACGGACTCCGTAATACCTAAGTCCGTATAGCTCACAACAATGCTGAATGCTCTTCTAGATAGAATTTGATTATTTTAAGGCTCTTCTATGAAGTTCGACAGTCTTAAGTATTATTTGGCTTCTCCATTTGCAGCTCCGCAACAGCCGCAATGTGGACAGAACGAAGTACTTTCATGTGTGCATGACTGTCCACCTGAAATAATATGTAGAACGCGGGGTATCCAATATGACTGCATGGAGCCCACTAAGAAATGCGAAAACAAATGCGTCTGCAAATCTGGGCACTATAGAAATGCCATAGGACAATGCATTACTGGGAAAGAATGTGGTAAGAAAGTATTAAAACCAAGCTTAGCTTGACGTTGACGAGATTTGAGTTGGAACATAAAACCAAAACCAGTTCATGAAAATAATCATCATTATCATGATAATGATTTTGATGATCTAATTTTCAGAAATAAGGTCTGAACGCAGTGTTTCAGTTTTATGGAATAGGTATTTTACCTACACCAAAAATAACTAGGTAGGTAGGTACCTACCTACTTACAAATATCATTCATGGCATGAATTTCATGCACGGACGAATCCATTCCTAACTTATGGAAAGAGATCTTCAAATTACAATTTAATTCTTTTTACAGATATGTGTAAAGGTTTGAACCAGTTCTTCACATGTGGACCTGAGTGCGACAATGTGTGCGCAGACATGGCTACCCAGAATAGGACAAACTGCCCCAAAATCAACATAATGTGTAATCGAAAATGCTACTGCGAAGATGGTTTCGCCAGGGATGATAAGGACCAATGCATTCCTGTTGAAAAGTGCCCTAAAAGTAAATAATTGCACTTTACTGGTATTTGAAATACCACAATAGCTGTAGGGGTAGGGTAGGTAGGGTAGTATAGTAGGGTTGCTAAAATGTCCCAATGGAGTGCTGGTATGACGAGTCACTTCACTACTTTTAAAGGAAGTTACAGTTCCAGGTACGAACACAAAACTTATATGCGACATGTCCACAGGAAAACCCCGCCCCTACTTAACTCCGTCTTTCCGGCGTCAAACATTTAACCAACTACATAACCTGAGTCATCCTGGCGTTAAAGCCACCTTACAACTCGTAACTGAGCGCTTTGTTTGGCCGGAAATAAGGAAGGACTGCCGATTATGGGCACAAACTTGCATACCATGTCAACGCAGCAAAGTGACTCGTCATACCAGCACTCCATTGGGACATTTTAGCAACCCTACCGGTCGGCTGAAACATGTCCACATAGATATAATCGGTCCTCTGCCAATGAGCAAAGGCTTTCAGTATTGTCTTACTGCCGTTGACAGGTATACCCGGTGGCCAGAGGTATGGCCGATGGCCGGAATTACCGCAGAAGAAGTGGCCGAAACTTTCATCAATGGATGGATTTCCCGTTTTGGAGTCCCTGGGGTAATAACGACTGATCAGGGGCGACAGTTTGAATCACAACTTTTTCGTAGGCTCCTCCAACATTGTGCCACAACGAGAATCAGAACAACTAGTTACCATCCATGTGCTAATGGCATGGTGGAAAGACTCCATCGTCAACTCAAAGCCGCCCTGATGTGTCACGAAGACACATGGGCCAGCGTATTACCTTTAGTGCTGTTGGGAATTCGGACTGCTCTTAAAGAAGATTTAAAATCATCATCAGCTGAATTGCTATACGGGGAACCGCTACGCTTGCCTGGAGAACTACTGGTCGCCTTGCCGCCATCTGAACGTCCTGAAAACATCTCGGATTACGTTGATCAACTACGCAAAAAATTCGCAAAATTACGACCGATACCAGCCTCTCATCATACACAACCAAAAACTTTTATCTTTAAGGACTTAGCATCAGCATCTCATGTTTTTCTACGAGATGACACAGTACGCAGACCTTTGCAACCTCCATACACAGGTCCTTACGAGGTCATCAAACGTAAGGACAAAACTATGACAGTCAATATCAAGGGAAGGAACGTAGAAGTAAGCCTCGACCGCGTTAAGCCGGCACACATTGAACACTTTGATGAATCTCCAACCAAAACGGTAGAGACAACACCCGTTCCTCACGTTCCGTCAACGATTTCTTCGCGTATCATGGAACCTACATTGACATCAATGGACCCAAAGAGACCATCTGCTGAGTACACCACACGGTCCGGTCGAAAAGTCCATTTTTCGAAACCGTTTGATCTTTGAATTAATAACTATTTTATTTTTTTTATCTCATTCGCTTTACTTATTTTTTTATTGGCTCTCTCGACTACGTAGGGGGGTGGTGTGGCGGTTTCTGAACGAAACACGCGCGGTTTTTGGACGACGGGCCAATGAGGGAGAGGCGTGCGTTATCTGACAGGTGGGAACCGAGCTGTCGGGAAAAGTTTATCCCAGAAATTTTCTTGAGAGATTAAAGGTCTAAATTAATACAAGAGTGGCCTCCATGCTCTGTTATACTATATTTCTGAAGTGCCCTGGTATGTTGTACTGTTGGACTAACATGTCATCGCTCCGAAGTATAATAATCTCGTCGAACTCCAATGTGCTTTAGTCCTGCCTAATTGTGTCCTCTATTAATAAACGATATTCAGTAAGTGGAATGAGCAGTGTTCAGTGAACTACCTATAGCTACCTGATAGTTCTTCCAAAGTAGCAAGTTACTACCCCCAAGCAACAATGCTTGCAAACCTTGCAATTTGTGCCCCGTATAGGAAGTTAGGGCTTCATGTGTAATTAAAACAAAGCAATGGCTTTTAAGAAATAACGAATTATATTAGCCAATTTAATTTTTCACTAGAAAGATCATACGACTGTACGTAACTAAGCGTATCAACAACAACCACGTGACGACGACGTGTCAAACAAATAAGTAGAAGGCGCGCATTCGTTTAATTCAAGAAGGTTAATTCAGGATCGGATAAAGATTGATTTTTTGCAAACCAATATGTAAAGCAAATTATAAAATAAAACCAACACCCTGGTTCAAAGGTTGAGGGTGGTAGTTGGGGAAATTGTAGACTACTCGACAACCGGTGATGGACGCAATGCAATATCTATCACGTGTGAGTCGCATCGTTTTCAGACTAGCGTTTTATGCGAGCGTATAAGCTCGTTTTTCGAAGCGCGTGTAGGCGCGCCTTTTGCCACACGCGCTACTCACTCGAGCGTTGACGCGCTTTTAGGAGTTTTAAAGAAGACCAAGCCGCGAGAGGCACCTGCAGGAAGAATAAGTCCGAGTACGCGCGTTCGGCTTTTACGTGCGTGTAAGCGCGTATGACGAAACAACCGAAACGACGCTCAAAAAAACGCTAGTTATAAAGCGCTCCTAGGTGGTATTGAAGCGGTATTGAGCAGAGGTTACCCTTACCATTAGTTGGTTCAACTGTCAATTCGTTAATGTTTAATGTTTTTTAGCATTAAGTAGGTAAGTATCAGCTAGCAGAAAGTACCATATTTTCTATAAAAAACGTGCACCTATTTTCCTTAATCATTCATGCTCCAATTTAACATTATTTTCCCCTTGTGTATGTTTCTTTCTAACTACATACCAACTCTTTTTTCTTAGGTAAAAATTGCAAGGGCCCAAATGAAGAGTACGTCAAATGCAAGCAAACTTGCCCCTCTGAGCTCTGCGTCTCAATAGTATCTCGTAAAAATTGCACAGCAGAGCCTCCATGCAAGCCAGGTTGTGCTTGCAAATCTGGCTTCTTTCGGGCAAACGAAAATTCGCCTTGCGGTCCGGTTTGCGATTGCATTCAAATGAAAGATTCTCCTGACTGCCCAAAGAAACACTACTGAAGATTTTCGTAAATGCGCGCCCGCCTATCTGACCTATCTAGATAAGCTAAGTGCAATCGCAAGAAGACTACCTACAGCAGCGCCTTTACAGAGGCCGCGAGAAAAGAGTCCACGCAACACAAAAGATCCCCTCTCGAGGGGATCTTTTGTGTTGCGCGGACTCTCTTCTCTACTTCAACTTCAATTTCAAGGTGAACTCAAGTTGCACGAGCGAATTTTTTACATTGATGTTAATTTTGTTTTTATTAAATTCTTTTGCGATACCTTCCAATTGGCATTTTCCATCTAAATTGCTGCAAGTACCTATTATCATTTCAGAACCTTGGTAGGTGTATGTTTGTATTTTTTTTTACAATTAATACAATACAGGGTATTCGTATTGTATTATCCTACTTATTAAATCCTCGTCAATCTACGCCCATTAGTTCGATGACATTCTGCTGCGTTAAAGTTTAAAACGTTCCCCAGCAGATTTTTTTTTTCCTGTGGACGCAGAAATTTTGTGCATAGCTACACGAAACCATGCTCTAATTCCCTGCTTATGTACCTACTTGAAATCCCGAAACAGGTAGGTATGTCTTTTTAAAATATGTTAGGACAACAAATATGTGCACCTACCTACCTATGTCAAGTTTAAGAGTATCGGAACTTAACATTATGGCTACAGTATTTTAGGACTAGCATCTTAGGCATGTCTTGTGATATTAGGACCAAAATCATTATGGCAATCTATAGAACCACCGATTTTAGACTAGATTTTTTATACGCGCTTACAAAGGAGCATACAAGCGCCACAGATAACATAATACTATACTAGTACACGCGCAGAAAAAACGCTAGTCTGGACTCTGAAACCGATCTAAGAGATGGTTCGATGGAACGATGTCGATAGAAAAACTGCATTCAAAAATATTCAGAAGTCTACGCGACTGAAATCGAAACTTGTATCTTTAACAGGGATCTTTGTTGCATGCATGGGCATCGAAAACTCTCCGCTAGATGATAATATATCTAGCTAAATCTTAAATAGAAAATATTTTGTTCCTAGTTCAACCATGCAATCAAAATGAAGAGTACGTCAAATGCAAAAGGACCTGCCCCCCAGAGCTTTGTTTCTCTATATTAGCAAGCTTCAAATGCCCTGGAGGCCCACCATGTATCCCAGGATGTGCTTGCAAAGCTGGCTACCTCAGGAAAGAAGACAACTCGCCTTGCGTACCTACATGTGAATGCTCAGAGATGAGGAATTCCCCAGATTGTGTGATAAGAAACTAAGAAAAAACTTTTATTAGTACCTACCTACAGAATGGTCAGACTTCTGACAATACCTAAACAAACAGACGATTTCCCGACCCCACTAGGATTCAGTGTAGTGTGATTACACACTGGTCAGGACTATGTATAAGACTGTTGGTGGGCAATATTAAAATATCTTCAATCAGACACAGTTAAGACCTAGATAGGTACCTACCTACCTAGTTACCAATATAAGATCATTTTAGATTCTATTTGTACCTACTCCTTACCTAGCAACCAATTTATAAGGGAAAGAAAAAACTTAGTGGTATTGGTATTATTATTATCGAGTAAATAACTTAAATATAAGTAACTGGTCACAAAAACATTTTCAACACATTCTCTCTGAATATACCATGGTATAAGCACAAGGAAGCATTGAGCATCAGCAGCTTTACATTTTGTAAATAATGCCTAAAGTAAATTAAAAACTTCAAAGTTAAATGAAACCAATTAAGTAAATCAACCATAAAATAAAATATTGTAGGTACCTAAAGTCCCAAAGAAGTCTTAAGATAGTTTGAAACTTTGAATCAACAAAAGCTAATGGAAATTCTGCGATTAGGCGTCTAAAAATTACAGTCAATGGCATAAATTGATAACAAAACATTTGAAGAAACGGGTCAATGTAGATTTTCAAACAACTAAAACAAAGTCAAACTTACATTGAGTATAAAGTTGCTCCACTAACAAAATCACAATTCAATAATTGCTACATTTGTTAGGTCACAAGCAATAACAAAACGCTAAATACTAAAACTCCATGAATTCCAACCCTATTCCTCAGAAATAGGGTTGAAAATTCATGATAAAAACAGTTTTCTTAAAAAAAGTTCCCTCACATTTTCTTAGAAAATAGCGGGAATTTCTAACCTAACCAAGAGTTTTCTAAAACTAAAGTTCAAACGCTTCGCCACAGAGTCTGCATGACGGGGAGCTGGCGGCA
Organism: Anticlea derivata; assembly: GCA_947579855.1. Classification (NCBI taxonomy): domain Eukaryota; kingdom Metazoa; phylum Arthropoda; class Insecta; order Lepidoptera; family Geometridae; genus Anticlea; species Anticlea derivata. Next base: position 4,383,260 of record OX388262.1, read on the forward strand.
AATAGGAGTGTTCATGTAGTCATATTGGAGCCCTACGCAACCAGGCATTGGCGGCAGGATCGTCGGGTAAACAGGCTGCATGGGCGTTTGCGAAGACTGCTGGATCAGGTCTGTTCTCAGCATCTGGAAAGAAGAAACAATTAGAGAACCCACAATGACCATAATATGCTTCAAGAAGCTACTTCATACAAAGTGATTCATATTTTGTATTATTTTATCAAAAATAAAAAGAAAATTAATGTGATTTATCCTTACAAATAGTTAATAACATACATAAGTTTGGCATCAAGATGGCTATCTAAAACCACTTAAGAACAGATTTGACCCCAAATCAACCAATTTTTGCATAGTGTCTTTTCAATGAACAATGTCATGACAGAAAAAGCTTTATTGCAGATTGGGTTTAGAGAAAGTCTCTTTCAAGATGTAGTAGGTAGGTAGGTACCTACTATTTCCATTCAATGCTTATTCTAAGCATGTTATATAACAAAACTTAAGTAGGTACCTAACCTACCTACTACCTAAAATTACATTTACAGTTGTTAGACAACCAGTGAGCATAGGTAGTTATAATCATGATCAAACAATTTTGCAAACTTTTCTAGACCTGCATCTCAGAGGTCCATTTGCCTAACACTAAGCTAGTCTCAATATAGTTTACCTGAATAACTTTGAGAGCAGTCTCAGCAGCCTCCACTTGCGCCTGTTGCATGCTGTAGCATGCAGTGGTCACCAGGGGCCCAATGGGTCTAGGTACACTCAGCAGCGGTAAGCCCACTTGTGGCAGCTCAACTTTCCCAACCCATACTTCAATGCCTCTGGGATCCATGTACTTCTGGTATTCGTAAGATGGCGGCGCCCACATGTATCTGAAAAAGAAAAAAATAGGTGTTAAAACAGGTACATGGAAGGTTAAATTGAAATACTTTCATATCAATGATTAAAATACACACCGTTTACACACTGAATCAAGCTTAGCTGGAGCCAGCATGTAACTCTCATTGTTGCCAGCCTGTGGGAATACAGTCTTGATGTCGGTAGGGGAACCACATGGAGACCCCCCATATGCAGACCCAATACCCTCGTCTTCCTTCGGAGAGTTGGCATATTCTTTCTTGTCCAAGTGCTGTTTGTAAAGTAACAGGGTTTGAGTCAGATCATAGCTATTGTTGAACTTCGCATTGCCTCTACTCTGCTTTTGAATTCTGTACAATTCACGATCTACGGGTTTTGCCCATCTGATCTCAATATTACTGCCATCAATTTCAGCGCTTTGCAATTTTTTCATTGCCAGCTCAGCATGGTCACGGTCATGGAAATGTATGAAGGCATAGTCATAGATCTTTTTAATTCGCTCAATTTTGTTATTTATAGCTGCCTCAAACACAGTTTTTATTGTGTCTGGGGTGGTCCTGATTAGGAAGTTTCGTACATAGAGCACCTTCACCTGCAAAGGCAAGGTACATGTGCAATCTTAGTCCCTAGGGCAAACATTTATCTTGGACCAAATTATAATAAACAGAAATGAGACACTTGTTTAGAAATTCAGCATTACAAACAGACACTTATAAGGCGATTAAAAAAAATCGCAAATGCAAACAGCGCGAGCCACGGAATAATAATAGAAAGTCTACCTACCAAAAATTCAGCATAGCAGTAAATCGCAGGCATATACAATTCAAAAACTTACTTTTTTCATCTGATCGTCGTCGATATCTGGTTCGGGTTCAGCCCAGTCCACGTTCACTTCGTGTTCCCAGAGTTTGACGCAGCCCGGGACGAGAGCCCGCCTCGCCATCGCCGCGGCCCGATGAGAGGAGAACTCCACGAATGCAAATCCTCTGTTTAGCCTCCGATCAAAGCAGTTCTTGTACAGAATCACGTCTACGATACCTGTAACCCTCTTCGAAAGCTCCTCGTAAACTTCTTCCTTGGTTTTAGTCTTCGGGATACTGCCTACGAATAGTCTGCAATTGTCTACCGATTTTACGACTCCGATATTCCTGCCCTGTCTTATCTCGTAGCCGTTGAGTTCCTTTACGGCGCGGAAGGCATCGTTTCTGTTCGTGTACGTGACGAACGCGTAGCCGCGGTTAGACCCAGAGAAGTCCATCATGAGGCGCATCTCGTAGATTTTGCCGCACCTCCCGAAGATGGGAACCAGCTCGTCTTCAAAGATCTCTCTAGGGAGCTTACCCACAAAGACCTCGCATCCTTTCTGCGGCAGAGGGCCGGCCCACTCCGGCGGTGGCCCGAACTTGCGCTGCCCGTTCTGCTGCACCAGAGGGTACCCGGTTTCCTTCATCAGGTCGAGGAGCTTCCTCGTCAAATCCTTGCTTGCTTCCACCATTATTCAAAACTCTTGGACCGAAGATGTACGCGCTTTGAAAAAGAATCAGCGAAAAGGCGGGTGGACAAAGCGGCGGCTCTCTTTATACTTTTGCCGACAAACACCGAGCGAGCGGCGCCGGCGGCTGTGACGTATACTTCGCCGTTTGAAATTGGCGGTCGCTTGTCGAACTTTTATTTCTGATTTTAAAAAATACGGCAAATGTTAATAACATAATTAATTAAATAATATATATTTTCTACAAGCATATCATTTAGTAAGCTAAAATTACGAATTTACATAAAAGTTCTAAAAATATTTCATTGCTGTTTGCGAAACTTTCATCTTTTATTTATTTATTTTTGGTGATAATATAAATTTATTTTTTTAGAAAATTAGAAGATATTTTAAAAGCTGTTTTCCAACATTTTCTAAGTCGGAAGCAAAGTTGCCCAATTTTATTTAGGTTTGTAGTTGAATTTTAGACGATAAAAAATAACCTAATGCCTTCAATTTTTTTTAGTACCACTACGTAATTTCAGAGCTAAGGGCAATTTCACAATTATTTGCAAAAAAGGGACGAAATTATTCCCTTAGTCTATTGTCATTTAGTTTCGAAAACCATAACAGATGGCGCTTTAACGGATTGATTGATCGACTGAAAAGTTTAATAGTGGTGTAATTTATTTTGGCATGGTTGGAGATAACAGGACGTAGCTCCTACGCTTTCGTAATACCTTCCGAGGTTACCTTCGTTGCTCACATCACCCCGATAACTTCTTCTAACATGAGTGGTTATAAGTATATGCTCTTTGTAGAGGGCCTCTTAATTTCCTTTCTACTTGATTGCTCTGATCCCGTTTACAAGCACGCAAGTGCGCCTACAACATGGATCCAATTTCCATAGTAAAGCTGACAATATTAAAGAAAATAAATAAATCATAAAAGCACTATGTATGTATATTCAATAAATCATTTCCTTATACAATAATCACTGTCACAAAATATATAGGTACAATACAGATCTATTAAGTATGTACTAACTAACAGATATCCATAAAACTGAAGACATATCAATAATCTTATTTTTAATACTACTTCTTACATCTACATTATCACATTTAAAATAAAAAGCTACGCCGCACAGGAACATGCAGTCAAACACGTCTCGGAATTTCCAAAGCCAAGTAGCTGGCACAACATGATATCTAACTTAATCACGCTTGGAATAGAGCTGAAAATTGTGCAATGCGAAATTCGGATTTAAAATCTATTTTCCTGTATAGCAAGCAATTTTGGTCTTTCTGCTCAAAGCAATAACAGAAAAACAATTTGTGGATATAGACTTAGGGTAAGCGCAGTCTGACGGAGTGCAGCGAGCATCACCACCACGCGAGCGCCAGGCGGATCGGGCCTCACTGTGTGATTTTGTCATTTCAACCGTATCTGAAAGTAAATAAGGTTGAGTTTCAATTGCTTGAATCAGTTGCCGCCATTCCGTCCGACTGCGCTGGTCCTTGTCCATTAACCTAAATACTTATGTACATAAATTAGTTGTTGATCTTTCTTTGAGAAGTTTGCCTATTCTAATATAGTTGCATACTTCATTTAATTTGTCCCTATCCGGGAATCAATATGCTACCTTACGATATAAAATATTGTGATGTCCTTAATAAATTTTACATTCAAGATCAAATGTTTTTGCTGGCTTGTGTCACTGATTCTTTCTTTCTTTTTGTTGATATAATATGCCCCTCCCGGGAATGCTATACATATTTTGAATCACCTTGAATAGGTACGTATAAATCTACATTTCCGAATTTTCCATAGCTTTGTTGTCGTATCCTCTAGCCGTGGTGACGCTGGCGCCATCTGTGTCAAAGCTCGCGTCCGAGTCAAACTCCACCACCCACGGTTGTCGCTCCGCTGAACAAAATATGCCGTAAACTATCGCGCCAATCAGATAGATGGCGCTGGAGATGAAGAATACTATCCGCCATTCTTCTGCAGTCTGGAAAAAAAAGCTTTATTGAATGAGCGTGGTCTCAGTCTTCTTGGAACAAATCGGCGTATGCCGTAAATTATCGCGCCGATCAGATAGAGGGCGCTGGAGACGAATAATACTATCAGCCATTTTTATGCAATCTGGAAGAGAAAGCTTAAATGGGGTCGACCTTGGCGATATTTTTTTGAGCTTAATTTCTACGACACCCATCGTCTAGGTCCTTTTAGATGGTTCTAAATTACAATCCAGGTAGTTGGGGCTTTGCCTACTTTTAGGTGCGTATTGTTTAGGAAACGATTTATTTTAGATGCATAAACCGATGGACCGACGTCATAGTAAAGGTTGTGGGAAGTAGGTGGATGGAGAAGGCTCAAGACCGTTCGTCGTGGCATTCTTTGGGGGAGGCCTATGCATAGGACAGCCTCAGGCATCAGCCTTCATCCGATGATGAACTAAACAAGTTCGTTCCTTTAAGAGCGGGGAGTGGCGGCTAAGCGGTATTCTCTCAACAATTGAAACGCAACCTTATTAATTTTAAATACGGTTGATATCACAAAATCGCGTTTGTTACCTCACGGTGTGTTTTCAGCCGTATCCACAAGTAAATAAGGTTGAGTTTCAATTGCTCAGCGAAACAGCCGCTTCGCCGTCACTACTTAGTTCACTTATTTCAACGGTGGTAAGTTTTACCTTATCAGTAACAATGGCTCCAGCTAAGGCCGGACTGATGATACCAGGCAGGGTTGCCACGGTGTTCGATAGACCCATAAGCACGCTGGCGTGAGGCGGAGCTATATCCAGGTGATTTACACTGAAATTACAAAAATAAAATTATGTTGTACCTAACTGGTCTCATAGCTCAGTTGGTAGTAGCTCTGCCTTCTGCGCTAGAGGTCGCGGGTTCGATTCCCGCACTGGAGAAACATTTGTGACTAACACAGATGTTTGTTCTGTGTCTGGGTGTTAAATAAATATATATTATGTATATCAGTCTCTGGTATAGTACAGGCTATGCCTAGTTTGGGATCAGTTGACAATGTGTGATATGTCCGAATATTTATTTATTATTTAACTAACGACTGGCCGCGGTTCTATCTCAGATCTTGGCTTCAGATTATGTTCTCCCTTAGGGTTTATGCTATCTCCATACTTTTCAAAAGAATCGGTTCGGCCGTTTAATCGTGAAAACGTAACAAATAAATAGAGATAATAGAGTTACTTTCGCATTTATACCGAACTAATGTATGCCTGCGTAATGTATTTTAAAAGCATCCTAAGTCCTTTTGTAGGGTTAAAGTTATGTCCATACCAAATTTCATCAAAATCGGCTCAGCGGTTTAGGTGTAAAACCGGCTCTTGTATCAAAAATATTGCATTCGTTGCCTTTTAAGATTTAAATAATACAAGACAAACAAACTAATTTATCCCGTGGCTTATTGAAAACAAACGGGTGTTTATCGCGTAGGTACCTTATTTTATATTTTCCCGACGTTATTTTTTTTTTTATAAAACTTTTGTTTTCAATAAGTCATGTATACTGATCGCGAAAGTTTGAAAGATACTAATTTATCCCAAACGCATAAACTAACGACTACGGGCAGTGAGTCAATTAATCCACGTTTTGTCGTGAGTAAAAACGTCACCAAATTTGACAAAACAACCCTTTTGGCGTGAGAATTGACAGTTAAATTGAATTAATATTTATTTATTTACCTGAAGCCAGACCAAGCAAAGCCGCCAAGCCCAACGGCAATCGTAAGGAAGACCACACAGCCAACTATAGTTGTAGAGTATGCGGCAAAGACCATGAATATTGTCTGAAATACAAAATATAAAATGAAATGTAATAAATTACTACTTCTGTCAATGCATTCAAAAACAAGCTCGAGAACTGGCTACGAATCAATAAATCAGTGCTCAAAAAAGTGAACCAGACATGACAATAGACTTTCAATTTCGACACTGTGAGATGTAGACACATCAGCGGAAGCTGCTCGTCTATAATCAAATAAATAAATAAATTTATGATTAAAAATATGTAAAAATAATGAAAAAATATGTAATCTTATCTTACTATTATTATAAATGCGAATGTGTAGATAGATGGATATTTGTTACTCAATCACGCCAGAACGGCTGAACGGATCTGGATGAAATTTGGTACAGTGACAGATTATTGTCTGGAATAGCAATAGAGCGTTTTTGAAGAAAATACATACGTAAAAGAAATAAATCTGTCAAAAGATAATACATGAATTCAATTTTCAATTCAAATTCAGCAATTCCGCCAGCGTCTTGGGGACGCTTCCGACTGGTAGTGATCTGGATCAGTTGAGCTATCTATAGATCGTTTGTAACGGTCTTTAGATGGCTCAACTGTTTCTTGTGTATTTTGTAAATATTAACTTGTATTAGTTTTAAGTTTCTTTCTGTAAATAAAGTTTTTAAAAAGATAATACCTTATGAGCAAAAGTGACAAAGATAATTAAAAAAATACATAAATATCTAGAAGTAAGGGGGTTACAGTTTATGTATCGATTCGGCTTCGTCCGCGTGGTACGTACATAAAAAGTAGGCTAGATGCTATTCTTGGTAAATAAATGTATCTATTCCAAGCTCCAACGAAATCGGTTGAGCCGTTACGGCGTGATTGAACCACAAGCATCCAAACATCTAACCATCCAAACATCCTCACAAACTTTCGCATTAATTAATATAAGTAGGATTAGCAATTTGATGTGGCAGTGGACAGGCTATATAGCTCGCAGAACCGATAACCGTTGGGGAGTAAAGGTTCTCGAATGGCGACCACGAACCGGGCGACGCAGTGTTGGAAGGCCCCCCACCCGATGGACCGACGACATTGTGAAGGTTGCGGGAAGTCGGTGGATGGAGAAGGCTCAAGACCGTTCGTCGTGGAACTCTTTAGGGGAGGCCTATGTCCAGCAGTGGACTTCTACAGGCTGATGATGTGATGTGATGTGAATATAAGTAGGATTATTAGTACCACGCGAGCCGCGTGGTGCAATGCATACCTGAGCAAGAAAAGCTCCACAATTGAAGAGCTTCCTAATATTAGTTCTCGACATGGTCCCGCGTTTCAGCAGTAAATCCGCCAGGTGGCCGGCCAGCTGCAACACTATGGCCATCGCCAAGTACGGGACGGCCGACAGCCAGCCCGTTTGTGATGTCTCGAATTTGAACACATCTGGAATTCACAATTATAAATAGAAATGAAATAAATTTATCTTGACAGACAGAAGACACAAAAAAAAACAATAGAAATAAGGATAAAGATAGGCAGATATGTAGATGTAACACAGATAACACACAGAAACAAACAACAACATACATGTATGTGTATTTCTATTATTTAGGTGCTAATAAGTCTCTCGCGTGCGCTGGTTTTCAGACCAAACCTAACGACTTAATAGACTAGCTGATCCGTCCGCCGTGGTGGCCCCGGCAGCGTCCCTCATTTTAACGACGATAGCTCTAACTGCGCTCGCCAACCCGCATGCCCAGCGTGGTGAGTATGGGCAAATCCCCCCACATAATAAGGAATTCGCTCTGTCTGTGGGGGAGGCCTTGTTCAGCAGTGAACATCAAACGGCTGAAATTATGACCCGTCCGCAAGCATGTTCCTACGTCATCGTCAGTTGAAACATCCATGCGTACACGATCACACTTGTGTGACAAGATGACTATTTTCATACACCTGAGTTCGTGATTTTCCGACCCCGTGCTACGTGTGTACGGAAGCCTCAAGGCGCGAGCCCTCCTCACACTTTACCATCTTTATTATAAAATAAAATCTATATTGTAATAAAGATGGTAAAGTGGTACTTAGGATGGTAAGCTCCTAAAATATTGCTCTAAAATCTCGGGAAATGCTATTAATTATTCTGTGGTAAAACCACGAACTAAATTAGCATGCAGTTGTCACACTGGCACCACACTGAAGCTTTAAATTCCATTTTGTGAAAAAGGATCATCGAAAAAAATGATAGGCACCAAGCCGTGTTTGTTGCCTGATTCTTCTAGGCTTGGTCGCGAGGAACAGGCATAGCTTCACCTAGTTTCTAAGACGTTTCAAAGTGATCCTAGTGATTTTATTTAAATAAATGCCTTTTGACTTTGACTTTGTCACATGTTAGAAAATAATTACCTAGGACGTAAGCCAAGCGGAGATTTTTCATCAGACTTGATTTACAAATATTGAGTTTTGGTCCAAACAAAATGTTGGGACATGCCTCTGACCCGACCCCTCTTAGACATCTTCATGGATCTGGTCGCTTGGAGATCTGAGAGGTTGTCAACTATGTTTGGGGAAAAAAGTTGAGACTTTTTTGTAACAGCCAATAATGACTCTTATACCGCGGAAATAGAGATGATTATTTCCAAGCTACCTTTTCTTTTTATTTTTTTATGTTATACGGAGGCAAACAGGCGTACGGCCCACGTGATGGTAAGCGGTTACCGTCGCCTATTGTCAATTTGACATCTGCAAAACCTGGAGCATTGCTAATGCGTTCCTGCCCTGGAGAAATCTTTTGTAGGTACCTTTCATAAAAGTGGGTAAGAACGTTAGTAGCGTGTAGAAGCCCCAGTTCTCGCTGAAGTGCGCCATCACGATGGCCCACACGGGGGCGGAGGTCAGCATCGCAGCCCACGGGTGCCGGATCTTTGAGCCTTCCACCGCTTGAGTGCCACGAGAATCCTGGAAACATATATTATAATAATAATAATATTTATTTATTTATTTATCTTTAATGCACACAAAAAACAATGTACAAAAGGTGGGCTTAATGCCAAGGCATTATCTACCAGCCAGCCTGATTGGTTAGGAACAGGAGGTTGGCGTGCGACAGATTGTTTAACTTAACTGAAAACTATACTATATATAACCATACACTATATTATAATATATATATAATACACTGCAATACATTAACAGATAGTACAAAACAGTGTTTTATTAACATGTAGTGTAGATGCTAGATGTTCTTAAGGAAATGTTCACGAGTTAATCGTTAAATGAATCCTTGGAGTCAACTTTTTTGATATTATACGGAAGTTTATAATAACACCCAAGAGTCATATACATTAGGGTTTGGTCCCGGGAATTCCCGGTCCCGAAATACCCGGGAATTCCCGTTTTTTTTGCCAATTTAGGAACCGGGAAATCATAAATCCTTTCCCGGTTCTTTCGGGAAATTTCGGGAAAAATATTTTACGTCTAGGCGAAAGGTTTAAACTGTCATAGCTTAATATTAACCAACCGCACATACTTTTGCATGTCGCAGGTTCTGATCAAAAGGATAGAATAAAGCTATATCACTGTTGATCTGTTTAATAATTTAAGCATGTAAGGTAAGGATATTGTTGATTATTATGCAAGAAAAACAATGTAAAATTTCATAAAAAAAACTGCATTTATGTTCGTTTCAAAGTGTTTTTCTATATTTTAAAAATTGTCTTTAATAAAAACATTTCAATTGATACTTATTTATTTTTCATACATTTCCCCTCTTTTTATACCTACTCAATCGAACATATTTCATAATTATATTATAATATATTTCATATTTCATAAGGTTAATATTAAGCTATGACAGTTTAACTTTAAACCTTTCGCCTAGACGTAAAATATTTTTCCCGAAATTTTCCGAAATACCCGGGAATTCCCGGTTCCCTATGTGAAGCTTCCCGGTATTCCCAGTTCCTTAAAAACTACCCGATTCTGCAATCCCTAATATACATAGTCCTGACCCCACACGAGGGATCCCTGTGTCGTGGGTATCAAAAACTACGAGTACCATGGTACAACACCAAGACCCGAAAAAAATATTTGCAGATCATGCAAACATCTGTCCCACGCGGGAATCAAACCAGAACCCTTGCGCGTCAGCCGGACAATCGCCCGCTGCGCCACCGAGGTCGTTATAATAAAAGTTGAATATTGGCCCAACATTTTCTTTTATACAACTAATGTGGCAAGCAAGCTTACGGCCCACCTGTTGGTAAGTGGTTACCGTAGCCTATGAACGCTTGCGTTACCAGAGCCAGAGGCTTCACACACGCGTTGCCGACCCCGAACCCCCCTCCCTTTGCCAGAGCTCTTTGCTCTGGCAACATTTCACATTTACAAGTGAGTAACTTACGAACATCTTACCTCTTAGGGTGTTACCACACTAATCGATCAAGCTCGATCGATGCTAGAATGGAACAGTCGACGTTCAACCATTACCCGTCGATCAGCCAAATAGGAAATAGAAAAACACAAATAGACCGATTGGCGTGGTAGCACCCTAAGAGTGAAGTGAGTTATGAAGGTAGGTACCTGAATGTATTTCAATTCTGCGGGCGTTATGTGCGGATCTTTTTCAGGTGATTCCTTCACGACTATCCACCATATTGTAGTCCACACCAATCCCATTATGCCTGTAAAATATTGTTTTTTTAAGTGCACAGAAACGAGAGAGATGAATTTAGTTCGTCTATGGATCTCATCATTTATGATTCGGCCAGAAACATGTTCAATTCGCTCGTGCTCAGCTCGTGAGCTTTTTCATAAGACCCACAGCCCATTTAATATCCGCGGACAGCCGGTGTAATGCACCCGTTGAGAAGTGACTTTCGTCTACGTCTCTCATTATTTCTGATTCGATCAGAAATATCAAGCATAGACCTCTCAATAGCTCGTGAGCTTTGTCATGAGGCCCACAGCCCACTTACCGAGTACACAGAATATCCGCGGCCAACCGGTGTAGGTAATGCGCCAGTAGAGGGGTGAGTCTAGTTCGTCAACGGATTTCCTGATTTCAAATTAGATTTTAAAGAAACATTAAGGTGAGGGTTAAATTGTTTTATGATTTTTGAATTGTTTTTTCTCAATAACCGCAAAACGCACAGTTTTGATTTTTATGACAAAGGTAACTTGAGCATTTTATTTACCTAAATCCAAGACAGAATCGCGGTTGGTAAAACTTTTCTCGATAGATTTATTTTTTAAAGTTGGGTCCACTGCAACAGATTTTTTCGAAAATACTCTGAGACTATCTGATAAAAATAACTTTTTTACAAATATTGTGTCAGACAATAGAATTGGGTACCTAAATCCAAGACACTTAGAAAAAAAAAACATAGTTTTTAACATATTTTCCTAAATGTCGCTTACGTCGATTACTTTCGAGCGCCTTCTAACGCTTGCTATCTCTTTCCGCATTCAATTATAGTACATAGCGCTGTCACTTTCTTCACTCCGCCCACTCGACAGTTTATTTTGATTTCTGTATCGCCTTAAGCATAACCGTCTCCATAGCTGGTGAGCGACCTCATGAGGCCCACAGCCCACAGCCGGTGTAATGCACCAGTAGAGGGGTGACTTTATATGTCTTCGGATTCATTTCGGATTCGATCTTAAAGAAACATTAAGCATAGCCCTATCAAATAGCTCATGAGTTTACTTATACCAACACATAAAATATCCCCTATGGATCCCTCATTCCTTCTCCACAGTTGATAAGCGACTTTGAGCTTCCTCATGAGGCCCACAGCCTACCTACCGAATACACAAAATATCCGCAGCCCGCCGGTTTAGTGCGCCAGTATCTCTACTTTACTACTCTAAGGCTCGTATTCAGAGACACGACTCAAACTTAGATTTAATCACAGATCAGCTGAACTCTATTTAAGTATTGAATCTCTTCTCAAACATAGCTTTTATTCAAGAACGGTACTTAAACTTCTCTCAGCTGAATCGAGTCTCAAATCTGTACTCAAATGTTCTCGTTTACATTTTGATTTATTTATAATTTTCGATCCGTTTTACGCAGAAATTCAAACAGCCAGGGTGGAAATAGAACAGAACTATAAAGTGAAGTATAAATATGCATCAAAGTACGTGTAACGGAACGAAAATGTCATTTGATTAATGTCTAATCAAATCTAAACTCAAGCACCGATTTCGTCTGATTGACGTTTCAGAATAAGCATTTACTCAGATGAACTGTGATCATTGAATCTATACTTAAATACTGTTCAAGAATTAGAATCTCACCTCAAATCGACATTTAAGTACAGATCAATGCTCGAGTCTTGTCTCTGAATACGAGCCTTACTGTCTACCAATTTCCTCATTTCAAATAAGAAACATCAAGCATAGCCCTCTCCATAGCTGGTGAGCGATTCTGAGCTTAATAATGTCCACAGCCACTTACCGAACACATAGAATATCCCCGGCCAGCCAGTATAATGCGCCAGAAGCGAACACACCGGCATAGAGACGACAGTGCCAGCGTAGCTGCCACTGAAAGCGAAAGTCGCCAGACGCGCGCGTTCTTCCGCAGGCGCCCAGCGAGACCACACTGCATGTATGCACGGGTATGTCACACCCTGAAAATTATAAAGAAATTTTGGCTAACCTATGTTCTTCTAGGGCTATCTCCATACAAAATTTCATAAAAATCGGTTCAGCCGTTTAGTCGTAAAACGTTCATCAAAACGGCCAGCCATAGATTTGGTCCCATAGTGGCCTATGGTCATGTACAAGTAGGACTCGTGCCCTGAGGCTTCCGTACGTCGGAAAATCTTGATCTAAATCTAGATGGTACGAAGTAGCAAACCTATATTTTGCGGTCGCTGACTTAGTTAGAAAAAAAGGCATTTGGTATTAATGATTTTCGGGTTTTTCCTTTAATAGGCAAAATACCTTTTTTGGAAAATATCAAGATATTCACCGATACAAATAACCTATAGGTTTATTTGATATGCCATTGAGGGGACCTTGGTACTTATGAAAAAACCGTAACTTTTTATTGCGTTAAATAAAAAACTTGATCTTTTTACAGCAATATCACGCAGCTTCCATTGATAGCGGGGCGGACTCCGTAGTGCGTCTTGCTCGCATTAGAAGCCAGGGATATGAGTAAAGAATCATAACATCAGCAATCATAAATGTTTGCATCGCCGTTGTCGGGTAAAAATATTAGTAGATAAGGATATTTACCTCGAAGAGTCCTTCAATAACCCGCACCGCGATCAGTAGGGCCGTGCTGGTGTGTGCTAGTGGTGGGGTAAACAGCGTCAGCAGTGACGTCGCACCGATCCCTATCGCGAACACCCTGCAAATAATGGCCAACGTTATAACAGCCTTCGTGGTAATTTATCATCTACTAGCTGACCCCTAAATTGTCCACTTTTTCAAGTATGTTCCTACCTTGACTTTTGTTACTTCCTACACTTGAGATCTTGATTTTCCGACCCCGCGTTACGTGTGCGCGGAAGCCTCAGAGCGCGAACCCTATTCGCACTTGACCGTCTTTATTTCAAAATGGATTTACTCCTAAAAATTATACTAATATTATAAATGCGAAAGTTTGTGTGGATGTTTGGATGTTTTATTTTTTATTTTTTATGTTATACGGAGGCAAACATGCTTACGGCCCACCTGATGGTAAGCGGTTACCTTCGCCTATTGACATCTGCATCACCTGGAGCATTGCTAATGCGTTGCCTGCCCTGGAGAAATCTTTTTGTATTTTTCCTAAAGCTCTTCATGTTGTAGGTTAGCGGGAAAACCTCTGAAGGAAGCTCATTCCACAATTTGCACGTATGGGGGAAAAGGATCTCGTAAAGCGAGTGGTTCGAGATAACCACGTGTCGATGGGATGTGGATGAGCCTTATTCCGGTGACGCGAGGTCCGATGGTAGAACCTCGATGCGGGTATGAGGTCAAATAATTCCTCAGAACACTCACCATTGTAAAGCCGATAGAGCACACAGAGCGAGCCAATATCACGGCGCTGGCTCAAGGGCTCCAGCTTACCTACTAGTGAGCTTAGGTTCGTCGACAATTCTGACGGCTCTTCTCTGAAGGGAGTCGAAGCGGAGCAAGCATGTAAGGATGTTTGTTCTTCAATCACACCGTAACGGCTCAACCGAAACTTGGAATATAAAGAGTTCTTTACCTAGAATAGCATTTATAGGCTACGCGAGCGAAAACGCGGGCGGAAGCTAGTGAACTATAAAACCTCGTTATATACTATTAATTATTCTGTGGTAAAGCCACGGACTAAATAGTTGTCACAGATTATTATTATCTGCAAATATTTGCAGATCATGCACCCCTTGCGTCTCAGACAAGGAAATGTGAAAGAAGACGAATGGTGGGCTTCAGAAAAAGTTCTAGGGGCAGTTTAGAAAATAGCATAGATATGTGCAGAAGTATTAATATTAATGACGCGTTATACGAAAAATTATATATATATATATAAAAATTGTATATATATATATATATATATACAATTTTTCTAGGAAGATCTCTAACCATCTCTAACCTTTGCAAAATCATGCACAATACCGAAATCAAGCATTTGTTACGCAACCAGGGAATGTATTTTTGACACAAACGTGTTGCCAACAATATGAGACCGGTATTTTTAGGGTTCCGTTACCAAAAGATCAAACGGAACCGGAAGGTGAGACTTGATGTCATTCGGTACGCACTTTGCGGTTCTAAAGCCATTAGTGCTAACTTGAAATATGGCACAAATGTAGAACTAGTCGAAAGTTCAATAACGTAGGTTAATTATTAGCGGTACGAATGCGTATTGTAAATGTTCAAAATAATAAGCAACCTACTCAAGTGTTTTTAAGGGTTTTCATAGTTAAATTATGAAAGGTTTTTTTGTCCTAGTTTTATATCATGTTTTTGTTTTGTTATTTAGTTTTTTTTTGTTATCTAGTTACGGAACCATCGGCGTGTATGTTTTAATCACAATTAGCGAATTTATTTTATTGTGACTAAACAAATTGATAAGGTCACGGCCAGTTTTGTTAGTAACTACAGTACAGTCACCTCTAATAAGATGTGAAGGTATATTAGAATATTTTGAGCATGATACCTAGCTTCTAGGACATGCCAGTTTCGTCACGATGTTTTCCTTCACCGCCTGAGAGCACTAGCATAGCGCACATAAATTTACCCAATGGAAAAACCATTGGTGCATGACAGGGTTCGAAACCACGACCTGTGGATCGGAAGGCGGGGCTACTACCACCCCTCCACCAGTGCTCTCAATAAGTGTAATCCGGATATTGTATGGACAATCCCTAAACAATCAGCAGTTGTAATGTAAAAGCGAAGTGTCTAAGGTCGGAACAAACCTGTTACCTCCTATTTTAGCAGCCAGCCACCCCCCGGGCAACTGTGTCACGATGTATCCGTAGAAGAAGGAGCTGAGCACCAGCCCTTTGGTCTGCGAGCTCCAATCGAATTCTGGCACCTGGAAAAATAAGGCTTGATCACGATAGGCCTTAAGTTATTGCGAATGCTAACCCTGTTATTATGAAACTGGGTTTAGACGAGGTCTAACTAAATCCTATTTTTGTGACGTGTTATTTCATACATGTTGCTTTCTGTCACAATGTTAAATGTATGAAATGACACGTCACAAAACCAGGGTTTAGTTTGACCTCGTCTAAACCCAGTATCATAATAACATCGTAAATGTTTAAAAAAAAATTACAAGTCAGCCTGCTAGAATATTCAAAATGATACATAGGTACTTATGATGCCAATGAACTAAGATTAAGATTACTGAATGGAAAACTAATAGTTAAGGTACAGTTGCTACTGATAATGCTATTGGTGAAAAACAAATTTCACCTTAATAATTACTATTTTAATGACCAACTAGCGACCCGCCACGTCTTGGCAAGGGTAGCGGAGCATTACGCGGCGCCAGTAAAGCTCCCAGTCGGCATGTTTCTTTCCGACATCTTCAGCAATCATCGTCATATTCCAGCCAATTCACACAAAATCTCAATTAAATATACACCTAAACCTTCCTCATGAATTATTCCGTCCATTGGTAAAAACCGTATGAAAATCCGTTGAGTCGTTTTTGAGTTTATCGCGTTCAGGCAGACCGACAGACGCGGCAGTGGTACACATAGTACCATTGCCGCGTCTGTTTATAAAATGTAATGATGCTAAAGGCACGGAATAAAGAATAGTGCTATCATACAAAGGAAGCAAATGATTTCGAATAAACTCAAGGTTTCGTTTCTATTTATAATCGATAATGGTCTGAACATTCCTTTTCAGTTTTCAGGAGTAGTATTTTTGCACTCAGCATTGATTATAACGGTGCCTGTCTCTCTAGAAAGCATAAAGTACCCACAAACAGAGCATTATTGTGCTCTGTGGTACAGTCGCTTGCACTTATATGTATAAATTTAGAATGTTTAAAATGATGCCACTGTTCTAAACACTAAGATGTACCTAAACTGAAAAACTATAATATTATAATATAACTAACCATCAACTTGACCCATTTTCAACCACCATCATTAGCTTTGTATGGTATCATTTTGAAAATTTTGAAATGTTAACATCTTAGTGCAGGCGATTGTACCACTCATCTCTCCGCTTTGGTGACTACCTGTCGTCAGTGCATTAAACATAAGATCACGCAAGTGAAAGTCTAGTTTACTGACACCACTACAATAAAGCGCCAATAAATTGACCATTTAAAATTCGTTAATGGATTATTTATGTAAAAGGTACGTCTAATCACGTGGTGTATTTCCTGAATAAAAACTAATGATAAATAAATTAAAACTACTAGAAATAGAATAGTGGTGCGACCCGAACTGAGACCTCGCGATGATCAAAAGTTTGATGATCTTTGATGCACAATATTGTGATAAACTTTGTAAATCGCATCTGTAGCACATTCCAATAATATCCAATTACCTAAACTACGAAGTATCTCTAATCTCTAACAAAAGAGAGCTCACATTATAGTGGTTCTTTAAATTTTACTAATATCTCTAAATATGACATCTCAGAAACTATACAACTTCGAATAAAAGTAAACATCGTAGGTAAATGTAAGCTCTTTCATATGGCACCCTAATTCATCATTATATATTTTTTATTTACTTGGACCCCGATATCTTTACAACCCCTTGGCTGATGACTCATATTCTTACCAGAAAATCTTAAAAATACAGCCTTATGACGTACCAAATTCCATGAAGATAGGATTAACGGTTCAAAAGTTATGCTCGACCAAACATACATCGTCCAAGCTTTTTGAAAGATCTTCGCGTGCTTCGCTCGCTCGATCAAAAATTAAGAAGTGTTATGTTTTATGTAACACAGTGTATGCGGTGTTGGTTTTAACTGCCCAAGAAAATGCCCGGTTCTTCTCAGACTTGATCAAGAATTGAGCCCAGAGATCTGTATGAGAGGATTTCTACAATGCATTAGGCTAACAAATGTAGACCTATAAGGGTACTATTTAATTTTGGTACAGACCTATATAAATCGTTTTGTAAAAAAGGTTAAAAATCAACATAATCAGCTTAGGAAAAACTACCTAGTTATATAGAATTTACTGCCACTTGCCACCTGTGTAAGCATCACTGAAACAAGAGTAAAGGTTCTACCAGACAGGCGCGTTCTATCGCAATGCGTTTTTGCCGTAATTAATTTCAGCATATTTTGATACACGCGCCTTAAATTGTAGAATAAAATTAATCGCATAAAACGCGCGTTGAGCGCGTGTGCTAGTCTCTATACCTTTAACCTTGTCACATAATAAAATAAGTTGGCCTAATAAAAACTAATACAAGTTAATATTTACAAAATACACAAGAAACAGTTGAGCCATCTAAAGACCGTTAAGTTGGCCTAATTGGAATAAATTACCGTAGTACCTACTTTGTAACAGAAAAAAATAGGTTTAAAAACCTACTTATGAAAAATCGGCTTCTGGGTTCGATTTATAGATACTACGGAACACTGTCAAAAACCACAACCACCATTTTGAATTCTCGGCGACTACTCTAGTTGTTCTGTGTAATACAACCAAAGTAAATGATTTTCTTATTTCAAACTTTAAGAATTTTATATATATAACCCTTTCCTATGAGATTGCAACGGCCGTACCAAGTGCGACCAATAACTCGGCATCCTTGAAATTAAGGTCATTTTTACGCGCCTATAAAACACATAGAAAGCGGCGACTGAAGGGTGAATTAAGTCCTCGATGTTTCATAAAACTTTATCGACGCCAAGCCTGGTCTTGAAGAGTTCGTTGATTTTTATGACGTCATTAAAATACATTCGTGATGCAATGGATAAGAGAGAATGAGTAATAAGTAAGCAAGGTAAGATGTATAAAATTCGGCACGCAAGAGTGAGCATTTACAGGTGGGGTACGTTAAGTACCTACCAGCATTAGCTATTATGGTAGAATAGTTATGCGAAGGACCCATGTGCCTACTGTACTGGGTTTTATTTATTCGGCGTTCAAAGCTTCATAAATTCGTATAGGTGCCCATTATGTATAGTACTGAGAAAATACGCTTAAAAAGTTGAGAAGAAAATAGCCAATCTTGATTATGTGGTCTAGAAGCCTTTTTACTATCAATGAAATTCATTGGCTATAAATATTTTAACCGTGAAATTTCATACCCCGATAACGGTGAAGCTTTAGATCATACAGTGAAGGTCATGCAGAAAGCTGATATGGCAGATATTACGCCCATAATAAAATAACACCCGGCGCATTTCCGAAACTGCCCCAATTTGCAATTACCTACTGCCGTTTTATGATGCGATGATTATAGCTATTATAAAAGCGATTTCAGGAGCTCTGCCGCACAATAATAAGTTTAACTTTGCCTTGTCACTTCTAAACTTCATTTTATTTCCATCCAAATCTTGCTTGCTATTTGATATTGCTTTTTTTTATGAAAAACCATGTGAACGTTACATTAATAATAAAATCACATATGGCACTGATACTTGGTCGCTAACTAAAGCCCTCGGCTCTAAGTCGCTTTACAGGCTACGGAGAAAGCTATGCTCAGAGTTACACTACGTGATAAAATCTGAAATGCGGAAATCCGTATAATAACCAAGGTCATCGACAGAGCTCTCAGAATAAGCAAGTTTAGTGGCAGTCGGCGGGCCATTTAGCTCGCAGAATCGAGAACGTTGGGGAAAAAATGGCGACCACAAACCGGACGTCGCAGTGTTGGAAGACCTCCCAACCGATAGACCGCCGACTTTGTGCAGGTTGCAGAAAGTCATCAGTTCATTGCGTTACTCTTTCATGGAGGCCTATGTTTAGCAGTTGACTTTCCTAGACTGATAAAGATGATGATGAAACCGCTTGCTCTGCCTTTGTAAAAAGAAAAGCTGAGAAACAGGTCCGGCCCTCATCAGTCTAACCATAACAAGTTTCTTACCATAGCAATAGTTCCATTAGCTAACTCCGTCTCCACAGGCTCTGTCATGGCCACGACAGCCACTGAAAGGTTGACTCGGAGTGCGTATACGTTGAAGAATCCAAAGAATGCCAGCAATGCCACCACCAACCGCCGTCGACGCCAGAACCGCCATGTCAGCTGGTGTTCCTTTGACTGTTCTCTGAAATCAAGAAAGTTCTATGAATCTATAGACAATTTCATTGATTTAGCTGTTTTATGATCAAGTTATACTGTTTTTTTTGTCATGGGTTTATCACTGGTGGAATGGTAGTAGTGACCCCGCCTTCCGATCCAAAGGTCGTGGGTTCGATGCCCAGTCATGCAGCAATGGATTTCCCATTCGGAAAATTTATGTGCTACTGGTCTCTGGCTTTCAAGCGGTAAAGAAAAACATTATGGAAACCGGCATGTCGAAAAACCAAAAAAATCAAAGACACGTGCACGAAAGGAGCCTCTACAAGGCGAACTTTTATCTTTTCACCGAGAATGGTTCTTTTGTGGTTGGTACCCATCCCTATACCTAAATCTGATCACTGACCTAATGGATGATGACCAAAAAAGAACCAGTGACACGATAAGCGAGCAAAATATGAAATCTTATCAAAATCAATTTGTTGGAACTTGGACCTATTGACTCCAAGTCATAAAAATGAACACTTTTTGCGTGTCATGCAAAAACCCATCAAATAAATGATAGCAATAGGGAAGAATTTGTTAAGTAATAAGTTCGTCTATTGACGTCATATAGGTAGGTAGAATGGATATGATGGCATAACTCATGATCAGATAGTAAGATAATATATAGGTAGGTAGGTCGACAAAGCACGATCGATATTACTTTATTTATCTTTGACGAATTAAGTATATATATATAACGGTTACGGTCGCAACTCGCACCACGTGTTGAACTTCATAGGAATCAATAGAATTAACTTTTTTTTTTCCTTTTTTCATCTACGATCAGCCAGTCAGCTATAAGCAGATTTTTTGAGTGTTCTTTTGGCGTGCTGGGCTCTACTCCACTGAGTAAAACACATTTGATAAGCTACTTTTTTTCACTCAGTACCAGGATGTTGCGGCGCTTAAGCCGCTTTTGTGGGTTTGGTTCTAATAGCTTCACAGCCAGTTCGTTTGGGTGCCTTGAAAGTCTCTTTTTATATGCAGTTTCTACAAGTCCAACCTCCTCCTTGACTGTGGCAATTTTAAGTTCATTATGCAGTTCTTCAGTTGTTATGAACCATTGCGGTGCATTAGAGATAGTTTTGAGTATGGAATTTTGAAGTCTCTGGATTATGTTTATGTTTGAGTCGGCGGCACTAGCCCAGAGTTGAAGCCCGTAGGTCCATATGGGCTTGATCACCGCCTTATAGATCAGGATCTTATTTTCTAGTGTTAATTTTGAAGACCTCCCCATGAGCCAATCTAGGTTTCTAGAGCGATGATTAGCCTCGTCTCTCTTTGCTTTAATATGCGTTTTCCATGTTAATCTTCTATCCAAGTGCATTCCAAGATACTTAACACATTCTTTGTGTGGTATGTCTCTGTTTCCTAGTCTTACTGGTGGGCAATTCCCCTGTCTCAGGGAGAATGTTACTTGTGTTGACTTCGATGCGCTTGCAGTGACTCTCCACTTGTCCAGCCATCCGGAGACATAGTCTAGCGCCACCTGTAGATTCTTTAACGCAATTTTTGGATCCTCGTTGCTTGCCAAGATTGCAGTGTCATCCGCAAATGTTGCCACTGATACATCTGGTGCTTGTGGTATATCTGATGTAAATATGGTATAAAGTATAGGTCCAAGTACAGAACCTTGGGGTACTCCTGCTTTAATTTCATGAAGTTTAGAGTAGCTATCAGCTTCTCTTACTCTGAACAGCCTATCTGAAAGATATGATTCCAGTAAGTTAAAGATGTTATGAGGCAGGAACATTTTTATTTTTCAGAGTAATCCTTTGTGCCATACGCCACCAAATGCTTGTTGGACGTCTAGAAAGGCAGCAGAGCAGTATTCTTTGCGTTCAAGTGTCTGGCGCACTGCGTTACATCACTAGGGACAACATTAGGTAAGAAAATAATGACTGCACACTTGACATCTTGACAAACAGTATTCCATTATTAGGTGTAGGTACTAGCAGACACCAGTGACTTCGTCCGCGTACAGATAGTAAGAAAATAAAAAACCACATTTTCACTACAAATACGATATTTCGAAATAACAATAAATAAAACCGAAATACAAATATTTTGTCCGTGACAATAAACCATTACCTACCAATAACCGAACCGATTCGAAGTCCGGACCCGTTGGTCCAAGGCCACCGGTGCACCCAACCAACTTTCATACAACTAGTAAACCATCTGTTACATACTTGTAGTAACTGTTGGTGAATCTGTCTGCATTACCATCGAGACTATTGACCTTCTACGAATCAACGACCTGTCCGCAAGGAACCATGACATGAAGTTGAAGACCTAAGTGCAGGTTCGTTTGAAAGCTAAATCAAAACATGTATCTATGAATTATGGTAATTTTATAATTGATCGAGAGAACGAAGGTCTCTCAAAGAAACTTGGATGAATCGGCGTTGTATGTTTATTTGTAAAACCATAACTTCCGAACCGTCAATCCAATCTGTATGGAATTTAGTAGGTCAACAGGATTGACTAGGTACATATCAAGATTGAATAGTAAGAATATGAGTTAAATCCGTCAAGAGGTTGCAAAGATATGAGGGTGCAAAAGAGGGTTTTTAAAACAAAGTTATAGAAATACATGAAGGGGGGGGGGGGTAGATGAAAGTGATAAAATATATTATTAAAGAGAAATATGCGCTGGACAGAACTTTGTAAACGAAAGTAAATAAACCAATACTTATACATTAAAAAAGTTTTAGTAAGCAGTAAAAAATAACTGTAAGTAGGTAGAACGTAATAAGCCCCTGAAGGCAGAAGCAGAGAGGAGAATAAAATTAAATGATTCCATTCTATCACTGCTATGTCCTATTAACGTGAAAGATTTATGTCTTCCAGGGAAGGAAAAAAACTACAGATAGTAATATAATCCCATAAAATTATATTATTCGTTGTTTAATTTTCCATTTTCGAAGGGAGCAATGTAAACAAAAGTCCCTAGAGGCCAATTTGGTTAGATGCTTCTTTCCATGTTATAAGTCGTTAAACAAATCCCATGGTGGTATTAATTCGATGGTAGGCTGGACCGTAGTCAGATTTTGGGACAGGGGGTTAAAATATGTAGATCAAAAAGTCAATGTTGCCAATTGGGTGTAGAGTAAGTCCCTTTCGGGATAATAAACATTTTATGAATAACTTGGATGCACTTTTGTCGTTTGGCAATTTTAAGGATATGTCTCAGCTAAGGACGTCCTGCATGAACATAGGAGTTATCAAAATGTTGTGCAGGCATTAGCCTCTCACGCCGGCCCTGTCTGCCATAAGATGGGGGTTGGTGTCAAGTCAACCGACCTAATTAGGTTGCGACCCAGTTAGTATTTTAATGTTGTAACAAATCATCAAATTTCGTCGATTTATTAGCACAGTTTGATGACTTCGGGTAATTGTTTGGTGAAGCAGGATGCTGTGAACTGTGAAGTAAGATACAATAATATTATTAAACAAACGACAATGATCGCGTGGATATTATTAGATCATAATAAATGTATGTAGGTAGGTATTGTTTGAAGTAGGAATCTTAAAGAAAATAATTATAAACCCATTGGAATGATGTGTAGGTCTTTATGTCCCAAGCACGATTACTTCACGATAGCGTTACGCTTACGATAATTAATGGGTGCGATTTGAAAAAAAATAGTAGGATCAAAGGTCATCCATATAGCGGGAGACGTAAGATGCATATAAAAGTGTCAACATAGAAATCAGCTGTTACTTGAACTTTGCGATTGGCCCATCGATTTACAAAGATCTGCCTCAAGATGTAAGTTCATGAAACACGCGAGGTTTTATTACACCCACACACGACACAAAAATTCTTATTGTGCTAGCTATAGCTATAGCTATTAAGTGGGTACCTACCTACCTACGGTAGTACGAAAGCTATGCGCCTCAGAAGCCACGTTTTTCATATCGGCATCTCGTTCTCGCAAGTGCATAAAGATGAAGACCCGGGATTAAAAAGATTTCAAAGGCACATAATTAAATCCTAGCTCTACTGTACTGTAACATTGTAGTATCAAATCAAATAAACTTAATCTTTATTTGCGAAGTAAGGAGAGTACAATTTTACACAAGGTTTTTGACCATAAGAACGTCGTACATGACATGAGCATGCAAAATAAGTGTATTGAAACTTACATAGGTACCTAGTATAGGTTCCTACCTACATATAAGATAATAATATATGAAGTATATAGGTAAGTAACATAGGTTAATTCGCATATCTTAATGCGGATGTATTCTAAAATAATGATCATATCTAGCTTCGCAAAAACTGGCAGGCATTCAAACTGTTCACGTGTATAACAATTGCGCTAATAAAATCAAGTAAGTTCTAAGGTACTAGTTAATTTTGTAAGATTTTCTGTTTATAAACGGTACAGCGGTGACTGGAATCGAGGTTAAAATTAAACAAAGGTTACAATTCAAATTGAAATCATTTGAATAAAATTATTCATATCTTATTTACTAGGAAACGAGGACCATTATTATTATTTTTATAAAATGTATGCTATTCTGAACGGGGCTTATTATACACCCATCCAATAATAAAGTTTGTCTTACGACTTTAGTTAATTCGTCTTGAGTAATACTTAAATGTACCTATTTCAATGAAATAACTCTATGCAATAATCAGCTGTTTCGGATTCAGTTCAATCAAACTCAATGAATCGGTTGTTTTATTAGCAATCCTTGATGCCCTACTTCTCGTACGTTTAGTACTCCTTCATCATCAGCCAGCAGAAGTCTACTGCTGGACATGGGCCTCCCCCAAAGAGTTCTTGAGTTGATGAGTTCTTTCAAAGAGTGATGAACGGTCTTGAGCCTTCTGCATGCACCGACTTCCCGCAACCTTCATAATGTCGTCGGTCCGTCGGGTGGGGGGCCTTTCAACACTGCGTCGCACGGTTCGTGGACGCCATTCGAGAACCTTTACTCCCCAACGGTTGTTGGTTTTGCGAGCTATATGACGTTCCCACTTCAACTTAATAAATAACGCTAGCTAATTCTGAGAGCTATTTCGGTGACCCTGGTTCTTCTACAGATTTCCTCATTTCGAATCTCATCACAACAATCACAACAATTAGTAATCCTACTAATATTATAAATGCGAAAGTTTGTGTGTGTAAAGAACACAATTTCGCTAATATTCTTTTCGTTGACAGAATAACCCCCTTTCGGGATGGTATACATGTAACGAATCACTTTGTATTTTTCGCGGCCCTAACGACTGTACCTACCTACCCATTACAATTTTTTTGTTCTGTTTAATTAACTTGTTATTTAAAACGCACGCACGTATTCTGTAATTAGTTGTATGCATAGTTCTAAATATCTTGTTTTGATTTGTACATTAAACTTTGTTATCATTAAATTACCACTGATGTATAGGTACCCTAAATAAATTAGATTGAGGTACCTTTTACCATTTATGACAAAATAACGGGAGCAATAAATCGCAGACTACATTAGACGCCTGTCAATGAAGTACGAATGAGAAGCATTCAAAGAATATGCGGAAATAGAAGAATGTAGCATGTAGCATTGGGGATTGTATGCGAGGCAAGGTCTCGCTCTAGGTACTTATAATGAAGGGATCAAGGATTCGTTTAATAATCGAGAAATACCAGAGGAACTAGTCAGCAAAATCAGTGAGTTTACACTTTTCACTTTTCGACCAACCTTCAATAGGTACCTACCGCCGCCAATTACGAAGGAAGTATTATTCTAAGAGCATCATAGTGAAGACAGGAATTTGCGACGTTTTTAGACCCTTTGTAGATCTCACTACAGGTACTACTACTACATAAATCATGCCAGAATAGACAGTTACTAGATAATTTTTCAAAACTAAAAACCTTTTGTGGTTAAGCCTTGCTTTGTAACGTGTAGGTTCTTCGGTATTCTGATTACGAATAAGACCCAAACCAACAACAGTCGATGGAGCACAAAATCAAATTAAATATCTTCGCAAACTACTAACATAAATTACATGGACTACCTAGAACTCAAACACTGCTAGCGAATCTTCGTACTGAATGTAACAAGAGTTAGGATCTTTCGAATTTCGTGTAGAAGTCGGATTTGTAAGACCTTCCAATTTCCATAATTGTATCGGGACCCCAACCTAATCTAAAACAGCGTGTACAGCGAGTGAAGTCTCTTAGGTATTGCGAACAAAGCAAAAACCTATATGGATTCTTGTTACGATTTGTCATGTCATACTGACCGCAATTTATTTTCTGCAATTTTCAGCGCCACTCGGCCACGTTAACGCTTCAACTCAGGATTTACAAAGAAAATCATATTTTCTATATTTTCACACATTACCTAAGTGAAAATATAGAACACGCTGAATTTTTATTTGAGAAGTAGATAACTACTGGCTACAGATTCTGCAGAAAATCGGCTAATACATTGGTGAACACTGTGCCAGGCGTTTATGACAACGAATTCAGCTAGACCCAATTCGGGTGTTACGCAGGGAGATAAATCCTGGTAGAAATGAACCAGTTTAGAATAATGCGTCGGGACGAAGCGTGGTTCTTGCCGTAATGGACATTTATTAACAATAAAGAGGCTTTTGAATGAATCCACCAAAGAAACAATACCTAACATTATACTGATCTCTGGAGCTAGAGTTTGAAGACTATGATCGTTAACGGTATGTGTTCTTAGTTTCGCCAGTTGAGTATAATTCTGAGAACTTTATTTCAGTTACCAAAGCCCTAACATTTTGAACAGGCACCGAGCAATAAACAGTAGGTACAAGACAAACAGAAACTTAGGCAGACATCTTATCAGGTAAGGAAATACCTGGGAAAGAATAAGCTAATGCAACTTGGGAGCCGTTGGGTGCAGGCCACGCAAAATCGGTCGCTTTGGAAATCATTACCAAGGGGATGCCTATGTTCGGCAGTGGATATGATATTGTTATACCTAATGATAACTATGTCACTATGAAGGCAGTGTCGGCACTTTTAAAAAGGTGTTTTCGAAGGAAGACTACTGGCTGGCGCAATTTAAACTATTGTTCTGTTTTTACAAAAAAACATTGGAATAAATCATTGAAACATAGGCAGGCAAATAACGATGGAACTATGCATTTCCTTCACGGTTAGTTAGCGCATCAAGGTGTCAAAATGCTAAATACATAAGTAAGTACCTAGGTATGTTGGCATACTTACCAATTCAGGATGTGTTCAGTTGCAGTCAAAATCTATAGCTTTATCACACTTGATATAGCTAAACAAACATAAAAGTGTGGAGATGGTTTTTTACTTTGGAGACAATATATTTTCAAAGAAAACAGGCTATATAAATAAACTGAATCACTATGAATAAACTTGTGTAAGTACGGAAACGGTTTTTACGCCCAATAACCAACTAAAAGTAATCAACAGAAACACTTCCTAAGAGGGTTCTCCCATTAGCAACACAAACACTAGATATTCCGTGTGTAGTTCGCTTTTATAGTCTTTTTGTCTTTATAACAGGAGTTTATTGAGGTTTTCCTTCTGAGATTAAGGGTTTTATGGATCGAGAGTTAGAGTCCATGATTTCGAGGGAAGATGTTTTGTCATTTTTTTTATTGAATTATCTTTGTATTATTCCTATCAATCTAGATATGGACACATAGTAAGATCAAAATAGAGAAAAGTTTACCACACCTTTTTCAAATTTTGGGCCAATTTACATAGTTCTTTTTAACAGACTTCAAAAAGGAGGAGGTTCTCAAGTCGGCTGTATTTTTGTGTTTATGTTATTCGATATCTCCGCCAATACTAAACTAATTTTGATAATTCTTTCGCTGGTGAATAGAGTATGATTCCGGGGTGGTCCCATATTAATTTAATTCCGGAAGGGTTGCTACTTGTACCGTAAAACTTACAAAAACGTCATCATCTCTTGAAATCACGGCTTGCCGATTTTTTTTGTCGACGGTGGTATAGTGTGGTTTATCCCCGCGACTTCGTTCGGTTGTTGCTATTTTTACATAAACTTTAATCGTAGGGGTTGTGTGTCGGGAATTCCTTTCTGTGCACCCATACGTTAACAACAAGAAGCTACCCTGCAAATTTCATACTCTTAGGATTTTGGTTAGACTCTGCGTTGATTTTCAAAGGGAATAAAACCACTACGTTTGATTGTCAGTCAGTCAGTCAGTACCGTAAGAGTATTATTGATGATGAATGGATGTCATACTTACTTTTGTTTTTTATTCGAAATTTTAGGTGGCCAGTGTCATCCTGAGTAGGTAAGCAAAACGCAAAGAGGTTGATAACAAAAAAAAATAGGTTGTTATAAATATTCAGGAATTTGAAGTCGGTTTTTGTAACCCCCCCGTTTGGACCCCGATATATTAACGACCCCTTGACCGATTTGACTCTTATTCTCACCAGCAAATTTTGATAGTCCAACCTGTGCACCTACCAAATGCCATGTAGATCGGATTAACGGTTCGAAAGGTATGCTTTGAAAATTATACAAAAGTAAATTTCGTCTATTGTGAAACTAAATGCACCTCCACTAAAGCGTGGACGCTACACAAGCGTAAATAACTGTTAGGGCGTTCAGTTTAAGATATGGTGATCTCTACAAAGTCTAAAAACATACAACGCCGATTTGTCCATGTTGACTTTCAGATCTGCGTTCGCTTTGATCGCTCGATCAATTACCTAAGATATAAATATTGAACGAAATAACACAATTTCCCATCCATTTATGAGCAAGATTGGCTGAAGATTCTCAAGGCTACCGTAGAACCAGTACACGGTCCTATTAGTTGCACTGATAGGAAACTAATTGGCTTTATTCTTTCATCCTTCTTAACAATATTATTATAATCTAACTTCTCCGGATTTTTCAAATAGTTAGTCTGTGCCGGTCCTATTCAGAGCTTAGTAACGACTTAATTATATATATATATATTTGGTGCTGAAATTGTTGATTGCTATATATATTATCTAAGGCTAGAGCCTGCCTGAGTGCCTAAAACATTTCGGCTCAAAAAAAAAAAATCCGTAAGTCATACCATACCATACAGTTTTTCTATGGTAGGTATCAGTCACAACAAGACCGCCACATTTTCGGTCTATCGGTCGTATTTTTTCCATGCGTTACACAGTGGTTTATTTAAAAATAAATAATGTATGTAATCATACCTACTATGTTTTTAATTACTTATATAATAGTCTTACTACCATTACATTACAGATTCTACTTTCAAAACAACAAAATATAAAATATATAAAAGGTACTTATGTATTCATGGTTGAAATTGTTGTAAGTGCAAGGAAAATGTAGGTACCTACTGAACCACGAGAACCTAAAGTACACTAAGAAAACAAAGGTCAAGGAGTAACAAGTCATTTCTTAGATCTTTACTTAACAGGAAAAAAATATAAATAGTTTACCTAGGTAGGTAATATGCAATTAACCTACGGGTTACTTAGCAAGAGAAGGTGACGGTAGGTGGAATGGACTACCTATGGAGAAGTAGGAGTAAGCGCAGCGCCGGCAGTCCATCTGCCAAGATAGGGATATTCGTATCTAAAAGACCACCTGCTAAGATAGGGATAGACGTATCTAAAACTAAATAAGGTTGAGTTTCAACTGTTTAGCGCACTAGTCGCTTCGCCGCTACTCCGCCGGTCAGCGATGACACTTACTGCCAATAAGTAAGGCCTTATAACATCAATTCTAGATGATTTATAAAGCGTCAGGAACTTTAGTGCTAGCTTTAGTGTCTGGTAAATATTTAGATGGTAGGCTTTCCCAGCACATATCCCATCCTCACAGCCAGACTAGGCTGTGAGGATGGGATATGTGCTACCTTATCCACAGGAAAGACACGGTCAAAATGTGTGGAGCTGACTAATCCACGGGTTTTATTCACGATATTTTCCTTCACCGTTTTGGACACGTGTTAAAGCGCACATACATTTTTAGAACAGAAAAATCCATTGGTCTACAATCGGAATTTGAACCTTAGTACCTACGGATTTAAAGTCAAAGTCCCACTAGGCCAACGCGAATATTGCACATGGATATATGGTATTAAGTTCAAAAATTTCAGCAATTGTTTCGTTGCGCGAACTCTACCGATGATGGTGATTGATTGACTCTTCTAAGACCATCTCTATCACAATCATTCTTGTTCCAATCCACCTTACAGTTACTAGGTAGGTACTTAAATATAGTACCACAACTGTTTTAGTACACCATAGGTAGGTACATGAATGTTTATATAAGTAGCTCAAACTAGACAAGACGACAAAAGCAGGAAACGCGAAGGTCAATGGTGATACAAGAAGCAGGATATTTTTAAATCTAAAATTGTAATTAGGTAGTTGTTCACGTTCAGACTACGACTTTGCACTTAGATAATTGAAACGGGAAGGCAAATGCACTTACCCCCTTATTCATAATCAGTCACTAACTTTATCGGCTCGATAAAATTATGTCCGCCTCTTTCTTTTGTTTACTGTTTGAAAAGGACAATGCGATAATTACCAAGCAATTATAAATAAGAGTGTTAATTTAATGTAATTCCCTCATCACATCACATACACATAACCAACTAACACATAACTTTACTTCTGTCGTGACGTGATAAATTTAAGTAGCTAATGTTAACCATGTTCGTGAATTTACTTATGAACAAATATTTGTAAAACTAATAGATTTCGAGTCACAGAGACGTATTTTGCTCTCAATATTTAGGAGAGCAGGTGAATAATGAAAATAATTTAAATCTGGTGGTACATCACGAAACATAGTCAAGTTGCTAACTAAAAGGTAGCAGCAACGGAGTACTAAGCTTCTGAAGATGTGATATGTAATGTTGAGGAAGACCAAAATTTATAGCTAGATAAACTGATAATGATAACCAGAAGTTCACAGGGTGCTGACATATAAACTGCAGGGGACAAGCTTAGGCCAGCTTCGTCCACTGCTGGATACACCATGCCTGCCTTCCTTCACGGTAATGAGCTAGTCATATCGTCCCAAAACAACAAACAAACGACTGTTTCTTGAACTACACGCAAATCTATTCTTCTATTATTCGTCTATTTCATACATAATTATAATGCAACTTTGTAAAACTTGAGAGAGAGAGAGAATCTGCTCAATTACCGGCATACCCGGTATAGGTACTACGTCATGCAATTTTTCTTCAGGAAATGACGTGTGCCGTCGATTTACTGAAACGAATGTGTTCATCTGTTGTTAATCGAACGAGATGACTCGTATCAGGGCCTAAGGTGAACCTGGTATGAGCTGCTGAAAAATATTTGTTATACGCATGTCTTTTGCGCCAAACTATAGTAACTGTTAACTTCTAGAAGCACGTCAAATTTGTATGAAAATATCATCGCTAAGTGCCTCCTTTAAAGTTAGGCATTAGGTTAAAGTTTGGTTAGAGACGGGGTACATAAGGCTCAGGAGATACTGCGAACTATCATCAGAAAACATGTCACGTTTTAGTGAGGATAAAATTTTTGCATTATAATTTAGATAGTCATCTTAGTTCTTAAACTGCGGTTAAGTAAGAATATAAACATTCGCACATGACATCATAACCACAACTAACAAGAAACCAGCCAAGCATTGTGGCGAATCAATACAGTAATCCTCAGTTAGACCGGTTCAATTAAAGATAATTAAAGAGAACATTGATGTATCGTATGCAAAAATAATAGTTTATAGACTCGTCCACATTCCAGAGTTCGACAAATCCTAATAAAACCATTTAGGAAACTGAGGATACGAAAGATTAGATGATTTAATGAAAGTGACTGGAAACGCCACGTGTGAATTCTTATCAAAATAATGTAGGTACAGAAGATGTAGGGATAGAGCAGGGCTGGACGCGTTGGAAATGTCGTGTTGGAGGAGGATGGAGAGAATCAGCTGGACGGAGAAAGTTACGAATGAGTATTTAAATGAGTAGAGGAGAAAAGGGTTTGATTATGACCATACAAATCAGAAGAGGTAAAAGTATAAGACAGGCCTCATAGCTCAGTTAGTAGTGACTCTGCCTTCTGCGCTAGAGGTCGCGGGTTCGATCCCCGCACTGGACAAACATTTGTGTGATAAACACAGATGTTTGTTCTGTGTCTGGGTGTTAAATATTTATCTATTGAAAATATCAGTCTCTGGTATCCATAGTACAGGCTATGCCTAGTTTGGGATCAGTTGACCGTGTGAATATGTCCGGAATATTTATTATTATTATTATTACATATTATACGAGATAACAATACGACATGACAGGTTCATAAAGAACAGCATTGAAAGAAAACGAGGAAGAGAAAGACCAATAATAAGATAGGTACTTAAGTCAGTAAAAAGAGAAGATTGTCTTCATGTATAAGGCGGAGGAGCTTGCATTGGAAAGATCAGAATGGAAGAAATTGCATCAGTAATTCAGTACCTACACCGACAAGAGATAAGCTATTAAATTTAATAATAATAGTAGACTAATAAAAAGCGAATAATATGGCTAGCATTGACAAATAGAACAAAGAACAGAGATGATTGATGATGAGACTGTCTAGCTCGTTATCCTGAATTAAAAAAAACTTGTAAATGAATAATTTTGTGGATTTTTAAACGCCAGTTGATCGCACAGGTAAGTATTATCTAAACTGACATCGACAATAGTTCAAACTCTTACCAACAGCGTACCTGAAAGTTACGCTGCTACTTAGCTAGTCGCAACTATCACATAGGTACGTAGGTAATTATAAATAAGAGCAATTTTATCGGTAGGTACCAAGGTGATTGGTGAACTTACAGCTATTCCTTGCTATGTAGAAATACTATGAGGGAAGGCGGACAAATCTATGTATCTTGAATCAAGTTGACATTTTCTTGCACATAAAATGGCTAACTTGTGATAGGTATTTTAATAGGTTTCTACATTATACTAAGCCGAGAAAGCAATAATTTTACCAAACCAAAGCCGGCCGCCCGTCACACATTGTAATCAAATCGACCAGGGGCAACTCGAAACGCCATAACTCCACCGGCGAATTCAACCTTATCCTCCCGTAATACAGGCTCCACTCCGGCAATACAACCTCAAATGGCATATCCGCCGAACCACCGACATTCCAACAATTGTTTTGCAACAAACCTGTGCGTTGTATTGTAGAACATAGCCGCTTGTCTTTTCAGGTCCTCACTAACAGTATTTTCTTCGTTCATTTTACACTGCACGTGTTGTGGTCACTGGTTTAATATTATCATTGAGAAATAATAGTCTTTAGGATGGTAGTTTTAAGGTTGAAAATGGTAGGGTCAGAGGTTAAGTGGTGAGGCCGGCAAGTCGTTCGACGCCCGCGCCTCTCTCTCGGAACTGACTGGTTGGAGAGCCCACTCACGCGGTGCGCACCCCCCACTAGGTATTGTCGTTCGGCTCCATTGTTCGAGGCGGATCGGTAAATTGCACGTATCGGTATCCTTGAGGACAATGCGTCCGTCCATCACCCTGAGACATGACGTGGTAAGTCTCATGTTCTTGTAATTTTACTGGCTACCTCGAACTTCAACCCGGAACATTATTGCAAGCATTTGGTGCATTATTGCAACGTTGGTGGCAGAATTAATAGGCAAGATATGTAATTTATTATGTATTTCTATAGGAATGTACTCTGCAGCCTACTTGCTCTTAATGATGAACAGATTCTGACGACAGTAACACTAGTAAGATAGTTAAATTGACGGCATGGACTTGGTATTGGCTGTAGTGTAGGTATGTTTCAGGGGCGGCCGGCGGCGGCGCGGACTGTCGTTTAGTGACACAACTTTTTCTCGTACTTTGCGACAATGGAAACAAACCGTTATCGCACAATCAACCGGGCAGGTAGTTTGTTATAATAGTTATACACCAGTACACCACAGTCATACTCACAACTAACAATGATAACTTTCCTATCTCAGGTTTAGCTTGTTTAGAAGTCCATGCATTTGCATTATGGAGAGGTAGGTACTTGCTAATTGATTCAACTGTAACCTACTTTGCTTGAGAGACACAGTTTTATAACTGCAAAGACTGTATGTACCTACTAACTTTAATATCGGCTGTACCTACCTACCAATAGCTAAGTAGGCATATACTGTCAACAACAAAAATGATCATCAAAATCTAGCTAGATGAGGATTCTTCTTCTTCTTGTTGTGTCACTGATTCTTTCTTGGTCATCCTGTATTAGTTCAGTGACCAGGTTGAGGTATAGTGGCCCTGAAAAGGGCCTATTACCTTGGCTATAATTTAAGTTTTTTATATTTCGATGTCATAAGAAAAAGACGGCAACATTGTTAGTGCTGTCTCTAGCTTTCACCCGCGGCTTCGCTCGTGTGGTACCTACATACACTACTACCACTACCTACTACAGCCTATATGCTATTCTAGGTAAAGAACTCTTTATATTTTAAGTTTCAACTAAATCGGTTGAGCCGTTATGGTGTGATTGAATAACAAACATCGAAACATCCTCACAAACTTTCCCATTTATAATATTAGTAGGATGATGGGTCTATGGTGTAGCACGTTTGTATAGCTGAACCATCAGCTAAAAATATTTTCCAAAACATATTTTATATTGTTAATGCCTTAAACAAATTAAATCTTGGTCAATATAGTGATAGAAGTGTTTAGCCAGCTTCTAATTCTAATTGGGGGTGGCTCCTTTTATTATTTATTGTACACAAGAAAAAAACATATACATAAATTAGAAAGAAAGGTAGTACAAAGGGAAGCTAAATCCTAAAAAGAGTTTATAAATGCTATGCTCCTTGTACCTATAGCAGAGCAGGACTTTGAGTAGCTGGTCTCATTTTCTCAGTATCTCAGTAGTATGCAATGGTGTTTGGGAACGGCTTACGAGCTAGACAAAGCTTATACAATTTTGTTTCATAATTAAACTAAGGCTTGGTCAATGAAAAATTAGTTAGCAAATCTTTTGTTTAGAACAGAATTTACACCTGTTTGCAGAAGAGTTTATTAATTATTTGCATATTTTTGCATTTGTATTTCATGTGATAAACCAGAGATCTCATATAGATCTGTTAAACTAGAATGTAACTTCACAATTGGAGTTGTACAACAAACTCTGCTTCTGAACAATGTAATCACTACTGATTATACCTAGGTTGAGCTGTAAATGACTGTAGTAGGCCCGTACGCACCGATGATGAAACTAGACAGACAGAATAGAGGAATAACCCCAATGATGGTAGAACCCTCTGACAAATACACTACACTAATACGCTACGTTTGTACTTTAGTCGCTAGAAAGGAAAATTCAGATCCTATAGTGATTAGAGGAGTACTTACCTAGCAAAGTTTGCGTAATAAACCCCTGAGGAGCGGGCCAGCAATATTTCTAGGGTGAATTTGTAGAGAAAGTACTTGTCTGTCTTACTCGCTTTCCGAAAACAGTGGAGCGTAGCTGTAATTGTAACTAGGGCTGGTAACCACCATAATTTAGTTCATTCAACTTTTCACAAGATCATAAATCGATCAAAAAACTTTAAAAAATTACAGTTTGTTTATTTTTTTTTGTTGCCTTGCTCGCCCGTTTTGGCTGGACAGCTGACAGATCGACTTTGACAGTTGACATTTTCATAAAATTCGTGAATCAAGTGAAGTGACATGACAGCTACGTAATTATGGCGACTGCCTACTATTTATTCTACCACATTAATGAAACTAGAAAAAAAAACAATACTTAAGTACCTATTTATGTACACCCAAAGTTCAAAAATAAAGTCATTTAGAATGTCACAATGTTTAGGTGTTTGTTTATCGAGTACCTCTACCGACCTACCTTATACCTAGTAATGAAGCTAGCAGAAGAAAGAAGAAGTGTGTTACCTACCTATCTTACAAACTCTTAATTACCTACCTAATTTTGGGTGTAATTGACTACCCCCTTTAGACACCTTTTAAGGATCGTCGCCCGTAGATCTGTGACTCTGAGTGTCTTCTATTCTTGGAGGATAAGACGAGCCTTTTCAAGACTCTTACGGCATGTCGCTCAACTAGGTACCTACTACTGTTAGTAGGTAGTGCTAATATTAACATTACACCCAAAGGTGCTAACTCGGTTTATGCTCCTAGCAAATGGTTAAAATAACTGCACGTTTTTATTTCGTTATTGAACAGTGGCCTTAGCCGATTGGGCAGAGTGGGTGACCTAATTTTCTCCAAGTTATTACCCGACTTATGGGAACTCATGGGTTGCTCTATGGGGATTCTACTAAGCCGAAGGGCAACCAGCCATTGTTGGGAAAACTTCAGTAGATGCGAATCAGGCGCCCTTGTTCGCTGGTCAAGCCTAATGCACCCTTCGTGAGTAGGTAAACATGTACGGGTACCTTATTGTTGTAAGAATATTTTTAGAAAAATAAATAAATAGGTACCTTACCTACCTAATAGTTTCTATCTTTGTTCGAGAAACTCGTTGCAGATACCACGAAGTTATACCTACCTACAATCAGTGCGTGTGATGAGGTAAGGCACATAGGTAGGTACGCCCGAATACTGAAACGTCACTTAAATATACCTAAGTGGTAATCTAATTGATAGATAGATAGATAGATAGATAAATTGTTTATTTGACACACACACAAATACAGCACAGACAGAAATAAAAGCAAACAGAAGAAACAACAGCAGATAACAATCACACAAAATAAAATAAAGCTTAGTAGGTAGGTAGGTTAACAGTAAAAAAAAAAAGACAAGTAGCAATACAATACAATTGATGTTTGAGGTACCTACAATTCTGAACGATAACGGCGTCCTTTAACGATTCCTTTTTATCCCATCTATTCGAAAAGGACCCCTTGTTTTGTCTGACCTGACTGTATTATTTGACACGTTTACCCTTTGTTGAAAACATTCTATTTTTGATTTTCCTTATAATGTGGCGTGAAAAATTCGGGAAATTATCCTGAAAATAGAACTAAGCGAATCATGAAGAAAGAAAATACGTAGGTATCAAGCAAGCAAGACTTTGCTATTTGATGGGATGACTGGCTTAATGCTATTATGTCTGGCCTCATAGCTCAGTTGGTAGTAACTCTGCCTTCTGCGCTAGAGGGCGCGGGTTCGATTCCCGCACTGGACAAACATTTGTGACTAACACAGATGTTTGTTCTGTGTCTGGGTGTTAAATATATATCTATTATTTATATCAGTCTCTGGTACCCATCATACAGGCTATGCCTAGTTTGGGATCAGTTGACCGTGTGTAATATGTCCGGAATATTTATTTATTTTATTATTTATTTATTATTTATTTATGTAGGTAACACATTTATCTACCTACAAGGGGAGAGTCGCCAAAAATCAGCTCCGCCTCACCTGCTAAGAACACTGAGCGATTTGTGTGCTTCAATCTAAACGTGTATGGTTAGGTCTAGCAAAGTTACTATGGTGTTGTGAAGTTACTACTCTGCTAACTATGGCTTTTTAGGTGAATTAGCTATACCTACCTAGTACGTAACGCTGCGCCACGCTTTACATCACCATGGTGACTCGATCTCAGTGGCGCAGCGGTTACTCGTAGTTTCTGATATCAACGACACAGGGAATCATAGTCAGGACCTTGGGTATTATTTATATTTTAATTTTATCTATGCGATACGCTTACGCCCGATAAGCTATTGGCGTAGGAACCGCTGACTAGCTCGGGCAGATCCAAACAACGCTACTAAATTGCATCTAGATAACTTCTCAACATTCATACGACCTCTTTCAACTGGGTATGTAGGTTAGTAGCAAATTAAGTAAACACAACAAGCCTCAGCCACAAAACAAAACAAGCAGTAAAAAGAATATCCTAGTTTTATAGGAAATAAAGATAAGCAGAAATTACATCCCTTGAATTGCGCGTTACGCGTTGCGTTGAGGAAAACTAGCGGATTGATGACACGCGGAGATAAATCGATGGATGGATGGAATCCTCTGGACAGCACACTGAATGGGTGTGAGATGGATGACCCCGCAATTATTTGGGACAGTAATCCGATGGGACAAAGTGGCGGTATTAGCGGTAGGTATACATACAGGGGGATGATGTCGGAACGAGGCTAATAGCTTATGTCAATGAGGTAAAATGTCGGTCCCATTTCCAACGTGAAAATGAAATGAAAACCAACCAAAAATAGTTTGGTAGTTTCCTTCTAAAACAGCGCCACTAGTGGCACACCCCAGTGCTGCCAATAATCGAATAATCTGAACGCAAATCTGACAAATTAACAATAGGCTCAAAAATCTGTACTACAAATGGCTGAAAATCTGTAGATATTTCCCACAAAAAAGCATTTGTAGAACTACTTTGATGCATCATCAAAATAAATAGGGCGTTGAGCAAGTAAAATAATATGGGAAAATCAAGTATGTATGTTATTGTTTTACCCATTAACTATTATAATAATTGAATGGTCTGCCATTGCTCACGTTGCAGATATTCGGTGGGTACTTGCTTGTCGTGTCACTGATTCTTTCTTGGTCACCAGAGGTCTTAGCTCCATTTTTTTTAGGTCAGTGACCAGGCCCCCAATTCCACTAATTCAATGGCTTCAAAATGACAATGGTTCAATGGCAAAATTACCACTTTTGACACTTTTGGTGTTCTGCTATCACAGTCGTATTTTAATGGCAGCCATTGTGGAACCAATGGACCAATGAAATCAAAGAAACGAAGGTGGCGACAATCGTAACTGAATGATAATGGTGCGATCATTATCATGCGATTATCATTTTCAATTCATTGAATTAGTAGAATTGGGGGCCAGTTTGAGTTATGGTGGTCCTGAAACGGGTCTATGAAA
This sequence comes from Anticlea derivata, assembly GCA_947579855.1. Lineage (NCBI taxonomy): Eukaryota > Metazoa > Arthropoda > Insecta > Lepidoptera > Geometridae > Anticlea > Anticlea derivata. The sequence continues at coordinate 4,421,929 of OX388262.1, forward strand.
GGATTACAGTGGGCCTTTTAGAGGCTCCTTTCGTGAGAAGTCAAAGTCAAAGTCAAAAGGCATTTATTTCAATAAAGTTATTTTATCACTTTGAAACGTCTTAGAAACTAGGTGAAGCTATGCCTGTTCCTCGCGACCAAGCCTAGAAGAATCATCAATTAGATCTATTGTGTCCCACTGCAGGGCAAAGTTCTCCCTTACAATCTTCCAACCATATGCCTCATCAAAACATATTATCGACTGAAAATATAAAGGTCTATTTATATATAAAGGGTGTGAGAGGAATTTCGAGAAAAAAAAATCAGAGATAAGACTTGAGATGAAAACCAAATGAAATGCGAGAAAACAATAAAGATAATTACAGAACTAACTTATTTTTTCTCCACAACGATAATGTTAACTTAATTTACCAATTTAGGTCCAAAAATCTTAAAGTATCTTAAGAGCTCTCCAAGATAAGGGCATAATGTTACATTAACCTACAAATAATAAGGCTTCCTCTCCGCTAAAGTGTCGTAAAACAATAATTAGTGTCTCATTCTTAGCCCGGCATTCCTCTTCACTGACGTATCGGTCGCGAGTAGTAATAAAAATTGTGTTTTAGGTATTCTATGAAGCACTGCATTGCAACGCTGACATCTACGGTTCGCTACGTCGTCGTCCGTCGTGCGTCGTGGGCATCGTATACGCTACGAGTCGTAGCGTAGACTTTACGCGTAGAAGTTGTGCTCTACATCGTAGAGATAGGTGCAGAGCTTTTCTACGCCTAGTGATGCGTAGTTGTGTAGCCGAAATGGCAATGACGATCTTAACTTCGAGGCTCAGCTTTGAGGACAATTTTAACAATCTTACCAGCATTCAAAACATTCCAAACTTGACAAGGGAAAACTTCAAGACCTTAGCTTCTTGCTTTTTATGTTTGAAGAACTTCAGATTTCGCTAAAATTGATAAAATCACCCTTATAATTGCGATCTTCATTACCATTTTGCTTACACAATAGTCTGGCCGGTCGCGTTCTCCATTTTCAGCTGTTATATACCAACCAAAAACTATAAAGTTTGTCGTTCAATGCCGTGTTTGAAATGATCCTTATAATTGAATCAATGAGTAATGTTAATACACTAGAAACAAAGATAAACATAGTGATTTCACGATTAGATTCACTAAAGCTTAATATGCTTCTATAACAAGGTCCCGAGCGACTGCTAAAGGTTGTCAATTAGCAAAAAAATACTGAATTGCAAACCCTTTAAAAAAATTATAATAAAATATCCAAATAAATATTTAGATTACAAAAAGCTAGGGACTGAATATACTCCAACTCTATTATCAATAATGTTGTTAAGGGATCTTAAAAAATACCTAAGCCGTGGATTCTTGTCTTACATTTTAGGCAATGGTCGCGAAGAACAGGCTTATAAATTCAATTACTACCAAGATACCTTTCAAAATGATCCCTGTGATTTAATTGAAGTTTGAAGTAAGGAAAGTTTTTATTTTATTTCAGTGGTCTGGCTAAGTCGGGTCACGCATCAGTGGATATTGGACTTTATGTAAAAGTTAATTAAAGTGATTAATCTGATTGTCCTGGGCCAAGCGGTCATTTCGGGAAGCGACCGCTCTACTGCGCGGTTAATGCCGATAGTTTATTAGATTAAGATCCTTGCTTTCCTTCTGTTTATTTTTAGTTCTGTCTTTTTATGCTAGGACTTGGTTCGTGCTTGCTTGTCGTGTCACTGATTCTTTCTTGGTCATCCTGTGTTAGGTCAGTGACTTGGTTGAGGTATGGTGGCCCTGAAAAAGGCATATGACCGTCGGTGAACGAATCAGTGTAGTGAAAGGATTAAAGTGCGCGTCTTAAAGACATCGTGCATATGTCACAATGAATTTTTTCTAGGACGGTGCTGGTTTCCTCCACCGTTTGAGAGCAATAGATGGCGCACATAAATTTTCCGCTTGGAAAATCTATTGGTACACAACCCACTACCAGTGGATTGGAAGCCGGGCCACTTCCAACATTCCACCAGTGCTCTCACTTGCTTCGTATAACTGTGATTTTCTTACTGTCTGTAAGAGCTGTTAAAAGCATAAATCGCTCACTGATCTGAATATTTTGGAGGTCGAGCTTCACTCTAAACTTTACGCAAAGGCTGAATGCATAAAAAAAAATCGCTACTTTTGTTTTGCTTGACTATGACAAAAGGAGGTTTTTTTTTTTCTTTGAGACTATGCCCCGTACCAACAACTGTGCAGATTTATTTAGGCAGTGTCGTAAATGGACAGTCTCGACCGCGATCTAGACAAGTTGCGGACCGCTCCTATACAAGGTGATTCATAACATGTATACCATCCCGAAAGGGGGTTAAATATTCTATCAATAAAAATAAATAATATTACCTAGCGAAAAATCAACATTCATTTAACATTCATCATCATCATCAACAACCTATAGAAGTCCACTGCTGGACATAGGCCTCCCCCAAAGAGTTCCACGACGAACGGTCTTGAGCCCTTTCCATCCGCCGACTTCCCACAACCTTTACAATGTCATCGGTCCATCGGGTGTGGGGCCTTCCAACACTGCGTCGCCCGGTTCGTGGTCGCCATTCGAGAACCTTTACTTCCCAACGGTTATCGGTTCTGCGAGCTATATGGTCTGCCCACTGCCACTTCAACTTGCTAATTCTGAGATCTATGTCGGTGACCTTGGTTCTTCTACGGATTTCCAAAGAAACATTCATGTTTTTTTTTTTATCACGAACTTTCTCAAATAAGCTGTTTGTGGTATTTTTGAACTAATAACTAAACTTACTTACAAGAAGTTCGGAATCTAGATTGCTACCTAAAACAGCTGATTAATTGAGTTTGACCTGATTTGACCCCAAAACAGCTGATTCGTGATGGCATACATAATTATGGATTCATAATTAAGTAATCACCTTGTATAAGGATTATTCAGGATTATTGTGGATGGCACGAATATAGGGAAGCGGATATCCAGGTGGGTTAAGTCGATATAGAGCAATTCAATGGTCGATATATGAGCGTATTTTTGCTCACCCGTGAACAATAAGCCTTGTGGTCTGGTACACACTACGCCAATGACTTGATACATTAGTCAGATCAGTAGACAAAGCGCTCCTTAAAGTATATTTCATCTGAATACCAACGTGAAGTTTATATCGGGTGTCTGTTACTTACGATCCATATTTGGAGCTTCTCTGCTTCCTGATTCAAGACCACCGCTTGGTCACACATCACTGAGATTTGGATGGACCTGCTGTGCTATGTACGATTACAGCGTTTGCAACCATCTGAAAGGTTTCAGAAATTTAGAAGCTTCGCTTTAGCTCTTTTTTTTATTGGTGATGGTTAGTCGTTTGACCACCATCTCACTTTTGCAAGTGAGATATGGCCTAAGATGGACCACGCTTTACCAGAAGGAACTCATTCACTCTAGATTTGAAGACTCCTAGATTGTATTCATCCGGGAAAAAGGACGCTGGCAGATCGTTCCACTCTTTGCCAGTGCTTATAATAAAGGTGGAGCAGAAACGTTTGGTTCGACACTGTAGTATGTCGACCAGGTATGGGTAGTAATTACCTGTGCGCCTGCTTGTCCGGTGGTGGAAGGGGGAGGGAGGGATGAGGTCATGCAAATCCTGCGCACAGTCACCAAAGTGCTACTTGTAGAACACTGACAGTCTGGCCACACGCCGTCGGTGTTCAAGGCTCTGTAGATTGGACTCCACAAGCGAGTCATCTCCTATGAGCCTAACAGCGCGTCGCTCAATTGAAACGAGGGCTTCAAGCTGGTATTTCATCCCATAGATGGCAGCAGTACTCCATGCAAGATCGGACCTGTGATTTGTAGAGATTAAGAAGCTGTCCCGGTGAGAAGTACCGCCGGATCTTCGCTAGGATGCCCAGCTTCAAATTTGGCCTTCGACTCGATGTGTGAGCCAAAGTTTAGATTTGAGGAGAGCTCAACACCTAATAGGCTCAGACTGTCAGTGATCTGAAGAGAAGTACCACAGAAAGTGATCACAGGATTAAACACGGCACACCTCTACTTGATAGTGAATTGATTCAGGCGTGAGCCATTCTAAGATATTAATAACATTTCCTTGTTTTATTTTAGCGGATTAGCATTTTTGCCTAGAGCTAAGTGTTTTTTTGTGTGTGTAAAACATCCTCGGCAATGTTACGAAATTGTTTAGGTTCTATTTTTCTTACGCAATAGCAGCACTGGTCCGAGAAGTAAAAAAAAATTATACTTGTTCGGTTTAGGTTGGCTTCGCCAATCATCGTAAATGGATATAGTCAAACGCCAGCCGAATCGAGGGATCGCGAAGCTGAACTGGGATTTCAGGACAGTTTGTTTTACGGTTCTATCGATGAAGCCATATTTTTGCACAGGAATTCCTATTTTTCCGGCTTCTAAGCTCAGAAATCCTCAAACCGGACTTCGGGATTCTCTGTTCATAAATTTCTTTATTTTCCCAAATCCTAAAACACCACGCTCGCCATTTACAAATTATAAGCCCAATAACCACTAGGTACCAAGGTAGGTACTCGGACTTCGAAGTGAAGTGTATGAGTCACCCTACTCCTGATTTAGCGATTGCCTGTTTCTCTGGATTATTTATTGCGGGTACCTAAGTACTGGAGCCGTGGAAATAGCTTTCACAGATAAGTGCATTTGCCTGCATTTGCAAAATCAATGTGTCATGTTCGTGCACGTTTGCTTTAGGGTGGGCACAAAACAAGAGTCCCTATATTGTACGACCGATAATATACAGCCTGATATTTTGTGAATCGTCGTTTCTATCGCCTCAGCGATTGCTGTCGCGGCACGCTCGCTCCGCTCCCTAAAGCTGTCTTCTAATTATTGGTTTCATATTGGTTAGAGGGGTCACGTCTTGGTAATGACGCCTGTATTACAGCGAAATGCGTGATCCCATCTTTCCCATCTTAGTTAAGTAGCTAAACACAAGTATGTAAGTACTTGCTCAAGGAATTGGCGATAATCGCGTTAACGCGTACCGCTTTTCAGGGAAGGACTTTAGTAAGGGTTACTCAAACAGATGTCTCTTTATAATTCATCATTTAATTTTAGCAGTAGCACATCCACTGCTGAAGATAGGTGTTCCCCATAGACTTCCAGAGCCACACAAGATCGCCGAGATCACACAAGATCAAGTGCTGGGAGCCCCCAGTAACTTTATTAGGCCGTATTTGCATCTAGTGGAGGGCCGTCCTATGTACTTCCGTCTCCAATCTAAAATATTTCTGCCCCATCGATCGTTGTCTTCAAAAATTTTAAACACGCTTTGGGCATTGGGTACGGACGCACAAGTAAGACAGATTTTAAATCTGACTTGCTTTCATTGCAGTGATTCTTTTGAAGCTTGAAATACAAGAAGCTATTTAATTTTCATGCTTTGTCTATGAAAAGAAAGGAGTATATTTTCTATCAGCGGCAAGTGGCAACCCTGGATAAGCGAATGCATAAATCGACCGATTCCCATGTGTGTAGGTACTGAGCGCCAGAGCCGTTTGACGCGTGAATGGAATGCTATTTATTATGATGTTACCACTAGGTAGGTACCTACTTCTTGAAATTGCTAAAAGACCTGCCACTTTTGTTTTAGTATTCTGACATGGGGCACTACCGTGATGTCCTATTGCCGTACAAATGCAAGCGTGTCAGCAATATTTTACACGAATTTGAACCATAAATCTTTGAGACCGATCTTTGAGTCTGAGAGACAAAAGTCGTACGGCTATCTTTACTGCCAATTGGGTGTAGAATTAACCCCTTTTGGGATAGCAAACATATTATGAATCACCTTGTAAAATCTATAAATGATTGAGCGCATTATGATCTGATAGTAAATGCGCACATGTGGAAGAGAATTATGAATGCACTTCTTGTCTCAATGCGCTAAGCGTAAAACTAGGTACGTACCTACTAGGCATCTGATTACAGATTCATTACTGTGAGAATCTTATATTATTAGTGTTTCACAAGCTCAAAGTCACTTAACTGGATACCTATGAAAAGAGCTATGCTCGGAGTTCCACTACGTGATAAAATCCGAAATGAGGAAATCCGTAGAACCAGAGTCGGCATAGCTCTCAGAATTAGCCAGTCGAAGTGACAGTGAGCAGGCCATATAGAACCGATAACCGTTTGGGAATAAAGGTTCTCGAACTGGAATCAGACGACGCAGTGTGAAGACCCAATGGACCGACGACATTGTCAAGGTAGCAAGATGACGGTGAATTGAGAAGGTTCAAGAAAGTTCATCGTGGCACTCTTTAGAAGAGGTTTTTTTCAGCAGTAGACTTCATCAGCCTGATGATGATGATGAGTAGTTTCTCTGGGATTATGGTGAACATTTTATAGGATTACATAATTTTTTGCTCAACTGCTTTATTTGATTCCTATTGAAACATATGATAATTTCTCAATGGGTTCGTATTCTGTACCCAAGTCACTTCACTGAGGAAGGAAAATATGTTCTCAATTAGGTGTCTGTGCAGTGAAAACCCTACTCAATGAATGGTCCAATAATTTATGATTATATTTGTGTAAATAACTAGTTTCAAAATATCTGTAGACCTTATGATAGAGCACTGGTGGAGTGGTGGTAGTTTTCTTCCTATCCACGGGTCGACGGTTTGAACCCAGTCGTGCATCAATTTTCCATTCGGAAAATGCATGTGCTCTATACCAATACTCTCAAACTGTGAAAAAAAAACATCGTAAGGTATGTCATAGAAAGAAGACATGACATGTCTTCTTTCTATTGTGACATGTGCACGAACATGTCTTCGAATATTTAGATTAAGTATCCTGTAAGTGGCGCACTTACCTTTCACTACACTGATTCTTTCACCGACGGTCACAGGCCTTTTCAGAGCTACCATACCTCAACCTGGTCGCTCACCTAGTACTACAGGATGGCCAAAAACCTTTTTGTTTAGAAGTGCATAGAAAAAAAAACTTTACTTGGCTGTTTTGACAGGCAACTATATCAGTTTTTCGAGTAGCAATACCACAGCCCCAGTTTTGCTATGAGAGAAGGTAGTCCAAAATATGATGCAATCTATCTCTTTGCCTACATCCCCAATTTTGCTTTTGACCCACCGATCAATCGGTCAGCTGTGTTCGATATATATTGCACGACGAACAAGGCTTTATTATGATATTCTGACCCACGAAAGAGTCGTGAAACATTTCTAATACATGTAGCAGCTTCCTTTAGGCTAGAACTCTTTTTCTTATTCCTTGGTAGAGTACCTAGAGCAGTCTACTAAATAATAATAGATGCGCCCACACATTATTTACTTGCGCGGCTTGTTTGTTATTTTATTTATCACGTCAGCTTATCCGTCGTTTTGTGTTCAAGTTCATGGTGGAAAATTAGATAGAGTAGGTAAGATTATTATAAAACTATGTAGTAACAATACAAATAAAATATTTTTACTTTCGACATTCGGCCCTCGACTTTTGATCCAAAGGCTATGAACCGGGGCACAGATATTCTAGTCCGGTTCATAGCGCATCTTTTATTTGTAAGGTGCATCAGTACCTACTGTTATTATAATTATCTAAACCTCTGAAAATTGTGAGAAAACCCGCGGCTTGTCCGCACGTGTTGACCATTTCTTTCCTGTGGATAAGGCCGACTAGGCTGAAAGGATGGTAAAGGTGCTTGACAAGCCTTGTCGAAACATTCTCTGAGTAGAAAATTCCACCCAACGCTGTATAAATCATTGAGAATATATGTTATAAGGCTTTATTTTTTGAAGCGCTTGCAGAATTTAATATTATTCCACCTAAATAACGTCTAGTGAGTAGTTGGTCTGAAAATTTCACCAGTATTAACTACGGTTTGCATCCGCGATACCCATTCTCTCGACTATTTATATACCTACCATAAACATATCGACGGCAGTGCTTGTAAAATATAAGCTGTAGGTACCTACTACTATGGTTTTCCTATGTAAATGTTGGGGAAAATTTATCTCTCTATGGATGTTGAATGGAAGGTGTATTGGTTTATCTACGTAGCTCGAACGTTACCGCAGGCAATAAACGATTGTTTTTCTTTACTCTGGAATTCTTAGTGAGGTGTTAATTTCAGTTCCCTCACACTTGACATCGTACTGACATTATTTTCATCAACATTGCTTCGAATATTATTCTTTTTTTAGAGTTCCGTACTTCACAATGGAAAAAATAGATCCAAGAGTTTTATTTATTGAAATAACAAAGCCTGTCAAAGCTCGGTAAGTACCTACCAACCCACAGTAAAATGTATAAGTTGGTTATTTTAACTATCGGAACCCGACAAAAAACCTTTTCAGCTGCAAACGAAATGCTGAAAATATTCAGCGGCATCGCTTTCAAAGTGAATATGCATGAATTGCAGCTCGTTGGTAAAACAATCCATTGCTTGCTATCCGAAACTCCTAGAGGCTTGAAAATATACCTACGGAATCCGTAGAGTCAATAGAGCACATTTTTTTTTTATTATATCATCATCTACATTTAGTCATTATCATCAGACGAGTCGGGAAGAGTTCCATGATGAACGGTCTTGAGCCCTTTCTATCCACCGACTTCCCGCAACTATAACAATGTCGTCGGTCCATCGAGTGATAATCTAATTGAATAGCTAGTCAAAGTATCGGGCGTAATTTGTAGGCATGTACAAAATACGTAAATCTAAATAAATACATTTCTTGGTTTACTAGCTATTGTGGATATGGGTAGGTTATTGCGATATTGTAATTGAGGGTGTTTGGAAATAAAGTCAGTCTATGCATGGTACTCTTGTGTTTCATTTGGCAGTCCTCTTATAAATAACTTTACATGCCGCAGCCGGTAGGATTACCACTTCTGATTATCATACCCCTTATTTTACCCCATTGATTTCCAAAAAAAAGCAGTTTGTATAAACCTTCTCCAACAATTACGAACACCACAAAAATAAATTAGCTAAATCAGTCGAGCCGTTCTCAAGTGATGCTCCGCTAAGCCGTGTTCATACGACGTGCGATATGTCATCTAAAATGTATTTCAAAATGATCCTTATCTCTACTAGATAAGAGTCAATTTTGAGTTTGACATATGACGATAGTACGATATCGAAAGTCAAATTATCCAGTAGCGTTATGGATAATTTTGAAATACATTTTAGATGACATATCGCACCCCGTATTAACACGGCTTCATACGTGTGGCAATTGATTTTTTTATTTATATAGATGAACATTACGCAAAAAATAAAAAGATCTCATTAAAATTCATCTAGCAGAAAATCCTCTTTGAAATCCCTTGAGAGAATTTTTCGTTTAAAATAATACATTCAATTACGTGATGTTGGTAATGTGGAAACTAGAAGCCGGCTTGAAAAATACCGATAATAACTAATTTACTATTTTTATTCGGTAGGTAATTGTATTAAATTCAATTTGCTTTGGTGATTACTGAGATGGGATCTGTGTATTTATTTTTGTATTAGCTTTTTAGGTATTATTTCTAAGTAAAAGCATAGAAACAATATTACTTTTCTCTATAGTAGTAGGTACCTACCTGCTGTGTTGAGGTAATTTGGAATATGGCTTCACAGGAAGGGTGGGCAAGGAGGTACAGTCGCCTGCACTAACATATTATATACATTTAGTTTTTTTTAACGGTTCCACGATACAGATGAAGACGGTAGTTATACCTACAGCTAGGTTGAAAATGGTACAAGTTGATGGTATCACTTTAAAAACTATAAAATGTATACATTTAAGTGCAGTTCATAAGCGACTGTACATAATACTAAGTCATCCATGGGGAGAAATGTACTGTACTGAATAACCATATTGCCAACAAGTGATTTTGAAATTTCTTCAGCAACGGGTATTACGAGTGTGTGTGTAATATAACCAACGTAGAAGGAACGAAAAAAACGTAACGAAAGAACGTACGTACGTTCAACGTAGAAGAACCAAGGTTACCGACATAGCTTTCAGAATTAGCAGGTTGAAGTGGCAGTGGGCTGGCCATATAGCTCGCAGAACCGACAACCGTTGGGGAACAAAGGTTCTCGAGTTTCAAAGTTTCAAGTTTCAAAGTTTATTTATTGTTACAAAAGCTGAATGATCAAAAAAGTTACATATTATTATTAGATAAAATGCTGTAAGTAGGAAGGTACCTTGACTGTTACAAAAATAAATGGGTTACAGACAAATTATAATATGCAAGAACACTAACTCCCACCCTAGGAATATCCTGTGTTGCGGGTAGTTAGTCTCTTTCGTCGAGTAGTGATGCCATTACAACAAAGCTGAGTACTTACGTTATGTAAGTGTGCAACAAATACTTAATATCTATTAATTATTATTTTTAGGAATTAAGTAGTTATAACAATTACGAGTAGGTATTGTTGGGTATTATAATATTAGTAATGTTTAAATTATTTTACATAAATGGATATATTTATTATATATATACATATATATATATATATATTTATTATCTATTTTTCGTAGCGGGTGAGTGCCCGTCTGAGACGCAAGGGGTGCGGGTTCGGGTGGCGACCACGAACCGGACGACGCAGTGTTGGAAGGCCCCCCACCCGATGGACCGACGACATTGTTAAGGTTGCGGGAAGTCGGTGGATGGAAAAGGCTCAAGACCGTTCGTCATGGAACTCTTTGGGAGAGGCCTATGTTCAGCAGTGGACTTCATCAGGCTGATGATGATGATGATGTGTGTAATATCCTGTACACAGGAGTTTCTTTCACTATTACGGTTTTGATCCAGTTATACATTCGTATGGATGGGGCAAAATATTGGTAGATCAAGGATTTTTGTCAAATGTTTTTTTATGCGGACTGTTCTTTTTTTCTTCAAAATAAACCAAGTTTTCTGAAAACACAAACTTCTACTATAACTAGGAAGGAAGAAAAAATAAATGATTTTTCTAGGCTGAATTTACTTTAAAAAACCATATAATTATATGCAGTTCTTTTTTCAAGTATCTTAGTACACAACTTTCTTACAATATAATAAGTGGAACCAACCCTTGATATTCAATTCATTTGTCCCATCCAAACTAAAAGTACCTCTTTAGACGATATTTTGAGTCTTTATTTCATATGATAATATACACGTTTCATTTGAATATTACATGCATAGCCACCACTATTCTAAAAGATTATTCTTTTATTAAAAGTATGTGTAAGGATTTCAATACAAATTATGACCATCTCAGTCTTTATGCGCCGTTTGCGGAGTTTTGTAACAAAGAAATGAGAATTTTTCATGAAAAGAATTTATAAATGAACTTTGAAAGTCTGTAAAGTGCCTGTTCGAGACGTTAGACCTAAATCATGAGATAGAGTTTTGCATGAAACCTGCATTTGAATAATAATGGACCCTAATTATAAACTTAAACTCAAAGTGGGACGAGATTCGTGCACAGATTTTTCACTGAGAAATTCAAAACTGCTGGCGTGTAAAACGATATCGACTAAATTGAGAATTCGAACGAATCTTCCATTTTGTCTTTCGTTGATCTCACTAAATTATATTTTAAGAACCTAAAATTAAACTTATTCTCAATTACCTTTAATTATCAGTTGAGCTATCTATAGATCGTTTGTAACGGTCTTTAGTTGGCTCATCTGTTTCTTGTGTATTTTGTATATATTAACTTGTATTCGTTTTAAGTTTCTTTCTGTAAAAAAAGTCATCTTATTACCTTTCAAGTTTCAATATCTTCTTTACTGCATCTTCATTGACGCTATTCGAATTCCATACGGCGTATATAGGGTGTAATAAGATAGCTTCTGAAAACTGAAAGGGACCTATGAAGGGAAAGCTACGCAGGTGGCGTAGCTTTCCCTTCATAGGTAAAATATCCCTATATTTAGAAAAATTGCTTTCCCTAATGGGTTCTCAGTTAATATGACTGTTTCAATATGGATCTTGCTGTGCGAAAAAATAATTTATTGGAGCTCTTGATCCCTGATACTGATATGAGTAATAAAGTTCATAGTAATTATCCGAAATAAACAAAAAACTGAATTCATTCAGAAACTTTGAATGTTTTTCAAACATTGGCATTTGCATTTTTTACAATTAGTATTTCACCCATTTCTTTTTGAATTTTTTTTCGGTGGCAATCGATTGCAAAACATAGTCTAAATCCCCGTTCGTTTTTAAGAGTAGTCTTGTTACACCCGATATAATACTTGAACTTTCTGTGTCGTGTGAAAAACACTTTGCATATCGTAGGTATCCTTATCCAGGACCACTAGCGGAAGTACCGTCAACCTCGCAACAACAACCACCTTGAAAACCGACCCTACATTATTACTTATTAGCATACGGTTCATTGTCTCCTCGGTTTTGAGCACTTGAGTGTTGAACTGTACAGTGTACCTACGAGTACTAATAGCGTATAATATGTAGCTTGCAAGACCATTCTTATGCATGCAAAGCAGTTCGGGGTATCTTAGACTAGCCACAGATTGGGATATAGTCCAGTGTAGTGCACTGCCCTTTGGGCGTACAGTGGTGAAGAGTTAGCGGGCAAAGAGACCACTTTAAGTGATAGCTTGGAACCTGCGGTAGGTAGATACATAGAACAAAATGGATATCCATTTTGTTTACAAAGAAAAATTAATGCTAAGATTGACCTACATTGCTTTGACTTTTAATACGAGAAAGCTTCTATAATAATACAAAAAAGATAGCAGTCATTTTCTTTGGAATAAGGATATTTAACCTTTTGTTGTATAGTCATCATCATCGGAAGAAGTCCACTGCTGATCAAAAGCCTCCCACGAAGAGTCCACGATGATCGGTCTTGAGCCTTCTCCATCCACCGCCTCCGCACAACCTTCACAATGCCGTCGGTCCATCATCTATCATATTGTTGTATGCTGACCACTTCAATATTGAATACGTTTTAATGAATATTATTTAGAAATTTAAATAAACCATGGAGAAACAAGACAATGGTCAAATCCTTCTACGCAACTGGTTGTGAAAGTTGGTTGTACTTATACCAAGGAAAATTAGCCATTAATGTGGGAAAAATATCCCCAAAACGTAATAAATGTTCGCCTTTCACATAAACTTTATCCCTTACAATAAAAACTGAGGTTCAGCTTCATAAAATCGCAGATGATACATAAAGTTACTTGGCAAATATTAGATATTTTTTTCATTCATTTTTAAAATAAGTAAACAGATTTAGATGTCTGAAAATCCACTGAAAACTAGGTTTTGTGTTGCTCTGGTATTTTTTTAGGATATTTATGGATGTTTTCTTAAAATATGGCTAGAGAATGATAAACTACTATTGCTTTTTTATATACAAAAAATCGCGTAAAATGAGAATACTTACATTTATTATTGAAACCGTCAGTACCACCTATTGATGAGCTGAAACATAATCCAGACTAAGAAAAGCTTTGCTGTAAACGAACTCTCCTCAAAGAGGCACAAAGAAAACAACCATTAAAAGGATACAATTTATTATTTTAACCAAATGATTGTTTCCAAGGAAGGGACGATGTCATTTGACGAGAAAAGTATTAGATTATGACTGTGGATGGATCATCATAGGTTATAATAATGATCTGTGCCCTTCTCTTCATCGTCTGATAGCGGCTGATGGCTTCCGAAGATCAAACCTGCTGTGACGACAGCAGACATTTTATGGCGAGGCTGAAAAGCAGCGTAGCTGAGCCCTCGACCATTTCACCTGTCTTCCTACATACATACCAAAACTTGCAAAATACCAATTGTATCTGTATTGTATAACTGTGTGTAGGATTCTTGGTGAATGAATGCCCTTTTTTTTTTTTTATTAATCTACAGTCATATCTAATACCTACTTTTTTGGTTGGTGGTCGTTAGGTTTTTGTTTTTACAAATAAGGTGGCAAACATGCATATGGTCCACCTGTTGCTAAGTGGTTACCGTAGCTTATGAACGCTTGCAATACCAGAGGCATCACGCAAGCGTTACCGACTATGAACCCCCCCCCCGCCCCCCCACCAGTGTTCCACTCAGTACAGAGATAGAAATATAGACGGTTAAGTGCGGCTAGGACTTGCGCCCGAGGCTTCCGAACCATTACCCGGGGTTGGAAAATCGAGATCCCAAGTGTACGACGTGACTGAACTAAATAGGATCACTGAACTAATACAGGATGACCAAGAAAAAATCAGTGATATTACATGCAAGCATTGCAAAAACAGCGCCAGCGCGTTCTACAACTTTTGAACCCCTCTGAAAGAAAAGGGCTTAATGGCAACACCTTGATATTTTGAATTATGAACCACATTGTGACGAAAGCCTCTCACCGTATAGTTCCATTTTACGTAGTCTCGTGAATCATTGCAGTTTGAAGCTTATATCAATGGCAATAAGGTTACCCGACAAGCCATCCTGATATGGAATAGCTGTACATAGCAGGTGTTTTCTCTCAACCGTAATCACCTGTCGTAAATTTAATACCAGCCGCTTATCATGCAACACGTTACGGTTTTAATACTGATGCAACGAATAGGAATATTCGTATTCAGTGAATGCCTATTACCGAATAATCGAATTTGCTTATTAATAAATAAATAATAATAAATATTCCGGACATATCACACACGGTCAACTGATCCCAAACTAGGCATAGCCTGTACTATGGGTACCAGAGACTGATATACATAATAGATAAATATTTAACACCCAGACACAGAACAAACATCTGTGTTAGTCACAAATGTTTGTCCGGTGCGGGGATCGAATCCGCGACCCCTAGCGCAGAAGGCAGAGTTACTACCAATTGAGCTATGAGGCCAGTCATTACTTTTTTATTTATTGTGACTAGATTCGTTACTTTTTTATTAATAGACCAGGTAATTGCTATTATTATTTCGTGTCCTCGCAAATTAAAATATTATAATATCAGTTCAAGAAGCAGTTGAATATAGGTACTTCGAGAAAGCAAAGCTAACAAGATGTTGAATAAATTGAAAATGGTAGCTATCATTATTTGTTTTTCTTTGTCCACCGCTTTACCTGACCCCAACATTATTGAAGAAATGGGTTCGAAAAACATTTACCTTCAGCCTCGGTCCAATCGGTATCCTAAAATCACATCGGTAGGTAATTATAAAGGTAAGTACCTACTGACATAGCTGATTAAGATATACCGCCATGTTAAGTTCACTTCAAACTATTGCTGGAAGAAAACTCTTTTTAGGTAAAAAACTGTAAGTGGTTACCGTAGCTTATGAACGCTTGCAATACCAGAGCCCCTCCCCCCCCCCCCCAAAAGAGATCAGGCAACATTACTCACCGCAGGAACACAACACTATGTTCGCCTTTGTACAATTGTACATACCTTTCTTCTTCATTTCTGTTATCTGTTTTTTTTCTTGTGTAGAACAAAGAATAAAGGATTGGAACCTGACGACAGCCAAAAACCTGTTCTTTCAGTATTCGGAAGTTGTCCTATTACATTGATAAGTACCTACCTACCTACCTAGTCTAAAAATAGCTTCACCAGTTTTATTGGTTTTTCAACGTCTAGCCTGTAGTAGTAAGTTCCCGAATTACTTGTTTTCGGTTTAAATCCTCTTTATTTGTACGAGAAAAGAGTACGAGTTTTTGTATCCATTTCTTTATTGTGGCGTGCGGTAATTGGGCTTTATATACGTAAATAGCACAGGTTTTTATGGGATCGATTTGCTAGTTCTTTTGTAACATATGTTGGCATAATTTATAAAATTCAAACGGATGTTTATCATTTTAAGAACCGACCTAAGACCTACCTTCACATACTGAACAGTACAATTTGATTAAAATACTTGCCCAAACAGAAACAGTGCATTCAGTCAGACTATGATTCTCAAAATATTAAGACTGACCTAAATCATCATCATAGTTTCAGCCGTACGACGTCCACTGCTGAACATGGCCTCCCCCACAGACAGAGCGAATTGCCCATACTCACCACGCTGGGCATGCGGGTTGGCGAGCGCAGTTAGAGCTATCGCTGTTAAAATAGGAGACGTTACTGCCCATCCCCTAGCTTTTTTCCCTTAGTCGCCTCTTACGACATCCGCGGATAGGTCGATATGGAGTGGCCCATTCTTCAGCCGGGGCCACCACGGCTACTGACCTAAATAAATTCTGAAAATAAAGATACTTTTTAAAAACTCACGACGATAACTTTATACCCCGTCATCTCCTTGTATTGAGAGGCAATCTTCGTGGTAATCCTACTAATATAAGGTAGGCTTGTGAGAATGTTTGGATGTTTGGAATAAATAGAGTTCTTTACCTAAAATAGCACATACCTACTTTATATCTTGGAACCGTGCGAGCGAAGCCTGTTACACCTGTTAGATCAATATCAGTTCTCAAAGTCTATAGTCTATTAGGTGTATAAATGAAAACGAAAATACCGAAACACTGAATTTATTACTTGATTAAATTATTCTATTAATAATGTGTAAACCGTATGAGTTGTTACGGGCGACTGGGCTCTGCTTCTATTAATAGCTAAGCGTCAGCCCGATTATACCTATCCCTACCTATTTGAAGGTAGTATGTACCTACTTATAAACAATGACCCTACACACCAATAAATCATTAATACATATTTCTTGAACTTTGAAGTAATGCGAATTCATTGCAAAATCCCACTGGTGAAAAAATTCAGTTTCATAGATCTTCCTTCATATTCATATTACTCCCCTCAAACGTCACTAAAAAAACCGGGCCTTTGATCGACGATACTGGTAGGTACACTAAACTTTATAAACTATTATGTAACTAATTCCCAAAATCCGCACCAAGTCATCCTTCCAGGTACCTAGGGATTGTTTGATTTTTTTCATTTGGATACGCGAGTAGAATGGACAGTCAATAATTAATTATTTTACCTTATAAGCACCTGTTTACTATCACAAGTTCAGTAAATAAGGTCGAAAACAGTTTTTTACGATCGTCGTAATCATAACCACTAGACTATTTTCCTACTGAATCCACAAAAATACAATTAAGGCCGGTAGCCACTAAAGTTGCGAGGTACGGTATATATGTGAAATTAACCATTACAGACCTACTGATTGTTACGACACATTTGCGCTGAATGTGCTTTTCGATCCTAAGGTCGTGGGCTCGAATCCGGTCGTGCACATAATGTATTGCCTATTTAGACAGTCCGCAGTTAGAAAATACGGTTCTGTATTTGTTCAGTCAGCATAATATGTCTGTTATTATAGTAGTATATTTATTTGTTAGTGAGTAGGTGCATAACTTTCAATCCGTCAGAACGATCTACATTAGTCGCTCAACAGGTTATATGAGTCCAAAAAGGCGTTAAAAAAAAACAATTCATATTTTTTTTTTAATTACATGAAGTGCGTGTCATATGAAAGAGCTATTTGTTCATACATTCTAAAAAGGTTTTTATGTTTAGGTAGATATTTGAGGCCATATCGCTCATTTGCGACAAGAACGGGTTATAAGGTTTATGTATCGTTTTGGAATAACACCATAATAAAATCCGCCGTATCGCGCTCTACTTGCTACAAAAACGGGATATTATTTGTGCCAAAATTGACCTTAGTATGAAGGAAAGAGACGGCATAAACCGTTCTAGCTCCCTCCTCTTACAACGATGAAGTTCGTTTCAACATCGGTACATGTCAGTAAGGTCCGTGTGCGTGCCGAGTGACGTGCTGTCCAATTGCAGCAAAAACGTGACATAGTCAGCGTGTCACGTTTTTGACGGAAAGGTAAGTACATTAATTGAGTTATTCCCGTGTTAATAAAGCGTGATATCATGGTGTGAACCACTATAGCTGTAAAAAAGTATGTTACTGTATCAATATTTAGGCTCGCTAGTCACGTTTTTCTCGCAACAAACTAATATTTTTTCGGAATAAAAAGATATGTACCGTTTTAGATGATGAATAAAATCTCTAAAGGTTTAATTTAATGTCGATTATTACCACGTATCGCGTTGTTGTCGTAAAGTTTGTATACATTTAACGTGATAGCTTAAGTTGTTGCATTACAGATGATGACACATTTTTAAACCCTCACCTTATTTTTTCAGATGGAGTCACGATCCAAAAAGATTTTGGGTCTTGTTGCCAAAATTCCTACAGGAAACGACCAAAGAGGTATGAACTGTTGTTTATTTAAAAATAATAATGTGTGGATATATTTATTATAATAGAAATATCAATCGGCAAATCTAATAAATGAACTATTTTCTAATTAGAATGCTCCACGGAAATAAAAGCCCCTGCCCCCAAGCCTCGTCATGATAGTTCAAGCTCTTCAAGCAGCAGCTCTTCAAGCAGCAGCTCTGCTTCATCAGGACCATCTTTTTATGAAGGTAAAAATCATAATAATAATTGTTAGATCACACTATATCACATAACACTAATCACACTTCACACTAATATTATAAATGCGAAAGTTTGTAGGATGTTTGTTACTTTTTCACGCCATAACCACTAAACCGATCGGGCCGAAATTTTGCATCGATATAGCTCTAAGCCTGAAATCAAACAGGTTACTTTTTATCCCATTAATTAGTACACATGGGATAGAATTCACCTTTAAACGTTCCATAGAAACAACGCGTACGAAGTGGTGGGCGGAAACTAGTACCTACTCAATATTATAGTTGTACCAGATAATTATTTACTTTTATTTTTGTGCATAACTGAAATAGATATAAATAATACCTACAAATACTTAAATCTCTTGTTATAGATACTGACGATTCTGTGAAAGACCCAGATTTTAAATTAAGTAAACCCAAAGTTACCATTGAGACTTCCAGTGATGATGAAAATGAGTTTAAAACTGTTAGATAACCGTGGGCGTCATGGGCATCAACCGAAAATTGACGATAATACTACAGAAGAGGCTAAAAAATTTATAGATTCTATTCCGAAAATTGAATCTCATTATACACGAGCCCATTCAAAGAGGACTTTTATAGACGGAAGTAAAACAATCTCAGACCTACATCAAGATTATGTTGAAAGATGCAAGTCAAAACATATATCTTATGTAAACTATACAATGTTTTACCGAATCTTTACACAACAGTTTAATATTTCGTTTTTCACGCCGAAAAAAGATATGTGTGACTATTGCGAAGCATATAAAAACTTGACATCTGAAGAAAAAGAATCTAAAAAGGAAGACTATGAAGCACATCATAAAGAGAAGCAGCTATCACGCTTAGAAAAAGAGAGCGACAAAAAAGACGAAAACCTAAGAGTATGTGTGTATGACCTACAGGCTGTATTCCAATGTCCCAAGGGGGACATCTCGGTGTTTTATTATAAATCAAAACTAAATGTACTTAACCTGACCATCTATGACATCCAAAAAAACACCGTGGATTGCTTTGTATGGGACGAAGCAAATGCTAATCGCGGTGTTAATGAAATTGCAACGTGCGTGTTCAAGTATTTAGAAAAATATGCCAATTCTGGTACCGATGTAAATGTGGTATTTTATTCTGATAATTGTGCAGGGCAGCAGAAAAACAAATTTATGATTGCAATGTATCTGTTTGCCGTTCAAAAGTTCCAAAACATAAAATCTATCACGCATAAATATCTGATAAGAGGGCATACCCAAAATGAGGGGGACTCTGCCCATTCGCAGATTGAAAGACAAGTCAGAAGAGAGTTACGAAGTGGTCCTATGTATTCCCCGGATGCATTCATTAGCGCTATTAAGTCTGCTCGTAAGAAAAGTGAACCATTTAGAGTAGCGGAAATGTGTTATGAGGACTTTTATGATTGGAAAAGTGTATGCAGCCAAATAAGCTTTGCTCTATACAAAGACGACGAAAACATCCCTGTAAAACTCAGCGAGATGAAGATAATAAAAGTCACGAAAGAGGAGCCTCGGGCCATTTATTTCAAATACTCTTATGCAGCGGAAAATTACAAGAGAGCGATTGCCATAAAAAAAAGAAGGGAGATAGATGTGGAAGTTAAAAAACTGTACAACACAAAACCTAAAATATCCGAGAAAAAAAAAGCGGACCTAATGGAACTGGTTAATAAAAACCTCATTCCCCGTTATTATAAGTCTTTTTACGAATCTCTATAAATGCAACATTATAGAGATTCGTTATTATGTGCATGTTTTTTTTAGTATTTTTATTACAATGGTTATTTTATATTAGAATTTTATGCTGTGAAAAATATTGATTTGTGATTTTCTCTAATATGTTTAGAATAATAAGTGCCATGTTAAGTGCCATTGTAGAACTTTAAAAGTAACTGTGTTTTTTTTTGCTAATTTGTATTGTATTGGGTAAAATGTGTAAGTGTGTAGTGAAGATTTAATGAATGTAGAGACTGATAAAATTAGTACAAAAAGTATTTTATCTCATTTTGTTATAGTCGAGCGAGACTGATACAAAAAGTAATTAATGTTATTTAATTATAATCGAGACTGATTAAAATAGTACAAAATATAACTTACTTTTTGATGCTCAACATTAAAAATTTTGACTTCAATAACGTGTTTTATTTTCATAGTTCGTTAGTTCACCAAAAATATTAGCATATAAAACGTGATACGTCTCTATATCTAATGAAAAAAAAAGTATTTTGCTAGAAAAACGTAACAAGTGCTGCCATTTTTTAAATTAAACATAGTTTTATTATTAAAATGCATGGGATACAAGTTCAGGATCGTTTTTTATGTAAAAATAATTGTTGGCGCACATATATCTTCAATAAAATGTTTAGAAAGCTCCATAGGAACGAAAATATAGGGATTTGAAAACTTCAAAGTCGTTTTCTGAAAAATCACGTTTTCTGACTTGTCACGTTCTTGTCGCAAATGAGCGATATGGTTTTAGAGATTTCGTAGTTCAGGTAAGATTGTTTATAACTTAAAACATGATATAGGTGCGATTTTTAAAGTTTATTTATTCTGCCTCAACGATCATCGAAGCACCAACCTTTCCAGACATCGCGAGATCTCAGTTCGAGCGAACCACTTCTTATAATAATAGGTAATATGTAATACAGTTCATGTTTACATTACAGAGTGAAAGATTGGCGTTTCCGACCCGCGTCTCCCTTGCCCGGTAATTAGTTTTGCACTGCCCAAATTATCGAGGACGACTTAAATGCCGATGTAACCTAGTAAAACTTTTAACATAAATTTGAAAAAAAAAAATGCACAGTGCCTCTGTCTTCCTCTCAAGGAAAACATCAAAGGAAATCGGCACGTTCGTATGAAATATTGGAAGCCATGCATCATCGGTTGGTGGTTTTATATGCGGTGATAGGCTTGCAGCCTGTCGCGTATGAAATGCTACTAAAATATGTGCAGGAATATTTATAAGCCCTGGCATTCTTAGGCAGAATCAAAACCAGTAGGTAGTATTTTATGGTAAGTCGTTAATATGTTTTTTACTTTCCATACACCGACATAAGACTGACATAATTTTCTCCGGAGATGCTGACAAACTTGATTCATATTTAAAATTTCCCCTGTGAGCCTAATATTCTTCGCATTGGTGGATAAGGGCCTGTTTCTTTTGCGCTACAATTCTAGAGTGTATCACCTTAGCAACTTGTATATTTAATTGTGGTTGGTAGGTAGGTACTAGTAGTTTGTATTTTCTAGTTCAAATTTCGCAGGTAAATGTTTTTAGAAGCAAATTTCTCAAGTAAAACGAGTACCTGGTATGAGGTACTGGGTGGTTTGACCTCAGGGTCTGAGCACAAAATCATAGTTTTGGGGAACGCTTGGCAACATTTGTGTTTTTAGAGTTTATAGGTTCTGTCTATTGTACGTCTGTTATTTCTGCTGAGATAACTATCAAATGTTTTTAATATCGGTAGCGCACAAACAGCCTTTTTTCTGAAATGCTTCGTATAAAAAACTTACAATTTTCGGAGAAGGAATAAGTCCGATGATGGGTAAATACGTACATGGCTACATAAAGAGGAATAATGCCCGCACCGAAATTATTCCTCTTTCTGTAGCCATATTCATTAACTTTTGTATCGAGAAGAATTTGAAAACAATGAACACTAGGTATATTAGCAAAACACCAAATCTGCGATGTACGTGGAATTTGATGAAGTTTTTTTTCGATCATGACCTTTATTTTTATTGGTAGAGTGAGAAACCCTTTCGGAATGGTATAGATAAGTACATGATAAGAATTACCTTGTAATTTGTATATACTCCACGACTTCACGCCTTACCAAAGGTAGAAAAATAATGAAAATTATAAAATTCTACTTAGGTTACTGTAGGTACCTGATAGGTACTGTATCCAGGTTGGTATTCTTTTTATTAGACAACTCGCAGATTTTAATGAATTTCGCAATTGATTTTCTACATAATTAAAAAAAAATAAGAATTTCTTCGAATGCCTACTAAAGGAATTAATATTCTGCCCGCACTTTGTCGCCACTGATTCGCTGTTCCCAAGACCAGGAGCAAGACTAATAAATCATTGAAATGCAAATACACAGAAACATTGATCTATGTGGGGGTTGGAAGTGGCATTTAACGAAAAACAATTCTAAGAGCATACAGAAATGCATTTGAGGTATATCTCCGTTGTACGACTGATACAGACAGTTCTAATGACAATAAACAGTCACTTTCTACTCTACTCTACTGAAATGACGTTGCGGGTTCAAATCCCGTCGGAGACGATATTTTTGGGATATTATAAAACATCACTATATAATAAAATATAAACTAAATAGGTAATAAAGCTGCGACACTCCGCGTCAATGAACTAAATGTAGCCTTAGTCTTTGAACAGGATGGAAACAGTTGTTTCTTCTATGGGTGGCGCTTACGGCGCGGCGCTTTCAGCCTAAGATGTCCTAAAAGGAAGTCCTAAAGATTTTCGCTCCCACGAGAAATGACTTTTTCCATCTCTTATAACGCATCTAGTCCTATAGGCGTTGGGATTGCCAAAGGTTATAAATAATTAGTTAAAACGTACTGGAAGCAGAAAATTTTAATAGGCACTTCTATATATGCCTTCAGTCTCCTTTGTACCTACAGAGGTGGTCATCTAATTAGAAACACCTACCTGGGTTTATATTTTTATTGCAAATTCCCTTTCGAACTAATTTTTAACGTATCATTGAGTGTTCCTACGTATTAAAATCGATGTATCGGATATTATATTGCATTGTTATACCATTTTAATAACAGAAAACAACGGTTGTTTTTCTAAAACTGAAAGTTATATTAATAACAAAATAAAAAACGAGATACAAACCGGACAACTAATTAGAAACACCAAAAAATCATTACTTAAATCATTTTTAATTTGAACAAAACCCCAATAGTTTTGAAAAATACTAAAAATACTACATCCTTAGACAATTAGTATTTGGTAGGGTAGCCTTTATTATCAATAACAGCTTTGCAGCGACGCGGCATTGATTCAATCAATTTATAACAAGTTTCTACAGGAATACTTCTCCAAGCGTCTTCAAATGCACTGTTAAGTCCATGAATATTAGTAACGTGTTTCTGCGACAGGTTGGTCTTTATAGTGTGCCACAAATTTTCTATGGGATTCAAATCCGGACTATTGGCAGGCCACTCTAATACTGTCACGGATTGTTCTGTAAGAAACGCTTTAACGCTGCGTGCTGTGTGCTTTGGGTCGTTGTCATGCTGAAATATCCAAGTTACTGGCAAATTTTCCTCGGAATATGGACTCATTGTCTCTTCCAAGATCTTTTTGTATTGATATTGATCCATTTGCCCTTCAATCTTTCTCACGGGACCAATCCCGTACCCTGAGAAACATCCCCACACCATTACATTTCCACCACCGTGCTTAACTGTCTTTTTAGTGTACTTGTTATTCAAAGCCTCGTTTATTGGTCGTCGTACATATCGTTTTCCATCGGAATTAATCAAATTAATTTTAGTTTCATCTGAAAACAAAACTTTTTCGATTGATGAATAGTCCAACTGCCATTTTTGCGAGCGAATGCTAGACGATTTTCTCTATGTTGCCTGGTTAGTAGTGGTACTTTTCTAGCGATCCTTCCTAACAATTTTCCTTCAACCAACCGTCTACGAACTAGTTTAGTGGACGCGTGTCGAGGATCGTCTTCTGAAAATACCTCTTTTCTTATAACATTGGATCCTTTAAAGGGGTCCGCCTTAGCTAATCGAAGCATAAGCCTGTCTTCTTGAACTGTAGTCTTCCTGGGCCGAAGTTTTCTTGGCACGTTATCTGATGTTCCGTGTAGTTTGAAATGTGCGAGGGCGTTAAATATCATCTTTACGGAACATTCCAAATAATCGGCGATCTTTCTGTAACTCCATTTTTGTTTTAAATGAAAATTCACTATAATTTTTCTCGTTGCTGCATTACAGCTCTTATTTTTACCCATTTTTAATAAAACAACAATAAATAGTAACTTTTCGTAATGAGTTAGAAATGGCGGCAATATTTACAATGTGATTGACAATTGTGAGAACTGTATTTCAGTTTAAGAAATCAAATTTCGAACCAAGTCATACAATGTTTCTAATTAGTTGTCCATTCTGCCAGTCCTAACGATATTGATACTTTTTGTTTCACTGATATTTATTTTTATTGTCGTCTTGGTTGTCAAATATTATTGCTTGTAATTAAACTAGAGATATTAAAGTACATTGTAAAGTAGTGAAAAAAAAATTACCTCCTATTAAATGCTATAATAATGTTAGTTACTTTATAAAAATGTCAGGTGACTAGGTGTTTCTAATTAGATGACCACCACTGTATATCCTACACATTAATAATGTATTATATTTTATATTATTACAGATTATTTCTGTTCTTAGCAAAATAAATATAAGTAAATTTTTTATATTCCACACATTAAACACAGTAAGGTATAATTTGGCAATAATAAAACACCTCGTTATACACCGGAAGATCTGGTTATAAAATTATTTGATATCAAAGCTGTGACATAACCCAAATTACGCGGAAATCGATGAATGAGAGAGTAAATTTAGACATCCGTTTAGGTTCCCCCGACTTTTTAAAGCGGTCAACCGCTCAATCTGGGAGTAATCTTCTTAATTTACTGACACGGATCGGGGTGCAAAAACTCAACGGCTTGATGGAGTGACTATGTTGGCGGGATAGCTCCCTATTCCACGCTCACTTGTCGGGTAAAAGCCGTTGCGAGCGAACGCGCCGACCGACGCACGCTGCCTTCGCATCAAAATTCGCGCGAAAAAAAACAAATAAAAATAAAATGGCAAAAATGTTTGAAAGCGATGTGACATAAGCACTGGCCATAATGACGTTCTACTTTTCAACAAAAAAGTTTTAAAAGTTCAAAACTTTCACAGCGCCAGCGAGAGAATGCTCGGAAACTGTTCGAAGTTTAAAATTTAAAAAGTATTGCTTGTGCGATTCTGCTGTTTCTGATTGTCAGATCAAAATGAATGAATGATTTGAGATTTTGGAAGAGTCTTCAAGCAAGTTTGCAGCCTATAAAGTTTGGGAGAAACCAGTAAGTAGGTATTATTTTTATTATCTTATTCGCGAGTTATTTTTACTTTTAACTATTTCCGAAACTAAACGACACATGTCATAGGTTTTAGAAAATAAGAAATACTTAGGCACGACTTTTATCCAAGCAAAGCCCATGGTAAATATCCTCTAAGATGTCCAGGCGTTCAGATCCTTGAAGACATCTATGAGGGATAGTCAACGGCAAGTCCAAAACTTTGGCACATTCCCACATTTTGCAATTAGTACGTGTGATATATCCTTGATATATCATATGAAATGATATTAATAAGGTATGGACAGTTGGTCTTACCTACCTCTACAAGATCAACTTTTATAGCATGTAGACTACGGCTTTTAGGTACCGCACGTGTAAAGCCACGGGTACAAGCTAGTTTCTTCTAAAGACTTATTTACGATATAATAAAAGAGAAAAGTTTGACCGTGATATAATTTTATCAAGTTTCTTTTGGTCGAAAAGCATTTGTTTGTTTTGTTTCAAAGTTAATTTTATTATTCTTACTGCTTTTTTATTCTAATTGCTGTTTGGCGAACATTCATTTTGATAGACTTTAAGAGATAAACGGAGACATTATGAAAGGTTATCTTTGATCTTTGGACACTACAGAACAGACGCTTTTATTATCTTAGGCGCGTATCTTTAGGCGTTGTTGGTGGAATTTAGATAGGAAATAAAAAATAAAGTCACAGCAGTAGCTATGAAATTAATGTTAGGCTGATGTCAGTGTGATTGGAGTGAAAACATATCAACGACTAGGAATACCACGATTAAGTAACAGTTAGATAATTATTATATTCCTATTAAAATCTATATAAATTATAAAATATAATAAATGCTTATAACCCTCATTTTGTACAACTTGTATAATGTGTGTAATAATGTATTAAATAAATAAATAAAATCCGAAACAATAGTTTTTTTTAATACATTCGCCATGGCCGAAATCGTATAGGAGATCATCATCTTTTTTTTTAGTAAGTACCTAATAAGTAGGTATGTCTTTATTATTTAACAAAAATCATAGGATTAGATATTTTTGCAATTCTTACGCTGGTAGGAACATATTTAGACCACTGAACCACGCCGCAACCGCTGAATGGATTGGAATGAAATTTGGCATGTAGGTATGCTCGTAAATAGTAGGTAAATTGCCTGGAATAATATATTAGCTATTTTTAACTCGGTATCACGCAAGTGAAGCCGTGGGAGGAAGCTAGTAGGTATTCTATAAATTTTGTTGTAATTAAATATAGGATCTAAAGATATTGTGTTCATTCAAAAAAATATTTTTAAATTCAAAATTAGATAAGGTTCATGCCGTTAATATTTGACTTTTTTTTATACAACCGATCTTCTTGTACGTTTAGTATTTAGTTATAAAGATGATAAAAATAACAAAAATAGCTGATTTGAGAAAGTTTGAGAAAAAAAAATTAAAAAGTAAAATGAAAATTGATGTTTTTTTCCTATTATTCCTTATTGTTGGTAGAAAAACCTCATTTCGGGATGGAAAACATGTTATGAATCACCTTGTATAAACACACTTTTACGTCGATAGGGTCCAATCCCTTACGGTATGAACTTATTCACATCTTCACAATCTTTTGCAATTATAATTAGTAGTAGGACTCTAAAAAATGCACAAAATTGAAGCCGTGTTCAAACGGAGTGCAATATGTCTTCTAACATGTGCTTACATTTTATTTAAGAATTGAATATCATTTTATCTTATTGATGTAATTAAAGTCAAGTTTGGGTTTGACGCTTTGACGTTTGAGGGCGTACGATAAAGCTCTACAATATCGCAAGTTCTTAAAAGTCAAACTGATAATTTTCTTTATTATGTAGACTTAAATATTTCGAATTTAAGAAATATTTCGAATTTTAAATGACATATGTTTGAACACGAGTGAAAGGCAAGTGAAATTAGTTCACACTCGCCTCAATAAAAGTTGAACAGAACGACCAAAAATTCTACAATATCGCAAGTTCTTAAAAGTCAAACTGATAATTTTCTTTATTATGTAGACTTAAATATTTCGAATTTAAGAAATATTTCGAATTTTAAATGACATATGTTTGAACACGAGTGAAAGGCAAGTAAAATTAGTTCACACTCGCCTCAATCAAAGTTGAACAGAACGACCAAAAATTGCAATTCATAAGTGTAGCTAGAGTAGTAGGCCAATTAAATTACCAATTATGCTCGTAAGTCATTTTTCACCGAAGGCTAATCTCCTAATGATTATAATAATATGAAAACATTTCTTGGAGCATTGAATAGGCCCCGCCGGCGCCATCGCCAGTTCATAGTAATGATTATTAGATACTTACAAGCAAAAATTGATCTGGAGTGGACTACTCATTGGTTGTAAAGAGTAAACGGCTAACGCATGAAGAGATAGTGAATCGAGTAGTGTGAAATGTACGGGGATATTTCTAAAATGCGTGGTATGGGCATGCCATGAGGAGGGAAGAATGTCATGTGACGAGAGATATTATTGTGTATTGAATCTCGGAGTAGAGGTAGGCCAAATAAAATATGGATGGACTGTGTGAAAGTGCATAATACTTGCAAGAAAGGTGTGAGTGCTGAGATGATGACTGGTAGAGGGAAATGGAAGTAGAGTACTGTTGTGCCGACCCCACATGGTGTCCCACACCATAAGGGCATGATGATGATGATTTTGTTTAGAATCGAACGGAGAATAGATCAAGCAATAATAAAAACGGTTTTGTTAACTTAACTGTAGGTAAATTAATTAAAATTTTTTTTGTCAAATTTCTTAATTTTTCGTCGAAATTAGGTACTAATAATAGATATAAAAAAAATGTCTCTAATTTTGAACCAAGAAAAAATGCGATTAAAAGTTCGCATTATATTTTTGTCAAAAACTAAGCTTCTACATAATTTGCGGCTGAAATCGAAAATAATTTTTAAAGAACACAATTTTTTTTGTGATAAATCTAGTAATTGCAGTTTAAATCTGAGTTTAGCTGTAATGGGATTGCAAAATGTGGGCATGTGTAAAATGTTCGGACTTGCCACTAACTACTCCCCTTAGACATCTTCAATTATCTGATCGCCTGGAGAACTAAGAGAATGTCCAGTTTTAGAAATAAAAATAATGAGCCAATTTTTTTTGAAATCTGTGTCTGAAGTTTTGCGCATTTTTACACGACTGCTATAAATAACCATGTAAAACTAAAGACGATTGCTGTACTGTTGACAGCGTAAATATAGACAAACAGTTCATGCTAACGGCTAGCGGAATCCTACAGCACAGACCAATTAACAGAAGCAATTAGAGTGATATTTTTATGAACGACCTGGCCTTCAATGAATTTTCCACTATGAAAATTTGTACGGTCAATGCTCTCAAACAATGAAGGAAATCGTGAAGAAACCGGTATGTCTTAGGACTTAGCCACCTTATTCATAATCACTCACCAAATTTATCTGGGTAAAAACTCGAAGATACCTACGTGCCATGTTCACGAAAGGAGCCGTCTACAAGGACTTTAATCCTTTCGCCCCAGTACGGTACGGTTACATCAACGGTTATTGGCCCTTCTCAGGGCTACGATACCTCAAATGGTCACAATTCTTAATTATACTAATATTGCAAGACGACCATAAAAGAATCAGTGACAAGTAACAAGGTGGGTTTCTTGTAAACCTCATTTCCACGCACGTCTAAAAGCGGAACGACTGGCTTACCATAAGTGACGTTTCACTTAATAACCACATGGGCCAATGATTTGTTTGTTTAGACGTTGGCACGGGCGGCAAACTCTCGTAGTTAAGAGGGAAGATACTTTGAGACGATAGATGAGCAAAAATACGCGCATACAAATAAAAGAAAAGCTAATAGTAATTGGTGTAGAGACAGACAATTGCATCAAAGCGATGCTACGCGATGCGAACTCGCAACGAAAATAGATTTCTTTGTCCTGTGGCCCAACCTGGAATAATTAACGATAACGTTGCGCTTACGATACGATAGAATATGTCAAATATAAGCCAATCAAAATGAAAGATTTCAAGCATCGGCGATGATAATGGCTTATATTTCACATTTTCTATCGTATGGTAAGCGTAACGCTGATTATTCGCGCTTGAGACACCGTATCTCCGATTTTTGCTATGCAACGGCTCTGAAGCAGAGTTCAAACGGGGAGCGACAAAAATGTTTGATGGCATACATGTCATTTTGCGAATAAGAGATTCCAAGCATAAAGAACATCTCTACCAAAAATAAAAAAATGTGTTATAGAATATGGAATAAAAACATACAATTTCCATCTTTCCTCTTAAATTCTGGCCTTATATTTACAAGTCCTTGGGGAACTTTCGCCTGGTCTGAATTCTCCGGGATAATTTCTTCCTCTATTATTAGGAGCGAGAGAAAATCCTAAAGAAATAAAACCGCTTTAAAAAGGAATATTCTCGTTTTTAAGTGCCTACTTTCTAACCAAAATACTAAACCGATTCTTAAAAAATAATTAAGGCTCACAGATGATGAAAGTTTGGTTACAGTAATCACTCGTAAAATTCTTACGAAGATTGAGTATTTATACTCTTGTTGTCTAATCAAAATCAAGAGATTGATGGAGTGATTTCAAATATTTGTATGATTTTATAAAGTAAATATAATGAGAGACCGGGTCTTTAGGAAACAATTTGAGAGAAAGATGATACCTAAACGGCTGAATGGATTTTAATATTTGGCTGGTACTATAGGCTACAAAATAAATAATATCAATCAATTCACTCACTCGCGTTTTTACCGACGAGATTGTGAAGGTTGCGGGAAGTCAGTGGATGGAGAAGGCTCAATACCGTTCGTCATGGCTCTCTTTGGAGGCCTATGTTCAGCAGTGGACTTTATCAGGCTGATGATGATGATGTTAATGTAGGAAAGGAATATGTGTTATGATAATAAAAGGTGATTACAGTCAGGGTGAATGATCATAAAATTATCCTCCACCATATCGCCAATGGCAAAGCAACCTTGTTTTAAAACCTGAATTAATGCAACAATATCGTAGTGTTTTAGCATAAACATGCTAAACTGTATCTTTAGTTAATAGCAAAACACTAATTTACATGAGAAACCTCTTAAGCCACTCTTCACCAACACACAAGGGGGTGATTACCGTAACCCTCGGTTAAGATGGCAGTTTTAAGATGTCTTCGGTTCCGGCTATTAGAGTAGTTAAGCCATGACAGAGTTCTTTGGGTGGTTTTAAACCCTTTCGCCAGAATTGGTCACTAGTTTATACAGACCCACATAGGATGGCAACGCGTGAATGGCAACTGGAAAAGCTGGTTAATGGAACTGTGCATACTAGCCTTAGAAGGATGACTAAGCATACCATTTTGTGGCTGAGTAAAAGACGTAATAAGACGTTGAGATAGTTTTGTAGGTCGATTGAGCGATAGTTCATGAGGTAATTTTGATAAAATCTTATGATTTTTATATACCACAAATTTTAAAGATAAGAAACTATTATTATGAACTACTTAAGGAATCAGAGTATAATACATAACATACAAAAAAGTATTTTTATACCCAGTACATATCGATACTTATACCTAACATAGTAGATAGGTTACTAATTCAGTTTTAAAAAGTTAAATAAAACAAAAATGATATTTTATCGGCTTCATAACTTTTGCCCTGCCTATTTCTAACCATAAACACAATAATGGCGGCCACGCTTTTATCGAGCCAATTAAGTTAGTGAGTGATTATGAAAAAGGGAATACATAATTTCATAACTTTGTTGGCGTCTCCACTCATCACAAACATTTCAGCATGACAGTATCCACTAACAGTCAGAGGCCCTAGTGTGAGCTCATTTCCACTTTTCGACCGTGAAAGTGTACGGGTATAGATTACCGTTTTTGTATGGAGTTAGGCAAAGGGGCGTCTACAAGTAATCACAGTCGAAAAGTGAGAAGTGAGAACTCGCACTAGGGCCTGTGTTAGTAAAATCGGCTCTGATTACGGATTGATGGACGGACATGGCAAAATTAAAAGGGTTCCTTGTTAGGCTTCCGACCCCTAAAAACGCAGAGATTTCTAAGGTGACCTTGAGGTCTTGACTAAATATACGGATGTCAGAAACCAAAGTTTGGTAGAGTCGCAGTAGAGTGAATACATTCTGTCTATTTCTGACAGGCCGAATCGACACGAGATTCGATTACGTTGTTTTGTCATTGACAGTGACCCAGCAAAGATGTGTGTCATTGTTATCAGCGGTCAAAGTTGAAGAGAATTCATGAATAGATACGCGTGTGATTAATTTATTTTAAGAAAAATACTCACTGAAAGTTGTAATTTTTTTGCTATGTGGATTCTAAATGTTCCTCTTTACATACGTACTTATACCTAATTCTTACACATGTGACGGCAAATCCTATTACGTACGTACGTATAAGTACGAGTGTGTATGTAAAGAGGAACGTTTTCAATCCGTAACAGAAAGAAAAATATTGCTGAAGCAATTCGAAAGGCAATTAGTAAACTTACATGAACCCTCAAGTTGCACTGTAAACTAATACTTA
Source organism: Anticlea derivata (assembly GCA_947579855.1). Classification (NCBI taxonomy): domain Eukaryota; kingdom Metazoa; phylum Arthropoda; class Insecta; order Lepidoptera; family Geometridae; genus Anticlea; species Anticlea derivata. The sequence continues at coordinate 4,454,124 of OX388262.1, forward strand.
GTGAAGCTAGGGTGAATCTAGGATTTAAATCGGGGGGCCTCAGTATCACATCTTGCCTCATGCCTCAAATCTAGAGACGAGATACGAGGCCCTGTTTTAATTCATAGATCCGCCCTTGGCCCCTCAATAGGTGTTAGTTTATTTATTTATAATGATGTTCTTGCGCTACGCTATCTTGACAGTCGAACGAATTTGGAGTTACGTATAACCTAGGTACAACAGCCTCATAGCAAATAAGCAACTTCATATAAATTATTCGACCTAGTAGATCACAAGCTACAGTTTTGGGGCAGTTTTGGCCATGCCCCCCTACCCCCCTGGGTTCACCAATGTGAGGGGCTAATTAAGACCGAAAGCTTAGGAGCTTTTGATAGTCTCAGCCTCTTATTAGTTATAGTTATTGAGGTACAGGCTACAAGCATTTATGTATGTGCCTAATTGTATATACTAGCGGCTTCGCTTGCGGTACCTAATACGCGTATAAAAAGTAACTAAGTTTTTCCTTATAAATATGGACCTAACAGTGTGTACTCTGATAGTGTCAGCGCGCCTTTATCGCTATTGATTAATGACAACCTCCCAAATCAAATCATCCCGCATGTAGATGACGCATGATGTCAGCCCGCATGTGTCAGCGAAATGTTAGTTTGACAACGGTGTTCCATGTCTCTGTGTGCCTAAGATGAGAAATGTTATCAACCCCTGGGACCATCTCACATTGCCAGCGTACGAATTAGTTGCTATGAAGCTTTCGGGATCGTAAACCTTTCATCATCTTCCAGTTGTTGAAAAGATAACACCTAGTGGATGTGTTTTGAAGCGCTGAACGTATGCTACAATTATGCGGATTTCAGCAAGAATTGTCTCCCAACGATCAGCATGGCCATAATTACGTTGGCGTTATCGACTTTTGTCAGCGTTGCTGGCGCGAGCCCTGCTGAGATGCAAGTTCGAATCCCGCGCGGGATAAATATTTAATACTTACTTGTTCCGGGACTGGGTTTGTATACCATGGTACTCGTAGTTTCTGATACCCACGACACAGGAATCCTTGGACTATGTAGGTATGTTGGGTGTTTGATTATGTAAGTACTAGATTGTGCCGGTGGCTTCGCTCTGTGGTAACTAGATAAAAAATACCGAATCTTTCGGTCCCGCTTTATACCAGGCGACAACGCCTGGTATCTTTATATCAGGCCATACGGTCCTTACTGATTAATTGATTTAATTTTTATGACACAAATTTTCTGATTGTGTGCGGCCAGCCTAAAGGTAGAGACCTAAAGATGGTGCGCTAGGCGGCTTATGCCTTTCATCAGCAGAGTTACTCGTATACAGCCAAAAACTTTTACAAAGGCGTTTCTACTTACGAAGTGCGTTGCAAAGTGGATTGTTAGTTGGAACTATTTGTTTTCTCAGTTGCGTGTAGGTATAGAAGATTCTGAATATTGTACGATCCCCCGAGAGTTCACGATGATAATATGTTGCGTTGGTTTTGCAGACGTACAAAGAATGGAGTTATTTTTTCACGAGAAAAGAATTTGTGAATACGTTGTTATAGGATAAAACATGAGCATTACCGACCTACGTACACAATAATAAACATAAAATTAATTCTCATAGTGTGAAAGCTCTTAAATCATAGAAGAAGAATTGAATTCACGTGCCGTGGGTTCTGTAACCGGAATCAATGAATGATTTCACAAAACCAGGGCTTAGTTAATCTTTGGAACAACCCAGTTTACAAATAAAGTCTATGTTATTAGGTAGACCCAGGTTTAGGCTGAGCTTAAAACTTGTTTCATAATAAGGCCGTTTAAGTTACTAGATTCTGTGCTCTTAGCTAAACCACAGATAACATAATACTATACTATACTAGCTAAACTATGCTTGAAAACTAATGCAGGTGCTTAGAGACATACTCAAGACATACTACCAAGTTCAAAGAGACATACGTTTATACTTACGCACCTATACTTAATTGCATCGGGATTTATTAATGCGTTTTTTTCCTCATAATAGATAAGTGAAATTCTGTGAAAAATACGTTCTCCCACGCTTCATTCTGAGTACGTTATCAATCTGCATAATGAATCATTATAAATATGTTTTTTATTTACAATTAAAGAATACAAGGTTATTCATAATATGCGTGCATCAAATTTTATCATTCACGAGACTTCGCAAAATGGAATAACTACCAGGGTCCAGTAAAACAAAAAAGCGCGGGTAACCTCGTTAACCCGAGCAATGGATCGTGAATCGGTGAAACAGACTGCCGAATGATTGCGCACCGAACCGGCTTGTTTGTAGTATCATAAGATTTGTGAGGATTCGTAGAATTCATCTCGATTTCTGGGAACTGGAGTTAGGTTATTCCTCTAAGAGGGGCGCATGTCCGAAGCCCTCCCGATGAATCAAAATGCCGGGAACTATCCACTGAATATTGTTAGGTTTAGTTAATTGTTTGTGGGAATTAGAGGAAGTGCTGTTGTTGCCATCATAAAAACAGGAATACTTCCGTATTAGAAACATGTGCCAACATACTAAACAGGAGTGGCGTTCGGATGACACGCTACACCTCGAATCGAAAGCCAGTTCAATTCATTTCAGCTTAAAGGCAGTCATAGCATAGATTAAAAAGTTAATCTAAGTCAACAAAGTCAATACAGCTTTGTTCAATTCATCATAATCATCCTGTCGAAGTCTACTGCTGGATATAGGCCTCCAACAAAGAGTTCCACGACGAATGGTCTTGAGCCTTTTCCATGCACCGACTTCCCGTAACTCTACCTAATATCGGTTTATTGGGTAGTTTAACACTACGTTGTTCAAGTATCCTTTTAAAATCTCAAGGTTCACTCTGAAAGGGAAAATCTCCAATAATAAATTTTCATTCACTTACACCCTATTCATAATTAGTCACTAATTTTATCGGCTCGATAAAACTATCCCCTATCTTGGGTCTCTATCTTTTGTTTAATAATAGAAAAGGACAGGGCGGGAATCATCGAGCCGATAAATGAGAGTGATTATGAATAAGAAATTTCAAATTTCGGTTCGTCCTCCTTCGTTTCCTGCGACCAGCGGGACAAACGTTTGCATGGTCTGCAAACATTTGTTTAGGGTCTGGGTGTTATGGTACCATAGTAGGCTAGGTATTTATAGTTACTGACACCTACCACGATTAGAAGTTAGAACTGTTAGAACTTATATTTGTGCATATTATTAGATCCATGTATGCCGCGTAAATGGATATCCGTTTGTCGATAACAATCGCCAAACCGCAACATCCGAGAGATAGATACGCATAAATACTAACAAACAGGAACAAAAAGACTAGATAAGTTGATTGCATTTTAGTAGCAAATAAATAAGCTACTAGTGTAATGTTTTGTCTATTGTACCTGTTCTATTGTATTGGGAATTTATATACCATTTTTTTTGGTTTGTTTTGTTGTAGCATTCCCAACAAATGGTTTTTCCCATTTCAGACGTATTCCGGAAATTACTGATTCCGGTTTGCGACAGACGCCTCACAAGCAAGGATAGTTCTGGTTATCTATTGAAAATGCTAGTATACCCCAAATACAATGAATTCGAGTGCTTGCGCGGTATGATATAAAAAAAATTCAATAGACAAAATATTTCATTATTTTTTTATTTTGTTTCTGTAATTCTGTAATTCTTTATTGCACACAGAAACATGATACATAAATGGTTATTTCAAAAGGTTTTTTTAATTTGTCTTTGATGAGAAATGTTACCTATTGGTTAATGGTGATGCTTTTTGGTGATTTTATACCCAGTTTTCTTCATAAAATAACATTAAATCTTTTTTAAACGGCTCATCTACACCTACCTCAAAATACTCAGTTATATACATATAAGAAAACACGACAAGTTTCTGTAGAGCCTTTCGAAGAAATTAGTAATGTTATTAATCATTGAGCCAACACCTGGAGAAATCAGTTTGACTGTTTATGGTGAAATTGCTAACTGCTTATGATTAATTTATGAGTAATTATCCGCGTCTAATGTGGAAATTAATCCAAATGAGAGAAAAATTAAGCTTATGAAATTGAATCAGTTAGTAATGTTACTTGCTGTTTCTTCTTGCTGCATTAGTGCAAGAGAGTGGTCGGCAGTCCGCCGCAGCCAGTCAGTACAACAATAATTTCATTTTAAGTTCATTTTACGTATAGTCTGCGCTGTGTATAAATTTTGTGATTAGTTTGTCTTTTTGTGTTTACTCTTTACCTGTTATTTGTTTACATAATTACTAAAAAAAAATATTTTTCTGTAGCCAAAACTGAAATGTATTTCTGACTTATCTAAGCACATGTAAATATGTCATAAGATAGTTTTTACAAAAACTAAAAACTGACTTCAAATTCCCGAATATTTACAAGATTAATATCAACCTCTTTTTTTTGTTATCATCCTCTTTGCGTTTTGCTTGCCTACTGAGGATGACACTGGCCACCTACACTTAGGAATAAAAAACAAAAGTAAGTATGGCATCCATTCATTAATAATAGGTACTCTTACGGTACTGAGTGACTGACAATCAAACGTAGTGGTTTTATTCTCTTTGAAAATCAACGCAGAGCCTAACCAAAATCCTAAGAGTATGAAATTTGCAGGGTAGCGTAATGTATGGGTGCACAGAAAATAATTCCCGACACACAACCCCTAAGGTTAAAGTTTATGTAAAAATAGCAGCAACCGAACGAAGTCGCGGGAATTACCATACCATACCACCGTCGACAAAAAGAAATTTCGGCAAGTCGTGATTTCAAGAGGTGATTTTTAAGTTTTACGGGACAAGTAGCAATCCCTCAGGAATTAAATTAATAAGGGACCACCCCGGGATCATACTCTATACACAAGCGAAAGAATCATCAAAATCGGGTTACTATTGGCGGAGATCGAGTCCCATAAAAACAAAAAAAAACAAAAATATCCGACTTGAGAACCTCCTTTTGGAAGTCGGTTAAAAAGATGAATAAATTATTGAAATAATGAATTTCTGAATCAGGGCTCACATAATAGCAAGATATTTTTGAAAATAATTATTGGGTACTGTATTAAATAGGTAGGAAATCAAACGAAGATTGAATGATTATGATCGCTCTTCTGTTGATAAAATAGCGTTGAAACTATTGACGAGGCCGTATTTAGCAAATTTTCCCTCTCACTCGAGAGTATGATCACGGGCTTTTTTCTGATATAAAAAATCATTAGTACATTTTTTAATACAAACTTGTGATCTATTCGTTCCAATAAAATCTACAATTTGAGCGTAAGTGCCATTATAGGTTAGGCGTTTGTCGGTTTGTGGGTGCGTACTCGTACAGAATCGTCAAAGCGTGTCATGGTGGCACCTATCAGGGTCAGGCTAACCACTCTTGAGAATCTCGTTAAAGCAAAGACGCTTATAAGCATAGGCTCTTATCATCGTGACGGGGAGTTTTAGGGGGTAATTTCCATAAATTCGACAGCAATTCCAATAAAAAAGAATGTCAGCATGATGTAAGGGGAGTGAAAAATACACTTCGCTAAAAGTTAGCATTTGACTCATTCCATCCTCACACAGACTGGCCAAAATTGGCTCGCGTGAACATGTACGAGCTTCTTGTTGAGAAATTGTAAAAACACAATTGTGTAAAAATTAGATTACATGAGCCGAGCATACGCTCAATCTGTAAAGGCGCTGACTGAAAAAACCTATAAAATTGTTCTGAGAATCAAGGCCAGTAGTAAATTAAAATAAGTGCTAGTTCCGCTGTGCTAAACAATTACTCATCACACGAGAACAAATCATAAACCGCTAGATGTAAAAAAAAACATTCACACGTATTTCTATTTTAAAATATATAAAAGTGTCGCCTTGAATAAGAGCAATGTTAAGCGTGAGATAAATAGCCTACTTTAAGAAAAGGAGTTATAAATTACGGTATGGATTACGTCGAAAGAGAAGCTGCAATTTGTCACCGTTATTTGGAGACGATATTATTTCATCTTGAATTGAAAATGAAAGACAACTTTAAAAAGTGTCTTTGTAGATTGATAAAAACGTTTCGGCCTTCAGCCTGAGTTTCCAGCTGGGAAATATAATTACATAGGTATTTAGGCCAACTTACTTACTTTGATAGCTCAGCAATCAAAGGCTTTAAATTCTGCCGCTAAGCCTATTATGTGAATTAAGTATATTATGCTTGCAATGTAAAAACGCAATGAAATGACAGACACATGAGCCTTACCTATCATCGCATGAGGGTTTTCAATGCGTGCGTGTCTCTGCTATAACAAACATCTATTCGGTACGTTAACCGCTTATCAAGTGGGCCTGTTATGCTCATCTGCCACCTTAGTTGTACAAAAAATGTGGCGCAAGCACATAAAAATCATGCTTAGGTTACGCTTACGATCGATGACGTCTTCAGCCTGTAGAAATTTACTGCTGGACATGGGCATCCCCCAAAAGAGTTTCATGATGAACGGTCTTGAGACTTATCCATCTACCGAATTCCCGCAACTTAAACAATGTCGTCATCGGCCTTCCAAAACTGCGTCGCCCGGTTCGTGGCCGCCATTCAAGAACCTTTATTCCCCAACGGTTATCTGTTCTGAGAGCTATTTGACCTGTCCAGTGTCCACTGCCACTTAGCTTGTAAATACTGAGATTCGATACCAATTGTCACATATTGGGCAATCAAAATAAAAATATTCAACCATCGCCGATGTCATTGGTTTATTTGACAATTGCAATCGTATCTTTAGCGTAAGGCTGACAGATTTCATCGCAATTTCTGTCAGATTCACTTTAAGAAATTTATTCTCAAACTTACTTGTTAGAATATGTACTACTTGCTATTGGTTTACAAGCAGGGCTCGTCCTTACTCCGAAGGGCAGGCCCTTGACTTTTGTACTCGGCTTAAAGACTTACGCCAAGATGTATAATGTAGCCTGTAATTACTAGCTAAGGACAAACCTTATCGGTATACGGAAGTGGATTAATTAAACTAGTGTGATGTGAATGGGGAAATTGTAGAGTTGGAAGCATTGTCATGGTTGACGCGTATCACGCTACGTGCCTAGCAAAATACATGCCAATTACTAATAGTTATAATTAAAAATGACGGGTTTGTCCATCAGTACTACCTACCTGCAGCCTCATTTCGTAAGTCCACTGGTAATCGTAAACGGCTTCAACTGTCATCGCGCAACGAATCATTATGCATAGGTAGGTTATAGTAACGATAAAAATAATTCGGTAGTTACTTGCCGTTGTATAGTGAAGTGTAAAACGTTGCATTGTGTGTATTTGCAGCTGTAAAAACAAAATGATAATTTGAAAGATGAAGATGATTACGATTATCAGTTCAGTTACACAACAAGGGGGATGGTTTGACAATAGTTTGAAACGGCCACCATCAATCAAGTGCTCCTACATTTGCGATTGCAATTCCTCACAATTCACGTTACAACTACACAAATCAATTTATGACTTTTTTTTTTTTTTATACTACTGAGGTGGCAAACAGGCATACGGCCCACCTGTTGGTAAGCGGTTACCGTAGCCTATGAGCGCTTGAAATACCAGAGCCATCACGCACGCGTTGCCGACCCCGAACCCCCCTCCCCCTAAAGAGCTTGACTTGATGACTTCAAAAAACCAATCTTAGAGATATTTCGATTATTATTTTCTGTATTATATTAAACTGATACTTATTGCATTTATTGCTTTCACATGGTTCGTTGTTACAAATAGAAGATAGGTGGTTTCTAAAGTGGACCCTGCAATAAATGGCTACAGGGAGACAGGCCGAGGTTTAATACCCAAGTAAGAGGTAGTGTAGGTACGTTCCGATCTATGTTCAAGCAGTTGAAGGTAGATAAACAGGTTGTCAATTTTTTTTGTAAGTTACCTATGTCCATTTTAAGTCAGGAGTTAGGTGTCTGGTGTTTTAGTATTTAATGTTAGTAAATTACTAATTATAGATTCGTTTCTAAATTTTCATTAGGTAGTTGTCAGATAAAGAAAGAACCATATTATGATATTTCAGTTCATTTTTTTATTTTTCTCGTTTGTCTAGACGATGGTAGGCCGTTGGTAGGTAAGTTGATTTAGTAAAAATTGCACTTACTGATAATTTGCATAGTAATAGCCGTCACTGATTGAGTGAATAGTGAAACACCGAGCATACCTACCTATCTCTCTCCATAGCGCGACTTCTTTTACTATACGCTTATCACTGGACTTTCAAATTGCCAAATTGAAAGTAGTACTACCTAATCCTCTTTAATTTGATGATAAACCATCAATAAATACTCCTCAATTAGTGATGGCCTTGGCCTGTTTACCAAAATTGATTTAACTGGCTCGCTATGTGAATGCTTTTGAAATAAACATTTTAAAGACTCTATTCCACGGATAATATAATTTTATTTTATTAATGTATTAGTGGCCGTGGTGGCCCCGGTTGAAGAATAGGCCCCTCCATATCTACCTATCCGCGGATGTCGTAAGAGGCGACTAAGGGAAAAAAGCTAGGGGATGGGCAGCAGCGTCCCTCATTTTAACAACGATAGCTCTAACTGCGCTCGCCAACCCGCATGCCCAGCGTGGTGAGTATGGGCAAAACCCCCCACATGATAAGGAATTCGCTCTGTCTGTGGGGGAGGCCATGTTCAGTAGTGGACGTCGTAGGCTGAAATGATGATGATGATGAATGTATTAGTTATGTTGGAAGGCCGAAGGACCCGATGGACCGACGACCATTGAGCATTTTTTTGGTGTAGGCAATCGGCTTTATCAACTAATGAAAATTCAATAAATACTTTTCGATGGGCGGTAGGTGTTACATCATTTGCATTTCCTGCTCCGAATGTTATTTATAAACTCGAAGATTTATGCCCTTCACCGTTAGGTACTGTCATTTCCAGCAAATCGATGCTCGATCTCGTAAACAAATAAACATTTCACGCCGAAATCAGGTGTTTTTGGCACCATTTCAGAGGGCATTGTCAGTTGTGTGCGATCTGTAACGATATGTTTTTGTCTGGGTCATCGAAATTCTGAGGCGTTTTCAAATAATGGATTCCATAATTTTGGTATCTTTATAGTTACGTTTAGTGTGTACAAAAAACTCTTTTATTTTAAAGGAACCTCAAAACAAAAGTAGCTAAAGTAGTGCTCGGACTGCGACAGGGTATGCAATGCAATGCAGGAGTTTCTTAGAACAACTCCTGACTCCATCATAAAATCAGTTCTCAAAATAGCCCTTGCACATACTTTTTCATAGTGCACACTATATACATACCAAATTTCATCAATATCGGTTCATCCATTCAAAAAACCTTCTGAACTACGAAGTCATTGAAACTGTACCAAATGGGAGCTCAGGCTTGATTGATTTTCTTAACCATGTGGCCTAAAATAGAAATAAAAAATTCTAATAAATATTTAATATAATACTAAATTGTTTGAGCCTGATAATTCGTTTTGGAATGTGTGCAAAAAGTTCTTTCATATGATACCCCACCTTCATCGTTTGACTTTTTTTGAAAAACCCCCTTTTGGACTTCCATATCTTAGCAACCCCTTGGCCGAATTAACTCATATTGTTAGCATCAAATTGAGATAGTACAACCTGTGGACCTATGAAATTTCAGCAGATCTGATTAACGGTTAAAAGTAATGCTCAAATAAATAAACATACAAACAAATGCCGTTTCACCCCAAGTTGTTTGTTGAGAAATCTTCGCTCGCTTCGCTCGCTCGAATATAGCTACTTTATTAGGGTAAATGTGGGTATAGACACTTAAAAAAAACCATAATGATGTTATTTCAATTTTCGATTTATTACCGAAAATATGTCATCTGTCGTTCGTCAAGAAGTTATTGCGACCTATTTTCAATTAACGATTATTATTCCAACAGATTGTTTGACATCAAGTTCCGGCCCATTAATGAGCAACGTACCTACCTACACAAATTGAAAATTTACATATGAAATCATTTGACTGGCCTCATAGCTCAGTTGGTAGTAACTCTGCCTTCTGCGCTAGAGGTCGCGGGTTCGATTCCCGCACTGGACAAACATTTGTGACTAGCACAGATGTTTGTTCTGTGTCTGGGTGTTAAATATATATCTATTATGTATATCAGTCTCTGGTACCCATAGTACAGGTTATGCCAAGTTTGGGATCAGTTGACTGTGTGAATATGTCTGGAATATTTATTTATTTATTTTAGACGGATTAATGATAATGTAGGAAAAGTCTTCGAACTATGCTACTGTTCGATATGGATGGTTGTTGTTACAATCCCAGACTCAGCACTCAGGTTTTCCATAATACGCCTACCTACCTCAGTGGCGTAGCGTTCGATTCCCGCTGCGGGAGAAATGTTAGCATGATAAGTAAATATTTCTCCGGGTCTGGGTGTTGTGGTACCATGTACTCGTAGTTTCTGATACCCACGACACATGGAATCCTAGTGTGGGGTCAGGACTATGTATGCGACTATGTATTAGACTTTCTTCTTATCTTCACGTATGACACCCACTTCTACACTAACTAATAGGATGCTACTTGGGTAGGTATGTAAGTTTAGTACCAACATTAACATTATTGTACGTATTTCCTTGCGATTTTCGAACTCTTTCACTACCCCTTGTTTTGTGAGACACGCCCACAGAACACTAATATCCGGACAATAAATTCACAGCCTTCTATTTGTACATATTAAATTATATTTATACGCTATATTATATATATTAATACCCTAGCACGAAACGATATAAATATTTTTTATTACTACCTGCTCATCAATGGCATATTATGTGTCATGCAAGCTATGTGAACTTGGCACCCGACTTTGGAAAATCAAACTTTTTTTTTTTTATTCTCGTTGAGTTTCGTTTGTAGTTGATTGTAGTGAAATTATTTTCGTTTGTAGTAGCTCTGAAAAAAAGTTAGGGGACTTTGAAAAAAAAACTCTTTGATTTTAAAATATTTCATCCGCGTCTATGGAAAATCAAACTTTTTGTTGTTGATTCCTATAGTACTTCGGTTGTAGTTGATTGTAGTGAAATTATTTTTGTTTGTAGTAGCTCTTAAAAAAAGTTAGGGGACTTTGAAAAAAAAAATCATCCGCGTCTATGGAAAATCAAACTGTTTTTTGTTGATTCCTATAGTACTTCGATTGTAGTTGATTGTAGTGAAATTATTTTTGTTTGTAGGAGCTCTAAAAAAAAGTTAGGGGACTTTGAAAAAAAAACTCTTTGATTTTAAAATATTTCATCCGCGTCTATGGAAAATCAAACTTTTTAATTTTGATTCCTATAGTACTTCGATTGTAGTTGATTGTAGTGAAATTATTTTCGTTTGTAGTAGCTCTGAAAAAAAGTTAGGGGACTTTGAAAAAAAAACTCTTTGATTTTAAAATTTTTCATCCGCGTCTATGGAAAATACAATTTTTTGATGTTGATTCCTATAGTACTTCGATTGTAGTTGATTGTAGTGAAATTATTTTCGTTTGTAGTAGCTCCAAAAAAAAGTTAGGGGACTTTGAAAAAAAAACTCTTTGATTTTAAAATATTATATCCGCGTCTATGGAAAATCAAACTTTTTGTTATTGATTCCTATAGTACTTCGGTTGTAGTTGATTGTAGTGAAATTATTTTTGTTTGTAGTAGCTCTTAAAAAAAGTTAGGGGACTTTGAAAAAAAGATTCATCCGCGTCTATGGAAAATCAAACTGTTTTTTGTTGATTCCTATAGTACTTCGATTGTAGTTGATTGTAGTGAAATTATTTTCGTTTGCAGTAGCTCTGAAAAAAAGTTAGGGGACTTTGAAAAAAAAACTCTTTGATTTTAAAATATTTCATCCGCGTCTATGGAAAATCAAACTTTTTGTTGTTGATTCCTATAGTACTTCGGTTGTAGTTGATTGTAGTGAAATTATTTTTGTTTGTAGTAGCTCTTAAAAAAAGTTAGGGGACTTTGAAAAAAAAATTCATCCGCGTCTATGGAAAATCAAACTGTTTTTTGTTGATTCATATAGTACTTTGATTGTAGTTGATTGTAGTGAAATTATTTTCGTTATAGTAGCTCTAAAAAAAAGTAAGGGGACTTTGAAAAAAAAACTCTTTGTTTTTAAAATATTTCATCCGCGTCTATGGAAAATCAAACTTTTTGATGTTGATTCCTATAGTACTTCGATTGTAGTTGATTGTAGTGAAATTATTTTCGTTTGTAGTAGCTCTGAAAAAAAGTTAGGGGACTTTGAAAAAAAAACTCTTTGATTTTAAAATATTTCATCCGCGTCTATGGAAAATCAAACTTTTTGTTGTTGATTCCTATAGTACTTCGGTTGTAGTTGATTGAAGTGAAATTATTTTTGTTTGTAGTAGCTCTTAAAAAAAGTTAGGGGACTTTGAAAAAAAAATTCATCCGCGTCTATGGAAAATCAAACTGTTTTTTGTTGATTCCTATAGTACTTCGATTGTAGTTGATTGTAGTGAAATTATTTTCGTTTGTAGTAGCTCTGAAAAAAAGTTAGGGGACTTTGAAAAAAAACTCTTTGATTTTAAAATATTTCATCCGCGTCTATGGAAAATCAAACTTTTTGTTGTTGATTCCTATAGTACTTCGGTTGTAGTTGATTGTAGTGAAATTATTTTTGTTTGTAGTAGCTCTTAAAAAAAGTTAGGGGACTTTGAAAAAAAAATTCATCCGCGTCTATGGAAAATCAAACTGTTTTTTGTTGATTCCTATAGTACTTTGATTGTAGTTGATTGTAGTGAAATTATTTTCGTTTGTAGTAGCTCTAAAAAAAAGTTAGGGGACTTTGAAAAAACAACTCTTTGATTTTAAAATATTTCATCCGCGTCTATGGAAAATCAAACTTTTTGTTTCTGATTCCTATAGTACTTCTAAGAGCTACTACAAATAAAAATAATGTTATTACAATCAACTATAATCGAAGTACTATAGGAATCAAAAACAAAATATTTGATTTTCCATAGACGCAGATGAAATATTTTAAAATCAAAGAGCTTTTTTTCAAGGTCCCCTAACTTTTTTTAAGAGCTACTACAAACGAAAATAATTTCACTACAATCAACTACAATCGAAGTACTATAGGAATAAACAACAAAAAGTTTGATTTTCCATAGACGCGGATGAAATATTTTAAAAACAAAGAGTTTTTTTTTCAAAGTCCCCTAACTTTTTTTTAGAGCTACTATAACGAAAATAATTTCACTACAATCAACTACAATCGAAGTACAATAGGAATCAACAAAAAACAGTTTGATTTTCCATAGACGCGGATGAATTTTTTTTTCAAAGTCCCCTAACTTTTTTTAAGAGCTACTACTAACAAAAATAATTTCACTACAATCAACTACAACCGAAGTACTATAGGAATCAACAACAAAAAGTTTGATTTTCCATAGACGCGGATGAAATATTTTAAATGAAAGAGTTTTTTTTTCAAAGTCCCCTAACTTTTTTTTGGAGCTACTACAAACGAAAATTATTTCACTACAATCAACTACAACCGAAGTACTATAGGAATCAACAACAAAAAGTTTGATTTTCCATAGACGCGGATGAAATATTTTATAATCAAAGAGTTTTTTTTTCAAAGTCCCCTAACTTTTTTTAAGAGCTACTACAAACGAAAATAATTTCACTACAATCAACTACAATCGAAGTACTATAGGAATCAACATCAAAAAGTTTGATTTTCCATAGACGCGGATGAAATATTTTAAAATCAAAGAGTTTTTTTTTCAAAGTCCCCTAACTTTTTTTTAGAGCTACTACAAACAAAAATAATTTCACTACAATCAACTACAATCGAAGTACTATAGGAATCAACAAAAACAGTTTGATTTTCCATAGACGCGGATGATTTTTTTTTTCAAAGTCCCCTAACTTTTTTTAATAGCTACTACAAACAAAAATAATTTCACTACAATCAACTACAACCGAAGTACTATAGGAATCAACAACAAAAAGTTTGATTTTCCATAGACGCGGATGAAATATTTTAAAATCAAAGAGTTTTTTTTTAAAAGTCCCCTAACTTTTTTTTGGAGCTACTACAAACGAAAATAATTTCACTACAATCAACTACAAACGAAACTCAACGAGAATAAAAAAAAAAAGTTTGATTTTCCAAAGTCGGGTGCTAAGTTCACATAGCTTGTCATGCAAATCTTTCCTAAAGTAAGTCATTACAGCCCTACGGTCTAGCCGGGTCATAATGTTGTACTGAATTTCATTATTTCCCATGGGACATAATGTGATTTGAATTTGGAATGCAACCCATGTAGTCGTGCTTGATCGAGGTTGGTTTCAAAAATGTTTGGGTGCAATGAGATTTTATTCTAATTAGGCTGTATTAACATACACGCTTATTATATTTTCTTTGCACTGCCTACAAATTAAAAAAAAGAAAAACATGAAAGTTTTTTACGAAATTCATTTTCACCCGCGCACGAAGAAGGATTTATTCGAATGTCGAACTGACCACTACAGAATAGACTACAAAAAAAGAATAGGAGGCGCCAAGCGCTCAAACTGCTGTGCTGTTATCTACAACAAAATTCAGTTTCGATTCGATTAAACTTCTAAAAAATTTCAAGTGACGATGACAGTGATTTTGATTCGACTCCAGAATGCATACAATCTGAAGCCTCTGGTATAGTTGGAAACTTACTTCCAGAAAAATCATTTCTTTCTACTTAACAGTCATTGTTTTCAATTGCCTCGCAGAAAGTATAAAAAGTAGAGTATGCATCGTGGGCTTAAATGTGTATTTGTCTTGGGCGATCTTGAACCCCGAGAACGAGGGATTTTATGGATTCTAAGGCAAGAATCCTGAGTACGAATATAGCGCCCGGGGCATTATACACTACTTTAAGCCCTTGTTGCATCATCTACTATTTAAATTGTTATTATTATTGTTATCTATTGGCAATTTGCACCTCCAAATAATATTTTGTTATGTTATGTTTCTATTCGGCTTTTTCTTTTTTGTTATTTGTGTTATTATTCTTTGTATTGTTCCTGCCATGCCCGTTCTGTGTTTTTAGCGTGTAAGTCAAATAAACGTTTTCTATTCTATTATATTGGGTGTTACTTATATAAATATGTAATGTTTATTGCCTGATTATTCTAGGCTTGATCGCGAGGAACAGGCTTTCTAAAAAGTTTAAAGTGATTCAAGTGGTTTTATTGAAAAACCCTTTGACTTTTTTTTATACAAATAAGGTGGCAAACAATTTCACGGTCCACTATTGTTGGTAAGTGGTTACCGCAGCCTATGAACGCTTGCAATACCAGAGGCATGCTTCCTTTTGCTTGCTTCCAACACAACTTGTGTTACTGCGGTGAGGATGGCCGAAGGGGTTCGGGGTCCGCAAAGCGTGCGTCACACAACACTATTTGAAACAAATAATGTTATTTGGCTGCGATCTTCTGTAAGGCGGAGGTACCTCGGTAGTACAAAGGTACGGTCCCAGACTTTGACTTTGACATCAACAAACTATTAGTCCAAACCATTTATTTACCGATGGTTAAGTTACTCTATAATTTTGTAAAGATATTAACAGTTTGTGTAGGTATTTGTTTAGTTTATTATAAAGTTAATCTAGATTACAGAGTTAAAATTAAAATTACACACACGATAATAAGCTACTTTCAAAATGGTACTTTTATATTAGGTCGCAAACTCGGCAACCGTTAACCCGACCAATTATGTCGTAAAAATAAATTGGCCACTGTTATTGCTTACTCTAGATAAATAGTAGGTAGGAACCCATACCTAAGTATGAAGACAAGGTAATAGATATATCTACTAGGTAAATCGATGAAATGTATTACAATATTATAGTCAGACTCGCCATACACTTAACACCTGTTTCGTCAATCTTCTTCGTTCATCCTGTCTACATGACCAAACCATATGACCTTACTCAATCCTCATCTTTCACTCCACATCGCTCTCTTATTACAAAATTAAATTACTCTTATTACAACACAATAAATATTGTTTTTTTTTTCTAAAACAATATCTTTTTATTTATAGAATAAGCCCCTTTCGGGATTGAAGATAGCGTATATATAATGAATCACCTTGTACATATATGACTTACACATGACCACATATGACCTTGTACATTTTGACTGACCTCATAGCTCAGTTGGTAGTAACTCTGCCTTCTGCGCTAGAGGTCGCGGGTTCGATTCCCGCACTGGACAAACATTTGTGATTAACACAGATGTTTGTTCTGTGTCTGGGTGTTAAATATATAGCTATTATGTATATCAGTCTCTGGTACCCATAGTACAGGCTATGCCTAGTTTGGGATCAGTTGAATTACTCCTACTACTCTTTAATTATATTTGAGAACGAAAAAGCCTGACCGTGTGTGATATGTCCGGAATATTTAAAAAAAATAATAATATATATATATATAATGTTGTTAATAATGATCCAATGATCCGGAGTACGTGTCATTCTGGTAATAAGCGAGTAAAGCTGCGGGCGTACCAACTTAGGCATATAGTTGTACCTACTTATTTTGATAAAAACCTTAAAATAAGGCTGAGTAGCGGATTAGGGTTGAGTGGTCAAACAACAAAGCCGCAACTTCAAGGCATGAGTGCCCCTATGAAAAGTCGTTCATAATCCTCTTACAGAACCCTTAACTTATCAAAACAATGAAAAATGTGTCCATTATCCTGGATTTGACATGGGTTTTCCTTTTTTTTTTTTTTTTTTTTTTTATACAACTGAGGTGGCAAACAAGCATACGGCCCACCTGTTGGTAAGCGGTTACCGTAGCCTATGAGCGCTTGCAATACCAGAGGCATCACGCACGCGTTGCCGACCCCGAACCCCCCTCCCCCTATAGAGCTCTGGCAACCTTACTCACCGCAGGAACACAACACTATTTGAAACAAATAATGTTATTTGGCTGCGATCTTCTGTAAGGCGGAGGTACCTCCCCAGGCGGGCTGCTCCAATTTAGAACGAGAAAATCTCGCTATGCCCTACCTCCTCCAAAAAACTCTCTCCTCCTCTGCTGAAATTAGGAAAACCTACCTAAAGGACTTCCACACAATAAAGTAGGCGGCAGTTACCTAGTTCGTCGAAAATTCTGGTAAGTTATGAAGTAAAAGTTTGTTCTCCTTGTATATGGTTTGCTAAGAAACGGAGATCGACTTTCTAAGGTACGCAGACGA
The DNA here is from genome assembly GCA_947579855.1 of Anticlea derivata. NCBI lineage: Eukaryota > Metazoa > Arthropoda > Insecta > Lepidoptera > Geometridae > Anticlea > Anticlea derivata. The sequence goes on from OX388262.1 coordinate 4,471,398, forward strand.
AGCAAACGTCAATTATTTTATGTTTGACGAGGCGTCGCCACATGTATCTACCTCTACATTTAAGGTGATTCATAATATGCATGCTATCCCAAAATTGAGCCATATAAATGGCCCGATTGGCAATAAAGTTTGTTCTACGACCTATTGAAATTCAATATTTTTCTTTGATAAATCTCATTTTTAGCTCTTCACTCAAATTCAGCTGTTTTATACACTTTTATTTACACAAAGAAACTTAAAACTAATACAAGTTAATATTTACAAAATACACAAGAAACAGTTGAGCCATCTAAAGACCGTTACCGCTGTTTTATTATTATTATTTATTACAAAACATGCTCACAAAACTTACAGCAATGAGCCAAAATGTTATGTGAGATAGACAATTACAAAATAATTACATATATTTTTTGGTCGTAATCTTGATGTCAAACTTCTCGTACGTTTAATAATTACATAATAAAGATGTCAAATAGTCCAAAAACAGCTAATTTGAGAAAGTTCTCAAAAATCTGGCATAAAATGTTTTTTTTTCCGGTAATACTAATCTCTTTGATGGGATTAGCCCTTTCTATACTCATAATCATCATTTTAGGGAAGTCTAATTCTGCCAGGCTATTGCGTAAGCGAAATGGTAATGAAGATCGCAATTTTAAGTATGATTTTATCAATTATAGCGACATATGAAGTTTTTCCAACATGAAAAGTAAGAAGCTAAGATCTTGAAGTGTTGCCTTGTCAAGATTGGAACGTTTTAAATGTGGCTAAGATTGTTAAAATTACCCTCAAAGTTACGAACTTTATTGCCATTACGCTACGGCAATTGCACCACTGGACATAGGTCTACCCCAAAGAGTGGCACAACGCGGCGACAGTCTTGAGCTTTCCTCACCCACCAACTCCTCGTAATCTTCAAATGTTATAGTTCCATCGAGTAGGGGCTTTCCAACACGTCGTCCAGTTCGTGGTTACCACTCGAACCTTTATTCCCCTTCGGTGAGCTTTACGACCTAGCAACAGCCACATCACACAACTTGCTAATTCAGAGTCCCTGTAATATAACGGCCGTCATCATTTACGAAAAAAGAAAGGACTCTTAGGAAATAAGCTTCACGCATAAATATTTTCAGTTCACTGAAGAAGAAGTAAACAAAATGGTTTATCAAATAACATCATCTGGCTCTACCAAAGCCACAAATGTATTGCTAACTCTTCATGCGCACTGGCGTGTACCATGATTTGGTACAATTGCGTTCAAAATATAAATGTTGAAACATTTTTTATTGACTAATTTTTATTCGGTATAGTATTTTGCACGATGGGCTTGCAACCTCTCAGTCTCACGTATGGAATACTCACTACTGCAAAATGTGGCCATGTGCCAAATGTTCGGCATGCCTCTGACTACCCTTCACATCCTCGAGGACCTGATCGTCTGGATGAGTGGATGTTTACGATTTTTGGGGATAAAAGTTTTGAGGCTATTCCTTTTTATTATATTTACAGTGATAACGACTTCATCATTTCAGCCGTACGACGTTCACTGCTGAACATGGCCTCCCCCACAGACAGAGCAAATTCCTTATCATGTGGGGGAGGGGGGGTTTTCCCATACTCACCACGCTGGGCATGCGGGTTGGCGAGCGCAGTTAGAGCTATCGTTTTTAAAATGAGGGACGCAGCTGCCCATCCCCTAGCTTTTTTCCCTTAGTCGCCTCTTACGACATCCGCGGATAGAGATATGGAGGTGCCTATTCTTTAGCCGGGTCCACCAAGGCCTGAAAAAGTTAACGGTTTTTGGTAAATCAGTTACTATTTAGAATCGTCAAGCAATTGATAAAACGGTCATTCTGGCATTTACCTATTCAAAAAATACGTTTCATATTATGTAGGGATTTTAACTTTTGCAAATAATTGTATCATGAATTCTGTTCGACTATGCGCGTGACTGTACCCAAAATGATTGATAAATCGAGCCATATTTGTTCACCCTATGTATATAAAACACACGCTTCTTGCAAAGGAGCATCTGATGTTGACTATACCTAATACTACACTATGACATGGGGCGGAGAAGCAGTAGAAGAAGGTTGACGCACACATATCGCCTCGGCAGCAGCTGCAGTTGACCGAGGACGAATAATTCACGATAGCGTTACACTTACGATATGAAAGTAAAAGACAAATATTAGCCAATCAAAATTATAAGAATTCAAGCATCGCCTATGTCATTGGTTATTGATGTTTATATGAGTTTTACTATAGGTAGTATCGTAATCGTAACGCTATCGTGAATTATTCTTGTTTGGGAACCAGATCGGCATTGCTTTGCCTCGAAACAAATGTCGTCTAACATGCAACTGGGGCGAAGCGATGCTGATACAATGCTGATTAGTGTGTGTATCAAGTTTCATACAAATAATTCTGATCGAGCTGAGGCGATGCTGGTGCCGGGTTGATATGACTGCGACAAGCGTTAAAATTGTTGTTCAATTAAACCGTGGCATCCGTGGCAATTATTTTGTGGAATTCTAAGAAGAAGCCGCTTCTGGTTTAGTGACACTAACGAGCCGAATCTTCCTGGTACAGACGAGACTTTTGTAATTGCTATACAATTTTGTAAGCTGTTTTCTGTTATTACAAGAAATGTATAGATTATATGCGAAGCTTGAAATACCAATACCAGTAGGTTATTCACCTCAGGTTATACAATTTTTACATAGCAACATTTTCTTTAAAAAAATTGATTCATAATATGTTTACTACCCCGAAAGAGGGTTATTCTACACAGTAATTCAGTAATTCAGTAATTCACACACCCAATTGGCAAAAAAGTTTATACTACGAATTTTGGAAATTTGTAATTTTAAACTGATAACTAAGACTTGTGCAAACTTTAAACTGAAAACTATGCAAAAATCTGCTGTTTAGGAGCCAGATCAACCAATCAATTATTCAAAAACAGATATATTGAAAAAGTGTCATCATTTCAGCCGTACGACGTCCACTGCTGAACATGGCCTCCCCCACAGACAGAGCAAATTCCTTATCATGTGGGGGGATTTGCCCATACTCATCACGCTGGGCATACGAATTAGCGAGAGCAGTTAGAGCTATCGTTAAAATGAGGGACGCTGCTGCCTATCCCCTAGCTTTTTTCCCTTAGTCGCCTCTTACGGTATCCGCGGATGTGTATCTACATATCTATGGAGGGGCCTATTCTTCAGCCAGGGCCACCACGGCCATCGGCATTGAAAATGTATAGAATACGAAAAAAATGTTTTTATTCATTCTTTTTTTAGATAGAATAAGCCCTATCAGAATAGTATACCTACAAATCACTAAACACCTTGTATTCTCTATTGATAATAGGTAGATTATACTGCAATCACTTATTCACGTCTTTATGAAGCTGCGTAATAAAGATTACTTCAGCTCTCTCGATCGTAGGTATTTATGTCGGTAGATTATATCGCGAGCATTAAGGGGAAATAATTCCGCTATCCAGTGGACTTGCTAAAGTCTGGGTTCTGGGAAGCTCATCCACATAAATCCGGGCGACGACGACAGGAGAGCACGGGAAACTTGGTATTTCTAACAGCAATCAAAATAGGCTCACGACTTTTGTCCAAAAGAATTGTAGCCATTATCTCAGATTTCCAGGCGATCAGATCCTTGAATGTCTAAGGCGGATAGTCAGAGATATTTCCGAATATTTCGAAGTAGTGAGCTCACGATTTAAGCACGTGTTAAAAGCGCTCTTAAATTTTTCGAATATAAAATTTCATTCTTGTTCTTGTGTCACTGATTTTTTCTTGGTCATCCTGTATTGGGCGACCCGGTTTGAACTGACAACCTTTGGATCGAAATTCGGGAAACCGTGGAACTAGACTACAATCTGGAACTAAAATATCCTTCACACAGAGTTGTCTACTAGCTCATTAGAACTTTTAAAGGCTTACTACTTTCCCTGGTGTCCGGCAAGTCACACTCTAAATATTACTTGTATCGGTAGATCCCTTATAGGCATAAGGGATGTTCCGATACAAGAAAAGTTCTCGATACTTTTCTTTCGATACCAAATACATTTCAATGCTTTTATTTAATATTTGTAATTTTATTTTGAGCTAATTCGGTGACCGTCACGACGTAGTGAAACTCCATAGCCCTCTCCATAGCCCGTTGAGCGACTTCGAGCTTATATATAAAGCCAATAGAAGCGACCATATGTCATCACTGGCAACACGCCCTCCTCTTGAGGCTTTGCGGTCTCTATCTTTCGGGTAAAAAATTCTAACCTAGTATGTTCGAGCTGCTTCTCCTTACAGAATACAGCCAGAAGCATTTAATCCCGTTTACGTCCCGGAAACTGTACGGATGTATAAAGATATTCCTTAAACCATTCGGCCAGGAGTAAAGCACCCGTAACAAATGTACATTTCCTTGAGATCCCTTGTGGAGATGGAATCTCCAAGCTTGATTATAATAATAAGAAGACTTTATTAGGCTTTAAAAATAAGATGCTTTTTATACAACTTCGTGGATTATTGTTCTCATTCAGCGCAATTTGGTATTACAATATTAATTAATGCAGAATTCTTAGCAGTATGGGAGGAATTTATGGCTTCGGTATGGCCTTGTTGGCCTAGTGAGACGTAACTTTCAATCCGAAAGTCGTGGGTTCGAATCCCGGTCGTGCACCAATGAATATTGCTTTTCGAAAAATGTATATTAGCATTAACACGTGATCAAAACGTTAAAAGAAAACATCGTGAGGAAACCCGCGGTTCTATCATCTACGCAAGTATTGACCATGTTTTTCCTGTGGATTAGGTCGTCTAGGCTGAGAGGAAGATGTGCTAGATGCTAGGTAAGCCTACTCCATAAAAATTCGTAGGCACTACAATGTCCTGTAAGTGAGTAGAAAGTTTAACTTGACGCTGTATAAATAATCTAGTATAGGTGTAATAAATAATACCTTAGCCAGTGGCGTAGCGGGCGAGTGCGAGCGATTCGATTCTGGCTGCGGAACAAATATTTGGATAGATAAATTATTTATTTATCTATCTAAATATTTGTTTCGGGTCTGAGTGTTGTGTCTGATATTCACGACAACTATGAATGTCGCATAGTAGTTTTCTATCACAGGCGCTTCAAACTGCTAAAGCTTCTATTTGCTCTTGTATTCGAGTTGAGATAGATATAAAACGTACTTTAATCTGCAATTCATCTAGTCTCTCTTACAAAAGCGAAAGCCAAAGCTTCACATTAGCGATAATGGCCCGCAGTGTATTCGTCTTGTGCAAGCACATTAGAAAGTGCGACATTATATGATCCGATTTCATAATTTTATAGTCCCGTCCGTCAGTCCCGTTTCATGCGAACACTGGTCTATTCTACCCTGTGGGACCAAGGTCTTGCTTTCCTAAGCGAGCGGCGCCGTCAACCGTCGTCGCTTACTTCACATTAGCATTTAGATGACCGCACGCCCTGTCGGATTGGTATCGGTTATTGCAGTCAATAACTGTCAATCGCTGACAGTCTACGTTAGATTGCAACGCTCTCCCATCTAGACCTTAAATATGAGACCGACCTCCCTTCCCTCCACACTTCTTTACGCTATACCTAACGCAACAAACAGATCAAAGATTGATCAAAGCCGACGCAATCATCATCTTCCTACCCTTGTCCCACATAATGTGGGATCAGCACAACATATTTTCCTTATCTACCTTCTGTCTCTCAGGATGCAATGCAGTACGCGGCTTCATAGATAGTATTACAGATGTATTGAGCAGTGGCTTAATGTCAGGTAGGTCATCAGGAAAAATGATCGGTTAGATTAGCTTAGGACGTAAAGCGCACGGCATTGTTTTTTTAGGAAACCAATGCTTAAGCGCGCTGCAAGGACTCTCAAAAACCGCGTCGTTGGCACTCTCACTCAACACTTAAGAGCATATTTTCTTAATGTCCTTTTCCTCTTCCCCTTGTATAATACTTACATTTAGGGACCCATACACGTACACAAGTGCGAAACGAGTATGTGGATATACATAGTGGGAGTCATTTGTCAGAACCAGGCCATGAAATCTTAGAAACTTTAAAGTGTAAAAATTAATGATTTTGTATTTTGGAAAAAACATGGCATATCAATTGGCATAGAAAAAAAACATAATGGAATCTTAATGTTGAATAGCGGGACAGACAAAGAAAACCGTGTTTGACGATATTGCATTTTATGGTATCCTGTATAAAAAAGCGTTAAGAAAGTGCTTTTGCGTTTTTTAAAGTAGAAGTCATCATCATCATTTCAGCCATACGACGTCCACTGCTGAACATGGTCTCCCACAGACAGAGCGAATTCCTATCTAAATAATGGGGGGATTTGCCCATAGTCACCACGCTGGGCATGCGGGTTGGCGAGCGCAGTTAGAGCTATCGTTGTTAAAATGAGGGACGCTGCTGCCCATCCCCTAGCTTTTCTCCCTTAGTCACCTCTTACGACATCCGCGGATAGGTAGATATGGAGGGGCCTATTCTTTAGCCGGGGCAACCACGGCTAAAGAAATACTGCAGTTGAATAGATCAAGTCAAGTTTGCTACATAACAAGATGATTCGCGTTAGTTTTACGACTATGAAAAATATCGACTAAATATACGGGTCTAAGCAACATTGATTATTTGAGCTTTTTTTCGAATACTTTGTTGAAATATTAAACTAAGCTACTTTGAAGAACCCTCTAAAGAAAAACCGTCTATCCAAAAGTTTGAAATTAATGTTATTAATAAGAACTTGCCCAAGACATTTCAGTAACTTATGAGTTTATTAAAATTCCAATGAAAGTGTTTTATGTTTTTCTAAATATTTTGCCGAATAAATTCTAATAAAGAAAGAAATTAAGAATCTTACTGAAACTTTCCATACTACAGTCATAAATTAAAGGAAGTAAAACATTGGTTAGCCACCGGAAAATGAGCTCAATTTCGGTAGCCGATTCAAGATGATTTATTACCTGATTTAAATTAAGTTTACTTACGTATTTTTGCCAGCCAGGAAGCTAAATATAGGTTTATTGCTTCATAGGGAAGATTTAACTAACACTAGTATGACCATTTTTCACGCCCTCACACTCATCAGAATGTCATTATATTTGTACCTACCACACAGTTATTTAGTAATGTGACGACATTGTGAACGTTGCGTGAAGTCGGTGGATAGAAAAGGCTCAAGACCGTTCGTTATGGAACTCTTTGGGGAGGCCTATGTTCAGCTGTGGACTTCTACAGGCCCATGATGAATATGTGCGTGTAAATAGATAAATTTTACGGAAACTTTACGGAAAATCACGGGATTTACGGTGAATAAAAAAAATGTATTAGTTGCCTCGCATAAAATTCAAAAGAAATAATTATGATGGGAATTCAGCGAACGCTGTTACAATAAAAATATATGCAAAAATAAAGCTACGGATCCTAAGATAACATTTTGTTGACCGTTCCCGTTTCTTTTTTTATCCGCAACAGTTCAACCAGAACATAAAATTGTGGGCGCGTAAAAAGCGAAAGCGAAGCGTGGAAGAAAGGACGGAATGACGCCCAGACATTTGTTCAAATACGATTTCGCTATAACGATACACTCACTAAACATAATGGAAGCAAAAGCGTGGCAACTCGCAAAAAAATTGGTAAAAGGTATTTTTAGTTGGATATAAATATTCCGAATTGAAAAGCTTTCTTCAAAACTTCGATCGTTTTGAAACGTCTTCAATCTTGTATACAAAGCATCACAGCTGCTAGATTGGATTCCTTACTTACCCCGCGAAGTCGAGCCTCAACAATCCTATTTTTAGTACTGTCAGCGACATAAGTTGATTAACAAATAGAGTATAGGTACAAAGCTCCGGCTAAGTTCCTTGCAATACGTGCAAGGAAGCTATTTTCCCAGTAAAATAAAAAAGGTGAGCCTATGACGTTGCAAGTACATAACTAAGTTATTATTGACCGTGGCTCGATTTCACGGTCAATGCTACGGGTTAGTGCACGTTTTAGTGGGACTGGATATAACTGTTCGGAACACCTATTTCTGTCTTCGTTCTATTTATATTGATGCTCTCTTTTATTTCAAACGCGCTGCACGCGGTTTTGCTCGCGTTGCGCCTGCATAAAAAGTGGCTGTCCTTCGTCAGGGTTTATTTATACTATCCCCAAACTAATATTTTGTCATAATCGGTTCAACCGCAAGTCGGGAAAATGTAAAAACAGATAAAAATACAGAGTTGCTTTCGCTTTTATAATAGTGGTTTATAATCAAGAAATGATATATACTTACTAGCAGACGCCCATGATATATTCGTCCCCGTAAAGTTACCTAGCTCCTCAATTGTTTTATAGGGAGCAAAAGTTAATCTTTGATCATGAGTGATTTTGAAAAACCCCGAAATACATTTTTCATTATTTTCTTCGGTCAGTTTTAGTATAAACGTTTGGATCTATAACTACATGCGTTATTTTATTTTATACAAACTTTGACACACCATTGTACCCATTTTAGCTATAGTTTGGGAAAAATCCTGAAAACGTACCTCGTTATTCATCGCAGAGAGTTTTTATACCAAGTTTATGAGTCAAATGCGTAACAAGTTAGTTTTATCCCATAAAAACTTTGAAAGCCCATTGTTTCTCCATTTGGGGTGATTTACATTATTACCGTTAGTTTGAAGTTAGTAGCAAAATTCGTTAGAAAAACTATCCTACAAACTGTTTTGAAAAATAATGTGCGCTGAGCGATGATTGTTGTCAGTCAGTAAGAGTTAAATATTTACCTAGATTGAATTTATTAATTCTTTTTAATGTATTTTTTTTCAGACGTCTAATATAGGTACTCTATGATGATAATAAGCAAATATAGTTTCCATTCCTAAAACATTTTTGTTACTCGTTGTGATCATCATTCATGTTGACTACGTAATACTTTACGTAAAAAACTGAAGGTTTAAGACTTAATAAAGCTAAGACGAGGATGATAGATTATTTTTCTAGATCAAAAATTACGGTTATTTTTTTTTTACAGTAGGTACCTATTAAATATTTTTGGAAAGCTCTTCAATGATTTCCAATGACAGAAAGTTACTTACTAAACATTAAAATGTATTGCTTCATTATCTGGACAGAGGCAATCCGCGTATTACAATGAATCGGCATTAAATTTGCGAGCCCCAATAAAATGTTCGATTAAATCGTAAGATGCATTTCTCCGGCGACGTAGTGCCATATAAATTGAGGACTTTAAAGCGATGAGGGGCCCTGATTCTACAAAAAGCAGCAAACGTCATATTGCGACGATCTTAATTATTGTATTGTCTGACAGCGCGTTGGGTCGAGAAAAAACCTGGATCATAGCATTCACAAGCCCGAAGAGGCCGGCAAAATAAGGCCCAAACCCAGCAGTGATGAACGCAGTTTGAAACAAAAAAATAATGATATTTGTTACGTTTTTGCTATAAAACGGAGGTCTTATAACTGTGTCATCTTCTTATAAAACCAAACTTTTAGTAACAAGTTCTAATGGAATTAAAAAAAAATACAATTAATTAATTGTACGCACAAAAACTGAAAAAGAGCGCACCACCCAACATCACACGCAAAGCCATACAACGCAGGCTGTCATGCACGTCATTACGGACTGTGTGGGAGGTGTTAGAGCGGTTAAACACCTGCTACCTAAATTGCCACTGAATGTATTGGTGACCACTAATAGTCCAGTGTCAAAAGGCACAAACAAACGGACCAAGCTATTGTTAATTAAACGTTAGAAGGCTAACAAGGGTGTCATCAAATGTGTGGTTCGGGGTTTGGTAATTAGATTTCAAATTCGTAACACAAGTTACCTATGTTGTTGCTTAAATTGTTTGTTGGTGACGATAGCGGTAAAATTGGTAAATCTCTAATGTGACAATAATACTTCATTAGTAGGTACATATTGAGTAGTCAGCAACAAAAATCTTTGACTATTTACAATCTTCCACAAATCGTACACAACATAAAAATCAAAACCAGATCAACTAATCTGCTCTGGTAACAAAATTTCAAAGGAGCCATTTCATTCTGGGCCTGGTCCATGTAAACTACATAGAAAAATTAGGAAAAAATAGGAGATCACAAGAAAAATAAAATTTCATTAATTTGAAGACAAATGCGATGGTACAAGAATAGTTATTCTGGTAAGTTTTTTACTATGTGAACACTATTCCATGTTGGTTTATAATTGGCGTTTGACATGACATTGACATATTTTTCATGTCATGTTGTTTGATTTGATGTTTTTGTTTTGTCAGTTATATGTAGGTTGCCAAAATTAAATTTCACGCACGTCCATCCGCCATATTTTTGTAGCGCTGTGCTCTCTTTGTCAAAGAAAATCATAATGTACCTTAGAACGAAGTCAATTTAAATAAAATAACCAATTAAATACGTTTACTTTATTGCTTAGCCATATTTTAGAGTAGTGTACACAGTGCAGGCCCAGGCTCCATATATTGATGAAATGACACTTTTAGATCCAACTCTTTCATGAAAATTTCAAATTTCGCTCGAACTCGTTCTTTAAACCGATTTTTCTAAATAAGACTGTTGAGTACTTTTTGTTTCGATAACGTTCATGAACACTGGTTACTAGTAGTTCACGATGTTCGCTTTATTTTGTTGCCGGAGCAGATAAACTACTTTTGATGTTTATGTTGCATTTGTGGAAGATTGTAAATAGTTATAAATTTTTGTAGCTGACTGTTGCTATTTGTTACATTACATGATTGCACACCACTCAACATAAACAGGTAAAATGAGTACCTACACGTCTCACTAACTGCCTAATTAATATTTTTAAACATGCTCTTTCCACATTCGAGCGAAAATAAAACGCATTAACATTCCATAGCATTGAGGAAAGTCCTCATAAAATATTTCACGTGAATCCAGATTACAAAGTACCTACAGAGTCAGTAAGTTCGATCAGGGTTGCGAAAAGCATATTATTTACAAGCTTTTATCTAACAAGCCGTTTTGGATTAGCCCGGACAAATAAACAAAGATAAAGTCTTGAGAGCCAAATTTAAAATGTTACCTAAGTATTTACGATTTCCTAAACACTCTTTGGAAGGATAAAGAAGGTAGCATCACTACCAGAGCTAGTGGCATAATGGATAGGCCTTCTACAAGGTGATTCATAATTAATTATAACGACGAAAAAATACCAAAAATCGCTAATTTGAAAAAGTCCCCGCGATGATATACTTAATCACCCTGTATTTCGGTCATACATTTTGATTGATTTCTGTAGGTACACCATTGTATCTCTAGCTACTAAGTACATAATTTAAGATTAACCTGCTAAAGTCGCTTAGTTTTCACACCACTCACACTGACATCAGTCATTAGCCTCCACTAAAAGTACAGGGGTGAGAAAACCAGGGCAAAGCTGGAAGTAAATACTTGACAACCCTAACAACGTTGCAATGAATACCTGGTAAAAGTAAATAAGTACCAACCATTTCGTATTTGTAACGACAGATTATAAGAAGAAAGCTAAATCACTACAGTTAATGTATGCCAATGATCTTTTTTCGACGAAATTAAAATGTCTTATTGAGTTTATATAAATTATGTGGCTGAATTGTTTACAATTATCAGTAGGTATAGGTAGTCAATTATAAGATACTAAGCCAACAAGTTCGTTCATTTATCATAGTAAAAGTTGTTGGTGATTTTTTTTACACATTTGTCATGTATTTTTACATATTGGCCCATATAACAATTTGTTTTTTATTACTCGTTTTCACATACTCTTAGAAAAGTGTACGTCTTCTTTGTGCGAAGGAAGCCTTGATGTGCAGCTTAAGGTTAACAATTGTGATGAAAGGAGAAGTAAATTTACTTCTCCTTATATTACTTCTTCTCTATTTAACTAATGCAGGATGTAACGTAGAAAGTGAGCGAGCAAGCAAACAAGATGAACACAGACGAAATAACAGAAAAAAAACTTTTTGGTAGGTACTTAACACCAGAGGTCCGATTATGAGATGTCAATGAGTTCGACCGTGAAAAGTGAATAGATTAGGTACTAATTTTTGTAGGCGCCCTATTGGTGACACCATACAAAAAGAATAAGAAAAAGAGTTTGTTTATTGACACACACACACAAAAAAAAAACATAAAAATCAGAACAAATACTGAGTACAATCTAGGAGCCTTAAAATCTAGGGTCAATAAGTTCACTCTGGGAAAGCGTGCTCCATCATAGGCCACATCTCACTTGCAAAAGTGAGTTGGTGGCCAAACGCTTTACCATTATCAATAAAATAATAATAATAAGTACTAAGAGGTAGAGTAAGTAGGTACTACTTTTTCAGTGCAACTGTGCGAGTGCGGCCAAACCAGGTCCTAGTTTCAGCTGGTTTTCAGTCTGGACCTGAAAAAACAGTAAGCTATTCTCTTATCGCCGAGGAAAAGTGAGTAGTGAGAACTCACTGACATCTCATAATCGGGCCTCGGGTGTTAAGGCCTCAGCTGTCTTTGAATGACCTACATTCGATAAAAGAAATTTCTTTACAACTTCCCCTTGATTCCACGCGATTAATTAAATCCCTTGATTGAATTGATGAATCGATAATGGATGCTTTGAATGAAGGTCGAGTCATGGTTTATTTACCTACATGAATAAATAATCTAAAAAAGTAAACGAACATTATTTAAGAAGCCCGCGACTTAGTTCGCGTGATGCTATTTTCATACAAACTTCAACCCACAACGCATTCTTTTGAGGGTTGAGTTCCGGGAAGTCCTTTCTTAGTATACCCCTAACTACAGTAGGAAACTACCCTACAAATTGGCCAGTCAGACAATCAGCAAGTAACGAAATACATTTATATAGGTAGGTTACCTATTAATGATCTTTGACTTTGAGGGGTGAGCTATAAGTACTGTCGCACTCTCAAAATTGGCTTCAATCATTGACGTTAGGATAATTGTGAAAAACATTCTAAAAAACAGCATATTATTTATAATACTTACGACTATAATACTATTCTAAAAGTAGGGGGGGTAGGTAGGTAATAACATATAATCGAAATGTTGCGCGGTCACGTCGTGATTGAACCACAATCATCCAAATATCCTAACAAACTTTCGCTTTTATAAGCTGGTAGGCCTAAAATTGCTTCAAATGGAACATGATATTGTTGAAAGGAATAGTGAATGGAATTTCAAGGGAATTCGGTGTCACGATCCAGTTGATAACGCCAAGATTGTTAAAAAGTTGGCACGGTGGAACAGATGGGAGATAATGAGAAGTATAGAGGACAAGTACGTTGGTCCAGAATCTCTCTATATTCATAACATTAGGCATGAGGTACTTTGCAATTTATGTTGCAAAAGAATTGCTCTACATTCTTTACATTGGGCTTGTAGGTACTTTACAATTTGCAATTTATGTTGCCAAAATCATAGGGATTACCAGTGCTATAATAGCCCGTATTGGAGACTCTGTAAACAATGCTTTATTCATAGTTCCAACACTTGTTATTAGTCGTCAAATAGCAATTTTCAGAATAACATCAAACAATCTTTGATCTTTTATTACCTACCTCATTAGGTAATTTACTAGGTAGGTTAGTTCGAGCAAATTTTAGACGAGAAAAATTTAATCAGCTGTTGAATTACCTGTATTTTTATCGTTTGAAACAATACTAGACTCAATATTCTAAAGATGCAGTTAGTATGACTACTATTCAAGAATAAGACAGAATAAGAATAGAAAAAATAATGCTTGAACAAGTTCAAAAGGCATCCAGTAAGAGTTTTGTAACAAAGTAAAAACCTTATTACTTCTGTTCTAGATGATTTAAACAGCGTCAGCTGAAACTTTTTAACTCACTTACAGGACGTTGTACCTGGGATATGTTTAGATACAGTAGTGGCTTGACCAACACTTATAGGTACCATCTTCTCAGCCTACAGGGCACAGCGAGATTTTCTCGTTCTAAATTGGAGCAGTCCGCAGGGAACGTACCTCCGCCTTACAGAAGATCGCAGCCAAATACCATTATTTGTTTCAAATAGTGTTGTGTTCCTGCGGCGAGTAAGGTTGCCAGAGCTCTTTAGGAGGAAGGGGGTTCGGGTTCAGCAACGCGGGCATGATGCCTCTGGTATTGGAAGCGCTCATAGGCTCCGCTTACCAACGGGTATGCTCGTTTTGCTCGTCTCATCAAGATGATTTCCATCACCTACTTCGGGACTTGTTTTGCGCATTAATTTGTTTATGTGCACGACCGTTACATAAGGTGATTCATGATACCATCCCGGAAGGGGCTTTTTCTACAACAAATAAGCAATAAAGTTTGTACTATGACTTTTGAAATTGCATTATTTTTCATTGAAATAACTATATTTTCAAATCTGCTGTTTTGCAGTGAAATTTGCTCATACTCAATGAATCAGCTGATTTAGGTTACAATCTGAATTCTGAATGTTTAGTAATCCTTCCTTTCCTATCCTATCCTACTAATATTATAAATGCGAAAGTTTGTGAGGATGTTTGTTATTTAATCACGTCGGCTCTACCGATTTGGTTGAAGCTTGGAATACAAATAGTTCTTTACCTAGAATAGCATATAGGCTACTTTTTATTTAGGTACCACGCGAGCGAAGCCACGGGCGTAAGCCAGTAAGTTATAAAGATGTATCTAATTGTTTAGAAACAAAGAACAGCCAATTTGAGAACACAAGTGAAAAAAAATATTAAAAATTAAAATGAACATTTTGATGTTTTTTATCGCTCATGTTATTTCTATTTGTTTTTTAGAATCATCACCATCATCATCAACAACCTGTAGAAGTCCACTGCTGGACATAGGCCTCCCCCAAAGAGTTCCACGAAGAACGTTCTTGAGCCTTTCCATCCACCGGCTTCCCGCAACCTTTACAATGTCATCGGTTCATCGGGTGGGGCACCTTTCAACACTGCGTCGCCCGGTTCGTGGTCGCCATTAGAAAACTTTTACTCCCCAACGGTTATCGGTTCTGCGAGCTATATGGCCTGCCCACTGCCACTTCAACTTGCTTATTCTGAGAGCTATGTCGGTGACCTTGGTTCTTCTACGGATTTCCTCATTTCGGATCTATCACGTAGTGAAACTCCGAGCATAGCTCTCTCCATAGCCCGTTGCGCGACTATGAGCTTGTATATGAGGCCTATAGTTAACGACCAAGTCTCAGTCAGTTTTTTAGAATAATCATCGTAAATCGGGATGGTATACATGTTATATCACCTTGTATACCCACGCACGACCTCCGGATCGAAACTATCCGGGGTACATCCCACTAGGCCAACACGGCTGTAACAAAAATAGCCAAAGAAAATCCTCTATTTTGGCAATGTTTGATAAATAAAAGCACTCGAGAATCCGAAGCTCCCAGGCGCCATCTTCATTTGTTGATTTATTGCGGCCCCACTCATCGTCACTAGTGATGTGATCATCAATCAGTGATCAGGCAATAATACGTTTTTTGCTATTATTTGTTCAACACGAGCTCGCGAAATAAGGCGTCTAGAAATTTTGATAAAATTAAATATTATAGAACGTCTGCACATGATCGTAAACCACAATTTAAAAAAAATATCTGATAAAATCTTTCGGTGAAATCTAACGGGAATTTTCTGAAATATTGTTTTACTGCAATAATCGTAATAAAAGTCACTTTAGGCGATTGCAAACCACAGAGGTACTTGCAAAATAAAATAAATTTCTCTATCATTAAAGATTTTTACCGAACAAGTGACAGCTGTCGCCTTGACGACAGCCACGCGACGCGACACGGCGCGGCGGCAGCGTCTTTGCCCAATCTCGTATGGCACCGACGAGATACGAAAATCCCCTAGGAAAATCCACCTAACCCATTATTTAAAGCCTAGGATAAGATTTTCGATAAAGCATTACCACATCACTCAGCCACGCAGAACACCTCTCAATTTATACGTCACTGGGCAGACGATACGATGTAGTTTTAATTTTAGTTACACTTTTACTAGTCTATCTGGCAGTTTACTAGTATTTTTGTGGTTTGTAACGTGAAACAGATGGTGTTATTTGCATCTAAACATTAAAAAAAAACATACATCTAAGAAGTGGTCGGTAGCCGTGCCCACGGCAAGAGTATGAAGTGGAGACATTTTAATTAGGGTAAGTGCTTGATCCGTGACAATTTTTCAAAATTAACTTAACGTTTGCTGTTATTACTTATTTCCTTAACTCAAGTCTCTGATTTACATGATAACTGAATTTGTTAACTGACAGGCAGAGTGTTATCAAGTCGATGACGATAGTGAGTGATTACGAATAAGAGGGTCACTATAGACGGTCATGTAAGCATACCCTGTAAACGCACGGCAGTCCTATTACGCAATATAGAGGGTAATCCATCAAGAAGGGTCAGTAGGGGAAAGTCTAAAGCTATAAGAGATGGAGAAATTACTTCCAAGGAACCATGTCGCTTATTTTAGGGTTGCACATCTTTTCGTAAAAAAATTATTTGCTACGCAAACCTGTGTCTACATTAAATTAAATACAATGTTGTGATATAATTAAAAAATGCTGTGATAAAATTACCAGCTCAATCCCCGAATCGCGTAGACTTTTTTCCGAAAACCTATAAGTTCAGTTTTTTTATTCTAAAATTGACGACTTGGTTCCTTCGAACAAATTTGTCAGTCTCTTATAGTTTCAGACTTTTCCATACTGGCCATTCTTCATGGACCACTCTCAATACAAGTTGATTCCATAATATGTATACCATCCATAAAGGGGCTTATACTATCAAAAGCGAAAAAAAAAACAAAATATAAAAAAACTATTTTTTCCGACATCAAGATTACTACCCCTAAAAGCTGAAGCTAAATAATTGAGTTTCAACTGATTTTGACCATAATACAGCTGATTTTTGCATAGATTTTTATCAATAAAAAGTGTTATACCCACTCGTATTTCCTAAAGTCGTAGAACAATCTTTATCGCCAATTGGGTCTAGATTAAGCCCCCCTTTTCGTGACAGCATACATATAATGATTCACCTTGTATGGACGGAAAAGTGCCATGGTGACATTGGTTATGTACCATACATACGCAGAAGGCCATTCAAATAACTTCTTTTTATGGAAATACCGATGTACGTTCGTTCGAACGGTTCTTAAAAAGGTTAGTATTTTTCAGTACTTAAGGGGCTTAGGAATGCAAGATGAAAATCGTACAACGTACAAAACGTACATTTCATTGGTACCTTAGTACAAAGCCTATGCATGATTGCAGTAGTAAAGCATTTATATGACGGTAATCTTTCGCAAATGTCGGTCACACGTGACTTACAAAAGCTGCCAGTCCTAAAAGCGCTTGTAAAACAATAAAAAGTTATTAAAACATCGTGATGAAATGATCGATCTATTTTCAGATTCCTTGTGGGTGGTATTATAAAGACACGTTGAATACTTTTACAAGCATTCCATTTATGCTTCGTTGATTCGAGAATTCAATACGCGAAACTCTAGTATTTTGTTTTTTAGAGGGCTTTTGATCGATTTTTCCATCTATTATGTTCAAAACAAATATTTCTATGGTTAGTAGGCAGGTCTGAAAAATAATTTTCATAATTTTTTATTTCACAATTTCATAACTTAGCAGGCGTTAAAATGCCTTGAAACCTTTTCTTTTAAGCCGTGTTCTACGGCGAGCGAAATTTCACCTGAAATATGTTTCTAATTGATTTTAAAATGATCCTTATGTCTAATGATAACTAAAGTCATTATTGACTTTTACATTTGAGGTTTGAAGTGTGCGAGATAGCTTAAATATATTGCAAGTCCCTAAAAGTCAAACACAAAATTTACTTTATTCCGTTTACGTAAGGCTTATTTTGAATTGAATATCAGATGGTATACTGCACGCCGTTTCAACACGGCTTTACCCACGCCATAGCGAATGTAGGCATTACCAAACCTATACTTATTAACCTTTGTTCTTATCCTTGTGGGCTATGGCAATGTCAGACGGACCATGAAATGTAGGTAGATTATTAGTCTTGGTGTTTCGGGAGTTCTGCGTTTTGGGAAGCTAAATCGAATCAAGCTATGGATAATTCCACCTGACCAATTTTACAGGGCAAGTGAAATTAACTCGCTGGTCAAAATAGAGGTTAAGTTAGGGTTTCGAACCAAATATAATAGCGAAAACGTAACCCTTATTATCATATTCAACAGATACCTACTAAGTACATAGTTCTGACCCCACTCTTGGATTCCCTGAGTAGTAGGTAGGTATCAGGGTACCACGATACCCAAATAGTACCTACAGGCTATGCCTTGGGATCAGCTGACCGTGTGTGATATGTCCGGAATATTTATTTATTTATTTGTCCCACCGCAAGGATCGAATCCGCACTTCTTGTATTTGTGAACTTTAACCTATAGGTACCTATTTAAACATCCTCATACGTACCTTCCAAACCCTTGAGTATCTGTACCTACCTAAAGGTAAATTACAAATATTATAAATACATAAAATCACACCTGTTTCCCATATGGTGGCCACGGATTTCCACTTGCTACGATCCTGACATTCTCTTTATTAGGTTCAAAGAGAAAGTTCATTCTCAAAGTTTGATTCATCAGTATCATCATCGTCAGCTCATATAATTCTACTGCTGGACATAGACCTCCCCAAAAGAGTTCTATCATGATGAACGATCTTGAGCCTTTTCCATCCACCGGACTTCCCACAACCTTCACTTTGTCGGTCCATCGGGTGGGGGGCATTCCTACACTGCGTCGGTCGCCCGGTTCGCGATCGCCATTCGAGAACCATTATTACCAAACGGTTTTCGGTTCTGCGAGCTATATGGCTAGCGCACTGCCATTTCAAATTTCAAATTCTGAGAGCTGTCACTTATTCTACGAATTTCATCATTCCGGATTTTATCACGCAGTGAAATTCCAAGCGAAACAAAGTAAAATGTATGAACATTTTAACAGATATTTTTTTCAGTCTATAGAATGATTCCTTTTAAAATGAGGGTTTTGACCTGTCTTGGGCAGTTGTTTGAAGAGTGCTTACTACACATTAATATCAATAAAATAAGCAAGCTCCAACTAAAATATAAAATCAGTCCTATTTATAAACTTCTTCATAATAATTATCTGGATGAAGTTATTTCTTTTGAGCGAAGAGCAATTTTAAGAGCTGGATGAAATGGTATAGTAAAATGATGATTCAAACATAGATCTTTGAATCGTTTCTCTAAGTATGATTAATTGCCTACCCACACTAGATTACAATCTATTTAGAGGCATTCTGCGGACTTTTCTTTTCAATTCCTTACCATGTTTGGAAAATCGGAATACTCATTTAAATAAAAGAACGATAGACATCGTAATGGAGTGTCCCAGACGTGCACATGGAGCTGTTTAGCAGTCAGCACGTCTGGAAACTCTATAACGTCCTTTATGGCTTGATGGTTGGGCCGACCGTGAAATGAATCTTTATCGGATAGAACACTCTTTGTGTAGGCACCGCCTTCGTTGGATTGGAAACATTATTTAATAGAAAAAGAATGCTTTGAAGGTTATGTAATTTCCTTTACCTCATAATTGGGTGTGGATTCAATTTCCACAGCAGCGGGAACAATGTTTCCATGATCTGCAATTATTCGTTCCGTGTCTAGGTATTGTGGTACCTACTAGGTACTTGTTTTTTAAAAAACCCACACAAAGACAGCTAAGACTCCTAAAACTAAGATAGTTTAAGGAGCTAACACTCCTAAGAGTTTAAGGAGTCTTAGCAGTTGGACCGGTAATACCTTTCTATAAAATATGAAACATACTTAATATGGATACTATTCCGACAGGGGCTTATTCTATACCCAATCGTAAATCCGACCTTTTTTCATTGAAAAAACACGGTTCAAAAGTCAGCTTTTTTACGTAAGTTCAAAGTCAATTAGTCAGCTGTTTTAGGTAGCAATGTTTATGTCGAACTATTTGTACGTTTAATAATAAGTTGTAAATACAAAGACCAAAAACAGCTGATTTGGAAAAAAAAGTGGGGAAAAAATAATGAATTTATATTTTTGCTAATATTGTTCCTTTTTGTTGATAGAATAAGCTCCTTTAGTATGCTAGTTACGGAACACTTTGTAGAGCGTTGTGAAGCCGGAAGTGATGTACCGAATGTAGTTTAATCCTGCGTTACTCAGTTAAACCCAACCATTTATCTCAGTAAAAACGTACCGTTAACCTAGAAACAAAAATTTACAGCATCGTACGAAAACATTAACCCTGGGTACCTATTCTAAGTGGTCAAGTATAAAATTTTTGGAAGATAGACTACCAGTAGATCTGATAGTAAGACCTCTCAGATTTCCTGGTGTTCAGATCAGGAGCATGTCCAAATATTTTGGCATATTCCCACACTTTGCAGTAGTGAGCCTATTCCATACGTACCTCCATCCACCTCCACATAAAGGTTGCAACTCCATCGCCGCCGCTTATAAGAATTACTGGTTTCCTCACAATATTTCCTTAACTATTTTAAGCACGCGTTAGCGCACTTAAATTTTTCGAACATTAAAACTCATCGGCCATCACCTTCTTTGAACCCACGAACTTCGAAGTGAAAGTCGGAGTACATCCCACTAGGCTAACACGGCTTAAAAAAGAATACAGGGTATGAACTCGCTGGCTTATGTAACTCAACTTTCTTTGGATGGGGAATAAAAGAGTAACATTATTTATTCAGTAAGGGAATAAAGCACTTAAGCAAGCGATGCATCCTTGGTTTAATCCTCTTAGGGTGCGGTCAGAAAACCACCATAATAGTAAAGTTATACTAGGTGATACATAATATGTATAATATCCCAAAAGAGTTTATTCTGACCACAAAAACAAGGAATACTAGTGCAAAAATATATCAAAATGTACCATAGGTATTAAAAAAAATTCCACGATTTTTTTTCAAATTATCTGTTTTTCTATTTTTTATCTCTTTATTACTAATTATTAAATTCCGCATAGACACTGTTACATAAAACAGCTGAATAAATGATAATGAAACTGATTTGACCTCAAAAAAGATGATTACTATTTTTTAAATCAAAATAAGACGTAGTCAAAGGTTTATTTCAATAAAATCACTAGGAACACTTTGAAACGTCTTAGAAACTAGTTGAAGCTACGCCTGTTCCTCGAGAGCACGCCTAAAAGAATTAGGCAACAAACACAACACAAAACAACGGTTTGATGACTTTGATGCCTTTAATTTTTTCACAAAATGGAATGTAGAGCTTCAGTGTGGTGGCGAACAAACTTTACTACCGGGATTCGAAACCACGACCTGTGGATCGTAAGGTGGGGGCATTAACACCACTCCACCAGAGCTTTTGAGCTAAGTTTGATGATCTGACAAGTATTTTCATGAGCATTACAATCTTTCCAGCCACACATGTCAAGTACTTGTTTTGTAGTCTTGTGTTTGCTCACTGTGCACAGAACAAACGGAAAGTTATCTAATTAACAGGTTCTCTAAATGAAACGAGTTTCATACGCTTTAGCGTAACTCACGTGGAAAACGATACAATAAGGCTCAAAAACATCTATTCTAGATGATTTATACAGCGCCAGGTGTAACTTTTTACTCAGTCAAGCCGCGCGATATGTAATAAAGGTATCCAATGAAGATTCTTCTTTGACTTTTGTTATTTTTTTTTCAAATAATAGATTATGCGAAAATAATACTTGTTTCGGGGTCAAGTCAGTACAAATGCAATTATTCAGCTGTTTGGTAGTAAAGTAGTAGGGGGTCGATCTTTTCTTACGTTTGATAATTAGTTAATATCTTAACAGCTCAGAAAAAGTTCTTCCTGCTAATATTTACTATTCTCGCTATTTTTGTGATAGAAAAAGCGCCTTTCTAGTGGTAAACATAAGAATCACCATGTGTTATTGTGATACCTTTTGGTAATGTTTCATAAAATAAGCTACTTATATTAAAATTTCATTTTCACTCAATCGCCTGATCGCATCTTTACTCAAAGAATGCGGGAATGCTGTAAGACCTCGGAGTGCGCAATATCGGCGACGTTCATAAATTATGCAAAACTAGAGTTTCTCATAACGCGACAACCTGCATAGTATATGCAGACATGTAAGTCCAACTAAAGCGAGACCAACTAAAAGCAAGGCTGCCCTCCAAAATACACTACAATTATGTGTGTGAAGTATGTACCCTGACGTGCGCTACCTGTGACCGCACGTTCACGGCAAAAATTGGGTACGTCAGTCACTTAAGGGCTAAACATCAAGGCCCCTAAACTTGATAGAGTCCAAAGTCTAAGTCACTGTAGCCGAAAACGGCTAGGTGATTATACATGTAAGTCATGTCCGTTCAGTGCTGACAGCCTTAATTAGATACTTTTAGATACGGCTGAAATCACAAAACCACACGTAAGGTTGAGTTATATTGTTTACAAGCTTCCGCCCGTGGCTTCGCTCGCGTGGTAACTACATAAAAAGTTGCTTATATGCTATTCTAAGTAATGAACTCTTTATATTCCAAGTTTCAACTAAATCGGTTGAGCATTTACGGCGTGATTGAATAACAAACATCCAAACTTTGACACAAATTTTCGCATTTATAATATTAGCAGGATAGAACGAATCGCTTCACCACGACTCCTTCTATTGTAAGCCTTTGGCAATATTTAAACATCTGAGGTTAAATAAAAAAGTATCATATTTGACTGTAATTTCTATGAAAAGAATGTCAGTGTAAGTGGAGGAAAAAGTTTATTGAAAAGTGTCAAATTATTAACTGCAGAAATTTCTGTCAAATTTGATGGAGTGTTCCACAAAATTGTTTGTTTGATGTGCGGTGGGTGGTGGTTGGCAATGCGGGTCCAGGCACCGAGATTACTTCATACGATATGCACAAAGCAAAGATCAAATATATCAAAGGAAATCAACGAGTTTCGCAATTCCCTTTAGGGTTAACCTATCACAGAAAAGACGAACCAAAACTCTCCCCGTTACTTAAAATGATATTCTCGAATTCTCGAAATTCGATGATCTCACGACACAAAGTGATTTTTATAATATTTATAAGTACTTACCATAAATACTTAAAATACCTTGGTTTCACTCTGGACAGACGCTTGACCTGGAAGGACCATGTTAAAGCTAAGAGATCGGAACTTGATTATCGGTTCAGGAGCCTATACTGGTTGCTTGGACCTCAATCTCGTTTGTCACTACTTAACAAGCGGATTGTATACAACAGTATCCTCAAACCGGTATGGACATACGGGATACAAATATGGAGCACAACGAGCAAATCCAACCGCGCCATCATCCAACGTGCTCAAAACAAAATCCTTCGTACTCTTGTCAACGCACCATGGTTCACGACCAACAAGGAAACCCATGAGTACCTGGAAGTCCCTACAGTAGACGAGGAAATAAAACTCAGAGGAGAAAGCTACTTGGGCAGCCTCAAAGGCCACGCCAACCCACTCGCAAGAGCTTTGGTTGAGAAACCAACAACCACGAAAAGGTTAAAGAGGAGCCACATCCTGGACAACCTGCAAAAATGAGGGAAGAAGGACTGATGAGTCTGGATCCCAAACGCCACTAAACAAGCAGCTCATCCGCCTATAGTCCACCAACTGATTGCGGATAAAAGAAAAGAACAAAAAAAAAAAAATAATAAGTACTTACCATCCTGAAAGGGGCTTATTATATCAACAACAAAAAGATAGAATATTAGCGGGAAAAATAATCTAAATTATCAATCTTTTCAGGATTTTCTCAATCCTTTTCAAATTAGCTGTTTTTCTCTTTTAATTATATGACTTAAAAATATAGTAAAAAGAGCAGAAACAGCTAATTTGCAAAGGAATCAATGTCGAAATCAAAACTGACTTTGTTCAGTAGAGGTACGGATTATTTTGCAACTACTTTTATTTGATATTTCAAGGACATATCGCATGACGTTTGAACACGGCTTAAAGCAAGTAAGTATGTTGAACGTTATAGGAATAAATCCGATGGACAAAATTAAATTGCACTTTAACTGAATGAACCGCACACTCTCTGTGACTAAACAGTTAGCCTTTGTGTCCGGGATATTGCATTTTGTATTTTATAGCACGTAAGTAATAAAATGTTCTAGAAACTACGCATCATAAACTAAACAATGTATTATAGGGCAAGAACAACGTTCTTGACGACGTTGAGATAATGGTAAATTGGCTAAGCGTGTGTCGAACCAAGCACAATGAAGGCTTCCAAACTCAGTACGAGGTTTACACGCCATGCGCTATCTACGTACCTCAGAGATCATAATAAGAATTTAATTATACTCACAGAGCGATATTGTGATCGTACCAGGAAGTCAGTGGATGTAGAGGCTCAAGACCGTTCATCGTGGCACTTTTTGGGGGAGGCCTGCCTATGTCCAACAATAGTATTCCTCAGGCTGATAATGATAATGATGATTGCTTGTCATGTCACTGATTTTTTCTAGGTCCTCCCGTATTTTGTCCACAACCGGGATATGAACCGAACCCGTGTAGATCGGAATGCGGGGCTTATACCACCACTCCATACGCTCGTACTAGTTGCTATGATGATCGCACACCCCTCAAAGTCGAACTCGAAATTAATCAGAAGGGGCAAGGATCATTTTGAAACTCATTTTAGATGAGATATCGCACAGCGTTTGAACTCAGCTTATCTGATGAATAAGCAGAAATAATTTTATTAGATGAATCTTTTGACGTTTTGTCCGGAGAATGTAATATGCTCCACCAGTTTATGAATCGTAAAAAGATAAACGGTTTGATAGCGTAAACCTTCTTGCTTGTTTCTGTATAATTTTGTATTTTATTCATCACAATGACGGTTTTATTGTAAACTTTACAGGTGAAGATTTATTTTCGGTGTCCAATACAATATTCAAGAGCACTGGTAGAGTGGTAGTGACCGATCTGCGAGCTATATGGCCTGCCCACTCCAACTTCAAAACTTCTGATAGCTATGTAGGTGACCTTGGTTCTTCAACGGATTTCTTCGTTTCAGATTTAATCACGTAATGAAACTCCGAGCATAGCTCTCTCCATAGCCCGTTGCGCGACTTTGAGCTTGTGTATGAGGCCAATAGTTAGCGACCAAGCTCAATGCCATAAAATGTCATCACTGACAACACGCACAGATTGTAGACTTTCGACTTGAGGCTTTGTGGTATTTGCAACGAGAAGATAAGACGATGTTTGACTTGTCATGCTCATAATGCGCCAACGCTAAGAGTTCTCACTATGCCTATGTTCACGAGGTCTAACATGTCGACTTTAATGATAGCATTTGTACTATATTTAATTCGCTAAGAGTATATTTATGTTTTAATTTTAGAGAGTACGCATTTTGGTTTATATTGTAAGCTTTCTGTTTTAACTGAAATGAATAATTCTAATTTTAATCGTTCCCAAAAATATGTGTAGGTGTGTGTGTGCGATATCGTTGAGTTATATAATATCGCTCGCTGGATCGCATGCCGTTTGTACTGGGCTTTTTAATAAAGACAGTTTCTTTGAAAAATGTGTGAAATTTCGTGACTGTGTAAGAAAAGTAAAGCTAGTGTCACATGACTGAACAACAATAAATGGTTTGAAAACCAAAAATGCTGCTTTTGTTGGCGCAATCTTTAACCATTCTTCTTCGGTTTCGTGTAGCGGCTTATGCAGCGCAGTTTATAAAGTGTGTACAACAGCCTTAAGTTTCTAGCCTAATAAATTATGAACCATGTCACCTTGGAAGTTAATCCGTCTTACTTATTACTCTTTTTACGACACAAAGAATAGGCTTTATTAGGTGCGACCAAAAGACTCATTCGCAGACTTTTTGATTGTAATATTTACGAGTCCTTATGAGCTGAGAAAAGAGCAAAAAATACTTTCATATTAGATAATAGAGACTAGACATTTCTTTAATATTCGTGAGAGGAATTTTGAAGGGAAATTGAAATAAAAAAAAACAAATATGAAACAGTAATTTCAACATAAAAATCTCGATTACGTAACTTCGTTAAAATAAGTTTCTGCATGAAATCGATAAACATTTGCCGGCTTGGCGATTACTTGTATTAGATACTCGCAAAGAGGCCGTATATTTACTTGTGTCCATCAGAATCTGATTGAAACATTATTAATTCACCGACGGTCAGGGGCCCTTTTCAGGGAAACCGATCTTGTGCAGCTTACTCCCAACAGCTCCCACCAACCTTTATTAGGTAGTCTTTCCATCTAGTAGGGGACTGGCCTATGCTGCGCTTTCCTTTACATGGTCTCCTCTCTAGAACTTTTCTGCCCCAACATCCAACGGTTCGCCGAGGAATATGCATCGTCAACTTTCACTTAAACTTGCTAATCCTCTGGGCTATGTCGGTTACCTACTTTAGTTTGTCTACTGATCTCCACATTTATGATTCGATCTTCATAGACAAGCTCTCCATAGGTCGCTAAGTCGCTGAGCAACCTTGAGTTTTCTTATGAGGGTCACAATAAGAGACCACGTCTTCTCTGCCGTATGAAGTCTGTGCTGTAAAAGAGTAAAGAGTAAAAATGAGTAAAAAATATTTTAATGTCAATAAAATATAATAATGAATATTACAGTCACAATTGCATCCATAGTCTCCTAAACTAGTAAAAAAAACTATATTTCTGGAGCCAGTGGCTTCTACTAGCTAAAAAATAAAAAAAATATTATGTCGAAAACAATGTAGAAAGGAAATAGAAAAGTAAGTTCAATTTTGAATTTGAACATAAATACAGGCAAAACAAGCAACTAATTGAAATGAAAAAGAAAACTAAAAAAATTAAAAAAATATATCACTATTATGAACAAACGGCTCAAGATCAACATATACCTATAGATTATGTAACACAAAATGGCAATTGAACCCCGGATTAGAAATTCAGGCGATCGTGTAGCGTCTACCCAATAAATTATCTATCAATTAGGTATGTACCTACAGATACATTTCCGGAAATCGGCCTCCAAATCAAATCCTTATAGGCTTGGTTTTTATAAAACTGACGACCGTTTTATCACACAGACAGACCGTAATTTATTCAGCAGAGACGTGGCAAATATTAAAAGGTCCTGATCTGTAATTTCACGTAGGTATCTATGCAAGTTTGTGTTCCTTTCAGCATAAAGTAAGGCCTTCCTATATGTAGTTCACAGCGGTATAGACTAAAGCATTGCATTTAAGGAGAAAGACTAATTTGGGCTCATCTCTCTCAAACATTAGTAAGGAATCGAAAGGGACTTAAAGACCTAAACTTGATTCTTTTATGATGCGTTTATAGAGCACGCCAATTTAGAATTATCCAAAGTCAAAGGCAAACCTTAACTATTTAAATCAGAGGTAAAATTCAATTGCCGATAAAATACAAGGTGATTCGTAATATGTTTACCATCCAAAAAGGGCCTTGTTCTATGAACAATAAGAAATAATATGAGCCGAAAAACAAAACGTTCGTTCTTTTGAACAGATAAATTCCCGATTTTTTTCAAATTAGTTTTAGCTTCTGTTCTGTTTTTCTATATCAAGTGACTACCTAAAATAGCTGAATAATTGAGTTTGATTGAACTGATTTCACCCCAATACAGCGAATTTTTGCATAGTGTTTTGTACGAATTTCGAAAAATCGTAGTGTACAATAAGTCCCTTTCGGGAAAGCATACAATATTATGAATCATCTTGTATACATAAAGATATGTTCTTTTTGTTTTGATAGATTGATCGTTCAACGGATTTAATGTTACAGCCTCCATAAAACGGTCATCGTTTCTTAGGAAACCAGAGATTTATGAGGTGTGCCGCCCTGCTAGGCGGACCCAAGTGGAACGTTTACGGATAGTTGTTTCGATAATGTCCTCTGGCATTAGTGAGGCTGATGCTAACATATTCGGGTTCGATGCTATTAACAATACGTAATCTGGTCATTATTTATTCGGAGAAGGGCGTCCTGGGGCTCAATTGATTAACAGTCAACAACTTTAGTATTCGTCCTGCGTGATTCTAGTTCCTCGTATCGTTACCCTTGTATATAAAGTCACGGTTGCCAAGACCTATATTTTTCCTTACCTCACACTGACAGCATACTGACATCATCTTCTTCGCAATTACAGTCAAACTGTAATTTTTTAATATTTACTTTGCGACTAAACCCCTTTTCCTGATATTAGTCTGATTTAATTTTATTAATGATAGTGATAGTAGTAAGTAGTGATCTGGATCAGTTGAGCTATCTATAGATCGTTTGTAACGGTCTTTAGATGGCTCAACTGTTTCTTGTGTATTTTGTAAATATTAACTTGTATTAGTTTTAAGTTTCTTTCTGTAAATAAAATTTATTTTATTAATCATTAGCACATACACAAACGTAAACAATAACTTTATTGTAGCAAACCTCAAACTTCAATATTCATTTATTCATTGAAATCGCATGGATCATTTTAAAACGTCTTATATCTACGTTGAATTTAAGTCTGTTCTAGCCAAGCCTAGAAGATACAGGCAAGAAACCTGGGCTTGGTTATTTTTCAATAACCTCTTTACTAACTTAATTAGTAATCGAGTTGGAGCATATTTAGTCCCAAGCATTTTAGACATCTAAAACATCAAAAAAGTCGGGTTTTTGTAATAAAGTTATAAACAGAGTTTTCGCTTTATTAAGTTTTTAAATTTGCTAATAGATAACTTTAGCACATCGCTTGGGACCTTAATAGGCTTTTTTGTAGCCTTGTTGTAGCGTTTTTAGAAAACTGGTTTTCACTGTAACAGAAACATCATGCAGTAGGTGTAACATATTAGTTTACGAGCGAATTGAAATGATAGAAACATTGACGCGTAGCTTCTAAAATAGAATACATTCTAAAAACAGTTTGTGCTAATTCCTTTGCACGCCGTCCTGAATTCTGGATTCACAGAGCACAGACAGATATATTAATATTGGTTTGAATGTCTGTTCCGATGTGGATAAAACTCATTAAAACTTTATTGTTGGCAAGTGTTCATGATGTTGCGTTTTTATGAAACAAAACATTCTATTTGTACAGGCGTATGTATGTACCGAACGACGCAGTGTTGGAAGGCCCACCACCCGATGGATCGACGACATTGTGAAGGTTGCGGGAAGTCGGTGGATGGAGAAGGCTCAAGACTGTTCGTCATGGCACTCTTTGGGGGAGGCCTATGTTCAGCAGTGGGCTTCATCTGGCTGCTGATGATGATGATGTAGGTACAATGACTGGTGTCTTCGCAAGTATTGTCATTTTCGTAGGCTTTTCCCAATAGCTGCAGAGTGAAACATGTTCAAAATCACTCTGGTATTCTCAGGCCCGTATTAATAAATCGCACTCAAAAGTGGGAGCGATCTTGAGTGCTATCCATTTTAAATTCTCCCATGTAAAAATTACATTTTTCCTTGTCTCATGATCGCGTTCAGAATTGAGAGGAATAGGTATATTAATACGAGCCTAAGTTATTTATTTTGGAAAAATCCTCGAAATTCCCCCCATGATGCATGCTTTAGCACAGCTATAGATTCAAACAAACAAGCAAACTGTTTTACTACTATAATTGAAAAAAAAATCTACGCCATTTCACTGAATCATAGCCCGTAATTTTTTATGAATATTCGCGAGTTTGCCTCAATAAATAGGGTGGCTTGGCAGTTTTACTGTCAATTTGAATTCAGTATCACAATAAAATGTGCCGCCAGTCACATTGAATTAAACATGATAAATTAATTTGTTTCATATTTCATTGTAAATCGACAAGATACACAATGAAGCTAAGTAGCTCCCTTTACGAACTAATAAAACCATAGAATTCAATTCCATCAGTCATCACATTGCCTTGAGTGACGAATGAGTTTTGGATCTAAGTAGATTAGGCACTATCTGCCTAATCTACCTAGATCCAAAACTCATTCGTCAAATCTCCTTTTCACGACAGAAGTCCCGCCGCAATTAGCGGAACTTAAAAGACAATAAGACAAAACACCACAACACTAAAACTACAGTGCCCTTGACCTTACGGGACTTCGTGAAAAGGACTACAATTTGTCTTCACCAATCAATAAAATACCACATTACATGATAGGTTCACCGTCAGATCCTGAATAAGTGTGTAATGGACCCCTTAACCAACCAGGGTTGACCAGTGGTCTGCCATAAGTGGTGACAATAATTTCCTGCGTCAATCAAACAATTTAATTGACCACCTTAATTTTCGTAAGACATAATCAATCTGAATTAATTTTCAGAAGATTGAGATAGAGATGAATGATAATCGACGAACTTTCATAAATTTTGTGTCAATTCTCGTTCACGCTCAATCCTCTTATGATTGATTAGTATGTTTGGGAAACTCATAGAAAACTAGTATTGGTACCTATAATACAAAAACTATCTTGTCAGTATTTGTATGGAATTGCTTATCTGTCGTGTCACTGATTCTTTCTTAGTCATCCTGTATCAGGTCAGTGACCAGGTTGAGGTATGGTGGCCCTGAAAATGGCCAATGACCCTTGTCGAATAAATTGCGCCTCTTAGAAGCTCCGTTCGTGCACATGTTACCTTGTCGACGAATTTTTAGGTTCTAGGACATGCCGGTTTCCTTTCGATGTTTTCCTTTACCGTTTGAGAGCACTAGTATAGCGCACATAGCTTTTGGCATAGGAATGGCATACCACCAATCCACCAGTGCAGTGTATGGAGTAAATATGTAGTAATGTATTTCAATTGTCTGTAGTATACGGAGTTAACTAGCTATTATCAGAGCGGTGTCTCATGTGTTCGCTGGTAAAGCATAATTAGATATGCAATGCGAACGACCTTATGAATTTAAATTACATATTATCAAGCCAGCTCTGAATGAGGACTTCATTACGCCTTTTCACGATAAAGGACTTGATAAATAATGATTAAACTGTAGGTACCTAAGTATTTAGGTATTTTTTCAAACAAAATAATCATTCTAATTTTTTTAGTTACATACAACCATACGGCCCACCTGTTGGCAAGCGGATAACGTAGCCTATGAACGCTAACAATACCAGAAATATGACGCACGCGATCTTCTCTAAGGCTGAGGTACCTCAAAGGCCTGTTACTCCAATTTAGAGCAAGAAAACTACCTATCTGCTCCTCAAAACTTTAAATAAATTCCAGATAGCTTAGTTTTTCTTAGTTTATTTGGCCTATTTTACCTCAATCAGTTTAGCAACTAACTACACAATTATCGAGTATCATGTAATTTTCAGGTTTTTAACGGAAATAGAAAGAAAAAATAAATAGGCTTACGACTCTTGTCCCCAAGAATCATAATGGTAGAAATCCTCTAAGATATCCAGGCGCTCAGATCCTTGAAGATGTCTAAGGTGGTAGCGAGAGGCATTTCCGAACATCGCCACAAATCAACCCATTCCCACATTTTGTAGTAGTCCGGATTTATCCATTGTAGGTGGATAACTCACTACTACAAAGTCCAAGCCCATCGCCGCTTTTAAGAACACTTACAGATTTCCTCACGATGTTTTCCTTCACCGTTTTAAGCACGTGTTAGAAAGCACTTAATTTTTTCGAATAGAAAACTTATTGTCCTGGTTCAAAACCACGACCTTCGGCTCGAGGTACCTCCCACTATGCCAACACGGTCAGAAATATGTTTTGAAAAAGTATCTCTTAAGTTTTGTAAAATACAAAAAGATCGCCAATTCATTATTAAAACCAGTCACTTACCGACTCAACAAAAAGATCTCTATGAAAGAATATAAAAATAAAAAAGGTAGGACAATCTCAAGAATAAAATGATTAATGAATGTTTCATTGTAAAGGACTGACTAAAATCAATCATTTGGAGAGGTTGAAATAGCAAAATAACTCCTAAGTAGTTGAGCATGAAGCTAGTAATAATTCATTAAGACGACTTCGGTGGCGTAGCGGGTGGTTGTCCGTCTGAGACGCAAGGGTGCGGGTGTAGAATAACCCCGTTTCGGTATAGTATAGGTACATATTACGAATCACCTAGTATACTATCTTCGCGGCTTTATCGGCCTCAACCACAGGAAAGAAATGGTCAGTACGTGGAGCTAAGTCGCGAGTTTCCTCACGTGGTTTTTCACCGTTTAGAGCAGTTACGTGCTGGGATTATAGCCCCATAACAAATGAAACAGCCTCGTCTTCACAACTGTTGTTATAAATCGAGCACGACCCCTATAAAGTTATCAAGAATAACACAAAATAAACAAAATATCTCTTAATATTTCGTCCATTAGTTGAAACACTTAAAACAACAAATGGACTTAGTTTAATTGTCTTGAAGCTCATTAGAAGTCTGAGGCAACTTTGTTTAGTATTAAGATAAACAAGTTAGATTTTTTATTACAGAAAGGTTTTTATGACAAATGTTATCCAATTTATTTCTTTAATCTATATATATTTATATAAATAAAAATAAACGATAGATAGATTGATAGATAGAAAATACAAACACCCTAAAACTATACTAAACTATAAACCCTTCTTTTTCCCGTAGAAACTTTTCCTAGCTGTCAATTGTCAAATCAGTCAATGAATTTGTTTAATTTTGAAATAAAGACGGTCAAGTGCGAGTAAGGCTCGCGCTCTGAGGCTTCTGTACACACGTAACATGGGGTTGAAAAATCCAGATCACAAGTGGACGAAGTGACAAGAGTCACTCAAGGCAGGGACGTATTTGAACACGCGAACGAAGAAGGAGGCGGGCCAGCTAGTAATACATAATTATCTACGTCCCAAACCATAACGCTTGTTCAACAATCAGGAACACTAACATAAAGTCAGTTCTACAATAGCATCATCTAACAATGGAACATCTTTATGGCTCCATCAATAGGTATCGTGTTCCGTTTCATTGTGATTTGATTAGACATAAAGCCTAGTTCACACCTACGCATAATAAAAGCTAAATAAGCTGTTTATCCACGGTCTAAGTGATAAGGTTGGTTCAAAAGTCGTACACAGATCGCAGGTCACACTTGAATAGGGATTGAAAAGATCTATATGAACTGAATGCTATAAATAGAGAGCAGAGGTATTGAATACCTACGAACTCAGCGTCTTTCATGCACTTGGTGGAATATTACTGTATTGCATTTTCAATATCAGCCCTGTTGGCCTTGTTCAGGTATGCACCTCGACTTTCAATTCGAAGGTCGGTACGTTTGAATTCCGGCCATGAATGAAAGTAGGTATTTTCTATTAAAAAAATATGTGCGTACGAAACCGTCCGCCAACTAGTTAGTACGTTCCTCTAAGCGGCGCCGGCGAAGGGCTTGTCACGTATGGATTTTTTTTATTTTTATTTTTTTATACAACAGATGTGGCAAACAAGCTTACGGCCCACCTGATGGTAAGCGGCTACCGTAGCCTATGAGCGCTTGTAATACCAGAGGCATCAGGCACGCGTTGCCGACCCCGAACCCCTGTCCCCCCTAAAGAGCTCTGGCAACCTTACTCACCGCAGGAACACAACACTATTTGAAACAAATAATGTTATTTGGCTGCGATCTTCTGTAAGGCGAATCTTGTGTAGCTCAGGAATTTAGTCAGTACCTAACATTAAAATTTTGAAAGAGGCTTACTAATAAAGCTCCTACTTAGCATTTTTATTTACATTATCCAATAGATTGCGAAATATTATATTAGCTTTTGACAGTTTTTTAGAATGTTATTAATTTATGTTTGCACATGAGCTGTACAAGGATTACCTAATAAATTTTATGAACATCAACCATTATTATAGGCATGCGACAACAACCGCCTTTTCGTGAATTGAAAAGTGTTAAACCACACGAACTGCTAAAAAGGTTTTACGTGTCACACGTACAAAGTTTTGGGGGACGGAAAATGGATATCTTTGTTTTCCGTGAGTTCCATACGTTTTATAGGGTAATTGTATGCGTTATTACGAACAACTTTTGCGACAAACATTGTTCGAATTTTACATAGGAATATTTTTTAAAAATATTTTATAAAAAAAGGCTAATCTTCCTCACGACTTTTACCAGTGAGAAAATTCGAAATCCTCTCAGATTTCCAGGCAATCTGATCTTTAATGTTTTCTGAGGGGGGTAGTCAGAGGCGTGTGCGAACACTTGACACATGCCCACTATTTACAGTAGTGAGTGGAGCTCTTTTGGGAGGCCTATGTCCAGCAGTGGACTTCTACGAACTTATGATGACGATGATGACGATGAGTATTCCATACGCAGGTTACAAGCCCATCGCACGATGTTTTCGTTCACGTTTTAAGCAAATAATTCGAATAGAAAAATTCATTTGCACGACCGGGCTCGAACCAACCTTCGGATCGAAAGTTGGGGAACCTCCCACGATAGGCCTTATATTGCCGATAGGCCAAATAATGTTCTTTATAAATTAGTTCATAGAATACAATATTGCTCAACTTAAAACAGATCAGATGTTTTGCTCACAGTTTGCGCGGCTTTTGGGTTAATTGGGTAGCGTGGTAGTTTTTTCTCGATTGTTGATTAAATTTTGTTTCCTAATATTTTGTCGCATATTGCTCGAGACTGGAACAAAGCTACTCTATCCCACACCTTGTGGTTTTATCGAAAGGTTTTACGGCCCAGTGGCGGGTAATGTTACGACGGACAGAAATTGATCACCCCCTGTAACGATGTGTCAGGGTCAATGCTTGCCGAAATACAAGGAAGGGCTCTACATTACTGTATAAATACAGTTTTGTTTAGTTTGTGAGTACAATCTTACTAGTATTGCTTTATATGCAAAAACCACGATTAAGATTTTTTTAGGCTCGCTGACAAAAATCATATTAAAAATTGTATCTGTACATGTAAAGGCTTTGAACAAATGTATGAGGAATCCCGCTAGCTTCTTGGGGACTCTACCGACAGGTAGTGATCCTGGACAGTTGAGGTACCTATAAAAGTATGCAAGATGATTCATGAATGTATACTATCCCAGAAGGGGCTTATTCTACACCCAATTAACAATAAAGTTTATTTAGGACTTTCGGAAATAAGACATTTTTCATTACAAAAATTCAAACTCAATTATTCAGATGTTTTACCTACATGGCAAATACGTTTAATAATTACTACCTAATAAAGATAATAAAAAGACAAAAAAAACTATTAAAGTCAAAAAGCTCAAGTTCCAAAAAAAAATTGTTTCTTTCCCGCAATTTTTTTTCGTTGCTAGTAATACTAGTTAAGGAACACGTTGTACCTTTGTTGTTGTACCTTTGTACCACGGTCATAAGCGGAATGTTTATTTTGTAAAATATTTTACCTAACTCGCTTCCTGTAAATAAAAGCCAGTTTATTAAGGTTAAGGGTTAGGAAGAAAATGGATCACTTATTATGATTTTAAGTAATCAATTTGTTCCACTGCCTACATCCAACTGCATGGTTATTTGTTTGCATTTCAATTTACCCGATTGCCAATAAAATAACTGAATAAAAGGCAAACATTCGCTTCATCAGTAATCACCATGAAACGCCAGCTTTTGTTACGTTACGAAAGAAAAACATAAACCACGCAATCAAAAAAGCAAACAAAGCTCTCTAACGAAGAAAAATTAAATAGGTTAGGTCTGGAATGATTGGCCGATATACGCTCCTTTGACGTGCACGGTCAAACATGAGGATTTGTTTGTGTTACAAACTAAAACATGTACGTATATTGAAACGTTAAATCATCTTGAATGAATAGCCAATTATTTTTCAAGGAAAAATACCAATTAATTTCGGGATTCGGTAATTTATGCTCGATTTAACATTCTCGCGCTGTCGAAAAGCGGCTTTTGTGTAAAATATTACTCCCAATGAAAATTCCCTGATTTCGTTTTGAAGGGAGAAATCGGTCAGTGTCTGTTTTTCTAATTTCATCGATCGAGCGAGCAAAGCGAGCAAAGATCTATTCTATGTCGACTATTGTTCAAGAGAGAGATCGCGAGACCTTAGTTCGGGGCGAACTATACTACTATAGCAACTGTCTTGTGTGGGTTTTGTGAATTAAATAGAAAGGCTACTCAGACCCAGTCTAATACATACGTTCAGCAACCTTATGACCACTAGATACTACCTAAAATTAAAAAAAATATGCAATGATTTGATCCTTAAATGTTAATTTAAATGAATGGGCAAGTCATAAATTTGGCAACATTTTTAATCTGAGTGCAATAAAAAACCCATTAATCAAACGACCTTTCAGTAACGGAAGCCCATGTTTTTTAAAACATTACTTTTGTTTACAACACTCCAAAGCAAACCTTGAACGGCTTAGTTTATTTTAGATCAATATTCATCTAAAATCCGAATTTTCTATGAACCAGCGTCCGTCAAATGACGGCCATTGATGACTGACTTTTTCATTATTAAAATTATTCATGAAACGCACAGCCTTTGTATCAAGCCGTGTTCAAACAGCGTGTGGGAAGGCTTGTAGTCTAAAGGAAAAAGGAAGCAGGGACACGACAAGCAAGTAGTCAATTTCGAGTGTGTGATAGCTCAACAATAGCCTGCACCCCTCTAGCTCAACCTACAAATATACTTTATTCAGAAGACGAAACGAAATCGTCTTAGATACATCGCTCACCATTTGTACTCGGAACGGTGGCCATATTATGTAATTCGCCGCTTCTTAGAAATCCGAGGCTTCACAAAATCTGCCTTTAAACTAATCTGCGACTTTATACTCATCACGTGGAAGTCCTTTATATTTTTCACAGTTTACAGCGCGCGTGTTTTGTTTGTTGTAAAGAACACTGAAGTGAAGAACGGGATAAATCTTATTACGAGACATGCTCGATGTCGGCGGGAGCTTCGGGTGTGGCTTTACTATTTTATTTCGTGTAAGCATAAGCGTGTTCTATCCTAACACACGTAGACTTGTTTTCCTTACAAAGCTTTCACATTTATTTATTTATTTAGGTTCAACAACATTTAATGCACAATGCATACACATAAACAAAAAGCCTTATTCTTTGTGAACAACCTATATTTACCACGAGTTTGCAGCAGTATAGCGATGCGCCGTTTCGATATCAACCGTGTGCATCTGAGAAGGCGCTAAGTAGGTACTTTTCCAACTAGAATTTTGTAAGAAAATTTTAAAACAAGTAACAAATGCGAGTGAACTTACGATTAAAATACTTTTAAAAAATTGGCTCTCGACTTATATTCCCAAGCATGGTAGACATCCTCTCAGTTCTCCAGGCGATCAGATCCTTGAAGATGTCTAGGGGGATATAAAGACACCTCGAAACATTTAGGACATGCCCACATTTTGCGGTATTTTGCAGCATCGCTTCTTGAAAGTAATGTTATCCTGTTATTAGTGCGAGCGAGTGACAAATTCTACCCACTAAAGGGGTATAAATATCGACTCTACAAAGAACCACGAATGGAACCTTTTCAACTTGCTCGATTCCTG
This sequence comes from Anticlea derivata, assembly GCA_947579855.1. Lineage (NCBI taxonomy): Eukaryota > Metazoa > Arthropoda > Insecta > Lepidoptera > Geometridae > Anticlea > Anticlea derivata. The sequence continues at coordinate 4,509,016 of OX388262.1, forward strand.
AACTGTCATTACCGGATAAGCACCGCGAGATTTTTCCATCTCCTCGCTCCCCGCTATAACTCAAGCCGCAAATCGCGTGAACAAGTGTTACAAAACGATTTAAACCCGCAGAATAAATAAGAATAAATACGTCAGCGCTCCATTCCAGAGCCAATAAAACCAAGTTGAGTGTTTTAAATATTTATCCCCACACTTGTTACTCGTTCACGCCGTTCACGGTTGCCGATTGAGGCCTGATTAGCGTGTCACATTTTTGTTGTATATAAACCCTGGGAGACATTGTGTTTCTCGGTGTTGTGATGTGTATGAATTTAGAGGTATTATTACTCGTTTACTATTAGCATTTTTTGACGGAAACACCGCGAGGAAACCATTAATTATTCTTAAAGCGGTGATGTACTTGCAATCTGTCACGTATGGAATACTCGCTGCAAAATGTGGGCATTAACCTAATTGTCGGAACTGCCTCTGACTAAAGACAAGTCTCCCTAAGACATCTTGAAGGATCTGATCGCCTGGAGATTTGAGAGGATGTCTACCATTCAAAAGTCATGAGGCCAGTTTATTTCAGTTACCTTTCTTTGATGTCATAAATGACGTCATAGGAAACATCTTAATGCGCTCGAACTTAAACATCGGCCACACTAAGCTTTTAAATGACAGCCACTTGTACAGAGAGTTCTTGCTGCTTCAAGAAAAGCTATGTGTGGGTTCGATTTGGTTGAATAGCATGCCGCCTTGACTCCATAGAAAACACCTTAACGCGCTTGAAGTCAAGCGTCGGTCACACTGACCTTTCTCGCAGCTAGTTATTACTGCATGAAGTCTTGCTGCGTTTCAAAATAAGCCATAATATGTGATTTCAATGAATAAATGAAATGAATACTGAATACTGATGTAATCTTACCACCGCTGGCTCCTGCTCTAACACTTTTGATCTACCGCAAGCACCAATAAGTGTCATGCTGCTCGTTACTTTTTCCGTTTGATGCTAATGTGACTTCAATGAAGAACGTTTTATTTATGACTCGGAATTCCTTAGAAATATCACTTTTAGGATTTGGTGCTCGGAAAATGATTGTGATGTGAACACAGGTATAAGGAAAGGTTAACGGCTATTTTTGTAGAGTCAGTCTGATGAAGGACTGTTACCTTGCATTTAGGAAATTCGAATTTTTTCATTGAAAATCTCTGTGCAAAAATCTGCTGTTCTGGGGTTTAATTAATCTTGATTTCGATAAAGATGTTAAAATACCCCAAAAAGAGCTTATTTGTTAAAATTCGGGAAAAAATCTGTAATTTTATGGGATTTTTATTTTTTACCTTATACTGGACCATTATTTAACCCATAACATCAGGTGAGCCATCTTCAGTTCATTATATGAATAAAAATATCACTGTCTTAAACCATTTAAATATGATCCAGATGATTCTGGATGCTACAACTAGTGCGCGGAGGGAGACTGACAGAAGCCACATACATTCGCCTACACACGCTCTGACTGCAGTGCAAATAGGTGCGTTGTATTGGCTGCCACAGCCGGGAATTCGTGGCTGCCTAGTGCGCGGGCTCCCATACAACGTCATATATTCCATTCATTTGTATTCCTTTTGTGTAATAAATAAATATAAAAAATAAAAAAATAAAAAAATGTTTTACTGGCTGCTTAGTGCGCCATTAAAGGATGGATCATTAAAAGATCATTTGAAATATATTCTAGATGTCATACCCCATCGCCTTTTCTTCTCAGCTATGATCTGTTGCCAGGGCGTTATGTGTGGAGCAACCCTATACGGGAATGTCTCTATGTAGTCGTCTGCAAAGGGACGAATCATTTATTGAATTTATTCTCTCAAGGGGCTTTGATAAAAAGAATTTTCTTTATATTAAGTGACAGGCCGGCTGTGAAGATGTTATTTCATTTTCCATTTAATTTATTTTTTGATGAAATTACGTAAGAAAAATGCCCAGTGTACTTTAGTTTCTTTCACCTAGGCCGTACAAAATCTTACACAAAACAACCAACTAGAATAAGTTTGAGAAAGTAGTAAATTGAATGTATGTACCTATTGACCCATATTCATTACGCTTACAATCGTACCCTGAAGGGGTAAGGTTAAGTTTGGTAACTCGCCCAATCAAGAACTAACAAGTAAGTTACAAGGTACACGTATGTGGTTAAATTGGGAAAGGAGGAACTTTACAATAACTCGTTCTAGTGATTGGTTTCATCATTATCTATTACTTCAGAGATATAAAATAAATAAAATAAAATAAATATTCCGGTCATATCACGCACGGTCAACTGATCCCAAACTAGGCATAGCCTATGGGTACCAGAGACTGATATATATAATAGATAAATATTTTAACACCCAGACACAGAACAAACATCTGTGTTTATCACACAAATGTTTGTCCAGCGCGGGGATCGAACCCGCGACCTCTAGCGCAGAAGGCAGCGTTACTACTAACTGAGCTATGAGGCCAGTCAATATATTAGGTGTATCATCATCATCGTGAAGAATCCCACTATTAGGTTTTAATAAGCCCATTTGGGGATAGTTTACTAGTAGTAGTTACGTAATACCTTGTACCTTGGCCCCTCTAAAGCGTGTCACGCACGACAAACGGTCTTGAGCCATCTCCATCTACCAATTTCCCGCTACCTTCAAAATGTCATCAGTCCATCGGGCCTTCCTCAACTGTGCCGTCTGGTTAGAACCTTTATACCATAAGGCTTATATGCTATAAGGCCTCTCCTACCTCAACTTGAAAATTTTGTAAGTAACCTTGGTTCTTCTACTGATTTCTCGTCTTTTTGACGTAAAGCATCACACTTTGAGCATACCCATAGCCCATTGCACGAGTTAGTGCCATATTTCATCACAGATAATACGCACTGCCATATGTCATCACAGATAATACGCACTGATTGTACATATTCGTCATTCATCATTCCTGTAGCGAATTCTAAAACAAGAAGTTCAACCTCTACCTACAACACCTGAATAATTGAGTTTGAGCTGATTTGAATTGTATTTTCAATGAAAAATTTAATATTTTAAAAGTCGCGAGACAAACATTATTGCCTTTTGGGTGTAGAATAAGCCTTGTTTCGAGATAGTATACATATTATGTATCACCTGTTATTTTTCTACTGCTGTGATTAAATATTTCCAAAATGCAGCAAGCTAAGCACCGTAATTATTTAAATTTCTAACTTACGCCTATAGCTATCGTACCCATACTGCCATTACCTAGGGTTTATCAGCAGAATAATATTTGGAATTCCGAAAGCTTAATCCATTAGACTAAATGAAATACACATCTAAATTGAATTTTCTCTCTAGTCGTCGTCGCTGTGCCTATCGCGAAAGGCTATTACGAATAGTTTAGGAATTATCCACCTGTTGAAATCTACGTGACTTGAGCCATAAATATCAATTTAAAACATTACTCTGCAAGATATAATATAGAACGACATAATATGATTTTTGCAATGAAGACACAAAAGGAAGTTTCCGAAAATTTATTTGAAATTGATCCTGCGCTCTGAATAATGTAAATGTTGACTGAGCCGTTTACGATATCATACATCCCTCAAAGTCATACTCAGAATTAATTTGAGGTGGCATTTATCTGCGATACCTGTGAGATCGACTTTTAGAGGTATGCGATATCGATATATGCGATCAACGCTATCGATATCGTTGAGCACTTAACATTATACAGATATCGCACACTCAAATTATACCGTTTTCTGAGGACATCAGTTTTAAATAACTTTTAGATGAAAATATATTTTACGCGGCCATTTGTACGTGGCTTGAGACGCGAACGAGCTATTGAATCTTTACACTCAGGGTAACTTCATGATGTGGTCGTGTCGTCGAATTTCATCGAGATTGCTCGAGCGCTAATTCGGCGTACCGTAGAGCACTGACATGAGTTATAATTGCAAGAAAATACATATATACCCACGACATTTTAGTCAGTGAGCATTACAAACGAAACGTTCTGCGGCAAACAACAATAATATGTTCCAATTATTCAGTTAGGTTAATTTTGATATTTTCAATAGATTTATAAAGGCGTTAATAAAATTATATAGAATATCATGAATCGGTTGTTTTATTCAATTTTATAAAGTCTAAGAGATTTTAACTACCTACTCACGAATGACTCACGGTTAGCCTGTGACCCCAAACTAATAAATAAAAACATTTCTTATGATTGGTAACAAGTTCGCCCATCAAACAACGCGATAAACTACGTCTATTACCCAAGTATAATGTTTTCCCAAGGACGAACAAATCAGTAGAACTTTCGTAATGATCTCAATCTCATATAAAGTTTCGCTTTAACTCGCTTATATAAACAACTACATATCAGAATACCATACATTGCTGCTGTTAGCAGACGTAAGAGCAGGAGTAAGCGCAAAAAATATACAGAACTAGCTTCCGCCTGCGGCTTCGCTGGCGTGGTACCTACATAAAAATTAGCCTTTATGCTATTCTAGGTAAAGAACTCTATAAATATATTCCAAGTTTCAACGAAATCGGTTGAGCTGTAACTGCGTGATTGAACAACAAACTAGAGGTGGTTCGTATTTACGCAACCAGGTTTTTAAACCAGGCTCTCGCATCATACTATATACGTACCTAGTACGACTTCACGATACTTAGACGTATTAAAGATACTCGGGTGCTGTGCGCAAGTCCACCGCGCACCCTTGGACGCGACGCGCGGCGCGGTCACAACCCGACCGTCCATCTCGCGGCTCGGCGCGTCCTTGGAGTACGCGGCGGACTTGCGCTGTCGTGGAATTGCGCAGTGGACTTGCGCAGTGGACTCGCGCGGTCGAAGTAATACTTTCAAGTATTTAGTACCTATATTAGTGTAAAATACGATACGTTATGGATCTGGTACGCGAAATAGCAAGTACGACTCATCTCTACAACAAACACCCAAGCATCTTCACAAACTTTCACATTTATTATATTAGTAGGACAACTTAGCAGTTTGCATTGTCAGTTTCCATTGTATTGTAAATTGATGAATAAACTTGCGCACCCTGTCTGCAGTCAGCAATATCTAGTTTCAGGTATGCTCATAAAAGCATCACAATAAAGCAGTAATAAAGGCCCTGGAGCAGGGATGCAAAATAAATCATCAGCCTGCAGAAGTCCACTGCTGCACATGGGTCTCCTACACGAGTGCCACGATGATAGAGTGCCTCTAAAATGGCATCGGTTGATCGGGTGGGTTGCGGGTGGGTGGCCCTACCTACAATCAAATATAATAGTAGAAATTTGCTATATTTACCTCTAAAATAATAATATAACACCGTGATTTTTAAAGCATCCGCTAGCTGAGTGCGAGTGCGGTGTCTGTGCTATAGAAAGTAACGATAATTCAGACTATTAAACTTTTTCCATCGTTTTTCAAAGACCATAACGGTTTTTTATTTGAAGCTTTCAAACGCAGTATCATTAACAGGTATAGTAAAGTTAAGTTAAGTTGTTCGGGAAAATGTTGCCTGAAATAATTGGTTATTATTATACCTTTTTATAAACTGAACAAAAAATTGGTTGTCATTTCAACCTGATGTCCTCGTGTCTTCAAATCACATTTTGTATGATCTTTGCTAGTGTTATTATAACGGTCGCCGGTTTTTGGGAATTACATTTTTTTTTACATTAGAGACATTTGAATACTTTATTTGACGTGGAACTTGGTTCAAATAAAGTCTAGAAAAAAAGCTCGATCCCTAAGCTTTAAAAGCCACTTTGATGTACAAAGTAACTCTCAATGCTCTGGAGATTATCGTTTTCTTTGTAGTGATCTCTTATCCAAATCTTTACTTTACCTTTGCTTAGTTAAGAACTAAAGTAGACAAAATAATTAGGCTCACGATTTTCTATAAGCAGCATCTATCTTTAAGTGAGAAAATGCCGGTTTTTGACACGATAATTAAAAGAAAAATCATGTAGAAAGACATTTTTAGGTCTGAAAGATTGGCAACCTATCTATATTTAAAAAGAGACAACCTAGGGCTCTATTAAGTATTATTATTTTAATAAAACTTAAACTTGACTGATTGACCGCAAAATAATGACCCACGGTCTAGCTAATGTGCCACTCATATTTTTTTTTTTTTTTTTTTTTTTATTCTAGTTTACAAATTATTGTACCCTAAGTAGTATTGCAATCTAGCCAAGTAGGCCAATGAGCAATTTTACTTTAACATAGTTTTATAAGGTAAATTATATCTAAGAATGTGTCCAATAGCACTTTTCTTACAGTTTCTAGTTAAGGGGAAGACACTTTGTTCTTGTGTTCTTTATAGGTAGGCACTATCACTTTCACTACATTTCACTATTATTTTACATCATACTAACTCAAAAGGCTTAGTTCTTTTGAGTCGTCTCACTATGTCTGTGTTGTCGAGGAGCTGGATTGCCTCGACGTTCACATGATGATGAAGTCTACGCTCGTGAGCTTCTGCATATTTTTTAATAACTATGTCGACGAAGTCTATGTTAAGGTCCCGGTGGAGATCTTCGTTTCTTATGTACCAAGGCGCGTTCACAATGTTCCTCAGCACTTTGTTTTGAAATCTTTGTATAATTGAGATGTTACTTTTTTTGGTACAGCCCCACAGCTGAATACCATAGGTCCATACTGGCATCAAGACTTGTTTATATAATATAATTTTGTTGTGAACTGATAGAGCTGCTTGCCTTCCAAGCAACCAGTACATTTGTTTGTAGCGTAGCTCTAACTCATTTTTTTTCTTCTTGACGTGAGCTTTCCAGCGTAGCTTTGCGTCAAGCGTCATTCCCAGATACTTGGCTGTATTTTCATATGGTATGAGCTTATGGTTAATATACACCGGATGGTACTGCTCTTTCTTGTTAGTAAAATTGATGTAGATCGATTTCGATTCGTTGAGCTTTATTCTCCATTTCTTTGTCCAGTCATGGATTTTTTTAACAGCCACTTGAACCCTTTCTGACGCTTCTGCATGAGTATTTCCAACGGCCATTATAGCCGTGTCGTCAGCAAAGGTAGCTATGGTGTTATTCTCTAACTCTGGGATATCACTGGTGTATAATAGGTACAGGACCGGACCCAATACGCTTCCTTGAGGCACCCCAGCTTTTATTTCTTTAATTTCTGAGTAGGCTTCTTCTTGCCTTATTCTGAAAACTCTATCCATTAAGTATGATTCTAAAATATCTGCATAAGGTTTGGGTAGAATTTTTCTTAGTTTGTGTATAAGGCCTTCATGCCACACCTTATCAAAAGCCTGTGCTACATCTAGAAATATGGTGGAGCAGACTTTTTTATCTTCAAGAGTTTTTTCAATTAAATTTGTGATTCTGTGTACTTGGTCTATTGTTGAGTGTTTTTCTCTGAATCCAAACTGGTAGTCTGGAATCAGATTTTTAACTTCTAGTATAGGTTTCAGTCTTTTAAGTAATAATTTTTCAAATAATTTGGATATGATAGGTAATAGGGAAATCGGTCTGTATGATGTTACTTCATGATGTGGTTTTCCTGGTTTAGCTATCATTATAACCTCCGCTACTTTCCATAGATCAGGTACAAATTTCAACCTTAATGCAGCGTTCATAATGTTTGTAAGCTTGACTATGGCTTTTCTAGGTAGGTTATGTAATATTTCGCCTGATACGAGATCAAATCCAGGTGATTTCTTGGGGTTTATATTTTTGTTGATTTCAGAAAAGACTTCTCTCGGTGAAACAGGTGGCCACTCATAATAAAATTGAGTAATAATTTGAGTGTAATGAGAGCCAGGCCCAGGCTCGCTGGAACTAACCTCATGTTTCACAAAAAACCCAAGAAGCGTGAACAGTCTGGCCTTCAGATATTCCCAAAAATACCATTTTCCTCCCTACATGTCAGACCCTGTCATTGAGGCTTATTGAATTCCTTGTACGTACATAAGCCAGTCCCGGACATTAACCCTTGTAAGCCTATTTGTATCGAATGTCTACATCAAAGAGGGTAAAACAAATACGTTAAATTGCTTGTTTACAAGTTTACGATATTAATTACAGATAATCTTAAGATATCAATCAATCAACTCATTAATCTAACAATAGCTGTTTTATAAGTGAACGGTCCGTTCGACGCTTTTAAGATAAGCCTCCACTGGCCCGCACCGGCCCCAATACAAATACTTACAGTGAACGTATGCCACTGGTAAATCTGTTCAATCTGCGTGCCGTGCGTGCATTCATTGTGTCCGCTGCGGGCCAGTCAACGCGTACCTTTGGATGACACGCCATCTGATTGTCATCACAAACAATGTACTTACTTCATTTTAGTAATTTGCTTTTTGCTTTACATCACGCTCAACAAAAGTGCATTAGGTTTACGTGGGTGGGTGGGTATAATAAGCAGTTAGCCATATTCGTTACTCAAACATCATCAGTACCGTACCAAATTCATTCTCTGGGAGCGCGGCTCTGCGGTTAACAAATTATTTCAGTGAAATCTCATTTACTGAGAGAGCCTAGAGCGAGCTTGAGCGTGACGTGTATATGACACACGTATTACAATCAATGGGGTTGCATGCAAATAAAAAAATATGTCTATTATTACTTAGTATGTGACCTATCGATTTTGTTCACGGATTTTGTATGGACTGAACGTCCAGCTAACCTGCCCACAAGTGGTCTTATTTACTGAACAACGAACCGGGCGCGGCGGGCGCGTCGTGTGGTCCAACGATATTGTTAGATATCTAAGTCCGTAAATTAATGAGATACTAATTTTACACCGTGAGACGTGAAAAGTGAGCAACATACAGGTTTGGGCGCTTTTCTTAACATCATACAAACATACATACGTTTGAAAAACGGCAATTGGCATGCGATAAACTGAAAGTAGGGCAAATTGGATTTGGACAGTGAAACAAAAGGGGCCAGTGTTTGATCGACTTCATGGAGAAGGAGGGACTTGTTGCGATGTTCTCTTTTTTCAAGAAGCGGCCGTCCAGAAAATGGATTGGCTGCATCCCGGCGGATATACGCGAGATAAAATTCACCATGACGATCAAGAAGCAAATATTCAATCATGTCTTATCTGATGAAATTTACTCTTCGCCCAAGTCCTGCCTTCAAATTTGCTTCCAATGCCTGGCTGAAAGCGATACAGTAAAAGAAGTCGGTGGATGGAGAAGGCCGAAGAACGTTAGTATTTTTTTACCTATGTCCAGCAGTATAATTTCTTCAAGCATATAATGATGACGTTGAACCAATTTTAGGCATTCAAATAATTTATTTTGATAAAACGTGCTAATTAACTGATATTTGAGCACAACTTTGAAGAAACTTGTTTGACAAGGGTTGATTGGCGGCTTAGGCAGAAAACCTAAGCTTTGAGTGAAACGGTGCTTCACTGTGGTATTCTTAGTCTACATCTAGGCTGATATTATAAAGAGGTAAAAGTTAATAGATCGACGTCGTGTCTCTGGAACTACTGAGCTTATTCTATATAATTATTACTAAAAGAAAACTACACTATAAATCCCAAATAATATAGGCTATTTTTATCCGGGTACCACGTAAGCAAAGCCGTGGTTGGATACTAGTCATTCATATTTTTTTCACTCTATTCGCACTGACATTAGAAACATTAATTTCATAGATGTAAGATAAATGTCGCCTAAGACACATTTTACTTTAGGTAAAGCCACATTAAAAAGCAATATTTGATGTCTGTCAGTCTAAGCTTCATAGTGAGGTGACCTGCTTAAAATGATCGATAAAATGAATGAATCGATATGGTTTTCAAACATCTGTGAATCGAATGCAGTTATTGTGAAAAAATAAAATAATATCTGTTTAAAAATCACTTATTGCTTATGTAGAGCATCTTTATTTGATTGAATCCCATTACTATCCCAGTCCCATTATTAAATTATATCGTCATTTTAAGAAAAAAAACAAGTATGTAGGTACATAGTTGAACAAAATAAGTTGCATTTATCCAGATGAAATAATCGTTTTGTCATCGTCATCACTCTGTAGGTACTCAGAGATTTATGAATTAATTTTCAACAATATTGTCAATTCACATCTTGTTCAAAGTCATGTAAGATTATTTGCTATGTTTTCTCGACGACTTTTCTCCAGTTTGTTGCAGTGCCAGCATTTTTCCAGTGCTGAAGGGTAGTTCAGTATTGTTATGCACTGCATGAACTTATACTAACTACTATATTAACTACTATTTTTTATTTTTGCAAAAAAGTCAATGTATTCAACTTGTCGACCCGAACAAAAAATCGAATGAAATCTTTAAATTTTTTGGGTAACATCCTTAGTGACACGACTTGACACGAGTATATTGACGTAAACTTGTAACGACGTTCGGTTTATTTAGAATTTTTCTTATTATAATTTTTAAAAGGTTTATTAGTTAAAAGAAAATCGTGAAATTAATGGATTTAGATATTCTTTCTTAATATTCTAATAAATATATATTTAATATCTGAGAAAATTCGTCCAATTGTGCCGTTATAATATTGAGAAAATAAATAATATTGTGTGGCCGCCGTTACAAGTTTATTTTGATGAAGTGTCAAATGCCCGTCAAAAATGGCTTTTAAGCGTGGCTGCACTGTAAAAGATTATTTTTGCTCCTCAAAATTCCACTCTAGTTATCAATCAGTTGCAAGAGGAACGTGTTAATTGACAGCAACCACGAAGGAGTAAGTTTACGAATTTTCGACGAACTATCTATTTGAAACAGATTGTTTGATTTTGAACATGCCCTTTCAAAATCAAATAATATAATTACGCGTGGATCAAGATATTTATTTAGTTGAATGATTGACGTATCTTACGGCTCATATAAAATAACAATAATTACACTCAACAGTCACTTACATAGTCCTAGGGTATCAGAAACTACCATGGTACCACAACAAATATTAGCAGATCATGTAAACATTTGTTCCACAGAGGGAATCGAACTCCCCTTGCGTCTCAGACGGATACTCACCCGCTCCACCATCTCGATGGTGGAGCGGGTGAGTGTCCGTCTGAATTTTAAACGGTAGTCAAATTTATTTGTGCTGTGGTTGTTAAAATTAATTGAACCATACCAAAAAAAATATCTTATCTTTTTTAAAGATTCTTTCATTTCCTTTGTGTTTTGGACTGTTATGAAAGGAAGGGGATCTAACGATGGCGGTTAGGATTGTTTTGTTATAAAAGCTGGGCTGTTGAGCGTGACAATTCATTTCGTAAAAACATGTTATTTTATTTGTTTTTTTTTCAGGACGCCTTCCCACTCTGTGAACCGACATTTTTTTAAGCTTGGCGGACACTTAACGCCCTGGCACCATATCGTTCCGGTAAATTATTCCGGTAGGTACTATTAAATAGAAAAGAAAGAGAAATAGGCTCACGACTTTTATCCCCAAGAATGGTAGACATCCTCGAAGATCTCTTGGCGATCAGGTCCTTGAAGATATCTAAGGGGGTAGTCAGAGGCATGTCCGCATATTTCGGAAATTCCCACGTTTAGTAGTGAGTATTCTTACGTGACATGTTGCAAGCCCATCGCCGCGCCGCTATAATAATGTGTTGGTAATTCAATGAAAAAGATAAAATGTATATCTTTAAATCTTTTATAGCGGATGTTACTATTACTTTTACGATTGTCTACACGCTGACATCTATTTAAAAAGATTTTTATTTCATACATTAAAATAATTCTACTGAAAGGCAGGCGACGTTACCTCGTTGGATAGCTATGCTAATCTTTTACCAAGGTTAGCGCCAGCCCTAGTCTCAATATTGCAACCCAAATTATCGAAGGTGTTATAATTTAAATGCACGATATTTATGGATAAAAGCTCAAAAAACTAAACCTCGATAAAAATATTACTGAACACACATCTGAAAGTCAAGAAAATCCCAAATTTATCCTACGCGTAAAGTCATACGGATATTTCACATAATTTTGTTTAGAATTAGAAACTTTACAAAATATAATTTATACAAACGAGCAGTTTTTAGGGTTCCGTACCTTATTTGGAAAAACGGAACCCTTAAAGGATCACTTTGTTGTCCGTCTGTCTGTCTGTCCGTCTGTCAAGATCCTTTTCCTCAGAAACGGCTGTAGGTATTAACTTGAAATGTAAGTACCTTAATTAACTATTAAGGTCTGTGGGTTTATTGTGCCGTATAAAAATCAAAGCTCTAGCTCAATGCATTAAAAAGATATGGCAATGAATGTATAATTTTTGTATGGAAATGGCTAAAATGATAAACCTCTAGGGTACTTCCAGTTACCTCACAATTCTGAAATTTGGAATGCTAGGAGCTTTTGTAACACAATTAAAGGGAAAAGTCTGAAATTGACGAATTTTGTAGTTTTTTAGGAAACAAAGTTATGTTTGCGGTCAATGTCATTCAATGACTACGTGAGCGACCGCAAATATAAGTTTGTGAAATCCTACACTTAGAATGTTTATTTCCTGACCATGACCACTGGTGCACGACCGGGATAAGAACCCATGACCAATGGTACGGAACCCTCAGGGCGCGAGTTCTCGCACTTGACCGTCTTTATTTAGATGTAATGTGATGATAAGTGCAACTTTTTAGCAACAAAGGACGAAAACTGCGTTTTAGTCCTTGTCCGATCGTGCAGCCGTTCTGATTACAGAGCAGGTATTTGAAAATGCATGAGGTGCTAATCTGGCTTATAGCCCCCTCTTAAGTTTCTGGCCCTTTCTGCTATGCCGAACTTTTAGGTTATTGATACGAAATTTGAAACAAGGCTTATAAAGTAAAACTTTTGACTGAAAGCAATAGACGAAACCTGTTGTTATAAATAAATTACATGCGCTGTTATAAAGCGATAACAAAATTAATTTTGTCGATAAAACAATTTGAATAATCTCAAAGAATTGGCTTCAATCTATATTTTTGAACAGTTATGAACACGTAAAATGAATTTTTACACCCCGCTAACAAAATAAGATTGAAAAAAATGATTAGTTGGGTTCTTGACTACGATAGTCGTTAAGATATGACGGAGGCCTTTGAGCGCCCTAAATAATCCATCACAAGAGTTCGACACTAGCTCATCAAAATTATCATCAACTGGCCTCATAACTCAGATGGTAGTAGCTTTACCTTCTGCGCTAGAGGTCGCGGAGTCGATTCCCGCACAGAACAAACATTTGTGTGATGAACACAGATGTTTTTTCTGTGTCTGGGTGTTAAATATATATCTATAATGTATATCAGTCTCTGGTACCCATAGTACAGGCTATGCCTAGTTTGGCATCAGTTGATCGTGTGTGATATGTCCGGAATATTTATTTATTTATTGTTTATTATTATTATCAGCCTGAAGAAGTCCACTGCTGGACACAGGCCTCTCCCAAAGAGTGTGGGGCCTTCCTACACTGCGTCAGTCGGTTTGTGGTCACCATTTAAGAACCTTTTCTCTCCAACGGTTGTAAGTCTTGCAAGCAATTTGGCCTGCCCACAGCCACTTCAACTTGGCTTATTAGCAAAAATCCCAGGTTCTGCTCCTATGTTAGCCTTGGTTCTCGATTTAGATTTTTCCGATGTTACTCAACTGTAATCAATGTGTTTTATCTCCTTTTCTCTTTCAGAAAAATGGAGCCAGACATCATGATGGAAGACTACGAAGAGTTGACGACCCAGCGGCCGATCTACCTTACAACCATCTTCGCTACTGAGAAGCTCAACCAAAGTATTACAAATAATACTGATGCGGCAGACCTTAACATGTACTATTTTTATGATGTGAGTATAGTTTTAATGAAATTTTAGTGAAGATATAACAAAATATATTGGCCTTTTATAAAAGAAATATTATTTATATTGGGCGCATTTAAGTTTAATAGCGCGCCTCTACAAGTTATGCGGAGTATGTTAATCTCAGGAAGACCCTGCGGATGGGCATATAGACATCACATCGAGAGAGAGAGCTAAGCCAGTGAATTGAAATATAGTTAAAAAAATCTAAATTATATTCATTCAAGATGATTGGCTGTAAGCAAAAGAACTGCGAGATTTGGCATAATTTTAGGAATTGAAAAAGTTAAACAAAAGAGTTAGACAAGCTTTGAAATTTGTATTTTCACAGGCAGGAACAATTCACAACTTTAATACCTAAGTACCTAACTAATTGTTGACCCTGCCTGTTCAAATTCAAATTCTGAATCTTGATAAAGTCGGATATTGAAGGAATTTCAATCTATATTTCGAGAAATGTGAATTGTAGCGACTATATATACTAGTTTTTTTGCGTTTGGATTTTTTTTTCAATAGAAGAGGATTAATTACTCGTACATAAATGTCCTCACTTCTACTCGTATGTTTTAAACTCAATTTATAATTCAATAATCAACGATTAAAACTTGATAAGTTTGATGAATGCAAACTCTATCAAGTTTTAATCATATTTTGATTCTATTTGATGCAAATAAGGCACCATATTCGATTATTTCGGGTCGTGGTGGCCTCGGCTAAAGAATAGGCCCCTCCATATCTTTATCCGCGGATGTCGTAAGAGGCGACTAAGGGAAAAAAGCTAGGGGATGGGCAGCAGCGTCCCTCATTAGCTCTAACTGCGCTCGCCAACCCGCATGCCAAGCGTGAGTATGCGGTGAGTATAGGCAAAACCCCCCCACATGATAAAGAATTTGCTCTGTCTGTGGGGGAGGCCATGTTCAGCAGTGAACGTCATACGGCTGAAATGATGATGATGATTCGATTTTTTTACCGACTTCCAAAAGGAGAAGGAACTTTTTTTGTGTGTATGTTACTCGATATCTCCGCCAATAGTAACCCGATTTTGATGATTCTTTCGCTGGTGTATAGAGTATGATCCCGGGGTGGTCCCAAATTAATTTAATTCCCGAGGAATTGCTACTTGTCCCGTAAAACTAAAACGTCATCATCTCTTGAAATCACGACTTGCCGAATTTTTTTTTTGTCGACGGTGCTATGGTGTGCTAATCCCCGCGACTTCGTTCGGTTGCTGCTATTTTTACATAAACTTTAACCTTAGGGGTCGTGTGTCGGGAATTCCTTTCTGTGCACCGATACGTTACGGTACCCTGCAAATTTCATACTCCTAGGATTTTGGTTAGGCTCTCGTTGATTTTCAAAGAGAATTAAACCACTACTTTTGATTGTCAGTCAGTCAGTCAGTACCGTAAGAGTTATTATTGATGACGAACGGATGTCATACTTACTTTTGTTTCTTATTCGAAAGTGTAGGTGGCCAGTGTCACCCTCAGTAGGTAAGCAAAACGCAAAGGGGTTGATAACAAAAAAAGAGGTTGATATTAATCTTGTAAATATTCAGGAATTTGAAGTCGGTTTTTAGTTTTTGTAAAAAATATCTTATTTACATTTTAGACAAGATGATTGAATAATATTTATACTATCCCGAAAGGGGCTTATTGCAATTTTGGCAATAAAGTGTAAAGCAAGCACATACCAACAAAATACTCAATTAGTAATGACACAATTAGTAGCGTAACATTGGATTTTAAATTTAAGCTCGCAAGTAGATTCGCGTAAAAGCAAGCAAATCTTGACCCGCCCACCACATTTTCAGGTGGATTATGCCCACAATAAAACGTGAAAGGTTTAATCGTGTAATGGCTATTTTGGAGTTCGTCATCGTGGCTATCGTGAGAGCTGATAGCTTTATCGCGGCTTGTCAAAACCTGTTGGAAGCTTTTAACGCGGTAGTGGCGTCCTACATAAGAACATTATCAATTTGCTGCGATAAGGACCGTGCTTCTTATCAATCTTGTTTCATAGGTTGAGTGAACTAAAAAATTAAAAAAATATGTCTCACGACTTTTATCCCCAAGCATGGTAAATACTCTCAGATCTTCGGGCGATTAGATACTTGAAAATGTCAGAGGGTAGTCAGAGGCATGTCCAAACATTGGCACATGCCCACATTTTTCCATGCGTGACAGGTTGTGTCCATCGCCTTTTTTAAGAATACTTACTGGTACCCTCACGATGTCTTACTTCACCGTTTTAAGCACGTGTTAAAAAATAATCAAAACTTACGATTTTTAAAGAGTAACATAAGTTAATCGAAACCTAGGCACTAAGGCTAAGGCAGAGCTTAATTCCGCAATATTTGTGCTGTGAAAGTAGGTTTTTTTGTGAAACCACCACTCAAAAAAAATTGTCTATTGAAGAAATATGTTAGGTATATTTTGAACCGTCGAAACCGGAGGGTAAAGGTCGTGTTGACGAGCCTTATAAAAAGTTGAATTTATAGGGCAATCGCTCCGGCCCCATACAAAAGCGGGGTTTTTGTATGGAGAGCCAGCTGCACGCTGGCTGCAACAAAGTTGTCAATACAACCGCATCCTGACGTACTCCCACGCGCAGCTGCCTTTCGATAGAAAATATATTTTTCGTATAGGCAATAATTATGTCATGCGATGTGGCGTTCCGTATAAAATTTTATTAATTGTTTTTCATAGGTTTAAACTGTTTCTATTTTCAGTCCGTTCAATTTACGGTGACGTGGATTCTGTTCGTGGCTATTGTTGTCCTGAACGCGTCGGTGATAGCAGCCCTGCTGTGCACCAACGCCAGGAAGAGCAGAATGAACTTCTTCATCATGCAGCTTGCTATTGCTGGTAGGTAATGCTTCATGATGTTCATCATCTTTAGCTATTTAGTGTCCATTTTTGGACGTAGACCTCTCCTATTTCCTTCTGTGATCGTGTTCATCCAGTGTCCAGTCAAATAATAAAACCACCTAATGCACTCTCTTTGTATTTGCCTACACTCGTGAGATCCTAAGCTTTAAAGGATTTTACCCACTACAACGGATCGTACTGTGAATGTAACTGGCGGCACATGCAAAACATATTTTTTATATACTTAAATTAAAACGAGCCCATTACAAAGTTCGGTCACCGATCAATACCGTAGCGTACCATGACTGATAGCGAATTTACGACAATAATATAATGATACGTTCTAGAGGGTACAGGAGTGTCTGGCCGAGTCCGTTACTTGTCTGATACGTTCACAGCATGGTCATGGTATGACGTTGTAGAAGGCAACAGCCTTAATAGTTATACCACTGAGATTGAACACCAAAACTCAATAAAATACTATAAAAGTAAATAAAACTTCCCGAAATGGCTAATAATCGATCCTTTGTCACTGAATAAGGCAAACAATAAACAAGTCAAAGTCAAAAAATATTTTTTTTACAATTTTCATTGTAACATTACCTACAAGCTTTACCCTTCAGACTAGCCTCCTTAGTTCATGATATAAAGCCTAACAAATTCAAATTGCAAAGCGAAATAACACATTTGAAACGTTATTAAAAACATTATTTTAAAAGGACCTTTGGTGTAGGGCGTGTGAAACCCCTTTTCACACGCACTGTAGTTAATTAATCGAGTCCAAAGTAATTTGTTTTTAAATGAACGTGTGTAAACTATGCGTTTTTAAATGAAGGTGAAACTGCTCACAGTTTTAGTGAAATTGAAGGCATTTTGGTTAGGCAGGTATTCTATGCATCTCTTAATTACTTACTAGATGCTTCTAGGTAGGTATTTACACCCGATGCTATGAATAAACTTAGCTTTGGTCCAAATATTCTAACGAAATTCTTTGGTAATGAGACATGCACAGCATACCAGTCTACGCAAAGTTTTGGACCGTGTTCAAACGGCATGCGATATGTTCTTGATATTTTGACTGACCTCATAGCTCAGTTGATAGTAACTCTGCCTTCCGCGCTAGAGGTTGCGGGTTCGATTCCCGCACAGGACAAACATTTGTGTGATGAATACAGATGTTTGTTCTGTGTCTGGGTGTTAAATATATATCTATTATGTATATCAGTCTCTGGTACCCATAGTACAGGCCATGCCTAGTTTGGGATCAGTTGACCGTGTGAATATGTCCGGAATATTTATTTATTTATTTTTATTTATTTATTTCATATAAATTTCGTTTCAAAAAGGCCTCTACTGAATAAAGTCAATTTTCAGTTTGAAATGTGTACGATATAGCAGAACTATATCGCACGTCGTTTGAGAACTGCTTTATGTTGAATTAAATTATTGTGTATGCAATAGACAGTAGATCTTTTCAGTAGATCTCTCCCTATAGTGTCCCTATAGTGATTTAAAATAAGCTGAGTCATGTCGTGTAGGAAAATATGCTTCACTAAAAAACTAAAAAAAAAAAAAAAAAAAAACAAGCAAACCGAGTGAATTGGTACTGGATGTAAAGTTTCCTCGAATTACAAATCTAGTAGATCGATAAGTTACATTTCCGTTTCAAAACTAACTCCAGAATTGGCTACAAAAATCCAACAAATTTTCCTAACTTTTATCTTCAGATAAGCCTAGAAAACTTCGATTCTATCGCCATAAATTACGAAACGAGGGTTAATCTCCGGTCAAATCAGACCCTTGTTTTCACAGCTCTTGGCTTACTCACACGGACGGCGACAGGCGATTTATCTGCAGTACAATTTGCAGTGACACCAACTGTTTAGAGCTGTGTACACATCTGCAAATATGAAAAATGTGCCTGAACTGACACGAGCGACTGTCAGCTTATTGATAAAGCAAAGCGAACCGCCAACTATAAGTCCTACTGACAAACCATACAGAATATCAACAAAAAGAGAGTTTAACCAGAAAAAAAACCTAAATAATCATATTTTTTTTTGTTTTTTTTTCTAACTCTTTCAAGGTACCTATCATTTTTAAGTAGTTATTAAACTTACGAGAAGTTTTACATCAATATGGCTATTTAAAGCAGCTGAATAATTGAGTTAGAACTGATTTGACCCCAAACAGCAGATATTTACTTAAAGTTTTTTATATTAAAAATGTTGATCATTGTGCCACAATGAGAGATCGAAATCGCAAGATCTCAGTTCGAGGCGAACTACAAGTATATAATTTGTCTACGAAATTCTTTATTTCTGATTCAATCTCGTACAGAGAAACACCAAACATACCCCATAGTAGTTTTAGTTTGAGAAGACTGTTTAAAGTATCACAAAATCTCCAGTTTTACCGTAAATCATTCCTTACCAAATATTGAGACACAGGCACAAGTTGGGAAATTTTAAAAAATAACGGCACCATTAGAATTAGAATTAGAATTATTTATTTCAGTTAAAACAGCAAGCTTACAGTATATACCAAAGTTCCTACTGTCTAAAATTAAAACTTAAATATACGCGAATTAAATATTTTACAAATGTTATCATTAAAGATGTCGCCATGTTGGACCTCGTGTACATAGGCATTTAAAAGAGTGAGAGCTCTTTCTTCTCAGCGTTGGCGCATTATGAGCGAGACAAGTTCGTGGCGTGCGTACCATATGTGTATTGTACACACAGCTTCTGCCGGACATGTCAGGTCCGTGCCAAAACTGTCCGGTAGCATCAAGAGATAGGTTCGGTCCAAGTTTGCATTATAAAAATGTTTAAGGAACTTTGTCGAATATATAACTGGAAAAGTTTTGAGACTTCAAGAACTTTTGACGTTCTGATTTCATTTGATTGTCAATAGATTATGTGTGAATCATCCTCTGCTAATGAAGTGGAGGGGCGCTCAAAATAAAAGAAATCCGTTTTACCATTTTATTTATTTATCTTTTATTCGGAAAAGAAACAGTTTTAAATCTAGTTAAAAACATCCTATAAAAAATCTTATAAGCAATAATATGTTTTCGCATAGTATTATAGAAACTAAAATTGCTTGTTAGCCAGATTTTATTAAAAAGAAAAAAGTTATAAAGAGAAAATAAATAGATAAGTACACAATACATAATATACAACAGTTATTGAACCAAATTAATGATGGTTGGAGAGAGCATTCTTGAAAGAAGACTGTTTATTATGAACAATCTAAGTCGGGGAAACAAACCAGTTCATTATAACAATAAAACATAAAAACAGTTAAGTGCCCTACCCTCTTTGTTTAAAAATGTGTCATATTTTTGCCAAAAATAAATTACAAATTAGGGTACAAGCGTGTTTCAACGTATTTTATTTAACAAAATTTAATATCGATTCTTTTTTAAACATAATTTGTCAATTTTTAAAGTCATTTACGTTTCAGTATGCGAGCTTGATGCGACAAG
Source organism: Anticlea derivata (assembly GCA_947579855.1). Classification (NCBI taxonomy): domain Eukaryota; kingdom Metazoa; phylum Arthropoda; class Insecta; order Lepidoptera; family Geometridae; genus Anticlea; species Anticlea derivata. The sequence goes on from OX388262.1 coordinate 4,529,221, forward strand.
ATTAAAAAAAAACTTTTCACTCTGTCTGCGATTTTCAGTAGGTACTTAAATTCAATTCAATATACTCAGTTATTCTCGTAGTTTGCTTAGATGATTGAACATTGATTAAGTATTTGAAATCCAAGCGCACAAGATTCGATCAGTTCACAATCTCCATAATAGTATCGTAAGAACAAAACAAAGGGGCGACCTTAGTGCAACTTCATTCTGGCGTCATGAAAATAAAATTAATTTAGCGCAGAGATTATAAAATAATTATTGAAATTATCACCAGGGGGCGTAACACGAGTTTAAACATTATTTTTGCTACCCATTCGATCGCTCATACCAATGAATTGGACGTTGTCATAGACAGGTCATGTTTTTACTTGATAGGTTACTAGCTGACCTTTCGCAACTTCGTCTGCGTGTTCTATTAAGTTCCCATCTTGTCACTTGAGATCTTGATTTTCCGACCCCGTGTTACGTTTGTACGGAAGCCTCAGAGCGCGATCTCTACTAGCACTTCACCTTAAGTTACTCAAGGATAGTGTAGCTTTCTATTAGTGAAATTATTATTAGAATCATTTTAGTAGTTAATGAAGTAACCCACTACATACAAACAAACAATTTTACCTCTTTAATAAGTCTTCTCTTTAGTAATAATAATAGTTTTTGCGAAAAACATTTTATAAAGATACTAACTAACTAGTGCGGCGGGCCCAACCTAGCCTATTTTTGTGAAGCCTTTGAATTGTCTGAAAAAAAAATTATACATAGTGGAATCAGATTGAATAGAACCTTGAACCAATAGAGCCCATTTCTATGGGAAATGAGGTTCTCCATTTTCGACCTATATTAACAACTTGTACCAAAATATACAAGGTGATTCATAATGTATACTATCCCGAAAGAGGCTTATTCTACACCGATTTAGAAATAAAGTTTGTTCTACGACTATCGGAAATTCGTAAACTTTCACTTAAAAAATCAATGCGAAAATCAGCTGTTTGGGGGCAAATCAGTGCAACTCAATTATTTAGCTGGTTCAGTTAGCAATCTTGATGTTAATCATTAGTTATTAAGATGATAAAAAGACCGCAAAGAGCTGATTTCAGCCGTAGGACGTACACTGCTGAACCTGGCCTGCCCCACAGATTTCCAGAGTGAATTCCTAACATGTAGGATTTGCTCATAGGTACTCACCACGCTGGGTACGCGGGTTGGCGACCGCTATTGGAGCTATGTTTGTAACAATAGGGGACGCTGTTACCTATCCCCTAGCTTTTTTTCCCTCATTCGCCTCTTACAACATCGACGGGTAGGTATAATTATATTCTTCAGCCGAGGCCACCACGGCCTCGGCTGTTTATATTGTAAATCTTCTTTCTTTTTGTTGATGAATTATGCCCCTTCGGAATAGTATATATATATATATATATATATATATATATATATATATTAAACGAATCACCTTGTACCGTATAAAAACCTTGTTTTTTGTATCTTAATATTTTTTCTATTTACCTAATACATTTAAGTTAGCTATGGAGTAAGTAGAAAGGTTTCAATTTCAAGTTTAATAGATCAAGTAAAAGCGAGACGTTCGTTCATTCGTTTGAACATTATTTGCCAACCCCTTTTCAATCTCTTTTGTTTCAAAGTAACCGCTAAATTATTAATTTGCTAGATCCAGATCTCCATAGTGCTTTGTGTTTTTGGTTCTGTAATTTTCGATTTTTCTTTTGTTCAGTCAAGTGTTATCTCGTAGACACAAACGTAAATGCCATGTAGAACAAAACGTGTAGGTTTAAGTAACGTAGACACAGCGTAGATGTCGCGTAGAGGTCCCGTAGCGTAGCGTAGATGACACGTAGACGTGGCGTAGATGCCACTTGATGCCACTTAGATGAAGCGTAGATTCGCGTAGACGTTTCGCAAATGCAGCTTACACGCTCCGATGCAGTGTAGACATGGCGTACATAAGGTGATTTATAAATGTATGCTATCCCAAACGGAGGTTATTCTATACCAAACGTTATAGTTTATGGGACTTTTGGAATTTCAACATTGGAAAAAAATTTCAAAAATCTGCTGATTTGGGTAGAAATCAGTTCAATTCAAACAGCTTTTTTAACCGACTTCAAAAAGGAGGAGGTTCTCAAGTAGGCTGTATTATTTTTTTGTGTGTATGTTAGGTTCTCAATATCTCCGCCAATACTAAACCGATTTTAATAATTCTTGCGCTAGTGTATAAAGTATGATCCTGGGGTGGTTCCATATTAATTTAATTCCTGAGAGATTGCTACTTTTCCCGTTAAACATAAAATCCGTCATCATCTCTTAAAATCACGACTTGCCGATTTTTTTTTGGCGACGGTGGTATGGTATGGTTTTTCCCGCGACGTTTCGTTCGGTTGCTGCTATGCTGCCAGTTTCATGCTCAGTAGGTAAGCAAAACGCCTATGCGTTTTTTGTTACCAACCTCTATAGGTTGGTAACAAAAAAAGAGGTTAATATTAATTTTGTAAATATTCAGGAAATTGAAGTCGGTTTTTAGTTTTTGGAAAAAATATCTTAATAAATAGCAAACTTGATGCCGAACTTCTCGAACGCAAAGATCATAAAATGACCAAATACATGATTTGTAAAAGTTCTGATAATAAACGGAAAACATCTGATTATTCCTCAAAAGTTTTGATATTTTTACGCTATTATGTTTTGTTTGTTAACTGAATAAGCCTCTTTCGGGAAAGTATACATAAGTTTCACCTTGAACAGACATAGCGTAACACTTGTAATTCTTTACAGGAAGTTGTAAAATAGAAAAAAAAGATACACCATTGAACTATTTAAATTAGTCTTGGTTCATATAAAGTCACTTTGGAGAAGCCAAACACGATCAACTATTTTCCACAGTTTATGAATCTCCTAATGTTTCCGCATTGCTGATCTTTAATATTTAACTCGTAAAAGCCAGAACGAGTTTCGTTGTATGATGTAACGAATGCCTACACATGTTTTTCAAGATTACACTCGTTACAAGATAATGTTTTGTTTATTTTTCTTTGCTGGCCATACACTGAGTATTACATTAACGAATTTTTTATAACACTAAGTTTGAGATATAAGCTTACGGCCCACCTGTTGGTAAGTGGTTACCGTAGCCAATGAACGCTTGCAATACCAGAGGCATCACGCACGTGTTGCAGACACCTCTCACCCCTTAAAAGAGCCCTGGCAACCTTACCACAGGAACACTATTATAAACAAATAATGTTATTTGGCTGCAATCTTCTGTAAGGCGGAGGTACCTCCCAAGCGGGCTGCTTCTATTTAGTGCGAGAAAATCTCGTTGTGCCCTACCTCGCATAAACGATAATTATTTTTATATGATAATTGTTTATTGTATCACTTTAATTAACACTCTAACTCTCTTGCTATAAACTCTATTATATTTTAGTTAAGAACCTATTTTTAATACTTTTTTTTTATATCTCTGCTTTGGGAAATTGTACAAAAATCTAAATGGTTTTGTGTGCTATACTTTTGTATCCTTTAATTTAAGTACTAACCAAATGCTAAATAATAGGAAAAAACATTGTTTATAATATAGTACCTCAATATAGTCAAGTGTACTCGTGGGTATGAAGCACTAACTTGCCCTAGGTAACACAGTTTTTTAACTAGCACGGAAGTTAGGGTTTTTAAACTACATGAACGCCAACTAACACAACTTGCAAACATAATTACTGATTACCATAGGAAAACTTTTGGCTAACCTTACTTGTGGAAAATAAATTATCTCTATCTTCTATTTTAAAGTTAATACACTAAGTATTAACTTTAAAATAGGCAATTTCTACAACATTATCTTTGGTATGGGTTAGTTTACCCGGATACGTCAGCGAAGCTGCGGGAGTACTTCTATCTAGAAATAGACTTCCCTTTGTTCTAAATTCTATGAGAATTCCTGCAATAGAGTTTCCCCAAAACGATAAACTTTGTGAATGGTGTTTTGCGGAAGACAAATTATAACGAACCGAGCGTGATCGTAAAATCTATTCTAGGATGTTGCATCGTAAGTCGTTCCTCAACAAAATGTAATGTGATTGTTGTGGTACCTATGATTAGTGATATGGTATGCCAAGAACATTGTGTATCACATTAATAACAGCCTGAATACATCATCTTGCCTAATGACCACTTAAAGATTTGCACGAAAGGAGCCTCTAACGCCCGAATACTGAACCGTCACTCAACTATCTGAGATGGTCTCAATTATTTGAGACGCCGTTATCACTCATAATTATAAACGCAAACATCAATTAGATCACCAATATAGTCATATTTAAGTGACGTTTCAGTATTCAGGCGTAAGAGGCGCACTTTAATCCTTTCACCAAAAAGGGGGTGAAAGAGTCACAGACTCTTTCACCGATGGTCATAGGCCCTTTTTAGGGCCACCATATCTGAACCTGCTCACTGACCTAATACAGGATGACCAAGAAGGAATTAGTGACAAGAAGCAGAAGAAGAATGGCCACTGGGACTAATAAAAGTGTTTTCTTTCTTTCTTTCTTTTCTGATAGCTTAAAATATTAATGTTATTTTATATCATGCTAACATGAACCAAAGCTTAGGATATAACACAATATGAGGAGAAAAATATAGACTCGACTGAGGGCAGAGTATTCACAATCAGTCATCAAGTCTATCGGCTCGACAACTCTCGATTATCCTTATCTAACAGTAAACAAAAGAAAGAGGCAAACATACTTTTAGCAGCTGATAAAGTTATTGAGTGATTATGCTTATGGGCGTATTTTTCCATCGGCCTAGATCTGTGGGGACCCATTTTAGGTACAAAAAACACAGTCAAAAGCCTAATGTGTAAATTCTCGTTTTCAGATTTGTTCGTCGGTCTAATCTACGTATTCCCAGACATAATACAGAAGATCACTATAGCATGGTTTGCTGGGGAGTTTATGTGCAAAACCGTGAAGTTTTTACAGGTGAGACTCATCACGAGAATGAAAGAAAGAATCAGTGTAGTGAAAGGTGTGTCCTTTCGTGCACAATTGCACATGTCACACGAATTTTTAGGTTCTAGGAATGCCGGTTTCCTCACGATGTTTTCCTTCACCTTACATACATTTTCCGAATGGGAAATCCATTGGTGCACGACCGTGATTCGAACCCACGACCTGTGGAGTGGAAGGCGGGGCCCCAGCCACCACTTCACCAGTGCTCGATAGTAGGCCATTTTCATTACCTAGACGATTCATACCTAATACAGGATGACCAAGAAAGAATCAGTGACACGACAAGTAAATATCAAGAGGGTAATAATATTTTTGGAGTTAATTGCGCTGAGTCGTATGGAAGCCCAAGATCAGTTCATCATCCCCAATTAAACTATTGGTAGTGAGAATGGTAGCGCATCACTGGGTTTATTTTTTTTTACTTTTAAATTTAGCAGCACTTAAAAGCCTTTGAATTTTGAACCTACATTCGTTGGTACTATATTTATTTGTTTATTTGCGAAAATGTGGTTACAGTAGTTCTTTTACATTATAATAATGAGATCAGCACATTTTACTATTAACTAGCATGCAAATGTTGTTTTACAAAATTAGAATAATACATGTCTATAACAATTTGAATTTTACACCTTTAAAATATAGTAAACATAGCAATTTATTATCATGTCATACATATTATATTATTAAAAAAGTCAAGAATATGAATTGCACATTAATATAAAAAAAACACGATAAAGCCGAGGAAGGGTCAATTTTAAACAAAGTTTTTCATCATTCACCAGGCCGTTGTAATGTACGCCTCTACCTACGTGTTGGTGGCACTCAGCATAGACCGATGTGACGCTATCACAAACCCTATGAACTTCTCAGGAAGCTGTGAGTATCATTTATACAAAATAATAAAACACACAAATTGTAAACAAATGTTTTTTTCTTCAAAAACGTGTTTAGGAGAACTTAAATAATATGTTACCTACATAAAAAGTAGCCTACATTCTATTCTAGGTAAATAAATTTATCTATTCCAAGTTTCAACGAAATTGGTTGAGCCGTTACGGCGCGATTGAACAACAAACATCCAAAAATATAAACATCTAAACATTCAAACATCCTCGCAAACTATCGCATTTATACTATTAGTAAGAATCATCATCATCATCAGCCTGTAGAAGTCCACTGCTGGACATAGGCCTCCCCCAAAGAGTTCCATGACGAACGGTCTTGAGCCTTCTCCATCCACTGACTGCCCGCAACCTTCACAATGTCGTCGGTCCATCGGGTGGGGAGCCTTCCAACACTGCGTCGCCCGGTTCGTGGTCGCCATTCGAGAACCTTTACTCCCCAACGGTTGTCGGTTCTGCGAGCTATATGGCCTGCCCACTGCCACTTCAACTTGCTAATTCAGAGAGCTATGTCGCTATTAGTAAGAATACGTACTTCATATTTGCGTACCAATGCCTAAAGCGTAGGTACATACATAATACGTCTTGTAATTCAGCATAATACAATTTGAATGTAATTATACCTAATATTCATAATTCGTTAATAAATAAATTTAGTCAATGAAATGTCAGTTTGAAATAACTTTTATTTGGCCCAGCGAATTAGCATTGCCATCCAGCGTGGCAATTTCGCCAGCGTCTTGGGGACGCTTCCGACTGGTAGTGATCTGGATCAGTTGAGCTATCTATAGATTGTTTGTAACGGTCTTTAGATGGCTCAACTGTTTCTTATGTATTTTGTTAATATTAACTTGTATTAGTTTTAAGTTTCTTTCTGTAAATAAAGTTTTGAAATAAAATAAAAAAAACTAGTAAGTATATCATATTATTCATAACATAGGTGTCAATTAAAATTAGATTAAATAATAAATCCATACGGTGTTAGCTCTATGAGCCAACACTTGGGTTTATTTTTTTAAAGGACTGCGTCGAAGTAGCATCTCTTATAGAGTAGGGCAGTTGTTTGTAAATCGAGGGGGCATGACGTGCACCAGCTTCGATGTTTTTGTCAACCGGCGGGGCTTAGCTTCAGCACATTCGCGATAGGAGATGTTCGCGCCGAAAAGTCGTCCAATCTGAAACGGCGGTAAAACATCAGGAGAACAAAAAGAGTTGCAAGATCGCAACTTTTCTCTGTTTTATTGGGGAGTCAGTCTATTAAACTGTAATAATAAAACCTTTAGTTCCAAGCCGTAACTTTTTTATTCGCTTTAAAGCGTTAGTTCGACAAAAAGAAGTAGGTACCTACTCGTAATATTGTTCCTACATCGTTTTATTGTCTTGTGTAAATCTAACTCGTTTATTCCGTTATATAAATGTATATTATCGTCTACGATTGAGCATCAATACAAGTTATTGAAATCGAGTAAGGTATTATGATGGTCGGAATTACGAACATGTTTTTTAAAAATACCAAGCGGCTACTGCTCTTTGTAGCTGAAAAGCGGGTGCGGGTGTGTGAAGGGTGCGGGTTTGATGCCTTACAATTCATCAAATTAGATAGGCCCATAAAAAGTACATAATAGGTACATAAGTTACATTAAGGTAGTTAAGTAAGTGTTTTTAAGAGGGGGTTCTTGGGGAAATTTTGTAGGATCTTAGCAACCATATTGAGCAATTTTGCACGAGTATAATATAAAAGTTGATTCATAGTAGAATAAGCCCCTTTCGGAATATGGAAATTATGAATCACCTTTTATACACACTAGCTAAGACAATATAGTAGAAATACTAGGTATATTTTGTATACTTTCTTTTACAACAACTCGTTTTGTTTTATAAATTTTTCAGGGAATCGTGCACGCGCTCTAATAGTCTCGGCATGGCTGATCAGCGTTGTCTTTTCCATACCCATTTTGTTCCTGTATGAAATCAAGGAAGTTCAAGGTAAATTACCTAAAAATGCATTGACCAAAGTTCTTGGTGTAGAGTAGAATTGCCACAGGATTCTAAACGGAGGTTGAGAGTATCGAAACAGAACCGACCCAAAATAAAAAAAAACTCACTTCTCTTGGATGTATAGTTGAAGAATAACGTTCACCGATGATCAAGCGATTAATGGTCGAAAGCGAGTAGCATCAGCTTATATTCTAGAGTAGCTCATACCCCCGGCTTCGTTCGCATGGTACCTAGATAAAAAACCTTTATGCTATTCTAGATTAAAAAAAAACTATCCATTCCAAGTTTCACCGAAACCGATTGAGCCGCTATGGCGTAATTGAACCACAAACACAAACTCACAAAACTTTTGCTTCTATAATATTTGTAGGATAAAATAAGCTATGGGCCGTGTGAATTTAGTAGGCAGTCGAAGGTAGGTCTTGGGTTCAAATAACGGTCGTGCACCAACTGATTATTATACTTGACAAAGGTACACACGTGCAAGAAAAACATCTTAAAAAATGATGAACTTGCAACCTTTCAGGTATGGAATAAATATGAAAAATGTGGGCGAGTGCCAAATATAATGTTTGGACGTGCCTCTAACTACATCTTCATGGATCTGTGCTACCGTACTTGGAGATTAAGGCGTCAAGACTATATTTATTTTGAATACTAAATGTGTATCTTAATTTTTCAGGGCAATTGCAATGCTGGATAGAGCTAGGGTCTCCGAGACGGTGGCAGATCTGGATGAGTCTAGTCTCAGCCATGATTTTTGTGGTCCCAGCGCTGGCCATAGCTGCGTGTTACTGTGTCATCGTGCTTACCATTTGGACGAAGAGCAAAGCGGTCGTTATGAGCCCGCCAATCAACTCGCGGAGAACCAAGACTTTGAGGAATGGTGAGAAACTGAGAATACTCGTCTTAGAAAAGATAGAAAGAAAAAACTATAATCACACATAGTTTATGTTTAGGCTTAAGTTAAGAGGTAGGTTAGGTACATAGGTACTTATGAGTATATGGTGTGGCACTAAATAAGAGTTATAAGTAACTTAAACTAGCCTAAATGACAATGGCGGTCCATATGTACGGAGATGTTATTACAAACTGGGATAACGACTCAGCATAATGCGCCGCAGACTTGTTATAATGTCTTAATATGTAGAACCAAACACATAATGTCTCTGAGTATAACTATTGAGTTACCGACTTACTGGGAGTCAATACATAGGCAAAAACGTAAGACCTGCCTATAATCATCCTAGAATTTTTGCGGTGATTACGCAAAGGTCTTTGTTAGTTGTAACCTACTTATTGAGGCTCATTTAACAGTCAATCTTATGGAATATGCTCACACATAGTTTTAACTTTTACAGGGCACATTGAGAGCGACCCAGACTCAAGGCGCGCCAGTTCCAGAGGACTGATACCCAGAGCCAAAATAAAAAGTGTCAAGATGACCTTTGTTATTGTTTTCGGTATGTTCATAATATCTTTCAAAACTTTATAATTATAAAAGGCCTTATTTATAAAGATCATACTTAAAGTGTTGCCATCTCTTACGATTGCATTATGAGCCACAGAGACAGGGATAACTTTAAGCATTGCTTAAATTTGTACCTGTTAAATGTATCCTTTTACAAGTTAGACAAGTTATGAAATCATATAACCTATCTAAACGTTGGTGATTAATTGTCCTTATACCTAGCTACCTACAAAAGGCTACCTACGTAAATTAGTGCGTATTATAATATGAAACTGCATTGGTAGGTAAGTTGTTAGTCTGTTACATTAAGTTGCTTAACAATAAGCTAGCACGTATGTAGTTGCTAGCAACATATAAAGCTTATATGTTAGTGGTTTATAAGATTTTATGGAAATAAAGTTATAAAGTCCTTTGGTATACCTAAAAATCTTGTTTTTCGACTTTCAGTGTTCATCCTCTGCTGGTCGCCATACATAGTGTTCGACTTACTGCAAGTGTACCACTATATCCCGACGACGCAGACCACCGTCGCCATCGCCACGCTCGTGCAAAGCCTGGCGCCGCTTAACTCTGCCGCCAACCCGCTCATATGCTGCATGTTCTCACCGCATATTTATGCTAGTCTTAGGTAAAGAACATACTATCTACATCTACTATTGAATAAGACAAATATTTACGACCTCGGTGGTGAAGCGAGCGAGTGAGATGCAAGGGGTGTGATCAATTACCGCTGCGGGACAAATTTTTGCATGATCTGCAAATATTTGTTCCAGGTCTGGGTGTTGTGGTACCATGGTACTTGTAGTTTTGATACCCACGATACAGTGAATCCTAGTGTGGGATCGCGACTGTGTATTTGACTGTTGGTAGTTATTTATTTATTTATTTTCGACTAGAAGGGCTCGTATAACTACGCTGCGTTTCTTGAGATCCAACACCAAATAACAGACAATGTAGTTCAACTTAGTGTTTTGTCAGACCCGTAGCTGACAGACTGGCCTCATAGCTCAGTTGATAGTAACTCTGCCTTCTGCGCTAGAGGTAGCGGGTTCGATTCCCGCACTGGACAAACATTTGTGACTAACACAGGTGTTTGTTCTGTGTCTGGGTGTTAAATATATATTATATCTATTATGTATATCAGTCTCTGGTACCCATAGTACAGGCTATGCCTAGTTTGGGATTAGTTGACTGTGTGTGATATGTCCGGAATATTTTTTTATTTAATTTAGACCTATTCATTGAGAATGTCAGGGTCAGTGTCATCATTTCAACTGCTGACGGAATGTTGGTAGATAGCATTAGTCTATTTTTCTAGGTACATACCAACATCCGTGCTCTTCCTTTCGGTTTTGAATAAACACCATGAGAGAGGGAGATCATGCAGTTAGAGAATGTTTTCTTGGAAATCCTTACCCAAAACCCTTACTGTAATTTCAGACGAGTACCGCCTTACAAGTGGCTGTGGTGGGGCAGACGACGCACGCGGCACGCGCGCGGCACGCTGCGGTCCCGCTCCGACTCCACAGCCAATTCCGACCTGATCTCCACAACGCACGCGAAGCGCACGCATTCTATTGCAACGGTATGCATTCCTATCTTCAAATTCTTCAAATTCGCACACACTTCGGAAAAATCGTTTAGAAGAGGGCTCAACACAGTATAGGCACTAGTTTGAAATATGGTAAGGTGCTGGCGAGTTTATATCAATTTTCCATTTTTTTTTCAGTTTTGTATTCAAGCTATGGAGTAATTTAAAACACTTTTCGGTGTTATGCTTACCTAGCCTAGCCACCAAGCCACGCCATTTGGTGCTTTCGGTGTGTTTTAAATTAGCCCATAAATGCTTATTTTATTTATAATGAAATTTGAACTCAAGGAAGACGACAGGTTTGTCAGCGACAGATGTCCCTTTCTGTTTCTGTGTTGCTAGCGCCTGAATCAGATGGATTCAGGTGTTTCAGGTGTCAGTCTGATTCAGGCGCAAGCAAAACCTATAAATCATGTCCTATAAACATTATAAATGCTCAATATTTGTCACTGACATTTACAGTAGTCTTGAGCGAATGAATTAACAAAATTTCACATATTTATTCATTTTCAGGTATTGAATCGCCCCCGCAGTAGCAGTGCATCCCGGCCCGATGCGAGACGAACTCAAATCATAGTGATGGCGTCAGCTCGCGACTGACAACGAACCGTCGTCAACGAACCCGTGCGTGACGTTATGCTCTAGCAAAGATGTATGGCATGCAACACGCATGCCATCGATTGATACGGACAAAATGTGCTTTATTTATCTCAAAATCACGGCGGAAATCCGTTGTTTTGAGAAGGCTTTGCCGTGTGGTGCATAATTCAGCTAAAAATCAATGCGCACAAAGCATAGTGAAGGCGTTAGCGGGCGATTGATTGGTAACGAATTGTATTCTGTCATCCCGTGCGCGACGATATATTGATGCGGATACTATGACTATTTGAAAATATGTTCTATTGCTTTAAAAAAGTGTCGAAAACCATTTTTTTTTAATAATTTGCAGCAAGTTGTAGACGAATCAATGCGTAATGGTTCTATAAAACAATACACGTAGCAATTGCCATCGAAAAACGAGTTTAATTACTATGGTACCCTATAACTAAAGAAGGATCTTTTGACAACTGTTAACGGTGACTCTCACTGTGAGATGATGATCAGTGTTCTGGTACAACTTGTGGAGAAACAAATTTGAGATAAAACCTAACTAAGCCAGGTCTTTATAAAATGGCTTTGTAATTTGTTTATTCAGAATTTTTGTTTCGTGTTATAAAACTTATGTAGTAGTATAGAAAGTTTGCTCCTATAAAATTGGCGCCCAACGTGGGGTTTGCTATAATGGAACTTGAATATTTATGTAAGTTGGTTAATTTATTGGCTAATGGGATAAATTATATCATTTTAACTTATGAAAGTTAACAACCTATTAAGTGTAAAAAGAACTTGTCGGTAAGGAAAAGGATTCTATCGAACTAGTCAGAGAAGAAAGCATTTAGAATATTATTGTAACTATTGAACATTTGTTATTTACACATTTATTATTACAAGGTAAAATAATTTTAAGTGTAATTACTTCGTCACTTGCATTTAAAAAGTAATATAAGTTACTGCATTAAATACCATAAACATAGGATAACAAAATATGTAGCCAAACTAAATAATTAGTAGGTATATAATGTATGGTAATCGTCACAATTCTAGCAAAGTATTAAGTATGTTAAAATATTCATATTGATTGTAAATAGGTACCAAAGATAAAATGTTATGAAAGTTAATATAACAGAAATTTATATGAATAAGCGCATAATCATCGTACCATTATAGTTCCTACAGTATGATTTAAGATACAGAAATCTCGCATTTTATATCGGCATCTCATTCTTGCTAGTGCATAAATACGAAAATAAAGAATAAAACGAAGATTGTCGAGGCGCATCACTTTTATCGTACTGTACTAGCAACATGTTTTGCATTTTCATATATAGTAGAACTACAGAAAGTAGAATATACTTCTAAATAAGGACAAAAACCTTTGGACATAAATTAGTATGGAAATCACAAGATTGAAGTGAGAGAAATGGGAGGGTTGTTGTACATTTTAGTTAATTAATCTAGCCTAAGTTACTAAGTAGGTACATCATTTTGTTTGAGATTATGGGTATTTACTGAGAGGTAGGTTATAGGTATATTTAAACTATGTCACACAAAAGCGTGACCGGCATAATTCGTAATAAGAGAAAGTCAAGCGTTTGAAAAAATAAAACATATAGTTAGTCATATGTACTTGGAAGCCTTTTTATTAACTAGTGAAAGACATCGCTGCACCCTCTTACGGGTTCAATTTCCCGACAGAATTCAGAGAACCGGTTAACAAGTTCAATTAGTCGGCATTTGACCATGTACAATGTGTGATACTAGTTGCCCAAAACGAAGCTTCGTCAGAAAAGTTATCTTGTCCCTACCAACTCTTCTATTGTTTTTTTTTCCTCTTGCCCATGCCATTTCTTTGCAAAGTGTTTTCTGAAAGGAGCGTTTCTTCAATGTGCTTAGATATTTTAACTTCATCATCATCATCAGCCTGATGAAGTCCACTGCTGAACATAGGCCTCCCCCAAAGAGTTCCATGGCGAACGGTCTTGAGCCTTTTCCATCCACCGACTTCCCGCAACCTTAAGTCGTCGGTCCATCGGGTGGAGGGCCTTCCAACACTGCGTCGTCCGGTTCGTGGTCGCCACTCGAGAACCTTTGTTCCCCAACGGTTGTTGGTTCTGCGAGCTATATGGCCAGCCCACTGCCAATATTTTAACTTATTCCTCACTTAATGTCTTCTCTAATTGTTACAAATAACTAGCTACAATGTAGCTACTGTAGCTAGACATATATTTCGGTAATGATATTGCGTGAATTTTTCAAAAACAGATGTTATATATTACTCAGCGCCGGCGGCCAACGTCTTTCTTATTTTACCACGTTCTGGTAGGTTATCGACGTGTTTCGCTTCTTCACAGCCTTAATGTATAACATTTTGGTCCTATGAATTGCGAACAAAGGCAACTGCCTCACAGCGGGAAGCATACGCAGCATCATCTAGAGAAGCTTGCACTCTGTGCGAAGTAAATGCGATATCTGGTTTTAGTTGTTGATGCGTCGTGGGCTAAATTTTGGGCTACATATTCGTATTTTTTAATTTGCATTAAATCCTCGAATACATTTTTATTTATCGTGGTCACGTTGTTGTGAAGTACCTTACTGATTTTTTTTGCGAATAAGCCTGGTTATATGACTGTAACCTAGTATTAAATTATGATAATTGACATTTATGATTATATCGCCTATGTATGTACTTCTTAAAATAATTTAGTGCTTTGTAAAATATTAAGAGGCTACTGTACAATTATTTTTGTACTATTGTTATTGGTAAGAAATTGTATAAAAAATATGTAATTAAGAATAAAATAAACTGTGTCGTATCAAGAAGTCATTTGTTTTATTATTATACCCTGCAATAGTTATCGTTTATTTCGTAAATCGTATAATTTCAGTAGGTAATAAAAGTAATATATGTAAATAAGGTGTAAGCAGATATCTACTTGTCAGTAAAAATACCAATTTTCAGCCAAATTTCATGGATAAAAAGAAAAACGAAATGTTTAGAGTCAACAATAATAAACGCATCTTTTCTAACTCGTGTTCGGACGGCGTCTAGACTTGAGCACACGATTTACAACAGCACATAATTAAAATCCGAAGCCAACCAAATACAAATATTTTATAACTTTTAAACTTTAAAGCGGAAGATAAAATGGTTGGTGTCCGATTTCATTCAACTTATCGAATTTAAACAAGATTGCACTTCAAAATCCATCAAGTAGGAATATCATGGAACTCTACTACCCTGCATAGGCTAGGTTAGGTACCTACTCAAAAACATTCAAAGAAATATTTCAAGTTTTGCCTCTACATTTATCGTTGACACCGGAATATTGTTCCTTTATGATTGAAAATCCTTTTATCTGAGCAGACAACAATATATTATGAACTTCTTGTGTGACGGTGGCTGCGCCACAACGGACACCAGACGGTATATAATGGGGGGCAAACCGGTGAAAATAATATACGGTCGTGTGGGGTTTCATATGAAAGTGCTTTATTTGCAATTTAAAAAAAAAGATAGCGAGGTAATAATGTTCTAAAACTGTTTTCCGCCCGAACTGTGATCTCGCGATATAAGCACAATTAGATAAAATTTTAAAATTGCATTTTCGATCTAAAAATCAATCTTACCTGAACTATGAAGTCATTGAAACTTTAACAAATGGGAGCGCAAATTTTTAATTCTATTGCTTGATTACTAGAAATGAAAGGCTATTTTTTATTTATCTACTTTTTCCCTCTTGAATTTGAGATCTCGGCCAATTCGCTCACTAATATTTTATTTATTGAATAATATTATATAAATCTACTTAGTACCGCCTTTCCTGTGTTGCGGCCTACTCACCTACAGGAAATATAAACGCAGACACTTATCGTAAAACCGAAAACCGAAACTGTAAATAACGAAAGGGCTCGATGCGAAAATCGAAGGTAGAGTTTGATGAGTCGTAAATGCCAACAATTTCGCAGACAAAGGGATCTAAATTCTTTTTGAAATCACAATAGGTACGGGAAGGTAAAGAAAGGTAGTATCTAATCGTTTATTAATTTCCACATGAAAATTTAAAGTTACGAACCAAATCGTGTAATAAAATTGGCCTTTTAAATCTCATATTTTTATTTATGACAACCATGGCTCAATAAAATTTTAAGGAAAGTGTAGCATAATAAACATTGTAGCATGTACTGTAAATAATCTAATCTAATACAATACAATGACTCATGGCCAACCTATCATGTATAAATTGATAGTGGGACATCGCAAAAGGCGGGAGCTGCAGCGGAAGCAGCTGAGAACGCCAAGCGGCGAAAATATTCAGTCCTCTCCAGTGACTACATATTTACGCCGCTTGGTGTAGAAACCTTTGGACCATGGGGCCCAGGTACAAAAAAGCTCTTCAAAAAAATTATACCAACTTTGGTCGACGCCGCCGGTGATAAGAGAGCTGGCTCATTCCTTGCACAAAGAATTTCTTTGGCAATTCAACGCGGGAATGCAGCAGTGATCTTAGCACCTTGCCGCATGACCAAAATTTTTTGTTTATTTAGTTTCTACTTTATTTTGTAATTATTTGATTTTATATTTTATAGTATGTATAAAGTAAGTTTAAGGCTCGTATTCAGAGACACGACTCAAGCATAGATTTAATCACAGATCAGCTGAACTCTATTTAAGTATTGAATCTCTTCTCAAACATTGCTTTTATTCAAGAACGGTACTTAAACTACTCTCAGCTGAATCGAGTTTTAAATTTGTACTCATGTGATTCAGCCTGTTCTCGTTTACATTTTTATTTATTTATAATTTTCGATCCGTTTTACGCATAAATTTTAATAGCCAGGCTGGGAATATGATAGAGCTTCCAATAAAGTGAAGTATAATTATTATCAAATTACGTGTAACGGAACGCTGTTTAAAGAAAAAAAGTCAAACGTTTTGGCGGGAACCAGTGCTTATATTATCTATGGCGGGAACTTGCGAAGTGATGTTGTGCTCTCAATTTATTTTACAAAACTTGTGTAATTATTAATAGTTTTGGTGGTTGGATTAATTTGAAAAATAATACCCGAACAAGGATTCCCTGTGTCGTGGGTATCACATAAACCACGAGTACCATGGTACCACAACACCCAGACCCAGAACAAGTATGAAGATCATGCAAACATTGTCCCGCAGGATGATAATATCGGGAATCGTGATTTTGTGAATTTTTATTAAATAGTAGGAAATAAAAGATTGTCTGTAACACATTTAATTTTTTTAAAATAAAATACCTAGTAAACTTGGTCTATATTGTTATATTATATTTAAATACCTACTTTATTATTTGTATTAAAAATGCGAGAATAACTCGTGTCTATCTGTTACGCTATATATCACGGCTCTGGTCGTGTGTGATGGGATATTGCTCAATATCGTGGTCTTCCGGCGTTTCCTCGTTGGCCAGGATATTAATGTGAAGTAGATCTCCATTACCAGCTGAAATTACAAAGTAACATTGTTATTACTTAGTTGTAGGTGTACCTATGTAAGGTGAGGTAGGTTGGTAAACATACCTGAAACGATGCAGTAGCGTAATATCGCAAACACACCAAAACTTGCAGTTCATCGTTACGGGTAGCCCTCTGCTGATAGGGCGCTGGCGCTGGTTTATATTTTTCACGACATCTCTGGAGAATCTGGTTCTTTTCCATAAACTCACTACTTCCAATGCGAAGGGATCGTCAGCGTCCCATATTACGCATTGGATTTTGAACTGATTTGATTTCGTCGTTTCATTGAAAATAGATAACTCTTTATTCGTATACCACATTAAACTTAACAAAATATCCATATTATCTTCAAATATTTACTTCTTTATTGCTTTTTTTTGCACCAAATACAACAAAATCTATATTTAAGTGTGGTCCGGAGCACGCTTGAGTGTAGATCTCATTTTCCTTTGAATAATGTCAAATCAAATCTAGATTTAAGTACCGATTTCGACTGATTGACGTTTCAGAATAAGCATTTACTCAGGTGAACTGTGATCATTGAATCTATACTTAAATACTGTTCAAGAATTAGAATCTCGACTCAAATCGAGATTTAAGTACAGATCAATGCTTGAGTCTTTTCTCTGAATACGAGCCTAAGTGTATATAATTTTACAAAATAAAAAAAATAAAAAAATAAAAAAAAAAAAAAAATGATAATTGATTTAGCTGATGAGTAGGGGAAAATTATATTGATCCAAATGCACTAATCTTCTCCTAATCGGATGAAATGAAATTTTTGTAGAATTGAATAAAATATAATTAAAGTGTTTTTTTGTAAATAACACAAACCCAATGAATAATAACGAAGAAGTACCTAGATACAAAAGAAACGAAATAACATAAAAAAGAATTACTTAAAATAAAAAGCCCTCCACATTCTACACTTGACAAATGGATCCTTGACAAAAGTAAGTAAGTAAGTAGGTATTGGCAAAGACGATCTAGTAGAATATTTCTACTATAATATGTATATTGTCTTCAGTATTGGTCGTTCAACACTGATGGAATTGACTGACAAAGGCATGAGTCTATAAGGACCCCATAATTGTCTATGTTTAAGTAGGTACTATGTCATAGCCCTTTTCAGGACCACCATACCTCAACCTGGTCACTGACCTAATAAGAATGACCAAGAAAGAATCAGTGACACGACAAGAAGAAGTATTTTTAAACTGTTTTGAAATAATCCGCAAGTAAACGACGAAAAGTACCAAAGCACAGAAATACACTTCAAAGTTTCCAACAACTTATGGAGCCTTGAGATATTGAAGTTCCGAAGTTCTGAACAGTTTCTAGGAAAAAGCGTTGAACTATTAATTATTATTACCTATAGACATACCTAGTGCGATGGGAATTTCTCTAAGTTTGAAGTGAGTAAAAATGATTAGGAATAACAGGTTCAAGATATATTTTCTGACTGATGACCTCAGTGGCTCAGCGGGTTTGATTCCAGCTGCGGGACAAATGTTTGCATGATCTGCAAATATTTGTTCCGGGTCTGGGTGTTGTGGTACCATGGTACTCGTAGTTTCTATGGTATTGTTTCCGAGTTATACATTTTTGCAATCGTTTTTCCACTCTCTTGAAAATTGCAATTTTTGAGTTACACCAGCTATTTCCAGCGTCGATATCATAATTGGATTTCCATAAATTCACTCCTGAATCTGCAAAAGCTAAGCTAAGAAATACAGGAATATCCAAACCCACTCACTTCACTGCACTAAAGATAGCATAAAGCTAAATTTAAATGCCACGAGAAGTCACATTTATTCCACAATTAAGCTCTTAAAATGGACAGTCTCGTAAACTCGAGAGTTTATCTCTTTCATTTTAACTTTTTATTTAGGTACCAATATTGCAGAATTTTCAATTTGTATTATACCATGAGTATTCTTTAATATATACTTCAAAATACTTCCTTGGATGAAATCTATCATAGGATTATGGTATTCATTATCATTATCACCATAATCAGCCTATAGAAGTTCACTGCTACACACAGACTTCACGAAGAAGTTCGAAGTTTTCAGGAGCCTGTTCACGAAACGAGCCTTATATGAGGCGCACTTTAATACTTTTACCACACTGATGCTTTCACCATACCCCAACCTAGTCGCTAACCTAATGCAGGGAGACCAAAGAAGAACCAACAAGCAATGTGAAAGAAGCAATGTGAAAGAAGCAACCAACAAGCAATGTGCTTGTCAAATGTGTCATTTGACAAGCAAGCAATTATCAATCAGAAGCGCTGATGCTAACTCAAAACGCTGGTGGCATTAAATTGCATCCTTTGAGCCAGATACGAGCGAGCCATCTCTCAGGTCACGCGTCGCTTCAACCAGACAAATTAAATAGACTTCTTGAGATTCAATTACCCCCTAATCGGGTGCTAACCCCCAGTTTTCAAACTCCTATAAAAACTTCGTTCACAGATACTTTTGTTACTTTTTACTTCAAAAGCTACAGGTAAATGGAGTGGATCTTTAATTGAAATTCTTCCCTAATACCTTCCCTAGTTCGATCGGAAACTGGGCGTCACTTGGCATAAAGTTTAAAGGTCGTAACTTTGCGGGGCTAACAAATTGTACTAGGCTACTCCTTAAATAATGTAAGATAGTTTAAACTAATTTATTTTTTAAATAAATGATATCTTGGCCAATTTTGTAATAGTTTTTAAAATATTATAAGAACAGTCAACCTAAATAAGATGTATATCTTTAATAATTTTCGAAATGATGCCAAATGACTGTAATTAGAGAGTAAAGTTCAAATTGGCAGATGTTAGGTTAGCTTAGGTTAGCTTGAACTTTTGCAGCAAACTTTTTGAGATTCTTCTGTGTAAATCTTTACGTTCATTATGGTAGCAATATTTTAAAATTATCAAAGGCATATATCTTATTAGAGATGACTGTACCTACATAAACGATTTCACCATAGATCTTTTTTCATCAAACCCAATAGCGTTTTCGACGAAAAGTTTATTTTATTTGTGTAATCAAATCTATTCGTCTGTGAAATGGAAAATACGAAACAATAAAACGATAAGGCTTGATCCCACACATTGGTGATGGCTAAGACGAGATAGGACCCCTAACATGAACCAAAATCATATTTATTCGCTTCACTCTAAAACTTTAAGGTACTACTGGAACGATATATTTTTTGTTATAATTCAGCTTATTTTCAATAATCTTATGGTATAGGCAAAGATTAAGACATACCCTAGGATTTAATGCAACATTACACATATTTTTTGCAATAAAATTTCACTTTCTGAAACATCTACAATACATTAATATCTACAATAAAATTCCTGACATTATTAAAAAAGAGCTAAAAGACTCCGTATTCCATAACAAATTAAAAAATCTACTCTTAAATAAATGCTATTACTCGGTGGAAGAATTCCTATCTGATAAGCTTTTGTAATAAATAAACGACTGACGATATCATAAATAGATACCTAGCTTAACCTGATTTTTTTTTATTCAATGCTATTTTTGACTGTTTATACTATACTGTTATTTGACATTTAATGAATAAGTTACCAATTATTATTATTATTATTTAAATGTATGTAAAACAAGACATTTGCAGCGCCCTACAGGGTACATGTACTTACTTATGCTACCCTTACACCTAAGCTGTATCCATGTACATGTTGGCAATAAATGAATATGAATATGAACATCTGTTAGTAGGCTTAAATAAATCAATATCTTCTTTGTTCTTCTTACATGAGTAATGCTGTGCTGATCAGTGGTGTAGCTAGCTAGCTTGTGTGGCACGTTGGGCGTTATAAATGGTTTGTCAGCCCAATAATTTAATTTTTATGGTGTTCGGAAAAAAAGTCTGTTATGGGTGTGAAAAGAGCTTGTTTTAAGTCGAAAAAGTCTTCTCGTATGGACAACTAAACTAAGTACAGCCGATGGCAGGTGCAAACTTTAAAGAACCACGTTAACCTCAGGCTAGCATTGCTGCACGTTACTTCTCAATTAATGTAAAAAGTGCGAGAAGAGACTGTTTATCTATCGAGATACAGTAGTAGCGTCCAGTGGGGCTCAAAGAAAGACATCTATGTATTTCGTACGACAAGACGACGCGTTCTTTGAAATGTTTACAAGGAGACGGCTGGCTGCTTTCACTGTCACATCCTCATGTCACATTCACAATACGCGTATAAATTTTCAGTAATACCAGTATTCTTATCTGTTTTCTTTTTACAGACTTCCAAAAAAGAGACGTTATCATTTTGGTGGCCAATATATTGTAATAGAATACTTTATTCACAGTAAGAAACTTAAAACTAATACAAGTTAATATTTACAAAATACACAAGAAACAGTTGAGCCATGTTAAGACCGTTACAAACGATAAAATAATTAAAATAATTACGTCTGATCGAAGCGACGCGTGACCCGAGAGCTGGTTCTTATTTGGCCCAGCGATTAGCATTGCCATCCAGCGTGGCAATTCCGCCAGCGTCTTGGGGACGCTTCCGACTGGTAGTGATCTGGATCAGTTGAGCTACTAATATATTTATATTTTATTAATAAATCTTTTCCTATGTTCTCTAATTATTTAAGCTTCATGAGCTATGACTTTAAGCAGTGTTCAATCGGCGTGTATCGATATCTCATCTGAAATTTATTTCAATATGATCCTTATCTCTACCCAATAGTCAATTTTGAGTTTGACTTTTAGGAGCTTTCGATATCGTAAACGATATAGAGCTAAAGCTATTTATAGCACCCTCAAATGTACACATATTATACGCCGTTTGAACACAGTTTTACTTAAAAAACCTGTCAAAACATAATCTCTTATTACAAAATGAGAAAAAGTAACAGGAATAATTTTAAACAATGCGTAATTTTAACTAGCGTTTATAACTAAGGAGGCTTATGTTTAGTCTTCTTCTTCTTGTCGTGTCATTGATTCTTTCTTGGTCATCCTGTCTTTGGTCAGTGACCAGGTTGAGGTATGGTGGCCCTGAAAAGAATAATAATGAATAAATGAAATGAAAAAAAAGAATAATGTCACAGAAGGAGGCTGCGGATAGGGAGAGGGAGATAACTTCGGATCTGCCGATCCGCAGCCGGAGAGCAGGACGCTGAAGGAGGTGGAGGCAAAGCTTCCACATTATCCGTCCCCCATAATAAAGGCTAGGCGGCGGCTATGGGGAGTAGTCATCGCCCAATGTCAAGCCTGGAGGTGGCGCGTGCGGAGGTCCCGCGCACCTCTCGCAAGAGAGTGGTGAGTATGAGACTCAAGTCTTGAGAAGGGACTCCTAGTAAAGGAGTCAACGCCGTAGGGGCCATGGAAGAATGCGAAAGCGTACCCACAGCCCCGACACAAGGCGTTCAGAAGGACCCCGATGGTTATGGTGGCCCTGAAAAGGGCCTATGACCGTCGATGAAAGAATCAGTATTGTGAAAGGATTAAAGTGCGCCTCTTAGAGGCTCCTTTCGTGCTTCTTATGTTAGTTGAAGACATAGATATTTGTAACTTTAACCTGAAGCAACATTGTTTTTTGGAACTTTATGTGGTTTGCACTCGTAGGTAGAGTTCAACGGCTTTTGTTGCTGACTGTAGCTTAGCGTGAACGTACTTACCTAACGGTTAATTGATTATTTTAATACCTAATGTAAACTCTGCAACTAATCTCCTATATAAAGTACATCATATTATAACCTAAGCCAGTATGAGTAAATCTGACCCATCTCTAAAAGGATGACAAATCATCAAACATGGGTCACATTTCTCATCGTTGGAGCTTTGAAGGGCGGAACGAGATCGACCGTCTAACCTTGTGAAGGTCGAATCTTGACCCTGTTTTCAGCGAGAAATATCCGCTTACTGAGATATCAGAAAAATTGGAACGGTGGAACTTCTGGACTTGAATTTTAACCGTCATGCACTCAAAATACCTAGAAACTAAAGTTTGGATTTTTGATTGGGTGTTTAGATTTAATGGGACGGTAACGTGCCTTTTTTGAAATTTGCAAGCGTCTATAGTGGTTACCTCTAACCAAACCTAAGTATTGCCAACTTATTTGTATAACACCTAGTCAACTTAAGTTACCACAACTCATTTACTCAAGATTTATTATTACGAAGAATATAATAATTAATATAATTATGTTTAAACGAATTTTATTTAATAAACTATTTTGAATTTCTAAAAGAGCGCGACAGAAATTTCTATAAAACCATCTTCTTACAAGATAAAAGAGACGTTTCATCAATATATGGAGCCTGGGCCTGCACTGTGTACACTACTCTAAAATATGGCTAAGCAATAAAGTAAACGTATTTAATTGGTTATTTTATTTAAATTGACTTCGTTCTAAGGTACATAAAGATTTTCTTCGACAAAGAGAGCAACACACAGCGCTACAAAAATATGGCAGATGGACGTGCGTGAAATGTCATTTTGACAACCTACATTTATCTGACAAAACAAAAACATCAAATCAAACAACATGACATGAAAATATGTCAATGTCATGTCAAACGCCAATTATAAACCAACATGGCGGCCTTCAAATAGTGTTCACTTAGTAAAAAACTTACCAGAAGAACTATTCTTGTACCGTCGCATTTGTCTTCAAATTAATGAAATTATATTTTTCTTGTAATCGCCTATTTTTTCCTAATTTTTCTCTGTAGTGTACATGGACTAGGCCCAGAATGAAATGGCTCCTTTACCATTCATAAGGAGTTTCATAAAACTGCGGTCCCGAAGCCGAACCTTCCTACCCAGGACGGCTTCCGGCGATGACATTACAATATTGTCTATGCAACGAGATTCTGCAAAAGTATCTGTTCTCTTCGCTATTATTAACGCTTTTACAGAATGGAAACCCAAGCGTGTGGTACGGTACAATGTTGTTTGTTTTCAACGGACGAAGACTGGAGAGTAAAACAAAATAAAGTCGTTAACGTTAGTAAAAGTGTTAGTTTTTTTTTCAGCTATGTGTACGTAGGTTTATAAAGTTTTCTTCTTTTCTGATAATATGAGAGGAAGTTACGTAAATTAGCAAATTTCATATATTTTTATAAGTCATCATCATCATCAGCCTGTAGGAGTCCAGTACAGTCCTTCCAACTCAGCTTCACCATCGTCGGGCTCGTGGTCACTATTCGAGAAACTTTATGCTGTTCTCATTTCATTTTAATGGGTAGGTACACCAACAGAATTTAAATATGTTAGGCTATTTTGTGAGTATAGGTAAGTATATACTATCTGTAGTGAAGTGGCATTAATAAATAATTTTCAATAATGTTTCGAAACCTGCTTATTTTTGCCGAAGCAATAAAGTACATAAAGTAAATAAAGGCCTCATATACAAGCTCAAAGTCGCGCAACGGGCTATGGAGAGAGCTATGCTTGGAGTTTCACTACGTGATAAGATCCGAAATGAGGAAATCCGTAGAAGAACTAAGGTGACCGACATAGCTCTCAGAATTAGCAAGTTGAAGTGGCAGTGGGCAGGCCATATAGCTCGCAGAACCGACAACCGTTGGGGAGTAAAGGTTCTCGAATGGCGACCACGAACCGGGCGACGCAGTGTTGGAAGGCCCCCCACCCGATGGACCGACGACATTGTGAAGGTTGCGGGAAGTCGGTGGATGGAGAAGGCTCAAGACCGTTCGTCATGGAACTCTTTGGGGGAGGCCTATGTCCAGCAGTGGACTTCTACAGGCTGATGATGATGATGAATAAAGTACACAGCAAAAGTCTTTCACTAAACTACCCGAATGCTTCTAAAGAACTAAACGCATCCAGGCACTTTTTACGGACACAATGGGACAGTTCCTAATTCGAATTTGTATCAGCTCCTTAAAACAATGGCCATGAAAAGTGGCCGAATAGAAGGATTTAGAACTTTTATGGTCGTTTAAACCGAAATCCTGAGTCATGGATGGTCACGTTTAGGAGCCTTAGTGCTATAAAGTCACTATCAGAACTATTAGAACTAAGATTTATGTACTAAAACAGTGGTAGACTTATGTATAAAAGATATAAAAATGCAGAGAAGGATATCTTTGTTTTTGTGACGTCAGCAAAACTCTGACTTTTGGCAAAAATGGAGGGGAGAAGACAATACCTATATTTATATTTTACTTGGGTGTACTCCCGCCTTCGCTTTGCTTTTTTTCTTCCTGGTGGATTTTCCAATTTTTTTTAATATAAATCTTGTGTTGGCAGATTGTGATGTATATAATAAAATAAGTATTTCTTTAAAAACCATTATATCCCAACCAAAAGTTTAAAAAAAATTAAATGGTTTCGTAATGAGTTTGAGTTTTGAGGAATTTAATTATTATAAGTGTGTGTGGCAGACTATGCACAAAAAGCGCTTCAGTTCTTAAAACTTCACTTAGAGCATAATGGAAGATAAGTCAATTATCAGACATCATATGCCACCCTGCGAACAGTACCTACACGACTTGAGTAAATTTTCGACGTCGGAACATCAAATTTTTAGCGCTAAGTCACATATCTCCGATGAAATCATTTAACTGCAGTTCTAAGAGTGTTTCTTTGTCACGGGGACGTGCTCCGTCTAAAGGACATCCTAGGGTCGATGCCCTTGGATGCGGACGTGTGAATAAAGCTCAATACGCTGACCGTTTCTTTTAAGGAATACTTCAGTAGGTAGGTATCTCCTTATTTTGTACGTAGGTACCTATTAGATGACAGTGCAGCCTCTTTCAAAATTGAATTTTGTTCCGAAAAAAAGGTGTTTTAGCTTTACTCTTGCATTATTATCGTTATTTTTGATACAATATCATTATCATCATTTCAGCCGTAGAACGTTCACTGCTGAACATAGGCCTCCCCTATAGATCTCCGACGCAACCAGCCTTGTTCAGCCAGCACCGAAACAATCATTTGGGGGGATTTGCCCATACATCTGCTGTAGCCAGACGCTGGGCATGCTGAGGGTGACTGTCGCAGATAAAGCACAACATCATCATCATCCACAGCCTCATTTCACCCACTGCAGGGTATAGTATAGGCCTCCCTTTGTATGTGCCATTCTCTTCTATCCTGTGCAAGCCTCATCCAGTTGCAGCCCGTGATGCTTGCGATATCGTCTGCCCACCTCGCTGCTGGACGACCAACGTTCCGATATCCAGTTCTTGGACGCCATTCAGTTAACGCCTTACTCCACCTGTCATCACCACGCCTTGCTAGGTGTCCTTAGATAAAGCTATTGTTGTAGAAATGGAGCGGACTATTCTTCAAACGGGGCCACAAGGGCCAAGCTTTTCATAATTTTCAAAATGATCCACAGCACAGACTAAATAAAAAGATCAAAATTTATGTACCTAACCATCAAGTTGTACCATTTTTAACTATCATCTTCAGAGTGGCATCTATTGAAAATTAGGGTACCTACTAAAAGGTCACATCTTATTAGAGGCAACTGTACTTATATATAAGTAAAAAACTTCTTAATTCAAGGCTCTAGGCTCAATGGGCTAATTTGGGCACCAGGAAAATAAGACGGTTATTTTTTCATGCTTCTTATGCAAATTAGAAGCTTCGTATAATTCCCTCCCAGAAATAAACTTGACGTAGCAACCCACGGTGGTTATTTGTGAGACTCATCGTGAATTTCATAAAACAGAGAGAGTTGATGGTCCTTAAAATTTACAATGTTGGTGCACATTGAACAGCTACTCCACATTATTCAAGGAGTACTAGGTACTCCTTGAATAATGTGGAGTAGCTGTTCATACACTACATTAATATTACAAAGAGGTTAAAAAAATATTGTTTCTTTGTATGTAGGGGGTAATCTCTGGAACTACACAACCGATTCCAAAAATTATTTCACTAATAAAAAGCTACACTATCCCTGTGTGTGTGTGGTTTGTATTTTATTTTGATATTGTATTTTATATTCATCAGTCAAACAATCAGCACATAAGACACAGTCATGTATAATCTAATTGATGCCGTGTTCAAACGTTATGAATTATTTTTTTTTTGCGAAGGATTCCAAGGCAAAAGGTTACTGACATCATGAATCAGGTCACTGAGATTTTAATTACAATAAAATTATAACTTCATGTTTCTCCGAAAAAATAACAAGAAACCGCATAAAATTCCAAGACCTGATAGACAGCTAGCGATGACGGCAACCTATAAAATAAACCATCATAAATCGACCATAAACATAGTTATACAAAGGAAATGACTAGGACTTGTCGAAGACTTTTTATAGATAAACTTCATAAATTGATACTTCAATGTTTGCTTCTTGGGATGGTGCCAAGTGTGAATCAAGGAACTGTAGCGTTTGTGCGAAGTGATCTTTGTAGTAGAGCTTAATGGATCGTGTGAATAACTGGAGAGACATGCACACTGGCATTGGGCACTGATGGTCTTCCGATTCGCAGGTAGTGGGTTCGTTCATCAATAGATCTTCCTTTCAAATAAAAACCGTCAAATGCATGCTAATGCAAGATATAAACTTGATTTTTATATGGCACTGTAAGCTCCCTTTATGACTTAATCTTGATATGACCAATAGCTGCCCGACCATACATTCAACGTCCTCTTAACAGATTGACTTAATATCGATACGAAAATAATACCTAAAAACTCCACTATTTATCTATTTGTGTGTGTCAGATAAATAATTTATCTATCTATCTATCTTATTTCATACTCAAACTTCAGCATAGATACTTCCGTTTTTGTTGATTGTGATATCAATAAAAGAGTCATCCTAAAAATAGCTAAAAATAAAATAAAGGTAAGTGCAAAACGCACCCAGACTTCAAAAATGTACTTTTTGCAACCTCTAGGGTCTACGGTGCCCGTGTGCACCGTAGACCCTCTACGGTAAAAATTATATGAATCCAACCAATAAAAAGTATTACATAGACTTTAAAAGGAGTTAAATAAGTCAAGAAACGATTTACTTTATTATACTCAATTCTGTTAAAAGCAAGTTTTTCTTATCTAGTCAAAGTTTTACGTTAAGTACCTACTACTACATTACAATATAATAGAATGGATATGACTTGATCCTTACCAAAAACAACTTGGTAGAACGGTAAACAGAGATCTCGAAATTAATTAAGTCAACTATATTGCTGTAACAACATTACTCGAAGCTCTACCAAACAAGCAACAAGATACCCTAACACTAAGAACTTAGGGTTTACTTTTGCTTGCTCCCCTCGTTGTAGTCTAAAGGATATTCTTATAATGGACTTAAGTTATTTTCTCCTAATTGCGGGAAATGAGCGAAAATTTTATTGAGCAGTAAAAGTTGCTTGTAGTAAAATTGTCAGAGTTCACTGCACTTTGTAATTTGTTGGGATTTTTACGGTCTACTACAATGCTTTCGTTAATTTGATGCAAAAGTTTTTGAAGATTGAATGATAAAAATATATTATTATTACCTATAAAGAAAGATATATTGTTTACTAGCTTCTGCCCGTGGCTTTGCTCAGGTAGTACCTACATAAAAAGTAGCCTATATGCTATTCTAGGTAAAGAACTTTACCTATTTCAAGTTTCAACGAAATCGGTTGAGCCGTTACGGCTTGATTAAACAACAAACGTCCTTGATGGAGTTCCACTGTACGTACCCTAACCCTTTGATGGAAAGTACATCCGGCATACTGGCAATGAGATATATTCAATTTGAAAACATTGCTCATAGGCGTCTTGCAAATCGCATCAAATGTATGCAGCTTCGTGCCACTACTAGGTGATTCATAATATGAATATTATCCCGGAAGGGGCTTATGAAAAGGGGAAAAAGGATCATCGAAAAAAGCCGTGTTTGTTGCCTGATTCTTCTAGGCTTGGTCGCGAGGAACAGGCATAGCTTCACCTAGTTTCTAAGACGTTTCAAAGTGATCCTAGTGATTTTATTGAAATAAATGCCTTTTGACTTTGACTTTGACTTTATACTATCAGTTAAAAGTATAATAAATATTCTTTCAGTTAAAAGAATATATATAAACGAAACAAATATATCTAGAACTTCTTTTATAATTGTTTTTGGCCCTTTTCCCATCTTTATAACAGATAATTAATTGTACGAGAAGTTCGCCATGAAGATTACTACCAATATTGAATTTGAACTGATTTGACCTCAAAACTGCTGATTTTTGCATAGTATTTTTCAATAAAAAAATGCCGTATTCCCAAAAGTTATAGAACAAACTTAAATGCCAATTGTAGAACAGGTCCCTTTCGGGATAGTACATATTGTTATGAATCACTCTGAATAAGTCGCTGGGCGTGTATGTCATGAACTATGAAGTAATTGGAGAAGATGGTTCATTGTGGTCAGGCTTTTAGCCCCCGTAATTAAATAACATAAATAATTTGTTTCAAACCCAAGTTCGTTAAGTCAGTGCGGTTTGCTGTTAATGAACAGGCATCATTTAGAATTTAAGAGGAGATTGTAGTACGTTTAGGTTTTCCAAGAAGCAAGGGCCACCATCTGACGATCTTACGACGATCCGACACAATTTCAAAACCAGTTTTTTTTTTAATTTTATTTTTTATTGGTGATGGTTAGGCGTTTGACCACCATCTCACTTTTGCAAGTGAGATGTGGCCTAAGATGGAGCACGCTTTACCAGAAGGAACTTGTTCACTCTAGATTTGAAGACTCCTAGATTGTACTCATCTGGCAAAACTGACGCTGGCAGATCGTTCCACTCTTTGCCAGTGCTTATAATAAAGGTGATTATGATAGAAACATTTCATTTTTATCTTAAAAGAAAATAAAATCCTTTTACCAAAAATGTATGCAGTATTATGATGAAGTGAATCCATCGATAGTTCAGATTCATCAGTAGCAAACCACCAACTGGATGTGGATGCAAAGTATTTATGGAAACGCTATTTAAATACGATCGGGTTTTTTCTTTATATACTGATCGTTTTCTGAGTAAAGGAATCGGGCTTATCTGTTCAAGTCAAAGGTAGGTTAGAGACTGGAAAATTATGGAAAAAGGAATTGATAAGATGGCTAAGAAAGATTTCACGATTTTGGGTAGTGTTAAATTCTAAAGTGCCAACAATATAGTTTCGTACTTAGTACTCTCTCGTAATTAGAGTTAAGGGTGTCAGACCGCGTGTTTGCGAGCGTGTGAGACAGCAGCTCCGCGAGCTTTCAAATTAAAACCGGTGGTAAAGCTACAGTTTTGTTAAACCTGTAGCCTAAGCACAAATAATTCACGACAGCGTTACGCTAACGATACGATAGCAATTGACAATTATTAGCCAATGACATCGGCGATGATTGAAATAATTTTATCTTTATTAGCTATTATCCAATTGATATTGTATCGTTAACAATACAATACAATACAATAACTTTATTTCAGGCAACAATAGAATAAAAAACAGATGGAATTTTTCTTATCCTACGGCCCATATAGATATATACCTTAAAGACTAACATACATAATAATAAACACAATTAATTTACGTCACGTTACCATGAATCATTCATACTTGGGCTACAGTAGCCCAAGCACAAATAATTCATGGTAGCGTTACGCTTGCAATACGATAGCAATTGTCAAATATTAGCCAATGACATCGGCGATGACTGAAATAATTTTTATTTATTGTTATTTGACATTTGCTATCGTATCGTAAGCTTAACGTTACCATGGTTTATTCGTACTTGGGCCACTGCTTCACTCCTCTGCAGACGTTTATCACAATAACTAGGTATAGAGACGGTAAGTTACCCAAAGACTGAAGATTCATGGAAAGCTACCCAAAACATAAACGATAAACAGTACATAGTGGGTAATTCGTTACTCACGCGAATAGATAATTATCACGCTTCATAGGCTTCATATTCTAGGCTTGGCCGCGAAGAATAGGTGTTTTTCAACTACATAAATAAAAGAATTTCAAAATAGTCTTGTTATTTTAATAAGTAAATAAATATTGAAGTTTTTTGTTATTTACGCGTTTACTAACTAAAAAGATAATTTAATTGTAAAAGGTGAAAGTATCATGACCTCCCATAAAAAGGGTAAGTAAGTAGGTACAAAGAAAGGAAAATGTATAAAATCAACAGTAAATAATATATTTCCAAATCACGTTAGTTTTCAGTGTGTTTATCAACATTTATGTACGTACTCCGCGATAATAAACCTATACTGTAACAGCCATGATTGAAAATAATAAAACTTTTTTAAATCCCTATCGTAGCTTTGTCAGACACGTCCAAGCAGATCCAAGCATACTTATTATATAACAGTATTCTAACCCTCAGATTATTCTTTAAACCTTTCAACAATGTTCGACGCTACATACCCGACTTTACAGTACCCTCGGGAAATGCAAAATACTTGAACGTCAGCAGTGACCTTGTCCGCCCTTGACTCGCAATCAAAGCTAGGATCCCGCCAACAGGTTTTACGGCTCGTTTTACGAGCCGGCTCTACCCGGAAAATCCTTCTCGGAAACTTCCAAAAACAGTTTTCGATAAACACAAGGGATTATTAATTTATTTACAGGGCTTAGCGGCTGTCTTAGGGTGATGTGGTTTAGTTCATTTTGACCCAAGTGTAAGGGGTCAACCACTGTTTCGAATAAGTAGCTAATTCATTTGTTTTTTAGGGATTTTGAAATTATAATTTGAGGCTTTCATTTAACGCGAGTGCCCGAGATTTTCGTATTCCCCATGCTTAGGCAAAGCTCTGCTTTTTAATAAGTAAAACCGAATTCAAACGGCGTGCTATTCAATCCATTCGTTTTTTCTAAAATGTATTTGAAAATGATCCTTTATTACGTCTTTTGAGTTTGACTTTGCGATTTCGTTAAGCTATATCGCATACCCTCAGTCTCAAATTCAAAATTGGCTTCTTTCAGTAGAGATATTAAGGCTTTTACTGAAACGAATTTAATATGACATATTACGGACATATCGCATGCCGTTTGAACACGGCTTTAGCCCTTATTACATCTATTTCAGATGATCTTTACAAACACAGTGTCAGGTGAAACTTTTTACTAAATAATAGGACGCCATAGTGCCTGGGACAAGTTTTTAGATGCAGTACGCTTACCCAGCATCTATACCATCCTCTCAGCCTCGTCGGCATTATTAACATCCAGGTCTGCGGTTAGAGAGATTTCGTATTGAGTCTCAATGACTGCTCCTTAATTTATATTCACACGGAAATAAAACCTACAAAATGGGTTCCAGTAACTAACATGAATTTTTCATCGCGTTTCAGCTCCCAGAACAAATCTACAAGTTGAGGAGAAGGCTGAAGGGATAAAGCATAAATAATAAGGTCAACGAGTTCTTACAAACCTCAAACAAAATTGCTGCCATCTGCGCAAATGGGTTCGGACACTACTATAAAGCCAAGGTTTCCTTCAGATCTGAGGTTTCCTTGGAACGGCGGTATTATAGCGTAACTGGGTAATAAATATATTTACAGAAAGAATATAATGCTCTTTAGAGGGGGGAGGGGTTCATTCGCAACGCGTGCGTGATGCCTCTGGTATTGCAAGCGTTCATAGGCTACAGTAACCGCTTACCGTATACAGAAACTAAGAACGAATTCAAGAAAATATTTTCAAAACACACAACTAACAGCTGAGCTATCTAAAGACAGTTACAAACGAGCTATAGATAGCTCAATTGATTCATCAATTAAACCTCTCTCGCATGTCCGCTTTAATACGTTAGCCACTTTTCGGAAGCGAGACTAAGAAACCCTAGCTTAAGCTATTTGTACCTACTTCTACATCAGACCCAAAGGTCACTTTCGGTCGGTTCATATTACTTGTAGAGAAAATCAGTCAACCTCATGTAGACAAAGTGGCTTATAACTTTCGATTACTCTGAGATCAAAGTTTGCTTGTTAGCAAGTTCTAGTAAACTTGGTTACTGAAGGCAGGTGATTGAGATACCCTTTCGTTTGTTTTTCGTTTCGTTTTGTAAATTGAAATTGGTTGTCACATATTCTTTTGATGTGGTCTCAAATTTCCCTTCATTTGAAAGTGTAATAACACATACATTTTAACTTTACCCCTATTCTACCTTCTAATTCTGAAGTTGAACCAGAATATTTGAGACGTTGTACCTTCCTAACAAAGTATATGTACCTAAAGTGGAAAAACCCCGCCTCCTGATTTTGTCATCCCACAGGAGGAACTGCCCCCTGGACACGACCTGCTGTGGCCTATCTGGAAGTCGTTGAACAGACTTCGCACGTAGGTGGGCCGCTGCAGATTGACATATACTGATGGGGGTTTAGGGACTCGAGCCTAGCCCAATGTGACTGTGGTGCTTCAGTTCAGTCAATGCCACACTTGCTGGAGTGTCCCTTGTGCCCGAATATCTGCACGAGAGAGGACCTCAACGCGGCCACGGATAGGGCGATTGAGGTGGCCGTCAACTACTCTAAATTAATATAAAATGTGTGTGTGAAGTATCGACACGAAAAGAAGAAGAAGAAGCTGTGTGTGTGATAATAAAAATATGTTAGTTTTGCTTCTTCAATATAAATCTCTAAAACATTCTTCTCTACTATGTAAATGCTAGTTTACTTCTTGCCATTGTTCAATAAGATTTGTGCCTCTATTTTATTAATAAATGCAATGTACTTAGTAAAGTACAATAAATCTTTAAGTAGGTAAGTACAGTCAACCAGTTTGATTTGTAGGCCAACATTTTACTACTTGCATAGACATCAGTTGTTTTAGGGTCAGAAATTATTAAAATTTCTTTTTTATTTCTTTATATTCTTTTTATTATAGAATAAGCATGTAGGTATACAATTCCCTTGGGAATCCTGCTAATATTATATGAAGTTTGGATGTTTAGATGTTTGTTGTTCAATCGCGCTGTAACGGCTTAACCAATTTCGATGAAACTTGAATTATAAAGAGTTATTTACCTAGAATAGCATATAGGCTTTTTATGTAGGTATCACGCGAGCGTAACCGCGGGCGGGTGCTAGTAATATATATATATATTATATATATATTATGAATCACCTTGTCCACAAATCAAACTTGTTGACTGTACATGTAGAGCATACAGAATAGCTGGCCAACCGCCAAAAATATTATTTTCTATACCGATGTTTTTAAATCGTCCATTATCTTATCCTTTCCTAGGTACAATCTTAGCTGCTGGTAAGAAGATACTTAAGAAATGTATTTAAATAAATTGACGTACCTACTACATATACATAATATGTTAGTGATTCATAATATGTATACAATCCCGAAAGGGGCTTATTTTATTCACAAAAAAACAACAGCTTTTTCCCGAAATTTAAAAATAAGCTGTTTTAGGTATATTTATAAAGTCGTGGAATAAACTTTATTGTAATTAATTACCTTTAAAAAGTGGAAGTATTGGTTCATCATCATCATCAACAACCTGTAGTAGTCCACTGCTGGACATAGGCCTCCCCCAAAGAGTTCCACGACGAACGTTAAGTCCACGTTAAGTGTTAGTTCTTTCAATTTAAATGTTAATTAGCATTGCCATCCAGCGTGGCAATTCCGCCAGCGTCTTGGGAACGCTTCCGACTGGTAGTGATCTGGATCAGTTGAGCTATCTATAGATAGTTTGTAACGGTCTTTAGATGGCTCAACTGTTTCTTGTGTATTTTGTAAATATTAACTTGTATTAGTTTTAAGTTTCTTTCTGTAAATAATATTTAAATGTTGCAAAATTTTCATCACCGAGCGTGTGATGTATTTAACTCTAAAAAAACAACATGTTGAGTCCACTAAGAATTATTTTATGACCTCCTTAGAATCTTTCGTTTGACGACTAAAAATACGTGCTTTTTGTTGTTTCAGCTGTTCAGTAAAGTAACTCAAGAACTACTAAGCTCAAGATGGTGGTTAGTACCTGAAAACACCATGTAAAGCTAATCTATTCTATTTTAGTATTCGATTCCTAATACCCGAACTATGAGGTCGTTTTGATCGGAACGACCTAAAAACTTTGTGTGGTACGGTTTTCGGTCAACAGAACAGTAAAAGTTAAAATCGATAGTAGTAAACATTAAGTGGTCTATCAAGATGAACTTGGTTAGTGCGTCGGTCAGACAAAGCTTTACTTCAGCAAGATAAATATTAGTAACATAGATTGTTACTCGCGGCGTGTGACTTGCTGGCGGTGAATAATTTTTCTCGCCGCTATATCGCGCTGTCCAAAGCTACGTGTGACCGACGTTTAGGTTGGCGCACGCTTATCACCATCCTTGCCTGTACTACTACCAAAAGTCGGCCAAAACTAACATTGAATTCCTCAACGAACTGCAAACCCTCTGCCCATGAGCTTAGGTCACATTTGGCGAATTTATTTGATTAGATCTAAATGTGAGCTAAAAGCCGTAAACTAATGCTATGTTGGCCTATTGGGAGGTACCCCGACTTTAAATCTGATGGTCGTGGGCTCGAACCCGGTCGTACACCAATGAGTTATTCTGATCGAAAAATTTAAGAGCGCATTACATTAATACATGCTTTAAATGTTGAGGAAACCAGTAAGCATTCTTATAAGCGGCAATGGACCTGCAGCCTAACACGTATGGAATACTCACTACTGCAAAATGTGGGCATGTGCCAAACTGTTTTGATTTGTCTCCGCCTAAGGTATCCAAACAGTTTGGCATCTTATAGGCCCAATAGACCTTAGACATCTTCAAGGATTCATCTTTATTTGTTGATATAAATTATATTTGTCTTTAAGATCACCTCGAGATCTAATAATTAAAAAAAAAAAAAATAGTTTCAGTAGGCATTTTATTATTTATTCCGAATACCTCTTTCTATCTTTAACTTTACTACTAATTAAATGTGTTCTTCTCGCCTGAAACACAGGATTA
Organism: Anticlea derivata; assembly: GCA_947579855.1. Classification (NCBI taxonomy): domain Eukaryota; kingdom Metazoa; phylum Arthropoda; class Insecta; order Lepidoptera; family Geometridae; genus Anticlea; species Anticlea derivata. Next base: position 4,565,224 of record OX388262.1, read on the forward strand.
CCTAATTCAGGCTCCTATGTAATATCTACCTATATGTAAAAATGACCATTAACCTGTAAATTATTGTGTACCTTATCAATCTTATGAATAAATTATCTATCTTATCTATCTTATGTACTAGTCTTCGCTAGTAAAATACCCAATAAAACATTCTAGGTCAAATTAAGAGTCGCTACCAGTTAATCCAACAAGGTTGATGTCAAATTGGCAATAGCGTGATAGTCGCCTTTAACTGCCGTTTTATTGTTCGGTGTAAACGCGGCGTGCATTCGTGATGGATGTAGGGCGATGTTGAACAATAAATACAATTGACGTGAGACAAGACGGCGGGAGTATTATACCTAACTAAGGGCCAGTTTTCATCGAGACGTGACGCGACACGACGCACGATGGTCCGTCTGTATGGAAGAGGTCGGACATTGCTGACTAAAAATCACTACGTCATAATTTCATAAATCAAACTATACCATTCGATTGCTATTTCAAAATTAAACTAACATTGTTCTATTGTACTTAGACTTATAGTTCAGGAGTAAATCGCATAAAACTGATTTTATAAAATGGGAAGCAACCTCTATGAAAATACTGTGTTTTTTTGTAGATTTTCGTACTGGGATTTTTATGGTTGGTTTAAATCATTAAATGGAAAGTTTTCCACAAAGACACATCTTTCCGCTTTTTTGCCCGTTCCGAGTTATGATGATGATATTTAGTCAAAATCGTAATCTCATAAATTAAATACTTCATTCGATTTATGTTTCAAATACAAATAATTATGATCCCATTGTGTTATGCGATCTATAAATGCGAAAGTTTGCGAGGATGTTCGGATGTTTAGATGTTTGTTAATCAATCACGCCGTAACGGCTCGACCGATTTCGATGAAACTTGGTATAGAAAGAGTTCTTTAGCTAGAAAAGTATATAGGCTACCTTTTATGTAGGTAACATGCGAGCAAAGCCGTGGGCGGAAGCTAGTTAACTATATAGTACATTACTAAATATTATACCTAAGTATCCGGTAACATTAGCTGAAAATCGATCTACCTGTGTACTTCATCAGTACCTACATTACCACGATGAACGGTCTGCCTCATATACCCATTTTCTGGACCCGACTGGACTATCTTAGTTGCAAAAGTTACGCCATCTCGAATAAGTACCTACTCCAAGTTTAAATAATTTTCTATGGAACCTACAAATAAATGATTAGATTATTTACTATTCGTCTAAATTCAAACGACACCTACATTCACCAGAAATAAGTTTCATCTTATTTGTACCTAGGTACTTAAGTTAAGTACTTTACGAATACAAGTAGGTACCATATTATCTTTTACAAAAAGCCCAGAACCCTTAATCAGAGGCCGAAGGGGACAGCATAAGTTCGGACGTAGCTAAAAGGCTAGCGAGTCCTTCGCAAATAATCAAATATTGACCGGTCAGTCAAATTAGAAAGGTTTTATGCCAATACAACTCATACTCTACACCATTGAAATAAACTTATCATATTCGATCTTGATAGCAACCAACAACTACAGAGTCGGTCACACTTAGCTTTATTTCAAAACGTCAGTCACACGTAACTTCTTTTGAAGCAACAGGGAGAACAGTGGCATGAAATTATTGTCGCTGCTACAAGGTGATTCATAATATGTATACCATCCCAAAAGAAGCTTATTATATCCATAAAAAGAAGGAATATTAGCGGAAAAGATTTTACTAGACTTTTATCATTAAACCGCTGAATAATGGAGTTTGAACTGATTTGACCCACGCTATTTTTTGCATAGAGTTTTTTCAATGAAAAATGTTGTATTTTCAAAAGTCGTTAAATGAATTCTATTGACGATTGGGTGTAGAATAAGAGCCTGTCGGAATAGCATTTATATTTTGAATAACCTTGTATATGCCGTCTACTTGTTTGTTACACGCAGCCAGTAGGTTGTCACACGCAGCATATATATATTATACGTATTTTAGTACCTATTATCATATGTATTTTAGTTTTAAGGTATTTATATGTATGGGCCCTGTATTTGTTCATGTTCTTTATTAAGTTGCCTGAAATAAATGAATTATTATAATTATAAAATACGAACGTTATATATTACGAACGGACTTTTAAAAGCTACGTTTGAGGTGTGCTTGACGGACTTTTAAAGGCACTGGTAAAAAAACAACAAAGTTTGGTCACACGAAGCTTTTAAAAGTGACTTGTTCGTAAAATAAGCTGCGTGTGACTACCTAATCACAGCTTATAACAACTAAATAGCTGCTGGTGGCATTGCCATTATTCAATTCTACAGCGCAATGTCTTGCGAAGTGGGGTAACCAGTTGATGACGCTCAACGTACATACCTATGTTGATTCTAAAGTATGCTAACAACATATTGTGACGCGCGGCGTAGCTTTCCTAGTCGTTCTTACATAAGCTTAAGCGCGGTCAACAATGTACGGGTGTCAACATTAACAGCTGAGCGCTCCATCGTTCAGAGGTTCAAGTTGAGAAGTCGGTCTCTCAGGACCTCTCTTTGCAGACGAGGGTCTCAACCGTAGTCTACAAAGAGAATAAGTTCTCACTTTTCGACCGTGAAAACTGAATAGGTTACCGCTTTTGTACAGTTACAAGAAAAGGACGCCTACATCATCATCAGAATGTAGAAGTCCACTGCTGGACATAGGCCTCCCCTAAAGAGTTCCACGACGAACGTTCTTGAGCCTTCTCCATCCACCGACTTCCCGCAACCTTCACAATGTCGTCGGTCCATCGGGTGGGGGGCCTTCCAACACTGCGTCGCCCGGTTCGTGGTCGCCATTCGAGAACCTTTACTCCCCAACGGTTATCGGTTCTGCGAGCTATATGGCCTGCCCACTGCCACTTCAACTTGCTAATTCTGAGAGATATGTCGGTGAACTTGGTTCATCTTCGAATTTCCTCAATTGGACGCCTACAAAAACCAGTAATTTATTCACTTTTCACGTCCGAAAAGTGAGAAGTAGAGCTCTGGCGTCTAGGTCATACGAAAATGCCTTTGTCAAATGTTTTGTCTTGCGAGGGTGGTTTGTAAACAAAGAACACTGAAACTGATGCTAGATCCCCAAAATCAGCGCAGAAGTAATTCATTTCTCCTCACACTCAAAACCTCGGGTTCTGTCAGGCCACTTCTCGATGATTACGGTTCTGTTGACATTGACGGGTTAAGCCGGTATATTACACAGAACTCCCTGAAGTTAATTACGCGCCAGAAAGCCTTTATTATAGGGCATAAACCGTTTGTGATTATACTTCAAATTGATATTTCCTCGGTAATGTTTCGGACGGAATTCGTGTGGCGCCTAGAACGAGTTGATTGGAGTTAACGGATACATTCAACAGTTTCAATCCATTGTGGGTTCTGATGTTAATTGGCTTCCGTATCAAAGAATAGCTTGCTTGCTTATCGTGTCACTGATTCTTTCTTGGTCATCTTTTATTAGGTCAGTGAACAGGTTGAGGTGAGGTGGCCCTGAAAAGGGATCATCAGTGAAAGAATTTCCTTTCGTGTGCTGTCTTCGTATTTTTAGGTTCTAGGACATGTCAGTTTCTACATTATGTTTTTGTTAACCGTTTGAGAGTATAACTACGCACATAAATTTCCGAATAGAAAATCCCTCCCCCACGATCTGTGGAGTGGAAGGTGGGGCCACTACCACCAATCTACCAGTGCTTCAAAGTATAGCGCCCACTAGCTACGTCATTATGGAATACTACTCCTCCTCCTCCTCCGTCGTTCCTTCATTACTGAAGATCGTGACCCCTTTGTTGCAGCTTGTTAACTACTTGTTTCCACTGGTTTCTGTCTGTTGCCCGTTGGAGAGCTGCGCTTACTGGTATCTCTAGGTGTTCGGATACCTGGTCCGTCCATCGTTTGGGGCTTCGCCCTCGCGGCCTTTTACCCTCAACCTTCCCAGTCACCATAAGGCGCTCAAGATTATCAGAGCTCTTGCGAGCAAATGCTACTGCATGGAATACTACTAGCTACCCGAATTGATTGCTCATTTATCTACATAGAATTTGTTTCTAAAGTAACAGAATTAGTTGGCATAGAATAATTTATGGAAATCTCAGTATCAAAACTTCTCAAACTTGTTACAACACGAATTTTATACAGTAGCTACATAAAAGGTATTTGTAAAGCCAACGTGTAAATAAAAGTTTACGAGAACTTTTCTTTTCTTTTCGGCTGTTGGTCCCAATTCTCAAAAGACTTCTTTCTTTATTTCGTAGTGAGTATAAACTTTTGTAGCAAAATTATTATAGTTTTAACCCGGTCAGACAATAATATAGTTAGAAAGATTATGGCGCTTGGTTTACCTAAAAAGCATCCACCGCCGTTAGACAGCCGTTATAAAACAGAGAAGCGTAAAAAAAGATATAGGCTCACGAGTCACTAGCGAGTGCAATTCCCAAGTATGAGAGATATTTCTAAAAGATCTCACACTCAGATCCTAGAAAATTGGCTAACGGGGTAATCAGGGGCAATCACGACAGGTTGCAAGCCCATCGGCGCTTACAAAAATAAACAGGTTTCCTCCGCACATAATTTTTAGGTGCATGACAAGAATATGAACCTACGACCTTCAGACCTATAATTCATGGTATCTCCCATTAAAAAACATAGACAGCCATTTTGGTGTTAACCACCTAAAATAAAACACCTAAAAATGGCTGTCTATGTTTTTGAAAAGAAACGCGTTCTCCATATTTTTAATCATAAGGCGTCATATATGACGTATCAATCATATATCATTGATGGTCTCAGTTTTTAAGAGACTGGGGTTTAGCTGTGTTTAGTTTAACATAATAATGTGGCCGTAACTTTATAATTAAGCGATAAACGAGTCGAAACGGGCAACAGTGGGAACATTATGAGTCGATTATGCTTCGCTGTTACAGTCGTTGAGCCAAGGGGGGGGCCTTCGGGGGCCTTAGACCTCCGTCAGCATCAGGTGGAAATATTTAGCCGTGCCCACATTTACTTCTAATTAAGTACCTGGGTCATAATTTATATTTCACTTCGAAAACTAATTAGTACGAATACTTACGAGTACATGATATTAATTATGTTTGATACACAACCCTTAATCAAAATGTTTCGCTTCGTACAATCCTGAAAGCACAGTAGGTATCTTACGAAGAATTATTTCTATGAGGTCCCCATGCGTTCAGCTTTCAGCGACTCAGTCGAGTCTGTAACAGGCACCCGTTCGAATCAGACGTTCGCCGTCCTTCTGTTCACACGCGTTTTTCGAACTTTTCTTACAAGACATAAAGCTCATTATCATGTGCTAGATAAAGTGTTGTGTAGTGTGAACCGGCGAAGATTAAATAAGTTTGGATTCTTGTAAGTTTGCGGAAGATATTTTTTATTTATAAATAAAATCGCTAATTTGAATTACAATTGAAGAATTACAAAACTAATTATATATCGTGAAACTCATTATTTGACATCGTTTTACGATGATAAAACCGAAGCTAAGAAATATATTTTTCCTTAAAAAATTAGCAAATGTGACCAAGCAGATAAAGTCATTTATCATTAGAAATTACCAGCCACACTTATTATTTAACCATAGTAACAAGGCCTTCATCACGTGGCAGCATCATAATATTCGGCTAAAGACGAAACGAAAAATCCTATCAAAAAACTCGAGCTTTTACATTATTTTCACTGAAACGATTTACTGCGATCGTATCTATAAAAGAATTAATACAAGACTTTCCACTTCGTATTACCATCCCTTTTATTAAGATTCCTTGCGGCAATTCATTTTGTAGGGTAGTAAAGTAACAACAGACTCGTGAAAAATTGCGAATGAACGCGGTGGTGTTCGGGACTTCGATTGGAGGGGTGCCAGTTCCCAAATAATTATTTCATAGATCTCGTTATTACGATGGGCTGGTAGAAAGTGTGGCGCCTGCAATATTTATCCGTGTAAGCTGTGTTGGCCGAGTACCTCGAATTTTAATCAGAAGGTCGTAGGTATGAATCTTTCGTGCAACAAAAGCAGACCTGAGATCTGCCTGAAAGCAATCTTTCGGCGACTCTTATAAAAACAGGTCAAACAGTTCTCGACATCAGACCCAATATGTATATTTTTCTCAGGAAAATAAACTTAAAAAGCCGATTATTGTAAAGCAGATTTTGGGAATAAATAGCTATGCTCACAGGAGCTTAGTTAAAAAAAGTTCATAATAGCTTATTTTTGTAGAACTAAGTAAAGTTTTGTTGCATTGTGGCCCTTAAAATTGAGACTGATGTCACTAACATCAGACCTTATTTTAAGGGCTTGAATGCAATCAAAAATGAACATTCGTATAAATAAAGTGTCTGATGCATTTTCAAATAAAGCAAGGATATGAATAAAAGGTAAATAAGATATATATATACAGACATTTAGTTAAAGAATGAAAAATAACTAACGAATCAGCAAAAAGCTATTTTAGTAAAATGTGGATATCCGACCTATTGATTCTGATATCGAGAGTTTATTCTAGAAACTAGAAATGAAGAGATCGAATACAATATCGACTAACACAAATTCCTGCATTGAGTTTCGATATCAATTGCAGGTTCCGATAAATAAGTACCCCTTGATTATCTTATCTTAAGCGATATACCTCTACTTATCTTAAGTGGGTACTTTGTAGTAACCACATTGAAAGCTTTTAGCAATCGCTTCATCTGAATTATAAGCTGCAGGATGAAGTTTTTTGATCAGGACTTGCGTAGCAACGCGATTTATGGACAACACGTTCCGTAACATGTATATTAGACCGAAACAGGCATGTTCTATGTTTACAATAAGAAAGAAAGCTTAACCCATGTCTCCTTTTTACCAAAAGACAGACGCACGCCAGTACCATCCATACATCGTAAGCATACCACCCATACGCATTTAACAATTCGAATCAACATTTATAACGCCTTACAGGTAAGGAATGTAATACACTACTGTCGTCTGTCTTTCCTGAAAATCACAATCAGATTATATAGGTGTCTTCTAGCTCTTTATGCTCCATCGTCGGCCACATCATCACCCTCCAGGTGCGATTGTAGCCAAACGTAGAGCTATTCACGATAAAAAAATATGGAGCCGCCGACCGCGCTGTAGAGACATTGTTTTGAAAGCTAGTGTAATATTGTTCACTAAGAACTTTGGTATCCCACTGTGATTAAAACATTGTGCTAAGACACCGAGTCACGAGCAAAATCTAGAAACTTAGTCTATCAATTCACCAAGCTCCGAAACTAGGGTACCGGGTTGGCACGTATATGAGGGAAACATAAAATGCAAATGGTATGAGAGACGACATGGGATATCGAACTGACCCATGAGTTAATATGGGATAAATCGCGCAGTTGAAACTCTCTTCTGCATGAGTGAGATTTAGGGGAATAGTTTTGGGAAAATGTATATGTGATAGTAGTCACACTGATTTCATGAACTTTTATTATACGCTTTCGATGTAAAAAGTATTTAAGGTGGTTCCTATTTTAAGTTTGATGAATTTATCGACCTATAGATTCAAATTAACAAAACCATCCAAAAAAAATCTTTCGACAAATCTTGAGTCAAGTTTAGTGATGATGTCGCTTTTTAAGTGACACAACCTCCCCCTTTTTTCAAGTCGGTTATTGAGAAAAAAACTGTAATATCCAAGCACCGTAGACAATCTAGATGTTCTGACTTTTGAAGATGTTTAATGTGGTAATCAAAGACAAGTCCAAACATAACATTGAGTTCATGTCCGCATTTATTCCATTCGTGACCAGAAAGGAATTTCCAGGAGAAATATGTGAAATTTTTCTTGTCGAGAGTTCTCACTGCTAGCTAGTTTTGACCAAAGTTTTAGCTGAATCGAGCGTAAATGTATAAAATCAAATATTCGAACTCTGCGCGCATTTTATGCGGATGATTTACCTACCTACCACTTGTTTGGATAGGTACCTACCAAAATCAAATTAGATCAGACCGGGCCATTTTCGCAGTCCAGCGAAACCTCTTACCTTTAAATTCTACTAAAAACATGTGAGGAAAATAGCCGCTAGTGGTATTCAGTCCCACTACTGGTTTCCTCGTGGCTGTTATTAGCAGCGAGTAGGTTGTCACACCTAGCTTCGTTTCGTTTCGCTGGACCGTGCAAACCTTTATGTATACGCTCCACTTGGTTATTTGGTTGATTGGCACAAAACTGAACTAAATCAACGAAATCACCAAGCTGACCATATAAATCAAAGTTTGTTAAGCTAGGAGTCGTAGGATTTAGTTTACGATTGTCGCGAAACTTCGACTCCGCTATATAACTTGGGGAACGCCGAAAATTTAAAAATACGCAAATAATATGAATTTTGCGGTCAATAGAGACGAACCACCTTTTGGAACACCTTATCATCATCAGCCTGTTGAAATCCATTGCTGAACATAGGCCTCCCACAAAGAGTGCTATGACGAACGGTCTTGAGCCTTCTCCATCCACCGACTTTCCGCAACCTTTACAATGTCGTCGGTCCATCGGGAGGGGGGCCTTGGAATGGAACACCTAGTAGCTTCTAAAAGCCACGTATCAGCGAAGGAAGTAAGCTTCCCGGAGTTCCCCTAAAAACTAGTATGTAGAGGCATTTGTGTTCCTATATTTGCCTACATTATAACGTTAACCGTGACAGCTATTAATTGGGTCGTTAATAGCACTACAATATGAAACCATTTCACCCCATTAAGCACGGTTATAACACGTAATAAAATATATTTGTTGACTCGCAGTTTTTCCGTCGTTATATGATTTTACGCTCTAGTTTGTTTGTGGGACGAGTTTACTGTAATTAAATGTAAAGAAGCCGTCACTAACAAAGTGCAGGGGGGGCAGAGAAGTGCAAAATCAACTAGAGTCAAACACGTACTTGAATAGGTATCATATTTATAGTCATTTATTCATGTTCCAGTGATGACGTATGGCACTGAGACTTTGTCACTATTAGCCTCAAACACAAGCTCAAAGTCGCGCAACGGACTACGCACGGAGAGAGATATGCACGGAGTTTCAAACCGAAATTAAGATTCGTATATAATTATTTTCTCTAATGTTTTTTTCTTTTTGTTAATAGAATAAGCACCCTTTCAGGATAGTATTCTAGTTACGGAACACGTTGTATATTTATTAATATACTAGCTTTCGCTCGCGGCTTTGCTCGCGTTGTACATAAAAAGTAGCCTACTATTCTAATATTAGTATTCTAGTAAAGAACTATATATATTCCAAATTTCAACGAAATCGGTTGAGCTGTTACGGCGTGATTGAATAACAAACATCCAAACATCCTCACAAACTTTCACATTTATAATTTAATGAAGATGAGATAAAGATACATTTATTTTGGTAACAAACTTCACTTATGCTAATGTATATCAAGTTTGGTGTAAAGTGTAATCGTTGGACCTGGTTGGAAAACATATGTATCCAAACTAGAAGATCCTATAAGATGACGTCCCTATTAATATAATAGATATGTAATTTATTATTTATTAGTATATAAGTAACATTTCATTGTCCTGTTGGGTTATTAATAGTACTCACTATAAGTGCACTGTGTCTGAAGGATATAGAGCAGGTATCCACGCGTCACTGGGTAGTAAACGGACCATTAAAGTAACAAATACTTAATGACTTGTCGTACTTAAATGAACCGTATCGTGGTAGGAATGTCATTTGCAACGACATAATTCTTGGTTACTTATTATTATGTCGACAGGTTTTTACGAGTACCTTTGTAAAAAGCTCGCACGTTCAAATTCTACTCTTCCTAACTTACCTTATGTGAATTGGACATTGGGTTCGGCAGGCAACGCATTAGCAATGCTCCAGGTGTTTGTTGCTAATGTCAATAGGCGACGGTAACCACTTACCATTAGGAGGGCCGTAAGCCTGTTTGCCTCCGTATAACATAAAAAAAAAAAACTTTGAAATATTCGCTTTATATCTCGCTTATTTTTTTACTAGTTCAATAACAAAGAATCAATTATGAAAGTCAAATTTTTATAATGTATTGCCAGAAGTGCTAATTGCTCGATATTTAAATTTAATAAATCCAACATCATCTGTGACCAACTTTTTGCCCGTACCGCCAATACAAAGCGGTAGTAACTTATTCAGTTGTCCTCTCTTCACTAGGTTCGCGTGCACTATTTAAAAAAGTGAAAGTAGATAAGGTAAAATACAAACCAACTTTCTTTTTCGAGCATAATTTGATATGCGTAAGAGTTTTACTTTGTGCAATTAGCTTCACGTTTGCGCTCGCCCACGCGAAATGGTTAATTAAAAGAAATGTTAAAATGGAATTGCTATTTCTGGTGTAAAACAGAATATAATTAATTTACTATCGTTAAAATCAAAAGGTGTGTATTGAAATTAAATCATTAGGATCACTTTGAAACGTTTTGGAAACTAGGTGGAGTCTATTTCTTGCGCCGGTGGTTTATATCAGTAGGTAACATATGCGTAAGGTACCTTCAATCCCATATGTGCGCATACATTGCTTCGTATACATGAGTTAATACTTCTTTGCGCATGTGTCGGTGCGGGGGCATGCGGAAATATATGCTAAAATTGGCTCACATATCATTGACTTATACACATTAAATTAGTCTGATAAGATGGTACCAACTTCCCGTTACTGCTAAGATAGCTGTGAAATTACAGATCAATACTTATTCTCTTGTAATAAAATTACCGTAAAAGCAATAAATAACGGAAGTACTTATTATCACTGCAAACTGGTGCCTAGTTATGAATTCAGAGGCAACAGGGAACAGGTTTCAAAGTCCAGATCCCTAAAAAAAAGCGCCGGCACTATAGCGGCGCGTAAGTTTGCAGTCATGTGTGTAAGTAACGTGATTACAATGAAAAGCCTACGTATTGGTATCTTTTACATGATAGACAAAGACACGGGCTTGTGTCAAAGCATGCACCTAATCACACTTCCTATTCTACTAAGTGAGCGAGCGGCTCTATCTTCATAAAAAGTCTTCAGCCTATACTATGACCGTCATTATAAGCACCGTTTCTTAGAAAACCCAGCCTTAACCATTAGCAAAGCAAAATTACATTCGTAATAAATTGACTTCGTTCGGTTTGCTGATTCCGTTTTAGGGCGATTGTGGTCTACGTCTGATTATTATTATTTTCCTGGAACATTTAAGAAATTGTTTTTGTTATTGTACCAACAAACAATAAAATTTTCAGTAGAGTTTTGTGTTAAAATTATAAAGGTACTTCTAATTATTTTTCCTATGATCATCCGCGTCAGTCAAAACTTTAATAATACACAACATTCTTTTGCCACAACAATTTGTTTTACTGTTCTCCTAAAATTGAGATAGCCCTTGAGACAGAGAAGATCAAATTGATTTTTCTCCACAGATTGAGTTCCATCATCCACTTCGAACTAGAATTAAGTTTTCCGACTGAATAGAAGATTCTGTAACTACAATAAGAAAAATAAGAAATAATGTAATCACCACGACATAAAACTACACTTATTATGATAAGCCTCGTAACTTTATTTGTAGTGAGTGGAATTTTTGAGAATAAATGTCTTTTATTTTAAAATATGCCTTAATTAGGCAGGGTTTTACTCAAAACGAAAAATATCAAAGATCTGAAAATAATGTCGGTCTGATTAATAAATGTTAAAGACTAAGTAAGAACACCAGGTTCTTTCCCTTTCCATCGACCACAAACTATAGAAATAGTTCTAAAACAGCACTCAGAAACATACCACTTTATTTCGCTACAAAAACTCGATTTTATTCCACAAAAAGAATAAGACTATATTCCACTCAGAAATACAGCACTTGATTCGAATCTCTTATTTGTGCAATGTGCAATATGGAAAACAGTTTACCGCGGATGAAAAATCCAATTTGTCGTATCATAACTTAGATACAATTTCTCAGTTCTGCTTCATTTAAGGAATATAGCACACAGAGCGGTTCGGTTTCGCAATTGTGTGCTACTAACGTGTAAAGACGTCTTCGTAGACCGTCTACGAAGGAGCTACGAAACTTATTGATTGCAAAAACCGCTTTTAATGACAAACATAATTTCATCTCGGAGATTTATCTGATACCTACAAGTTTGTAATTTCGATAAAATTTCATACATTGTTGCCACGTGTAGGTTCATCTAGCTAAAAATACTAATTTTTTTTTTTTTACTTTTATTTGTTATGAAAATATGTGACAGCAGACCTCTCGAACTCCTTTTACTTAATGACTATCAATATTACAACGTTGAAATTTAATTTCTTCTTCTTCTTGTCGTGTCACTGATGCTTTCTTGGTCATCTTGTATTAGGTCAGTGAGCAGGTTGAGGTATGGTAAAATTGGTAAAATTTAAGTTTTGTCGTGGTGGCCCCGGCTGAAGAATAGGCCCCTCCATATCTACCTATCCGCGGATGTCGTAAAAGGCGACTAAGGGAAAAAAGCTAGGGGATGGGCAGCAGCGTCCCTCATTTTAACAACGACAGCTCTAACTGCGCTCACCAACCCGCATGCCCAGCGTGGTGAGTATGGGCAAATCCCCCGACATGATAAGGAATTTGCTCTGTCTAATGGGGAGGTCATGTTCAGCAGTGGACTTCGTACGGCTGAAATGATGATGATGATGATGAACTTAAAGATTATTTCATATAAAAGTACCTACTATCCAAATTTTTGACCTTTTCTGACAAGAACGAACACAACGAAAAAGAAATTAGCCAAATTGGTCGAGTCATTCTCAAGTGATGCTCCGTCATACATATGGCAATTTTTTTTTTGTTGTTTAAGCAATCATATCGAGATGTAGTCATAAAGTTCTTCCTCGCAACAAAATGTAGAAAAATCAATGCGCAATTACACTAAACCCAAAAACTTGAAGTGCCCGAACTACCAGAAGGCTTATATTTTCCTTATTATAATGTACTTTTAGAAGCGGTCCCCGGGTTTCCAAGTTATAGAGAGCATTAAACGAAAGTTATTGCAAGCTGTTCGTGCAATAGGAATTTCATAAGCTGAGTCACTTTTAATCGTGTCTCAATTGAAATTGACCTTTATTGCCCTGACAAAATCCACAAAATTGAGTTTATCTAATAAACAATTACACGTACCATGACCTTTGTGATTTTATTTAGGCGGTGAATAAGTTGACAGTCATAAAGATTTATGGTTCAATTTCTGGAAAGTAGTGCCGACAAGCTCATGGTAGGCCCTCAGGACAACAAACTTGTCCAACCAAAGTAGGTATCTTTCTAAAGTCGATGGAGTGATACTTTAGTAAGGTAGACACGTTAGTTAGCTACTGTTACATAAGCTATGCTAAAAGGCGGAAATTCTCAACATTTTTCCGGATCAGTCGGGGTTTCGACTTGAATTACAATTGCGATGTTGGCTATGCACGCATCATGGGACCTACATTTCTCCCGACGACAAAAATACCGCATTTTGGACTCTTTGAACAGTGGAATTAAGCAGAAATTGCATTAGCAGTGGAATGTGTGTTTACAAGTTTTAAATGTTGTGGGAAATACGTTAGTTTAAGATTACTGGAAACTAAAAAATAATTTCACGTCTAACTCAGTTTAACAAATTACAAGCTGTTGACATTGGTTGCGATAAGCTTGGTGTCACAAACGAAGTACTGTTCAGTAAAATCCGAACGTTTTTAATCTATTTATATTATGTTTAGTCTAAAATGGAGTTAGCCTCAGTTAAAACTAGGATATAACAACCTAATAATAAATAATAATAATAATAAATATTCCGGACATATCACACACGGTCAACTGATCCCAAACTAGGCATAGCCTGTACTACGGGTACCAGAGACTGATATACATAATAGATTAATATTTAACACCCAGACACAGAACAAACATCTGTGTTCATCACACAAATGTTTGTCCAGAGCGGGAATCGAACCCGCGACCTCTAGCGCAGAAGGCAGAGTTACTACCAACTGAGCTATGAGGCCAGTCGGCCAGTAATATAACCTCAGTTAAATTGGAACCTATATACAAGTTTACTTGCACATTTCAATGCTATATTTTGACTGAACAAAGGAAATCAGCTGCCCACGTTTAGTACCTTCTGGAATGAGTGGGTGTTGTAGCACAATGGGAAGAATCCTCATCTAACCGAGGTAACTCCTCAAAGCCTGTGAAGATCCCAGGAACAGCAGTTTGATGGAGTAGCGGTAAATCGACTAATTTGCTAAACAATTGAAACTCAACTTTATTTACTTCAAAATACCAAAGGCTAAATCACAAATTGATTTAGAAAACATTTTTTTTTTGCGCATTCTTCGCTTCGCCGCCTCTCCGTCCATTGTTGGCGCAGACCCAAAATTATCTACTTTGAATCGTTAAGTAGAAAAGCTTCCTACCTCACTAAAACTAATTAATTTTGAACCTATTGAAATGACTTTCCGCTATAACCTCATGAGGTTAGGTAATATTTAGTTAAACGCGAGTTTATCTATGTATAAACGGGGATTACCGACCCTGCCCGCGAGATTATCTTAGCGAGGAAATACGGCACCCGGGAAATTGGGGGTTGCCCACATTTTGCCGGCTAAAGTTTAATTTTCATAATTTGGGTATAGTATTAAGTTTTTTTTATGTTTAGAATTGGGCCCAATTACCTGAACCATAATAGACAATTTTCACAAACAGATATTTTTGTGTTTCATTAACCTATCAGTCGTAGGGCGTTCACAGCTGAAAATAGGCCTGGCCTACCCCAGAGATTTCAAGAGTTGTCTTTTCATAATAATCTGTGTCTGATTACTTTTAAAACTGATACCCTATACAGTTATTTAATCGCCAAAATAGTTTTTCTACAAAATTCATATTCACAATGCCTGAAAAAAATAATATGCAGTCATGGTTGCAAACAAGCATACGGTCCACTTGATGGTAAGTGGTTATCTATACGGCATGGGCGATTCCAATACTAGAGGCATCACGCACGTGTTGCCGACTACTTTCACGATTCTTCTGGGAACCCACCCCTCCTAAGAAGCTCCTAATTGAGCAGATTATTACCAACTTCCTAACCGGTTAAAATTCAAAAATTGCGTACACCGCTATTTACGTTATACTCAACATTCACATCGAATAAAAATACTAAGCATTAGGTAAGATGAGCTCATACAATTTCGTTCTTTTGCCCATTACTTCCTGCCTATTACTTGTCGAAGCGTTTATAAAGACTGCCTGTGCCTGGCACTGATGGATT
Source organism: Anticlea derivata (assembly GCA_947579855.1). Lineage (NCBI taxonomy): Eukaryota > Metazoa > Arthropoda > Insecta > Lepidoptera > Geometridae > Anticlea > Anticlea derivata. The sequence continues at coordinate 4,580,542 of OX388262.1, forward strand.
TTGCGACTAAACTCTGACAGATTCAATATTATCAACAGAACCTTTTCTTTGGGCTGCCCTTTAGAATAACTTACTTTTTCACCTAATCTTTTTCCATTGTTTCAAACAAAGCCAGCTTCAATACAAAATTCTATTATTTTTAGTATAAATCATCATCATCATCATTTCAGCCGTTCGATGTCCATTGCTGAACATGGCCTCCCCCACAGACAGAGCAAATTCCTTATCATGTGGGGGATTTGCCCATACTCACCACGCTGGGCATGCGGGTTGGTGAGCGCAGTTAGAGCTATCGTTGTTAAAATGAGGGACGCTGCTGCCCATCCCCTAGCTTTTTTCCCATAGTCGCCTCTTACGACATCCGCGTATAGAGATATGGAGGGGCCTATTCTTTAGCCGGGGCCACCACGGCCTTATATTTCTATTATAGGTTAGCGTTTACTTTGTAGCATTGGAGGCAACGTATGCATAGCTCGAAACAGATTAAGGCTTTTCACTGATTCGCATGTATCTACTTGACGGGCAAGGCAGTATAAAGCCATGTTAAAATGGCGTGCGATATGTCATATTTAATTTCAAAATGATCCTCACGTCTACTGAATAAAGTAGTTTTTAAAATCTTAGTGCTATATCGCACTCCCCCAAATGTCAAACTCAAAACTGACTCTGTTCAGTAGAGTTATGGAACATTTTGAAACGCATTTTACTTATCATATCAAGGACATATCGTATGCCAGGATCCAGATCACTACCAGTCGGAAGCGTCCCCAAGACGTTGGCGGAATTGCCACGCTGGATGGCAATGCTAATTCGCTGGGCCAAATAAGAGCCAGCTCTCGGGTCACGCGTCACTTCGATCAGACGTCCTGATATATTTTTGAAAACCCGGAGGGCCCCGTTTCCCCACGGACCCAGGGTCTCAACCACAAAAGGCTCAAATATGTAAGCCCTATCAAGACTAAATATTACCCTAATAAGTAACATGGTTGTAACTTGTGTGTATTATATTTACTGTTAGCCCCCTAGGTGATTTAGAAATAAAGTTATCACTCCTAATTATAGCTAGAAACGGTCGCACTGTGTATTTAACGATTTCGCAGCCGTGGGTGTGCATACACAATTATGCAAATGTCATTGAACTGGAGCCTGTTTTAGAAGAGCAAGGTTCTCGCCGATCGATATATCTCTTTTCCCACCTCACCATTCCAGCCATTGGAAGTACACTGCTGAACATCGGCCGCCCCCACAGATTTCAAGAGTGACTTCCTATCATGTGTGGGGAATTTGCCCATACCCACCACGCTGGGCACGCGGGTTGTCGAGCGCAGTTAGAGCTATCATTGTTAATAGAGGGAACGCTTCTCAAATCAATCAACGACATCCACGTGTAGGTAGATATGGAGGGGCCTATTCTTCAGCCGAGGCGACCACGGTCAACCACCTAGTGCCACTTTGAAGTAGGAAGCTGTATAATTCAAATGCTTGAAAGCTGGAGATTTTTCCGATAAATCGTGCCACTAGTCATACATATCCGAACAATAGTGAATTCATGAACTTTCTCATAATTACTAGCAAAATAATGATGACCAGTGAAAAGAACCAGTGTGGTGAAAGGATTTTAGTGCACCTCTTAGAGATTCCTTTCGTGCACATGTCACATATCTTCGAATTTTGAGATACCATGACATGTCAGATACCTCGCGATGTTTTCCTTCAACGATTAAGAGAACAACATTTTCGAAAAAAAAAACCATTGGTGCACGACTGGGATTTGAACCGAAGACTTACAATTTTTGTTGCTAGCAAAAGTTACGGGAAACTCGCTCGTGAATTTTGTGCTTTAGCTTAAAGTTAGGTAGGTACGGGCGGTACGGGTGAGTGTTAATCGCGTATCTGAACTCTAGAATGTATGCGACATGCAATTAAGTGTAATCTAAAACGAGTTGAATTAAAATAAGCTTAAACCTTGTCGGCAGGTATTGCATTCTACGAGTACTTATAATGCAAATGCATGTTTTTGTAACTTCTCTAAACATTTTATATCACTTTATTTTTTTTTCAATCTCCTCTGACTAGAATTCTTAATCCTCATAAAGGAAATAGAAGAGTAATTGCAAAAAGCAACAAGTACGATGAAAATAATGCTATGATTAAACAAGGTCAGTTGAGAAACGTTCATGCTCTAAATAAAACTTAATAATTTTCCAGACTAGATGTAGTTTCATAGTAATTTTAGCTGCAATCACTGCATCAGAGCAACTAGTAAACATTGGATCAATCGTTACGTGAAATGATTCAAAATAGATTCATAGGTTAAACATGATGTGCCTCCTGTCTGTTCATAAGATACTTATCGAAAAATAAATGTAAATAAACCACGAAGAAAGTAAGGATCCGTTGCTTCGATGGTAGCTTCTATTAGACTGAGGATTGAGAATACATGAATTTGTGCTATTTTTCAACGCTTAGCGCAGTTTACTCCAAATAGTCTCGACCTGATTCCAGCAAGCTCGTTATACCGGATGATATATATCCAAAAGTATCTTTATGGGAGAAATGAGTAAGCTACTAGTACCACAGTTTCCATTTTAGTGCTTGTTTGAGTGTCACTGATTCTTTCTTGGTCGTTCTGCATTAGAACAGGGACCAGTGTTGCAATTACGTAAGCGTAATGGCAATGAAGTTCGTAACTTTGTGGGTAATTTTAAAAATCTTAGCAACATTCAGAACGTTCCAAACTTGACAAAAAAACTTCAAGATCTTAGCTTCCTCCTTTTAATGTTGAAAAACTTCAGATTTCGCTATTATTGATAAAATCATCCTCATAATTACGATCTTCATTACCATTTCACTTACACAATTGCACCACTGGTTGAGGTATTCAGTTGGTGCAAAAAATCTGTTTCGGTGTGCACGCTTTTATGTTATCAAGGTCCAAGCCAAGTGTGCCTTATATCTCAACTCAACGAATGTTCATTCAGAATGTGTTTCTATTTTATTACGCCATCATTATAGAAGTCCCTTTCACCACAATTTGTAGGCCTACTTTCATCAATAACCACTGCTGGATAAATGCCTTTCTTTGCTCCATGGCAACGGTCATCAGCCAAGTGCGGTTCACGACTGCGGTTGCTGCTGGACGACCGACACATCGCTTGCCAGTCCTATGCAGAATATTGATTCTGTCAGTGCTTTGCACCACCAGTCGTCACACCGTGTATTACGGACGTCATTATAACGGCGACTGCTTTTTATGAAACACTGGCTTTGGAGGCCAAGGCTGAAAGCTGGTGTAAAGCGGCTTACACAAATTGAATTAGTGGATCTTGGGCCAGCAATTGCGGAAACGTTGGGACATTTTTCCTTTGTGTGATTACATTGAAATCCTAGTTATATGTAATTACAGAATAATTCATGTAAGCGGAGAAATAATTTATAGTGTACTAGCTGTTACCCGCGAATTCGCTCTCATGGAACTTAATTTTTTAGCACTCATTATTACTTAAACGTACGAAAAATTCGTTTCAAGATTGCTAGCGGATTCATTGAGTTTGAACTGATTTGATCCCAAAACAGCTGATTTTTGTTTTGAAGTTGAGTTGTTTTTTCAATCAATAATGTCGAATTTTCAAAAGTCGTAGAACAAACTTAAATTTTAATTGGTGTTGAAGAGGCCCCTTTCGGGGTAGCATACGAATTATAAATCACCTTATTGTATTCGTATAGTGTAATATTTCTAAACGTTTTAGAAGCCGTCCTACTATTTTTTCGTAAATTGTTTCAGTCTAAAGAGCCAACTGTTTTATGTGCCTAGGTACTAAGAAATGTGCGAGGTAGCTGAGGATGCCTGCCTTTATATCGGTACCATAATATACCTTTATTTTTATGGTCCTACAAACTTGGGACATTTGTCTTCACATGTTGACTCAGCGATCCAGACATAGGATTATTGTCTAACTTCTAAATTACCTTTCCGTTCCCTACGGAGAGATTAGTAGGTTTTATTTCACAATTACAATTCTAGTTTACTTGCGGTTAAACCGAGACTTCTGCCTTGATTAAAAGCACCAAACGAAATAGTCCCAAATTGGTTTCGGTCCATCGACCCTTTGTAGGAAGTAATTCTAATCCATTAGGAGATGTCGACTTCGTACTGAATATTCGGCTTTGAGAAATAATTGAGTTGAGAAACAATACTCATTTAATTGAAAAAATGAAAACGTTAAAATAAGATTGTTAGCTAGGAATGTATATGGATGTAGGAGTAGAGGTAGGCCAAAAAAAGATGGATGGTCTGTGTGAAAGTGGATATGGTTAAGAAAGGAGTGGGTGCTGAGATGATGACTGATAGAGGGAAATTGAAGAAGAATACATGTTGTGCCGACCCCACATGATGTGGGATAAGGGCAGGAAGAAGAAGATACTAAAATAAGCTTACTACTTTTATCCTCACGAATGGTAGATATTATCTCAATCTCCAGGCGATCGGACCCTGAAAGATGTCTAATGGGGGTAGTTAGACACATGTCGGAACATTTTGTCACATGCCCACATTTTGCAGCTGTGAGTATTCCATTCATGACAGGTTGCAAGCCCACGGCCGCTCTTGTTTCCTCACGATGTTTTCCTTTACCGGCTTTACCATCAAACGAAGATACCCGCTTTTTAAATGATATATCACCATTGGAATAACCATAGTAAAATATAGTTCAATTATTCAATTTGTGACAAAAGAAGCTTTTTCTCGTGTAACTCAATATGTAATCCCTGTAAAATTGGCTTTTAAAATTTCAAGGAAATAATCTACTAAACATCGTAATTACCTAAACTCGAGAAACTTTTTGGGATACAATTCCATTATCCTTTTACGGGGTATTTCTTTTGATCTTCGAATCGTGCTTTAGGCAATTTTAGTTAGAATCTGTAAGAGCGTGCTTGCTCTACGATCGATTTTGATATTTTCCTGATCTCATAAGTACTGATATCAAATTTACGTTTTTTATAAACAATAGATAAATTTGATTGAGTGAGCTTAAAATTTGCTACTTTAGCCGCATATAGCAGTTTAAAAAAAAAACACTTGCGCACGGCTAAGTAAGCCTGTCCGGGTCATATCTTTATTCACTGTGATCCTTTTAGGGTGAATACATTTTATGACTTAGATTTCCTAGTCTGTTGTTCAATTGCAATCATTAACAATAGAAACAATTAATTGTTGGAGCAAAAATATATTTTTACGATAACGCATGCAAGCATGGGAAGATGAAGCATTAGCCACGCAAAATAAACCCATAAGCAGTGTCAAACCACAAGCGATATGTTATCTAAAATTTATTTATAAATGATTCTTACGCCTTCTGAATAGAGTTCATTTTGAGTATGAATTTTAGGAGCTTGCGATAGGCACCCCCTTAAATGTCAAAGTCTAAACTACCTTTGTTCAGTGAGGGTTCGGTGAAGGACATATCGCATGCCGTTTGAACACGGCTATAGGTTGGTAAGTCAACACTTTTGGTGATAGTATCTGTAGGTACCGAAACTAATCTACGAGTGGTAGAAACTACGGTACACTCCAATGAATCTCTACTTTCTTTTCCTGGCAGTATTGACCAGTCAATCGGAAAACTATTAGGCAGGGACTTATCAACAGGGATTCATTTGTTTTACTGTACCTATGTATGTTTGCATAGGCTGAGGTAACACAGATATGGGTCACCTCTCAATAATTAGGTTAAGTAGCAATCGCGAGTTATATCGATAATTTCAATTTAATTTTAAAGCTAAATGTTTGTGATATCATAATTTCTCTGTTGCGGTATGAATGTGAAATGAAAGTCAGGAGTAGAGGTAGGCAAACTAAAAGATGCGGGGTACTGATTTTTCATATAGATATTTCAATGAAAATATCTGATTTCCAAAAAATTTAGAATAAACATTATTGCCAATTGCATGTCGAATTAGCCCCTTTTGGGATAATTATCGAACATATTGAAAAAACATCTTGGAAAATCGTGAGCAAAAACAGTAAAAAGGATAACTAAAGCGGCGATGGGCTTGCAACCTGTCACGTATGGAATGCTCACTCCTAATTTGTGGGCATGTGCTAAACGTTCATGTACGTGAGTCTGACTACTTCCCCTTATACATCTTCAAGGATCTGACCGCCTGAAGATCTGAGTGGATGTCTACCATTCTTGGGGATAAAAAATGTGAGCCTATTATTTTGAACTAACTGTGTCATCAAAAGAGTTTTTATATAACGATAAATTGATTTATATGATATAGGTAATTAAATCATTGAGTACAAATAATATTGAACAGAAACCAATAAATCACAATGCTTGAACGCACCTGGTCTCCCACAAGGCATCAATATCAGCTTTCGTCGATAAAATTTGATAAATTAGACCACTTTCTCACATAGCAATTGAATCGTCCGGTCCCTTTGATTGATTACTACGCTTTACCAGACCTTAATTTTCTATTGGACATTAAACCTTATTTTACGGGGATTAAGAACAGTGATGAACAGTGGGGAGTGGCCGTGGTGGCCCTGGCTGAAGAATAGGCCCCTCCATATCTGCCTATCCGCTTATGTCGTAAGAGGCAACTAAGGGAAAAAAGCTAGGGGATGGGCAGCAGCGTCCTTCATTTTAACAACGATAGCTCTGGCTGCGCTCGCAAACCCACATGCCCAGCGTGTTGAGTATGGGCAAATCCCTCCAAATGATAAGGAATTTGCTCTGTCTGTGGGGAGCCCATGTTTAGTAGTGGACGTTGAACGGCCGAAATGATGAAGAACAGTGATAGGTTATAATTTTGAAAGAAGAAAGAAAGAAAAAACTTTTATTCGTAGCATCATTAAACTTACTTTAAAATTACCCAGCACCTTATGGACTAAACTATACAAACGAAGAAAATGAACTGACTTTCAGAACCTATCAGTGTTTTTTCAAGAATAAGGAATTAGACGGCCTATTGGTCGAAAGTTACGTAATTATCAGTAGGTATAATTTCTAATTATTTTAATGATATTACGCTATTATGTTTTTGATAGAGTACTTTAGCCCGTTTTGGGATAATAATAATAGTAACAGAACACATTTTAGGTATATTATAAAAGATTTTCAACCAACCGTTCAGTTTCATCTCAATTGAATTCAAAACTATATATTCCAAGGATAAAGCTATTACAGGGATATTATTCCAGGTAATCCTCATTTTATAAAATGTCTTTTTGTAAAATGAGCAGTAGATATTTTTGTCATTTAAGAGTAGCAATTTGAATTAGCTAAAATCTATGAACATTTTGCAGTGCAAAATTAGCAATGCAGAACTTCGTTGTAACAGCTGCTGCCTTCATTTAACATAGATTTTGCGAAAATGCTCAGCTCTAGCGAAAAGTTTAGAATGTCAGGTACATATCATCATCAGCAGCCTGTAAAAATCCGCCATTGGACATAGGCCATAACAAAGAGTTCCTTAACGAACTTGAGGTCTTGAGCCTTTTCGATCCATCAACTTCCCGCAACCGCAAAAATGTCGTCGGTCCATCGGGCCTTCCCGCACTGCGTCGCCATTCGAGAACCTTTATTTTCCAGTGGTTGTCGGTTCTGCGAGCTATATGGCCCGCCCACTGCCACTTCAACCTAAACGTACTATAAATATAAATATTCCGGACATATCACACATTGTCAACTGATCCCAAATTAGGCATAGCCTGTACTATGGGTAACAGAGACTGATTTACATATAAGATATATATTTAACACCCAGACACAGAACAAACATCTGTGCTAGTCACAAATGTTTGTCCAGTGCGGGAATCGAACCCGCGACCGCTAGCGCAGAAGGCAGAGTTACTACCAACTGAGCTATGAGGCCAGTAAATTTTATTATATTTTATACTATACGGGATGAACTACTAGTTACCAAAAAAAACATAAAACTGGGTTCAGGTCTGTAATCTCTTAGACGCACCTACTTGGTGGTCCCTTAGGTGGAAAGCTACTCCTAGGTACATAGCTTCTAGAAAAAAAAGGCGTAATCAGAGGCACGTGTAAACATAACAGCGGTTCATAATGTAAATTTTCTCCGTAGGATCGTTGAAGACAAATGTGGAACATCGACAATGGAAGAAGTTTGTAGAAACTGCAGCCTGTACGAGCTTAACAACAATAGTCTCGCCTTCGGGAACTACACTATGAATGTGACCCTTATCGACAAGTTCTATTTTTATCAGGTAAGGTTAATTTGGCTTGACGCGGTGACTTCCCTCGCTCCGCTTCGCAAAATATCGTCCTTGTGCTCCCTTGTAGTAAAATCTACTATTATTTAAAGGAAAAATTCTTTTCCGTGTCGCAGTCAGCTCAACTGGCGATCCTATGGGTGATGCTGGTGGGCATTGTGGCCGGCAACGCTACGGTGGTATTGGCGCTATTACTGACCAAGTCCAGAAAGAGCCGGATGAACTTCTTCATCATGCAGCTGGCAATAGCAGGTACCAAACTGATCACTAGCGGCTCGTTTCGGCAAACATAGCCCATTATCGTTTACGCGCCCATCACCGAAGAGAGTTTTCTTCATTTATGCACATAGATTATTAACCTATTACGGGAGCTGGACGTAAAGGGTGCATTTCGACGCACTGCGGGACAAATGTTTGTATGATCCCCAAATATTTGTTCTGGGTCTATGTGTTGTGGTACCATGGTACTCGTAGTTTCTGTTACCCAGATTTCCAGATAGACTGTTGGGTGAAATTTTTATTATTATTTATAACCTACTAGTATTTTCCATGATTACTTATTGATCACATGTTTTTATTTACTAAACCATCTATCAACTTTTGTTCGCCATATTCCAGAATGTACCCATTTAAAATAGGTGTATGAATTACGTCTTGTCTGGTGTCCTAGAATTTATAACTCAAGTTTTCTCACAACGTTTAATGTTTGAGCACAGATAAAAGACGAACTAGCACTTCAGTCGTCAAATAAACCGATATCGTTACGACATCTCAGCCACATCGTTTACGTTACACAGTTCAGTTTACACCATCGCCGATTGATCGCTGAGTGCCTACTTACTGGGTAGTTTTCCATAGTCTATACTTACTTATAGAAAGCATAGAATGTTCTATCAAGAAATTGAATTGTCACTGTAATTTGGTTGTATAATTCGCTATAATTTCGAAAGGCACTTATACTACACCAAACTTGGAAATACGAAATTTTTCATTGAACTTCTCGTACTTATACTCATTTGTTATCAATATGATAAAAATACCAAAAACAGCTAATTTCTTTTTGCTAATATGTACATATTCTTTCTTTTTGTGACTAGAAAAAGCCCTAACCCCTTTTGGGATAGTATACGTAATATTACGAATCATCTTGTATATATAAACTATGTATATATAAACTTATGTATAGTCAAAAAGGTCCACAATTCGATTCCTTGATCATCATGATTAAATGCAGTCGTTTTTTGCTGGATAAAACATCAATTTAAAATAAAAACAACCATTTCATATATTTTGTTACAGATTTATTAGTGGGGTTGATAAGTGTCTTGCCAGACCTGATACAACGGATAACCATCACTTGGCTGGCTGGTTCTATCACATGCAAAATTATGAAGTACTTACAGGTGAAACCTCTTGTCGTTTATTTAAAATGTTCCCATACGGGCAGTGCTGCCAATCGGTGGGGAATTACCCGATCTGTGCGGTTTGGGAGAGTTGCGCGGGGAGAGAGTGGGGTTTGAAATCGGGGAATTTCAGGGAATGAGGATTTTTCCAGAATTAGGTATTCAGCAGGCATAGTATTCAGTATTTTGTTGCAGATAACAAAATACTGAAAGAAAAATTTTGGGAAAACAATTTTGTGACTATTTAGACTATGACATTTTGAGAACATGTAGGTATGTGGTTTAGCACCAGTTTTCCCAGGCAATGTTTAAAAGGCTCAATTTAACTTTAACTTTACTTAGATCATTTTCCAGGGTGTCGTGACGTACTCCTCGACATACGTGCTAGTGGCCCTCAGCGTGGACCGATGTGACGCCATCACGCATCCGATGAACTTCACTGGCAGTTGTAAGTATCATGAAACCGACCAGAAGTCCTAATAGGCTCGACAAACACGTCGTAGTGATCACGCCCAATCTGCAAACCAATCGTTTTGCCTGATTCTTATCGTGTCACGAGGAACAGGGCTTAGATAAGATACCTAGTTTATAGCGCCTCGAGTGTGCCGTTCCCAGTGTTCTAGCTGAGTAGGTATAAATGCAAGGTTCATATTTGGTTCAAAAATGTTAAAGTTTACATAAGCACGCAGAAACCATATTCTTCTGGTACAGGTAATAGAAAATCAGGCCGGTAACTAACTTCGCCTCGGCCTGCATTAAACGTGCAATTTCTATGAAAACTACATAGGTATATGATTCTCGTCACATGTACAAGATTTGCACATAGCATGCAGCTTAAACAATGCATTCCTGTTCGTAGTGATTTTCATAACATGAATTGTAATGGCATTTATATTGGAATCCGAACATTCCCGCTAAACTTAAATATGTAAATTAAACGCTAAAGAATCTTTATTTATTGAAAAAAAACCACAACTAATACAAGAATGTATAAATGATGTAAGGGTGCGTCTACATTGAAAAATGCGCTGCGTGCGTGAAGCTCGCGAGCTTTTGTAGTAACTGTGCGCGAGTGGCGCATTCGCGGTGCATTTTCCAATGGTTCACCGCAAATATTCCCTAATAAGAGTTCTCCTGAAAAATTTAACAGAATCTTTAGGACCCTGAATGAAAGCAGGTTATGTTTTTCAACTGAATTTGTATTTATTCCGGAACATTATTATATTATCTCGTAGCAGTTCCAGGACTCTGGCGCTTCTGTAAATTCGTTTCTGTTTTCCGTGAGCAATGCCCAATAGTCAAAAGATGAGAATCCTTTGAGATGGCATTTTGTCTTGTAACAGAGGGCGTTTGGGAAGTTGTGCCTTCAGTTTTCAGGGTCTGTCATATTACACTCTGTATACAAATACTTTACAAAATTCACATGGAACAGTAAAACTACATATAAACCATCTGTAGATAGCTGTACCTGATCCAGATCATTACCGGTTCAAATAGACGCTGGTGGCGTTTGTACACTGGATGGCAATGCTGATCTGTTGAACTGGATAGGAGCCAGCTCTTGGATCAAACGTCGCTCCGATCATACGCCCAGATATAATTAAGAAAACCCGATAGGCCCCTCTTCCCTGCGGACCTAGGCTCGCAATCATGAAAGGCTCAAATATATAAGCCATATCGAGACTTGCATGTATTATACTAAGTTTTATGACTATTTTCAAAAAAAACTTTTTGCTTCCATTTCATTGCAGTCAAAATTTTTCATGACAAACTTGGTTACTTTGATATAAACAGCTAGGTATTTTAATCATAGTATTTATATTATTTCTTGGATTATTTCTGAGAAAGGTTTTTTACATCACCCGAAAAAAATACGCCGATTGTGTCCTGACCTAACACAGCCATCAAATACACAATTTTATTTCTATCGAGGCCACCAAGCCTATTTACAGGCCTATAAAAATTTAGGGGCGAAAGATCCGAAGCCCATAGCCATTTAGGTAAATTGATATATCTCTACCAGTTAACTAAGCTATAATTTCGATCTGACTTTTCCAAGCCATTAATTTGGTAATTTGTATGAGAATAACCAAGAATAATCATTAATTTGCATGATTATGAGATGATAAAAATCATAGACTTACTTAGTGACCGAAAGAAATAATATCAGTGGGATAAATAAACAAAACATTATTTAAAAAAAAAACGTATTTTCTCGAACATTTTCAAACAAGCTGTTTTTGTTTTTTTTTAAGTTATTATTAAACGCACGAGAAGTTAGAAATCAAGATTCAATGGAATGAAAAAATCAAATGCATACATTTTTTACAATGAAAAATTTCGAATTTACGAAAGTTGTAGAGATCACTTTACTGCCAATTTGGTGTAGAATAAGTCCCTTTTGTGATACCATAAGTACATATTATGAATCACCTTGTATGATACAAAAAACATTAAAATTGGAAAATGAAAATACTGCCGAATTGAGAACCTCTTCCATCCATATTTGAAGGTAATTAAGGATTATAATGTCAAACAGGGAGACGTGCTAGGGCTCTCATCCTTGGAGCTTGGCTGCTGAGCTTCCTGTTCTGCGTGCCAATGCTGTTCCTATTCAACGAAGCCAATGTCGAAGGTAACTTACAGGAAAATCATTTTTCAACTAAGACTAGACCGAAGAACTTTGTCCAGGGTAAGTATAGGAATCATTGGACAGAACAAGGAAGGTTTTGGGCGTCAGGAATTGCCTCTGCCTGCTGGTTGGGGAAATACAAATGTTTAGAATTTTTGGTCGACAAATGCGTGAAACTTGAACCAATGTTATTCGCGCCGTTCACCCTATAAAGTTCAATGCGTATGTGTCTGAAATTTCAAACGCTACACCCAATTATTCTTTGAATTTACTCCTTCATTAGCCCGAGACGGTATAATGTGATCCCACGCAATGTTCAGACACCATTTAGTCTGGCCAGTACGACGGTGGATGAGAAAACTTAATTGGTACTTGTGATATTGCAATGTCTTTGAGTTTGCTCGAGGATGAAGCTGGGAAACTATGGGGGGACTAGTTAGAACGCTTTTAAATTGTAGCTAGACTCGAGGAACCAGAATAAAACCTTTTTAAAGTTCCGTACCTCATTTGGAAAAACGGAACCCTTATAGGATCACTTTGTTGTCCGTCTGTCTGTCTGTCTGTCTGTCTGTCTGTATGTCGGTCTGTCTGTCTGTCTGTCTGTCTGTCCGTCTGTCAAGGCCCTTTTTTTCAGAAACGGCTGAAGGTATCAACTTGAAATTTATACCACCTATTAAAGTCTGTAGGCATATGATGCCGTATAAAAATCAAAGCTCTAGCTTAATGCATTACAAAGATATGCCAATGTATAATTTTTGTATGGAAATAGCAAAAATCAAAAACCTCTAGGGTACTTCCAGTTACCTCATAATTCTGAAAATTGGAATGCTAGGAGCTTTTGTAACACAAGTAAAGTATTTGCGGTCAATGTCATACAATGACTACGTGAGCGACCGCAAATATAAGTTTGTCAATTCCTACATTTAGAATTTTTATTATTTTTTATAAATCCATTGGTTCACGACCGGGATTCGAACCCACGACTAATGGTACGGAAGCCTCAGGGCGCGAGTTCTCGCACTTGACCGTCTTTATTTATCATACAAATAGGTTTTGTTCGGTTTTGTTTCTTCACGATGTTTTTTTTCAACGTGATAATACGCACTTATTTTTTTTGCGAATGTTTGAAAATCCTTTGGTGTATAACCGGGATTCGAACTTCATCATTATTTTTCGAGAACGACTTTCGTTCGACCCTATCGGGGTACCTTTAGGGTATCTTGTAATTTGGAAAATTATAAAAAAATAAGTTAGAAGGGGAAGACCTAGGCGTACGTTTAGCAACCAAATCGGAGTCGTTTTGGACAAGGGCCAGGTCAAGAGTACCCTAAACCGACGAGCATGTATGAGGAATGTGATGAGAGTGAATGAAGCAAATGAGGTATGTCAGGATCGTAGCAAGTGGAAAGCCGTGGGCTCTACCTACCCCTCTGGGAAATAAGTGTGATTGTATATATGTATGTATAAAAAAATAATTTCTAGGTGTATCCCAATGCTGGTCAAGCATCAGCAAGCTGCAGTGGCGGATATGGATGACAAGCGTGTTCGTCTCACTGTTCGTGGCACCCGCGCTCACAATCTCCGCTTGCTACGGTGTCATTGTGGTCACCATCCGGCATAAGAGCAACCGGCTGGGCAGGCGAGCTACGGCCACGAGGCAATGTAAGTATCATAGAAGCCCAAAGCGTCGAAGTCATTGATCTTCTGATCATTTTACAACAGACGCATTTTTTCTACCATGCTGTAAGGCCGGGTGAAACTATACTAAATGGGAGCTCACGTTATATTGGTTTTCAAATATTACTATTTTCTTTGTACATATACCAAAAACCATATAGCATCTAATAAAAATAAAAATCGCTTTAGAATGTATGAACACAGTTACGTTGTATGACATCCCACTTCATGTACTAATATTACTTTTTTAGGACCCTATTTATCTTGCAGCAATCCCCTAAGCTGATTTAACTCATATTCGACTGGCCTCATAGCTCGGTTGGTAGTAACTCTGCCTTCTGCGCTAGAGGTCGTGGGTTCGATTCCCGCACTGGACAAACATTTGTGACTAACACAGATGTTTGTTCTGTGTCTGGGTGTTAAATATATATCTATTATGTATAACAGTCTCTGGTACCCATTAGTACAGGCTATGTCTGGGATCAGTTGACCATGTGAATATGTCCGGAATATTTATTTATTTATATTCTTAAGAGCAAATTTAGGTAGTACAACCAAAATTCAATGCAGATCGGATTGACGGTTCGAATGTTATGCTCGAAGAAATAAACATACAAACATACAAGGCCGATTTGTCCAAGTTGTTCGAAAGATCCTTAGCTCACTATAGTCGCTCGATTTATAGATACATTTACATTTAGGGCTAACACACAAAAAATATTTTGTGTGTAATCTTTGCGAGTCACTAAGTTACAAAGCAAAAAGTAAATGAGTAAATAATGTGCGTAAAAAACGTGGGCATTTATCATTATTAATTAAAAATATGAGTAAAACACGTTATTCGAGGCACGTGGCCTGCTCACACGCCTTATTACTTAGTCATGGAACAGTAGAGATCCTTTGGTACGTTTTGTAAACAAAACTTTGGAAATAGGATTAAATAATTCTCTGAATGTGTATAGAACACGCGTGTCGCGAGGATTGATCAGATGATTTTTAACCGACTTCAAAAATATTCTCAAGTCGGGTGTTTTTTTTATTTTTTATGTGTATGTTACTCGATATCTCCACCAATACTAAATCGATTTTGATCATTCTTGCGCTGGTGTATAAAGTATGATCCCGGGGTGGTCCCATATGAATTTAATTCCTGAGGGATTGCTACTTGTTCGGTAAAACTTAAAAAAAGTCACCATCTCTTGAAATCACGACTTGCCGATATTTTTTTTGTCAACTGTGGCATGATATGGTTATCCCCGCGACTTCGTTCGGTTGCTGCTATTTTTCATAAACTTTAACCTTGTGTGTCGGGAATTCCTTTCTGTGCACCTATACGTTACAGCAGGAAGCTACCCTGAAAATTTCATACTCTTGGGATTTTGGTTAGGCTTTGCGTTGATTTTCAAAGAGAATAAAACACAATGAATCAAACGTAGTGGCGTTTGATTGTCAGTCAGTCAGTCAGTACCGAGAGTTATAATTGATGATGAATGGATGTCATACTTACTTTTGTTTTTTATTCGAAAGTGTAGGTGGCCAGTGTCATCCTCAGTAGGTAAGCAAAACTCATAGAGGTTGATAACAAAAAAAAAAGATGTTGATATTAATCTTGTAAATATTCAGGAAATTGAAGTCGGTTTTTAGTTTTTGTTAAAAATATCTTATCGCTAAAAGACTGCAAAATGATAATTGTCATCTAGCGATTAGAAACCAACAAACGTTATCAAACATGTATTTTTACATTAAACCTGGCATTAAAAAGCAGAGTAGAAATGGGAGCGATACACTATTAATGTAAATAATAGGTTAAGCTCGCCTTTGTACATGTCCTTTCATTTAGTTTGTTTTTTTTATGTTTTCTGTGTATAATAAAGAATAAAGAATAAATAAAATAAATGCGAAAGCTTGTGAGGATGTTTGTCTGTTTTGTGATTCAATCACGCTGTAACGGCTTAACCGATTTCTATGAACTGGGAAAGATGGAGTTCCTTACCTAGCATATAGTATACTTTATATCTAGGTACCAAGAGGGTATGCAAACTAATTGCATACTCAAATTATTTATAAAGTGTCAAAAGAAAATAAAAAATATCAGATGTATGAACATATCACATGCCGGTTAAAAGCTGTTTTTCGAGACTGCCATTATTTTCAACGCAACTGCTGTTTTGCCGCTCAAAATACCCCGCAAAACTACGAATAATACCTATTTGTTGTAATTTTTATAGCCTTCCATAGGTATTGGTATTTTTATAGCTTTGTAGGTCGGCTCTCCTGTAACGAAACCAATGAATTTCATGATACTGAATCAAGATAGGTCTTGAATTAATATTCATTTATACAGCAAACAAACCTGCCGGGACCTCATCTAAATAACAACGTAAAAGAATATATACGTAAAAAATTGCGATACTGACTGACTGACTAGTAATAAACACACAGCAACAAATCTTTTTTGAAGCTGAAACAACGATTGCAGTGGTAAGGCGGGCGATTTTCTGATTCGCTCCCGATCGAAACAGCAAACCTTGCCTCTCAGACAGATCGGATCTGACGGTTCGAAAGTTATGCTCTAACAAATAAACACAAAAACATACAATTCTGATTCCACCAAGTCGGTTTATAGAGCTTGCTTTGCTCGCTCGATCAATTATTATACCTTCTTTCTCTTCTAGTCTAGAGGTCCTCCAGAAAGTATTATGCGGATTTTTATGTAACGAAATACGTATAACGCGAACAGAGTCCCGGGCATTCTTTAGTCCTAAATTATTCTCCGCCATCAGACCCGGAAAATGATAATGCCGATAGCGGGATATATCAGCAGTTCTCTTTCATCAAAAATAATGGGTCGCCCATCCCGCATCGACAAATAAGGTCGTATTGATGTCCCAAAAAACTAGCTGTACCAACCAACCCTAGTGGGCAGCAAACCAATGGGATAGCTGTGTCACTTTTTTTAAGAAGAGGCGGGACTTTGGTGCACTTTTTACATTGGTAATTTGGTAGAGTGCCACCCAATCTACCCGAATACTAAAACGTATATAATTTGTTTTTCTTCTATACATAATTTAATGCTTCCGTGAATCTGCACATTTTATAAAGCAGGAATATTTACGTACTTGTTATATGCGCGAAAGACACAGACAGAGGTCAAGCAATCACTGTTGTGTGTGATCAATAGAAACAGTGAGTGCCTTTTAAGGATATTACAAATACGTAAAAGTTCTTTGAGTGATCCGCTTAATATCTTGTCTGACGACTGAATACCAGAGAGAGGGAAGAAAGCTTTTGCTTTATAAGGAACGGTATATTGGAACTTATTGATAAACTGATATACGAGGTCCCATAATCTGCAGAAATTAAATTTAAAAAAGTACCTAAATAAATGATAAATATATATCAGAGAACTCCTATGGCGAGCTGCTAGCTTTTCAGTTTAGTTGAGTAGAAACTACAGAGTGAGTCAGCAGTAAAGAATGAGCTGTGCGCTTAGCCTAGAAATCCACACAAATTAAGGGATACGTGAGCCGAGTAATGACTAGGGAGCTATGAAATATGAACTGCAAATCCCAGCAGTAGGTATAAGCGAATCTCATGGAAGTCTCATAAATATTGTTTGCGGTTAGAGAAAACTTGTTGATAAAGCTGCAGTCTTGTTTTATAAGTAATGTTTTTATGCGAGGCTTGCTTGTTGCTTGTCACTTTTTCTTTCTTCTTGCATTAGCTCAGTTTTTTTTATCCAACTAAGGTGGCGTACCCACCGGATATCGGATACCGTAGCCTATGAGCGCTTGCAATACCAGAGGCATCACGCAAGTGTTACCGACCCCGATCCCTCCCACCCCTAAAGAGCTCTGGCAACCTTATTCACCGCAGGAACACACCACTATTTGAAAAATAATGTTACATATTTGGCTGAGATCTTCTGTAAGGCGGAGGTACCTCTCCAGGCGGGCTGCTCCAATTTAGAACGAGAAAATCTCGCTATGCCCTACCTCCTCCTCAGTCAGTCCCTCACTGTTAAGAAACAAGACGTTTTGGGAACACCTGCATCATCAGCGGTTTTTGTCCACCTTCCACGATTCACGGCTTGGCAAACCGGAACACAGTCAACCCCGGGCGAACTTTCGTCTGACTCTACT
The DNA here is from genome assembly GCA_947579855.1 of Anticlea derivata. Classification (NCBI taxonomy): domain Eukaryota; kingdom Metazoa; phylum Arthropoda; class Insecta; order Lepidoptera; family Geometridae; genus Anticlea; species Anticlea derivata. The sequence goes on from OX388262.1 coordinate 4,598,644, forward strand.
ACTGTCTGCCATAAGATTCAAAATCACTCGTTATTAGTAGTAAGTAGTTTGTAGACAACGCAACGGTCTGTAAGTAGCTCTCATAGAAAATTCCTTTTGCAGATAGTGATGACATGGATACTAGGCGAGCCAGCAGCAGAGGAATCATCCCTAAGGCGAAGATCAAGACGGTCAAGATGACTTTCGTGATTGTTTTCGGTGAGTTATGTATTTTCACTTGTTAGTGTTTTGGGATTCATTCAGCTTTACGATTGAATCTAATGCCTGTTTGAAGTGTTCCGTAACAAGTATACTATCCCGAAAGGTGCTCAAAAAATCAAGAAATAGAAAAAATATTAGCTATTTTTACAGATTTTCGCCTTTTTATCATTTTTTTTAATAGTAATATTTTGAAACTTTGTTTATACATTCTATATACATACTATAAAATATAAAATCAAATAATTACAAATTAAATAGAAACTAAATAAACGAATAATTTTGGTCATGCGGCAAGGTGCCAAGAGCACTGGCTGCATTCCCGCGTTGAATTGCCAAAGAAATTCTTTGTGCAAGGAATGAGCCAGCTCTCTTATCACCGGCGGCGTCGACCAAAATTGGTATAATTTTTTTGAAGAGTTTTTTTGTACCTGGGCCCCATGGTCCAAAGGTTTCTACACCAAGCGGCGTAAATATGTAGTCACTGGAGAGGACTGAATATTTTCGCCGCTTGGCATTCTCAGCTGTTCCCGCTGCAGCTCCCGCCATTTGCGATGTCCAACTGAGGTGAGAGGGGGCCAACGTGTCTACACACGTGGCATCCCACACGAGGGCTCGCCCCGCTAATAGTAATTAAACTCAGAATCTTTAAATCAAGATTGCTACCGAAAACAGCTGATTAATTTAATTTGAACTAATTTAACCCCAAAACAGCTGATGTATTCATAGAGTTTTTTTCAATAAAAAATGACATATTTCCAAAAATCAACATTATTGCCACTTTTATGTATATTAATGCCCTTTCAGGATAGTATACATATTATGAATCAACTTGTATTCGACACAGCCCAGAAGATAGGCATGTTACTGTGATTGGGGCACTAAACTCGAAGAACCAACGGCTATTGGAGCAGAAAAATTATCAATGGAGATCACGCACTGGCAAGATGGAAAGACGTCCTACTAAAGGTTGATGAAAGAGTTGGGTACTGGTACTAGCCGCGCAACATTATAATATGTTCAACACAGGTGGTCCAAGACTTGGCTGAAATACTGGTGACAAAATTTGCGCAAGCCTAGTGCTTTAAAATGATCTAAGAAACATAGTGTGGGAGAAACTTTTGGGGTATAAACTCGTCAATATTTTCAACCGTTTCAAAGATTGATATCTGCCTATAGATTGTTCAATCAAAACGAACAGGTACCATTATATTTAGTGAGTGTTAAAAGCTTTCCAACGTTGCTTTTCCAGTAAACAATGTCTCGCTGAAGGTAGGTCAAACTGCCACAGTACGCGACACGATAGTATGCACGCGAGATCACGCTCTTGCGATATCGATGTCTGTCGTAAAGGAGTCGTGGTTAAGTCTCAATTTTTTGTGTCCTAGCGGGCATGCATCCATACAATATTTTTAAAATCGTTTATTTCATCAGTTAATAGCAAACATTTGATTGCACCAATTATATTACTCGGGGCCGATCAAATTATAATTATATTTTCACTATAATGTAGCCGTGCGTCGTCGTAAAAAGTCGTAAGAAGCATGAAGGGAAAAAAGCTAGAGGATGGGCAACAGCCATTTTAGCCAGCCAGCCTGGGCAGCGTGGTGGTTAAGGTAATTTCCTCCCAAATGATAGAAAGTCACTCTAGAAATCTGTGGGGGAGGCTTATGTTCAGCAGTGGACGTTCTGCGGCTGAAATGATAATTATGATGATGTATTTAGATATAGTGAAAGTGCATGATATTAAGCCGTGCACTTTACAAACAGTTCGAGGTCGCATAACCCTTAAATATTAAGCATGTTCAACCTTCTGTGGAAGGTTAGGTAAGAATTGATTATTTTAATATATCCTACAGTATCAATCTACAGATTAATAATTTTGAAATTTTTGTTTACCGCTTTGCGAAGTGATTATCGGTCGTATAGCTTGCTTGTTCGTTTGTCATATGGATGGGTGATTACTAGTGGCGTTAACAGCTTGAGTAAGCGCTTGTTTTCTTCTGTCAGTCCTGGCTCTAATAATCTATCTACACAAAGCTTTTGAAAAGTGCAGGCTTGGAAATGCTATGCAATGTAAATGACCTATAGACATCTGAAATATTTTTTACCAACTGAAATAATCTTTGAATTATCTATTACCTACAGAAATTATCTATGTAATGTATATCTTCTACAGATACAATATATCTCAGTCTGGATCAATAGTGCTATCTATAGATCGTTTGTAAAGGTCTTTAGATAGCTCAACTGTTTCTTGTGTATTTTGTAAATAATTACGTGAAATGAAATAAATTTATTTGGCAAACACAGGCAGAAGACACAAAAAACAATAGAATAAAGGTTACTTGAATTAGTTTTAATTTTCTTTCTGTACAGAAAGTCACATCTGATATATATAATGTCTTTCACCTATGGAAATTACTCTATGAAATGCCTGTTATTTACATAAATCATCTATGCCATGTCTATTACGTATGGATATAATATAATATACTATACGTATGGATAAATGGATATAATAATATGCAATGCCTATCACTTACAGAATAGTACAGTACTAGTTGAACATACTTTGTACCTTCTGTAGAGCACTTGGTTTCTTTGTTACCAATCAAATTACCGATCGTATTATTTATAGCATCAATTTGATAGAATGCGAATGAGCTAAGGATCAATAGATCTGATAGATTACCGCCACAGCCAACAAATCACTCATCCCGAAAATCTTCTAAAAAGGGTGCCAAAAATCTTGCCCTTACAATAAAGTACAATGCCTACTTGACTCCTATTGTATACTAACGAAACCGATACTGATCCCGCACCCTGATTACACACTTCAAGATTCGGCTAGCCTACTCGATGACGAACAGCAGGATAGTTAGCACTAGTTCTTGACTTTATCGAGTCTCTGTGCAAATAGAACAGAAATAGAAACAGGCTCATGACCGTTATCCCTAAGTAGTCATCCCATCAGATCACTGATGTAATAGGAGGAGGTAGGGCACAGCGAGATTTTCTCGTTCTGAATTGGAGCAGCCTGCCTGGGGAGGTACCTCCGCTTTACAGAAGATCGCAGCCAAATAACATTATTTGTTTCAAATAGTGTTGTGTTCCTGCGGTGATTAAGGTTGCCAGAGCTCTTTAGGGGGGAAGGGGGTTCGGGGTCGGCAACGCGTGCGTGATGCCTCTGGTATTGCAAGCGCTCATAGGCTACGGTAACCGCTTACCATCAGGTGGGCCGTAAGCTTGTTTGCCACCTCTGTTGTATAAAAAAAAAAACTAACTAGCGAATGTTTTCAGAGGCACGTCCAAATATATTATTAGGTACATGGCCACTTTTTGCACTGTAGTTAGTTTCCTACGCGTTGTGACAGGTTGCATACCTTGCTGATAGAACTAGCGAGCTTGTTGCATATGTCAACAATTGAACTAGCTTAAAAAAAATCTTGAAACTCCGCTTCTCACATTTACAGCCATTGGTATTTTTAAGATTTTATAATTCCTTAAATATTTCCGACTCAGGTGGGATTTGAAGCCACGACCCTCCCCTAGATAAGAACTCCCTACTAACATTCAACTATTTTTGAACCAGATTACCAGTTTTTTGATGAACGCAAAAATGCGCGACTGTGGGAACGGGTGTTCGTAGCATAAACGCGTTTGTGCCCACATTCCGTCGATTGGAACTAATTTGTATTGTTTTGGTAAGTCAGCCGAATCCTATGGTGTAGAGTCAGATAACAGGAATCGATCCCGCTACTCTCCTAGAATATGCAAACAGGTCAGCGACACGAATATGTTTGTAGGGCGCGTATGGAAATATCTCAAGGAATTTTTGTTGAGAATCCAGCTACTTGGAGGAAAATAAATGCCTTGTTATGTGAAGAATTAGAAGTTTCTCGATATTGAACTACATGCGTAATATCTCAATATTTCTACCAGACATTTTTTATAAATGTATGCATTCCGCAAAGAGCAACCAGTAAAGAAATTGCCGCAACACTTACTCGTACCCTGGATTTTTATATATATTGCCACTCTGATGTCACAGTGCGAGTGGAGTGAAAACATATTAACGACTATTAACTAGACTATTCGTAGTCGTTAATGTGTTTTCACTCACTCACACTGACTTCAGTTACGCCCTAAGTTAATTTCATAGAAAATGCTGTCGCAAATTAGATTTCAAATAAAATCACATTCTATTGCATTACATTTCTGAAATTTTGGCTGAGTTTTCCACTCACGACGATTCAAAATACGAGCCTTATTCGTACATTGTTCAGAATCTTCCTGGTTCAATTCCATTGCGGGAAAAATCGAAGCCGTCGTGGACTTGCGGAAATACCTAATCCCTGAATTGGAACCTGAGGATAAGCAAGCAGATTGAACCACAGAACCGGAAAACAATATTTTGTTCTGTGCTGTGAACAGCATTAGAGCTGCAAAAATATTAACGCTCCATGAAAAATCTTTTAAAAGGATGTAAAAGCTGGAACGAGATGACAAGAGACTGCTAAAACTCAAATCATAAAAACGCTTTACGATCCCTTCATCATGTATAACAGGCAGAAATTGTTGTTTGAGTGGGGTTGTAAAATCAGCATTATGTTTTTATTGTTAAATAGTTATTTAATGGTATGAGACTGAAAAATACTGTTCTTCTTCTTCTTGTCGTGTCACTGATTCTTTCTTGGTCATCCTATCTTTTGTCAGTCACCAGGTTGAGGTAGGGTGGCCCTGAAAAGGGCCTTTAATACTGTACTACTAAAGAATGTTAAAGTGCTGGTTCCCTAAGGAATTTCCCGCGATTTTATAAATGACAAGAAGTAAATAGAGGAAGAGCAATAAAGGCGGGCACTGACGAAACAATCGTTTGGAGTGAATCCAAATGCAAGCCGTCTGAATGGAAGCCGTTTTCGGCCGTCTGAATAGAAAAACACACCAGACTACGTTTTCGCACGGCCGGGAAAGTGGCCATTTGAATTCTATTGGGAATACTGGACGGTCCTTCAGGCGAAAGATCGGTTCTGTCTGAAAGAACCGGGATTTTCTGTATTTTCTGCTGAAAGGAACCGGGATTTCGGGTACTTTCGGTACTTGCTAAATAGGTGAACTGGTTCTGTTATAAAGAACCAGGATTTTCTGTATTTTCTGCTGATGAACCGGGATTTTAGGTAATTTCGTTACTTGCTTCAGTGTATCTGCTTTTTTTTTATACAACTAAGGTGGCAAACAAGCATACGGCCCACCTGTTGGTAAGCGGTTACCGTAGCCTATGAGCGATTGTAATACCAGAGGCATCACGCACGCGTTGCCGTAATATTATTTATAATAAAGGGTTTCAGAAAATACGATATTACCGCAATACCCAGGCCCGAGAGTAGTAAATGTTTTTTTTTTATGCAAATCATATTTATTAGCAGTGTCACTAGCTTACACACCGAAAGATCTTTCCGGTGCCGAAAAAATCGCCATTACATTATTGCATACCCGGTTCTTCTATCGGTGAAATATTTCGGGATTTCCTGGTTCATTCAGGACCGGGATTCCCGGGAATCACTATAACATCGTGAATGAACCAGAAACACCGTGACAAACTTTCGCATTTATTATATTAGTAAGTAGGATAACCGACGTCGTGAAACCAGAGCTTATGATTGAACTTTCTTCCCATTCAGAGGTGGTGCCCCCGAAAATCCGAGGTAATAAAATATCGTAAGAATGAGGTCAAGTTTCCCGCAATGTCAACAGTCAAGGAAAGAAAATCCTACCAGGACCATAGAAGAAGCAAATACGTACAGAATATTTACCCTACAGGGTACGAAAATCGGATCTGTGTATGAATCTATGGCACGTACGCAAACTAAATTGAAGCTTACAGTTAGGATGTGATAGCTCAATTCAGCTTAACAAAATAGACGGAAAACTTTTGTACATGTTCATTGTGATTTTTCCTTAGTTAAAATTCCATATTAAATCTAACAGCATCGTGATAAAGCTCATTTTGCATTCTAATTATTTGAAATGATACCCCGCTGGTGCGGTGATACGATCCATTTGGCGAAGCAATAACATGAGGAAAAATGTTGTTTCCGTATATTAATGCGCGTTTAGCCAAAATCGTGTACAAAAGTGTGATATTTCTGTAGTTTTGGCTTTATTTTTTTGCTTTTTATTCAGTTGTAAATTTCATTTAATTTTGTTTTAGTTTAGTATCGTCATTGTATACCGAAGTTTTTTTGGGTAGTTTGTATACAGTTTTATATCGTTAGGGGTATAAAGGTTATATAGACTTATGTTTTCCGTTATGGCGCCTATTAACCGGTCGATGCAGGGTGGAACCTGATGCAGTCATAACATTTTGAAGGTTACGAGAAGTTGGTGGATGAAGAAGGCTTGAGACCGTTTGTCGTCTCAAGATCAAACTTCGTAACCCCCAGATAATGCTGCTACTGATTGCATAAATAACCATAATTTATTTCGATATCTGATCGGTACAAGCAATTTTTTGTCAGACAGTCCTCGTTTTCAAGGCCTATAGAATAATTAAAGACCGGATTTAGCAAAAATATACTGTTCCTCGAAGTCAATAGCTTTGTTTGTGTTATACCTATCTAATTACACACGACATTGTAAGCTATAATTTCCCGTGTAATTCATGAGTGAATTTTTTTTGTCTATAAAGACTATGGTGTCTCTAAGACCTTTGTTTCTGAGGTGGCTGCCACATTGACGTTGTGATGTTTGGGGCAATATGAAGAGTCATACTTAAAGTAGACTCATAGTTAGTTTAAACCCATTTCGTTTCAACGATATCTTTTTAAATCATTTAATATCAAAATGTAATCTAAAATCCAACCATTTTTGTGTAGAACAATGTTATTAATAAAATGTAGGTACTGCACAAATTGTTCCTTAATGTGTTTAATTTTGTCTCAAAGAACAGAACTTAATACCAGGGGTCTGTATGATAACGTAATTTAATTTCCTCGGAAATATTAAAATACTTTGAATTTCATCTTCAGATATTTTCAGTTTTTTTTTGCCCAAAAATGCGCAAATTCGACAATTTTTTATATCATTTCACCTTTTGATGAAACACATTCCATTCAGAGATTTTATTTTAAATCAAATATTTTTTGTTCCGACAATTTTTGTGCGCAGTGATATTTTAGAGGCACATAAAAAACAATGTAACATTAAGAATTCAAGATGTTCTTACAGCAAAATAGATGATTTTTGCAGTGTTTTCCAATGAAAAATGTTGAATTTTACAAATTGCCAATTGGGTGTAGAATAATTCATTTCGGGATAGTAGGTACATATTATGAATCACATTGCGTGGTCATCGGCAAACTGCACAGACATGGATAATGCAGAAAATATATGTAGAATCGCGTTGCACTCGTACTTTCACGAGACTTCACAGATCTGACTCTTAAATGTTTAAATCATGCAAACATTTTGTCTCGCATTGTAAAGAACAGACAAATGAAATGCCGTAACTTCATAATTTGTTTCAGTGTTCGTACTCTGCTGGTCGCCGTACATGATCTTCGACTTGCTTCAAGTATACGACATGGTGCCAAACACGCAGGCTAACGTGGCCATCGCCTCGCTGATACAGAGCCTGGCTCCGCTCAACTCCGCAGCCAATCCTATTATCTACTTTATATTCTCCAACAGGATATTCCTCAGTCTCAGGTATAGTTTGGACACTTGGCTAAATTATTTTCGGTTTATTTCTAGCAAAAAAAAAGGCCCCAATAATGTTAGACATCCTATCCGATCTCAAGACCAAACCGTAGCAACGTGCAACAAAAATGCTACGAAACTGCTACGGAAACAATTTGTCAATTCTAAACCTATATAATCCTTTTAGAACCTATTATTATCCATAGAGTAGGATTACCTTTATCATCAGGCATTAAACTTGCTTGAAAAAAGAGAGTGAAGATAAAAATATAATTATTTATCTTCTGTATCATCACCGCCCACAAACTCGTTCCAATAAATCCTAACAAAGTTCGTTTAAGTATAAAACTTATTCTTTCCTATTTCAATTCTCAAACAGGATATTACTTTGGCGAAGTTAGTTTGCAAGTTTTGTTCAGCTTCGTCGCGAAAAGCATGATTACTGAACAGATGGGTGTCATACAACAACTTGCGTAAAGCGAAAAAGCCTTATCTCTACTGGATAAAGTTAATTTTTGAATTTGACTTTTAAGGGGGCTTGCGATATCGTACGCCCACAAATGTCTAATTCAAAATTGACTTTATCCAGTAGAGGGAAGGATTATTTTGAAATACATTTTAGATGAGAGTTCAAAGTAACTGCGACACATCGCGTCGCCGTCGGTTTGAAAGTGACGAGCGAGATGCTAATACGAGGATATTTTAGTAAACGAGTCGGAAATTCTACATTCTTGAAGTCCATTATTACACGACGGGTACTAAGGCAACACCGCTCTACATTAGAGAACGATATATTAAATACAGGCCTTTCGGAGAGCTGAGTTTCGCTTTTTTTTTCGAACTAATTCTAGCTCGCCTCTGCTACATCACCGAGTACCTACGCGTTAGTAGTTGCTAGTCTCACATTTATCTTCATTGTTACTTCAACTGGAGCTAATCCTGTCAAGTTAATGAAGTATTAAGTCGTAAATGTTCAAGTAATTTGAGAATTGTCTCAAGTCCCAACTATTTTATGATCGCATAATAGAATAGCGAGCTGGCTGGTACAAGTAATGTGCGTTGACCAATAACTTCAATGCCATTGAGAAAAGATGAATCAGGTTGTGTGCGAGATGACATGAGTAATAAAGGAGCGAACATTCATATAAGATTTAAACATAGATTAAGGAGCCGCTACGCGGGAGCGTAGACAGTTCTTTGTTAATTTAAAACCCTCAAGAGGGATTTTGAGGGTTTTAAATTAACAAAGAATAATATTTTACTAAAATTATTGTACAGAAAATTTCATTTTGTGGCTCCGTAATAAAGAAATCACCCTCTCATCAACGTCAAACTCAAAATACCTATCTGGTATTGTATTTTTAACCCAATGAGTGCCTCTTGTACATTGTTTACCAACTCCTTAATCGAGCTAGCCAACCAATTAAATTAAACAAAACAAGGGATATTGATTTTCTGTTCCTGTTCTAACTTATTACACGTCAAGAACAAAATTTGTAATCAATTTGATTGACGGCAACGGATTCTTAAAATGTCATAAATGCATTGAGATTGTTTGAATATTTTTAGAATGTTTAAAAAACTAGCTTCCGCTTTTATCGCATCGTGTTCGGAAAAAATGCTAGTAATGCTGTATCCCGGTCTTGTATTATATTATATATAATCCGTTCAAACATCCAGGATGATTAACGCTCGAATCATCTTAACCGTAGATACAGGGGGATACCAAAAACATAAATTAATTCGATTTTCAGACAAGTAACACAAATGACACTTAGCCGTACTAAAAGTGTACTAAAGACGTCGTTAAGATAGTAATTTCTAGTAACACGGTTAGTAACACCAAACCGGTGCACTTAAGTAGTAAAGGCTACTTTATGATTTGAGGACATAAAATTGCTCTTATATACCTACTTTATGTGTAAGTGAAAACTTGTTGCTTTGCAAGCTTTTACTTGAGCGATAGTAAAATCACAAGCTTTTTATGACAGGGTATTTGTTAATATCATTTTCTCACCCCTGAGCACTCACGACGATTAAATACAAGGTGATCATATATGTGGGGGATGATATAGGGCACTGATATTGAAAGTTTTTAGAGTTATTAGTAAATTATTCATAATATGAATGCTAGCATATTATACTAGCAAGTGAAGTAAGTGAAAGAAAAATCTCTGTTCTTTGAATGTAGATAAATGAATCAAGTCTACCAGCTTTTAGCTCCCACACGCCGTTCCTGGACGTGGACTGGCTCAGCACAGGGATCCTGGGGCCCGATTGAGTAGAGCAGTCTTTTTCAATATTGTTCCAAATCGATCGATATTATTTTTATCTTCAACAGGAACATCCCTCCGTACAAGTGGCTGTGGTGCTGGATGAAGTCAGGTGACAGTCCTCCTGGCAACGAGTCGCGGGCGCACACAGAGCTTTTAACATCTTCTCACAGGAAGACAAGGCACGAGCTTACTATACGGGTATGTATAATTTAGTCGTGTCTTTAGAGAGCAACATTGACAACGTTATTAAACACAATCAAAATTTTCTGTTCCCAATTGATTTTATGAATAGTTTCAAAAGGATTCAAACTTATAAATGACCTACTGGCCGCTTACCATGACGTCTTATTATAATTCAAATGAAGCTATTATTCATGTTTATAAAACCCGTTAACTAAAGGTATACCTACTATCAAAACAAAACCTTAAAGCAAATATCCAACCAGCTGGTACTGACAGAGATCTGTCTTAAAGCTACTGTTGGCTAGAAATTATTAACAGTCAATATTTACCAAAGTTTCAAGCTCCCTTCTTCAGCATCTTTGGTCAGATAATTGTTGAACTCGTGTTATAACTTCTAACAAGGCTCGCAGTCTTAATCGCCAGCGAGCATAACACGAATATAATTCGACAGAAGTTTAGCGGTGAAAATTATATCAGTCAGTATCATCATCATCATCAGCCTGTAGAAGTCCACTGCTGGACATAGGCATCCCTCAAAGAGTTCCACGACGAACGGTCTTGAGCCGTTCCCATCCACCGACTTCTCGCAACCTTCACAATGCCGTCGGTCCACCGGGTGGAGGGCCTTCCAACACGTTGCCCGGATCGTGGTCGCCATTCGAGAACCTTTACTCCCCAACGGTTGTTGGTTCTGCGATCTATATGGCGCTATGGTCAGTCAAAGTGAGGAAAGATAAAGAATACACTCAATTAAAGTTACGGGTGAACTTATTTGTTTACATGCCTTTTAAGCTCTGAAGGCTGATTCGCAGGTCAGTTTGCAGAGCCTAAGTTCAGAGCCACAAGTATCCATAATGACTACTGCATCTCTTTCATCCATCAGGTAAAAGAAGATAGTGTGAAGTTTCCAAAGCAGCGCGTACTCAGCCACAGCACAAACTCTCGGAAGGTACGGATGCACCTACCTGACGGACAGAACAACAACTGCCATCCTTCACAAAGGAGGGACGACACTTTCTTATAAATAAAATATATTGATTTCAGTTTCAGTTTCAATTTCAGTTGTAATTTCAGTTTATTACAAGTCAAGAACAATGTTTGAAATCGATATCATGGAATTTGTTAGAATATTTTGTTAAATAATCCAGGCTATACACAAAAAGCACATGGAAAATTAGCTTCTGCCCAAAGCTCTGCTCTGCTCTGCTTGCGTGGTTTGTGAAATCCGATATTACAAATATCCAACTTTTCAATATAAGCGAAATGTATTGTCTATCCCTTGTCCTATGTTGCATTATATCTAGAGAATTATTAAATATTAGCCTAAATAAGATTGAACAACGTAATTGTCTTCTATTACTGCAACTTTCTGTTAAATTTTAAGTAGCATAAGAACTACAGTCATTGATTTGTTCTTCGTATTTGTTGAATGCATACACATGTTTGTAAATAATACATAACTTACTCTAAATGTTAGTAGTAATACTATTTGTATTAAAACGACCAGATTACAGGGACTATTTATAAAAGTGGTCTACTTTTTCAGAGTAAGTACACTTTTGTACTGATAGATCTCTTGAACCGAATGGTATCTATGATTAAAACTATATTCTAAGTGATACTTTAACTAAATATATAGTAGTTATAAATATTGGTAGGTTTTGATAGGTTTGTCGTGTGTGTGACCTAACAATTTCTCAATTTTCTCGTCACAAAAATATATTCTTGTCCATGAAAGTAGGAGGGTAGAATGTGTTATTATAGCGGGCTTTACAGATTGAGGATCTTTTCAGTTTCTAAAAAAATCTCATAACCCAGCAACGGTTAAGCAGTAGGCACTCAAAACAATTCCCGCTACAATGGTCACAATAATGCATTCATTGTTACCACCATCTTTCCATACCACCAACTCAACTCAAAGTAAAGAAATGAATTGAGCTATGTAACATACAGTTTTCGGTAGTCTATTATTATTAACTCATTTATTTCAGATAAAACATCCATAATTAAATATAAAATGTCACAATAATATATAAATAATGAAATATAAATAATTAAAATTAACATTCATAATAAAAAATAATTAGCAATACTCTACCTGGTTATATGGACTCAGACCCCATTAGTATTTTCATTCATTTGTTTCGGATGAGACAGTCCAGACGTGAAATAATTATCTGCAGGATGCCATTGCCACTACCCCGCGTACGCTGGAAGAGAGAGGCGACTTTTTTATGAATGATCGCGTGAAAACCATCCGTCTATGACGCGTGGATGATGTTTAGCAAAAGTTATATAAATTTTTGGTCTCTAAAAAACAGTGACACAAATACGCGAAGTACACATACAAAACAAAATAAAAAACTTAGACAAACATGACGAATACATGACGTAGTTTAGGTAACATTAATAATTACTTAGAACATGCTCGAGATACTATTTTCAAAGTTTATTTTAATTTTGCCTCAACGGTCATCGAAGAATCAACTTTTGCCGGACATCGTGAAATCTCAGTTCGGTTTGAACCACTAGTTTACCTGTAAAAGCTCACATAGCATTGCTTTGCTTTGAGTTGAGTTGAGGTCGAGTCGTTGTTGTGTACAATGGCCGTGGAGTTACAGTATTTTAAACGTCAGTACAACTTTTGTGAAACGAAAGTAATGGTGCCAAATAATATTTGTTTGCGATTGGAGTCTAACTCCTGTCACGTCCTCTTCATTATATGGGTACATATTATAACTAGGTATAAGTTAATTGTATGTCACTACGTATGTGTGTAGCTAGGTAGATAATATTGTTCAGTAAACCATTGTTAAAAGCATTTCCTGTGCAGGGTCATTCATTATCTGGAGTAAGTGGGGTGAAATCCTTAACCAAAAGCTAAAAAAACCGAAAAAAAATGTTTACTATTACTTCGATTCGAAACAAGAAAACAATCCGACCCGAAAAACGAACGCTCATTTTCCTAGGGTCGTTTCCGAATGGGATATTTTTTTTATTTGTCTCCATCTATTTATCCACATGCATGATTATTTTAAGTCATGCATATCTCTCTCCCCACTAAACCGTATCAATGAATGAACCTGTACGTAGTTATAAATACGATATTGTACGTAAACCGTTTAATAAATGTATTTGAATAACTTACGAATTTCAATAACGAAAGTCCTCTGATATGATTCTCTAATTCCTAAGTTTATGGTTTGGCCATTAATTTTATTAAAGCTTTACGAGACGACTGACAGATTAACTATCAGTTGGTAGGAGGCGTACAGTCACATTAATAAACGTTTAGCTGCTGTGAAACTACGTCAATAACCAATGTCAAAAAAATAGAGTTGAACTATGGGTAACTTTACTTCTCCGTAGTACAACCAGTTGGACAACACAGTTGTACCACGAGTCGGGAGCAACCAAATTAACACCTGCTCTACATATATATTACATATATTTATTTATTTTTTAGATCACCAACATAATGTACATTAACACAATTTATATTTTACAATTAAAAAATAAATATACAATTAATTCCTAAGTTTCTTGCCAAAAATCTTAACTAACTCGTCCGATCTACAAATGGTTATTAAGTGTTAAACCACACTTATGGAAATATTAAGATTTTATAATATTCCAAAACTCTACTCAGACGGGATTCGAACAGACCCTCCCCTTAATACAAGAGTGCTCTAACTAACTCTACTCTACGAAGTGCTCTAAAAAAATCACAATCTACACCCAACAACCAGATCACGGATTAAGTCTATAACAAACATCCAAATCGGTACGCAGTATACAGCCGTTTCAACGTGTTTAAAATAAAAAAAATCGAGGTGTCTTTTTCTAAATATTTCTGTTGTCGACTGTATTAACGTTCCAACACTGTTCAGTATAAATAAGAACAAGTTAATGTCCCTTAGGCTTAGGTCCACGCTTAATCCAACGAAGGAATGGAAAAATCGAGTGTAAAATTATTTCGAAAAGATGAAATCACACTGAGGCCATAGCGAGCTTACCACAAAGATAAAAAAATACTCTTTTTAGGGTTCCGTACCTAATTTGGAAAAACTGAACCCTTATAGGATCACTTTGTTGTCCGTCTGTCTGTCTCTGTCTGTCCGTCTGTCAAGACCCTTTTCCTCAGAAACGGCTGAAGGTATCAACTTGAAAATACCATCTATTAAGGTCTGTGGGCTTATAAAAAAAAAACAAAGAACAAAACCGTAAAAAAAACAAAGCTCTAGCTCAATACATTAAAAAGATATGGCAACGAATGTATAATTTTTGTATGGAAATGGCTAAAATGAAAAACCTCTAGGGTACTTCCAGTTACCTCACAGTTCTGAAATTTGGAACGCTAGGAGCTTTTGTAACACAATAATTCATAGAAAGAACATAAGAATTTCGTAGTTTTTTAGGAAACAAAGTTATATTTGCGGTCAATGTCATACAATGATTACGTGAGCGACCGCAAATATAAGTTTGTGGATTCCTACACTTAGAATTTTTATTTTCTGACCATTAACACTGGTGCACGACCGGAATTCGAACCCACGACCAATGGTACGTAACCCTCAGGGCGCGAGTTCTCGTAATTGACCGTCTTTATTTTATAGGATACGTCTGAAACACCTCCGGTATGACTAAACCCTCTCATCACAAAAGTTTCCCATGCTAATTCAGTGGAAACACCCAACGAGATAATTCTAGCAGGTGTGTAGCAGAATAACTTAAAGTGGCCCAAAAAGGACCAATGACCATTGGTGAAAGAGCCAGTGTTAAAAGGACGCCTTGTAGATAAACTTCGTGAAATGAGATTATCATAAAAATATGCAGCGAAAAATTCCGCAGCCGTCTCTCTGGTCACTGATTAGGGTTTTAGGTTTTTGCAACGAATAAAAACAACCAATGAGATATTCAAAAGAAATTTTCAGTAAGTGTGCTACCAGCCTTAAAAAAACACTTTAGCCACAAGAGCGTCTGAAATGCGTTCAGGACTTAGCAGATTGAACCAAGTTACGATTTCAAGGCGTGGCGGGGGGGGGAATTGTATTTTTAGATGTAGCTATACAGGGTTTTTTCCAAATTTATTACGTTTTTTATAACAAATTATGATGATGATGATTCATACGATGTAGCAAATAAAAACACAGGTATTTAATGCAAAAATTTAGAGGCACAAGTTTAAAAGTATACTAATCGAATTATTTAAATAAAAGAGAAGTTTAATATAACACGTTTTTCAAACAAACTTTAAAGTACAACAGTATTTCTACTACTACTGCTAAAAGTAGCATAAATCGTGGTTTATTTTATTTAAATAAAATAATAAATATATAAATAAAAATATTTATTTAAACTTATACAGGCTGTTGGGTACATAGTCTGTTGTTATTTCTAGAAGATACCAAAGATTCTAAGACATTATAATGTACCTTGGCTGAGCTCTGTCCCAAATAATCATTAAAATGCGCAAGAAAATTGTTCCCGTTAATGAACGCAAGAGAGATTTGGAATATATAATTTATTATATGTAAGAAAATAAAAATGTACTGAAGTCTTTATAGTTCGGTTTGATCCCCTGAATCAAGACAAAGCGCTATAGGCGAATGGCCCCAAATAGATCTGAGCCCTTGGTTTAGCTATCTTATTACATTGTCAATGAAATGACAAACACTCTATACAAAAATAAAAATAAATTCAGAACTCTCTGTTCGGATTTCAGTCCTAGATCCTTAGCCTAGCTCACGCTTTTCAAATATTGAACGTGACGTGTGTAATATATATGCATTTAGTTATTACAAAAAGCCTATCGAAAACCATCCAATTACATACTTGTACTGCTAATATTTAATAATGTCGCCTTAACAGTGTTTTGAAACCGGAGCACTGGCCATTTGACTGATCTATCTGCTTTAGTTCTATGTTATTAAGGGAATTTTCGCACTAAATATGTGTGATAGTGTTGAAATACTATCGTGAGAAACAAAACATCATAAAACAAACAACTGACATAGGAAACAAACAATTTCATATGTTGAGAGATGTGGAGATACAGAAACAGAATCCTTATAAATCATTGGACAAGTTATAAATCAATGTTATATAGTTTGGTAAAGTTGTGAGATTCGGGATTTTGGTGGTATATTGACCTTCCGGCGACACGGTGTAATCTACCGAGGAAAAATAGTTTTGCTATCCTACTTATATAATAAATGCGAAATTTTGTGAGGATGTTTGGATATTTGTGATTTATTCACGGCGTAACGGCTCAACGAATTTCGATGAAACTTAGAATATATAGAGTTATTTACTTAGGATAGCATATTAACTACTTGAAGGCGTGGGCCCAAACTAAAACTAAGAAGCGAGTTTTGAATTGATATATTATTTAAACAAGTATAAAAAAAGATATATAAAAAAGTGGGCAAATTACTACGGGGTACCATTATCTTTTAAGTACTTTTAACCAATAACTTTTAAAATTAACGAACTCTAAATTAGAAGAACATACATACATAAAATCACGCCTGTTTCTAGTCAGTGACTCTAACTTTGAAGTAAGAGAATAACCGACGATCTTTGAAATAATCAAGAAGTTGCAAACGATCTATAGATAGCTCAACTATTCCAGATCACTAGCAGTCGGAAGGTTCCTCAAGATTAAATAATTAAATATTAAAACAATCATAAAGGAGGCACAACACCAGTAGGTATTGAAGTTTAACGTACCACAACAGAGTGCGAAACGATGTTCCTTGCCTAAAATTACATCTAAACTTAGAGTAAAAGTACTTTCAAAGGCATTGATGCTCTTTTCCACTTCCCTCCGAATATCCGGGATGGAACATTTGACGGGAAACTAACCGTGGCGGCAATCTATTTTAACGACCTCACTGAAAGCACTGGAAGGGAACAGTGGTTGCTGATATACCTATTAAACTGCACGCGGGTTTTGAATAATTATAAGTCCCTTCTAAACGTGTCATTTAGCGTTCCGTACTATATTTGGAAAAAAACGAAACCCTTATAGGATCACTTTGTGGACTACAAAGTGATCCTTTGAGGGTTTCGTCTGTCTGTCTGTCAATTTTATAAAGATCGTTCCAGCTGTTTAGTCGTTAAAAACGTTACAAACAAACAGAGAGACAGTGAGTTACTTTCGCATTTATAATTATATGTGTGAAATGTTAGACTCACTGTCAAGTTAGTTCGGTTAGGTTGACGAAACGGGGGTATCTCTCTGCTGTTATCATAAAACCAATTTTAACTGAAAAATACTCATTATTTCCCCAACAGAGGGATATCGAACTTGAATGAGGGTCGTCCAATTTTATTTGCTACGCTTCAGAACTCCACTTGAAACGAACAACAAATTAAAACGTCATCGATTCCGGTATTCCTCCAATCGCCAACTCGAATTTTCATTTTGTGAGCCGGGTCCTCACTAAATGAAAATTCCCTCATAGTTCATTGTATCGCATTCGTGACCCGTTCGAAACCGGGTCAGGGGTCCAGCTAATGTAGAGAACATCTAGCTCACTTCAACTCGCTCTTGCTCGATATAATAAACGACGTTTCATGAAACACTGATCGTTTTTTTTAAAGGAGCAACTGGGGAACAGCTCTGTGGCGTAGCGGGCGAAAGTGTGACTGAGATGCAAGAGATGCGGTTTCGATCCCCGGGAGCTCCGGGTCCGGGCGTCCGGGCGTTGTGGTATCATGATACTTTCTAATATTCAGGATGGAGAGAATCCTAGTGTGGGGTCAGGACAGTTGAGTGTTTATGTTTAATGAAATTATCTTAGTCAGAGAAAAAGACGAATATTTTAGGGGTGTTTCCAAACTGCCAACTGTTTGATGCGCATACAATCTTAAAAAGAAATCATCAGAATATACCCATCATTTTTGGAACAGGCTTTGCCCATAGCCACCAATGTATTTAGCTATATTTCGTACGCACACATGTACGCATTATGTTGGTTTTGCTACTCTACACTAATCTATTACAATTTAAAAAAAAAAACTTAAATGTAGTGAACAACTTGCTTGATTTTGAACTGTACCACAACCAACACAATAATCACCTTCTCCTTTCTATTGATCCTATTTAATTAAAATTAACTTCATTGCGCTTTGTTGTAAATGCTTTTAGTGAAGCCAATTTGTATTGGCTTCACAAAGAGTAGGGATAAAGTAGGGGCATTTTAGGGATGAAAGGAGGAAATTGACTGATTTTTGATAAAATAAGAATTAATCTAGTACGTACTGACCTACCTACATTACAAATACTAACAATCTTACTAATTATAAACGGTGATTCGTAATAGTTTTTTTTTTTTTTATATATATAACAGATGTGGCAAACAAGCTTATGGCCCACCTGATGGTAAGCGGTTACCGTAACCTATGAGCGCTTGCAATACCAGAGGCATCACGCACGCGTTGCCGACCCCGAACCCCCCCACCCCTATAGAGCACTGGCAACCTTACTCACCGCAGGAACACAACACTATTTGAAACAAATAATGTTATTTGGCTGCGATCTTCTGTAAGGCGGAGGTACCTCCCCAGGCAGGCTGCTCCAATTCAGAACGAGAAAATGTCGCTGTGCCCTACCTCCTCCTAAATAGTAATAGTAATAGTATGTATAACCAAGTTTTTTTTATGTTATACTGAGGCATACATGCTTACGGCCCACCTGATGGTAAGCGTCGCCTATTGACATCTGCAACACCTGGAGCATTGCTTATGCGTTGCCTGTCCTGGAGAAATATTTTTATATTTTAACTAACGTAAGTACACTATCACGAAAGGGGATTAATCTACACCCAATTGGCATAAAGTTACTACGACTAATATTAGAATTTCTTTTTATGTTCAAAGAAGAAATTTATTTTTATGTCCGGAATATTTACCCTTACGTATAATAACTAGTTCAATAATCATAAAAATACTGATCACTGATAGCAAGGTGACCAAGAATGAACTAGTGACATAAATCTAAGTATAACTTTTTGACATAACAAAGTGGCCATCTGAAGGTCTCCATCGTAGCTTGCACGGAATTGCTTTTGCCATCTACAAAATGTTATTGACTATTTTCAATAATGTGCCAAACGTTTACAAACCATCATCATCAGTCTGATGAAGTCCACTGCTGAACATTATCCCCCAAGAAATGTCACGACGAACAGTCTTGAGCCATCACTGTCCACCAACTTCCCGCAACCTTGAAGTTCGAAGTTGAAGTTTGCAACCTTCACAATGCTTTCATACAAAATATCTTGAATAATTCAACGTATCCCGGTTTTGAATCTTTTCATGTGTATTTTGTTATTTTCTCATTTGCATATTATTGAGAGTGTAAGGACGTTTATTGTTTCAAAAGGCTTTTCAGGGAATTATTATGCGCCTTTGTACGTATAGTACATGCGGCTTCAAAGTAGATAAATCTTCTACAAAACGCATAGTTAAACAATACTCTGTATGCTGAGTTTAATTTACCACGAACCAGAACATAATCCAGCAAACAATGCCAAACTGACGTTTGGGAAGTAATATCGAAAGATTTTACAATTTACACTAGGAAATAAGTCACATTTTCGGCGATAACGACTGTATTGTGTCGGTATACGCATTTTATAAAATCTCTTATTTAACGCGTGTTTTCATGGACCATCCGATAGCCAACGAGTCCTGAAACCGGGTGGAGTCATGACATGGCGAGACAACTCGTTATTGGATGCAGTTTCTATTCAAATTCTGTTTGAAACAGTTGTTGGGGTGGCAATGTTTATCGAAAAATGAGAGATATAAACAGTCAAACATTTTATGATTGGGCGTCAGATGTCCTCTACTGGACTGTCTGAGATTCCTCCATAAAATGCGACGAGGAATCGTCTTAGGCCGCTTCAATTCATCTGTGACCGATACAGTCTGATTTCAGCACAGAATAAATTACCTATTGGAAAGAAATCTACCATTCCTACTTTGATATTGTTTTCAAACGTGAATCTTGACTGAAGCACAGACACCTAAACGAACAAATGCATAAAATATTGTAGACAGGTACTGTCTTGCCCTACGTTCATCTATGATTAATTTATTTTTTTGACAGAAACCCGCCAAAAAACCGAGCCTGATAAAAGTCTTCAGTCCTGAGAAAAGATTCAAGAATTCCATTGGAATCTTAATCTTATTTTAAAACATTTTTTAGCCATCCTATTCTCCCTAGTCACACATAGCGTTATATTATATGCTCGTTCTTAATACTAGTGGAAACACGCGTGACTTCATCCGCGTAAAATTATTTTCTTGCAAACTTCAACCCTGACTGCACCCACTTAAGGGTTGAATTTCGGGAATTTCTTACTCACTGCACCCTACAACCTCTACATATTCCTGGGTTTCTACTTTAAGCTGTGCGTTGACTGTGAATTGTGATTACAATGGTCAGCATCTGCGGTATGAGACACCTGTCTGCTTGACGCTTTACCATCTACAATCAGGTCAAAACAGTTGAGGAAAATGCGTAATGAAAGACCTAAGCACTCCTACGTATAGCACCGCAGGTCCACTGTATTTCCAACCGTATGACTGAGTTTTTAAAACTGACTTTTGCCTATTGAGCCAAGTAGGGCTCACGCTAGGAAGTAATTATAATTTATAACTTTAGTTGCGGTCGCCATCATCGAAATCAATGAGGAGGGCTATATTATATGATTGTGAATCAGTCAGTCATGTAATGATTTTATATACATGTAGACAATTTTTACAAGCTGTGCTATGTAAGCATAAGGCATAAATCAGTCGTAGGAAAATTTTCTGTATAAAAATAGCTGATAGCAACTCTGCAAAACTTTGGAAATGAAATAAAATTTTATAACATTGTAAACAATAACGGAGTGTTTGCTTCATCGTGCTTTATGGACATTCAAATTTAGCTGATTTAATGTTTTCCACTAAATCGAAGTGGATTTCAATGCGTTTGCTTTGTTTGGAAGTTGTTGGTTTTTATTACCCTCTCCATCGCTACGGATATCATTGGTAATAACGAGTTTGTTATAGGTATTTCCTATCGCATTTGTTTATATGTCGTTTATAGTTGCTTTATGAAAGTAGTATAGTGAATTTTGCACCTTCGCAAAAGTAAGCTGGAAATTGTTTATCGTTTGTGAAAATACAAAAACAAATGTTGATCAGAAAAATTTGGAGGGAAATCTAAAAGAAACATATTTCAAAAATTCTTCCTTTTATTGAAAGAATAAGCTCTTTTTGGGGTATTACTAGTTACGGAATACGTTTTATGAACGCTATTTTCAACGTAATGAATAGTATCGGAGGTACTTCACTAGACATAACTCTGGGGTACCTCTGGGGTCACTGTCAATCACATCATAAACCAAGGCCAGCCAGGATTGTGGCTTAGTTTACGGCCGGTATAAAAAAATTGCGACTATTTATCAAGTACATAGCGCTCTAGATGCTTCAGCTGGTACGTAATTTATGGCTATACTAGCTTGTGCCAGCGGCTACGCTCGCGTGGTACTATATCTATAGATATAAAGAACTATATCTGTTCTCAGTTTCACCGAAATCGGTTCAGCCGTTCTGACGTGATTAAGTAATTAACATCGATCATCCAAGCCTTCGCATTTACAATAGTAGTAATTTTTATTTTAGTACATGGTACGACCTTTTTAGATGTATTAGCCACAACAAATCAACATCAAAAAATTCGAATTTTCTGACATTAACTGTCAAACTATCTTAAAAATTTTTGCAAAATCTGAAAAGCGGCACCTGAGTGTATACGTTTCAAAAATGAAAATAAATTAATTAATTCCCTCCAAACTCCAAACAACGCATAAATCATGGAAACCTAAGTGAAAATACACATTCATCAAAGTTCTTATCGAAAACTCCCATTTTTCAAGTCTGAGTAAAAGTGACCATAAATTACTAGAATGGACAAGCAAAACTTTGGTGAGTTGAAAATATTCACTCCATTTGAAGTAAAATGCCATCAAATCGGTATATTTCTGCTTCATTGAGCTAAACTCGAATGTTTTGTGGGTATCATTAATAATAATTATGGATGAGAAAAAAAATTATCATCAGCATCTCCCTGGCCTCATCCCACTTCATGTCAGGTCGTCAAATGCTTTTCTCTTTCACTCACCTCTGTCAGCCATAATGTCACTCATTTCTTACGCACGGCGCCTTTCACACAATCCATCCATCTTCTTTCACCTACCTCTTCCCTTATATCCTTCCACATTAATATTTACTAAAGTTCTCTCAGAAATAGTAAGGAAATATCTTTTGACTTTTCCAGCTCAATAGCTGCCAGTCTATAAAAAGAGTTCTGTTATTATCGTTTTCTGAGTTCCTTTTTGCATAGAACTACTATGTACTACACTAGTAGGTTTTTATCGCTGCAAAGCCCCATGAGAAACTTAACGTAAACAAAAGACCATCAAATGAAGCTGGTAGATCCAACATAGCCCAGTATAGTGGCAGTGGGCAGGACACCAAGTGGAGAAAAGACATCAAATAGAGCAGCGTAGGACGAGCCCCTACTATATGAAAAAAACACCCTAATGACGGTTTCGAGGAGCTGTTGGGTTAGGCCTATTTTCAGCAGTGGACGTCCAGCCGCTGAAATAATTATTATGATAAGGGCTCTATTTATCTTCTATTATGAAAAGAAATTTGGGTTTTGCAGAAAAAGGCATCGATGATCTCATCGATCCTACGAGTGAGAGCGAATCATCGTCATCATCGAACCCTTTCGAAACACAGCCGTTCATTCTGGATCTGCACGAAATTTCCAAAGAAAATCCAAACCCTGAACACTCGAAGAAACAGAAGAAGATCAAAAAGAAGAAGAGAAATAGGTAAGTGAGAAAGTACTTTCGTACGACCTAGTGGTTAACTCTAGTGACGGTAATTTTAGGCTACATGTCATGCGTCTGTCTAATTGCATAGCCAGGACTTACATTTCGCGCACGTTCCTGGAATATCATAATGGGGTTACTTTTTCTCTAAAAACACGCGAAGGACGTGGGAATGAATAAACTCTTGTTTAGACGAGACTAGTTATGACGGTTATGGCCATCAGCAATACAGTCACTGTAGCGCCCCGTCTGTATGGGCATTGGGGAAAATTGCAACTTATAAAAATAGATTCACGACTTTGTTCCTCATATTGGTAGATATCCTCTCAGAACTCCGGGTGATCAGATCCTTGAAGATGTTTATGAGGGATAGTTAGAGGCATGTCCGACAATTCCATCGTAAGCTAAGCCCTTTAAGAATACATACTGGTTTCCTTTACCGTTTTAAGCACGTCTTAATGCGTACTAAAGTTTTTCTAATGGAATTACTCTTTGGTGCATGACCGGAATCGAACCCACGACCTTCGGATCTTAAGTCGGGGAACCTCCTACTAGGCCAGCAAGGCTTATAAGCTGTTTAAATAATCTATAAAATGTTAAAGACGACTAATTTTCGACTAATAGGAGCCAGGCAAGTGTATCAAGCGCGTCCACAGTCAATTCCGTGACACCAGCACCAGTGGAGGAACTGCCGCGGGAGGAGTTCTACGATGCTCATGAGAGCTACCATGCACTACCAGGTAGTTACCTGGAACGTATGAATGAGATGAATGATGATGAATGGGAATGAATGATGATGAATGGGAATGAAAAGGAGAATGGGAGACGATTGAAGGGTGTGCTCTGTGCAGCAAAACTTTGTAATTGCTTAAAATAAAAATTCAAGTGTTTAGTTTAAAAAAGCATTTTTTATTTCACTTCCCGGCCCATACTTTGGACCGGGAATTTTTTTGTTTTTTTTTTAGTTAACAAAACCGGTAAACTCGTATAATCTACTTCCAACCCAATAAGAATCTAGACAGATCGTAATTTATCATACGACTCCCCAAATAGAAACACCAAAGATGAGAAGAACAGCATTCTCCATCTACCAGATCCTCGCAACTTGACCCTAAAATGACTTGCCCAAGAATTACAATTCTTCAGGAATCTTCACTCACCAATCAATTTTAATATTAATAGAGAACCAGATATCCAATCCCGTGGCAGCATCGGCACTGGTGCAGGCCCACTCGGAGCACGGACAGGATCCTAAACAACTGGATCCTAAAACACTAGATACAAAAGTGCAGGAGAGTGCGCCGAGTCAAGGGCAAACCTCGGAAGCTCAGAAACAACCGTCTGCAATCACAGTAAGTTCTACTAGTAAATTTCAATGATACCCAAAATCTTTGAACCAGCGGGATTCGAACCCGCATATTTGACTTGAATCGGCAATTCGATACCACTACGCTATGGAACGAATGACGCTGGTGCCGACAATCTTGGGTAGATTAAATATTTTCGGTTATACACCGCTAGCTTCACATACAGAAGTTTCAATCAGAAACATTCCTGCTCAGTGTTTGGGTTTCATTTAAATTTAATTTTATCCATTAGTGTTGCTTTCACTTTAAAATCAAGAAAATAAAAAAGTGCTCTACTAGTGTTTAGAATTGAATCAATCCTATTTCTATGATGTAGGATAGTATGATGGGCTAAATACATGAAATCACATTCACATTTGTCTATTTTATCGCCATTGCAATAACGAATACAAGAACGGGAAGCGTAAACGGACAGACGCTTATCGAAAAAAATTGCCACTATTGCAAACAACTAGGCACCCGAAACCTTAGTCAAGATTGTCTAAAAATGCCTTGCAGGCTCATGGCTCCTACCATGACGTCGTCGTTACCATTCAAATGCGATTGTGCTATTACTATTTTAGACGAATTTGCAGCATAAAAATCTTTGAGACTGTCAACTTACGTCACACCCTTAACATAATAAGCAAAGTTGATGATACGAGGCCATGGCCATTTTTATTCATTGTTCTGCATACATTTTTCGAACAGTAACATCCATTGGTGTTGTACTGCGATTTGAACCGATGACCTACGGATCGAATGTTGAAGGACCTTCCACAACGCAATAACGGTTATACTTACTCGTATTTCAGATATTCGATTCTTTGTTACGGAGTCGAGGGAAAAAATCGTATTTGATATTCTTGATAACGTTTATAAAACGGCTTGACCTTTTACATGATCTGTACCCAATTTTGTACTAAATTTATTGATGCAAAAATATTCACACGAACAAATTTGACTTAAATTTTATTTTATATCATTCATAGACACTTACCCGATAAAATCTTTTGCTTTTCAGAAACCAGTCACTGGACCTGAATGAACATAAATAAAATTTAGGTTGGTAAATATTTTTAGAAGATTTTATTTTATGGGTGTACATATTGTGAGCCTAGAATGTGACCGCGTGATCCCAAAGACCGTGTGATCAAAATGGTGAAGAAATTAGTTAGCATTAGTAAAGTGATGATGGATTTTCAACCTGTAATGTACGAAGTTTAACGTATTGCCAAATGTCGATGATATATGCGGACGTGTCTCTGGCTTCAGGAAAGCTTGGTCCTGAGTGCCTGGAAATCTGAGAGCATACTACAATTCCTGGGGATAACAGTCATGACCATATAGCCATATAGTGGGCCGGCTATATAGCTCGAAGAACCGAAAACTGATGGAGAAAAGTAAAGTTTCTCGAACGGCAACCACGAAAGCCACGAAAGCCCTGCCGAAAGAGGCAGGGAGGGAGTCGGTCGATGGAGAAGGCTCAAGACCGTTCGTCATTGCGCTCTTTGGGGCAGGCCTATGTTTAGCAATAGTCTTTATCAGGCTGATGATTACAGTCATGACATGACCCTTTATACGATGAGGACAGGCGGATTTGATAAGATACTGATAATATGATCCTTTTATTCCCAATTATTTTTCTTTACTGAGCCAAACCTTTTTCTATCGGCACCACACCGAAGCTCTACATTTCATCTTGTGAAAAGGATCATTGATAGGCTCAAAACAGTGTTGGTCACCAGTAGCAAGCGTAAGCTACGCCTGTTCATTGACACCGAGCCCAGAATACCAAAGAAGCACCTAATATCTAAGACGTTTCAAAGTGATCCTTTATTGTAATAAACACCTTTTGACTTCATTCATCAATCTCTCATCACAAATAACACATTCACGGTCTTTCCCCAATAAATTTCACCTTTGGTCTTTACATCTAGAAAGCGTAGACGATCAGGGAATCAGAGTTAATGAATTTTATTTTGTTTCAGGCACAACCATCCGGATGGCAATAATATTGACGCAAATTCAGATACAAATTCAATAAATTATTAACTTTCAATTGGGAGTTTATTTAGCTGCGATCTTTTATCAAATCTATAATTAATGAGTATAGCAAGTATAATAAGTATAATATAGCAAGGTTTTTGAATAGAAAAGATATTTTAGGTAGCAACTTGTTGGTACATAGAATTTAAAGCGCAGCTCTAGCCTCCCAAGATTAATGGGCCTTCCAACACTGCGTCGCGCGGTTCATGGTCGCCATTCAAGAACCTTTACTAAGTAGGGTACTACTAGATTTTTAAAGGTGATATTTTAGTGGTGGTAATTTTAGAGGTTATTATGAAGTGATTAATTTTTGAGGTGATGTGCTTTCTTTGCAAAATCAAGTCTCTAATCAATAGAACTATTATAATCTCTACCTACCCGTAGCGACTCCTAAATCTATGTTACCTACACATGGTATACTAGTTACCTACGTCCTATAATGTTATGAAATTGAGGCTTTATGCGTCACCCACAAACAATAACGTGGAGGACTACGACATAGACCATAGACTTTTTATTTTTTATAAAAAGTCAACGTGACAACAATACCGTGACAGCAGTCAATCAATCGAATGTGTGAAATTCCCAGTGAGATAAATGAACGTATTTGATTTTAAAATATTGTTGTAACGGAAGTCCCGTTTACTCGGGACTTCCTGAAAACTATAAGTACGTACGATTTAAATAATACTAACGAATGGTTATGTAAGGAGTCTCTGTAATACAGTATATAAACTACACTGGTACTTTCACCATCGGCTACAATACCCTTTTCGGAACTTAAACATACCTACCATGTTCAAACCTCAGAATACAGATTGTTCTGTATTCTGAGGTTCAAACTGATATTCATTTATCATACGCAGATACTAAGGAAAAACTACAAAGCGATTCTTGAAACGGAAACCTAGAATGATAGAAATACTCGTACCATCTAGGATAGATAATTATACTAATCACCTTAAAATAGACTAATTTGCTTTTTGGATTGTCCTACGTGCAACTACTTGCGCTGATCTGTACTTACTATTCTACAGTACTAGCTTGCACCCGCGGCTTTGCTCGCATTTTACCTTGATAAAAAGTAGCCGATATGCTATTCTAGGTAAAGAACTCTTATCTATTTTAAGCTTCATAGAAATTGGTAGAACCTTTACGGCGGCGGCGTGACAGGACAACAAACACCCACACGTCCTCACAAACTTTCATATTTATAATATTAGTAGGATGGTACTGAATTTAGTTCAGCTTGCATACATATGAACCTAGACTGGCCTCATAGCTCAGTTGGTAGTAACTCTGCCTTCTGCGCTAGAGGTCGCGGGTTCGATCCCCGCACTGGACAAACATTTGTGTGATGAACACAGATGTTTGATCTGTGTCTGGGTGTTAAATATATATCTATTATGTATATCAGTCTCTGATGTCCATAGTACAAGCTATGCCTAGTTTGGGATCAGTTGACCGTGTGAATATGTCCGGAATACTTACTTATACTTATATTCGAGTACATATATAGCAGAACCAGCTACCGTTGGGAATAGGTTCCCGAATGGCTGATTCCGACCGATTGAACCGATAAACCGATAGACGATCTTATTTTACTGTACAAAACAGTTCCCTACTACAAATAAACAAATAGATAAACATTAAAATATTGCATTGCATAACAATACGTTAGTCATAAGCAAACTCATAAAGTAACGGCAGTTGATATATTCAAAGCTTTGAATCGGTCTTTATTGGTTCTTTGGCACATGCAAATGTTTGCAATGCAAATATTTATATTACTCCCTTCGAGTAAAAGTATTGACTAAGTGGAGCTTTATTAAATCTTTTAACATTTCGAAAAAGTATTTTGCACGATTTATTCGTCGCGTCGTTCTGGAATGGTCTTGGTTGAGGTATATCTAGTGGCTTTGAAGGCTTCGTGACTAGATCCAAAGTACCTTGTATATTATTCCGGTAGAGGCTATTATTTATTCTGCGGTAGAGGCTTGTTTACTTTTTTGCTTACATGCGGTATTATTCTGCAAAGTTATTTCAGATAATTTTACACAAATATGGACAAACCAGTTCGGTATAAATCCAAAACCAAAAAGCCCGCCGCAAAGCCGAAGACTACGAAAAAAAGGAAAAGTGACAGTAAATCAGACGGTAGGTAAATAAACTATTTTCAATACATTTGTTGCAAGGTTTATCGACCTTGATTAATATGTAATTAATTCCAGGACCAACTTGTTCCATGTTTCTCGCGGAAATAACAAGGAAACTGGCGGTGAAAAGAAGGCAAGAGGAGGAGTCTCCGAAAAATATCGTTCGTAAGTTGCGGTTCCAACTTAGGCTCGGCGCAAATGAGCCACCGGCTAAAAATTAAATAGTGTACCAAAAGTGTAGTCCGCGGCTTTTAGCGTGGCTGTTGCGAGTGGCTTTAGGTATTACTCAATGCATACGCACATCGGGAAGGCATGGCAAAGTATTTTTATTTTTGCTAAATCACCATCAAACTTATCTAGTAGTAATACGACATAAATTCCAATGATTAAAATCGATCCTGCGGCACCATCAGGGATTTCTCTCTCCAAAATGTTTGGACTTGTTTCTGACTCTCCCCATAGAAATCTTCAAGGATCTGATTGCCCGGAGATCTGAGATCTACCATTCTACCATTCTTCGGGATAATAGTCGCGAGCATATTTCTTTTTCTTTTCTATTTTTATGTACTAAAATAAAAACCTTTGTTTTTCAGAAACGATAATTGACAGCCTCACAAATGCCCTCCCAGTAATATTTTCGAAAAAATCGCCGGAAAAAAAAGAGTCTCCTATGAAATTGGAGACCCTTCAAACACTCGCTCCAGAACTTATTCCAAACGACACACTGACCGTGCCAAACCTACAACCCATAGAACTTTTCGCACAAGAACAAAACCTCATTCAGCAAGAGGTGGCTGCAACATCAGACAAGATAGGGTTCAAAATGCCTAAGATGCCTCTCGTTAGCAGTGAAGTGATAAAAGTGGCTATTGAGAGGAGAAGGAAGTCGATAATGCAGGACGCTGCAATAAATACGGGCGAAGAACACGATATGGCTAGTGAGCTGGTCAAGCATGTCGGCACGTTGAGGAAGATATCGCTGATAGCTGAGGAGTTAAATCAGAAAACAGGTAAAATAAAACACTGCACGGCAGAGGAAAGGCACGCGACTTTGTGAAGTCGCGTTGTAACTAAATACTCCGTAACTGATAATCATCGCATTTTCAGAATTATCATCAGCACCAAGTTGACGAAGTCCACTGTTGGGCCTTCCCAAAGAGTGCCACTACGAATGGTTTTAAGCCCTCTCCCTCGGAAACTTAATTATTCTGAGAGTTATTTCGGTGACCTTGATTCTTCAATTAACTTATTAGTTCCAGATTTTATTACGTACCCAGTAGCATACGTCTAAGAGACGCATAATCTCCATAGTACCCGAATTTTATAGAGCTTGTGTAGGTATGAGGCTAATTAGCGACCAAGTCTCAGTGCAGTAAACCACCTTTGGCACACAACACGCACTGATTATAGACTTTCATCTTGAGGCTCTGTGGTAGGTATCTGAACAAAGTTTCCCAAACGCTGTCCATCCTAGTTGAATTCGTCGGTTGACCTCTTTGTTAAACTTGGTCCTACCAACGTCAGAATAAATATTGCAATTTTTATTACGATTTCAGCTAAAAATCTTAAAGAAATAGTAGACAGTGTTCAAGAAGACCTCGTAAAGAAGTTAGAAGAGATACAGGCAGAACAAAATGCTGCAGCACGGTCGATGCAGCTCCTAGAGGAAACAAAAGAGAATGCCGAGAAAGAAGAATGATAGACAGAAGAATAAAAACTTTTTCTAAAAGCCGCCATTTTAAAAGATGTCAAATTGACGCGTCATGTCATAACTTTGATAAATTTTAGTGAAATTATGAAATCGGGAAATATTATAAAAATAAAGTTTAGTTTAATAACAATTGGGGTGTTTATTTAAGCTACCTCTCATGATCACAAACACTATTAAAACAAGAAAAAAGGTAAATATTTCTAGAACATAAATATAATCATCAAAGAGTAATCCTAAAATTCTATACCTACTCAAATTTTTTCTTAAAATACGTGTTCAGGATCACAAATTGCAGATTCGGAAGATATTATCTGTTTGGCTGTCTTTATTTTTTGGGCTAATCTTATCTCAGAAACTACTGTCGGATCTTTACGAAAATTTACAAAGTTATTGTGTATGATCTTAATTATTACATATTATACTGCTATACGCTGCTATGGCTATATACTGGCTATGTAATATCACGCTAGACCGGCTGTAGCCTAGAAGTAACTAGGATCTGCAGGTAAACCTGCGTAGTACTTAAGATCCACACGAGTGTAACGGCGCGGGTACTTCTAATAATATGTATTTAGTGTTTGTTTTCTTGGCCGTACCTGATAAGCCGAAAATAGCAATTAACTTTCTTTGATATTCGCCTCTATTTTGTCGTGTGAAAACACAATGAAAATTCTTTGTTGTTATCATCATCATCATTTCAGCCATAGAACGACCACTGCTGAACTTAGGCCTCAGATTTCTAGAGCAACTTCCTATCATATGGGAGGAAATTGTCCTTGCTCACCACGCTACTGGGCACAAGGTTGGCGAGCGCAGTTAAAGCTATTGTTGTTAAAATTGGGGACGCTGCTGCCCATCCCCTAGCGTTTTTTACCTTAGTCGCTGTAACGAATTTATGGGTAATATAAGGAGGGAATTATTTTTCAGCCGGGGCCACTACTGCCAATATATTTTGCTATATTCTGTAACTAAATTTCAGCGAAAAATTAACGTAGTCCCATGGATTCCAAAGAAATAAGCGTAAAAGCGCCGGTGAAACGTCTTGATGTACAAAAGGAAGGCCAAACGTTGTCCAGCCAACAGTACAGACTGTTTCGCAGTAAATCCAAAGATAAGGTTAAGTCCATTAATGGTATGTTATTGGAATGGAAGATATGCAAGGTGATTCATAATTTGTATACTATCTCAAAGGGGCGTCTTCTACACCTAATTAGCAATAAAGTTTAATCTATGACGGTAGGAAATTTTTCATTTGAAAAAATACTATGCAAAAACCCGCTGTGGTAAAAAAAGTTCAAACCTAACTTTAAAGCTGTTTATTCAGTACGTTTTATCATTCGTTATTAAGATAAAAACGAGACCGGAAGCAGCTAATTTGATTGGAGAATAGACAGAAGAAGAATAAGAGAAATATACACATTATGAATCACTTTGTAATATTTATTTTACTTATCTGTAAGTTTTATCTTAAAAATGTGTTCTAGGAAAAGGTGTATCTACAATGCACAAAAACAAATACTGCAGCAAAGTACCGAGGGTAGTGCGGATCCCATCAAAATCGAATATAAATAAAGGAACGATCCGACTGGGATGCAAACTCGAGGACTCTGGTAAGTACAGTCGCCTGCAATAAGATGGATACATTTCCTTTTTTTTTTAAATGATGGCACAGTAACATTGAATATGTGCACAGCAAGAATTAAAAAAAAAACATCTTCATCTATTTTGTTCAGGCATTCTTTTGAAAATTATGAAAGACATCTTAGTGCAGACATAAACATACATACACAAACTTTTCCGAACTAATAAAAAAAAATTAAGCCGGATTCAAACGGCATGTCCTTGATATGTCATGTAAAATTCGTTTCAAAATGATCCTTATATCAACTTAATAAAGCTAATTTTAAGTTTAACACTAGCGGGAGTGCTCTTTTTGATTTTTCATAGGTAGGTTAGGTAGGCTCAACGATATCACAAGCTCCTACACGTCAAACTCAGAATTCAAAGATATCAACGTCAAAGATGACATATCGCATGCCGTTTGAATACAGCATTAGACAAAAAAAAAACTTTTGCAGGAGACATCAGAGCTGGACCTAGTAAACAACCAAACCCACCACTAAAAAAGAACATTATACGTAAGGAATAGTATATTTTATGTTAAGTACTACTATTTGCTAGTTAGTTAGGTATTATTGCTGTAAAAATATAAAGTAGTCAATGTTTTTAAAGGAAGTTAGCTTATTAACGATATATTATAAATATTATTTAAAAATAAAGATTTTTCTTATTCTTTTGCTTATTGATTTTTTCAATGAAAATCTCGAATTTCCGAAAGTAGTTGAACAAACTTTATAGTCAATTAGATCTAAAATGAGCCTCTTTCGGGATAGAATACATATAATAAATCACCTTGTATGAGTTTATTTTATATTCAGCTGAAAAATTGAAGCCAAGCCATATACCAAGACGAAAAGCAACTTACAAAGAGAATGCCACCAAAGATACTATAAATAAAGAGAATAAGTTCCTGGAAGACTGTAGAAAGTCTAGGAATGTACAGCGCATCCAGCTGTTAATCAATCAAGGTATGCACAGACAGTTTTTTTATGTATGGAATTCTTTTTTAGAATTGATTTATGATCATCATCATGATGATGAACTTTGAAAGTGAATAATATTGGTACCTTTCACTGTTCATCGACAGCTGACTAATGACTGTTTTGTTTTCATACAAAGGCTGTCATTTTGACTTATTGTTTCCTTATTCGTCCATTTAAGTGTTGGCAGTATTAGGCACCTAGTTGTAAGAATATAATAATAGTAACAATACTTCTTAAAATAAATAAATAGTATTTTGATCTTTATGAGTTGTTGGCGGATTTATCAGTAATAAAGACAGATAACTAACTCTATAGTTACCGCACACAAAACTAATACAATAATTCCGCTAAGAAAAAGCTATTGAAAGACTCAACCTTGAGGATATAAATTCACCTACTACAATACAAACGATAACGAATAAAATTGTCTTTGTTTCAGACTTCTATCCTGAAGAGCGAGTTCCGGCCGCCTGCTTAGCATCTACGAGACCTATTCCTACGCTGGGACAGATCTATACACACGACAATGTAATAGATACCAACAGACTGAATGGTAAATAAGCTGTTATCTCACTCAACTATGTGGGCGGCCCTTTTGGGCATTAGACTGCGGGCATCCACAAGCGGAGCGATAGCGGGTAGAAAGGATCAGAACATTCTCCCATCCTTTGCGCTAGCATTTGTCCAGTATCGGTGATTTATAAAGTATGCACAGAGAAGACTGTTGATGCGACTCATTTGCTGCGTAACGAAGCCGTACGTCGCGTATACGCTCGTTATCTACGTCGCGTAGATGTCGCTAAAAATAAAAACAGCTAATAAAAATACAAATCGCGGCATCGATCGCTTGGTACGCTACATAAAAAGTAGTCTTAAATGCTATTCTAGGTAAAGAACTTTTTATATTCCAAGTTTCAACGAAATCGGTTGAGCCGTTACAGCAGCGTAATTGAACTACAAACATCTAAACATCCAAATATCCTCGCAAATTTTCGCATTTATAATATTAGTCTTAACACGCTCTAAGCCACAAGTTTCCAAACAACACGCTAAGCTCACTACTATGCGTTTTCTAGAGAGGGTCTTCGCCTACGTACAAGTAATTCGGAGATTAATTAGTTGTCTTGATCAATGTTGTTTGCTTGAGCTTTTGCTGGATACCCCTGCGATCAGAGAATCAAGCACTTTATTTTCATAAAAAAAATACCTATGGAAGAAGGGCCGTACAACGAATATGTTCCTCGACATAGGGTAACAGCGGTCGAGCTACCTACTTTGCCCGGTCTTTTTATTGAAAATGTCCGATTCAAAATCTTATGGTTAATTTTTATTTTTTAAAAGGTATCCTATATGTTATTCTTAGTAGGTAAAGAACCCGTTACTGTTTATTGTTACCGTGGATTTTGCAAAAAAAAACATTCATACAAAGTTAAATATTTTAAGCTTTGTATATATTTTTTTATATTATCCAGCAGATTGGTTCGTAGAACTAGATACGCCGGCTAACTCAATGGCATCCAATTTCTTTAATATCAGCTCACGACTCGTAGACGCCCGAGCTAACGCTGAAAATGGTGAGTATAACAGAGAGAGTAGTATGTATTCGTATTCTGAGTTTTTTTGTAATATTTTTAAATTCATAATATGTTATTATTTACTTCAATAATAACCCAAGTATTTGTAGGTACATCACACTCTCGGTCTACGCCATAGGCCTACAGCGTACACCAGCGTAGCGTAGCTTGTGTAATGTAGCGCGGATACAATTATAGAATCTTTTAACTTTTCTATATTATTACTTACTAAACTAATTTGTACACAAATGTGCGGTTAATACTATACGATTCATTCAATGAATTTTCCATTTAAGGTTTAATTATTTTATGATTTTTGAATTGTTTTTTCTCAATAACCGCAAAACGCACAGTTTTGATTTTTATGACAAAGATAACTTGAGCATTTTATTTACGTAAATCCAAGACAGAAACGCGATTGGTAAAACTTTTCTCGATAGATTTATTTTTTAAATAAATCTATCCTCCTCTGCAACAGTTTTTTCGAAAATACTCTGAGACTATCTAACAAAAATAACTTTTTTTTTAATATTTTGTTAGACAATAGCATTGGGTACCTAAGTCCAAGACACTTTTTGAAATAAATAGTTTTTGAGATAATCAATATTTTCTTATATTTCGCTCACGTCGATTACTTTCGAGCGCCTTCTAACGCTTGCTATCTCTTTCCGCATTCAATTACAGTACATAGCGCTGTCACTTTCTTCACTCCGCCCACTCGACAATTTATTATGATTTTTGTATCCTCTTAATACTTCTCGTTGAACACAGAGAGCACAAACAATAAAAAAACTACTTTCAACCAAAGCTTTTTGATGAAAAATAAAATATCTAACACCAAATTCAAAAATTTCAGACAATACAGCTACGGGAAAATACCTTGCCACAGCTGTAACAAACCTGGAATTTGATGGTGGGGGCTTCCAGGCAAACCCATATAGGTCTACCGACGAGAACATTAGTAATTGGCTGTCGGCTGACATCGAGTACCCGACGAGGGACAATGAATCAGGTACGTCATGTAAACTAGACATTGCAGCCTAGAAAGGCCCCCCACCAGATGGAAAGGCGAACTAATAAAAGTTGCTAGGAGCAGTTGGGTACAGGCCGCACACGAATGTTCTCTCTGGAAATCTTTGAAGGAGGCCATTGATTTTTAGTTCACTAAAAATATTCGTGACAATAATATGGGGCTAGAAACGCTATTCTGTTTGACAGTCAATGAAAATTATTTTCGGTACTATCAATTCAACAATAATTTCTGTTTATTTATATGAAAACATTTTCTTTCGTCCGTTTATATTAATATTTTTCATTTTAGGGTATCGCTCGCTAAGCCCTCCCGCCCACACGCCAATGGATATTAAATCAAAGCATTCTCTTATATTGGGACAAGAAATAGAGAATAAAAACAAACTTATTTCTGAAAGTAGCTCAAAAAATTTAACGCAATATACTCTCACGAACAAAAGCACAGGTGAATTCATTAAATACAAAGCTCCTCTTGTGGAAAGAGATGATATGGCTGAAAGCACGAGTCTAATTTCTAGACAATTCTTTCGCATTGTAATCGTTACGTACTCTTACGGTACCTACCACGCGAGCGAAGCCGCGGGCGGAAGCTATTTTTTTTTTTTTTTTTTTTTATTGGAGATGGTTAGGCGTTTGACCACCAGCTCACGTTTGCAAGTGAGATGAGGCCTAAGATGGAGCACGCTTTACCAGAAGGAACTTATTCACTCTAGATTTGAAGACTCCTAGATTGTACTCGTCCGGGAAAACAGACGCTGGCAGATCGTTCCACTCTTTGCCAGTGCTTATAATAAAGGTGGAGCAGAAACGTTTGGTTCGACACTGTGGTATGTCGACCAGGTAAGGGTGGTAATTACCTGTGCGTCTGCTTGTCCGGTAGTAGAAGGGGGAAGGAGGGATGAGGTCATGCAAATCCCGCGCACAGTCACCAAAGTGGTACTTGTAGAACACTGACAGTCTGGCCACACGCCGTCTGTGTTCAAGCCTTTGTAGATTGGACTCCACAAGCGAGTCATCTCATATGAGCCTATGAGCGCGTCGCTCAATTGAATCGAGGGCTTCAAGCTGGTATTTAGCCGAGCCATCCCATAGATGGCAGCAGTACTCCATGCAAGATCGGACCTGTGCTTTGTAGAGATTGAGAAGCTGTCCCGGTGAGAAGTACCGCCGAACCTTCGCTAGGATGCCCAGCTTCATGGCAGCAAATTTGCTGTATTGTAGCTAGTATTTCTTATATAGTTAATGCTATGGGCAGAGCCTCGAGCTAAGGAACATCCCAGCCAAGGAGAATTTTGACTGGACTAGGAGTCGACACGGTAGCGCTTCTAGCGCTAGCGCTAGCGCATCCTCGCATCTAGGCAAGGGTTCAATTCCCACCAGAGCCGAATGATTGGGATATTGTAAAAATCTAAATATGTTTGTTTTTTAAACACAGCTACAACTCTTAAAGAACAGCCAACTGTGGTACTGGTGCAGCTGACGCCAGCCTTAATGAATCGGGAAAATGATGATTATGTCAACCCCAGAGGAGAAGAAGAGCACGACAAGATTCCTAAAACTGGTAGATCACTTACCTTATTGTCAAATCTGAGTTATATCAGTTCAAAGTCTGCAACCAGGAGTCGGTTGCGCTTTAACTTTAGCATGATAAATAATTTATATAAGAAACTTAATTTTAGGGCAACTAAAACGCTTTTTAATACGTCTTTGGCCTCAAACTTGCATACCTGTTGGTAATTGTCATGTAAGGTACCATAGCCTCGCAAGACCAGAGGCATCACGCGCGCGTTTACAACCCCTGAGTCGTCCGTTGGTAAGTCACATGTTCCTGTAATTTCCCCAACTATCTCACCTTTAAACCATAACACAGCATTGCAAGCATTGCAAGCATTTTACCTTACGTATCAGAATTGGAAGATACTTCTATAAATGGGCTTGTACATTAATTTACAAAGCGCTCGTGTTCTCAAGGCGCAAAATGAGATTTCATCTGAAACAGCTCCAACGAAAAACTTATAATGAATTAATTAGAATAGCGAAATAAATTATCTCGTAACCTAATAATCCCGAAATAATAGCAAATTATTCAAAAGCCCCATTCCGATTTCTCCGCAATTAATTTGACTGTTGTTTGATCTTGAAATTGAACAATATAATTGAATGAACTTTTACATTAGGTATGTCTCATCAAATTCCTTTTTAACGAGCTGAAAAAGTTTTTTATACTGGCTTTCAGTACCTACGTATGACGTTATAACTTTGTGAACCACTCACGTAATGCTATTTCTACTTGGAATGCAATGCACGTGTGCGGTATGATTCTTAAAATTTTGCAGGAACATAAATAATTCTGATAATAAATGCTTGTTCCCACGAGGTTTATATACTGTCACCACTGCGCTTGCATCTTGATTATTTCTTACTCGCAGATCACAGTAAGAACTACCAGTACCCCTCACGGGCAATCTGCGTGCCTGCGCTGGCGCAAGCAAGTCAGCCGCAAGTGACGGTTCCATCTTATGTCGAGTGCCCGTCGGAGATCCTGCAGAAAACTACCAATTTTGAAGGTGATGGTAACAGCTTTTAAGTATAGGCGTTTATGTGTTTTCATTTGGCTTCACCCATTTGATAACCGGATAAAGCCTGTAATGTGTTACTCCAGACCACATACTGGAATAACACACTATATTTGTTCCATGTTTCCTTGCAATCGGGCTGTTACTCAATTAAGAGTAACAAATAAACTTCCAAACCACGCACGTTTATACTATAGCATACGAAGAATGAATAAATTTTGGAAATTGGCTCTATTATCTTCTATAGAGTGATTCATAACACCTATGCATACTAGTGAGTATCTAGCCCAAAGGTTTTCGCAGACAAAACATCTCGGCATCTGATAGGCACCGCCTCGCCCCAAACCAAGCGCCGTTTACTAACTTAACGCGAGGCGGGCTTTTGCACCGATGCTTATTAGTGTGCGATGCTGTATGAAGTTTCAGTAAGCGGCAACTAAAACCAACTGCTTTCTTCAAAGATATGATACCCGTGACCTGTGACTCACCGAAAACCCTGAGCAGTATTGCTGGCACGGATATGGAGTTCCACGACGACCTCTCCAGCCAGTGTACTATGGAACGCGATTACTGTGGAATGGACGATCATCACTGTACCTTGGAGTGGTGTAACCAATGCAGGTATGTGCATTACATAAATCATTATCTTGAGCCTTTATTTGTAAAATTTAAGGACGTAGGCCTCTCTCACCTTTTTCCATGCCTACGGTCACCATTCAATGACCCTTCTCGTCCATCGACTATGGTCTATTCTTACGATAGACGAATCGACGAATCTTACGATACGATAGAGCCGCCTAACTCTATTTCCTCTCAGTCATTATTAGTTAACATTTCATAAATAACGTAACTTAGGTATGTACATAATCCCCAGGAAATCGGGCATACAAAGTAGCCTGTGCGACAATAATTAATTAATAATTACAAAATTGAGGAATTTTCCATTCTTAACATCTTGGCAGCCAAGAAGACATTGGAGGGACGGTCTCAATGCTTTTGAGAGACCTCAAAAGATAGG
The DNA here is from genome assembly GCA_947579855.1 of Anticlea derivata. Classification (NCBI taxonomy): domain Eukaryota; kingdom Metazoa; phylum Arthropoda; class Insecta; order Lepidoptera; family Geometridae; genus Anticlea; species Anticlea derivata. The sequence continues at coordinate 4,637,969 of OX388262.1, forward strand.
GATGGTTGGAAGGATTTGGGGAGAACTTTGCCCAGCAGTGGGACAATGTAGGTAAATTAAAAAAACTAAGTTGTGAAGTGTGTATTGAAAAGTCTCCAGCCAAAGAGTGGAACTCGTTGCCGGCGTCTGTGTTTCCGAATAGCTATAATTTGGGTGTCTTCAACCTATTCACTCTGGGAAAAGGTTTCTTCTAGGCAAACGTGCTAAACCGTAGTCACCGTAAGTCTTCAGAAAATTCATGAACTCAACATGGTTAGACGAAATCACTTTACGATATTTTCAAAGCGTGCGTTTTACTTGTATCTGTGTTTTCTATAAGTTATTATTTTTTCAGGTCGTGTGATAGAGACGAGAAGAGCAACGACTCTGAAGACACGAGTTTTGCTGATTCCCTGATCTGTCGGTACAATGATGATCTTGTGGATGCTTCGCTGATAAATGCTCCAGGTAAAAAAAGAACACACTACCGTGTGTCTCGATTCGTGAGTGAATTTTTCGTAGGTGTTTTTTATGTAAGCTTACTCCAACAACAAAAATAATTAATATTTTTGGAATGAAAATCAAAATATTCCATATTTTTGTTCAGATTTATTGAAATCAGCTGTTTTTCTACCGAAAATTCCACATCAATATTCTAAAACAGCTAAATGATTGAGTTTGACCTGATTGGACCCCAAAACAGGAGGTAGGGCACAGCGAGATTTTCTCGATCTAATTTGGAGCAGCCCGCCTGGGGAGGTACCTCCGCCTTACAGAAGATCGCAGCCAAACAACATTATTTGTTTCAAATAGTGGTGTGTTCCTGCGGTGAGTAAGGTTGCCAGAGCTCTTTAGGGGGGAGGGGGGAGGGGTCGGCAACGCGTGCGTGATACCTCCGGTATTGCAAGCGCTCATAGGCTACGGTAACCGCTTACCCATTGGTGGGCCGTATGCTTGTTTGCCACCTCAGTAGTATAAAAAAAAAAAAAAAAAAAAAAACAGCTTGTTTTTGAGTTTTTTCAATGAATAATTACTATTTTCTAAAAGCCGTAGAATACATTTTTTCGCCAATTTAGTGTACAATAAGCCCCTTTCGGGATATCATACATTATTATTAGTAGTATTAAGTTACTAATTTTATGATTTGACTATAAATTCAAGTTTCACACAGATGACCCCTACGTGCATCACTGTCGATGGAAAAGACATTACAAAGGTCATTGCAAAAAATTCCAAAGGTACAGCCGGTTCCCGAGTACCAGATACAAACGTAAGCACGATTAATTTTAATTAAATTCTCTGTTTTGAGGAAGGCAAAAAAGTATGTCACCTAAATCTGTGTTAGATAACTTGTACGATCGTGAACATACTTAAATTGTAGGAAAGACGTCGATCGTCGCCATTATGCTGCCCAAAAAGTAGAAAAAGAAATTAGGTATAATGTATTGTTGTGTATCTTGTATTTCAGTACCAAAAACACTCTCTTCATTGCGTAGACGCATGTCATTACGAATATGCCGTCGGCGGTTGAGTAGAGTTTGGAAGAAAACGACTGAGAGATGGGCCATGTGGTCAGCCAAGTCACCTCGTAAGTTGAAAAAGCGTGAGTATCACAATCATTTAGTGATAGAACCAGCCATATTACTACTACTAGTGGGGATTATGACAAAATTGATCTTCAGCAATTAGTTTTCATTGAAAAACACCATGGCTAAATATCTGTTGTCAGTGTTTAAAGTAGCAATCTTGATGCCAAATTTCTCGTTAGTTAGATAATTAATCCTACAAATATTATAAATGCGAAAGTTTGTGAGGATGTTTAGATGTTTGTGGTTCAATCACGGATTTGGATGAAATTTGGTACAGAGATAGATTATAGTCTAGATTAGCATATAGGCTACTTTTTATGTAGGTACCATGCGAGCGAAGCCGCAGGCGGAAGCTAGTTAGTTAAAAGGAGGAGTTAATAATTAGAAACGTGGGCCGTCCGCCAGCGAGATGGGCAGACGACATAGAGATTGTAGGCCGTAGATGGACAAGACTATTTTATTTTTATTTTTTTATTTTTATTTTACAAATTTTAGGAAAACTTACAGCTAAGAATGTACAATTAGGTATATGCTTATGATAACATGCACGATATACATGATATGCTATTGAGGGCTAATTAAAAGTTTCCACATATTAATAACTAAATAACTTAGTTAAAAAAAAAAGAAATCAATAGACGACGATACAAAGAGCACTCACACAAACCAATAAATACACAAAAGATTAAATTAAATTTAGAAAAAGAAGAATCTACATACATACCTATCTAATACATAACAAATAAGCTTATTTGAAAATATAATTCTAAGCTTAATATTCGTTTAGTCACTGTCCGAAAAGAATTTATCATTAAGGATACGCTTTAATTTGTGCACTGGTGTATTAAAAATATCAATGTCGCCATTTTCTCTAGCGCAGGATCATGATGGAAGGGGCACAAACAAAGGGGATCCTACACCCAATTATTCAGCTGTTTTAGGTAGCAATCTTAATTTTAGCCTTCTCGTACTTACGTTAATTAGTAGTTACAAATATAAAAAAAATCGGATAAAAAGATCAAAACAGATTTAACAAAGTTCGGGATAAAATCTGAAAAGTAACAATTGGAGAAAATTTTGTTTATTTTTAGTATTTTTCTTTTCGTTGATAGAATAAGTCTCTTTCCGGATAGTATACCAGAATGAGCCATTTTCGGAGAGCCTACCATAATATTTACGGAACACATTGTATTTCGATTATGTAGGTAGGTACTTAAAGCCACGTATGTTACGTTATGTTTGGCTCTTCATATCTTCGTTTTTTGTTTCAGATCGTTTGTTTCATTATCTGCAACGCTCTATACTGTGGGAGGATACAGGCGCGCAAACAAATGTGTTCGTCTACAGAGAAACCGGTGAGTCAGCTTCTTAGGTATTATTTTAAATAAGATTTCTAGACTAACGCATAATTTATAAGTAGAATTCAATTAAAAAACATGTCGATTTGTCGCAATAATAACGGATAGATAGAAAACTCTATATTGCATGTAGTGCACGGTAAAAAAAATGTGTGGTGTAGTGTTGTGCATGTTGTGCCGACCCCACATGAAGTGGGATAAAGGCAGGGAGATGATGAAGATGATGACCACACAGTAAAAAAAAAATATCTTAAAAAATAATTAAAACTAGAAATAATTGTGATGGTACAATGGGTGATCACTTTAAGCGATTTCTTCCACACAACCTTTGGATGGACTGGAAAAATTGAGTACGATAAGGGCTGGTGGATATTTCATTGTGTTCCCAGGGAATTTGTTGTGACTGGTGTTTCATTTAAAAAACAATAGGGAACTGTACAATGTATTTTTTTTTATACAACTGAGGTGGCAAACAAGCATGAGTACAAGTATGAGTGTTCGTTTCACCGCAATATATCTCAACAAATCTCTACAATTCATTTGAAATCCCACCCAGTAAAAGCCCAATGCTAATTTATGCTCGATTTCCTCAGGGCTTTGTCTATGAGCACAGCTGAAACAAGAACAGCTAGTTCATTTTGCAACAATTTGCGAGAATCTTACACAAACTTCAACTAGCCGCATAGATTATCAATTTTACAGCTTATTTGATATCTCTGCATTTTTGTTAGAATAATGTCCTGGACCACTTGCATCTTACCCTTGTGCACGAAAGTAGCCTCTAAAAACTGATTCTTTCACCAACGGCCATTTTTAGGCCCTTTTTAGGGCCAATTTAACCAGGTCACAGACCTTATACAGGATGAACCCAACATGAAGTGGGATAAGAGCAGGGGGTGATGATGATGATGATAGGTGGTAACTTTTAGGTATGGTTCAAAATCGTGTAAAATAGAGCTGACTTTGAGTGAATAAGGCGTCATGGTAGTAAAGGTGGTAAAGGTAGCATACTTCTCTTTCTATACAAAGAGCGCTCCTATTAAAATCCACCCATAAATAAATAAATATTCCGGACATATCACACAAGGTCAACTGATCCCAAATTAGACATAGCCTGTACTATGGGTACCAGAGACTGATATACATAATAGATAAATATTTAACACCTAAACACAGAGCAAACATCAATCTGCATTCCTGGAAATAATCAGCTTTGTTCAACGCAGAATTTGTTCTGCCGTTTGTATGGATTGTACAAGCTGTTCTCTCTGCTGTGCCATAAGCCTGTAAAGCCTACTTTAAGTACTGCGCTCATAAATCGGCGAAACATTTCCTGGCGCACTGACATAGTTTTGCTTTTAGGTACAGTACCCATATTGAAGGAGCAGAAGTCAGCCGCTATTTCGGCTATTCTCAGATACGGATCGAGCTTTGCATGGAATGGGATTGTACCAGGTATTTTTAACATTATTTACCTGTGACGTCTAGGCCTAGTGGTTCGATTTGAAGGTCGCGTGTTCGAACCAGGACATGACTCAATGTGTTTTTCTATTCGAAAAATGTAAGTGTTCATTCACACGGTGATTATATTACACACATTTATATGGTGAAGGAAAACATCGTGCGATAATCAGTAAGTATTCTTAAAGCGGCGATAAGCTGGCGACCTGTCAGGTATGGAATAGTCGCTAAAATGTGGGCATGTGCAAAATTGGACATGCCTCTGACTACTCCCCTTAGACATCTTCAAAGTTCTGATCACCTAGAGATCGAGTTTCGCTTGTTCAAACCTAGCTAGCCATAATGAGTTTATGCCTTTCCTGATATAATATCTTCCAATTTGGAAATTGGAGGATATTAAGTGTGTGGTCCACCTTTTCATGTTTCAGGTACATCCGCCCCGCCTTCTTTCAGCAACCAAACCAATTTCAGACACATAAACCTAGGTCCATCGATGTTCCCATTCGTTAAATCAAGTAAGCCATCTTTCACCATCATTGATGAGCAGCTTCAACCAGAAGATTATTTTCATGTCATTAACTACATCTATTCTAAGTTTCATCCAAATGGGTTCAGATTTTACGGGATAATTGAACCATAAGCATTTTTAATATTTGCAGGCTTTATTTATTTGAAAAGATTCTGAAAATAAAAAAAATTAAAGTACTTTTTCAACTTAGGTTTTGTTTTTTTATCATATTTATAACTAACTAAACAAATTAAATGCATCAATATTACTATCTAAACAGCTGAATAATTGAGTTTGAAGTGATTTGACCCCAAAACAGCCGATTTTTGAATAGATATTTTCAAAGAAAAATTATGAATTTCCAAAAGTCGTGGATCGGTGTAAAATAAGCCACTTTCGGGATAGCATACATTATTATGAGTCACCTTGTATATAGTTTCATCTAAATGGGTTCAGGCGTTACGGGATGATTGAATCACATTTTTTTTAAATATTATTAGGCTTTATTTATCTCCAAGATTTTTGTGTATGTAGGTACCTAAATATCGCCTATAGTTGCTGTTTTTTTTTAATTTTCTCTTTCGTTATTTATCTTTGAACCTCATTACTAAAATCGTCTGCAACAAACAATGGTCTCACGATCCATCAAGTGCAGATTTATCAATAACTAGCAATCTTTCGATTTATAGAAAATAGATTTCTCTCCGAACAAAAGTTTCAAGAAAAACGGAATGCTTTTGGGAAAGAAAATGATAATGTTGATTTGAGGCCAAAAGTTGAGAGTAATTTCATCCAGAAAATTGAAAATACTGTTGTGACTCAAACGCTCAGCAGTTTCTATTCAAAAGGTAGAGTTGAAGTACATTTTTATGTTTCAAAATTGATAATCACTATAAGAGAATGTCAACTAAATCTGTAATGTTTGCAGGTAAAAAATATTTAGAACAAAAGGATGTTAAATCAGGTGTACTACAAAATGAATCGGAAAATTACATAGAAATATGTGAAGTCAGTATGGATGATAAGGGTACAGGTAAAAAGTTCATTTGCCATATTCATCATCGTCATCAGCCTGTAGAAGTCTACTGCTGGACATAGGCCTCCCCAAAGAGTTCCTTGTCTTGAGTCTTGAGCCTTTTCCATCCACCGACTTCCCGCAACCTTCACAATGTCGTCGGTCCGGGTGGGGCCTGATCCATGATCCATCGGCCTTCCAACCCTGCGTCGCCTGGTTCGTGGTCGCCATTTGAGAACCTTTAGTCCCCAACGGTTGTCGGTTCTGCGAGCTATATGGCCTGCCCACTGCCACTTCAACTTGCTAATTCTGAGAGCTATGTCGGTGACCTTGGTTCATCTACGGATTTCCTCATTTCACCATATTATTTTCATCGAACTAATTAACTGCATAAACATTTAGCTTTCCCAGTAAGGTAAAGCCTCACCAATATCTTCTGTAGTATTTATATCGCGCCTTTTTAGGAACTGAAGATATGACTTCTCCGATGAAAGACAACGTGACAAGTACATTATCGGATTTGTACGCCTTACGACAGATGGATAATTGGGAGTCACAGAACGCTCACACAGAAATGTGTATTGTTTGTAATAATGCAGGTAAGTCATAATTTCAGCCATAGGATATCCACTGCTGAACATAGGCCTGCCCAACAAATATCCAGAGCGACTTCCTGTCATGTGGGGGAACTTGCCCATACTCACCCGATAGAAACGCGGGTTGGCGAGCGCAGTTGGAGCTGTCGTTCAAATACGCTGCTGCCCGTCCCCTAGCATTTTTTCGCTTAGTCGCCTCTTACTACATCCACGGGTAGGTAGATATGGAGGGGCCTATTCTTCGGCCGGGGCCACCACGGCCGCACATGCAGGTAATGTACTGTCTCCATGCCTATATTTATACCACTGAGAAATATCGCTGTGTAAAAGCTTCAAGAAGACTTCTGCTATAAAAATTACGAAAAAATGAAATTATTCATTTCAAAAAAAATATTCCACGAGTCTCTGCTTCACAATACAGCATTTTATACGTTTTATTTTTAGAAACTGATGTTAAATTTCCTTTAACACGAGAAAGTCACGCAGCAAGCGTTGTGACTTCAATGAGCGAGGCCGCTATTTTTCAAAGACCATACGGAACCAACACAGGTACCTAAGCTAAGTACCTAGGCTAAGTATTAGGTACGTATGAACGCGTTGGCAAGAGCTCGGTCAGTGCTTAGATCATCGAGAATAGGACGAGACAGTCATTTACTAAAAAAATGAAGCCGTGAGAGCTCTCTCTCGCATACCTCGCTAATTTTCCTAAGCATTCAAATTCAAGAAGGTTGCGAAAGAAAATAATTTGCTGGGAATAGATCGATTTGATTTGAATTTCATGCCTCATTGTGATTGCGCTGCGTATAAGCATTCTAGTAATATGAAATTGGTTGAAACATTCATAATCATTATAATCAAAAAAAGTCTGAATTGTTCTTTTGAACTGATATTTTTCATTTCAGATTTGAAAAACCTACGCTCAATAAACCTAATGACCTCAACAAGGTTATTAAAAATCTCACCCACGTTCAGCCACATTGGTAGGTTCCTTAGTTCGTTCGTGTCACTAGTTCCTTTTTGATCGCCCTGCCTTGAGTCTATCACCAGATCGAGGTAATGGGGCCCACCCTGAGGCAAGTTTTCAAATAGATATGTACAAATTGTTCAACTAATTAATTAATAATCGTGGAAAACCTTAGATACACAAGTCACGCCAGTTCAGTCTTTGAAGAAGATATCAACGGGAATTTTGACGTCTAAGTGTTTTCTTGAAAATAAATGTGCAAGTAAGTGTGCAAGGCGAATCATTTTATTATTAGTACTAGCAACCTGCCCAAGCTTTGCACAGGTATACTTATAACTATTGGTTTACGCGAGGCACGCCAGTAAAGCTCGCAGTGGGCATGTTTTATACAATCATCGTCATAATATTTCATCCAATTTACTCAAAAACTTAATGAATTCCGCCTTACAGAAGATCGCAGCCAAATAACATTATTTGTTTCAAATAATTTTTTGTTCCTGCGGTGAGTAAGGTTGCCATGGCTCTTAAGGGGGGAGGGGGTTCGGGGTCAGCAACGCGTGCGTGATGCCTCCGGTATTGGCGCTCATTCATATAGGCGTTACGTTAACCGCTTACCAACAGGCGTGGCGTATGCTTGTTTGCAACACCAGTTGCATAAAAAAAAAGGATTATACACTTATACCTTTATCTTGAATCACTTCGCCCATTGTACATATAAATTTATTTAGTCTATAATCAATTGTAATTAGTTATTAAGGTGTGTATACAATAAAGAATTTTCATTCATTCATTCATTCACTTCGTTCACTGGTGCAAACCGTATTAAAATCCTTTTAGTAGTTTTTCTGTTTATCGCGTTCAGACAGACAGTCAGAGAGACGCGGCGGAGGGCTATGTACTGATTTGTTAGCGTCCTTCGTCTTTTTTTTTATAAAGTTTCAGTCTGTTACCTACACCGGCAATAGTTATCTGGAGTATAAATCGAGCCAGCTCGTTATAAATGTCAGGAGCGTCAATAATACCTCGTAAAATTTTGCAGACTGTGATAATTTGATCATTGAATCTTCTAGTCTCCAGTGAGTTGAAATTAAGACAACCTTGGAGATGACATAATATTTAACCTATAACATTGAAAATCTTCCAGAAATCGACATGAGTACTGGAACGAATGATGACATTGAAAAAAAATTCAAAGACTTTACTAACCAAGTGATGCCGCATAGATCCAGTTTTATGGGTTCAGGTAATATTTTAATCTGGTAACTCATGAACTTAGTAAGATGTATATTTGGCTCTCTGATTAAAGTACTTTTAATTTCAGTGACCAAATCTACGTCCACATCAACAGTGGCGGTAACAGAAGTTTATGCTGTAACTTCCAGAAAGGAATTTAACTGCGCTGGTAAGTGTCTTCTTTATTACCAAAAGGGTTATCAATCATAGCGGAAATACGTAAAATGCAATTCTATTGGTCGATTTTATACACTCTATGCTTCGATCCGGTGGATGATCGCCCTAAAAATGGAATTAAAATCGAACTTAATACGTCATGTGATAACATCGCATCATCATCATCATCAGCCTGAAGGAGTCCACTGCTGGACATAGGCCTCCCCTAAAGAGTTTTATGACGAAAGTTCTTGAGCCCTTTTCATCCACCGACTTCCCGCAACCTTCACAATGTCGTCGGTCCATCGGGGGGCCTTCCAACACAGCGTCACCCGGTTCGTGGTCACCATCCGAGAACTGTTACTCCTCAACGGTTATCGGCTCTGCGAGCTATATGGCCTGCGCACTGCCACTTCAACTTGCTTATTCTGAGACCAGTGACCATGGTTTCTTCGGATTTCCTCGTTTCGGATTTTATCACGTAGTGAAACTCCGAGCATAGCTGGTGTATGAGGCCAATAGTTAGCGACTTATTCTCTGTGCCATATGACATCACTGGCAATATTGTATCACAATATAACAAATGGCCTTTAATTATAGAAGTTTTAACGACTGAAGCGCAAGTCAAGAGCGGTGTTTGTCTGACTTCGCCATCTCTACAGCAATGTCAGTGTCCACACTTTGGCGTCTCATCGTGTGGTATGTTGAATTTTTCTAGAGAAATAATTTGTGTTTCATTTTAGTTAAAAATGCATTATGGCTAAGCGTAATATGCAAGTGGCAGATCACAGGGCAACGCAAGGAAGAGCAGGGTAGAGCACTTGCTCTGCCCTGCTTTGACCTGCTCGTATCTCAGCATTAATGCAGCAGTCAGCATGGTCCTAATTCGATTCTATCTGATTATTTGATTTAACACATAACCCCGCTTATCTTTGGTGGATAATGGCCTTATGCTACGTCGTAGATTCCTAGACCCTTAGCTACGCCAATGTCGACGCAGCAGACTGAATCTTAAAACCAAAATAAAAATTCTCAGTACTTACGACGTTTTTGAAAAAAATAATTGTAAAACCACAACAGAACCACATCCAGTCAAAACACATCCGTGTTAGAAACTGAAAATATTTGTGCAGGACAGATGTAAAAGACATCAATATGTTTTGACAAGCTAAGAGTTATTTCCAAATAAAGTTTCGGATTCTTACTCTATTTGTACTTAGAAGATTCAACTGAATAGTTTGTTTGTCGGGACTTGATTGAAACAGCGAACTTATCTTGGTGGTCGCGTTAGTTTAATTTAAGAGAATATAACTCAAACTGAAGGATAATTTAAGACCTAAGCGCAGTCAAACCTTTTAGTTTATTGTGACATTATCCGATTCGAACCAAGTCTGGAGCTATTTTACAAGTCTCGTGAAACATTGCAATCTGAATCTTATATCAATGATTTAAAAGGATATCAGAAAATGTATCGTGTAATGGAATAACTCTACCTGTAGTGGATAGCGTAAACGTATTGTCATCATCAGGAAGGATTTCGAACTGTTATAAAATAAAATCCCGTGTAAAATTTAATAATTTTGAAACGTTAATCATGCCTCCCTCACTCTTGACTCCTCACATTTCAGACGTAGAATCTCCTCTGCTGAACATAGGGCTCCCCATAGATTTCCAGCGCGACCGATCTTGTACGGGCTACATCCAAACAATAATTTGGGGGATTTGCCCATACTCGTCACAGTGGGCTTGTGGGTTAACGAGTGCAGATAAAGCTATTATTGATAAGGAATACTGCTGCCCAATTTCTAGCTTTTTTCCCCTTATTCTTTTCATCCTATACAGTACCTACTGAACAGAGTTTTTACTTCACCTATTTCTAAGACGTTTCAAAGTGATGCTAGTGATTTAATTTGAATTGGCTTACAGTACGCATTTTACCCATCACCCTGAGACATGTGTTAGTAAGCCTATGGGCCTATAATTTCACTGGTTACGTCACACTTCCCACCAGAGCACAGTATTGAAAGGCAAAGCAAATTTCTGTTTGGCGGTAGAATTTAATTATAGGCTAGGTGGCAGTAACCAGACAGACTTTGCACAAAGAGCGGAGAGCTCTTGCATGTTTAGACTTTTTCCTACACATTTTACAATACTATATATTTATTTTATTCAGGTACTGAGACAGGTATATCAAAGTATGATACCGCTTCAACAAACAAATTGAAGACTTATTTGAATACTGGTAAGTTACAATGTTCCATAGCGAGTGCTTCCTCGTTCGACCCAAGAGGTTTCTACCTGATAGGTTCTTGGTTCAACCCAAAACGTTGGGTTTCTATTCTTGTTCTACCCATACATACTTCATCATCATCATAGCAGCCGTACGACGTCCACTGCTGAACATGGCCTCCCCCAGAGACAGAGCAAATTCCTTATCATGTGGGGGGATTTGCCCATACTCACCACGCTGGGAATGCGGGTTGGCGAGCGCAGCTAGAGCTATAGTTGTTAAAACGAGGGATGCTGCTGCCCATCACCTAGCTTTTTTCCCTTAGTCGCCTCTTACGACATCCGCGGATAGGTAGATATGGAAGGGCCTATTCTTTAGCCGGGGCCACTACGGCCAATACATACATATACATACATACATAATAATAATACATACTTATTGCTAATATATTTGGCTTAATTCAAATATATGACGGTGTAATATCGAATCATAAAGGTCAGCCCTCAACAGACAAAAAACATGATATACCAAACATTAGGTTAGTGAGTCTGAGAACTGACCGAGGCATATATTTTGGGTCGAATCAAGATAACCTATTGAGAAACATCTTGGGTCAAAAGCGGAAGCACTCTTCGTAGCTTTTTATGTTGTTGGAGCAACACCTACTCTAAAGTTCATACATATATTATGAGTAAATATGATTTCCAGCCGGCTAATAACAGCTTCTATTTGAACAGCTCTCAAAAAGAATCGGTTTCACTAAAGGTGCATGCACACTTCTCCGCGCCGCAGGCATCGAACTTCCTAACGGCTATAGCTTCGCGTATTTTTTCATTACATAATTTAATTTTTGTTCTTTAGTTTTGTTATGTATTTAATTTCAGGTATGTTGATCAACACTTTAGTGGAGGGTGCTTTGGTGCGGAGTAATGTAACTCCTTCCAGCAGCAAAGGTATTTTAAATCATCATTTATAAAATACATATAAGGTACTACGATGATAGTTATGCTTCTCGGAAATCTAGTCTTTCATATCGGCATCATCGGCATCATCTAGTTCTCACAAGTGCATAAAGACAAAGATAAAGGTTAAAAAGAAGATTGCCAAGGCGCATAACTTTAATCGTTGTACTGTATAAATTTGTAGTTTTCTATTTTGCTTCATTATATGTGTACACGGACAATTAGTTTAAATTAAATGTTATTGTATGCGTAACGAATCGTTACTAATGAACGTTTCAGTATCGTTCATACTAATTAACGATTCAGTATCGTGTTTCTGCAAAACGTGTCGTCGCGGTAATGCGGTCTTATGGCTTTATACGCGGTCGAACCCTAACTTTCTCGATCTTTGACTGGCTTATTACGAGTCTGAACACCCAAATATTTATTTTATTTTTTGCTTGGAGCAATAAAGTTGTTTACCAACATTTTTATTATTCCTACAGACACGAAATCAATCGGAAACAAGTACACGTCTGAAATTGCTACTTCTACAGATAGCGAGTTGAAAGGCTCAGTTATTGAAAAGGAAAAAGGTTCGTGTTTTTCGGGATGTAATCTTTGTAGAATTAGTTACCAGAAGGGCCTACTGGACGCAGCGGAAATTGCCTTATTTTTTGCTAAATGACTTTCAAGATGATGACTTCAAAGAGTAGTGTATCCCAATATTTATAAACGATTTTATGTAGTTAAAATCGAAAGCAGGGACTAATTACATTGATGTTTTTAAGATTTCTAATTATAATATCGGTGTTTTTTTTTAAGTATAACTAATTGACATAGATCAGAGCTTAGTATGGATAAAAATATATATTATTAATACATATTTAAATACATATTTCCACTCAACAGTCCAAGGGGACTACAGTCCCCGAGAAGTTTATGCGAAACTTTATAATATTAGTAGGACTTTCAGTGGTTGCGGCGTGAAAGAATAATGAAGATGCTACATACATTCTTTACAAACTTTCGCATTTATAAAATTACTAGCTTGCGCCGGCGGCTGCACTCGTGTGGTACCTAGATAAAAAACTTATGTGCTATTCCAGACTATAAATCTATCCCTTTGCCAAATTTCATTCAGATCCGTATAGTCGTTCTGTCGTGATTGAGTAACAAACATCCATCCATACAAACTTTCGCACTTTTAATAGTAGTAAAATACTCGTATATAGTGGGATTTCCTCTCGCTTTTGGCATGTAGTACCTTTTGTATTATGAAGGTGCGAACATTTTCCAACTAAGCACTGAACGGTTATTACATTTTCAGATAGATACCGCGAACGATTGGCGGTGGAAACAAATGCTTACTTGGAGCATGAGTCAAAATCGACGGAGTATGAATCCGACTGGAGGGCCATCGTTCTTAGTCAGAAAATCAACAATTCAACTCAGTACAGTTTTATCGATCAAAAAGGTAATCTTCTCTCTGTGGTTTAGTCGCGAAAGCAGACAGAGTTACTTTTGCATTTATAATTTTACTGTATTTTTTATAAGGTTGTTCAGATTGCATCCCAACAAAATATAGAAAACACCATTGAAGTCGGACCAGCCATCACAACGTAAATCGGTGTACATACATTAAAAAAATAGATAACCTCCGAATCTTCCTTTTTTTTATATCTTAAAATACCGGAAGAATGAACCCCTACAGCCAGTTTCGTCATTTCAGCCGCAGCACGTCCACTGCTGAACATAGAACTCCCCCATAGATTTCCAGCGCGACCGACCTTGTACGGCCTGCACCAAAACAATCATTTGGGGGGATTTTCCTGTACTCGCTACGCTAAGCACGCGGGTTGGCAAACGCAGAAAAAGCTATTGTTGATAGGGAACGCTGCTGCCCATACCTTAGCTTTTTTCCCATAGTAGTAATTGACATCTTTATGACATGTATTTCAAGCAATAAATTATACTTTGACTTTGACTTTTCGCCTCTTACGACTTCCACGGGTAGTAATGGAGAGGCCTAGTCTTCAGCCGGGGCCACCATAGCGGATTTAATTTCTGAATCTACAATCTAAGTCTGTTCAAGGCAAGAATGAATAGGTGTCTTCTAGTAGGTCCAGTAGATATAGGACAACATCACTTTCCCATTCGGTAAGTCAAATGTCGATTAGAAGGTTATAGTAGATTAAATTAATGGTAAAAAAACTTTTTAAATTTATCGTCCACGGTAACGGCAAGATGTGAATTATTTTAAAAATGTATCACATTGGAATCGTCATCGAATAGAGAGTATATAGTAAATATGTACGGTAAAGTCGTGACGTGCCGTTCGACTGTAAATTAAAAAAGCTGGCAATAAATAAGTCTACGAAGAAACCTGTTCACGGTGAGCCCCATCTCCCTATAGTCGGTAAATATGGCAACCGCTTTTATGGTCTTGTGAATTTTATATCATAAATGTAAAACAACGAGATTTTCCTGTAAGGGCGTTGCTATACTGTTCGAAAGTATCCTCTACGAGGCGCACTTTATTATTTACACCAAACTGGTTCTTTTCAGGGAAAGCCATGACTAAACCTTGTCATTGACCTTACGTAGGAAAAACAAGAAAGAAATATTTTAAAAAAATATTACTTAACAAATGCAATTATAATATTTGATTTGCCGAAACATTTTAGTTGCTGAAAAATCTATAAGCGAGCCTAGCGTATTATTAAATCGCCTCAAATTTACAAAGCATTACCTAAGTAAAATGAGGAAATCGGATTCAAGCCCACTCACTTTTTTTATTTTAATGTATGAAAAAATAAGTATTCATATCAAATAAATAAATAGAATATGTTTGTATAAAAAGTGTGATAAAAATCCGACTCTTATTTAGCCTAGTTATATCAGCCGTATTTTAGACTTCAATCTTAATGAAAGTTGTCCTACTTTACTTATATACCCTTGATATCAGTTTAAATTCGAGTAGTTTGTCTTCCACGAATTTGGATGACATCCAACCAAAATGAAAAATCCTGCCAAGACTCAACCACGATAATCAAGTTTCACAAACCTTTAACCACTATCTGGGTCTTTGACAAATTGATCTGCAGTACAAAATGCTTTATTCTATTCTAGTCTACTACTACTCCTTCTCCTCTCGGCTACTTTTTATTGCTCGCTTGGTGAGCTCTTTCTATTCTATCTATAAAAATACACTTAATTTTTATAGATAGAATAGAAAGACAAAACATTCTCCCTTAATTTTTGTTTCTGTTTAGACTTAAGTTTATAGAGTACTTTAGTTACTCAATGTTCTATCTCGATAGAGAGGTAAATGATTTTTTGGTCTTAATTATCTGATAGATAAATGTGGCTTATCTCATGCATAATTCTTGAAAACACATACATTTTTAACCAGTACAAAATATTGAAATAAAGACAATGGGACCTGTGAACAACACAAGCTGATGTGAAACACACAATCCTTATGCATTACGTTTTTCTGACACAGTATCCTGTCGTTCGGAGCGTGTAGGCCAAAGCCGGTTGACATCCGTTCGAACGCTGAGGCACTCGGCAGACGAAACGGAAGCACAGACAGATCCTGTTCACATTGGTACTGGTAACATTCATATCATACAACTCTTAGGTCAGCGCCGCACTTGAGAATAAGGCCGATTGGTTGAGAGAGAATGGTATAGATGCTGGGCAAGTCAAAAAACATATCAAGCGCTAAAGCGTCCCGTTAGTGAGTAAAATGTGTCATCTGTTGCTGTATTAATAACCTAGAATTGGTGTTAAGTATAACGATGTTGGCCTCACCATTGGGGTTGGGCAAAGATTGGCCTGCGCTCTTTCCATCGTGAGTATATTCATATGGCTACACTTGTCACTCAACGCTTAATAGTTTGGATTAGCCCTATAATGCGGCCGGAGTCGGCCGGAGTCGGCCGGAGTCTCTATAAACCACTGCTGGATGAACGGTTTGCAAAAGTTTAAGGTGGGTCCACATTTGAGACATTTCAACGCGCCGTAGCTCCTTAACATGTTACGGTACTTGCTACAGATAGCTCGGACAGTAGGCGTAGCACCGTAGCTCCACGTAGCACGTGATAGCTTGCTCAAAAATGATTAAGCTAATCTTTTCATATATTTACCATCATCACCCTTCTCGTTTCAGCAGTTCTTATTAGGGTCACAAAATCTCACGATGTTAGCTGACCCAGATTTTTTTACTAATTTACAAACTCGTGAACTCGGCTTTAGGGAATAGGCGAAGAGTTCACACGCAGTTTACGAGCGTGAGAGGCCTCGCGATGAGTCTCGCTCCCTTTATTCACAAAACTCTTTACAATTGCGCCTAATGGCACGGAAACATCGAGATTGCGGAGGCATGACTGCATACGCTTTGATGACAGTTATTTTTCACCTTTTCGCGTCTCTTATACATTTTTATAGCACTAGTTTCAGTTTCAACTTACAAACTCCATAGTCTAAAAAAAGTGCAGCGCGAACGCGCTTCACTCGTTCGCAATTTACTCGTCCTCATTCATTAGGTGTTCTCCTTGATAGAGGTCGCGGGTTCGATCCCCGCACTGGACAAACATATGTGTGATTAAAACAGATGTTTGTTCTGTGTCTGGGTGTTAATTAGGTTTGTATCTATTATGTATATCAGTCTCTGGTACCCATAGTAGCTACAGGCTATGCCTAGTTGGGGATCAGTTGACCGTGTGGGATATGTCCGGAATATTTATTTACAAAGTGGTGTCACTGGGGTATACAATAGCGTTTTTATGCATTTTCAGGAGATTTGTACATGCCGCAGCAGTACAAGTGCACGTCAGTGTTTACTTCACAGTGTGCTCTTGATCAGCCCATTAAATCTACCACAAATCCTATAGATTTCGGTAAGGAAAAGTCTAATTGGGTCTGTAAATAGTATGTTTACAAGGTATGATACTAAAGCCTTTGTGGTCAAGGTAGTAACCCTTACTCACCTGATAATTAGACCAACCGATGACCTCGATGACGTGGGAGGCGAGTATCCAACTGAAACTAGATTTGATCCCCTCTGCGGGACAAAATGACACTGTATACTGTTTTTTCCTGTTTTATTAATCTATGTATATGGTATGTTAATTATGGATGGATCGTCTAATTTTCAGGTCACACAAGCATCGGCTCGCCGTCGATAGTGACAAGTCGAAGGAAGTCCAGTTCCAATAGGAACTCTAGTTTCCGAATGAATACTAGTGAAGTACTTTCCAGCGACCTAGACGCTGATAAGTGGATCAAATCTTGTATCGAGAAAGGTGCTCTTCATATTTTACATATTTGGTTTTTTAGATCTTTTTTTCGTACAAATCCCGATTGAGTATACAATTAAAAAATTATCTGGTGATGGAGATGAAAGGAGGACAAGCGAGGATAGTCTCTTATAAGTTCTCAGTTCACAGTTACCTTTACCTACTTTTATTAAATATTGGTTACAAAAATACATATTTCAACACGAAATATAGTCACATTTTTTAAAGTAATGCTTGGTTTTACAGGATACCTGTCTCAACTAGAACTAAAACGCAGTTCTGATGAAAATAAACGCACATCAGTCTCTGATTCTTGTGGTTCCAAATTTCCTTATGACAAGGGGATTGATTCAAAATCTGTTGGGTCAGACACTCATTCTGAAGGCCAACGCGTGGCTAATAATGGTAAAGATGGTGTTCAAAAAGATTATCCTAACGAGCTATAGAAATCATATAATTCAGGGCAATTTCAATTGCTCTAACGAGCACTTACATGATGGTACGGTGTTACAGAGTCCCCATGTGTGAGAAAGCCGCCCTGATCGCCTCTCTCAGAGGCCCTTCTCAGACAGGGTGCCCTACTGAGACTTTACAGCCCTAAAATAACTTGCAAGAGTATTGCCAAGACGCAGTGACCTATATCCTCATTATCGCTAAGGCGTACCAGTGGTGCAATTGTGTAGGCGTAATAGTAATGAAGTTCGCAAATATGACGATGATATTATCAATTTTAGCGACTCTGAAGTTTTTCAAACATGAAAAGGAAAAAGCTAAGATCTTGAAGTTTTCCTTTGTCAAGTTTGGAACGTTTTTGATGTTGCTAAGATTTTTTTAAATTATCCTCAAAGTTACGAACTTCATTGCCATTACACTTACACTATTGCACCACTGGTTCGTACGCTTCGCGATTGCGTAAATACGCATCTTCTCTACACAACTGTTTTGATTTCAGTGACAACAGTGGCATCGGCGATAACCGTTAAAGACGTAGAGAAATATGTCAAAGAAGAAACAGACGCTTATGAAAAGCAAATTGTTAAAATGGTGGACAACGTTACTTCAGGTATGTTTTTTGATGATTGTTTTGAATAGCGATTTGAAGATCAGTCATAATCAAATATTCTGGTTGTAGATGAAGTTGTAAGAAAGGAAGTCAAAGAAATTACTTTTCAAGCTAGCCCTGAAAATTGCGAAGCAGGTAACTTAATAGTGTCAAGCCGTGTTCACACGGCGTATGATATGTCATCTAAATATTTGAAAATGATCCTTAATTCTATTAAAAAGTAAATTTTGAGATTGACTTTCAGGAGCTTGCGATATCGTTGAGCTATATCGCACACCCTCAAATATCAAACTCAAAATTGATATTTGAAAAATTTCAAAAAGAGCATTATCTCTAGAGATAATGCTCTTTTTTAAATGAATTTTATATGGCATATCAAGGACATATCGCATGCCGTTTGAACACGGCTTCATTTATGAATGAATTATTCTGAAGATATGCCCACAATATACTTTCATTTTTGCTCTAGTGTCAACATGTCAGAACAAGCCCGAATCCAAATTCAGTATTATGCTCAAATTGGATAATAGTATCAAAAGTAAATGCGTCATCACGATAAACTTTTCGAAATCGAAAAGAGGTCACTAGGTAGGCCCTCTGTATATATTTTCCTAATAATAATATTAAAAGCAGCTTCCGCCCACAGCTTCTTCTGGTTCCTGGATGAAAAGTAATCGAAAAGCCCAGTAAATTACTATGCTTATTCCTAATTTCATACGAATCGGTTCAGCTGTTACGTGATTTCTATTCACACGTCCTCACAAACTTACGCTTTTGTACCGTTAGTAGGATGGGTTGATCACATTATGACAATCAAACAATTTTTTTCAGCAACAGAATGTTCAAAAGCTATTGAACAAAAATCCGCTTGCGTTTTCACAACTCGGTGTATTCTTCCCCCACCATCACCGTGCTGGTGTCAGACTAAAAAATGTGGATCTCTTACAGGAGGTGAGTTACAAATTACATTAGTAACGTTAGCAGTTTTGTATTGCTTCTATTTGTAGGTACCTTATGTCAACGGCAAAATAGTTTTCAAGCCTATTCGTTTTTTTCGGGATCTATTTAGATAATTGGTACAAAGATACATAACAGTCATTATCATTCACAATATTGGATGCTTCAGTTATTATATACCTACGTACAGTACTGTAGGTCGTTTATATCCTTCTTCTTCTTCTTCTTCTTCCTGCCCTTGTCCCACAATATGTGGGGTCGGCACAACATGTTTTCTTCTTCCACTCTCTTCTGTTAGCCGTCATCTCCGCACTCACATCTTTCTTACTCATGTCATCTTTAATACAATCCATCCATCTTTTCTTCGGCCTTCCTCTAGTCTTATATCCATGCACATTCATACCTAACGCTCTTCTCGTTACATGACTTTCATCCCTCCTCATGACATGCCCATACCATGCTAACCTATTACTTCTCAGGTCGTTTATATCCTTAACATGTGAATATTTGTTTCACAACGGGAATCAAACCAGCACCTTTCACGTCCTCATTTTTCATCCCGCAACGTCGTAAAAGGCCTGATCACACTTTGCTTGTTTTTTAGATTGCCTATTCGTTTACGGAAAACCTCGATGTGTGGTGCATTCCAATGAAGAGAACAACGATGCTTCTGTCCAAATGAGTTTTTCACGAAACCATCCGCTGTCCACTCAAATGTCTTCTAGTAAGGTTTATTTGAGACTTACCGGAGTTCGTCAGACGCATTAGCCTCACCTCAAATCTATAACATAACCCTATATCCCCAATATTCCGAAATTCAATCGATTTATGCAATGTTTGTCTACTTAGTTACTGCTTTTTTTATCTTAAATACACAGACTCATTAATTATGTATGTGTAGGTAGTATGTGTACAAGGTGATACATTATATGTATCCGGGGCTTATACTATCAAAAAAAGAAAAAATTGAAGGGAAAATATAATTAAATTTGCTGTTTTTGGTTATCACGGAAAAGCTGATTTTTACACAGAGTTTTTTCAATGAAAAATTAGGAATGCCCAAAAGTTATAGAACCATAAAATTTGGTGTAGAATAAGCTCCTTTCGGGATAGCATACATACTTATTATGAATCACCATGTATTACTTTTTATGTATTTGTTTTAAAGATTTCTGTGCGAAACTCTCTCTATAATATAGGTTAGTACTTATACTATAGTATAGTATATCTAATTACGAACGGTTACAAAATGACTCTACTTCCAGATCCAATACGTCAACAGCATGACCTACGCTCGGTAGGAATGCTCACATCTTACTGTGCAATGACGTCATCACGCCATAAGGAAGTTGATAATAATGTCGCCGAAATTCTAACGCCAGGTACCTAATTAATTACTTTTCTTACAATAAATACATGTCAGTTTGTATGAATACCGAATTAAAAAAATCTGGTTAGGTACTCTGAAGCTGGAAGCCGTGCCGTCGACAGAATGCGATTGCGGTCAAGCTGGCCAAGTAGGTACCTTTCTTTTATTAGCCACAAAAACATGTTTGACAGTCATACGTACAGGCTTGAGAGTTATTTTTTTTTATACAACTTATGTGGCAAACAAGCATACGGCCCACCTGTTGGTAAGCGGTTACCGTAGCCTATGAGCGCTTGCAGTACCAGAGGCATCACGCACGCGTTGCCGACCCCTCCCCCCTCCCCCCCCTAAAGAGCTCTGGCAACCTTATCGCAGGAACACAACACTATTTGAAACAAATAGTGTTATTTGGCTGCGATCTTCTGTAAGGCGGAGGTACCTCGCCAGGCGGGCTGCTCCAATTCAGAACGAGAAAATCTCGCTGTGCCCTACCTCCTCCTAAAAAACCTAACCTAAACCTAGTTATCCAGGAAATCTAAGTGAACTACCATACCTACCAAATACTGAGAATTTTTCAAACGAGTTGTTTTGGATTGTGTTCTTCATTTCACTTTATAAGAAATGCGCATTTCCATTTTTTATTTTTACAATTGCTATGTAATTTTTATGTTTTATTTTCATGATCTCCATTCAAATTCGCATTTACATGAAGAATATCTTGACAGTTGTGGTAAAAAAATATGTTTTTTACTCTTTTAATCTCATTTCCCATTCCAAATTCAAATTCCTTTTGGCCAGTGCATCTAACTTGAAAACCTTCTTATTTGTTTTAGTGTACGAGGCCATAAATAAAACGACAAAGAAATTATCTGAAGAGGAAACGAAGTTACAAGTCATGGAAAACACTTGCAATTCATACGGGGTTGATGCTGGTTAACTTTTATTTTATGTAGGTTATAGCGAACTGTTCGGTGATCGACGATTTCATCCAGGTCGAGCATGATCACCTTTTATTTATCTACATACAGAAATTACAACGAAAACCGCGACAGCTAAGCTCTCGTTGCGTAATTTTCCTAGTCGTAGATAAATCAGCCAAGTTAGCAACCTTCAGCGCGGTCACCAAACGGAAGAGTGACCGCTGGAGGCATTGACGCTTTAAGCTTCCGAGGACACGTTAAGATGACGATGCCCCTGATGAGGCCTTCGGGTTGCGTAAAACTCCTTCCTTACTCCTTCCTGATACTCAGTGGTACATCTGGTCCGGAGGCGACTCGGTTCTCCTGACTTTGACTAAGCCCTTTAGCAGCGCCATTAGTCCGCTATTGAATGACGACTCCTTTAGGACCCAGTGTAATTATTGTCAAGTCAGTTCACATCTTCGGTTTCCAGAGGTAGAAGCCAACTTGCTTCGTACATACGAGATGCGTTCTGCTTCAATCCTGGCCTCGCCGGAAGTGCGATCGGCGGCTGTGAACACGTCACAGTGCAGATACCCCAGTACCATTCCGCAAAGCGACCAGCAAAAAGGTTTTTTTTTTTACAATAAATAAATAATCGTCATCATCATTTCAGCCATAGGTCGTCCACTGTTGAACATAGGCCTCCCCCATAGATTTCCAGCTCGACTAACCTTGTACGGCCTGCACCTACACAATCATTTTATGGGGGGGGTTGCCCATATTCGCCACGCTGGGCATGTGGGTTGGCGAGCGCAGATAAAGCTATTGGGAATGCTGCTAGCCATCCCCTAGCTCATGCTTGCAAAGCATACTTGTGCGTGTAGTACCTAGTTCATCAGTTGTTACGTAGCTTTAGTCTTAATATTTTGCACACATTTTTACTAAAAGGGTCAATACCTAATACCTACTATTGTCATTTCTATCCTTTCAGATCCCATCATCACGTGCTATAGTCAGAGTAAGTTCAGTTTTCAGCAGTTAAAGACAGAGGATGTGCAAACGAGCTGCGAGAATAAGCATGCAAGACTACTGGATATACCCATTCATGATGATGAGCCCGGTAAGCTTAGCACTACCTTCTAGCAAGGCATTATTATTAACCGACTTCACAAATAGGGAGAGGTTATCAATTCTGCGGCTATGTATTTTTTTTATTTTAGGAATCTAAAAAAAAATACTTGAACTTTGTAAGTCGTATTGCGTTAAATTTTTAAAACGTATGTCTATTTAAAAAATCGTGTTATCTAAGTACCTACAACTGCAAAGGTGCGACACAACACTAGTGCTGCTCAAAACTCAGACTCAGGGTACAGGGCTGATCCCAGTTTCTATTATAATAATAATATTCCGGACATATTACACACGGTCAACTGATCCCAAACTAGGCATAGCCTGTACTATGGGTACCAGAGACTGATATACATAATAGATATATATTTAACACCCAGACACAGAACAAACCTCTGTTTATCACACAAATGTTTGTCCAGTGCGGGAATCGAACCCGCGACCTCTAGCGCAGAAGGCAGAGTTACTACCAACTGAGCTATGAGGCCAGTCAGTGTATTAGATCGATATACATTTTCTATCAGAAAAAATGACGATAAATCGGAATTTCTTTTTTTGTGATCGATTATAGCAGTCGGTTTTTATTGCCCAGATCAAATTCATTTGAAAAGACTGATTCTCTAGGAGACCAATCGATCTAGCCATCAAGGGAAGAACGAGCATTTCAAAGGTCAACTGGTCACGGCCACAGTTCACTGTACTCTGACAAAGGTCAGCGCTTTTATCACTGTCCTCATCATGTCACCGTCTCCACAATACGACCCGATTATGGCTTAGCGCTGGTCATTTTTCTCGCAAAGGTGTGGGCGTTAGTCTTTATCAACATGAGCACTCGTCCACGTCCGTCAAATTTTTAGATCCTAGGGTTTACATTACGTGTTATTGCCATGCTAATGCTAGCGTGTCAGCGCTATTTTACAAGAATTATTTTTGACCATAAATCTTGGAGATCTCTCATGACATGAGAACTAAACCTATAAAATAACTGTTTGGACCAGACTATAGTTCAGAAAAAACTAATATTTCCACTTCGAGTTACTCACACAATAAAGAAAAAACAGGAGGCGAATTAGATGACCAACCTCCCTAAGTAAAGTTTCGGGACGATATATCATACCTCATACCTAGTATAATCCCGTGATTTTTTCCGATAAAGTAAAAAAAAATTAAAAGCTTATGGTGAATAGATAGGTCCTTGGTCGTAGAGCCTGCCTCGCGCCCACTATTCAGTCAGTCTCAGACCAGCCTCAAAGTTTGGTCTTTCTAACCACTCAGCACTAACCTTCCCTAATAATGAGAAAACGAGCTTACGAAGCGAAGTTATCTCGGAGATTGTACCTCTGAACAACATGTCGGCCATCGACTCCCTAGGCAAAGGTCGCTCGGTGGAAGATCTTCACTTTTAATTGGAGGAAACACCGATGTTCTGCAAAGTAGTATCATAACCACTGTGTATGTTGTTTCAGATTTAGACAGCATAGAAAAATGTGTCAAAACTCATCTTGTGACGTCATGTCGCTACTACAGCAGCCTATTGTCGAAACAGCTGGACCGAGTTCGGGAAAATTGTAAGAGTTCCACAACATGTTTTAGATAAAAACATGCGTTAAGCCGACGACCTCGATAGCGTAGCGGGTGCCCGTCTCAGACGCAAGGGGTGCGGGTTCGATTCCCGCTGCGGGACAAATGTTTGCAGGATCTGCAAATAGGTATTAGTTCCGGGTCTGGGTGTTGTGGTACCATGCATGGTACTCGTAGTTACTGATACCCACGACAGGGAATCCGAGTGTGGGCTCAGAACTGACTAATGGTTGTTTTTTTTAGGTTCTATGCTTATCCAATAATATGGTCATATTACAGTAACGAAACACCTGACGCCACTTACCAGCGCCAACTGCACATACCAAGTTCCAAACGTTTACACCGAAGCGTGTACGATGAAGCCTTCTGCCCGCGAGGAATTCGGCTGCCAGACATTCAGACACCGACCTTGTTACAGGGGATCAAAGTTCACAACCACTCTGTCCCCAGCTGTCAGCTTAACTGACATCTGTCGCCATGATAAGGTACATTTGAAATCTGTTTACTTCATGTTGTCAGCTATTGAAGGCAGATTGCGAAGATTCAAAACCAATATTGAATAAGCAATTTTATCAAAGTAAATGTTAACTGTTGAGGGTAATAAAACAAAAAAATGAATAATTATACCGTTTATTTGATTAAATAAATAGAAAATACGGTAAAAAACGCGAATACTGTGCGTGCACTTGACGAGTTTCTTTAACACGATTACAATAATTCTCATAACAACTTACATTAACATAAAATAGGTAGACTAAACAACTATACAAAATAAGAATATTTACAAACAAAATAATATGTAGGTATTTACAATAAAATAAAATATCTATCCAAAAACAAATGGAATGCTTAAACAATTATATGTATACATGAGCACAAAAGCCTTCGAACTTAATCACTAGAGCAACTTCGACACTATTTTCTGTAGACACTTTGTCAAATATTTTTGATTTCAACAACCCAAAGACTTGTTCCGTCACTAGTATCCTATCCCGAAAGGGTCTTATTCTAGCAACAATTAAAATATTAGCGAAAAAAATATTGCAAATCAGCTTTTTTGGTATTTGTATCATCTTTAAAAGGTACCTTTTGAAATAACGGACGAGAAGTTCGACCTAAAGATTGCAAACTAAAACAGTTCAATAATTGAGTTTGAACTGATTTGACTGCAAAACATTTTTACATTGTTTTTTCAATGAAAAATTGTTTTATTCAAAAGTCGTAGAACAAACTTTATTGCCAATTGGGTGTAGAATAAGCCCTTTTCGGAATAATATCCATACCTATTATGTATCTGCTTGTGTAAACATAAATACTTTTCTGAAATGCAGTCTCAACTTATGTATAGAACAAAAACGAAATGAGAGAAAACTAATTTCCTCTATTTATGATAAATTTTTGTGTATGTGATCTGTATTAACTTAACGATATCAAGCACCCCCCAAAGTCAAACTCAAAATCGACTTTATTCAGAAGACGTAAGGATCATTTTGAAATAAAAAGATACATATCGCTCACCGTTTGAACTCTGCTTAAAGTATGTAATGTTTAGCAGAAATGACTTCTCCTACCGCTTGTCTCAAGATTCCCTAACCATCATAAACGAATTGAAATTAAAGACAATAAAATCCCATCGCAAATTCGTCCCTCCATGAATATCCCTGTTTCAAACAGTATGCACCATCGTCGCAGCAGCGATCGGACCCTGACACCATCGAAATAAGTGCTAATTTGGCACTGACTTAAACACAGCCTGTTCTTCACTCCTAGGATTCTGCTTACCTGTAAATAAAGGATAATGCCCATGAATCTATGGTCAGTCGTACCACGTTGAAACTTGCAAGAATATAAAGTTAAGAAACTATGTATATTGCATCCCACAAAACTATTTTTCAACTAATCATGCAAGTTAGCTACCAAAACTCAACAAAAACTGTCAACTTACTTACCTCCTAAACAAAAGAGGTAGGGGGCCCAGTGCTTCCCCGGACTGACTCTAGGTGTTCTAGCTCAGGATATCATTTAATACCTTATGGCAATCAGAATAAGGCATACTTACGCTAGACGCATGCAAGCGACCGCGGCGTAAATACGTGCACTAGAGAATCCCAACCGCAGTCTGCGATTTGATGCGGCCGGAGAGAGTTCCAGTCCAGTCCGTATGTGAACTCGGAGTGATGCCGGATCGTCTCTAGCGGGTCGCAGCCGCGTTTTAGGTCCCATATCCTGAAAAAATAAATTCAACATCAATAAGGGGGGATCTTTATCTGATTTTTTAGGTTTCCGTACCTCATTTGGAAAAACGGAACCCTTATAGGATCACTTTGTTGTCAGTCTGTCTGGCTGTCCGTCTGTCAAGACCCTTTTTCTCAGAAACGGCTAAAGGTATCAATATTGCTGCCTAAAAAAGGCTGATATTTTCAGTTTTTCATGTTTGTTGTAGAACAAAAGTTATTATTACATTGAACTGTCGCGAATTGGCCTCGTGTCCGGCGGGAATAAGACTTATAGCCTAGTTTTTACCTTGTCGTAAAATCGTACGACACGGCCGCTATGACCGAAGGCGCGTGAGGGGAGAACTGAACTCTTCTAACTGCACATTCGCAACCTGAAATAAAAACCACTAATTATTGCAAATCCTCGGAGGAAGGTCCTAGTGAGATTTTCTTACTCTAAAATCTAAAAGAGTAACTAGATAAGTAAATAATTATAGAACACGGCTTACTTTAGCATTTTGTTAGAAACTTTGTTAGCAGGCACTTTGTTAAATGGGTAATTTAGGATCATTCCGGAAATCCCCCATGCCCTGCCCCCACGTAGGGGATTTCAGGAATTTATTTCCTGTTTTCCCCCAAATCAAATAGAGCGGCCTCGTGGGGGATTTCAGGAAAAACAGATTCCGGAAATCCCCCACATCGCTCGAGAATATAAAATAAATTAGCTCGTAACAACCTTCGGAAAAAAAATCCTGAAATCCCCCACGTGGGGGAGGGCATGGGGGATTTCCGGAATAATCCGTAATTTTCTTTTGAATTTTACAAACGTTTCCGGGCTTATTACTCCATCTGTTAGGTTCCGAGTGAAACTATTTACTGTTTTAACACGCCATCTCTTACGTTTTAGGCTAACAATTTTATACATCCTATCGCCGTGCAGTACTTGCTTCCGGCACTAGATGCCTTTATAAGAAGTTAGAATCTGCAGGTAAGGGTCAGCGCAGTTCAAACTGCAATTGGCAATGTCATCGTAGCGTCTAAATTCAATTACCAAAACGGACCAAACGGTCACTTACACGAGCAATTTGCAGTTTGAACTGGCTCAACCCATATATGTTGTTAGGAGATATTTTTATTACCTTTAAGAGTAAACATGGGTGAAGTAAGCCTTCTCAGATCCCATCCTTTGACTAATCCATCGGAGCCTGCCGTTGCTATTGCGTGCGTTTCAGTTCGGCTCCAATCACACGATAACACCTGGAGAAACAATGTTTTCAATCATTTTTTTTTTCTTTATACATTCGTAACCCTATGTAATACCATGACATCTTATTGGCACTAAAATGAAAATTTTAAGTTATATATTTTTATGTCTCAATTTACCTCACGGGGCGCAAACAAAATAGCTGAGGTTATGGTACGGGGCCTTCCCTCTCGATCAAAAGAGATCAATACTTTGAGGGATCATATTCATTTAATAGTGTCAAATAAATAATATCTTATTCTTATAAGCCACACTAAGCTAATAATAATACTTAGGTAAGTACTATGGTTTTATAATACTTATGAGCCGCTTTGAGACGTTTGGACGACACCAAGAATTTTGACAGACTAGTAATGACTCGGTGCAGCGGTAATCGCAACTAGGGAGAAGCTCGCAGGTTTTGGGATAAGTATTATAATTTTTACTTTGAGAAAGTTAAATTATCTAATTCTAAAGAAAACCACCACTTTACTCTCTTGCATTGAGGCATTCCTTTCAACATACTAAAGCAAAGGAAGGTATGTACCCTCTGTACTCCAGGATTCCTCACAGTTAAAACTGTGCGTTTATTATTATGGAAAACATCATCAACATCAACAGGTATAGCAGTCTTTCTTCTGTCCACCACGAGAAACCACGGCATGATTGTTCCAACTTCCTCTTGATATTATATGTAGGATTAAGGTTTTTAAAAGCTATAATATAATGTTCAAAGTACCTCAGCATCATGCGCCTTCACAACCGCCGCGGGCCTGCCCGACTCCGTACAAGTCCACAGCTTGAGGTGACCGTCGCCGGACACTGACGCGAAGGTCGCTGGCGAGTGCGGGGAGAACGCGGCGGTGTAGACCAGCTGTGAGTGACCCGCGAACGTGCTGAGACATGTCTCCGAGTCGGGGTCCCACTGGAATGGACACAATGTTACTTGTATACACATGCGCACAAATTACAAAGCACTCGGCCGAAAAAATATGCCCTATACTATCAAATTTGAGATTTTATTTAGGCGGTGTCGTAAGTTGACAGTCTTTAATATTTATGATTCAAATTCGTGTAAAATAGCACTGCGCTGACACGCTCGCATTTGAATCGCAATAAGACTTCGTTATGGCAGGCCCATGGACACATTTTCTGGGTTCTGATTGTTTTCTGGGGGTCCATCCCAACGACCCATTCACCGTTATAGCTTTCTAGCTTAGAATTGAACATCCGGCAGAATTTCAGCCGGACTCGTAATGACTCGATGGCTCAGCGCTTCCACGTTTGAGGAAAGTCACGGTTCCGTCGAATCGAAATTTATTGGGATATAATAATAGGTACCTACTTAGATCTATCAAAGAGGTTATTCTACTATAATGTCTTGGGTTGGTTTGGTTTGGTCATGTAGAGAGAATGAACGAAAGAAGATTGACGAAACAGGTGTATAAGGCGAGTGTGAATGGGACCGTTGGAAGGGGAAGACCTAGGCGTACGTTTAGTGACCAAATCGGTGACGTTTTGGAAAAAGGCCAGGTCATGAGTACCCTAAACCGACGAGCATGTATGAGGAATGTGATGAGAGTAAATGAAGCAAAAGTGGTATGTCAGGATACTAGCAAGTGGAAAACCGTGGTCTCTGCCTACCCCTCTGGGAAACAGGCGTGATTTTATGTATGTATGTATGTATGTATTGTCTTGGGCTCTATGTTCCTAAACATAGAAATTGTTGTTTAAACTGTGTCTTTACACTAATATTTACCAGTTTAACTGTAGTATCCCAGCTAGCGCTGAGCAGATGCGACCGTGGCCAGTCCACTGAGCAGACTTCACTGGTGTGGGCGCGGAGCACCCTCAGAGGGGCCGAGCAGCCCGCTCTCCAAACTATAACAGCGCCATCGCCAGCGCCGCATGCGGCCGTGTTGTCTGAAGTGCCGGACCATGTCTGGAAAAAAAATTGATTTTAAATTAGCTAACTAAATAATATTCATAATCAGTCACTAACTACCGGCTCTTTAACTCTCACCCTGTCATTTTCTAACAGTAAACAAAAGAAAGAGACAGTTGTGCTTTAATCAAGCTGATAAGTCGGTAGATTCTTATAATATCCAAAAAGTACATTGATTGACCACCAATGGATGGGCACTATATAGCCCACCTTCGTATCAGATGATCCATGTTGTAAGCATATCTCAAACTTGTTTAATTATATTTCATGAATGATGTTTTATTGAACTGTCTTGAACAGTTATGATCTATACCTAATAGATCATAACTGTGAGATATTATAATAAAAAATATAAAAAATAAACAAAAAATATGACCCCAAATTGTCAATAACATTGGACAATTCATTACACAATCTACAGTGTTTGGAGTGCCTTAAAATCAATAAAGTGAACCATTCACCCATAAAGGCTAAGCATGAGGGATTTTAGCTAATTCCGTAAGCTATCTATAATCCTAATCCGAGTAAGCCCTCAAAAAGCAATAAAATGAGAGCCAGACACGTTTCACAGAGAATTTGGACATTTAGAATTTAAGAATTTATTTTTTAAAATCTTATATTATGGCAACTGCAGCCGACATCAATATGGACACAAAGTAATGGGTGACTTAAGTCAATTGTCTACAAATAAACCATGTTAGAACATAATCCTATTAACTGCTGATGCAAACAGGTTCCACGAGTGTAGGGTTTCCCTCTAAAAATACAAATCAGATTCCTCATAAAATTGTCCATATGTGGCTTTGCTTGATCCCTATTGACTTTACACACATATTTTAATTTTTGTGCCAAATAGTGGAACATTATAACAAAGAAGTATACACACACATACATAATGGATTTTTTTTAATGGAAGGAATAATTCGGAAACATCTTATTTAAATGGCCCTGATGCCACACTAGCCTTGATATTCTTAGATGTTAATATGTTTTGACATGAATTTTATAGAAAATGTTGTCAGTTATTGATTCTTTTTAGATATTTCCCTTCAAATACTTACGCTGATTAAAGATATGATACCAATTTTACATATATTTGAGACTACGAGTAGCTTGTTACATAACATATAGGTACACTCAGAAATAGAAAAAATACCCATTTACAAATCATGCAAACATTTTTACTGCAAACTTAGCAATCACACAAACACTTCTAGGGTGGCCAGTTACCCACATCACAGATATTGTCAGATTTGACCAGACTTTCAATAAATAAGTTATTTTGCATAGATGAACTACCACAGGGATTGTTACTTTTTGACCAGACTTTGTATAAATAAGTTCCTTAGATGAAATGCCTACATACTAAGACATCACAAGCAGATTTTTTGTTATAGTTTGAATGAAATACTTTTGAATATCAAGTTATTTACTTACTAAAATTCTTACAAGAAATTCACTGACCCAGTTAGAATATGAAAATCATAGTCTGAACCCTTACAAGATCAGCCAAACATTCTGTCAAGGATGATAAAAGTAGGTTAAACAGGGTATTTAGCCTACAGAAACATTTATGCAAACTGATTACACAAAATTGTTATGAACTGAACAGTTTCCATAAAGTTATTGGTGCGCTATATTTTGGCAAATATGAAAACAATAGAAATGAGTTGAAAATGTTTCTTATTAAATAGAGTTCAACCTTATTAATTCATTTTACCAGAACTCTACAGATATACTTATCAAATGAGGGACATAATACCAGTGATTTTTGAAATAGATTTGAAAAGAGTATTATGGTACCTAAGTAAGTTTATGGTTTTAATATCATAATATCAAAAGCATAAACTTACTTAGTTACAAATCACATGAATATTACAAATGCAAAAACAAATATGTCTTTTTCTGTTTTTAACATTTTCACAACTAAACGGCTGAACCGATCTAAATCAAGATTAAGGAAGATCAAAGACTACTTTTTATCTAGCTACGCGCGGGAGAATCCGCGGGCAGCAACTACTTCTAAATATTTCTGTTCTACTGATATTACATTCTAGGTAGGTATTTGTAAACATGGTGTGATTGTGTAAAACTATGATGACACTCACCACATCAAACAGGCCATCGCTCCACTCTAGTTTCTGCACCTCAAGCAGAGTGCTGCCATCAGGACTCAGCTCTAGGAAGAATAGCGTGCCTCCTCCGGCCAAGCCGTAGTACTGGCTGGTGGCCACGGCCAGGGCGTCCGGCCGCGTCCGGGAGAACCTGACGCTGTAACCGTGACGCCCTTGAGTTAGGAACGTCGGCATGCTGAGGGTATAGCTGTAAAATACAAAACGAGTATCTACATCGGCTACTTAGATTGTTACAACCGGTTTTTCTGCGAGCAACTTACATTAGTGTGTCTCCCTTAGCATTTTCGTTGGAATATTATTTCTTAATTATGTCGAAACGAACTTTATTCTTATTAGTTTTATTCATACTTTTACAAAAACATTTTAAATTATTCAGTCAGATTTTAGAGAAGCGAATCATGATCGCTACTATTATATGTCAAACGAAATAAATTGTCAACGTCAAACTTTATCTTAAAAACGTCAAGGTCGGCCATCTTCGAAAGCGCGAATTTTTATTGTTCTAATAAAGAAATAGTGATGCGCCAATTAATCGATAAACATACGATGTGGGTATACGTCATTACCCTAACTAATCTTATTAGTACGACTGCCTACGAAATCCTATTACCTACGCCGCCATTAACTTGCTCCGCGGGAAACCTCACATGTTACTATAAAAAAGCAATAAGTTTCCTGAATTCAATCAGTTCTGGTGGACACCTCAACACAAACACTTTGCTCCCAATACCAACAATACCCCAAAACCTGTTACAACTACCCCGGAAAGACTTTCTCTAATAATCTGAACAATAATTTAATTCGTGAAAATGGTTGTTGCTGTGAAAGTGTTCAAAAAAACTACACCAAATGGAAAAGTCACCGTTTACCTTGGCAAGCGGGACTTCATTGATCATATGGATTACTGCGATCCAATTGATGGTGTCGTTGTGGTTGATGCCGAGTATCTGAAAGGAAGAAAAGTTTATAGTCAGGTACACACCTACCAATAATCTACGTTGTGGAGTTAGACGTGCATGGAGATATGCATTTTTAAATACGATTATACTACAAAAGTGATATTTTTTTGTTCAGCTGGTGACCACATACCGCTATGGTCGGGAGGAGGATGAAGTGATGGGAGTGAAGTTCTCGAAGGAAATGGTTATAGGACAGGAACAGGTGGTGCCTATGATCAATGCGAAGATGGAACTGACCCCCGTTCAAGAGAAGTTGCTGAAAAAACTCGGACCCAACGCTTACCCATTCACGTTCAACTTCCCAGACATGGCGCCTAGCTCAGTAAATAAACATAATTCACTAATCCTGTATAATTATAGCTTAAAACATTAAACTTAAAACTAATTTTATTCATTAAAATTCAAGGATCATTTTGAATCATGATCGTTATCTGCTAGTTAATAGAAACAGCTTGCCTAAGAAATTAATAGACACTTATTAAAAAAACATATTTCTAGGTGACGCTGCAACCAGCTGAAGAAGATCAAGGTAAACCGATGGGCGTCGACTACTGCGTAAGAACTTATGTTGCTGAGCAAGAAGAGCAAAAAAGTCACAAACGAAGCTCGGTTACCCTCGCTATCAAGAAGGTACCTACTTACCTAATATATATACATTACTAAACAATTATTTCCTTGTGCCATTTGTAGGTTGGAACTATCATGACTAGGTACCTAATTACAAGAATTTATAACTTTATTTATTTTTTTCAGTTGCAACATGCCCCTACTTCCCGTGGACGTCGTCTTCCCAGCTCTCTCGTGAGCAAAGGATTCACTTTCAGCAACGGAAAGATCAACCTTGAAGTTACTCTGGATCGTGAAATCTATTATCACGGTGAAAAGATTGCGGCTAACGTAATTGTTTCAAACAACTCCAGGAAGTCGGTGCGAAACATCCGATGCATGGTTGTACAACACGTTGAGATCACCATGATAAACTCTCAATTTAGCCGTCACGTTGCATCTTTGGAAAGCCGCGAAGGCTGCCCGATAACACCTGGAGCTAGTCTCTCGAAATCCTTCTACTTAGTGCCCCTTGCACGTAGCAACAAGGACATTCGAGGTCAGTAGTAGGTTTGCACAAATTCAAATACTAAGGTTAATGGAATTTTATAAAAAAATATGTTTTATTACTTCCAAGGTGTGGCTTTGGATGGACATTTGAAAGAAGATGACGTAAACTTGGCGAGCTCTACATTGGTAGCTGAGGGAAAGTGCCCAGCTGATGCCATTGGTATCGTGGTCTCATATTCAGTCCGAGTGAAGTTGAACTGTGGAACTCTTGGAGGAGAGCTTGTTACTGATGTGCCGTTCAAATTGCTTCATCCAGCTGAAGGTATTTTACCACTAAGCTTATATTAAACTTCACTAAACCTACACGATGAATGTTCAAAACTCTATTTAAATCAAATCAATAAGCTTTGATATGAATTGTTTGCTTTTCCCATTTCAGGAACTATTGAGCGCCAACGTTTCAACGCAATGAAGAAAATGCAGTCTATCGAGAGACACCGCTATGAAAATTCGTTGTACACTAATGAAGAAGAAGACAACATCGTGTTTGAGGACTTTGCTCGTCTTCGCATGAACGAGCCAGAATAAATAAAATGTACATACGTGCTGGAAAAAAAACAGTAAATTTTTGGCATATCATTATAAAAAAGTAACCAACCAAGCAAGTTAACCACTACCCACTCATATTAATAGCGTGCGCTGCTCTCTTATTAATTTATTGAGTAAATCTTAATATTTGTAAAATTAGACTGTACCTACTTAACAATAATAATAATTATCGTCTTACCCACTTAGCATCATCATTTACCTTCTTATATTGGTAAATACATAAAAAAGTATTGAACCCACTCTAAAGTATATTCGTATTCCTAATCCATAAAAATATAATCAAAAATATCAATCCCATAAAAAGTATTGACCCCACCTTTAAGTATATTCGTATTCCTAATCCATAAAAATATAATCAAAAATATTCAATCCCATCCATGGTTTATAACTAGGTACCTTCATATACCTACTGATTTGTAAAAATAAAATGTAATCACCCGAAATTTTCGTCTTTCACTCACACAAACTTCACGTAATAATCCCAAAGTGTTCAACAGAAGGACTTGTGCATTACTAACTTTGAATATGAAAATATCTGAAGCTTACCTTCGTACACAATTGCGACTCATCCATTGTTATCGATAGTAAAAAGGGTTGGTGTCTCCGCCCTAATTCTACTACCGCATGTCCGTGCGGCGAATCACAAACTAGCAAGCAAAATTTAATCCACCCAGCCGCCAGCTTTCTTGACTGACGTTACCAACACTTCAATCAAATGACTGACGTTTATTTTTTATGGTAGGTAACGTAACGGGTCTCCGGGTTAACTTCGAAAAAAAACTAGGTTAAAAATGTAGGAGTACAAGGATGCTAACTCATAGTTTAGCCTTCAAACAAACAAACTACCTAAATCAATTGCATTTTGCAATTTAAAAACAACTATTTGTTTTTTGCATGGTTCGACCCTCTTCCACTTATTAAAGATTAGTACCTACTCTACCTGATAATGATAAGTATGATAACAGTATACCCTATAGTAAGTAGGTACTCTACTATCTAATAACTATGGGCCTAATGTTGTTTAGGGGACAGAAAGCAGCTACTTCGAAACATACTATTTGGACTCGACTGGCCTCATAGCTCAGTTGGTAGTAACTCTGCCTTCTGCGCTAGAGGGCGCGGGTTCGATTCCCGCACTGGACAAACATTTGTGACTAACACAGATGTTTGTTCTGTGTCTGGGTGTTAAATATATATCTATTATTTATATCAGTCTCTGGTACCCATCATACTGGCTATGCCTAGTTTGGGATCAGTTGACGGTGTGTAATATGTCCGGAATAAAAAATATAAAAAAAAAAGTCGTGTCAATAAGGACGTTACCCAAAAAATTTAAAGATTTCATTAGATTTTTTGTTCGGGTCGACAAGTAGAATACATTGACTAATGAATATAGAGCTTATTTGTGCAAAAATAAAAGTTCATGCAGTGCATAACAATACTGAGCTACCCTTCAGCACTGGAAAAATGCTGGCACTGCAACAAACTGGAGAAAAGTCGTCGAGAAAACAAAGAAAATAATCTTACAGGACTTTGAACAAGTTATGAATTGACAATATTGTTTAAAATTAATTCATTATCTCTGAGTACCTACAGAGTAATGACGATAACAGAACGATTATTTCAACTGGATAAATGCAACTTATTTTGATCAACTATCTACCTACTTGTTTTTTTTCTTAAAATGACGATATAATTTAATAATGGGACAGGGATAGTAATTGGATTCAATGAAATAAAGTTACTCTACATAAGCATTATGTGATTTTTAAAGAATTGATGTTATTTTATTTTATTACAATAACTGCATTCGATTCACTGATGTTTGAAAACCATATCGATTCATTCAGTTTATCGATAATTTTAAGCAGGTCACCTCACTATGAAGCTAATACTGACAGACATCAAATGTGGCTTTTTAATATAAGGCCACATTAAAAAGCCACATTTGCTGTAGATGAAATGGTGCTAATAGCCCTAACGTATTGGTGGCGGATGTTTGTTACATTTTACCCACATAAGTTTGTTTGTGTGCGCCAAAGGCCAAACTTTCTTCCAGGATTGTTTCACACAGTCCGTAAACTGGGCAAACTAGTTTTGGACAATGGACCAGGAAGACAGTGTCCTTGTCTCCACTTTTAATTGCGATAGGGGTTCGTCCAAAAACCTGTTTGACCACTTCCTTGTATGGGAAAGGACAGTGAGAATGACCCTTTATTTGCATGCTGAATTTGCATGTGACACACGGCTAAGGAGTTTGGCGAACATGGCATTTTTTGTCGATGATTCAAAATGGGTCGAGTCGTAAGAGTAATTTGTCGTCAGTGACTGGGTGATAAACGGAGGTAGGTTAGTTAGTACCTTAGATAATATTATCGAAAGTTACTGTACAAAAGCACCAACTAGGTAGATACTTTCCAAGATAACCTACAAACTTACAAGTTACACTAGGTACACTACAATTCATCAGACGATTTTATCAAAAGTACGTATACTACCTACTAAATACATACCTACCTAAAGAAAACTTACTAAGTACCTAGGTACCTGTAATACCTACTCATTAAAATCATATGTACCTACCTACCAAAATTTGGTAACTAGGTACCTACTACCTAATGACTTAAGTCTATGTATTACTAATATGCTACCTAGGATAACGTAGGCTAACTAGCTTAATTCATATCATTTTTATGGGTAGGTAAGTACCTAACGTGGCTTATTTATTTTATTTTATTAATGAAACAAAATCCACAGCTCTTAGATAATATGGTACAACTTAACTAATTCACTTTACTTAAAGCCAATAAAGGATTTATTTTTTTTAGCTAATACATTTATTAATTACGACCGTCACTGATTTGACACAAAACGAATATTATATATATGTGTATGTGTGTGTGTATGTGTATATGCGTGTATATATGTGGTGTATGTATGTGTGTGAATAAGTGTGTCTTCGAGAGGGTGAGTGTGTTAGTGTGGTGCTTGAATGTGCATGTGTGTAATGGATGTGAATATGAATATAGCAATAGACTTTACAAACAGTTACATGTTGGGTTGTTTCAACCTAATGAAGACTTAAGAGTGTTCAATGATAACTCAATTAGTCCTCATTAAGCATCTTTAAAATTTCGCGTTTAAATGTCAATTTACCACAATGGAAAATATCGGAGGACTTGAACCTTTTGTTATAGGTCCGGTGCAACCGACTGACGAGTGAATGTTGGGCATAATTTGTGCTTGTGTGCTTGATGGCAAACAGAGGAGTGTGTCTAGTTCGAGTGTTTGGGACATAAAAACGAAGCATTTTGGAGAATAGTTCCGAACAGTCAATATAACCATTGCAGACACCATGCAGAAAAGACATGTCAGCAAGACTTCTACGGTTTAATATACTACCTACCTTTAAGTACCTAGGTACTACTA
Organism: Anticlea derivata; assembly: GCA_947579855.1. Taxonomy (NCBI): domain Eukaryota; kingdom Metazoa; phylum Arthropoda; class Insecta; order Lepidoptera; family Geometridae; genus Anticlea; species Anticlea derivata. Next base: position 4,675,897 of record OX388262.1, read on the forward strand.
GTCGCTAAACCGTGTCGTTACACGCGATCGCGGTCGCTTCGGTCGCTGTTGTATCTTTGTCAACCCTACACATCCGTATGTCTCAAACAATCGCAACCCTTGCAAGACAAGTGTAGAGACAGGATACCTACATTCAAAAGAAAAAGACGAAGGGCGCGTATTTTCGCAACACTATGTTAACCCTTCGCGTATTCTGTGACACTGGACGTCCCAACAATAAAATAGGTGAAGGGCGCTTAATTTTTCGCAAGACGGTGGTAATAAGAAGCTACCGCTTATTCTGTGACACTGGACAATGGTTCCCACGAAGAACTGGTCAAACCAGTTTGCTAGAAGGGTGGACCTTTGACCGTGATGGAATACGTGAGGATGGGTAGTTGGCGAAGATTACTTGTGTGGGAATGTCAGTATGACTTTAAACTGATAGGATAACGGTTTAAAACTGGTTTTTGTAATAGAGAAAGCAAAGGTTTTTGTTTCATTTAAGTACCTACCTCAGACCTACCTACCTATATAAGTTTAGGTATTTTCTTCCTTGGAAAATATACTTACATTTAGACATACTAGCTTGTGTAATGTAAACAATTCTACTATATAATCTTTGGTAATGTCAACGCTGTCTCCAACGTTTAGTAGACGGGCGTTATAAATTTGGCGATCTATAGGTACCTTGATAAGAGTTAGGTATGCTCTACCTACCCTATATCTCTACCACTATACCTAGGTACTAACTAAGGTTCGTTCGTTCAAGGTGGGTAGGCTATAGCAAAGACTTTATAATACAAAATACTATTATATATATTATCCTTGGCTCTAGGTACAAACTCTTAGAGCTCGTCGCAGAATCGTCAAACCTTATTACCTACCTACTTATCTCTAAAAGAGAGGTGTCTGCTGTGACACAGAACGGTCAGTATGGGAAGTCTGTAACTATAAGAAACTAGCTTACACCCGCGGCTTCGATCGCGTGGTATAAGTAAAGAACTCTACCTATTTATTCCAAGCTTCATCAAAATTAGTTGGGCCTTTACGGCTTGAAACACAAATCTAAACATAAAACTTTCGCATTGTTTATTTGTTCTTCTAACTAATCATCAGACGAGAGGTTGGAAGCATAATTTGACAAGTCGTAACGTTGGGTCCCGTTCGGATTCTAAAATAACCTTAGGTACCAATAAAGATTAACCTACCTAGACAAATAGGTAGGAATTTCAATCGACGTCATCCTATTGAAAAGGTGATGAAATATAAAATTTCACACAAACAGCATCACAGCCCGATGCCTCCAACAATACCCGAAGATCACAATATAAGATCTTTAAATCTTCACCCTTTTATTATTAGGAACCTACCTACCTAGGTAAGTATTTTTTTCATCTCAGGCGGTCGCTTCCCTTCATATTTTTTGCTGTCTGACGCGTGCCCGTTTTGATTTAACTGCCATTACGAGCAGATGAATGGAATCTCCCTTGTAAATGGTCCATGGACAAAAAACGCAACCTGTTATGTTTGCTTTAAAGGGTTAAGTGAGTTGAATTTATGACAACCCAGGATTTTTTAAAGGTTTATTTTTCCTATCATTGTGGTAGTGTGGTAGGTATATTTAATCTAAGACGGTCCTGTAAACTGAGTAAGGCATTTTCACAATGACTACCAAAGTCAAAGTCAAAATCAAAAGGCATTTATTTCAATAAAATCACTAGGATCACTTTGAAACGTCTTTGAAACTAGGTGAAGCTATGCCTGTTCCTCGCGACCAAGCCTAGAAGAATCAGGCAACAAACTCGGCTTGGTGCCTATCATTTTTTTCGATGATCCTTTTTCACAAAATGGAATTTAAAGCTTCAGTGTGGTGCCGATCGAACTAGATGAGGCTCAAAAGAAAAGTTATCTAATTATAATCCCTAATAAATAAGAGCTTATAAAAATGTGAATATTATACCTATATCGGCAGACTCATAGTATCGTAGTTAGGGGGCGTGGGAACTCTGGAGACCTACCTAGGGTATCATGGGTGGAACCAATGGTCCGAGCACGAATAATTCACTAACGCTGACGATACGATAGTAAAAGTCAACTAAGCTGATGTCATTGGCTAATGACATCAGCGTAACGCTTTCGGGAATTACATACACCTACCCAAATCAAACCCTCGCACTTTCATTTCACTTGTTTCTTTTCTTGCCCACCTTGGCACTCTTTGTCTGACCCTAACGTTCAAAATTGCGTAACTGCAGCTTTGTAAATCAATAGCAACGGTAGAATCATAAAATGTAATTGTGTCTTCACAATAGACATGCAGGACCCAAGCTGATACCATCGTCCTGCAAACCCGTTTGGCCGTGGGAACAGCTGACCCCTGATTTGCATCGACTGCATACAATGCAATGATAAGGGTCTTCTTGCCCTCTAAGGGGTTGCATGCAACTCAAACGGGTTACGATAACATGATTTTTTTTCTAATCATAAAGATAATTTTCGAATTCTTTTCGTAGTTTTAAGTGCCTAGTCTAAAGCTTTTACCAGTATTTCTGTATTTTTACATTATCATTTGGGGTGTAAGTGTACCTAAGGGTTTCATCCGACATCTTCCGGCCAGACCTTGATGACCAACAGTCGAGGCTCTAGCGTTTCACCCAACAATCAGCACCTTAACTTTCTGTAACCTTAACCTTTGGATAAGTTGTTTGTAAGTAGGGGGTAATCCTTAGAGCTACTGATCTGATCCAAAAGAATATTTCACTAATAGAAAGCTACGCAATCCCTGAGTACCTAGTATAACTTCCTTTTTATCAGGGTACCATGCGAGTGAAGACGAAAGCTTGTAGGTAATAAAACAAACGAGTAATGAATAACAATTTAATTACAAAAATAAATTACTAACAGATCTAACTACAACTACTTTTCAACTTTCTAGTTATACTTAATAGGCTGTAAAACATAAGCCTGTCCGGTGGCTCTGTCTACTACATGACCCGTAGAAGGTTCTAAAAATAGCCTAGGAACAGAGGCTGCTGTTGCTTGTTCAGCCTGATGCTGCCTCACTCCTGCACCACTTTCATATGGAACGAAGTTAGCTGGTTCTGGCTGTCTTTGAACATGCTGACCTGCTTGGTTTTCTGCGTTTTCTTTGTGGTCCACTACTAGTACAATTTGTTGTTTTTCCTTGGGCACCTTTTCGACAGGTTTGTATTGATGACGCTTTTGTTTTTGGCCCCCTAGTCCCCCTACCACTGCACGTTCTTCATGACGGGTTTCAGTATTATGAGTCGCAGCAGGTTGTAGTTGCTCTCTTGGTTTGGTTTGTGTCGGATCTTCGTAGCTTTCTACAGTTTTTCTTTCAACTTTCACTTTCGGATAAGCTCTTTTGTTTCTATTTGTTTCTTCGTACGCCTTCTCCGGGTCATATTCTTCGTTTCCGTAAGTGGGTGAGTTTTCACTGGGCTCGTCGTACGGGTCATTAGCTTCTTCGTGGTAGGATCCGTCGTCGTTATCGTAGCCGTCATCACCATGGTCGTTGTTGTGACCAGCGTGGTTCAGATCCCAGTAGTGTTCGCCATATCCACCCTTTTTATCACCCCAGCGAACCTGTTACAAAATTGACACTATTGTATAGTCATCAAATTATCTACTTATAAAAAGTTATTGACGGAGTAGCATTGTAAGATACGAGTATTAGGTATTAGTCTTGTATACAGAAAGTTAGAAACAGTTAAATTGATTTTGAACTTGCGAGAGCACGAAGACGTTAATGGCCTTATTCCTTAACCTTAACTATCATTTGACCAAGGCTTTAGTTTCAAATAATATTGTTGGCATAATCACTTTTACGTTAAAGTTTTTTCTGCCATTTTACCGATTGGAGGCTTAACTTTGTATGATGTAGGTAAGTATTAATACGGTGGTTAGTTTTTAGTGGTAATTTAGATGTGGATATTATAAAAGGACCTACTCATATTAAGAGTTATTGTTATCTAAATAGAATTTTCATTAACACACGACTTTCAAACATTTTAAGGTTTTGAAGGCAGTGTGTTAATGAAAGATCTACATTGTTAGAAGCACAAGAAGCGTACTTTAGCGGAGAACAGTCCTTCCCCAGGTCTGGACCTCTCATGTCTCTCTGTGAAGTGGCGGTCGCTGCCCAACCGATGTCCCTGATCGAAGTCCTCAGAAGTAGGCAAGTGTCTATACCTTCAGCCAAGCCAAGCGAAGCGGAAAATAGAAAGAAACAAAGACAGTTAGAGGTAGAGCGAGACAAATGAGTTTGGTACTTTTCCCATATCCCTGTGGTTCTTAAAGTCTTTCTTCTCGTATCGCTGCTCCCAAGTATTGGGGTCCTCGCACACGTGACCGAACTCTATCTTGTAGGGGCTCAACTGCACTGAGAAAAAATCCCTATAAAAGCGATCAATGGTCTTTATTTTTCGGGTCAAAGGTTTATTTCAAGGCCTAGTGCATTTGACACGAGGCCACTTTCTAGGCAATTGTAATGAAATTGATTAAAAAAAACTGTATCCATTGATAATTAAATAATATTTAACACAGCTTTTGGGCACATAATTACGCTGTTATATAAATGGATTCAGTATCTACATTTCAGGGGTAGGTATTAATAATAAAAACATTTTTTTTGTAATGTTCCCAGCGGTGAGCGTAAAGAGTATCTTTCAAAAGAATATAAAAAAAAAAATTAGGACTATATTTTGACATAACTTATTATGTAGGTAAGTGCTAAGGAACTGTCACTTACTGGAAAAACTTGGCTTGTGCTTCAACGGTGGCCGGGTTATTGGGTGGTGCGCGTACTGAAACACACCTCACTGTACTCCAGGGGGAGCCAGCGTACAGGGCTAGGAGGTACCAAAGCCATTCCTGAAACACGAATGGGTTAAATCAGCAGAAGCCCAGACTTGTATAATATATTGTATTGTGTTGTTTCATACAATTCTAAATGATTCTTGTGAATAAAGATTCACAAGAATCTTTAAGAATCGTCAAATCTAGCTGAATATACGCTTGTTCTTCGCAACCAAGCCTAAAAGATCATGCAAGAAACTACAGCTTAATAATTTCTATAACGATCCATTTATAGCTTTTTTATTGAAACCTAGTTAGAGCATCAAAGTGTGGCTTTGTTCTCGTCTCTTTATTTAAATGGATCTAGATATATAATTAAGAATATTGTAAGCTTTCACATCTCTCACTTCACTTCCACAGTCTAATTTTCAGTAACACTCTACGGAAACAACAAGTAGGTACTATAACTTTGCACCTCACTGGAATGCGATACCCCTTTCTCTGAAAACTTTTCTATACCATCACCGACGCGAGCTGCGATTTTATAATAACCGAGTTAAATGCAAAAATAATAAAAGTACAATACCGTTGATATAAAACGTTGTAACATCGCAACAGATTGAACGCGGTTTGTGTTGACAGACACTGTTGCTTTATATAAAGACAATTCGCCGTGGTCAGTTGTAGTCAACTGTTTGGTCATTTTGATGGTTTCAGTAGTGCTACTTGGAGGTAACCTTATACCTAGCATAAGTAATTTATGAAGTTTTTTGTCAGTGCCGATATAAATAGAACTGAATATTTTTTATAAAAATTATAAATATTCTTATAACTACCTACAGCCCTACAATCTCTTTCTAAATTATTCCTTGGATTGAGTAACAATAAAACTAAGTAAATTTTCTAAAATTGCACTTTTATTGGTATTAGCCCCTGATTATTCTAAGAAATTACTTATTCGCAATATTGCGAGTTGAAACTGCTCCATCAGATCTCGATAGCTTTGCTAGAGGTTTATTGAGGAAGGGGTTCAGCCTACAGACTAAGACCCTATACATAACAAACGTACTCGATAGTCTCCCTGGGAAGAGTTCATTCTACAAGGTGATTCATATGTATGCCATCCCGGAAGGGGCTTATTCTACACCCAATTGGCAACAAAGTTTGTACTACGGCTTTTGGAAATTGGACATTTTTCATTGAAAAAGCTCTATGTGAAAATCAGCTGTTTTGGGGTCAAATCAGGTCAAACTCAATGAATCAGCTGTTTTAGGAAGCAATCTTGATTCTGAACTTATTGTACGTTTAGTTATTAATTCTAAAGATGATAATAACAGCTAATTTGAGAAAGTTTGTGGATTTTTTTTTGAAAATATTGATGTTTTTTTCGCTAAAAATTTTTATTTTCGTTCACAGAATAACCCCCTTTCGGGATGGTATACATGTTATGAATCACCTTGTATATAATAGCACGGCAGTGAAATAAAATGTAGATATTTGTTTCAGCCATATTCCAATGGTTTTGGTTCAAGTTCAACCAACCCTGCTCTCCCCTTGAAAACTTGGCCGGGTTACTTGTAAAGTCAAATGTTGATCTTTTAATTTTCCAAGATGCGAACCGTTTTGATTATCCTACGTAGGACCCTAATTCGAGGTCACTTACACTAAATGCTTTTGGCAGGTATTTTCATACATTTGGTAGGTAATAATTTGAAGTTTTTTGAGTCTTCTTCATTCTTCTTCTTGTCGTGTCACTGATTCTTTCTTGGTCATCCTGTATTAGGTCAGTGACCAGGTTGAGGTATGGTGGCCCTGTAAAGGGCCAATGACCGTCGATGAAAGAATCAGTGTAGTGAAAGGATTAAAGTGCGCGTCTTAGAGGCTCCTTTCGTGAACATGGAGAAAATTTAATGGAGTTAAAATGGTATTGGAGAACCTGGAGTCTAAAGTAGATTTCAACAACCTCTTTAATTGTATTTTTAATTAAAATCCCAAACGTTACGACAAAAATAAATGGAGCGAAGATTTTTCCAATCATCAGTGGCCATTAACCGTGCAAAGCATTAGCAGTTTCCAAAAAGCGTTGAAGGTAGTTTATGTAAGTATCTCCCTAAGTACTTGCAAAATCGGACAGACGGACATGTCGAAACTAAACTAACTAAAGGTTCCTAGCCAGACTTCGGAACCCTAAAAACGGTGCCAGCTCTAGGCAGGCTGCTTTAAGCACCCTTCCCCTACATGTTATGGTTTGTGGTTAGGAAGATAGCGGCTGTTCGCACAGCCGTCGCCGTAGCTTTTGTTAATCAGCATAGGTACCGCAAACTTAATTACGGTTCTGTCTCGCCCGGAAATGCGTTTACAGATTGCAAAATTGCAATGAGTTGCGTCATCGAATACAGCCTAGCCCTTACCTAACACCCTGTTTAATGAGGATGTCATAAAAATGGAACGGCTATTTTTAGCACAATCCCACTTCTTACCCCATTCCACTTCCTAATCCCACTTATACCCACTTCTACGGACGACGACTTCTTAAGGTGATACATAATAAAATACACAAGAAACAGTTGAGCTATCTACAAACGACCGTTACAAACGATATATAGATAGCTCAATTGATCCAGATCACTAGTCGGAAGCCTCCCCAAGACGCTGGCGGAATTGCCACGCTGGATGGCAATGCTAATCCGTTGGGCCAAATAGGAGCCAGCTCTCGGGTTACGCGTCTTAAAACTTGTATTAGTTTTAAGTTTCTTTCTGTAACTAAAATAAATAAATCCATAATAATATAATTATATACTATACCGAAACAGGGGGAAGGGGGGATTATTCTACAAACAATTAAAATATTTTAAAAAAAGCTTATTTTGGTCTTTTTATCATCTCTGTAACTAATTATTTAACGTAGGTACGAGAAGTTTGACGTCAAGATTGCTACCTAAATGTGCTGAATAATTGAGTTTGAAGTTAAAACTGAATTATTCAGCCCTTCTAGGTAGCAATCCGAATTTACAAAAGTCGTAGATCAAACTTAATTATCAGCTGGGTATTTAACAGGAGGTAACATCAAAAACAGCTAATTTGAAAAAGTTCGTGTAGTCTCTGTAGTAAAAATTAAGTTTTTTTCCCCCGCTAATATTCTAAGGTAGATTTTGTTGATAGAATTATATTTTTGGGTTAGTATACATATTATGAATCACATTGTATAAACAGTAGGTACCTATAGGACTAGCTTCCGACCCCAGCTTTACTCGGGTGGCACCGTGATAAACCGTGAATACCATTTTTATAGGTACTATCTGTAGTGTATGCCTTACACCACGCTGGTTCCTAGCAGGACAACTCCCTCGTTATTATTATATCACATAATAATATCTCACAGTAACTTCCCGCGCGCCTGCTCGTGCCGGCTTGACCACAGACTGACTGACTCCCAGAGAGTATGCATCCATCTCTCTATCTCAGGTGTCATCTGTTATCTGTCACTGTCAGTTGTCCCCCGGAGACAGCATAAGTTAAGGAATGCAGGTATCCTTAAATACTAGTCACTACATCCCTTCCTTGTTAAAATAATTTTAATGAATCTATTTTCGATCACCATCACTTTCGCTAGAAGTAATGCTTTATCGAGTAGACCGATTCTACCGACCCTCACTACCGTTCTTAGCTTCTATTAGACAATTCAACTACCAATGAAATAAGGCGTGTTATTTCAAGTAACTCAGCCGCGTGATACCCACCCCACAGTGGGGGTATTGCTTGATAATTCGATGACACACGAGTCGGTAACTGAACGCAACCCGTTCGTGAATTCGTTTACTTCAGATGCCGGTAGCTGGTCAATATGACTGAGCTATCGTATCACTACGATGCTGAAAGTAAGGGAAATAATAATAATAATAATAATCCAGCGCATCCCTTTCGAGAAGAAGCCTGTAATGAAAGCCCGGTTACCCGATGTATACCCGATAGCCAGATCATTTTAATCACTAGTAGGTACATTTGGACATCCATACCCTGATCATAACTTAGAACCTACTATGCCTCTACCTCTTTCCCTCCTTTTTCTTATTTTATTTTTCTACTTTTTTTTTTTTTTGAATTGACGGATATACTAATTGGCCCACCGGATTCTTGTAGTCTAATAGGAACAACCACTTACAGAACATCAAAGTCACAGCAGTCTTGACCTAACGCCAGTATCTCCTGTGCCGTCAGGTATTAAGAAGCAGATATCAGTTCATTATAATATACTAAAATCTCGTAAACCATTTAAAACTGAACATAATTGGTCACTAAATTTGCTACTCAAACATGGTTAACTCCTTGGTCCACCACTAATCAACTTATTGGTGTGCCTTTAAGCAAGGGCTATTTAACCCCTTTGGTCCACACTTTGCATCCAATTTAGTGGAATACCTCCCACAACCAATTGAATGGCAAGCCCTTTGGTTCACACTTTGCATTCAATTTAATAGAACACCTTCCCCAGCAATTTAATGCTGGACGTCTGACCAGCAACCTTGCAACCAATTTAATAGTACGGCTTAGTCAGACTGCCGCCAATCCAATGACACGCCGTGCCACCAATTTAATGGTACGCCTTCCCATCAGCACATGTGCAACCAATTTAACGGTAAGCCTGCGCTCGACAGCATTCAACCAATTTAATGGTAAGCCTGTGTGACCAATACTTGCAACCAATTAAATGGCAAGCCTGTGTGACCAATACTTGCAATGCAACCAACAAAATGGCAAGCCTGTGTGACCAATACGTTTGCAACCAATTAAATAGCAAACCTGAGTGACTAAATCGATTATCTTGAACGTTAAGCTACCTTTTCTTCCAAAAGTTGCGGTTTATTTGAGAAATGCTGACTATTTATTGTGCTCTTGAATATAATGAGTAGTAGTTTATTTAGATTACCCTTTATTTAAACAGGGTTCATAATGAGGCCCACATGATTCTAACATGGTATTAATCGTTCATACATCTATGGTCTCGTTATGTACGTGCATCTAATTCTAATTCGTTATGTACGTATTTCGATATTTGTTACTATTATCGAGTCGTGGAAAGATGCTTTAACGAATTATCTTTCAAACCAATATTTAGGCATATCGAATTTCCAATTCTCATGCATGACAGTAGGCATTCGATTTGACGAATGTTCACTAGGGCTTGCAAATATTCGAAACTGTAGTATTCAACCATTTTTTGGTGGTATTCGAATATTCGATTGCAAGCCCCAATGTTCACTAAAACTCGCACTAGTGTCGGTCGAGTATGAACACACCCTAACAACAACAATCCCGAAACACTTTTCATGAAACCACGTTTAGCGTTTGCCCGGCTGGCTGTCTTCTCAGGAGTTCGGAATTGTTAGTAAAACGACCACAAACACTAGACTTTTAATTGGACATACAAATACACTTTTAACACAAAATAACGAAATATAATATAAATAAATATTCCGGACATACCACACACGGTCAACCGATCCCAAACCAAGCACAGCCTGTACTATGGGTTACTGTATCTGTGTTAGTCACAAATGTCTGTCCAGTGCGGGAATCGAACCCGCGACCTCTAGCGCAAACTAACAGAAAGCAATTAAACACGTAAAACCAAGGAAAGTTCCCGAGCCGAATCTTCAATCGCGGAATCGCGAGGGCCGCCTTATTCTTCCTCACTCGCCGCGCAATGGTGCTAGTCGTGTAGGAACCGTGGCGCGTAGGAGAGACAGAAGTGTCGTCGTCGCCCTCGGCGCGGCATGTTGCATTTGAATTCAAATAAGTAGACTGATTAGAACCGCGCACTATACACGTTACAGGTTTTGTGAAACACAAGTGTGGTCGGGCAGTACTTTTGTTTTGCCGCTGATTCTGAAGATTTATCTCTAAGATTGATTTCTTGTACCAATCACCTAGATATTACGACGCTACTGCGGCGCTGATGACACGACAGCGCCGCCGCCGTCTCGTCGTCCGACTTCTATATTTTGTCTTCCTTCATCCAAAGTATGAGTTTATGGTTCATAGGTACTTCTTTGTGATCTTATCTCAACTTAACACGTTCCTCCGTTGATGTACCTTATACTAAAGAATATCCACTGTTACTAAACCATATTGTTTTCTGAAGTTACTTCCACCAATTATCGTTCTTCACACATTATCCATGTTGATGTCCAGATAAAATTTCACCGCTTCATTTTTCCGGGAGTCCTTACTTCTGTTTATGCTATTTGACCATCCACTACCTCTTCGTCAAATAAGTACGTAGATAACTGCCATCGTACCTACTTACATGAGTTATACCTACTTATAGTATCTATCTATGGCCTCTTGGTGCCGCTACTTATGTATGTGCGGACTACCCTAGTACTGCCTCGTCGCGTCACCAGATCTAGTAGTTTAATAAGTTGTATACTCATGTATAAAATCTCTAAACATTTCCATTCTTAATATAAAACACGAAAATTTGAGTTTAAGTTTTCTTCCATTTTCAAAACTTTACGCAAGGTTTATGGTTTTATTTTGGTTTAGCTAATACCTAAGTACTAACAAAATGATTCCTCAACCATGCAATTATAATTAGGCACTTATCTTCCTCTCCTTTATTGTGAACCTGGCGACAGTTTATATATCGCCATTGACCTCTAGACCGCCACCATCTCGGACACAATAGAAAATCTATTGTCTCGTGTAAATCTGTGTTTATGCAGATAAGGTGTTAATTACAAAGTACATAAACTTATACCTATCATGTAAATTACAGGTGAAGCACATATAATACATTGTATACATAGAATGAGCTCTTATTATGGTGGAAAGTCATTTACCATTTGTCATGTGTTGGGTATCTTATCTTTCAATTAGAATGTTTTGCTCTGATAATGATATTAAGAAGCCAGGATAACAATATGAGAGGAAGTTTGTGCTTTTTTATTTCTACATTCTATTTGCACTCTTAATCACTAATTGTCGCTAGGTAATTGAATTCTAGCATGTTTGAAATTCTGTTTATTGACAACTGTACCTACATCTGCCAAGATGCACCAGTATAGATAGCTGAATCGACCACAAACAGAACAATTTGCATAGACAGAGAGTTATTGAGAACCCATGATTCAAGGCAACTAAACTGTTACCTATGTTAGCTGTCCATACCTGGTCAATATACCTACTAATTTACTAGGATTACTCTAGCTACCAAGAGGATCTCCTAATGTGCCTCAGGTAGGTATGTTAACTTACCTAGTTATTTGGTACTTATATTATTAGTAGGTAGCTAGCTTCTTTAGGTACCTACTGACTTATAATTAACCGGGATATTTCAAAGAAGTAAGTTCTTTAAAATACTTACCTTGAGTCTTTTTTGAACAAGAGTATTTCCACTATCACTGAACTCTGCCAACAGTTGTTTGAATAAGCAAGTAACTAAATGTTAACATGTTTTTTCTTTCAAATAATCCATTCTCAACTCAGGAAAATTTGGGTTTAATTTTCCTTTTATTTTCAAACGTATGGTGGGAAGGAATTGGTACTTTAGTTCTTACCTACTCAAATAATTTGTACACATATATTAGGTAAAAATACTTTGACAGTAGGTATTATCTTGTAGGTAAGTAAATTCCAATCATCGTCCAGGTATATTACCAGTAATCTAACATTACCTACCGATCTCTTCATTTAAAGCCTTCATTCTTATTTTGAAATGGTAAATTAGTTCCATGATTGTTTCTGCAGTTTGTTTTACACGCATCACTTTCAAGTCGCACCCATGATAACAACTAACCCCCATACTTATAAACGAAACGCAAGCAATGCTTAAAAATATCCCCGTCTGTATTATCATTGCTTGTCAATAGCAAGAGATGGCAATACCTTAGCTCAGCTCCCATATCTATGACCCCAAGCATTGTCCATCCTTTATCAGATATTTATAATTAAGGCTTCAGATTTTATGCTCCAAAGTTTGTTTAACCCTGCATGATATTACTTTCAATAAAGGTTCTACATTAACCTTAATTCCCATACCTTTTTATAATTTTTTTGAAGAAAAAAAATAATATTTTTCATTTTTACAAGGATCTTTGGTAGAATACACCAACCGTCTCGTGCCAAAATGTTTGGCAAAGAAAAGATAAAAAAAAACTATGCTTTATTTTTGCCTTTTATATCAGAAAAACACTAAATATTGATTCTTGAATCCTTGTAGCATAAAAATGACCTAGATAACCAACATAGGATATCACAGTAGGTATAATTTGCAATAAGTTAGCCTACACAGGATGGTGGACAACTTTTTGTGAAATTGTTTGTTTGACCGATTCGTACTTATGTTCTCTAGATTATACATAAATACCTCGTTATCCTCATCGCCATTTGTAGTGTATGCCTTACACCACGCTGGTTCCTAGCAGGACAACTCCCTCGTTATTATTATATCACATAATAATATCTCACAGTAACTTCCCGCGCGCCTGCTCGTGCCGGCTTGACCACAGACTGACTGACTCCCAGAGAGTATGCATCCATCTCTCTATCTCAGGTGTCATCTGTTATCTGTCACTGTCAGTTGTCCCCCGGAGACAGCATAAGTTAAGGAATGCAGGTATCCTTAAATACTAGTCACTACACTATCCATCTTGGGGACTTCAGGGACTATCATCGGATTGGGAAGTGAAATGACGAATAATAAGTACCTACATAATATATGAATTTTGCCATACTCAATCATCATCATCATCAACAACCTGTAGAAGTCCACTGCTGGACATAGGCCTCCCCCAAAGAGTTCCACGACGAACGGTCTTGAGCCTTTTCCAACCACCGACTTCCCGCAACCTTTACAATTTCATCGGTCCATCGGGTGGAGGGCCTTCCAACACTGCGATGCCCGGTTCGTGGTCGCCATTCGAGAACCTTTATTCCCCAACGGTTGTCGGTTCTGCGAGCTATATGCCATAATCAATCTAGGTACATAATCTCTGAGTTTTCCCATAATAGATTAACATAACAGATTTTCTATCGGAACCGAATCTCCGTCGCCGGCCAACCGTGACTCGTAGAAAGTGCTTTAAATTCGTTTTCTTTCTACTTTATAAAAGACAGACTGATACCTTTCAAGTCATTGTCGCCAAAGTTGACTAAGAAACTGGACAATTTACATAATAATGGACAGACTGTGCATATTGGTGAGAATTTTTGCACATTTTCATAAGGTTCCTAAGTAATTGTTTTGGGTCATTAGATATCGTATAATAGGCATTACATACAAGGTGATTCATAATATGTATGCGAAATTCGACATTTTTAATTGCAAAAACTCTATGCAAATCAGTTCAAAGGTAGCAACAGATGTTTGTTCTGTGTCTGGGTGTTAAATATATATCTATTATGTATATCAGTCTCTGGTACCCATAGTACAGGCTATGCCTAGTTTGGGATCAGTTGACCGTGTGAATATGTCCGGAATATTTATTTATTTTATTATTTTATTTTCGTTGATAGAATAACCCCCTTTCGTGATGGTATACATGTTATGAATTACCTTGTATACCAACCTAGCCATTTTCAGTGCGGTCACTAATTAGATGCTGGTAGTTAATTTACAAATAAGCCCTTCCTTGTTTCTGAAAACCTAAAAACTCCATCAGCAGAGTTGCCTTCTGGATCAATGAACTTACTCTCATATCAACGCTTTTTGGTCCTCGCTACCGCTTTAAGGAAATTATCTATCTAGGTAATACTATCTAAAATTTTGTGAAGATGTTTGTGGTTCTATCACGCCGTAACTGCTCAATCGATTTCGATGAAACTTAGAATAGAGAGAGTTATTTACCTAGAATAGCATATAGGATATTTTTTATCGAAGTACCACGCGAGCAAAGCTGCGGGCCCAAGCTACTGTATTATAAAATCGATACCTTCATGACTGACTGACAAACAACGCCAAGTCTAAACCAGAAGTCCAGGACTAAGCTTTCGGTTTGAGTGAGTACAGTGGTGCACACTGAAAGTCCCGAAACTAGGAGGATGCATGTTGAATTTTGCTGAAAACGGGCGGGACACGAGGGCGAAGTCGCGCGGGTGTTCACTAGTATTTAATAACATGATAACCCACAATATACTTGTTACTTATATCACAGCACGCATAATCCAGGTCATCGTGTACCGAGCCTAATTATTTTATTAGATTATGCAACAACGTTTCCGCACATAACCGCTTTGGTTTCTCAAAAGCGGCAATGGCGAGCGTGTAATACCTCATACCAGCCACATTCCTACATTGAAGATAACACCCAGCATCACATACCTACATTGTCTTGACCCCACACTAGCATTCCCTGTGTGGGTCTCAAAATCCGGACCGCACCGCTGGAATCGAACTCACACCTTTTGCGTCTCAACCGGTCACGCAGGACAGGTGACTCGGGAAATAGTAATACCACCTCAAAGACCTCGGTAGCGCAGTGGGCGAGTGCCCGCCTGAGTCTTAAGGGGTGCAGATGATTGACACTACGGGACAAAGTCTTACATGCAAATATTTGTTCTAGATCTGAGTGTTGTGGTACCATGGTACTAATAGTTTCTGATACCCAGGACAGGGAATCCTAGTGTGGGGCCAGGACTATGTATGTGTGAAAATGTTCGTTACTTTTTCCATCAACTCATACCTACTCGTCCCACTGATATCTAACACCCAACTTTATCTTCACCACAGGTTTTGTCATCTAGTGTTTTTATTTCCTAATTTTCATCAGTTGATGCTGTCATGTTTGGTGATGAGTATATCAGCGTGGTCGTTGCCGTACTACCCGGTACCACGAGCTCCTCTACGAGTCTATAGATATGCGTCACCACCAATAAACCACAGAATACCAGGTAAAATATTTATTTTAAAATTTATTACAATGCAATTTTTATTTGCGGAAGAAAATCAACTAACAGAAGTAAATATTTCTCTACAACTAGTTTAGACCAAGAATCAAATGATAACCACCCGATGAACACATGATATTTTGAAGGTTGCTGGAATTGGATTGTTGATTGGTTTGACGGTTGGAGAAGGCTCAAGACCGTTCATCGTGGCGGTATTTGGGGGAGGCCTTTATCCAGCAGATTTGCACGTATACAGGCTGATGATTTTGTTTACACAGTTCCGTTTGATTGAACACAGTTAAAACTGACGTTGATTGTAGAGACGCAAATAACTTTATGCATACTATTTTTTACTTATCTCACTAGTTTAAGTTAACTATACCATTCGTTGATCCATTCTGCTATAATGACCTTAATTATCGCCATTCTGCTATCACTTGCCTTGACCTAGCAAAACACAATCACGCACAAAGCTCTTCCACTTTCCACTGATCACGACTTCCTATCTACTAGAGTATTAAACCCACTGTTCACTATCACTAATAAATAGGCCGTTACTGTTGAATTTACCTCAAAAGATAATGGTGTCGATTCTGTTGTTTCGTTATCCTAAAATATCTAATTTTGCAGCTCTAAAAATGTTGCTGACCTTTTCTTATAGATAGAAACGACAAGGAAGCCCATAATTGTAGTTAGTTTAGGAAATTGCTACAACAAAATCAACACTAGCGAATAAACCAAAAGGAACCAACTGACACAGAATATTTGACTTAGAATAACAAAATGTGACTTGAACCCTGAATATTTTATAATTTTCACAAATTATTGGTACCAAAATCATGTTATTTGAAAACATTTATTTTCGACCAGCGCACAAGAGCGTTAATTCTGCATTCATTTTGCACTCCAATTATCACAATATTCTAATATATTTCGATTTATTCTAATAAGAATCTAATAAGATTCTAATTAGATTGTCTGATCTCTCTTCTCTAGATCTGAAATGATCACAAGACTATCGTTTACCATGCGTTTCCGCCGGGCGCCAGTCATCAATTCATTTCACATTCAACAAATCAGTGGACACAAGCATCAAATACTTAGAGTATTTTCCCACAAGACACGATGCGAAACGGGTCATTTTGTAGCACGTTGAAAGAGATCTAATTTCTTTACGTACTTGCAGTTGAATCAGAGGAACCGCACGTTCAACAACAGCGTCCAAAACGTGGTCACGACCATCACGACTACGACGATGGCCATCGAGGTACCAGCGGAGTCACCGGGCCAGTGCATACCTTCGTGAAGACAGACAAGAATGCCAACTACAAATGGGGTGTCAGGCACCACGTTGGGGACAAATACGCATCGTAGCCAGGCGTTAGAGTATGCTTATGTTATTTATTTAGTTCTAGTTGTAGATTTAATTGTAGTTTTGCTTGCGCTATAAATGTATCCAAATGGATCTACTTATTGTTTCATTTAATCGAGACATTATTAAAGGACCCTTTCACACCCGTATCCTGAGTCATCGTAAGATCTTAGGCTCGCTTATGACGCGTTCTTAAAGTACCGTACCTCATGTATAAAAAAATCGAGCCCCTATAGAATCACTTCGATGTCCGTTTGTCTGTCTGTACAGAGCCTTTTTCTCAGGAACGGTTAAGAGTATCAACTTAAAATTTATACGTATCAAATATAGCCTTTGAGCGTATAGAGCAGTAAAAAAATTAATATAATACAGTGAACTAAGTGACGACTGCTAAATAAGTTTGTCTCTTACCTACACTTAGCGTTTCCCAACCCCGTGTGGTACGAAAGCCTCAGCGGGCGAGTCCTAATGGCACTTGACCGTCTTTATCTTTAAAAGTGATGACAAAGCTCACTAAAGGAAACTTCGTGTGGTGTACGATGAAAACTACCCAAAATGCGAGTACTGCCACGGAATTTTCCGTGGCTGTACTCGCATTGTCGGTAGTATTCAATTCAGAACAGATAACCGATGAGTAAAGGTTCTTGAATGGCGCCCACGAACCGGGCGAGGTAATGTATGAAGGAAATGAACAGATGACATTGTGACAGTTGCGGGATGTGGGTGGATGTAGAAGCCTCAAGACCGTTCGTCGTGGCTCTTGGGAGGCCTTTTTCCAGCAGTGGACAAGCTGATGATGAAGTGAATTCTAAAAGAGGCTTATTTGAATTCGAATGTAGTCTAGATTCAATTTAGTCTTGACGCTAATAGGAACTGTCTGGTTCCAGACTAGGACGTGCCTTAAATTTTAATTCAGTTGCGGCATCACAAAAAATGTTATGTGAATGTGGTTTGGGTCCTTTATTGGAAAACATGTACATACCTACTTTCTAAAATGAGTTTTTAATTATATTGACCCTTTCGACTCTGACAAATTCAAATGACGACGAGGTTGACGACCTCGGTGGCGTATCGGCTTCGATTCCCGCTGCGGGATATTTTGCATGATGTGCAAATATTTGTTCCGGTCTGCGTGTTGTGATACCATGGTACTCGTAGTTTCTGATACCCTCGCACGACATAGGGAATCCTAGTGTGGGGTCAGGACTATATACATGTGACTGTTGGGTGTTATTTATATGTGTTTGCCATGCTGGAAGTGCCCCACTGTAGGACCAACCTACTTAAGTTTGCCCCCATGTCACTCGCTGTCTATCTATGTGGATATTTTTTTCAAACACCTAATTCTAATCGGGGGTGGTTAGACCTGCACTGACTTCCCGCTGTGGGGTGTTTTGTGCATTGTCCCCCTATGCTAACCCTACCCCAGCCAGCCCAGCTCCTTAAAATAGCGAAGCAGGACTTTGGGACTTTGGACTTTCAATCACCTACCACAACTTGCACAGGTAGTGATAGAAACGAAATGTTTTGATTAGTACCTATCTAATTGTACCTATTTATTTTAATGTACAGGCTTTGCCGTGGTGGCCCCGGCTGAAGAATAGGCCCCTCAATATCTACCTATCAGCGCATGTCGTAAGAGGCGACTAAGGGAAACAAGCTAGGGGATGGGCAGCAGCGTCCCTCATTTTAACAACGATAGCTCTAACTGCGCTCGCCAACCCGCATGCCCAGCGTGGTGAGTATGGGCAAATCCCCCCACATGATAAGGAATTCGCTCTGTCTATGGGGGAGGCCATGTTCAGCAGTGGACTTCCTACGGCTGGAATGATGATGATGATTATAATGTACCTACTAATAACATATAGCATCGCCTTAGGGATAAAAAAAAACATATTTTGATGTTATACTGTATTCTAAATAAATAAATAAATAAATGTTGGCTTTGGCTAATGGCTAATGACAGTTGACAAAAGCAACCAGTTCGTGCGCGGCTTAGACCATTCCTTTCATCTATTTTGTTTTTCCTTATCGTTTTAGAGCACTAGTATGTAGTACGATATCACCGAACATCTGAGTTTTCTAGTAAGTATAGGTATCTGTTTTATTATATCTCATATTATTGCGCCGACAGTTCTTCATCCTGTCCATATCATTCATCTTGTAATGCATTACGTGCACATATGTAGGTAATAAGCTGGGTGGGGTACGCTCTGTTGAACGCAGCCACGCCCGCAGAATGTTGCAAAATATGAAAACATGTAATATGCAGTCCTAGATATATGTCCTATAGGCCGCGACCTAAAGCCGGCTGATTTCAGAATGCGCTTGTCTTCTGTATACCTAACTCATTTGAATAGGTTTACAGCTCTTTTCACGTCCGAAACAGGAAATTTTCTTAGCTAGCTCCACTCGCCAGTATTTGCCTTTATTATCTAAGTTTTTCCTGCTCTCATTTTCTCGTCTCGCTCCACTCAGCAGTATCAACCGTGTTTATAAAGTTTATCCCGTTTCTCTTAACGCTAAAAACTCATATCAGCTATCAGTATTCAATTGTTCCGTATTTAATCTTCCGTATAATATCAAAAAAGTTGACTCCAAAGATTCATTTAAACGATTAACTCGTGAACATTTTCTTAAGAACATATAGCATCTACACTACATGTTAATAAAACACTTGTTTTGTACTATCTGTTAATCTATTGCAGTGTATTATATATATATATTTAAATATAGTGTATGGTTATACATAGTATAGTTTTTAGTTAAGTTTAACAATCTGTCGCACGCCAACCTCCTGTTTCTACCCAATCAGGCTGGCTGGTAGATAATGCCTCGGCATTAAGCCCACCTTTTGTACATTGTTTTCTTTGTGTGCAATAAAGATTAAAATAAATAATAAATAATTTTTACGTCTAAACTTTCAAAACACAAATTCATAACAAAAACAATTACAACCTCCCACACTTACCATGGTATTCTCAGTCGTTACAGCTTTTACCCAACTCATACCTAATAGCAACTAGCAACAAGGCTCAATTCAAACTTACGTTATTTTCATAGCAATTTCTGTCAAGAATGGCCTTGGTTAATAATTTTGAGTAATGAGTAAAGATGCAATAAGTATCTACTTATAGCATTCTTATCCTATTAGGAAGTCTTATTAGGCATTATTTTATCTTATCGGAACATTTGGCTCTACGTGGGTACCTTTTATGATTCTGCATTTAGTTGGACTGTAAAAGTAATGAGATTTATTCCGATCACGGAAGATCCTAGGCATTTAGGAAACTGCAGCCTTATTGCATAGTAAATGAAATGGAGGGGACGTAACTTTGGTCTGAAACATTTCTGCAATGTACCTACGTATTATTTACGTACGAGAGTGCGGATTCAATTGCGCGATCACTTTAGTCCGGTTCGGCAATACAACCAGATTCGAAACAAATAATGACAGCCAGATAGTGCAAGCATAAAAAAAAACATGAAGTAGCGAGAGTGCGTTGATGTCTTTTCTACTGAACTCTGCAAGGGTTCAATTTCACTTCGCTTTTTCTAGTCTCATCATTTCAGCCGTACGACGTCCACTGCTGAACATGGCCTCTCCCACAGACAAAGTAAATTCCTTATCATGTGGGGGGATTTGCCCATACTCACCACGCTGGGCATGCGGGTTGGCGAGCGCAGTTAGAGCTATAATGTTAAAATGAGGGATGCTGCTGCCCATCCCCTAGCTTTTTTCCCTTAGTTGCCTCTTACGACATCCGCGGATAGGTAGATATGGAGGGGCCTATTCTTCAGCCGGGGCCACCACGGCCAACTTGTCCTTTATAGGTTCATCATCATCATCATTTCAGCCGTAGGACGTCCACTGCTGAACACAAGCCTCCGTCATGGATTACCAGAAACAATCTTTTGGGGGGATTTGCCCATACTCGCCACGCTGGGCATGCGTGTTGGCGAGCGCAGATAAAGCTC
Organism: Anticlea derivata; assembly: GCA_947579855.1. NCBI lineage: Eukaryota > Metazoa > Arthropoda > Insecta > Lepidoptera > Geometridae > Anticlea > Anticlea derivata. The sequence goes on from OX388262.1 coordinate 4,696,934, forward strand.
TTGTTTTTGATAGGGAACGCTGCTGCCCATCCCCTAGCTTTGTTTCCCTTAGTCGCCTCTTACGACATCCACGGGTAGAAATGGAGGGGCCTATTCTTCAGCCGGAACCAACATGGCCAGGCTTTATAGGTTAACCTTAGATAATATATATTATCTGAGAGGTTAACTAGCGCATTCTGACTTTTGGTACAAGTACAGTAACTATCTGGTTTTCACTTGTCTAGTAAGTAACATGCAAGGTAGAAAGTTCAGCGACCAAAGTAGATTATCAAATTGAGTTTTTCACACACTTCATATTTTTCCTGTGGAAAAGGCTATCTGAAATGTGCTCATTTTGAGGGGGCCTATTTTAGCAGTGGACGTGGCTGATGATGAAGGCTGACTAAGCTGAACGGATGGTTAAATGTTTTCCAAAACTAATCCATCTAAAAAAATCTCCCACACTACAGTCCCACATTTTTAAGTTGTCTACCTATTTTTGTGTTATTTTAGTTACTGACAATCACTCAGTTACGCCGTAACTAATACGGCAGAAAATTAAGTAAATTAGATCCTCATGGATCTACAACAACTTGAGGACTTGCTACTCTGCCATATTCTAGCCAGACTCGCACATTTGCAGCACTGCAAGCATTGCTGCTTGGCGGCAAAATTAAGGTGCTATGAGAATCATAATAAACTGTCGAGTGGGCGGAGTGATGAAAGTGACAGCGCTACGTACTATAACTGAATGCGGAAAGAGATAGCAAGCGTTAGAAGGCGCTCGAAAATAATCAACGTAAGTGACATATATTAAAATATCGATCTTAAAAACTAAGTATATTTTTAAAACAGTGTCTTGGATTTAAGTACCCAATGCTATTGTATAACACAATATTTTAAAAAAGTTATTTATGATTGATTATTTCTGAGTATTTTCGAAAAAACAGTTGCAGAAGACCAACTTTAAAAAAGAAATCTATCGAGATCTATCGTAGAACTTTTTCTACCAATCGCGTTTCTGTCTTGGATTTAGGTAAATAAAATGTTCAGTTATTATATACAGTTATCTTTGTAATAAAAATCAAAATTGTGCGTTTTGCGGTTATTGAGAAAAATCAGTTCAAAAATCATAAAACATTTTAACCCTCACCTTAAGAGTAGAAATGATTGATTAGTGGATGCACGATGAGTACTTTGCTCGTTAAAATTCATTAACTCAAGCCCTAGGCAATTACAGGTAACCTTACTCGGTCACATTATCAAGTTGTCAATGTTCACACGATTGGTGGAGTTTTTGTATGAAACCGTAACCGGTCCTTACGCCAATCGAATGTGGGCCGCCTAGGCTGTGCGACCGAATATTGGGCTATCTGTCTAGATATTGCAAGAGAAACCTTGGGCAAAGTAAAGCTCGTAACTTTAGTCACATCTCATTTACAGCACACTCAATCACTGCGATGAAAAATCTTTTTATTGTGATTGGTTAATATCTGACATTTATCGTAAGTAGCGTGAATGACAGAAAATGAAAATAATTTCCATAAACAAATAAATTAAACAAGTGTGAGTTAAACTCACGCTGTTAGGGTTCCGAACCAATTACGAAACGAGTACAAAAGAATCGAGAGACAGTAAATAATTATTTGGGTAATATTATTTTGTCCTATGTTTGATCTGAGTAGTGGAATTACAGTAATATTTTATATGTGAAAGTAACTCTATCTCTCTGTCTGTTTGTCACCTTTTTATGACTAGCTGAACTGATTTTTATTTATTTATTTGTTGAAAATGCACAAACATTATGTATATTACCAATTACATAAAATATCTTCATAAAAACAGGGTCTGATATACATAAAAATAAAAGTGCACTATAGCATTCTCAAAAAAAAATCTTAAAATAAACATAAACTTAAGTAGTGCTCAATGAAAGAAAAACAAGAAAAATAAAACGATTGACTCTAACTAAGCTAAATTCTTGAAATATAAACGAAAATAATCTCTTTTATTATGATAAATTTGAACTAAAAATTGTGATTTTGATGAAATTTTGTATGGAGACAGCTTAAGCCTTGAAAAAGGACACAGGCTTCTTTTTATCAAGGTACCTACAGCAAGAGCAAAGCCGCGGACAGCCGCCAGTAGGGAATATTTTTTGTGTTTCTTGGAGCTTACCATCTCAATCCCCACGAAAAAACTTGAGTAAATTGTAAAAACAAGCATGGTAAGACTAATCGCAGGTCAAGGTACTCATGTAGTAGAACAATACAATGGATGCAAAAGTGAATGCGTTGATATTTAAAGCGAGTGCATTGGCATTAGACCTTTAAGGCCAAAACCATTACATATTGCACGAATAATCCAATCAATGTGTGCATTTATTAGCTGATTTATACGTATTCTTAGTATTAATTCACATTAAATGCGCACTGCACCCTGATCGAAACAAAAAAGTTATACAAGTAGGTACATGAAGGGTGAAGGATCCTCTTTTATGTCATATGAAAGAGTTTGTTTATAAATTCCAAAACGATTTTATTTTTATTCTAGCTAAACCATATGGTTTGAGAGAAACAGCGTAAATAGTAATATTAAGGGCAATATAACGTGAGCTCCCATTTGATTATATTTCATGACTTCGTAGTTCAGGTACCGATAAAAACCAGTGACACGACACAAAGTTCAAAGCCCTCAACAATGCACTAACGCAAGCCAAGAACATAACTTTACAGTAACTTTCTCTGATCATAGCTGTTGTATGAAAACCCGCTTTAATAGGTATACTTAACTAGGTACATTGTTTTTCTTACGTAGATATATACGCACCGTGGGAAACTCGCAGAACGCTACCAAGCTATCAAGGTCTCTGTAATTAAGTAAATATGGACAAGTTGGAGTTTCCCATGCTACCAATTATAACCTCTTTTTCGATCTTTTGATATTTCCACTAGCCCTTGCAATATTTCTTGTATTTGCGTCATAGCCATCAAACTCACAGCTACCGTACGTAATTTCCGTTTCCTCAAAAAATAGTCAGGCTAAGGTACCTAGAAGGTATTTCATCATAATTATGGTCATCGTGAGAAGTTGATAACTTTCGAAGTTATTATGGGAAGTTTCTTGTAATTTCAAATAGTATTATCTACAACACCAGTAAGTAGAAAACACCCATACAACGAACACAAACTAGTGAGAGCCCGTTGTTCGCTCTTAGGGGTTGAACTTTGTGAATTCATTTCTTAGTACAGTGACTGTTTGGGGACACCCTCCTAATTCAAAGTCTCTAGAATCAACGGTTTAGACAACGTAGAGCACGTTGTCTCTCAGTCATTTTATAATTATTTGTATATGGGTAATCAACAGCGTCCATACGTCGCAGGCGTGATCTTCATGTTCTTACTTTTATTTTTAACGTTATCTTTAATCCTCTTTCTCCCTCTTACCTCCGTGAGCGCTTTGACTTCCTTATTCCGCGTGGTGAGCCTTGCAGAACCGCTATGTCCCTTCTGCTAAAAACTCCCCCTCATTCCTCAAGACGCTATAGCGGCTCTTTTTCTGTCCATGCTGTCAAACTGTGGAATACCCTTCCTCATTCAATTCGCGCCAGTCCTTCATTGGACATTTTCATGCGTAAAGTGAAAGATATCTGTCCTTATAAGTTTGTTATATATATTATGTTCTGTATGTATTTATTTATTAAGTCATATATATTTTAAATAATATTATATGTTTTTTATAGTATTGCATGTTTTGGTTTCTTTTATTAATTTTGTAAAAAGTATCTTTTATTGTATATTTTCCATATCATTGTTGTGCACATGTACCCACTACGTTTGTCAGCTCTTTGTACATGCCTGTATTTTAATGTTTTATTTCTGTGTACAATAAACAATTAAAGAATTAAAGCGTTTACTTAAATCAAGCCAATAACAAACGTAAGTATAATAGATATAAGATCAATAAAAGATTACCCCAATATTGTAAATAATGTTATAAGTTATTGAGGCAGGAAAAGTTGGTGCAACTAGTGGGCAGGATAAGTTGGTGCAACTAGTAATTATACCTATTAAGAATTATTAAAAATACTAAGAACGAATGAATTTAATTTTACAATTTACAAGTAGAAAACAGAGTTCAGATCCCCAAAAGAATAGTGCAATTGTTGTTATTTGTTGAAAAATTACCTACAGGCTAGGTAGTAGCGCGTTGATGTCTTTTGTATCGATAAAGTATTTTTATCAAGATTTTTCATTTTTCTACTTATTCTCTAAATAATACTGAAGACGGACCTTTTGAGGCCTTCTAAGTTATACCTACGCAAATACAGCTTAGTCCATCTACCCAGCCTATTATCACGCGGTACTCTAGTTTCACACTAGCCATTACTAAAAGGTAACCAAAACGCGGTCAAGATAAAACGGTCTGTCAAAAACAAAAGATTTCTTACCTAATCTTTAGCTCTGGGTACCATTGAAACAATGTTTTGAAAAGAACTGAAATTGCATATTCAAAAAAGCATGTTGAAACGGTGAAGGAAAACATCGTGAGGAAAACGGCACGCCCTATAATCATAATAGTACAGAAGCTTGTTTATTCTTGGTAAGCGCAGATGATGATGATCTTGGTAAGAGTTGCACCCTGTCACGGAGTGCTTGTTATGGTACCAAATGTATTGGTTGGACGTATCTCTGACTGCCCCTTAAGTGCGCAATTCACAGCCTGCCTGTAAGGACTGTAAATTAGTCTTAGAATCATCAAGGATGTTGAGGCTCGTAGGTACTATAGGTATTTATAAAATGAGGAAATCCGTAGAAGAACCAAGGTCACCGACATAGCTTTCAGAGTTAGCAAGTTGAAGTGGCGTGGGCATGCCATATAGCTCGCAGAACCGTCAACCGTTGGGGAATAAAGGTACTCGAATGGCGACCACGAACCGGATGACGCAGTGTTGGAAGGACTCGATGGACCGACGACATTGTAAAGGTAGCGAGAAGTCGGTGAATGGAGAAAGCTCAAGACCGTTCGTCGTAGCACTCTTTGGAGGAGGCCTATGTTCAGCATGGACTTCATCAGGCTGATCATGATGATGATGTGTCTGGAGATCTCAGTGGATTTCTACCATGCTTGTGGATATTTTTTTCTAGTTCATCTCCTATTGCCTACGAGTTGAATGTTATGAAAAGTAAGACTGAAAATATTAAACGGTATCAATTATAATAAGCATGCTTTTTGGCTACTCCCGCCCTCAGTAAGAAGGGGTGCCTCTATATAAAGTGAGAGTGGCGCACACGCATGGCAATACGTTATTCTGTACGCGAGTGCTGTGCTGTATGTTTTAATTTTTTTTAGTGAGTGCGAAATGTTGTTTTTTGGTGTCACGTTGGTTGTGGGGTGCATTTTGGCACCTGCGGCGAGAGCGCAGCATCAGTATCAACCTCAGCAAGTAAGTACCATTACTGGTCTGGTCATTGATCTGATACAGAATTGACACTGCAAGTTCTTGCACTTTTCCTAGCTCTATAATTAGACGTCAAATCTCGCTCCAAATTGAAAGAATAGCATTTCCAACAAGTACAAATTCGCCACTAAGTTTTGTGCTTCAATACGAGCATATTCCGAGGATGTAATGTCTTATATTCAGATATTGTCTTTGGTCCAAGGATCCTGACTCTAATTCAAAGTTTGCTCTATGAATGAATGAATTATGTACAAGGAAAGCTATCTCATTTTTTTGTATTTATGTTCAATATATTTAAGTACATAAGCCTACCATTTCTCTCATTCTCATTATTTTTCTAGACTAAAAGGTACCTACAACCTGCCATTGATAATAATTTTCATGATCAATATTATCAAAACTCTGGTATTTTTGGTACTTTACTACTTTTACACTTCAATCAGACTGACATTATTTTCATAAAAAAAGTGTTTTATAAAATCAAAGATGATTTTTAGAATTTTGCCCTAAAATTTGTATTATATAAATTTAAAAGCAAAGGTATCTTGATTTCTAGTGCCTCTATATTATCATTCGGAAGACTGCACAATGCAATACAGTGACCTCGCACCGGGAAATAACACATCGATTTTCACAATAACATGTCGTGTCCGAGTTTCGATCCCGTGACTAATCGGCCGAGACATAACCCGCTGTTACAGTTTCATAACCGAAACGAGATCCACTGATTGTCGGTTATGTAAGAGTAATTTGCCAATTGGGGTTCAGTCAAGTTGATAATTTCATTCGCTGGTTTATTATCTAAAGGCTAGTGGGTTTCAGTTATGCTAGTTTAATAGTCTAACTCTGGACCACAAAATAAGTAAGTAATAAAGATACAGCGCAGAATTCGTGAGTATTCGTGTTTAATCCTTGCGTTCAGGCTCTCCCACAAAAAATGCATTGCTTCGCAAAGTTTTGACCTAGATCTCTGAAACCCTACGCTGTTGTGAGAAATGCAGGTATGTTGAGTTCAAAATTCCAAAAAAGCTACCTGCCTACAGACAGAATAAAATATACCTATTAGTGCAGTGCCCCCATTGTCCGGGACTTTTTTCGAGGTACGGGCTATTTCGTAACTAATTTCGAACAAGATCGACAGTCATTATTGTTATATAACGCAAATTGGGACTCGGTCATGCGGCTAGTGTTTCTAATTGACTTTGGATTAATAACTTTTGAATTTCCCAATTTTGGACATAAGTACGTACCTACAATTACCTGGATCATCATCATCTCACTGCCCTTATCCAATTACAATTACTTTGATAACATCATAAAATGAAAGTTTTATGATGTTATTCGATGCTGATTATATAAAATTGACAAATTATTCCACAATTTGGCTATTACGCGAAAGGTATTGGGTAAAGGCTAGAATAAAATAATAACTATTTTTAAAATAGACATACCTCTCTTTTCTGGAAAAGTCCATTTCATTTGATACAAAACACGACCTGGGGGCAATTCTACTAATTTAAAACGTTATACGTTCTAATCAGTTCCAACAATGGTTCAGTTCCGATCGCGTTCGAATTTTACCTTAAAATCCATTATTTTAAATAGATGACCGAACTGAATCGTAACTTTAGTAGAAACGTAAGTGCATCTAGATATTAATTCAATAGCAGTATACGAAAACACCTAGAAACGCATGAAAAGCTTACGTTCAGTCACGTTTCGATAGCAAGCGATTGAAAAGATTGTTAGTAGAATTGACCCGCTGATATCTATCTCCCTCTTTGCCCCTCATATCTCAAAAACCCCTGCAAGAATTGGATTATTTTAGTCTTATAGCTAGTTTACACATTTTCATGAAGAGCGGATTAACCATTCGAAAGTTATAGTCGGACATAAAATGCCGATTTGCCCAACTAACATCGGAGATTTAGATCGTTCCCTCACTCAATTAATAATATTGCTGCATGCTGCATTTTCATGTACAATTAAAGTATATTTTGTGAACAGGCAGAAGCCATCCCACAGCACCTGCTCAGGCAGTACCTGGACCAGGCCGCGCCGGCTCAGACCCAGGTGATTCCCAGAGCTACTCACGTACCTGGTGCATCCCCTCCTGCCGCTAGATTCGTAAGATAACATCCATAACCACCAGCTTAATAACTAGACTAACAATCCCTAATATAATATTCCCTCTATATTACATACGAATCCTCATCATCATCATCAGCCTGTAGAAGTCCACTGCTGGACATAGGCCTCCCCTTAAAGAGTTCCACGACGAACGGTCTTGAGCCTTCTCTATCCACCGACTTCCCGCAACCTTCACAATGTCGTCGGTCCATCGGGTGGGGGGGGGGGGGGGCTTCCAACACTGCGTCACCCGGTTCGTGGTCGCCATTCGAGAACCTTTACTCCCCAACGGTTATCGGTTCTGCGAGCTATACGGCCTGCTCACTGCCACTTCAACTTGCTAATACGAATCCTACTACAATAATAAATTTTAATAAATATCACCCTACCCAACGCCATTCGATTGTCATTGTCCTTACACATCTTAAAAAAAATGCAGGTAGGTACATAAGGTGCATAAGTTTGCACATCTCTGGAATGCAAGACCGCTTTCTCTGACCTCCCTTGATAAAGTCCGACCATTGAAGCAAGGAGTAACGTAACCCGTACTATTTTCATTTATATTTTTAAGTGCCTGACTGATTAGCCTTTACTGTAGCAAAATCGGTTGATCTGGAAGGATGTTGACAATGTTTGGATTCTTAGTCTTCTGCCTATTTATTTTTATTTTCTTACAGGCATACACCACTCAAGAAGACGATGGTCAGTACCGGCCGCAGCCGCAGCAATATCAACCACAGCCGCAACCGCAGCCGCAGTACCGGCCGCAGCCGCAGTACCAAGCGCAGCCGCAGAAGCAACAGCCTGAAGACTACGATGTGAGTATGAGCATCATTTCTAACAGGAATTATAAACCGCTGAACAAATCAAAGGTCAGTAACGACCGACCACAGCCGCAACCACAGGCAACCGCAGAAACAGTAGCCTGGAGCCGACTTTGTGATGCTAACAGTCATACACACTGCGCATTCTCATTTCGATACCTACCTACTAAATTTGGACTTGTAACCTGAATCTGAGTTTTCAGACGCAGTGTCGTGTCACAAACACCTATCGAGATGTTACACGGTTTTTGTGAGGGCTAAATGTGTTGCCAAAATGGCCCGCTAGATGTCGAGTCTCAGATCCCATAAAAAAACAATACGAGGTGTGAGTCCCGACCATAGATTATGGTCCCGCTACGCACCAAGTCCAGACATTACTTACAAAAATCCGATTCAGACGCACTCTTGACGATTTTGATCCACACGACTGCGCGTAGCATAGCATGTACTTCATAAAGTAGATCAAATTGGCCGCGGGCCAGTCGCGGACCGTCCCGGCAACTTTCACTCAGGAACTGGCTCGGACTATATTGTAGGTAGGTACTTTACATACAATTATCTACCTACGTTTATTTTATAATTGTAAATAGATATCCACTTTCTAGGGTAACGTAACAGGAAATATGATACTTTTATGGGATAGGAATAGATTCAAGAATATCTAGTATGTAGGTACATATCTAGTTATATAACTATATATATTCTTCAATACCTACCTACTACCTAGTCGAGGATGTTGATTTGTGAAAAAGAACAAGCTTGTTGGGATTTTTTCTATCAAATGGTTACTCACTATTTCCAAAGACCATTCCATTCAGTGAAAAATCCTTAGATATTTTTTTCTTGTTACCTGTTGGTAACCTACTAAACCGCTGGTTAAAAATCACCCAGGATGTAACAGTATGAGGTCGCTCACTGTCCGGCATGAGATCAGTGACCCCACGAAACCTAGTCGGTACCTAGGCATAGTCAGAGTTCGATATCACCTGACCGTTACTTTTAAGATTTGTTTGTTTATTTGATTGTGTGGTAGATACAAATCTTACTTTGTCCTTTTTACCTTTGAAGACATCAATAGTGTAGCGCGCTGGCCGGCTTACACGCAAGAGGTGTGGATTCGGCGCCGAAGTGTAAATGTTAACACGATTTGCAAATATTTGTTCCGGGTCTGGGTGATGATGATACTCGTAATTTCTGAGGGTCTGGGTGTTGTAGTACTATGGTAGGGTGTGTGTCCACGTACGTGAGGTGCTATTTAATTAGGTACCTATTATTAATGATTATGGTGACAGCAAACTGATCTGGTGATGGAGACGTTGGTGGACAATGGGTGGATAATGTAGGTATTGGTATATAATGTAGACTGGCCTTATTTCGGCTAATTAATCCATTCAGTGGAATCAAGCTGATCTGATAGTGGAGTAAGGAGTCGTTCCTTGGAACTCCTCAACGAACAACAGTTCTTATGCTTGTCTAAATATATTTTCACCAAAATTGATTTGTTTTCTTTCCAGCCTAGTCCTTCCTACCAGTTCGGTTTCGACGTGAGCGATGACCAATACACCAACTACCAGAACAGGAAGGAACAGAGGGACGGTGACGTCATCAAGGGATCCTACTCTGTCGTTGACAGCGATGGCTTCATAAGAACTGTCACTTACACTGCCGATCCTAAGGAAGGGTTCAAGGCTGAGGTGAGAATTCGGCTGACACAGCACACCTGAACACTGAGTCGGACTTCTGAAAAGCATGGACAAAATATCACGCTCAAGGGTGAGAGTGGAAGCATATATATTTTATATAAGCCACTGCATGTTGCAAAATGCAGTGGCCTGTATAAAATTTGCCTAACAATTTCGACGCGTGTGTGACACACACAACCATGCTTCTCATAACTCCGACTCGGCATATTAGCAACCAATGATTGCACGTCTACAAAAGCTCCTGGCTGTCGCTGTTAGGTACTAATGGTTTTGTCAAGACTGCACTGACTGCAGATAGGTTAATTTACAGTGTTTGTTGCCCCGAGGTTTAGGGGTATTTTGAGGGGACATTTGAAAAAATTAATAAGGAAAAATGTAAAGAAATTTCAACGACTAAGAATGCCTGCTATACAATTACTATGCAATGTTATTTATGTTGATTTCGATAAAGGAACAATCATTTGAGAGTACCTATGTTTTTACACCTCAGGTGTCAAGACAACCTACAGATATCGTCGTAAAAGTCCCCACGCCCAAACCTCAGCCGCAGCAGCCCCAGTACAAGCCGCAGCCGCAGCCGCAACCGCAATACCAGCCGCAATACCAGCAGCAGTACCAAGCGCAGCCCGCGCCGCGGCCACAACCACAACAGCAGCAAGCGCCGCAACAGTACTATCGCTATGAACAATAAGTGCGTCTAGTCTGCGTAGATACTACTAGGAGTAAAGGGATTCCAGAGGAGTGAGTGGACGTTGGCACCATTGTTTTCACGCTCTCTGACAATTGTTTTTGTGTGGACAAAATTAACTACCGTATGGTCCGCTAGAGGCGCTGCTTCAGTTCCCATACGAAAACACGCCAACTTCCACTCATCCCTTTGGACAGCGAGTCCGAGCGTATCCGTAGCGTAACGTAACCCAACTCGCTATTGTGCGCCCCACTCCTAAATTCGGTATGAATCACTCTTTCGTTGCATGGTACCGTAATTAATGTGGAGAGGCGCCAAATTTTAGTCATAAAAATCTACGTACCTAATAAGTACCTAAGTTTCAAGCCAATCTTATTTTTTACACATACCTAAAAATCCCACAAATAAACACTAGATATCAGTCATAAATATAAAACAATAACGCACGAGATTGAGTTAATTGGATTATTATTAAGCCTATAGATGATGTCTTTACTCTTTACTGAGCAATGAGATGACTCGAGCTGCTACAGTATATTACCCGTAACTTACTTATGTACAGATGGTCAGTCAGAGTGCCGAGTCCGAGCTTTGTGCGTTAATCCTTGTACGCGATTAGTGTAACACGGTTTTCCTTCTAAATTCTTACTGTCTTGTTCTTTTGTACCACCTTCGATCTTACTTTTAATTTAAGCCTTTTATATTTTTGTACCTATCTATTACCTAAGATAATAACGTGCCTTGTTTTGTTACTAAGTATTTGTTATATTTAGAAGTTAGAAAAATTATATAATTAAATAAATAAAATTTATAATTATTCCTACCAACATATATAGGTTCCTAATAAAATTACAGATGTTAGAAATACCTATGTAAGTAGATGTAGTGAATATACATCTAGAGGACATCTAGAATTAACAAACATAATAAAGGTAAATAAGAATTTTATTAATACCTACTTACCTATAGGTTACAATAGAGAAGTATCATCGAAATAATTTTAGTAAGGGTGCCACCTCTCGGCATAACAAAATTGTAAATACTAACAAAAATGTTTTATTTACCCTGAGACCTGAGTCTGGGTCGGTCTGGGATAATTACACAAAAAGCGCAACAAAAGTGTTGTCTAATTGCCATGGTGATGTGAAGCAACCATGGTTACGCAACGTAAACAGCCGTTTTAACTACGACATTTCATTTCCTTTTAAAGCGTAAATCAGAGACTCCAAAAAAATATTTTTAGTGCTAAACCTATTCCTCTTTGTGTACATCGGAATGTACTCTAGCTATGGAAATTATGGAATACGTTGTACACTTACAAATTAATTAATGATAAAATAAAGAACACATAATAATAAGTAACATGACATATTTTTTTAAATCAACATCATCCGTTGCACTTATTCTGAGCAGTAATTAAATATTTCATAAAATTAACAAAAATATATTACGAATTCTTTTTAATAACCGAAAAATGGCCGACAAATTATTATCTCACATATTTATCGGCAATTTTACAGTAAAATGTATCACCCTAGAAACCAATAGCCATAGTTAGGTAAATATTTTAGATATCATTTTTTTTAGCTACTTAAACTAACTACTATTCAATACTTAAATGCACTTTTAATTTATTTTATTTGTGAATAAATAGAGTAAGTTGAGTATAAAACTTTCTAAGTTTTAAATTTCTTTCATATTAATGAATATAAATAAGTATAACTCAAGGCACTGCTAACGAATTGCTGCTTTAAGTTCCCAAAAAGGGAGCTGCTAGTGGCCAACTCACCGCCCGAAGGCCTTCAATCCAATCTCTAAACACTTGGATTTCGTCGTATTTGAGCTTACAAAAAAAAAGTTTTAGGAACCAGCTGAAAAAGATCCACTTTCGCATAATAAATCGTACTTACAACTTAGAAAGTATTATGTCGTTTCGAATCTACAGCATGGGATCAGGCCTGCAGACGCAGCCAGACTCGACGAGGACATAGTCTTGGCCTGTTAGAGTTACAGGCCCTAGGGGCAGGACCAAGAATAAGTAGGGCACGTATGTTTGCGTGCATGTGCCCCTAACGACCGAGCATTCACTGGATCTGAAACGAAAAATATTTCTTATATATTTTCAAGTCTCTCAGTCAGATTGCATCCAATTGTTCCACGGCTTAATTTACACGCTCGATAGTTGTAACACGGTTTTCCCTAAGAAAATCAAAACACGCCATCTGGCTGGTAGCTTTACCAGCTCATTTCGTCCTCAATCATACCTCGATAACTCCGACTTGGTGGCAGCTTACCTACTCTACCACGAGAGATTCACACCATGAAATTATGTAGTGAGGTGAGGATCACAAGTTACCTATGGTTTGGCAAGCAAAAAACGATACGCGTCAGAGACTTATAGACTTACTCGCACACTTCGAAGACAACCTGCTGCAGCAGGTCCGGAAACTTCTGCACGATGGTGACTGGCTGGCCGGAGGTGAGGGAAACGCCGTACATCGGCGCCGTGGTGTTGTACCGCGTGCGACAGAGACGGCCGCCGCCGCATGTGTTAGAGGCTGCTGGGGTTAGCGCGGGGAGAGACGTGGCACGACCTGGAATAACGAAAAAAGATCGTTCAGTGTCCTGCTAAGCTATTCTGTAAAAATTCGAACTCAAATTCACTCTAGTGACAAAACTCACATCGAAAGTCACGTCAGTAAGGCGTTCGTTTTGGAGTTCTACATAATACAAAATTTGAAAGTCACCGCGGATGCAGTTCTTCGAGGTTCGAAATGTTTCAGAATGAGCCTGCTGAACACAGATTTATGAATAGTCCTCCTAAACCCTCAGAATATTCTGAGCCTAAACCTGACAAACACGAGTTTCAGTTTTAATAGACAAATCCGTGTAGGTACTACCTACACCTAACGAGCGTGTAGGTAGATAGATACACTAAAGTATTGCCTTAGATGATATACTACAGTATTGCGTACAACTTGGACTTGGTACTTTGTTTACGAAACGAAGTCTATGATGATTAGTTTACTATGATTCTTCATTAAGGCATCGCGAATTACTTTCCTTCTATAGATGTAGGTACTTTGAGGAGAAAAAGAGAGAGCTGAGAGTCTCAGCTCTCGCTTTTTCTCCTCAAAGTACATCCTCTGAGTTATTTGAATGCGTGTGCTTAGCTTACTTGTTCTATTGCCACTCTGTGTTTTACTGCTCCGAGAGAGAGTGCCTTCGGAGTAACCCGCATGCGCATCAAGTAATGCGCGTCGCATAACCTCAGGGTCCACCGTCCTCGCAGCCCTGCCTTGTCGGGAACCGCCCCATGGTCCCGATTTGAGAGCGCGGTTAACAAGGTGCCTGGAACATCATAAAATAGTTTCACATTTTTCATTGAAAAAACTCTATGCAAAAATCAGCTGTTATGGGTCAAATCAGGTCCAATTCAATGAATCAGCTGTCTTAGGTAGCAATCTTGATTCCGAACTGTACTTGTACGCCCAAGTGGCAGAATCTAGCGATCTAGACTAGTCCTATGAACTGACTGTTAAATGTACCTGATTCACAAACAATAAATGAATTACTGAATTACTGAATTACTGAATTACTGAACTTCTTTCACATTTAGTTATCATATCAGATTTAAAGATGATAAAAAGTTTGAGAATGTTTGTGAAATTTAAAAAATAATGAAAATACCTATTGATGTTTTTTTTGCTATTATTATTTATTTTTGTTGATAGAATAACCCCCTTTCGGGATGGTTTACATATATGAATCACCTTGTGTAGAATAACGAATCATTAGATTTTCCTATTACAACCCTAAGATATCTAAGTTTAAATAGTAGGTACCTTAAACCTGGAATGCAGTTGCCGATAGTGGGCTGATATTAGTTTGCAAGTGTTCCGTTATGTTGGCACTTGGCGCTTAGCTCCTACAAAGTTAGGTACCTAAATAGAAAGTTAAGAGAATACCTACCTACTTTCTTTGGCACCTATAAATAATAGATAATAGAGTTATATACCCGAGTACCTAGTAGGTACCTACGAGTACAAGGTTTACGCGTTCTTTGCTGCGTGTAAACTGTTACACGCTTGATAAGTGTAACTGTATGTAACACCAATGAGCAACCTCAGTTTAGTGGAAACCGAAACTCATTTTATTAAGACTTTTCTCGAAGCTGTAATATAGGTACTACAGAATAAATGCTCTTTTTTTTTTTTTTTTTTTTTTTTTAATACAACTGAGGTGGCAAACAAGCATACGTCCCACCTCTTTCTTTCTTTCTTTCTAAGCCTCCAACAGTGACCTAATAAATCCTCATTGGCTCTAACTAATTTGGGTTTTGGATATACTTACTTTTACTTCTATGAAATAAGACCATAGAAGATATTTACCTTACCCATGTTCCATTCGTTACAGGAACGAACGGTGGAACTTCGACCAAAGACAGTAGGGGTATAGATTATTTACCTATTACTTACACTCGATGAAGGTAGGTCTAGACCAGCAGTGCGATTGCTTAAGCGAAATGGAAATGAAGATCACAATAAATTCTAAGGATGATTTTATCAACTTTAGCGACATCTGAAAGGTTTCAAACACGAACGGGGAGAGTTAAGATCGTGAAATTGTCCCTTGTCAAGTTTGAAACGTTTTGGATATTGCTATGATTGTTGCAATTTTAATGATCCTCAAAGTTACTAACTTCATTGCCATAAGTGTTACACAATAGCACCCCAGCAGGGCTATTCTTAAAACAACACAAACAACATCTTTCCGATGCGATGCTTTAAAATAGCCCTGCATGTACTATTTATTCCTTTTCACGTAAGGAGTACCTCAGGGGCAGTTTACGAAAAGAGACGTTTCATCAATATATGGAGCCTGGGCCTGCACTGTGTACACTACTCTAAAATATGGCTAAGCAATAAAGTAAACGTATTTAATTGGTTATTTTATTTAAATTGACTTCGTTCGAAGGTACATTAAGATTTCCTTCGACAAAGAGAGCAACACACAGCGCTACAAAAATATGGCGGATGGACGTGCGTGAAATGTCATTTTGACAACCTACATTTATCTGACAAAACAAAAACATCAAATCAACAACATGACATGAAAAGTATGTCAATGTCATGTCAAACGACAATTATAAACCAACATGGCGGCCTTCAAATAGTGTTCAAATAGTAAAAAACTTACCAGAAGAACTATTCTTGTACCATCGCATTTGTCTTCAAATTAATAAAATTGTATTTTTCTTGTAATCTCCTATTTTTTCTTAATTTTTCTATGTAGTGTACACGGACCAGGCCCAGAATGAAATGGCTCCCTAATTCCGCTAAATTCCGCGGGATTTTCACTTCATATTTGAGTTCGGAACACTGACTGGTCAATTATTGTAGGTATTTGATTTTCAGGGAGGTGTGTAGGCGGCTTTAAACGACAAGCAGCTTCCTTTTTGTATTATGCCGTAGAAGACCAGAGCAAAAACCAAAGCAAAAGATAATAGAGACCTCACGAGTGCTTCAAATCGAGAAGGTACTTAGAACAAACAAAGACATCAAAGCTTACAAATTTACAATGGGAAGATTCCCACCAGATTGCGCGGAAACGATTGTGCAGGTCATAACGGGACATAATGATAAACAACTTGCCCCTATATTATACAACCCAATAATGCATAGCCTGATATGAGGAAGCCACTTCTTTCGAGCCGCGTGGGGGGAGGACGTGATTCGTTTTATAAAGCTTTAATCTAGTGGCTTCGTTTTATTGGGCTGTGTGTGCAATATCAGGCCGTGCATTATGGGTAAAGTAACTACTACTACAATACCTACGTACTCGAGAGCGCAACTTAGGTACCTACTATTTATTTAGGATGATCTATGACTTCTGTAATTTGCATAGTTTGCATAGCATAGGACCGAAAAGAATTAATGCATATGATAGCTTATGACGACAAAAGTTACTTTTAAGAAACCACCATCAATACAAAGTTACGCTATGACCACAATTTCTAGGTACTTTGAACCTACTAGTGTTGCACTTGTACCGTATCCACCAAGAAATTGATTTCGTATAAATAAACGGTTTTTATCATACCTAGGATACGCGATTCCGTCAGGCCCGGGACAATCTATTCCCTGTAATGCATCTCCCCACGCATATTTCAGCCGAGGACCGCAGTCGGCTGTGACGTAGTTAACAAAAAGTGCCTGAAATTAGTAAAAATATAAAGTTAATCACGGACCATCAGTAATTAAGCACCGAACGAAGCACGCTGACTAAGATTAGATAAATCCTACAGTTTGAAGAAATCTATGCACAGCATAAAAATCCTAATTAGTTGGATGATCTGTAACTGTCACTAAACTCGTCGACAGGTAGGTACATTATTGTTAGTCAATTAAACAATGTTGATCCTTCTAGAGAAATAATCGTAAAACGTGCGTCAGGTCAGGGTGGTATGTGTGCCGTGGCCGAATGACACAGATCCCGGAACCACTATTACTTCGGGCCTTATTTTGAAGACAGTCCGTCCATTTACTTGTTCAAGCGCATTGCTGGAGTTGGAAAAAGAGAAATCAGCTATTATGCAGCTGTACTCAAAGATAGAGCATTATCTATTATGTACCTTGTCTTTACATATCTTAATAGAGGTACCTACGTTTAGATTAGTGGCAGGCTCTCTAAGGTTAACCTATTAATATTTTTTATAAGGTAGTAATAATAAGAGAAAATCGAAAGGGCCGCCTAGTGGTGCGCAACGCGCAGAGAATTGAGTAGTCCTACGAAGAAAGTGCTAATATCAGAATTCTGGGTCACGTGTGAACAACGTCATGTCAATGAACTTCGCTTGAATGAAACATCAAGTGGATAAATATCAGGTGTTCATTTTGCACAACTATTAGATATTTTATCGGATAGTTTCACCTATTAAATTTACTAACTAAAAATAAAATGAATATAAGGCAAACAATATATTTTATAATTTTAATTTTATTTATTTATTTACTTCCATGCGTTGTCGTCATGCGTAGAGTTACATACCTACCAATCATTATACGTTGATTGCTACTCCAATGAATTGATGTACCTACCTATTGCATTATATCGAGTAACCTACCTACTTGATTTGATTGACGCATGGCTTGTCCACTGGGAATGGTTAGAGACTTTATTATTTTTATGGTATAATGCATTGCAAAAATATGCATTAACAGTTCTAGCTATACGTAATGCCCAGTGGTCATGCGCATCAATTTTCAAAGTTGAAATTTAAATACAGAAAAGCAGCGAAAGTGCTTAGCGGTCTCAGCGGTCTATTGTATGGTTAGCACGTTCTTGAGCGACATTTTGGATTAGATTTCCGGATAATAAAGTGGCCAACTTACC
This sequence comes from Anticlea derivata, assembly GCA_947579855.1. NCBI lineage: Eukaryota > Metazoa > Arthropoda > Insecta > Lepidoptera > Geometridae > Anticlea > Anticlea derivata. The sequence goes on from OX388262.1 coordinate 4,715,114, forward strand.
GTAGGTTTGTACTTACCTACTCTTGACCTTGCCAATAACGTTTCAAGACTCGGAAACGAAAGTTTCAAACGATTTTCTAGATTCTCCTCTCAACACTTAAGCATCTTACTAATAGCATTTCTATTTTAAACATGGTCTTATAATCACGGCCTTTCAAGGCCAAAGCGACTGATTTCCATGGCTTGATCCTTATACATGCAGTTACTTAGGTAGATGCTTCATTCACTTTTATCACATTATTCATGTACCTACGCTCGCCTTATTAGGTTATTCATCTTATTGGTATGAGGTACACAATGAGGTATTTTTGCCTCGGCTTTTTTCCAAAACTTCGATCTCTCGATCCAAGTCTCCTTAGTTACATTGGTTATAATTTATTTTATTCAAAAATAGATCAATACCTACAGGGAATTATTGATCCTCCAATTTTCGTATTTAACTATTATTCAGTTGTAATTTTGCGTGGTCTTAATTTATTATTTTGTATTACTAATAATAGTTAAGAGAAAAAAAAAGAACTTCACTTTACTTTGCTAATAATGTACCATAAGGCACCTATTTAATTTGAATCTAAATTACCATCAAGATTTGGGATTTGATAAAACAGAACATAGTAAACTTAACGGGATAAGAAGTTTAAAGTTCTTTTTTGAGGTTCTTTGTACTCATATAATTTGCAACTTCCATAGACGAGCATTAGGAAAAGTACGACGATCTATATGGAACTCGATGCTGTCGGTCAGCCACCTTCAACTAATGACACGTTAATATTCTTGGACGACGAATGGGTGCCGTGCCGTGGCTAACAGTAAACTAAGATAAACTTCACCTCACTGTTCTATACTTTTTACCTATCTCCCAGAGCGGTTTGTGCGCTCTAAATGCATACTCAATGAGTCAGTCAACCGTGCAGTTCAGTAGACTAAACTAAGTTATAATAAAATCATGTCATGCATCAGTTTTCTCCTATCTAGGGATGTTTCGCTAGATTTATCTAGGTATACCGCACTAGGTACAGTTTTTTACATTTTCTATGGTTGTATCAAACCAAACATAAATAAAGCTACATTCCTACCTCTTAACTCTGAACAGTAGAAAAATAATTGTAGGCACCTATCGAGCGCTTTGAACTTACTTAAAAATATAAGTATTATTATACCTTAAAACCTACATAAACCTTCACACCTACGTGAATTGAAAAGTTGATAGTACAAACATGAAAGTTGTAAAAGTCGGTCATGAACTTGATAAGGCCATGCACGAGTGTTTGAATTTTGTAATAGGTAGGTAAGTTTTCCCTTAGTTAAAGTTTAATAGAATAACTTAGAGGCTTAATTCAAACTTATTGTACGAAGAATAATTATTAGGCTTATGGCTTGTGACATCTGCACTGGTGAGAGAACCAGAGTGAGGAAAGTTTTAATTATTGCGGAAGGACGCGCAGAGGCAGTGCCCAGAACATGCGAGCTTGCTTGCTTGTCACGTCACTGATTTTTTCTTGGTCATACTGCATTAGGTCAGTGACCAGATTGAGTTAGGTATACATAATATAGTCGCCCTAACTAGGGCCTAAAACATGGAAATATGCATGAACTGTCTAGATAACGTACACACATTGGAAATTAGAAATTCTTAGCAAAATTGTATGGATAGCTGTTATTTGTATTTATAAATATTCCTAGGCTCAAAGCATTTCAAATTTAACTTTGTTTTTTGTGTTATTGATTTATTAAAATACGTATAGACTTATGTACCTATAGAAGATAAATATAATTTATTTCAAATGTTTCCCGAGACATAGTAGTTGTATTAAAAAATAACAACTTACCGAACTTATATAAATTATGCAAAAGCTTCTTGAACACATTTTAGTTATGTACCTAATAATTTATTTAACTATAAACAATGAAACTAAACGAAGGCACACTTTATCACGCGAATTTTTTTACGAATGTGAAGATGACACATTCGCGGGAGTGGAAGGGCGTGCGGTCGACGCACTACCCGCTCAAACAACAAGTGGTACATAATGTGATGTTCATTATAACGGGAGTTTAGCCGGGAGTCCTCACCACCACGGAACTAAGCGCTTTTGCCTACTTTGTTAACTAAGCGATTATTGATTTACACGCCATCTGTTGACAATGTGGTATATTTCAATCCATTGCATCGGTTTTTGTGTAATGTCTAAGATTGTTAAAAAAAACGGTTACGGTAAACAGACTGACAGAACATCACTAGTTCACTGACTGTGACTGACGTCAATGAATGAATGAATGAATAAATGAATGAAATATGGCCGCTTCGCTAAGTGTCAGCAGCAGCAGCAGCGGTCAAAGTGAAATCGCCGCGGAAAATACAAGAATACCAACAACGGCAAAATACAACACTGAAAAAGAAAGTAATATCAAATGGTGCGTTACGAATTTCAGTGATTATTTAAAGAGAAGGAACACAAAACTTGACTGTGAGAATGAATGCGCTGCGAACTTCGAAAACAAACTAAACGCCGATTTGAAAGATAATTTCTTAGGATTATCACTGTGAGTAGACTAAAATGAAGTTATTTCAACTAACTTTGAATTAGTTATGAAGTACCTACCTCAAAATATTCCTATCAAATACCTTATTTACGATGATCTCGCCGCCCACGTCCTACCTATCAGCTGTTTGTCAATATCGTTGCATCTCTTTCGCACTACAGCGGTATTGGGTCTTTTTTGAGTGGTATCGTTTTTGGGCATTCTATTTTGGTGCATTACCAATTTACCATCACGATGTGATGCGAAGGAAGATCCGAATTGTGTATTCTCTACTCCAGAGAAGGTTATTGAAACAAGAATAAAAGGTACGTAAGATTCCACCAGATGAAAACTATGTTGGTTGTTATTCAACCACCTGTTGTTATTTACTATTTTATAAGTAGGTGCCAGAATGGTGCCATATTCAACTAAAGTTGAAAATCAACTCCCATACATGTATTAACTATACTATAAATATCTGCCGCAAACAGCTGACCTGTCATTAGCTACACAGATCCTTTTTGGAGTATTGTTTCATCTCAAATTACCCGTTCCAAAGAATCCTACTAATATTATTAAGGCGAAAGTTTGTGAGGATGTTAGTATATTTGTGGTTCAATCAGGCCATAACAGCTAGAACCAATATGATGAAACTTGAAATAGATTAAGTGCTTTACCTAGAATAGCATATAAGTATATTTTTATTTATTTACGCCCCAATAGAAGCAGTGGGCGCAAGCTAGTCAATAATAAACAAATACTATCGACAGAGTACCCTGTTCATATTATTTGGGTACCTACTTAGATACTTCCTGTAGCAGCAACTTGATTGAAATAGCAATACCATATGGTAAGAAGGTAGGTTTTTCATTTTATTGTAATTAGGTATCCTAGGTACTTATATGTATACATACATCAGTTTGCTCAACATGTCAGCTGTTCATGGTCTTGATGCGGTCAGTGACTTGAGACCATTGAACACACTTGCACATTTTATCTAGTATCCATAACTACATCTATGGATTTCATAAATCCGTAGAAGAACCAAGGCAATCAACATAACTCAGAATTTGCAAGCAGTGGGCAGGCCATGTAGCTTGATGAAAACTGTTTGTAATAAAGATTCTCGAATGGCAGCCCAATGGATTGATGATATTTTGAAGGTTTCAGGAAGTCTGTGGAATTGTGGATGAAGAAGGCTCAAGACTGTTTGATGTGGCACTCTGGGTGGGCCAATGTCCAGCAATGGGCTTCTTGATGATTATGATACCTCAACCTGCGGGCCTCAAGGTCAAGTCCTACATACATTTGACATTATGACATAAAGCAACTGTATGACATAACACGTCAAAAAACCAGGGTTTCGTTAGTCCTAGTCTAAACCAAAATTCATAATTTACTGACTTAAAAATAAACGTTGAATGTGTGTTGTAATTGAATTGAATGAATCTTTTATTATTACAGTAACGATGACCCTGAAATGCCAAAGTGCAGTATCTACACAAATGCTATGGAAAAGAACAAGAGGAAAACTGAGGACAATGGAGCGAGATACAAATGCGAATACGATGGATGTGAACGGACATACAGCACGGTCGGAAACTTACGGACACACATGAAGACGCATAAAGGTATTATCACTAAATGTAGACCGTAAGAAAAATTCTATTTCTCTATAAGGAACAGGTTTCAAATAATAATAATAACACCCAACAGTCACATAGTCTTGACCCCACACTAGGATTCCATGTGTCTGTGGGTATCAGAAACTACAAATACCATGGTACCACAACACTCAGACTTGGAACAAATATTGAATTGAACGCGGGGCTCAGACGGGCACTCGCCCCCTACGCCACCGAGGTCGAAATGAAAACGGGAAGCTGGTTGCCCATTATGCCTACACTAGAGCGGAACCCGGATTAAAAGTTGCCTATTCTCCAGCACTAACTATACATACGTACATACATAAAATCACGCCTATTTCCCAGAGGGGTAGGCAGAGACCACGGCCTTCCACTTGCTACGATCCTGACATACCTCTTTCGCTTCATTCACTCTCATCACATTCCTCATACATGCTCGTCGGTTTAGGGTACTCTTGACCGGGCCTTTGTCCAAAACGTCACCGATTTGGTCACTAAACGTACGCCTAGGTCTTCCACTTCCAACGGTTCCATTCACACTCGCCTTATACACCTGTTCCTCACTCTATCTTTCAAAGTTACTCCACACATACATCGCAAAGCTCTCATTTCCACTGCATTTATCCTACTTTCATTCTTTTTCTGCCATACCCAACTTTCACTGCCAAACATTAATGTCGGCACTAACACTCCTCCATGCACAGCCAGTCGTGCCTTTTTGGACACTCCGACTGCTCATAAAGGCATGCTACATGCCTTTATGAGCAGTCTAGTACTAACTATATCCTTGTCAAAATCTAGATAAACGTGCTCTTTCGCTACTACGTGAAGAACAAACCTACCAACAAACAAACACACGCTGTAACATTTACCCGCAATTAAAGCCTCATGCTGCAGTGCGATTGTTATAGCCACCGCTTGACCTTTGGGTGCGTGAGAACTTTTCACCCTGATACTAGGTACTACACGATACAATAAGGGCTCATGTGGAAGGAAATATATGAAAAACTGGTTTCCGCCCGCAGCTTCGCTTGCGGTGTACACTGATAAAATTTAGACTTGTTACTCTCCAAGTCATTAACTATATCCACGCAAAAAAACACGTGGATCCTTTGCTTGGTTGCTGCCTGAAATTAGGACAAACCAACCAACCAACAAAAATCGCATCTAAGTTTTTACAACTGGGATAAATCAATGATTAAAGTTCATATATTATTTAGAAAATGTTATTGACCTGGTTATTGAGTAGATAAGACTTCAACCTAAACGATTGACCGTTGTTGTTCTCACCGTAACATGTCTGTACATTGCAGGTGAATACAGGTTCAAATGTTCAATGCAATCATGCGGGAAGGCTTTTCTGACATCATACAGTCTGAAAATTCACATTCGGGCACACACTAAGGCTAAGCCATTCGCTTGCTCAAAAGACGGATGCAGGAAAGCTTTTAACACATTATACAGGTTAGTTATGCATCAGACAGTGCTCGTCCGACGGTGAGTGCTGACCACGTCGCTTGAGCGTAGGTGTATCCATGAAAACGTACGGATGACTAGTAGCGTACGCTAGTCGTACGTCATTGTTTACATATTTTTTACACCTTTGGACCAAGGACCCGTGGATTACGGCCTCACCCGTATGTCAAGCACAGTTTGAACCTTTAATGATAAAGCACCCATTAGTCACATAAGTCTGACCCCACACTAAAACTCCCTGTGTCGTGGGTATCAGAAACAACATTTACCATGGTACCACGACACCCAAATAGGAACAAATATTTGCAGATCGTGCATAAAGCTTGCCGTTGGGTGCAGGCCGCACAAAATTGATCGCTCGTGAAATCTATGGAGGAGGCCTATGTTCAGCAGTGGGCGTCCTGCGGCTGATGTGATGATGATGATGCAATCGTTTACTTGCAAGGATTTAAGCAACAGTAATCCTTATAGTGACAATCTTGAAATTTACGCATGGTTAGTGCGCGAGTCCTACTCGCACTTGACAGTCTTTTTGTCATACAACTTACGAGCAGACCTACCGCCCATCTGATGGAAGGTTACCTTAGCCTATGGATGCTTGCATTACCAGAGCTCAGGCATGCGTTGGTAAGTCTTATGTGCCTGTAAATTGACCGGCTTCCTAAACCTTCGAACCGAAACACAGCATTGATGCTTGGCGGCAGAATATTTCAGGCAAGTACTTGAAAGATTGTCAATAACTTATTATTTTTCTTCTGTTTTCAGGCTTAGAGCGCACCAGAGGCTGCACAGTGGTGACACTTTCAACTGCAAAGCTATAGGTTGCTCCAAGTTTTTCACAACTCTCAGTGACCTGAAGAAACATATCCGGACACATACTCAGGAACGACCCTACAAGTAAGTTTTCTGTGGACGAATAAAATTGTAAAAGTATAATTTAAAAATAACCAAGAGTTTAAAGGTGGTACTCGAATAAATAGCAGCCCACTAAGCTATTCCAAAGGGGTGAGTGGGAGTTGGCACAGTAGTTTTCACTCTTACTCGTGCGTGGAAACAAGCACGTTACACGTACTTTTTTGGACAAAATGAGTGACAGTAATGGTCCGCTAGAGGCACTGTTACGGATTCCATACATAAACACGTGGATCTTCAATTATACAAGTATTACATCTAAGTTCGATTGTATACACTATATATAATATGAAAAAAACTACTATATTTTATTCAATGTGTTAACTTTAAGTAGTATTAGTTCGCCAGGCTGCACCGCCACCCGGCGAAACCCAATGACCCAGGGGTAGTAACCCGTGGAATTGATGCCAGGGCAAAGTACTGTACGAGGCCCGTTCTCCCTACAAGGGAGAAAGAAGATGAATTGAGTATAAAAACCACGGTACCAACTCCCACTCACCCCTCAGGTCGACTATATCTATTCCAAATTTCGGTTTAAAGAATAAGATACAAAATTTGTACTCAGGTTGAAGTATCTACTTAGATTTATATTTTAGCTCTAGTGTGCTTACCTATTAGCACAATCATACGTCATCCACTTACTTAGTACAAAAACAAAAGAAAAAAATATATATATACAGTGGTGGTCATCTAATTAGAAACACCTACCTGGGTTTATATTTTTATTGCAAATTCCCTTTCGAACTAATTTTTAACGTATCATTGAGTGTTCCTGCGTATTAAAATCGATGTATCGGATATTATATTGCATTGTTATAGCATTTTAATAACAGAAAACAACGGTTGTTTTTCTAAAACTGAAAGTTATATTAATAACAAAATAAAAAACGAGATACAAACCGGACAACTAATTAGAAACACCAAACAAATCATTACTTAAATCATTTTTAATTTGAACAAAACCCCAATAGTTTTGAAAAATACTAAAAATACTACATCCTTAGACAATTAGTATTTGGTAGGGTAGCCTTTATTATCAATAACAGCTTTGCAGCGACGCGGCATTGATTCAATCAATTTATAACAAGTTTCTACAGGAATACTTCTCCAAGCGTCTTCAAATGCACTGTTAAGTCCATGAATATTAGTAACGTGTTTCTGCGACAGGTTGGTCTTTATAGTGTGCCACAAATTTTCTATGGGATTTAAATCCGGACTATTGGCAGACCACTCTAATACTGTCACGGATTGTTCTGTAAGAAACGCTTTAACGCTGCGTGCTGTGTGCATTGGGTCGTTGTCATGCTGAAATATCCAAGTTACTGGCAAATTTTCCTCGGAATATGGAATCATTGTCTCTTCCAAGATCTTTTTGTATTGATATTGATCCATTTGCCCTTCAATCTTTCTCACGGGACCAATCCCGTACCCTGAGAAACATCCCCACACCATTACATTTCCACCACCGTGCTTAACTGTATTTTTAGTGTACTTGTTATTCAAAGCCTCGTTTATTGGTCGTCGTACATATCGTTTTCCATCGGAATTAATCAAATTAATTTAAGTTTCATCTGAAAACAAAACTTTTTTCCATTGATGAATAGTCCAACTGCCATATTTGCGAGCGAATGCTAGACGATTTTCTCTATGTTGCCTGGTTAGTAGTGGTACTTTTCTAGCGATCCTTCCTAACAATTTTCTTTCAACCAACCGTTTACGAACTAGTTTAGTGGACACGTGTCGAGGATCGTCTTCTGAAAATACCTCTTTTCTTATAACATTGGATCCTTTAAAGGGGTCCGCCTTAGCTAATCGAAGCATAAGCCTGTCTTCTTGAACTGTAGTCTTCCAGGGCCGAAGTTTTCTTGGCACGTTATCTGATGTTCCGTGTAGTTTGAAATGTGCGAGGGCGTTAAATATCATCTTTACGGAACATTCCAAATAATCGGCGATCTTTCTGTAACTCCATTTTTGTTTTAAATGAAAATTCACTATAATTTTTTTCGCTGCTGCATCACAGCTCTTATTTTTACCCATTTTTAATAAAACAACAATAAATAGTAACTTTTCGTAATGAGTTAGAAATGGTGGCAATATTTACAATGTGATTGACAATTGTGAGAACTGTATTTCAGTTAAAAAAATCAAATTGCGAACCAAGTCATACAATGTTTCTAATTAGTTGTCCATTCTGCCAGTCCTAACGATATTGATACTTTTTGTTTCACTGATATTTATTTTTATTGTCGTCTTGGTTGTCAAATATTATTGCTTGTAATTAAACTAGAGATATTAAAGTACATTGTAAAGTAGTGAAAAAAAAATTTACCTCCTATTAAATGCTATAATAATGTTAGTTACTTCATAAAAATGTCAAGTGACTAGGTGTTTCTAATTAGATGACCACCACTGTATATATTCCGGACATATTCACACGGTCAACTGATCCCAAACTAGGCATAGTACAGGCTATGCCTAGTTTGGGATCAGTTGACCAGAGAGTAGTATGAGTACCAGAGACTGATATACATAGGTAATCGATATATATTTAACACCCAGACACAGAACAAACATCTGTGTTCATCACACAAATGTTTGTCCAGTGCGGGGATCGAAAATACGAGGGTAGAAAATAAAACAACTTAATCTAATCAATAATTTCAGATGCGGGACCGATGGATGCGGCAAATCGTTCACGGCATCGCATCACCTGAAGGCGCACGGGCGCACGCACTCCGGCTCGCGCCCGCACGCGTGCGACTTTCCCGGATGCGGGCGACTGTTCTCCACTCCCACCAGTCTCCGGGCGCACGCTCGGAAACACCAGGTGCGTTCCCCACACTGGTTCGTTGTTGGTTATCCTGCAATAGGTACCTAATGACCAGGAGCCCAGATTACTATCATGTGCCAAATTTTACATTTGGACGTGCCGCTGACTACCCTCCTTAGAAATATTCAAAGATGCGTGCGCCCGTAGATATGAGAGGATATCAATGCCGGGGATTACAGTCGTGAGCCTATATTTCAAAAATTTTCTCTGGTGTAGGAACATAAAAGTAATCCTATTGGGGGATTTTATCTTTGTGCACCGCTTAGCTATATCTGGGTGAAATGGCAGCCTTATTCGAGTGGGCCGTAACAAGCGTATTAAATAATATAAAAAATAAACTAAACAAAAATATGTTTGCAGATAGAAGCTGATCCATCGGCTGTGGATGTGGACGACCCCCCTTCAGTGAAAACGAGTGACGTCATGAACTGGGAGGTGCTGCTCGAGTCGTTCGGTAAGATCAGCACCGCGTGCACCTCCGACGGTAACCTCGACCTCGCTGCAGACACCGTCGACATAACACAACTACTCTTTGATAACACACCCGACGCTAAAACAGAACCCAACCTACCAATAGACTACGACCTCGCCAGCCTAACGCTATCACCCTTCGACAAAGACAAAAAAGACGAGGCCTGGGACATCAATAATCTACAAGCTACCGTGACGCTGCCGGATATATCAAAGATGGACGTCAAACCCAAAGCTATGCAGCTAGCGTTAGCTAACGAGGTCGAAGTGCAAGCCCCGTGGGTCGATGTCACCGCGCTGGCCGCATCCATCTCCGAATCACCCGTCACCATACACGAGAACACACCAGAGAGCATCTTCACTCTAGCCACATTCGTGCCCACGCACATGCAAAGCTACATAGACCTGCCGCCTACAGCCAACATCATGACCCACCCTTCGTTCGACCTTGACACTCCCGAAATTATAGATGTCGGCGATAAAGTTTTTAATGATAGCGAAATCGTCCCTAATACAGAACACAGCAGGCTGTGCGACAGCGGAATCGCGGAAGAACCTAAGCTCTTCAGCGAAGATAACCTCCAACAAAATCTACCCGATATGGAGCTATTGATCGGATCCGACAGGTCGCTGAACACGCCGCCGCCGCGCAAAGTACAACAGAAAATCGAAATAAACCCAACGAATTCCGTACTCTTCAACACAGATTTAGACTTGGAGGATACTCTCCTGTTCGATAACGAACCTCCATCGGACATGTACGTCGTTAGGACTGAGAATATATTCGGAAAGGAGATCGCTAAACGGAACGCTTTGCAACAACTCGCTGCCGACACTGGAATCTGCTCCTGCATGGAATGCAAATGTGAGCCGAGCGACGGGGAATGCCAAAACTGTGATCGCGAGAAAGTAAAGTGCTCGGAAGACACCTGCTCGTGCGTGGAGTGTAAGTGCGACCATGCGGCGATGAAATGCGCTGTCGGCTGCGGCCGCGCGACTGATACAAACGACAACACTTTCTTGCACTACCACAAGCGGCACAACTCGACAAACTTGGAAGACTTGGGCATTTACACAGTGCACGAGTGCGATGAAGAAGCCGTCACGGATAGCCTAAAATGCGCTTGCGACAGCGGAGCCGGTTGCGCCACCAAATCTAACCAAGCGGAACCTAAAAAGGAGGCTTGTTGTGGACCTACTGGGACCAGTAAGTGTTGCGTCACTATATGCTTCAAGAAATTGGAAGCATTTAAACAGTTTCTAACCGACAACGAACTATTGCAAGCTCTCAAAGCGAGCAGCATCAATCTAACCACCAGCTTGTAATTTAGAAGCTTCATGAATCGTGCATTTAATTTTGTAAGCAAGTGGGTTTTATTCGTAGTCTTGTGATATTTTGTTCATTTTAAGCATCACTCTTTGTACAATCAATGAATTCTGACCTTTTAAAGTCAGTTAGTTCAATTCAGTTCAGTCAGTATTTTATCAATGGCTATGAAACATGCACTGTGTTCAGTGATGCCTAAAGGCCGGTATCACGCGAATTTCGCTCCAACTATGGGTAGCAAATTTTGTTTAAAAATACGCAAATTTTGCATATTTTGTTATAAAATACCTTCGCATTTTTAAGTTGAGCTTTTTTTATGAGTTCCTTCGCACATTAAGTTTTCTGTAACTTCAGAGGATTTCAAATCTATTTAGGATTAAAAATCATGTGTATAGATTTAAAGCCAGATAACCAAAATGTTGGTTTAACACCGTTTCTAATGGTTTAAAACTATAAACTACCTACCATTTTACCAGCACGCAGATTTTGCACAAATTTGTAACAATGACTGGATAATTCAATGAAAATATGAGTAAATTGCAATTTAGAAAAAAGTGAGATGAGTTTAGGTTCTAACACCTATTTACTGTACTTAAATTACTTACCTAATATAAAATAAAGTATGTAGGTCATAAATATTAATATATATGTGATTAAAGTGCCTTACATTATAATTCGTGCCATAATATTTCTCAAATGATAATTCTTAACTATTGTTTAATGAATTTTAGAAAATGGCATTATAAAAAAGTGAGCAAAGTTTAGGTTCAAAAACCTACTTACTGTACTTAAATTACTTACCTACTATAAAATAAAGTAGGTTATATTTATTAAAATGTGATTAAAGTGCCTTGCATTAATTCGTGCCATAGTATTTCTCAAATAATTCTTAAATATTGTAAACAGAATTTTATAATGTACCCTTCGCACAATGTTGGTTGGTGCTATATTAGCGTGTAGTGTGTGTATTGTTTTTTGTGTACTTAAATTAGTGCTAATATTATGTACAAATGTTAAATAATGTTATGAGATTTTATTGTGAGTTTATCAACTGTTGCCAAGCTACATTTTTTACGTAATAGGTTAAAATTTAATAATACTGTACTATTTCTAGTCGACATTAACAAAATAAAACGCTTGTTAATTATTTTGATTTTGTTTATTACTAAAAACCTACAATATCATTAGCTTTAAGTAGGTGGGTATAATTTTGAGATCAGTTTTGCATTAGTGTTTATAACATGTGACCTACAGTGGTACCTCATATTATAATGAGATATATGGGCACCAATTACTTACTAAATTATTATATGGGGTAGGTTGTATTACCCCCTGTCTTTATCAAAAATCTATAATAAACAACTTACCTAACTAACCTTTAGATACAGCTGAAATTACACAAGCGTCTCGTGCGCGCGATTTTGTGATTTCAGCCGTATCTAAAAGTAGACAAGGTGGAGTTTCAAATGTTTAGCGAAAGTCGCCCCTCCGTGCCGACCTTTAACTACCTGATCAATCCTGCCAGGGTCCAAAGTCGTAAATTCAATCTTGTTTACTTTCAGATACAGCTGAAATCACACTGATGCTCAAAGTGAAGCGATTTTTTGCGATTTCCTAACTTTTGGAACTTCAAAGCATTCAGATTCAATGAACTGGGCCCACACAGGGTCTGAGAACTAGCATAGGATGTACAGAATCCAGGATACTTCACAAGCTCACAAACTATTGTTTCCTATTTATGGTTTTTATAAATATTCAGTTCCTATGACATTGAACTAGAAGAATCTGTACAAGTTCTGATAATGACCAGGAACTATGGTATATATGAAGCTATAACTTAACATTAAGTTTACTTAGAAATAGATGAGGGGTTATAACTTATAAAATTAACTTGTTAGATGTTATTGCAGTTAGGATCTTATCATCATCACCAGCCAGTAGAAGTCCACTGATAGACATAGGCCTCCCCCAAGCAGTTGCATGGTGAACAATGTCATTATTAGGTAGCGGGCCTTCAAACACTTTTAGAGAGTACAAATCACAAATCTATCGCCGTTTCTTCTTGTCATGTCGTCGAGCGCGGGACATTGTAGCCCTGTGCCCAGGCGAAGACTGCTCTGAACTGCAATCGTCACTATCCGTGAAATTCTGTAAAGATACAATCATACTTTTTACCAGATTGTCCAGAAGGATAATGTTCACAGGAATATGTATTGTTCATCTAATAGCCTAAATGGGTTGTGAATTTTGTTACAGTGTCATTGGATTTTATCTTGACCACAAGAATGACAGCTGTCTAATAAGGCATACATCTATTCTAGATGTTTTAAACAGCATCTGATGGAAATTTTTACTCACCTACAGGACGCTGTAGTACCTGGGACATGTTTAGATGGAGTAGGCTTGCCCAGCGCCTACACCATCCTCACAACATTGTTGCAAATATCCATAAAAGATTTTTGATAACGCCCAAAGGTCACAAACATAGTTCAGACCCCACACTAGGATTCCCAATTGGGATTGATTGTTGTGTGGTATCAGAAACAACAAGTAACATGGTACCACAACACCCAGACCTGGACCAAATATCATGCAAACATTTATCCTGTAGCGGGAATCAATCCTACACCTCTTGCATCTCAGACTGGCACTTGCCTGCTACATAAAAATGGCAATTAGACATCATAGTAGTGCCTATGTTCAATATGTGCAGAGCTGACTACTGCAGATTTCCTCACAATGTTCCTTCACTGTTTTAAGCAATATGTGTTAGTATGCACATACATTTTTCGAATGAAAACTCTTGGGTGCACACTCTGGTTTCAAACCCAGGACCTTTCTATTAGTTATAACCAAGCTCTATCATTTATATATAATTAGGATAGAAAAACCTCAACTGTCATTCAAAAAGTAAATGTACCTACTAGTTACCTACGAAACGCAAAGATGTATGTGATAGATAGATAGCTTTGCTACTAGTAACTGGTGCAAGTGATGAAATAACATTTCATAGCGAAGCCGCGGGCGGATGCTGTAGCAAAATAAGTAAGGGTTGAGCTTACCTTCTCATTTGAAAGTGGATCGCTTTGCTCATCAGTGAGCGTCACACAAGCAAGCAGACAGACCAATTGGAATGCAGCACCGATGTACAATCCGTATCGGATCACTGTGCTCATCAAATCTTCGGAGAAAATGTCACCAGGAATCATTGCTCACTGATTTAACAAATTGTTAGGCGATATGGATTATCGGCTTTACTTTTTTAAATCAGTGTTTGCAGGCAGCCCTTCTTGCACACCGAACAGAAGACACACAACAATTATCTTCCTCAGCAGATGTAGTCTCAGCAAGCTAACACAATCTCAGTCTCACTCACAAACAAACAAACAAACAAACAAGAAATGAATATTTCATCACGATTGACCAGTGTTGCCAGTGGCAGATAGTCAAATATAACATGAGACAGCTCAAAAAGTAACATTTTCCCGAGAAAAGTTACATTACCTTATATTATGTGGAAATACTTATAAGGGCACTTTATTACAGAAAAACTAAAATAAGTTGTCTGTCCTGTCCCATTTGTACAACTTCGAAAAAATCGTAATAATGAGGGGTTTTTGATTTGCATTTAAAAACAAAATTAGTTTCATATTCCTCGATAGATGGCAGTGTCCCAATTGGTAATTAGAGTATATCAATGTCAAATGAAAGGAAAACAAACTTTTTCAAAAACTTTAATTTATCAAAACTATCCTAATCAAATTCATTCAAACAATATAAGATAATAATAAAGCTGCCTCGCTCCTAGACTACTTGCGCACACTTTGGCAAGGAATGCCTACGACCAGGCGGCCACCGGACGATAAAAGTGAGGGTAGGTCTGGCCTGTGGTTAACATCACAATTCTTAGTATTATTTTTTTTCTTTTGTTTTTGTACTAAGTGGATGACGTATGATTGTACTAATAGGTAAGCACACTAGAGCTAAAATAAGTAGATACTTAAACTTAAGTACAAATTTTGTATATCTCATATAAGTGAACGTTATGTATATGTTCTTTGAGAAATAAATAATCTTTAAACCGAACTTTTTCAAAAAAGAAAGAAGGAGAAGTTCTTAGTTGTTTCGTTCGTTTGTGCCTGAGTTGAGTTTTGTTATTTCTATTGTTTTTCGTTATCCATGGATATTTGCTTGCCTACGAAAATAAAATTACCGACACCATAAAATCAGCGAACGAAGTAACGAAAGAATTTTCCAAATCGGTCCATTTTGACGTATACGGTTGTTTTACTATTATTTGACATTGACATACCCTAACTGCCATTTGACGCCCTGCCATCTATCGTTTCTTCATAAAAATGCAAATCGAAAACCCCTCATTGTTTTAGTTGAACTAAAAATAGATTAGCTATTTAGAAGTTACTTTTAGGTCAAGCTAGAAGCTGCTCTATTTTATCCAACCAACCCAGATCACAAATTCAATTCACAACTTCACAACAGTTCAGTTGCGGGCGGCGGCATCTTGCGGGCACTCTAGTCACCACTCGCTTATGCTCGCTCGCCTAAGTAGGGTAGGATGGAAGATTGAAAAATACACGAGAGTGAGTATGCGGTACGACGAAGATTTTCGCGCGGACGTCGTCCGTCGCATCAGTCAGTCAGTCCACAAAATCAAGCACGCCAACATGACGAACAAAAACATTGTTGGATGCGTTCCGTTTCACGATATTGTTTTGTGCCAACATGACGAACAAAAACATTCTTGGATGCGTTCCGTTTCACGATATTTTTGTGTTTGCTGGTTTTTTTTTCAAGTTTATTTATATTGACCTAAAAGTAACACAAAGTAACATATTGAGTCGTGTAACATGGAGGTAACATGAGAGGGTCAAAAGTAACGTAAAATGTTACAAAAGTAACATTCTGGCAACGCTGCGATTGACAGCACAGGGAATACGATTGACAGTTCTCTTGCCAAACAAAATGCGTAATAATGTTGCCAGTTGCCCCATTCAGATACACAAATTGTGATGCCCACTCACCGCAGATTTCGCAATTTCACCGATATTGTAATTGTATAATACCTAGCAACATAGGGATCAAAAAAGTTTGAACAAATCTGTGAGTTTGAAGATCCTGTTTGTAGGCGATCTGATGATAATCTCGTCTCAATTTTTACATTTAAATTGTCAGTACCTACAAATTAGCTTTCTGTAGTTGCTGTCGATTCTGTTTTTAGTAGGTGTGGGGCTCTGCCTCCTTCGTTTTCGGTTCGTTTCAGGTGTCGGGATCTTTGCAATAAGGAAACTACATTTTATAATTTCACCAACGCGGACATCTTTTTCATTTATTTTTTCAGAAGTAATTTTAGGGACGAGTCTACAGACTATCTTATAAACACAGACTCAATATAATATTAAGCACAGATTAAATAGACGAAGGTTGAGATTTCTACAGTAGGCTTAGTGACTAAATTAATCATAATCTGCTATAAAATTATCACCGTCCTTATTATTTTAATCTAATGAAAGAGTTATCAACATTTTTAGAGCGGATTTATAAGTTACTAGCCCGCCCGCGGCTTCGCTCGTGTGGTACCTACTTAAAAAGTAGACTACGTTATTCTAGGTTTAGAACTGTACTACCTACTTTACGCACTATGTACCTACCTACTACAGAAAGTAAGTTGTTGCACGGTTTGTTTAAAATTTTTGCTAACAGTTAATAGGCATGAAATGGCAATGCAATCACCGTAATGTAATCAGAAAATTTAAATTAGGAACCTAGTCGTGTGAAGTCTTACTAAGAATTGTTTGAATTTGTATAATTTTATTTTATTTCTCATCACGTTATATGCCAAAAAAACAATTCAAACTGTCTTCGTATAGCCCTTCGGTTTAAAAATGTTTAAAATGTTCAGAAACTCTAGTAGCAATTTACGCGACATAAGGTTGTCTGTGTGACTGCTATTTTATTAGTTGGTACCTATTTTATTATTTAACTAAGGAGTAACCAAAAAAAAAAAAATAAAGTTTACGCTTTTAGTTACTAATTTTAGATAAAGAGTCAGTGGCAATTTATTATTTTACGTGCGAACGCTAATATTTTCGATGTTATTATGTCGTCGCTGTAGTTGGATATCTAATTAAGTGACAAAAGTAAAATCGCGAGGAAAACGCTCAGAACTTTAATATAGGTAGCTAATCAAGGACATTTAATTGGTGACCTCGACGTGGTCTGAACACGCAACCTCCTTATGAAAATCATTTCAAAATTATTTCAAAAAGTGTGTGTTTTCGGTTTTCCAACGCCGGCGCCGCCGCCGTGTAGGTAATGTTCTAGCTATGGAAGCCTCGGGCGCGATAGTTCTTGCTCTTGACCGTCTTTAATCGTTATTGTTTTCATGAAGTTTAATACATTACAAATAACGTTTGCAACATTATGTACCTACCTACGATGCTTACGAATACAATTTTCACTTTGAACGGGATATTCGCCATGTTTTGTGAGTATTTCTATTTCTCAATATCTTGCACAGTAAGTTAACCATTAGGTTAGGTTAGGTTAGGTAGGTATACTGGCCAATTATTAGGCCGTTTTACGAAGTTTAACAAATTATGGAATTTCTGAATCCCTTTATCCCACTTCCTACAAATATTATAAATGTTAAAGTTTGTAAAGATCTATCTTTGTGTACATATGAAGATATTTGTTACTCCTGCCTGCTGAGCCTGGAGTATCATAGAGGCTTTTATTTTATTTGGGTAGGTACCTTACACGCGACCGAAGCCTCGTGTAGAAGTTAATTTAAAAATAAAACCTTTGCCTCATAGACTTATTACTACTTTTGCCTATTAGATTGTGTCGTTTGTAAAACTATGGGATTGCTTAACAAAATTAGATTGAACATAAGTAATAATTATTAATTAGTTTTTTTTTGTTTAGCTATCTACTTATTATCGTTATCAGTTTTGGTATCATCTAAGAAAAGTGGATTCGTTTTAAAAGATTATTCTTCAGAATATTACCTGAGTTCAGAAGAATCCAGCATAGAAAGAAAGAAACACAACCTCAAACGACACCAGTTTGATTTCAGTGGACGTTTAAGAAAATCATTTGCTTTGGTGAGTTACGTAGTTTTTTTTAAAATTTATTTTCAATCTAAATAAAACCTTTTTCAAAAGGCATCCTACCTAATAAATAAATAACACCCAACAGTCACCATAGTCCTTACCCCACATTAGGTTTCCTCTATGTCGTGGATATCAGAAACTACGAGTAGGTACCTACCTACAATGGTACCACAACACCCAGACTCGGAACAGATATTTGCAGATCATGCAAACATTTGTCCCGTAGCGGGAATCGAACCCACGACCCTTGCGTCTCAGACGGGCACTCGCCTGCTGCGCCACCGGGGGCGTCGAAATTAAGGACATAGATTTTTTATTTTTAGAATGGGATGGTGAAGTTTATAGGAAAAGGGCTCTAAAGAATTTACGGATTCGAGGTATTTGCAAACAGAATTACCTACTTAAATCTAGCTGAGATAAGTTCCAAATCCTGTCTCGAGGAATTTTCCTCGTAAATTCTAAAAATTAATTACGAAACAAACTTAGCAAAAATTAAGTTTGACAATTCGTTCACTTGGGATCTCGATTTCCCGACCCCGTATACCGAAGCCTTAGAGCGTGAGTCCTACCCGTACTTGACTTTCTTTTTTTTAAAGGAGGTATTCCTTTCAAACAACTTTATCCAAAACATGGCGTGTTCGCCAGTGTCAGCCCTAATGCCTCTAGCTAAGCTGGCGATTGGCGCCGAGGGTGCCAGTGGACGTGAACTACTTGAGGCCATCGGAGTTACGAGGAAAGCAAAGGTTTATATCATTTTTCTTTTCACTCCAAATTCCGGCCTAATAATTTCTGATATTTGCTAGACCGCGATGAAACAGCGCTGTCTTTAAGTATTTCAAAATCACCGTTCTAACCAACTTCTAACTGTCATGGGAGTATTACGTACCTACACAATTAAAATTATATTAAAATTTATTTCAAAGTAATCCTTATTTCTTCTGAATAAAGTCAATTTGAATTTGAATTTTAGAGGCTTGCTATATAGGATATTTTGTTTGAGCTATATCACACGCCCACAAATTTTAAACGCGTAACGGACAAGTAAGTTCCTAGATGTACCTACTTATGGATCATTTTGAGAGAATTTCACGAGACAAATCGTACGCTGCGCTGTTTGACCAAGGCATAACGTTGTTAAATTATATTCAGATAGAACACAAGTTCCGAAAAATGATCAAAGAGTTGAAACACATTTCCGGGGTAAAGCTGAACTTGGCCAGTCGTATATTCGTATCAGACAAGGCTGTTCTGAACAGAACATTTACCAGAGAGACTAGCAAGATCTTCAAATCATCCGTGGAGAGGCTGAACTTCGACAATGCTAAAGAGACTGCAAATAAAATTAATGCATGGGTAAAACTATTTAGTATATTCTCTTTGTTAACTTGTTCCCTATGTAGGTAGATACCATCGAGGAATCGGATTACGGATCATTTTAACTATAGTTACACTAGACTTTTCATTTGGTAGTATTGTTGCCACGACGCGTAGACGGTCACTCGTTGCTTACATACACGATCCAATTCCTCTATAGTAGGTACTTAGAATTTCATTATGTATCGTCCGTTTACTCGTCAAGAACGACAAAAGGTGCATCAAAAAACTCCTTGAAATATTTATCCTTGTTAATCTGGGGTACGCCAGCTAGTATTAGGCACCTAAAGTTAGTCATGAACGATGAAAACTGATAAGCAACTCATGCATTGCAACCAATTGCGGTATTGGTTACAGCAGGTACCTACAGAACCTACAGAATAAGTGCTAAGTATGTTCATAAGAGCTAATAACTCAACTCTGATTGAAGGTCTGTTGGTAAGAGAACTTGAAACAAACCTTACTGAAACAGCTGGCTGGTAAGATACTTAAGAGGAACTCAGTCAAAATACAGAAGTTTACCGAGGTGGTTTTTGTTATCATATCTATTATCCTTCATAGGTAGGTAGATCTCAGCAGTCCGCAATAAGTAGTCTTCATCATGGCTGCTAAGACCTACAAAGTAGTCCTTCGCAAGAATGGAAGCGGTCAGTTCTTGGTGTTATTAGTAGATAACTCGTCCATTTACGCTTGGGTCAGTTGTAGCTTTTTAAAGCTGCTAGCGCTGGTTAAAAAAGTTGTTATCGATAAATCTACACGCTACTCATGTCAGCCAATAGTGGCATTGAACGGTGATTGCGCTACTGCGTGTTAAAAGCAGGTGGCAACTACTCTGCTTCAAAAAGCTACGTGTTACCGACCGACGCATGAACGCTGAATGTTGCTTCTTGACAAACTTCACCACAAGCGCCTCAAAATATCTGACATTGGTGCTTTCTTGGTGTTCCTAAAATCCTCATACTTTCAGATTGCAAAAGAGTCTGGGAATTCAAAAGGAGTGAAGATAGAATACAAAGTTTCCGGAATTCAAAGTTCCATCATAATGAATATTATTACATTTGCGGTGAGTCTATATAGAAATAAAGGTAGGTATTTAAAAGATCTGAATGTTTTTTTTTGGGACAGGCCGCATGATGCTCTGTACGCCGCCGTTGCTCTGCGGTGTCGCAGTGTCACCAGCTTAATCTTACAGGCGGCTGGAACTAGAGGATCAGGCCAGGAATACGTCATGTTCAATTTTTTTATATATTCAGAAAGTCGGATCCGATCTGAACCGACTATCTATGGCTGTTCACGCCATACATTTCTACGAACGCTCAGGAAACGTCCGCGATCCGATAGTCGGATCGTACATCCCAGTCCGAAACTGCGCCATGCGCGTATGTGATGATAACGCTTGTAAGGATCAGGCAAATCTAAGAAATGAGTTGTCTAATGAGACCACTAGGTAGGTACTTACTTAATTTTTTTGTAAATTTCTATACAGGGAGATTGGGAGCATAAATTTCTCAAAGTTACAGACAAAGAATTCTACTCACCAATAGGTGTGGTTACCGTGCCGATGATGTCTCGTAAAGGTTATTATAAATACGCAAAAAGTGTAGATCTGAATGCACAGGTAATAACAATAATTATGAGTTAAGCCTTGTTCAAACGGTGTGATATATGCTACCTAAAAAGTGTTTAAACTTATTTCATAGTGATGCACACGGCTATTATTAGATAAATTCAATTTTACGTTTGAAATTTGAGAGCATGCGATATAGCTCAACGATATCGCAAGCAAGCGATATGTCGATCTCGAAAATGAATTTATTCAGTCGTAAGGATCATTTTGAAATAAATATAGCACGCCGTTCGAACCTTTGAACACAGCTTTTTTTTGTTCCGGACATATCTCACACGGTCAACTGATCCCAAACTAGGCATAGCCTGTACTATGGGTACCAGAGACTGATATAAGTACTTATTAGATAAATGTTTAATACCCAGATACAGAACAAACTTTCACATCAGTGTTTATCACACAAATGTTTGTCCAGTGCGGGAATCGAACCAGCGACCTCTAGCGCAGAAGGCAGAGTTACTACCAACTGAGCTATGAGGCCTGTCAAAATGCTTTATGCCATGACTAGCCCTGATAAAGGTATAACTTTCAAATCAAACGTTTAGAGCATAAGGCCCATTGAAGAGCGCTGGCGCTTGATGGGCGTTTGAAGATATGAAAGTAAGTTTACCTATCATCATCATCATCCTGCCCTTATCCCACATCATGTGGGGTCGGCACAACATGTATTCTTCTTCCATTTCCCTCTAAAAACACTCACTCCTTTCTTCACCATATCCACTTTCACACAGTCCATCCATCTTTTCTTTGGCCTACCTCTACTCCTACATCCATCCACATTCATATCTAACACTCTTCTTGTCACACGACATTCTTCCCTCCTCATGACATGCCCATACCAAGCTAACCGATTACTCCTCAGCTTTTCCGTCACTGGCGCCACTTTCAAACTTTAGTAAGTTTACCTACCATCATCTCCCTGCCCTTATCCCACTTCATGTGGGGTCGGCACAACATGTTTTTCTCTTACACTCCCCTCTATCAGCCGTCATATCAGTATTCACTCCTTTCTTACTCATGTCATCTTTCACACAGTCTATCCATCTTTTCTTTGGTCTACCTCTTCCCTTATATCCTTCGTTTACCTACCATGCTTGGAAATTATAGTCGTGAACCTAGTAGGTATAACTTTTTTTAAAGGTAGCCTTTTAAATTATCTTTACTGTTTCTCTCAGTTATTAGATATACCATATGAGAGGCAGAAAGCTTCACTCCTGGTGGTTCTCCCCTTTTCCAAAACTGGCCTACCACTTCTACTGAAAAAACTTAAACTGGCACCAGAACTGTTGAACGCTGCTATGGAGCGGCTGTTTGAGGAAAAAGTTATTTTATCGCTGCCGCAATTCAGAATACAATTCAATCAGGATATAACACCAATTTATAAATCGGTGAGGACGAACTGTGATACTTTACGATATAAATGGGTATTAATATTCTTGTTAACGCAACGCATACACGCAGCGTACAAACGCAAAATCAAATATATTGAAATGCAGTGCGTTTGAGCGCATCGTAGTGCATTTGCAGACGCTCACCACATTTCTATGTATTTCATGTTGATATTTTACGTTGCGTGCATGCGTTGCGTACATAAGCAGCAAGGAACACGTACCTTTACATAGTACCCATACACCACAATGTCACCGTTGGTAAGTGACGATGTGGCCGATCATGAAGCTCGAAGTTTTAGAAGGCACCTATTCAGTCTACTCTTGAAGAAACTCGGCTTATTATTTCAACATAATCTTGATTTTTACTGCGAAAATCGGATACTTTAAGTTATTCCCTTCGTTTCCACCCCTTCAATTGCACTCAAACTAACGAAATCATATATTTTTCCGCTGTAAAAAATACAGATGGGAGTCCGGAAGATATTTAGTGCCAAGTCTGGCTTGACTGGCATAATCAGAGGGCAGGAGATGGCTGTCAATGCTGCTTGGCAAGTCACCATCATCGATGTCAATAAAAAGGGGACAAAAGCAGCTGCAGCTACAGGTACCTTACGACCACAGAACAGCCAAACCTAGTAGTGTTCATTCAACATTCATCATCAGGCCTCATAGCTCAGTTGGTAGTAACTCTGCCTTCTGCTCTAGAGGTCGCGGGTTCGATTCCCGCAAAGGACAATTTTTTTTGTGATAAACACTGATGTTTGGTCTTAGTCTGGGTGTTCAATATTTATCTATTATGTATATCAGTCTCTGGTAGCCATAGTACAGGCTATGCCTGGTTTGGGATCAGTTGAGCGTGTGTGATAATATCCGTTTTTTTTTAATTTTGTCATCATTTCAGTTGTAGGATGTCCGCTGAACATAGAACTCCACAGATTTATAAAGTGACTTCCTATCATGTGGGGGGAATGCCCGTACTCACTACGCTGCGCAAGCAGGGTGGCGAGTGCAGTTGTGGCTATCGTTGTTAAAATAGTGGACGCTAATGTCCATCCCCTAGCTTTTTTCCCTTAGTCGCCTATTACAACATCCACGGGTATGGAGTGGCCTATTCTTCAGCCGAGGCCACCACGGCTAAACTCTGGTTAACTACAAGCTATAACTAGCAGAAATAGAAAATATAATTTTATAATTTGGAAACTTCACTGGATTAAGTTTTACCAAGGGTTTTGCCTTAGAGTCTTAATTTTTATTTATCATTGTTCAAAATAAGTAAATAAACATTTTTTTCAGCAATGGAATTGGTTTTGGTGTCTGGCGGTATGGACACAGTTATTTTCAACGCAGACCATCCATTTTTGTTCTACATTAGAAGTGCAAATGAACAAATATTTGCAGGAGTTTACGCCGGGTAGGTACAGTACGCTTCAATAATACCTAATCTATTTATGGTGTGAATAAATTCCTAGGGACCAGCGGCCTTATTGTTTCAATAAACGGAAAATCGTAAATTGGCTGAATCCGCCAAATTTCAATTGTATTTTGGTAACCGATTACAAGTTCCTGTTTCAGTTACAAACTTAGATAATCACATTGACAATTCAGTAGGTACGAGTACCTACAGATTTGAAAATATCTCTCAGATATCATTGCTAGTAATGTTTGCAAAGGCGCTGTGCTTTAACAATAAGTTCAGGCAGAAGCCGTTTACATTGCGTTATTCACTCTGTCCTCTCAGTCATTTCAACTTTATAGCAAGGGCTACAAAGTTCTCTTTCGACTTTTAAATAAGTACCTCTTTACCTATAATATTGTGTGTACCTTACCTACTAACTAAATAATACTTAAGATATTTGTTTCAGGTCCGATTAAATAACCTTCAGAAAATTTTATAGTCTAAAATAAAGTGCTCTCTGCTCATCGAATACTTAAAATTCTTAAGTTTTGATTTAAGTTTTTCCAATTATGAAGTATAAAAAAACACGTTATATGTATACCTACCTACAATATGTGCCGTTACTAGTGTAATATCCCAAAATGGGCTTATTCTAACACAAAAAGAAAAATAATGGCGAATATAAACATAATAAATAAACTGTTTTGTTCCCTCACTTTTTCAAATCAGCTGTTTTTTGTGTTTTCATACTTACTTTAAACAGCAGAATAATTGAGCTTTAACTGCTATGACCCCAAAATATTGTATCGTGTTTATTTGAATCAAATATCTCAGATTTCACAAAGTCGTAGAACAAACATTATTGCCAATTGGATGTTAAGCCCCTTTTTTGGATGATGTACCTACTTATTATGAATCACCTTGTATACAAGGTGATTCATAACATGTATACCATGCCGAATGGGGGTTATACTATCAACAAAAATAAATAATATTAGCGAAAAAAAACATCAATATTTTCATATTTTTTTAAATGTTTTTTTCACGAACTTTCTCAAATTAGCTGTTTTTTTGTATTTTTATCATCTTTAGAACTAATAACTAAACGTACAAGAAGTTCGGAATCGAGATTGCTACCTAAAACAGCTGATTCATTGAGTTTGACCTGATTTTACCCCAAAACAGCTGATTTTCGCATAGAGTTTTTTCAATGAAAAATGTCGAATTTCCAAAAGTCGTAGAACAAACTTTATTGCCAATTGGTTGTAGAATAAGCCCCTTTCAGGATGGAATACATATTATGAATCACCTTGTAGGAAGGCACATAATATACTTACAAGGTGATTAATAATATCTTATGTATACTATCCCTGATTTGAAGAAGATCGGGGGAAAATACCTGATAAAAATAATGAAAATTTTGTTTTGTTTTTGGCTAATTTTATTTCTTTTAGTTGATAGAATGAGCTTCTTTCGGGATAATATACCTACATAATAAGATATCAGTGTATACTTTATAGGCACTTACAATTCACTATAGTGCTCTTATGTAATTGGATCTTCAAAGAATAAACAATCTAGTTTTTTTTACTGTTGATTTATCACGTAGCGTCAACTTGAATGTACCTACGTATATTAGTAGCGATACTGCATCTTATCGCGTTGATGTCCTAACTCCTAATAACGTCACGTTTGAATTAAATCGTAATTATAACTGTCTAAAAATACAAAACCTTTATGTACACATCAACACAGTACAAATCAAGAACTTACCTACAATTTCACATAATTTCCTACAAACTTACATGGACTGTTTCTCTTCGCGAGAAGCGCCAAATCAAATTATGAATTTCTCCTGAATTCGATTAAGTGTTGAGGCGTGAAAGTGCATAACAAAAAATAAATTAACCAACAGGCATGATTACTGTAGCGTTTACATAAACGATGTATTAAAGTGTGATTGTGCGAGAAACGAGATCTACAAATCAACGGTGCCTCCCAGGCAAATACCGCGTGGCTTGACGATACCGCACACCGCTCAGAAAATCGACTTTACGCAATTGGCTTAAAGATCAAAAAAACATCCCATATAAAATCTCCAAAAAAAATGAAGCCATAAATTCGACATGGGTGTTGTTTTCGAGTAATTTGGGGGTGCTGGACCCGCCGGATCACGATAATGCTGCGGATCAGCACCCCCATTTTCGACATTTTCGTAATCCGTGAGATCATTCTATACGAGCATGGGCCGAGGACGTAATGTCTTATTTCTCTTTGGTCCGAGGGTCCTGACTCCAATCTAAAAATGGCTAAAGAAGTCAAACCAGTCGTCCAACATACTTGTACGGCACTAGAACGATATTTTGAAATGGGTTCTTACAAATTATAATACAAATATTTGCAATAAATAGCTGCTTGTCATTATCATAGTTTTGATTACATTACTCTAAAAATATTGTGTGATCATTTCCTTGTTTTTTGTTTCTATTGCCTATGTAAAACGACATGTTTTTGTGCTGTTTGGTGAATTTAACGTCACTGTTTTTCTAGAATAAATTTTGTTCAGACCATGGTTTAATGTAAGGTAAGAAGATATAAGAATATTTGAATCCTTCAGCTGCTGTTTGATTGAGCTACAAACATTCAAACTTGCATTTATAAATAACAATGTTTTTTAGATAACAGTTAAACGTTTTATAGGCGCAGTTTAATCCTTTCACTACACTGATTGATTCAACGACGGTAACAGGCCCTTTTCAGGACCACCATAATCTGGTCACTAAAGGATGAAAGAACCAGTGACACGACGAACAAGCAAGCCTTGTACCTTATGAATAAGACGTGAAAATTCATCAAACTAAAAATACTTAATAACCTACTTCATAAAATAACAAATAGCGAGCTATCTGGTATTTTTTACATGATCCAAAGATCGTGGATTTCAATCCCGGTCGGCGTAAGTCCGATTTCTTTCCTGTTGATAAGGCCGACTAGTACAAGTAGTAGTTAGTATCGGTACTATTACTGGGCAAGCCTACATCATCTCAACATGTCATATAAGGGAGTAAAGAGTTCCACCCAATGCTGTATAGGGTGATTCATAATATATATGCTATCCCGAAAGGGGCTTTTACTACATCCAATTGGCAAAAAAGTTTGTTTTACGACTTTAGGAAATTCTATATTTTTCATTGAAAAATCCCCAATTTATCTTTATTTTTGGGGTCAAATCTGTTCAAACTCAATTATTCAATGCTTTACGTGTTAAATAATTACTAATTATAAAGATGATAAAAAGACCAAAAACACTTTTGAAAAAGTTCGGGAAATATTATAAAAAATATATTCAATATTTATTCCGTTAATATTTTTTTCTATTTATTTATAGAATAAGCCCCTTTCCGGATGGTATACTTGTATCTATATGAATCAGTTGGTACCTATACTTTAATCGATAAATCGATTCAACCAAACTCTTATTCCGCGGACCTCCAAATTCTTTGCGTACCTATGCTCTATCCGTATAATAAAACGATTTTGATTGCGCGATACTTCATCTTTTATTTCAAAATAATGCTTATTTCAAAATAAATTTAATTTTGAGTTTGGCTTTGAGTTCTATCGTTGACCTATGTGACTTATAATAATATCGCACATTCTAAATAGACTTTAGTCTGTGGTTCATTTTTAAATCATCATCATTTCAGCCGTACTACGTCCACTACTGAACATGGCCTCCCCTCCTCCTTATCATGTGGGGGGATTTGCCCATACTCACCACGCTGGGCATGCGGGTTGGCGAGCGCAGTTAGAGCTATAGTTATTAAAATGAAGGACGGAACTGCCCATCCCCTAGCTTTTTTCCCTTAGTCGTCTCTTACGACATCCGCGGATAGGTAGATATGGAGGGGCCTATTCTTCAGCCGGGGTATTCATTTTTAAATAAACTTACCCTATTATTCATAATCAGTCATTAATTCTAACGGCTTGATAACTCTCGCCCTGTTCATTAGAAAGGAAAGAAGCAGACATACTTTTATCGAGCCGGTAAAGTTAATGAGTGATTATGAATAAGGGGATGAATATAGCACGCCAATTCTCGTTTTTGGTTGATGTAGCCGTGACGTCATAAAATCATAAGTATAATATTATTGTCTTGAATAGAGCAATTATATAATTATTATGGCTCATGGTAAAACTAATTTTAATCAGGATCAATTCTGCCCAGCTATAGACTTCAACGCGCTACGCCATGTCGCAAAAATAAAGAAATATTAAAAAAAATGCTTAAATTTTATACAAGGAAGCATTAATAATTATTATCTATGCATCTATACAAGCTGATTCATAATTATGTATGCCATCCTAAATCCTTATTATAAACACAGTTGGAATTAAATTGTTCTACGATTATTGGAAAGTCTTCTTCTTCTTTTTTCATTTTATGGCTTCTGCATAGTGCATATGTGCCATTACAGCTACGTATTTGAAACTTCCTACCGATACCTGTATCCCACTGTTTTGTTTTCGTGTGTTGCGCCGAAACTAATCATTAAATTAAAATGTCAAAAATTTCTGATCAAGCGGTTAGGGTCGCTCGTAGACCTTCACCTTTCCCCTCGTCTTCTGTACCACTGATAATGAACTGAACAAATCAGATTTATAGCCGAATCTAGCTTTAGATATGTGATGTTAAAATAACACTGTTGCAATGCTGAAAATAGCTGTTTACTGTCGCAATAAAGCTCCATGTCGGTTATGCAACGATTCGCGAGGAACAGGCATAGCTTCACCTAGTTTCTAAGACGTTTCAAAGTGCAGGCATTTATTTCAATAAAATCACTAGGATAGTAATCTTATTGAAATAAATGCCTTTTGACTTTGACTTTGACTCACTCAGGGTTGTGGATGACTGAATCTCAAGCTAGATAGAGTTGTGTCTAGCAGAAATTGGCTTTCTATTCATCCTTGATTTTTCAGTGGCAATAGGCTTGCAACTTGTCACATGAGTATCTGGAGATCTGAAGTGTAACCTAAGCCTATTTACTTTTTCCTAGTTTCCTCCTACAGGTAGGTATACAAAAAACTTGGGCAGATGAAATACTTTTATGGGTTCAGCACCGCTAGCTCCACCTACAGGAGAGTGATCTCAACCAGTGAAGAAAATTTCGTGATCTTTGTTCTAGACCAAATAATTTTAAAAAAATGTGACTTGTGTGAAGGAGCCTCTTCGATGTACACTTTCATCCTTTTGCCATTATTACGAATACCGCGGCCTTATTATGTGATATCTTGACAATTACACAATGGGATTTGACAGTTGAAGTCGATAACGATTATCAGTTCAGTTAAACAATACCCTATTCAAATATAGGGTGGTAGACAGAACCAGTGCAATCATTTACTTTGCATTTGGTTGCTCGAGTCTAATCTCGATGCAGATTCTGCAAAATTCCTGATAAGTATTTAACCGTGTTCGAACGGCGTGTTATATGTATGTCATAATATAAAATTTTAAAATAGTAGATATTATAAAATTTTTACTACTTTTGAATAAAGGCTATATCGCACACCCCCAAATATTAAAGTCAAAGCTGATTTTGTTCAGTAAAGGTAAGGATCAATCTAAATCGAACTCAAAGATAAAAACATATAAAATAAAACATATAAAAAAATATAGCATGCCGTTTGAACACGTCTTTAGAGGAAACATAGATCAGCCGCTATACGAACACGGAAATTCTTTTGAAATTGTTCGATTGAGGTGAAACCGGGTGAAACCTTGCATACCTACCAATCAAGTTCGGATGATAATTGAATATTTATTTATAGATCACGTTGAAGTGGCAGTGTTCGGGCACATAGCTTGGAGAACCGACGGTCGTTGGAGCACAAAGTTCTAGAGCACTCGAAAGCGTAACTCAGGACGGCCCCCAATAGATGGAGAGACGACCTAATAAAGGTTGCTTGGGTGTAGCCCGCGGACGCTCTGGAAATCTATGGGCTATGATCAGCAGTGGACGTCCTAGGGCTAAAATTAAGTGATGACGATTAAAACTGATCTGATTATAAAGGCAGTTGTTTTAAGGAACTCCACAACTCAGCAACTAACAGTCACTAAAGCATGTTTGTTTAGTTTAAACTATTGAAACTACTTCTGATTATATCAATTTATGCGGTTATCTGTCGATTTATAATATAGAAAAAAAACTAATCGTACCAATAGAGACAATGGCATAGATAGATAGATTTGTAAATATAGGTCTTATGTCCTTATCTTAGGAGGAAATAAGGGAATACATTTGTCAAGTTAAAAGTCAAAAGGCATTTATTTCAATAAAATCACTAGGATCACTTTGAAACGTCTTAGAAACTAGGTGAAGCTATGCCTGTATTGAATGTGTGGGTATTATGTTATCTGTGGTATGGGTAAAGCGACTGACCCATCTTAAACCTTCTCTTTTAAACCAGTCCTAGGACATTCAACACGCGTACGCCGACGTCACGCGTTTCGTTCACAAACTTGAAATACGAACAAGAGGAGGAGGCACAGCAAGATGTTCTCGTTCTAAATTGAAGCAGCCCGCTTGGACAGGTACTTCCACCTTACAGAAGATCGCAGTTAAATAATATGATTTGTTTCAAATAGTGTTGTGTTCCTGACTGCGGTGAGTAAGGTTGCCAGAGCTCTTTAAGGGGGGAAGGGAGTCGGCAACGCGTGTGTAATACCTCTGGTAATGCAACCATTGATCGGCTACAGTAACCATTTAACAAGAAGTGGGTTTTATAAAAATAAGGACGAAGGATACCCTAATCTGAATTTAGCAGATATCAGACATTGGGTGCATTTCTTCAGTTTTATGGCCGAGTTCTGTGTGTGATATGTCATCTAAAATTCTTTTCAAAATTATCTTTAACATTTACTGTATAAAGTCCATTTTGAGTTTGACATTGAAGCCGAGTGCAAACGGGGTGTGTGTAATAAAAACATCTTGTGAAAACGATGCTTGAGTCTGATGAATAAAGTCAATTTTGAGTTAGACTTTGAGGTCGAGTTTGAGGTTGCTTGCAATGTCGTCGAGCTAATCGCTCATCTCTCAATCTCAAACACAAAACAAACTTTATTAAGTACACGTTAAGATCAATTTGAAATATAATTACATACTCAAATAACCTATATTATTTAACCCTTTATTGTTAAATAATAGAATTATATGAGTTTTTTTTAATTGTGTAGGTACGATTATTACAGTGCAGTGCAGTA
This sequence comes from Anticlea derivata, assembly GCA_947579855.1. Classification (NCBI taxonomy): domain Eukaryota; kingdom Metazoa; phylum Arthropoda; class Insecta; order Lepidoptera; family Geometridae; genus Anticlea; species Anticlea derivata. The sequence continues at coordinate 4,746,483 of OX388262.1, forward strand.
CACAACCTCGGTAAAGGTAACTTCCACAATATTTTACGAATGTATATAATTTTGGTGCTTGTGACTGTACCTACAAGTAATAGCGTTCTCCACTCAGATCCAACATATTTTTCAAATTAAGTTATTTACAAAAATTCGAAGAAGCGCGCGGACGGCTTTGTTTTGAAAATAATGCGACTTGTGAAATGTGAGAAGTAAAAAGTTTAAATAAGTACTTCTTGTTATAGCCTATAAGTATGTCATTATGTATGTAGGTTGCTACAACTTAAGTACTTAACTTGTTGTATTAATTTGTACTTATTACTTACTTTTAGTACTTATACAGGCGTGGCAAAATAATGGGGTAAGTCTTCTTTTATAGTTAGAAGGTAAACCATTAGGTATGTTTTGAAGAAAGTAAAGACTTCATTCTTGGATTTTTGAGAAAAGCACTATTAGTTACAGTCAGCCTTAAAAAAATACCTTTGTCAAAAAACAACATAAGTAGGCTTAATCGACTCTCATCAGAAAAACTTTTCGTAAAGTAATTCTTTATTCTTTATTGTACACAGAAAACACATACAAAAAACAAACTAAATGAAAGGACATGTACAAAGTAATTTACCAAACAAATCGTACAATTTTGCATTATTGCAAATGCGTGCGATATGTCATCTAATAGTAGATTATGCAACAAGGGCTTAAAGTAGTGTATTATGTCACGGGCGCTATATTTAACTCCCGAGCGGAGCGAGGGAGTTAAGGCAAGAATCCTGTACGAGGTGTTCAAGATCGCCCAAGACAAATACACATTTAAGCCCGCGATGCATACTCTACTTTTTATACTTTCTGCGAGGCAATTGAAAACAATGACTGGTAAATAGAAAGAAATGATTTTTCTGGAAGTAAGTTTCCAACTATACCAGAGGCTTCAGATTGTATGCATTCTGGAGTCGAATCAAAATCACTGTCGTCGTCACTTGACTTTTTTTAGAAGTATATTCGAATCGAAACTGAATTTCGGTGTAGATAACAGCACAGCAGTTTGAGCGCTTGACGCCTTTTTTTCGTTTTTTGTAGTCTATTCTGTAATGGTCAGTTCGACATTCGAATAAATCCTTCTTCGTGCGCGGGTGGAAATGAATTTCTTAAAAAGTTTTTATGTTTTTCTTTTTTTTAATTTGTAGGCAGTGCAAATAAAATGATAACATACAGCCTAATTAGAATAAAATCACATTGCACCCAAACATTTTTGAAACCAACCTCGATCAAGCACGACTACATGGGTTGCATTCCAAATTCAAATCACATTATGTCCCATGGGAAATAATGAAATTCAGTACAACATTATGACCCGGCTAGACCGTAGGGCTGTAATTACTTACTTTAGGAAAGGTTTGCATGACACATAATATGCCATTGACGAGCCAGGTAGTTTAAAAATTTGACATCATCCTTACGCCTTCTGTATAAAGTTAATTTTGAGTTTGACTTTTAGGATCTTACGATATCCTATCCGTGTAGGTATATTATTTCTTCGCTGGTTGAAGAAAGTCGAAGTCAAAGTCATAAGGCGTTTATTTCAATAAAATCACTAGGATCACTTTAAAACGTCTTAGAAACTATGCCTGTTCCTCGCGACAAGCCTCGAAGAATCAGACAACAAACACGGCTTGGTGCCTATCATTTTTTTCGATGATCCTTTTGCACAAAATTGAATTTAAAGCTTCGTTGTGGTGTCGATCGAACTAGGTGAGGCTCAAAAGAAAAAATAATCTAATTATAATCTCTAATAAATAAGAGCTTATAAAAATGAGAAAAAAAAGACAAATGTGAGCTTTAACAAATGATCTAAGGGCAGCACACGCTACACTTGATGAAATATGTACCTTATTCTTATATATAATTAAATAATACTTAAAATATGATGCATGCAAAAACTGTAAAGACTCTGCAAAATGGCATTTTACCTGTCGAGGGGCAGAGCGACTTCAGGCCATGCGGTTTTATCATTTATATAATTAATCATTTAGTTTATAGTACGCTTTCTTATTAAGATTATTCTTTATGTACAGTTTAAATCTTCTAATAGGAAGTTTCGTTGCGTTTACCGGAAGTTTATTATAAAATCTTACCATATTCCCCATAAAAGACCCATTTACTTTTTGTAATCAAAATTTTGGAATGCACAATTTATTTTTGTTTGTTGTGTTAATACTATGCACATCACTTTTTTTCTACTATACTATATATAACTATATCGCACACCCCAAAATGTCAAAATCGACTTTGTTTTCAGAATGAAAAGTTATTGTAATGTTAAAATGTAACCTTTGAGCCAAATTTGATCCAGACACATTCAGCCGTACTGGCGTGATTAAGTAGGTACCTACCTACCAAGCATCCATCAATCCAAACTTTCGTATTTATAATAGTACCTAGTAAGATATCAAGGACATATCGCACGCTGTTTGAACATGGCTTAACAGCTAAAAAACTACATAAATTTCCGGCGTAGAATATAATGTAGAGTAGGTTTGTAAAATGCTGTTGATTATGTAAATAAAGTGTTTTATATTATTTTTGATGCCATGATTAAAAATTGACCTTGATAAATTTTAATATTAACATTTTAGCTGTTTTATAAGGATTCGCTTTGCTTACCTACCGAAGCACAAATGTTTTTTTCCGCTGTTTAGATTCAGAAAAATATCTGATTTACTTACGAGTAGTACGGTCCCGTAGGGCTACACGGGGTTAGTTTTCTGTTGTTTGTCATCTGTTTATTATCTCTCTCTGTTTATTAATGTATTTTAAAATTATAGTAGGAATAATAAAAGTAAGCAAACAAAAACTTAGGAGTCTGATTTGTAATCGTTTCATAGAAGCTCCTTACTAAATTCATACTAAAAATGACCCTAGGTATGTTTTATGCGGTGGGGTGTAAGGGGTTCCAATTAACATCGTTCGGTACCCAAGCCAACCTCCGCGGCCCGTGGTAAACCCTGCCGATCAACACACGAGGCTCTTACCGCTCCACCTACCAACCCGCTGCGTGGTGGTTTATGGTCCAATTCCCTCCTTACCCCACCCCCTACCTATCAAAAAAAAAAAAAAAAAAAAAAAAAAGGCCCCCAGTCTCTGGCTGCTCCACTATCCCTGGTACATTGTGAAGGTTGCGCGAAGTCGGTGGATGGAAAAGGCTCAAGACCGTTCGTAGTGGAACTCTTTGGGGGTGGACTATTTCCAGCAGTGGACTTCTACAGGCTGATGATGATGATTGTGATATTTTATGAGTCTAGTACATCATAACCTGAAAATTATATCTCATAAGTATAATCCATTATGTGGGATCGGGATTGATTTTCTCGTTATTTGTATGCTTATACTAGCTACTAGCTAGTGGAAATGAGAGCTTTGCGAAGTATGTGTGGAGTAACTTGGAAAGATAGAGCGAGGAAGAGTGTGATAAGAGACCGTTGTGAAGTGAAAGATGACGTAGTGATGAGGATTGAGAAAGGTATGCTGAGATGTAGAGGTATGGTCATGTAGAGAGGATGAACGAAAGAAAATTGACGAAACAGGTGTATAAGGCGAGTGTGAATGGGACCGTTGGAAAGGGAAGACCTAGGCGTATGTTTAGTGACCAAATTGGTGACGTTTTGGAAAAAGGCCAGGTCATGAGTACCCTAAACATCGACACACATCGACGAGCATGTATGAGGAATGTGATGAGAGTGAATGAAGCAAAAGAGGTATATCAGGATCGTAGCAAGTGGAAAACCGTGGTCTCTGCCTACCCCTCTGGGAAGCAGGCGTGATTTTATGTATGTATGTATGTATGTTATACTAGCTTGGATACCAAATTTCAGTTTTCTAGGACTTTGGGGATTACTTAGAAGTTTTGATGATCATCAGACAGTGAGTGATAAAATCAACGAGCTCTGTAAGTTATTCTTCTTCTTCTTCTTGTCGTGTCAATGATTCTTTCTTGGTCATCCTGTATTAGGTCAGTGACCAGGTTGAGGTATGGTGGCCCTGAAAAGGGCCTATAACCGTCGTTGGTGAAAGAATCAGTGTAGTGAAAGGATTAAAGTGCGCCTCTTAGAGGCTCCTTTCATGCACATTGCACATGTCTTCGAATTTTATAGGTTCAAGGATATGCCGGTTTCCTCACGATGTTTGAGAGCACTAGCATACGAACGAGCTCTGTAAAATTATATATAAAAGCTAAAGTATAAGGAGCTCTCACGTGACCCTCTAAGGCTTAGTGGCCACGTAGGAAAACCGTGTTATGCAGACCGAAGATTATGAGTGTTCGAAAATACGCCGAAGCGTCACATTGTTTTGTTTGGCTTATCTTGGTTTGACACTACCATGCCCCCTGATAACTCAGGTTACCAACATACATAATATATATTATTATACTGCAGCTAAGTTTAGTGTCGTGCTGATCGTGGTGGCCCCGGCTGAAGAATAAGCCCCTCCATGTCTACCTACCAGTGGATATCGAAAGAGGCGACGAAGGGAAATAAGCTAGGGAATGGGCTGCAGCGCCCCTATATTCACAATGATAGATCTACGTAGAGCTACGTATCGTCAACTCCGATATTTCCAATTCTAGTTGGGGGTGTTTAGACCTGCACTATCGTACTGCTGTGGGGTGTTTTTCCAACTGTGCTTAGCCTACCCGAACTAGCCCAGGTCCTTAAAATAGCGAAGCAGGACTTTGGGTGGCTCGTAACCCTTTCTCAGTGTATGTGGCGGTGTGTGGGAGCTGCTTACGAGCACAGTTCGCAGTAATTGACCCCTTCAGTGAGATCGGCACAATACTTCATTCCCTCAAAACCTCTGTATTTCATAATTTGACGTGTGCTCGGTAACTATTTGCAATATTGGAATCAAAGAATCTTCTGGGAGATAGAACACGTTGTGATATTTAAGGTGTATATTGGTGATTATACGGGTGAGCCCTTATCTGCGTGACGTCAAAGCTTACAGTGATATATACGAGCGGACGGACCGCGCGCGATCATTACAGATTTACAAGTGATCGCGATCCGCGGTTGCCCACGCGCATTGCTCGCGAACATTTCTGTATTCCTGCGCCCGTTGCGGACGTTCTCGCAAATTGAGCTTTGCTCTAGTGCTTTTAGTGTATTCTAGTGCCAGGAGACAAAATACAAGGTAAATTAATATTTATTTAGTCAAAGAAAATTATAAAAACAAATAGGTACCTACCTAAATATTTAGAACTAATTTTCACTAAAAAAGGGATATGATATGGTAAATATCTCTCTTTTTTGTGAAATTTATGTTCATAACCATGATAGTTTGAAAACTATGTTAATAACTATATTGACAAAATACACAAGAAACAGTTGAGCTATCTAACCTTAGCATATATTATAGATATATAGATCGCTCAATTGATCCAGATCACTACCAGGTGAATTTATTGAAATTAAAGCTTAGTATGAAAATGCTTAGTAGAAAAAAAAGGTTTATAAAGAGGTATGCGATCTCCTGAATCGCTGCCGTTTTGAATTATGTGTTATTTCAGATACGGATAATTTGGTAATAGGTATCAGTTCTTTGATTATTTTTTTATACTGCTCCCGTGAGCTTGATGCTTTCGTTAATTGGTGAAGGACATAAATGTAACTAATTTATACTACTTGTGTAGTATAATAATAAGGTTTCTCAGTAAGTGATTTTAGATTTAAATCTTTTGAGAAATAAATGATCTTAAACCGTAACTAAGTGTATACAACCAAATTCGGAAATTATTGTTATTGTTAAACATACCTATATAATGGACGTCCTTGAATAAATAAATATAAAACAGATCAATTAGGAATTGAGCCTAAACTCTACAGCAAATTATTTTTCAAATGTTAACAGTTAATTTTATTGTAATCAGTTCTGCGTTGTAACCTTATAGTAGTCAATCAGGAACTCCAAAATGTTTGTCTGTACTTACTGCCTACTACTACCATTAATACATATCTTTAAATTTATATTATTATTTCTTAACTTTATGGCTACTTTATTGTTTTTAGATTGTATAATTTAAAAAAGAAATGAAAATAAAATGAGTCGTTTTATGCAAATCCATCCATAATGGTATAGGGTCTTTAAACTTTTAATCTAATTGACCATCAAAAGTGAGAGGCAGTCTCTGATACAGTTTGACGACAAATATTATAAAAAATCGATTAATTTAAATAATCGAGGTATATTTTAATATCGTCGCACATTCCTTCATTAATTATGGATGAAAATAAGAACTTAACAACGTTTTACTAAACATAAAATATACAAAATTATGGAAACCATAGTGTAGATGTATCTTTTATTTAGTGCCTTTTTCAAATTAGTTTTAAAATATTACAAACTAGATGACCCGCCCGCAACATTTTTGTCCGTGTGTTCAAGTAGGTTCCTACCTTGGCTCTTGTCGTCACTTCATACACTTGAGATCGTAATTTTCCGACCCCGTGTTACGATTGTACGGAAGCCTCAGGGTGCGAACCCTACTTGCACTTGACAACCATTATTTCGAAATGGATCTTTTCCTAAAAATTAACTCTAAACCTAGCTAATATAGGTCCTAAGTAACTATTTTACTTAGGACCTAAGCCCAGCGGCGATTTTTCATCCGGCTTGATTGGCAAATATTGAGTTTTTGGAATGAAAAGATATTTTAATCAAAATAAAATATAGCCTATTTTACACAAGGATTGTGTAGCTTTCTTTGAGTGAAAGTTGAATTGTTCCAGAGATTACCCCCTACATACGAACAAACATACAAAAATAATTTACTTCTTCATAATATTAGTTTAGATAATAACAATAATAATACAATTATAACGTAAAAACCTAATTATGGTATTGATTTATTAGCTTACTTAATATGGGTAAGACAAAACAATCAATTTTCACTCACAGGTTTAATAAATGAACATTAAAATAATTACAGTGGTGCATTCCAGTTCCATTTCACCTAAATTAAAATTTCGTAACAAGTTAATGAGTAACTAAATGACAATCCGATACTTACGAAGTAATATAACGATAACCAATAACGATAGTCATATAAAAGTATGTCAAGTGTACGCTCTTTGCTTGAAACAAGTTAAGCTTGCCATTGACATCATAGCCAAATACAAACAATGTACAAATTATGTCATCTAAATTCCTTGCAAAAATATCCTTAGGTACTTCTAGATAAAGTAAGTTTAGTTAGACACTGACCCGTAAATGTTAAACTTAAAATTGCGAGCGAGCGATACAGCGCAACGACATCACATACGCATGACATATCGCACACTAAAATTGGTACTGAAAAAACTGGACATTCTGTATTGCCGTATCTTATTAGCTGGTAACACCCAGTTTTAAGCAAAAGCAGTAAAGGCATCTTCTCTATCTGCCACCCTTGCCTAGCAGTATTGTGTAACCGGATCCAACAATCGGTATTTAAGTATGCCTAGAGGGCGTGAATAGAGCAATTTACATGTCCTAAAAATACGTAGGATTCTCGGTACCTTCATCATCATCATCATCATAATTCCAGCCCTCGGATGTCCACTGCTGAACATCGGCCTCAATCATGTGGGGGCCACTGCCTATACTCACCACGCTGGTCAAGCGGTTGGCGAGCGCAGTTACAGCTAACGTTGTTATAATAGGAGACGCTGCTGCTCATCCCCTGTTTATTTACACAAAGAAACTTAAAACGAATACAAGTTAATATTTACAAAATACACAAGAAACAGTTGAGCCATCTAAAGTCCGTTACAAACGATCAATAGATAGCTCAACTGATCCAGATCACTACCAGTCGGAAGCGTCCCCAAGACGCTGGCGGAATTGCCACGCTGGATGGCAATGCTAATGCGCTGGGCCAAATAAGAGCCAGCTTTAAACTGAATATCATTTTCATCCCCTAGCTTTTTTCCTCTTACGAAATCGTAACGGGTAGGTAGATGTGGAGGGGGCTATTCTTGAGCCGGGGCTACCACGGCAAAAAAGAATAACCGCATTACAAACTACGTTTTCAAAAGAAAGTTACTTTACGAAAGCAAATTTTTCGTTCCCTATAACGATTTCTAATATCACGCAGTTGAAATATGATGCCCTACCATGTTAAATCTATAAGTTGTGTGAAAGCTAGACATTGACATTGTTCCATGGTAGATTCTGTTTGTCATTTAGTTACGGTTCTTTGGCCTTAGTGCATGATGCAAATGAAAGTTAAAAGGCATCAGTTGGCTACGTCCACTGACATTCATCATTTTTTTTCGTTTTAAAGTCACATACACAGTTCTGATCCCACACTAGGATAACCTGTGTCGTGGATATCGGAAGCTACGAGTACCATTGTACCACAACACCCAGACCCGGAACAAATATTTGCAGAACATGCAAACATTTGTCCCGCAGCGGGAATCGAACCCGCACCTCTTGCGTCTCAGTCGGGCACTCGCCCGCTGCACCACCGAGGTCGTCAAAATATGCACTAAACTCTTTCACCAAATTGGTAATTCCATTTAGGGTGGCCGAAACATCAGTAAGGCAAATGATATGTACCTAGTAGGTACGCTAACATGCACATTTGAAACGTTTAATTAATTGAATTATCATTGTACCTAATCTTATAAGTAACACTGCAAACATTTTTTTCAAATTATTTCAATTTCTAGTATATTCTTCACTAGCTTCCGCTCGCGGCTTCGCTCGCGTGGTACCTATTAAGATAAAAAGTAGCCTAGATATGCTATTCCAGACTATAATCGATCTCTGTGCTGAATTTCATACAAATCCGTTCGGCCGTTTGGGCGTGATTGAACCACAAACATCCAAACTTCCTCACAAACTTTCGCATTTATAATATCAGTAGGATATTTGTAGGTCACTTGGTAAATCCGTCCAAAACACGAGCGTCATGACGATATTTGAAATTAATTGAATAATAATCCATCTACAGAATAGAATCGATTACGATATCGTTCAGGATTTAGGACCAAAAAGTTTGAAAAAAGTTTTATTAGTTCACTCTAAAATAATACATACGTAGGTACATTACATATAATCTAAGCGAAGGTTTGGAGTTTTTATGTTTGTGGTTCAATCATGCCACAAACGGTTGGATCGATTTTAACGAAACTTAGAATATTGATTTATTTTCGAATTATCTTTTAATTTGAATGAAATTTGATGACTGGCGCAGTCGGCTCGTGCACGTTTGAGGCGCAAGGGGTGCGGGTTCGATTCCTGCTGCGGGTGTTGCATGTGTTTTGCATGATCGTCAAATATTTGGCCAGGTCTAGGTGTTGTGGTCCCATGGTACTCGTAGTTTCTGATACCCACGATACAGGAAATCCTAGTGTGGGGTCAGGACTATGTATGTGACTGTTGGGGTGTTATTTATTTAATAATATGTATACAGGTAAGTATAATAGTTTTTAGCCTGAGCTAGTTTGATGATTGTTTGTAAACTCAATCACGTCGGAACGTAGGTATAGTAAAGTTATATTTATTTGAAGACTTGGTAGAGATGTACTTAGTGGACAAACCGAAACAAGAGACAAATTTAACCAAATAAATGCGATCGATTAAAGTCGTTTACTTACCTACGGCACAGATAACATAATACTATACTAGTACCTACGGGTAATAAATTGCGATGACATATAAATATCAACAATTTAATATCCTACTCCAAGATTCAGTATTCGGCACTGTGTGGAAAATTTCAGACTTCCTTGTTTTGCCAAACCCAGTCCTCGAAACGAGTTTATAAAAATGTTCTGGTTTATTTGCCCTCTGTTTATGTTCTAAACTAAAAATAAACACCGAAACACACTATCGGACTCTGAACTTAACACTATGATTTCCTTCCTGTGTCTTGAAACTACGACAAGTACCTACCATCGTATAACAACATACCCGGAACGTAGGACTGCGCCACGGGGATCGAATCTGCCCCTCTTGCGTCTCAGCCAGGCTCGCGTCCGCTACGCCGCTGAGGTCTCCAATGAGACAATGTTACAAGCCGTGTTTGTTGCCTGATTCTTCTAGGCTTGGTCGCGAGGAACAGGCATAGCTTCACCTAGTTTCTAAGACGTTTCAAAGTGATCCTAGTGATTTTATTGAAATAATAAAAAAAAAAAAATGGGTCATCAAATCATCGTATTAATCGAGCGATCGAAGCGAGTAATGATCTCTAAAACAACTTGGGCGATTTGGCGTTGTATGTTTACGAGTATTTGTTCGAGCATAACTATCGAACCTTTTATCCGATCTGCTTGTAATTTCATAGGTCAATAGGTTGTACCATCTTAATTTATGGCTAACAACATGAGCTAAAACGGCCACGGGGTTGCTAAGATATAGGGGTCCAAAAGGGGGTTTAAAAAAAAGCTTCTAGAAAACCACGCGAGATCTCCGTTCGAGGCGAACCACTAGTTAATAATAATGTGACATTGAACTTGATCTCGAAGTGGCCGCATGTCGTAGTTAGGATGTTCGTGTCGCAAGCCACCGGCCACCGAACGACAGTCTTGCTACTTGAGATAGTTGATGCTATTGCAACCAGCACTTCAAGTTGCTTGCTTGTCGTGTCACTGATTATTTCTTGGTCATCCTGTCCCACGGATAGTCATATTCCCTGATGAAAGAATCAGTGTAGTAAAGGAGTAAATTGCGCCTCTTAGAGGCCCCTTCCGTGCACATGACACATGGCTTCGAATTTTTATGTTCTAGGACATACCAGGTTCCTCACTTTGTTTTAATTCACCATTTGAGATAACTAGTGGCAGCCAGCGGCTTCGCTATAAAAGAAAATTCACAAGAAACAGTTGAGCTATCTAAAGACCGTTACAAATCTATAGATAGCTCAATGGATCCAGATAACTCCTAGTCAGAAGAGTTCCCACGTTGGAGTTCCTCTGATTCGTAAATTTTGGGTAAGGTTTAAATGTAATCTGAGTGGCGCGAACTAAATAGTAATGTTATTTATTCCGTTAGAAAATCTGTTATGAAATAAAGACGGTCAACTGCGAGTAAGACTGGCGCCCGGAAATTCCTCACAATTGTATCATCATCCTGCCCCTATCCCACGTCATGTGGGGACCCCACATGACGTGGGATAGGGGCATTCCATTACCTTCTGTCAGTCGTCATCTCAGCACTCACTCCTTTCTTAACCATATCCACTTTCACACAGTCCATCCATCTTTTCTTTGGCCTACCTCTACTCTTACATCCATCCACATTCATATCTAACACTCTTCTTGTCACATGACATTCCTCCCTCCTCATGACATGCCCATACCACGCTAACCTATTACTCCTCAGCTTTTCCGTCACTGGCGCCAGTTTTAGACTTCCTCTTTATACTCATTCGGTCACTCCACACACTCCGCCGCGTGCAATCTTCTTTCATCCGTCCCTTTGGTAGCTTAACACTCAGATCCATACATCCTCACAAACGTATCACGGGGTTGAAAATAGAACTCAATTTTGTACGAAGTGACAAGAGTCAAGGTAGGAAGGAACACACTTGAACACGCGGACGAAGTTGCGGGCGGGTCAGCTTGTTAATAAAACAGAAGAAAAACAGATCGATTCATATCTAAAGCAACCTTGGAAGATTTGTAATTCATCATTATCATCATTTCAGCCGTAGGATGTCCACTGCAGAACATTGCCTCCCCCACAGATTTCCAGAGCGAATTCCTTCCTTGTGGGAGGAGTTTTTCCATACTCACCACGATGGGCACGCGGTTTGGCGAGCGCAGTTAGAGCCTTTGTTAAAATAGGGGACGCTACGCTTTTTCCCTTAGTCGCCTCTTATGACATCCACGGGTAGGTTGATATGGAGAGGCCTATTCGTCAGCCGGGCCAACACCACAGTTTTGTAATAAGTTAGTACTTACTTATTGGAATTACAGATACAAAGTTAAATGGTCTGAGTTTTCCCACAACTAAGAATGTTTCCTTTCAAGCGGAAGATTGCGAGCTACAACGCAATCGTTCGTCGCTCTACTACCTACATTGTCCTTGTTCGTTAATAGTCTGTAATTTACTGACAGTCTCCGATTTAATTGTGAACATTTATTCATTTATTAGTGTCTTCTTTAAACACGATGTTTCATAATATTACGTATATAAAATGCCCGAATTTTTATTTTACGATTTTTTTTTATATTCGTAAAACAAAAAGTTATATTGGTTAAAAAGTTAAAAAGTCAAATCAGTTCAAACTCAAAACTATTCAGCTTGGAAGATATCAAATCTTGATATTCAATTTGGCGTAGGTACATAAAATAATTGAATCGAAGTGAATACCAAAACCAAGTCGCTGTCATCCTCCTACCTCTATACACAGAACTTTTGCATTTCCAGATTGAAGTCCAGAAAGTTTGCATCTAAAAATTATAATAATTTTGACAAAGGACTAACATAAAGGATTGGATAGTGTCAGCCTGATACAGAAACACCTAAGCGGGTAACAGCTAGGTATTTATAAGTTAGAACATGTTAAATTTGCGATTTTCAAAGTACCTATATCTTAATTGTGCCACAACAATCATTATCATAAAAGCACCAACTTTTATGAGACATCGCATTATCTTATAAGATCTTGTATCCTATAATACAGGATCTTATGAGACTTACACAAAAGACCAAAAGATTATTTTAAAATTCTTTATAAAATATAAATTTAAAAAAGAAAATTAAGATATTTTTACTTCTTTATCGTTGGTACCTACCCTCCAAAGCATCACGAAATCGCTGGTATTACCAGCCGTCACCCGTACATTTGCTTAGCCGATTTATTACGGACTATGCATGATACGCCACAGGACTTGAATAACAGGCAGAGCAGCTAGAGGCTAGGTACCTGATACACTAAATAACAAAGCAAGGATGCCAGAGACAATAAAGAGTACCTTGATGTACTACTTTAATCGTTCCGTGATAATAAATACCTAAGCTGCATTGTTTCCTTTGTGATCGATGCAATTAACTACCTATACCTGCTGCGTCATCCGTTCGTAACTTCTAGTTAATAGAAAAGGAAATTATAGTTATACCAGTTTTCGTATGATAAGAAATGATAGGTAGATCTTGTTATTCAAGGTTGTAGAGTGAGGGTGTAGCGCGATACAATATATCTATAGCGCCGGTTAGGGGGGCGTTCGAAGTTTGTATGAAAAAATATATTAAAATTTTTATTACAGGTGTTAGCGATTTCTAAATATCCACATTTAATGATGTAAAAAAGAGTTTGAGTATGTGTATCTCCTTTCTCTATACTGTGACTCTAAGCGAGCGAAACCGCGTGGGTACACCTCTTGCTGTACTAATGAACCTAGGACTTTACTACATGTAGTAAAGTCCTAGGTTCTTTAGTCCATCCTATCTTAAATCGCCATGAGTGGAATCGTAAGGAGAAAATTTAAAAATAATCGAATTTGCCAACAGTTTCTATGCAACTAGTGTCAGTCTGATGGCAGTGTGACTGGAGTGAAAAATATAACCAATGATGAATACCAGGGTTAATCCTATTGTAATAAATTCATCCAAAGCAAAGGCCCGAGTCCGTATTGTTCGTTTCTTAGACACTTATCACCGGTGAGCAGTGAAAAGTGAATAGCTTACCGTTTTTGTATGGTGTCATGGAAAGCGCCGCAAACCGGCAAAAAATATACAAAAGAAGGGCGGGCCTCGCATCCCTCGCGTTTCTATACAAAGTTGGAGCGTTGATGTATTAAACTTGTTTCAAACAAAAAAAAATATCATATGCTTATTAATTTTAAGAGATAGATATGAAAGCAATTTAAAAACTAATAAAAACCTCTTACAAAAATCGTAAGCTGAAACCAGTTTACAAATTGCTTTACTTACTGTCAATTATAGAGTTCCAGTCCATTTTTTATCGAAAAGACCCGTTTCTAGAATCACTTTACACGTGTTAAAACAAGGTATGAGTTGGGTATACTTAAAAGCAGGATCTATGCTCATTATAAGTGGCCATTTGACATCTCATAGAAATCGAAGCTGATATTATCATTCAATCAAAAAGATAGAGTTCAGAAATGAGGTCAAATTTAACATTAAAAGGCTTTTTCAACCGATTCGGAGGAAAACTATAAAAGATGATCTTTTTAATTGTCGTTAGTACCATTTTTATAATGTTCCCTGGCTCGTATTCTTAATCATCGTGAGTCGAATAAACTTTTGTTAGATAATAAGAAAGCCACCTGAGTGAATTTATTGATATAGTTTCGGGATCAAGAAAGTTCTAATAATACCTAGCTTAATACCAAAATCCATCCAGCCGTTTGAGTGCAATGTGCAACGAGTTATTAAATATAATTTATTATTTTATTTAATATAGAAATCCAGTGAAATGAACACTTAGGATTTCGATTTTCTGACCCTGACGGAAGCCTCAAGGTGCGAGTCCTACTTGCGCTTGATCATTTTTTTTTTAAAAGGGTTTGCTACCTGTAGATTTAAGAAAGGCACATAGGTACATACGGCCATCCTCAATGTCAAGGTGGACGGGTCAGCGCCGACGGATGGAGTAAAATCACAAATCAAATTGTGAAGGTCGCACGCGATTTTGGGGTTTCATCAGTATCTAGAAGAAGGTAAGGTTGAATTTCAATTGCTTAGCGGATTTGTTGCTTTGCCGCCACACCGTCTGTCCGTGCAATGCCCTAAACAAAAAAATGTAATAATTGATTTCTATTAATGTTTTTTTTATACCACTGAGATGGCAAATAAGCATACGGCCCACCTGTTGGTAAGTGGTTAAGTTTACCTGTGACGATTCACTTCAATAAAATAAATTAAATGTAATAAATATAGGTGTTGTGTTGACACTTCTGTATTGACATTCGATTATGTACGACGCATGTAGGTAGGCTTCCTATTACATAGCGTGTTTGTTGGAGAACTTATTATTGATTCGGTATGTATTTATTACCTACTAGCTGTACCCCCCGCGGTTTCACTCGCGTAAGTATAGAGAAAGGAGAATTAACCTTTAACTTTTTTCTAACTCAAGCTTTTTTTTTTTTCACATCTTTAGGCTAAGGACTCACGAATCGGTTTTCACCCGCGCCCGCCGTGGTTGCGGGCCCGCAGCCTTTGTAGAATACAGATATTTATGTAAAAAGTTAAAGCACATTTCACGACGCGTTCTACGCCCGCGTCGTGTGCGGTTGTTTGCGGGTCCCGCTGCTCCGGCGGGCATCTTGTACCGGTGGGCGCGGGTCGCGGTCCCTCAGCCACGGCGGGTTGCATCCGCGCGCTCTGCGATTGGTTGGCGGACCGCAACCGACCGTCTTGCGATAATCAACCGCCAAGTTTGCGAGCGATAATCGCAACCGCGACGGCTGCGTAATCGCACAAAACTCCGGTCTCGTGAGTTTTGAAAATAAAACTCCATTCCGCCACCGCGGCGGGCGCGGGTGAAAACCGCTTCGTGAGTCCTTAGACATAGAGGTGGATATTATGATTGCAAAGTTTCAAATCAATGTTTGGTATCAAAAACATTTTCATACAAACTAGCGCGCTAAAACATAGCATTTAGACCATCCTACTAATATTATAAATGCGAAAGTTTGTGAGAATGTTTGGTTGGATATATAACTGTATCTTAACAATAGTTAGTACTGCATGCTCACTGTTTTTATAATAACTAAGTTAAAATTGTTAACTTCTCATGAAGTGAAATGTAATTTCTTTTGAGAATAAAGTTCTTTAACCACATATTTAGTTGTTTGGATGTTTGTTATTCAATCATGCTGTAACCGCGCAACCGATTTCGTTGAAACTTGGAATATAAAGAGTTTTTTACCTAGAATGTAGGTACCATGCAAGCGTAGCCGCGAGCGGAAGCTAGTAGTTAATAACTTTGTAAAATTCACAAAGAGCTGTCAAGTAGATTAGCTGGACAAATAAACAGACAGACAAAGTCTTCCGATCAAAACTATATTTATATAACACTTTTTTTAAGGAAAAACATATGTATGTAGATTTTCTCGTTCTGAATTGGAGCAGTCCGCCTGGGGAGGTACCTCCGCCTTACAGAAGATCACAGCCAAATAACACTATTTGCTTCAAATAGTGTTGTGTTCCTGCGATGAGTAAGGTTGCCAGAGCTCTTTAGGGGGGGGGGGGGGGGGAGGGGGGAGGGGTCGGCAACGCGTGCGTGATGCCTCTGGTATTGCAAGCGCTCATAGGCTACGGTAACCGCTTACCAACAGGTGGGCCGTGTGCTTGTTTGCCACCTCAGTTGTATAAAAAAAAAAAAAAAAACCTACAGAATTTTGTTTTCTTATAAGTACCTATAGATTTAAATAAGTATGGTCAACTTGTGTGGTATCATCAACACGTATCAAAGATATAAAGCAGTCGTGCCTGGAGTGTTGTTTTTCATAGTAGTACCAAGATTTACGCAGTAGCTAATTCATAATGCTTCTCCCTACCTATTTTAGATTCCGCTTGCGGCTTCGCTAGCGTTACGATAGGATATTGATTCACAGGAATGCCCGAGCAAATAACGCGCGGTTTTGCGCTAGATGGGAAAGTTTGACAAATATAGGTCGGTACTTCATACATGACGAGCAAACTATAGGCGAATTTTTCATGTGTAACTTAGACGGGGAGTATCGAATTTTCATTCTGGACTCTTGCTTTTTTCTATTTTGACTGGCCTCATGAGCCGTGGTGGCCCCGGCTGAAGAATAGGCCCCTCCATATCTACCTATCCGCGGATGTCGTAAGAGGCGACTAAGGGAAAAAAGCTAGGGGATGGGCAGCAGCGTCCCTCATTTTAACAACGATAGCTCTAACTGCGCTCGCCAACCCGCATGCCCAGCGTGGTGAGTATGGGCAAATCCCCCCACATGATAAGGAATTTGCTCTGTTTGTGGGGGAGGCCATGTTCAGCAGTGGACGTTGAACGGCTGAAATGATGATGATGATGACTGGCCTCATAGCTCAGTTAGTAGTAACTCTGCCTTCTGCGCTAGAGGTCGCAGGTTTGATCCCCGCACTGGACAAACATCTGGTGATAAACACAGATGTTTGTTCTGTGTCTGGGTGTTAAATATTTATCTATTATATATATATATATATATATATATATATATATATATCAGTCTCTGGTACCCAAAGTACAGGCTATGCCTAGTTTGAGATCAGTTGACCGTGTGAATACGTCCGGAATATAAAAAAAAAATATCTACGAGTGGACCGAATACTATAAGGTTGATAAAAAATGAAACGAAGTCCAAATTATTGTAAAAATACGTGCGTTCTTTTTATTGAAGAAGCCGCCATCATAAATGAAAATAATCTTATTCATGGAAATGTTGTAAGGAATTGAAAAATATATGTATAAGACGGCAACTGCGATTAATAATTTTAGTGCGAGGTGAGTGAAAAAATGTTGAAGACAGAACTCAAGGGTCAGCTTGCATAAAAATCTACATTGACAATGATTGCTGCGATAATTCAGTTTCCTGTGCAAGATTAGCCCATTATACAAGGTGACCGACCATGTGTCGCCATGCTCGCGAGACCATACAAAGTAAAGGTACCTACTTACTACTACTTACTTAGTCACAGTAAATCGCATGCACAGAGCTCGAGAGATAAACGTAAATCGTAAACGTATGCGGAAAATAGTACCATTACTAAGTATTTTCCACAAACCTTCAAGAAATTTCCCCACTCAAGCTTTTTTGAAGGTTTTTCAATGAAACATTTCGTCATTTAGTGTGAATCGAATCGAAAAACTAATTGCTTGAGTCTCAATTCAGTTTGAGTACTTCAGAATACGGGCATAAATTCTACCAAGGTTAGGCCTGGACAATTTTTGTATCAGCGTGCATTCATAAAATAAATAATCTTAATCATATTAAAAATGCGAAGGGCCGGCGTTAAATAAAAATTTAAAATGCAGACAGATTTTTTTCAAATTGTGAAACGTTTGTGTTTAGTCAATAGAAAAAGTTCAAGACTATCTGACAATTTTCTAATGTTTATGACCGGGTCTTATGGGCTAGCATTTTTTGGGGTTGAGACCCTGGGTCCGTGGGGAAACGGGGCCCTCCAGGTTTTCAAAAAGATATCAGGACGTCTGATCGAAGCGACGCGTGACCCGAGAGCTGGCTCTTATTTGGCCCAGCGAATTAGCATTGCCATCCAGCGTGGCAATTCCGCCAGCGTCTTGGGGACGCTTCCGACTGGTAGTGATCAGGATCAGTTGAGCTATCTATAGATCGTTTGTAACGGTCTTTAGATGGCTCAACTGTTTCTTGTGTATTTTGTAAACATTAACTTGTATTAGTTTTAAGTTTCTTTCTGTAAATAAAGCATTTTTATATGATTTTTCTGTCCATTCACATAAAGTACCTATGAGTACTTTTTTGGAGGAGGTAGGGCACAGCGAGATTTTCTCGTTCTGAATTGGAGCAGCCCGCCTGGGGAGGTACCTCCGCCTTACAGAAGATCGCAGCCAAATAACACTATTTGTTTCAAATTTGTGTTCCTGCGATAAGTAAGGTTGCCAGAGCTCTTTAGGGGGGAGGGGGGAGGGGTCGGCAACGCGTGCGTGATGCCTCTGGTATTGCAAGCGCTCATAGGCTACGGTAATCGCTTACCAACTGGTGGGCCGTATGCGTGTTTGCCACCTCAGATGTATAAAAAAAAAAAGAGTAGTTACTCGAATATTCATTCAAATCAGTGATATATTCTTGACAAACAAACATCGGTCACTCGCCATAGTTTCTAGTTGGATACGCTGTATGCTTTATGAGCGCTAAGCAGCCATTTATATGCAGTTAATGTATAATTTTATTTAAGTGCCGCAGTCTGGTTCCTGTTGTTTTCCGCATAAACAATCTTTCGTAGTTTCGGCTATTTTCTGAATAATAATAATATTATTGTTGTGAATAGCACGCAAAATTAATGAAATTAATGAATTAATTAATGAATTATTTATTATGCTTAGATAAATAGTAAAACATGTAGTCACCAGCTGCTGTACTAAAAAGCCTTAACGACCATCAAAGCACTAACTTTTACCAGACATTGTTAGATCAAAGTTCAGAAAAGCCATATTATTTATGTATTATCTACATTGATAATAATATATCCTATCCTACTAATATTATAAATGCGAAAGTTTGTGAGGATGTTTAGATGTTTGGATGTTTGTGGTTCAATCACGGCTAAAGGGATGAAAATTGGTACAGAGATAGATTATAGTCTGAAATAGCATATAAGCTACTTTTAATGTAGGCACCACGCGAGCAAAGCCGCAGGCGGAAGCTAGTTTATATATGGTAGAGGTGACGTCACATTTTAGATGGAAGACTCGTATGGTTTTCACGAAGTTTCCAAAATGTGACGTCATCATTTGTTGAACGATGCTAAGCAAGTAAAGTCCAAACTTCACAGTAGGTTCTCGAGCTTAAAGAATTTGAGGCGTCGGTAATATCACAGTTCAATGATCTTTGAAATTATTCAAAGGTTCGCGAATTCAAAACCAGTATGCGGTTCCTGCATCGAAAGATCCAGGTCAGGCAAATTGTTTCCGAATGTGGCCGTGCTCAAAAATAAAATTAAACGGAACTTATAAGTTCAATGTTCATTCAATTTTTTTTCTTTTTCTTATAGATAACATTGGAATTTTCCAGAAAAATATGTTTTAGTGTTTGTTTTATGGAATCTACGTTCAGTATAAAATTAAATGATAGGTATTCTTGAATTTCTCTAGGTATAGGGCTTCAAGCGCTAAAAGCGACTAAAAATAAAAACATAGAAATTGCCTCACGTTCTCATAACGTTACCCCAAGCATCTTTAAAAATCGTTTCAGATTTTCAGTTAATCAGATCGTTGAAAAGTCTAAGGGGGGGGGGGGGGGGCTAGTCAGGCATGTTCAACCCGCGACCTCTAGCGCAGAAGGCAGAGTTACTACCAACTGAGCTATGAGGCCAGTCATATATACAATTTTTAGGTTCTAGGACATGCCGGTTTCCTCGCGGTGTTTTCCTTCACCGTTTGATAGCACTACTATAGCGCAATTAATTTTCTATGGGGGCACGTCCGGTATTCGAAACCATGACCTGTGGGTTGGAAGGCGGTGCCACTACCACCAGTGTTAAATAAATAAAATAAAAAATTCAAGAATTGAATTGAATTGAGAAATTGCACACATAAACACCAAAAATAATGTTTCTAGCACTAACGCTGACAGGGGGAGCAGAAAAGATGTTCTTAAATAAGTATTTCATTTTAGTCAAAGTCAAAATGCATTTATTTCAATAAAATCACTAGGATCACTTTGAAACGTCTTAGAAACTAGGTGAAGCTATGCCTGTTCCTCGCGACCAAGCCTAGAAGAATCAGGCAACAAACACGGCTTGTTGCCTATCATTTTTTTCGATGATCCTTTTTCACAAAATGGAATTTAAAGCTTCAGTGTGGTGCCGATCGAACTAGGTGAGGTTCAAAAGAAAAGTAAATTTTATTCATTATTATCATTTTAGCCGTAGGATTTAGGATATCCACTGTTTAACAAAGCCTCCTATCATTTGAGGAGAATTTTCCCATACTCACCACGCTGGGCATATGGGTTGTCGAGGGCAGTTAGAGCTGTCGTTTTACATATTTGACGCTGGGATATCGATTAGTACGTAATGTAATGGTACGGAAGATTTAGAACGCAAGTTATACCCGCACTTGACTCTCTTATTCCCCAGTCAAGCCTTTAGTGTTTGTAATAAAAGTACCAAGTATAGTTATTACGCACTTTAATATTAAGTTACATCCATATTGAAATAAAAGTGCTAATTATCACAAATACGAGTATATAGTACGTAAAATTAGCATGAGTTCATCGCACATAGCTAGCTCGTACGTATTTCCATTTGCGAATCAACTACAATATTGGTGCTTATGTAACATTCGATCTCGTTTACCCTGACATTCGGTAGGTAGACTAGACGGTCAAATGTAATGGACTCAAGCTAATCTGACCATAACTTCATTGACGCGTGACTCGAGAGCAAATGTCTGGGTAAGATGCAAGAGGTGCGGGTTCGATCCCAGCGCGGGATTAAGGGAAAATATTTTTTTTACATGATGACATAAAAAAGGTTACAGTTTCATTGGTTTATTTAACACTCACTTTATTACATATTACCTACAAATAGTTGTATTGAAACCACAGGCATCATAATTTGGGATCAGTGGGAATTACTTAACTTTGTTGCAATCGATTTCAATCATTTTTGTTTGAAACCGGTAAATTTACCGGTTTTTTTAATATAATTTAATAGTTATATTTATTTCATTTCAAGCTCATCTAATATAAGCCTACACTTAAGTATGGCGGCTTTACGTTAAACAATTATAATAAAAATTGTTCTAAAAATTGTTCAACGTAAAGCCAGTAGGTACCTACATCGTTTGGCGCTCTGCGATCTACCTGATAAAGGTAATCGCAAAACTTGCATTTATTACCAGTTTTAAAATTAAATAGAAACTGATTTCAACAAAGTTACGCAATTGTCGAACGGGACTGGGTGTTAATTTTTTTGTATTTATTTTTTATCGCCGTCATAAGAACCTTATTAGAGTAACTTCGCCAAAAAATGATCTGGCTTATTATCTGTCATGTCTTGATATTTTATCTGTCTGCTTATAGTCTTAAGTCATAGATTAAGGAGCCGCTTGTCTAAGTATACCATAGATATGGGAACCGCTCATAGATTAAGGAGCCGCTAGAGCAGCTTCTTTCCGTAATTTGAAGTTTTTTTTCCAATATTTTTGTGTGCATTCAAAACAGATTTAGGACCACATTTAGGACTGCATTTTAAGCCACTGTTGAAAGTTGTTTAGCCTTGCCCTTCTATTTTCTTTTTCTCGTGTTTTGTTCAGTTTTAGTGTGTAATCTCGGTGGTATTTTTACCATTAAAGCTTAGGATCTTAGCATGAGTCTAGGCAAATAGAAGGGTAGTGTATAAAATGATTTTCTTTATTGACTAAAAATGCGGTTTGAAGTTTTACAGAAAACCGCCACTATTTTCTTCTGAGCAAACTTGATACTCCAATTACTTGACACTGGCAAGATTGAATGTAAAAACAACAGATGCCATAAAATGTAAAATGAAATGAAAATGAAAACAGATTTAAATAACTCACAGCAATGTAGGTAATTATAAATGAAGTTTCTCATTGTTTCAGTTAAAATGGAGGCGCTGAGTAGGCTCGCGGCGGGCTACCATGACCTGATGGACAATAAAAGTGATCCGAGGGTGAAGGGCTGGCTTCTCATGTCTTCACCATTCCCCACTTTAGCGATATGTCTTACATATGTGTTCACAGTCAAAGTAAGTCAATTATTATTCTAATAAAATTATAACTGAGGATGATATAGGCGCTGATGGCCAATTCTACTAACCAACAACGTTTAACGTTCTATTCAGTTCCAAATATGGTTCAATTCCTGTTTCTACCCAATCAGGCTGGCTGGTAGATAATGCCTTGGCATTAAGCCCACCTTTTGTACATTGTTTTTTGTGTGCATTTCAAATATTACTCAAAAAATCATTCTACTAAATAGATGACCAAACTGAATCATACCTCGAACCGAAACAGAGTTAAGGGCAGCACACGCTGCATCGGCACTTTTTTTATTTTATTGTATTTATTCGGGTAAACACAGGCACTGCTACACCTTTGAAATTTCAATCATATCTCATCTAACTATACCAATAATATTATAAACATTAATTTGTGTTTGTGTACAATGTTTGTAAAGAAGTGAGGATGCAAACGATAGGATGTTGGGGATTGAGTAAGTCAGGATGCGATAATGCGAGAGTGCGATGATGCGAGGGTGCCGTGATGCGATAATGCGAGGATGCGATAATGCGAGGATGCGAGCATTTGAGGATGTCTGCTACTCTTTCACACCGAAATGCGAAACCATCGGATCTGAACTGATCGGATTGAAATAAATTGGAATACACTTTTTCTAAGGGTATATAATAAAAGAGGCAAGCAATAAGGCGAAAACAGTCATAGCCAATTAGGACATGCCATTCGTCAAGATATTTTGTATGACCGGATTGATCATGTGGCCATTAGCGCGCGCCTATTGCTCGGATTCAACCTTCGTGATTCCTATTTAAACTAATTTGGTCATCGGTGTAGCGTGAATAAATGGTAGTACAAAGTGAATGGTATAGATATGTCATCTTCTGCGTAGAACTTTTTAAGTGGATATTTATAATGTTGGTCATCCTCGTTAGCAAATACGTCATTTATTGTTGATTGATACATAATATCGTCAAGTAAATTATGTATCATTAGGGGCATTTCCTACTGGAAGTTACCAATGCTATTATGTAATCTCGGTTATTAATATTGTTGACGATAACTTGATTATATATTTTTTTATCTCCCTACATACCTTCATGTTCTATCGGCCACGTGGTATTGTGAGTCAAACGAAGGTTTTTATACAGTTCTGTCTGCACTTGTAGTGGTACACCGATATTAAGGGGCCGACAGTACGGGATTCTTCAAAAAGGGCGCTTTGAACTTTTTAAGGGGACGGCATGCTTCTTGTATTGCAAGCATTCATAGGCTACGGCAACCACTTACCAACAGATGGGCCGTAAACGTTGGTTGTAAAAATTATTTTACTAAATAATTACGAATTAAGAGCCCACCTTCTGATCTAAATGCCGTGGGTTCGAATCCTGGTGGTGTACAAATGAATTATCCACTTGGAAAATTTATGTGTGCTAAGGGCTCTCAAACGGTGAAGGAACACATCGTCAGGGAATCGGCATGTTCTAGAAAATTTAAAGACACGTGTGATTAGTGTTGTGTTCCTGCGATGAGTGAGGTTGCTAGAGCTCTTTAGGGGGAGGGGATTTGGGGTCGGCAACGCGTGTGTGATGCCTCTGGTATTGCAAGCGCTCATAGGCTACGGTAACGGCTTACCAAGAGGTGGGCCGTATGCTTGTATGCCACTTCAGTAGTATAAAAAAAAACCTGTACGAAACGCACCATAATCTTTTACCACACCAGCCGTTGGCCAGGAACACCTTACCTCAACTTACTGGCTTAATGCAGGATGACTAAGAAATAATCAGTGACACGGTAAACCGCACAAGTGAAGTGAAATGAAATGATTGCGTGTATCGTCATTTTTCGAGTTGGCTCCAAGAGATCCCTCGAGGTTTTAGTAAAATAGTCACCATCATATCTTACTAAAACTGAATTTGACTTGACTTGACGGTGACTCGACGATCATAAACGAAAGAAAATGAAGAAAGATAAACAAATTAACAAGAAAAAATACACGTAAGACTTGGCAGTAAGGCCTAGATGCCATAGCCAGCCCGAAAGGGAAGAATATTTAAAAAAAAAACATTAATAACTCTTACTGTACTGACTGACTGAATGACAATCAAACGTAGTGATTTTATTCTCTTTGAAAATCAAAGCAGAGCCTAACCAAAATCCTAAGAGCATGAAATTTCCAGGGTAGCTTCCTGTTGTAACGTATGGGTGAACAGAAAGGAATTCCCGACACACAACCCCAAAAATTAAAGTTTATGTAAAAATAGCAGCAACCAAACGAAGTCGCGGGGATAACCTTACCATGCCAGCGCGGACAAAAAAAAATTCGGCAAGTCGTGATTTCAAGAGAGGATGACGTTTTTTTAAGATTCACGGGACAAGTAGCAATCCCTCAGGAATTAAATTTCCGGGGGACCACCCCGGGATCACACTCTATACACCAGCGAAAGAATTATCAAAATCGGTTTAGTATTGGCAGAGATATCGAGTAACATACACAAAAAAAACAGCCTACTTGAGAACTTCCTCCTTTTTGAAGTCGGTTAAAAAATCAAAATAGCTAAATTGGCCTTTCTCGAGTTTTGCGCTTCGCAACACATTTAGGTAGCGATTCGTTTTTATTTATATAGATAGATCATTAAACATGAAGGTAGCAATCCTATTGCTACCTAAAACAGCTGAGTTTAAACTAATATGAACACAAAACAGCTAAGCATATAGTTTTTCAATTTAAAATTCTTGAATTTCCAAAAGACCTAATACAAACTTTATTGCCAGTTGGGTGAAGAATAAGCACCTTTCGGGTTAGCAAACATTAGATATTATGAATGGCCTTGTGTAGCTTGTAATAAACATGCTAGGTTATATAGGTACCTGTTTATACTACGGTATTATAAAGTATAATTTTACCTTTGGCAGGTTCTGGGACCAAAATTTATGGAAAACAGGAAACCGTTTGAGCTGAAGCAAGTGCTTATCTGGTACAACTTATTCCAAGTGTTATTCAGCTGTTGGCTCTTTAATGAGGTAAGTGTATTTTTTTTCAGTTATAATTTAATCTTTTATATTATGCGCCAAACATCTTGGTAAGGTCTAGGAAATTCGAATGCCTTTAAGCTATAAGTAGTCCTGTTACGAACGGGGCGATGGTTGGAAAATGGAATTAGTTTTGAAAACCGAATTCGAAGAACGATGTGTGCTGATTGTTTAAAAAATATATTTTGTTTATACAAAGACGATACACAGCCACAAGCAGGCAATATTTATTCCAATATCTTCAAAAGCGTTGTTATTTTAATCTAGTCTACTCGTACCATGTGCTTGGACATTACAGACGATGGCCAATGTAAATATCCTTTCTTTCAAATTTTTATCGATTTGTTTATGATATGTTAATTTAAAAGGTATATTTCCGCATGAAATAGTTGTGCATTAGATTGGTCTACATAAACTAATATGTTATATAAATAAATAACACCCAAAAGTAAAATAGTTAAGGAAGCAGGCTGCTTGCTTTATGCGGACGATCTAAAAGTGTTTTTAACGTTAGCGGACACTTATGATTGCGAGTGACTCCAGTGCGACATAGGGTGGTCGAATGGAGTAGATCCAATAAGCTACTGTTCAATGTATCTAAGTGTTCAGTGATGAGCTACAGCCGCGAGCGCGCGCCCCTACAGTACCAATACGAGGTGGTACAGTACCTTGAGATGGTGCCCGACCTGAGGTTCCGCCGTCATATTATAAACGTGTGCGCTAAATCTTTCAGAAACTTGGGTTTCATTATTCGGCAGAGTGTGAATTTTAAGAACATCTATGTTATTAAAGATCTATTCAATGCCCTCGTTAGGAGTCACCTAGAAACGAACGCCATCATATGGAATCCCCATGATGCGAAGTACAAACTCATGGTGGAAAAGATCCAAAACAAATTTACACGCTTCCTTTACCTAAAGGAATATGGAATCTATCCGTACTACCCATTGATGTACCCGAGTCTGTTCGTGCTAGGTATGGTAGGGTACTGTAGGCTGTCGGTACGGAGAGACATGGCGCTGGTAAAGTACTTGGTGCGCGTGCTCCGCGGAGAGCTGCACCAGCCAGAGGTGCTGGCGGCACTGCGGCTGCGCGCGCCCAACGACAACTTGGGCGCCCGCCGCCGGCGCCCCGCCATGCTGGAAGTGCCCCACTGTAGGACCAACCTACTTAAGTTTGCCCCCATGTCACTCGCTGACTCTAGCCCGGTGTAGCTGGCAGTGGTCGTAAGAGACCCACAGCATATAAATCCGTTCGTAAAACAAAAAAACTCGCTGTCTATCTGCTCAATATCTTGTCTGCGACCAACGTGGTTTTTTTTTCAATCACCTACCGAAGCTCCTACAACTTGTACAGGTAGTGATAGAAACGAAATGTTTTGATTATACTCGGACTTTATTCTCGATATATTAACCATGCAGCTTCCCTTTGTGTAGCTGGCAACCGACGCAATTTAGATTCTCAGCCCTAAAAAAAAAAACTAAACCCACACATCAATGCTCTATTAACCCATCTGTCACTCGTCATTCTTTCTTTTTGTTTGCGCGGCAACCGTTTTTTTCTTGTACGAAAAGTGAAATTATTTTATTTCAGCATAAAACATGAAGAGTGTTTCATTTATATAACGCCAAGACAATGCATAAACGTTCGAGAAATGAGAAAACGGACAAATTAGGATTTTTACATGGAAAGAATCAGGAAAATCGAACGCCGCATGAAATGAAACGAAACAAGCGACAATCATCGCCGCCCGGTTTGATGAAATTTTTTCAAATAAAAAGACACATTGTGTCTAGTTTTACTGGTAAATGTTGTACAAAATATCGATAAAGCACCGATCGTTATGATCGGCAAAGCTGAGGGAGGTTTTTTCATAACTGAATTATCGATAGACGCGGGTGATGTACGAGATGCATCGACGTGGTCTTGACGCGGGTGGTGTACGAGATGCATCGACGTGGTCTTTTGACTTGGGTCATACACGAGATGTATGGACGAGCTCTTTATACTCGTAGGTTTGGTCCGAGAGGCCTTACTATGCAGTTTCATGTACAACATAGATCGATGTGGTCATTTGACTTGGGTCATACACGAGTTGTATGGACGAGATCTTTATACCTACTCGTAGGTTTGGTCCGAGAGGCCTTACTATACAGTTTCATGTAAGAACCTACTAACCTAACAGCCTTTTTATGCCAGCAATGGGTAAAACTCAGGCAGTGCCCACTACTAACCCAGACGGCCTGTGGGCACTTGGGAAGACCTCATGCCAGACAATCCAAGATGTTGGCCCTGCTATGGATCATGTTGTGACACTTATATGGACACAATTTTAAGAGATGAACTCAAAAACGAGAGTAAACTAAGACTGATGGATCAGTTGATAGGAGTTGGTCAAGCGATACCGTGTAGTGCCATACCCGCATTGATTCATAATGAACAAGTCGACAGACTTAAAATGATAAGCGCTTTGAATGAGGCTGGAAGAGTTCTATCGGACTTACACCTTTAACAAACAAGGTCAAGGAAAAACCTGGTAACAGCCAGCGTTAGATAAATCCTGTGTGGTTACAATCAAAGTTGTTGAGAGGGAAAGCTACCTGTATGGTACTAACCTGATTGAGAAAATTAAAGTATTCAATGCTTGCTAACGAAGTGAGCAATCAATTAAGAAGACTGTGCTACAACTAGCAACTTCAATAAAAATAATCTGCAGTGAAACTTAACGGTCCTCCTCATTACAACCAGCGGAGTACAGTACCGAGGTATGGACACAAGAAGATGCAGTTCTCATTCTCAACAGAGGCTCACAAGCATCCACCCAACATTACCAGTCCTCAATGAGGAAACTGCAAATGCCACCTGTGAAACCTCCTGCTCAGACATAGAGGTAAGCAATGCTGGAAGATTATCACATTTTTTAGAATGCTGGAGAAAAATCTGCCATGACGATTCTATACTAGAATATACTGTGGAAATTCATTTCCATTTGCCACTGAGCCATACCAACGTTTGGTACCAAGAACTTCATATAATATTAACTCGGTTTCTAGAGAATCTAGGGATGCTGATATACTTTTAGCCATCGCTTATAACATTGGATCAATTTGTATCAAACATTGATTTTTAACTAAAAACAACAAATTACCTCTGTATCCACGGCTTATTTAAAAATGGTAGACCAGAGAACAGCAGGTTCTTTAATTTCCATTGGAGACTGGAAGACAAAAATAGATTTAAAGGATTAATATTGTTTGTAAATATGGACCCACAATATAAGATATATTTAGGGTTTCAGTTAGACAAGTTGTATGAGTTCAATGAACTCTGTTATGGTGTTCCATGCAGCACATAAGGTTTTTACAACAATAATGATTCACCGAAGATAGAAAGCCTATAAATCAGATCAATACTTATAGATGATTTGTTTTTACTTATGATCTGTATTCAAATCCTGCTTAAAGATGCACTTTCACAGTGCTTGGGTTTATAATTAGAAGAAGAAATAAGGTGCAACAAAACTTTCTTGTTCTGCCAATTTCTAGTTCTAGAGACATGACATGACCTGCATTTAACTTTAGAGCAAAAATGTATACTGGAAAGGTATTATATCCGTGACTTTACAAAGTTGATAGGGACATTAGTGGCAGCATGTCCTACCACCACATATGGTTGGCTTTACACTAAACTCTTAAAACAAATACTATTATTTTGTTGAAAGTATTGTGAATTATGATACAACAATGATACAGTAAAATTTTATTCAATAATTGAATTAAATTTGGTGGGCTGATATTATAAAGGCCACGCCTTTATTTTTAAAAGAAAAAGAAATGATAGTATTTGCTGATGCCTCCGGGATAAGCTGGGGAGCATTTTGTTATGATAATAGAGCGAATGGTATTTGGGAAGAGGAGGAAAAGTCATTTCACATTAACTAATTAGAATTATTGGCAATATTTTTTGGTCTTAAATTGTTTGCCAAACATACCATACAAAATATTAATATTTTGCTAAGAGTAGACAATAAAACAGATTTATCATGTATAAACCGAATGGGTGGTATACAATTATTTTATCTCTATAATCTTGCTAGAGCTACTCTAAGGCAATGGTGTGAGATTAGACATTATCTGGCTCTTTGCCTCTTATATTAAGTCTGGTGATAATAAAAAAGCAGATGAGGAATCTCAAAGAATCAACCCATACATTGAGTAAGAATTGATTGAATATGAAGAATATATATATATATATATATATATATATATATATATATATTTAGTAACAAATGACACCTTTACGTTTTTTGATTGTCATTGCATGCAAGAAAATTGTACATCAATAATGGGTCAAACCTGATATTGATTTGTTTGCTTCAAGAGATGGACATCTCTTGGAAACCAGATTCTGATGCTTAGAATATTAATGCTTTTATGGTGGACTGGTCGAAATATTTATTTTATAATTCCCTCATATATCCTCTATATATATATGTCTAATAATGAAATATTGGGAAATAATTGTACATACCTAATAAAGCAGCAGGAATCATGGTAATGTCCTACTGGTCATAATGGTCCATGGTACCTACCAGTTTTTACAAACAATGTTAATGTCAAAAATAATATTTTTCAAACCTCGAAAGGATCTCTCTTAACATTGTTTCTTTCAGGAAGATTGTTTGTTTCAGAGATAATCTTCCCATAGATAATCAACTTACACTAATTGCCGGGATTTTATCAGGCCAGCATGGTTGAGACAGACAATTCCACCCTCATCCATGGGATTATTCTTGCTAACAATACACTCAAACAATATAATGTAGCGTACCAGATTTGGTGGGTTTTTTGCCAAGAGCATAGCATAAATATCCTTTTGCACTAGTCTAGAATTTAGACTAGACTTTTCAATGTCTAGAATTATATATTTTCTAACAAAATTATTTGATTCAGAGGCTGGTTAGGCTTCCCTAAACTCTCATAAAGCAGCACTATTTCTTATTGTTGGCTCTAAAATTGGGGGAGATCATCGCAGGTTATTTATGGGATTCTATGTCTAAGTCATGACCACCATTGGAATAATAAAGACATCGAAATCCATAGTGATGGTATGCACATTGTAATAGACGGCATTATAAAACTTCTGCTCCAGGCC
Source organism: Anticlea derivata (assembly GCA_947579855.1). Classification (NCBI taxonomy): domain Eukaryota; kingdom Metazoa; phylum Arthropoda; class Insecta; order Lepidoptera; family Geometridae; genus Anticlea; species Anticlea derivata. The sequence goes on from OX388262.1 coordinate 4,777,069, forward strand.
ATAGTCAACCTAATTTGTATTTGGCCTTTTTTGAAAGACCTGGAATTTGTCCAGTTGGAACTTTGTCTGATTATCGGAAATCATAATGATCACCTATTAATAACACTGACAGAACCACACAGACAGGTTTCATCATCATCAATCGGTGGATGGATAAAATATACTTTTTCTGTGGGTGGTATAGATACTACAATCTTTTCAGGGCATTGTATCCATACGACATGCCTCCACTTGAATTGCTCAGTGGAAAGGTGTTTCATTGTATAGGATTGGGTGGACCGCAGGCGGAACAGATAATTCTTCAACATTTGCTAAGTTCTGTAACAGACCGATAGATTAAGGGACAATTTGCCCAGGCCGTCCTCAGTGCTAATTCGCAATGGGATGTAGTACTGATTAATATGATGAAATTTTATACTTTATGGTAATTAAGTACCTACCTATTAATGATAATGGGACTGATTATTATTATTTTAAGTACTCAAGTTTTAAGATTATTATAGAAAAGTTGATTTCATTAACATTATTACGATATTGAGTTTAAATTTATTGATATAAATTAGAAGGAGTTAATTTCTTGAGTGGATTTTTATAATCATGTTTATTTCTACGGTATAAGTATCTCAACTTTACCATCATATCTCTGAACATCTGCATGGTTAATATATCGAGAATAAAGTCCGAGTATAATAAGTGATCAAACAAGCTTACCTGTGATGTTCGATCATTATTATACGAAGAACTTTATTCGAAGATATATGAACCTCACCCACCCGGCCCATTGGTAAAGTTGAGGAACAGGTATTCGAGGCTCTAAAAAGAATGACGAGTGACAGATGGGTTAATAGAGCATTGATGTGTGGGTTTAGTTTTTTTTTTTAGGGCTGAGAATCTAAATTGCGTCGGTTGCCAGCTACACAAAGGGAAGCTGCATGGTTAATATATCTTCGAATAAAGTTCTTCGTATAATAATGATCGAACATCACAGGTAAGCTTGTTTGATCACTTATTAGTACCTATCTAATTGTACCTATTTATTATAATATACCTACTAATAACATATGGCATCGCCTTATGAATAAAAAAAAACCTGTTATGATGTTATACTGTCCTAAGGTTGCCTGGCAGAGATCGCTCTTAGCGATAAGGCCGCCCATTGTATTGCCGTGTAAATTTGTAATTGTGATCTTATGTATTATTTCCGTGTGGTGATCAATAAAGTGTTATCTATCTATCTATCTATACTGTATTCTAAATAAATAAATAAATAAATATTAGTCCTGAACTCGTACTAGAATTCCGTGTCGCCGGGACCATAAACAGACATTCAGACATCCAGAGCCATAACAAATATTTATAAACATCGAACCCGCATCTATTGCGTTTGCACACACGTGCACAGCCGAGCACGCGCCACCGACGTCGTCACGCTTCGGAATATTGCTCATTATTTTAATGTAGATATACCTACCATATTACCTTTTTCTTACAAACAAACGGTATTCTGTGTAATGTAACATATGAAATAAAATATTAATGATCTTAAATTGGGTCGCATAGGTAACTGTAAACTGGTGTTTTTTTTGTTGATGAATCACGCCTACAAAAACCACACCACTCTTATTATAATAGGTATTAATAATAATGAAGTATAGTTTTTTATTGGTTTTTAAATAATACCTAATCTAAAATTTGTGCAAATTATGTTAAGCGGAAATCATGAATTATAAATTTCTTACAATAATATTATGTTTACGTCTATAAAGAATATTTAAATAAATAAGGATATAGTATTAATCGGCAGTTTGTTATTTTTATAAAGATTAACGCTCCAAAATCATTGTAAATGATCCATTAATAATGTTGCCTGGGGCAAAGAGGTTGGATGTTTTTTTTCTTTTAAAGGTTCGGGGTGAGTTAAAAAATAGTAACCACAACCAAGGTTATGTACTGACATCAGATTTTTATAAATATTTTCATATAAATTCCTGTATAAATTTTATTTTTATTGGAATTTTCCCTCAAGACGAGAATACTAGATACGGGCCAAGTAATGTTTCTTGTGACTGATGGAACTTGTGTTATTGAAACTTCTTTCATAGAGTGGGATCCTTCTGTGATGCAGGAATCCTAAAATAGCTTAACCTGTTTGTTTATTTTCAGAGTATAAGAAGCGGCTGGTTCACATCGTACAGTTTCCGGTGTCAGCCCGTTGACTACTCGAACTCTCCTGAGGCGATACGGGTAAGTTACCTTCGCTTTTATAATGTAGTAGGTACCTACAGATTAAACAGGTTGGGTAGGAATACTCCCAAAAACCTCCTCGATGCCTCTCGATCATCGGTCTCGAATTAATTCGGTTTTTATTTATTGAGGTCTCAAGGATCGCTTTAAATCGTGTTAAATCTAGTCGAAACGCTTCCTGTTCTTAGGGATCAAGCTAGAAGATCGAGGCATGAAATCTTGACTTAGGTTATTTTTTCAATGATTATTTTAAAATTTTGTTTCTATCCGAGTGTGAAAAGTTCCATACTTTTTTGTCATCGATATAATGTAATAGTATATCAGTAGATTTACGTTCTTAAGTTAAGCGTAACTAGGGCACGTCAAGGCTTTACAGAACTGGTAGGTTCTATTGGAACTATAAGACAAAATACCTACATAATACTATAGGTATTTTGCTGTACAGGGGTGTTAAATTATCAAAAGTGGAAATAGAAACAATACAAACAATCGAGATTATTTATCAGTGATTCCTGGTTGGAAACACTGTAGTTATTTTCTATACATTTTTACAGTACCTACCTACCTATATAAAATCTTACTAAGTAGGCGTCTTAGAGGTACGGCACTGAAAAACATTATATTTTTCTCTCTTTTCTAAGTCGTTAAACTTCAGACCATTTATTTGAAAACAGAATAGAATAGAATAGAAAGATCTTTATTCATAGCATCATGAAACCTTAATACCTTAATAATTACCCAACACCATAAGGACGATACTAAGACTACAAACTAAAACTATAAAAAACTAAGACATTTTCCTAGTTCTTCTATTGAACTTGGTAATGGAGTTCTTCTGTGGTGGTTTCTGATAATACTATAGTTGTGTCGTCAGCATACGGAACCAGATCTACTATGATGTTAACGTCAGCCATGTCAGTAAAACAACAGGAAAAGTGTGTTTCCTAGCAAAGACCCCTGAGGGATGCCTAATTTAGTTATTTTAGTTTTCTATATTACTTCTCTTAGGAACTATCGTAATAGAGATTATGCTCTCATACGTGGCTCTAGACCGCGAACGTGGTCCCAGCATACGAGTAAGATGAAACCCGCTTCGATCGCTTAGTGCATTTTGAAATAAATACATCCAGTATTACCTGAACGGGTTTAACAGGATTAGCCTCAAGTGCCATTGACCCCTAAAGGCAAGCAAAATATCCAGTCCGATGTTGTTAGTATTATATACGCAAAGAATCCGTTCAGTTATTTAATACCTATTTATTACAAATTATAGATCTCGCACACGAATTTTAACAGCTAACCATAGCATATACTCTTTTAGAAAGCATTAACTCGTACTCTTATCTTTAAATTATACGTAGGTACCTAATTAATAGTGATTGAACTAATGATAATGCTGATCGGGGTGCTGAGGTGGTAAAATAACAGATATCCAATTGCTATGATGGTTGGTACATTATATTTTTATGAATAAATATAGTGTACTAACTTACTAAGGTAACAAAAAAACATACATAGTCACCGAATTAATAACCTGCTCTTTTTATTTGGCGTCAGTTAAAAATACATAATTAAGTACAGGCACTTCCTTAACCACTATTCCTTTGTATTTATTATTATATATTTTTGAGATTAAAATATATTCTTCTCATCATCATCATCATCGAGCTGTAGAAGTCCACTGCTGGACATAGGCCTCCCCCAAAAAGTTCCATGACGAATAATCTTGAACCTTTTCCATCCACCGCCTTCCGTAGCCTTCACAATGTCATCAGTCCATCGGTTCCAGTATCCCGGTTTGTGATCGCCATTCGATAACCTTTATTCCCCATCGATTGTTGGTTCAAAATGGCCTGCCCACTGCCACATTAACTTGCTTATTCTGAGATCTATGTATAACGGTGACCTTGGTTCTTTCCTCATTTCAGATATTATTTTTGATTTTATAGCTCTTTATTTTTCATCAATTTAATCTGGTTTGCAATGAGACAGCGGTGTCGATTCTGTTGTTGCATTAAATTAAAATAACCTAATATGATGACTCTAAAAATGTTGCCGTCTTTTTCATGTAGATGACAAGGACGGCAATAGTTTTAGCGCTGTCAAATTAAGTTACTTTAGGAAATTGCAACAGCAGAATCGACACCAGCCGTAGCCTCTTAAAAGCCTCTTAAAAAATATTGTAGTACATAATAATTCTATTCGTATATTTGTTTTATAAATCATAATTACGCTTACCTATATCGATAAATAATCGGGAGTAATTTTTTTGTGCTATTGTATGTAAATCACATTTATGTTCAATGAATGGGATTTTAAAATTTTGCATGTGAGTTTGAATAAAGTTTTGCGTAATTAAGGTTGAATAGATCCACTTTGAGATTCTTTTATGGTAATTTTTTTCATATCAGGAATACCTTTCAAATACAAGGTTTTTATTTAATAAAGAAACAATTCCTACGCACTTATACTTGCATACTTTGTTACAAGATTGTTCGTTATTCTCTTGGTGGACATCTGGTTTGCCTTTTATGTGTGGATTGCAATCGTGTCCTAGACTAAACGAGACCAGCTAGTAAACTTTAGCGTCCGCACCACGAATAAAGATACGCCTGGTGCGAAACGTCCACTTCAAACAGTGTTTACCGCTTGTTTGCTTCTCGTTTCACTGGTTCTTTCTTGGTCATCTTGCATTAGATCAGTGAGCAGGTTGAGGTACCGTACTAGGTGATTCATAATATGTAGGTATATAATCCCGAAAGGGGCTAATTCTATCAACAAAAAACAACATATTACATATTGTCTGTACTTTGACAAACCTGCCTTTTTTGTCCCTTTAATCATCTTTATAAGTAATCATTTAACGTACAAGAAGTTCAACATCAAGGTTGCAACCTAAAACAGCTGAATAATTGACTTGACCTCAAAAACAGCAGATTTTTGTGAAGTGTTTTTTCATATAACGACAAGCGTACGCCCGCGGCTTTGCTCGCATGGTATCTTGATAAAAAGGAGGTTTTGAAAAACCCTCAAATATGTATTTCATTATTTGACTTTATGAGTATTTGTACAAAGTTTCAGATAAATCTCTCCAAGCGTTAAGATTCTCCCATACAAATTTTGATATCTCACTAAACCCTTTACAGCGGTAGTTTTGAAAATCTACAGTTTTTCCTTAGTTCTATCACTCATTATTATTAGTAAGTTTCAATAAAATCTGAAGTTTCATGAAAAACGATTTTTCATACAAACGTTTTAACCCCTTTTAACCCTCTTAGGAGTTGATATTTTGAAAATCCCTCGTTAGTGGATGTGCTTAGCATATAAGGCAGCTACTGTCCAAATTTCAGCTTTATAGCTTCAGCGGTTTGGGCTGTGCGTTGATCGTGGAATCGGGCCTTGTTCTTTTTAATATACACAAGATATAAAATTTCCAAAAGTTGTTAAACAAACATTATTGCTAATTGGGTGTAGAATAAGCCTTTGTAGGATAGTATGGGCACATATTATAACTTCTCTTGTGGTGGCCCTGAAAATTGCCAATGACCGCTGGTGAGAGAACCAGTGTAGTGAAAGTATTGAACTGTGCCTCTGAAAGGCTCCTTTCGTGTACATGTCACATAATATCATTGAATTTTTAGGTTCTAGGACATGCCGGTCACGTCACGATGTTTGCAAACACTGAGTTAGGGTACCAGTAACAGCGAACATCAGTGCTCTCGTCTACCAGTGTAAAAATAGTTATTCCTCGAAATGCCCATTACTCAAAATTCCCCATTCTTAAATAGTCACTTTTTTAAATGCCCCTTAATCGAAACTTCTGCTTTGGGAATTCCCTTTCGCATAGAAAATTCAAGAGCAATACAATCTTGTCACAATCTTGTTCAATAAAATCCCTTTTCTCTCTCTCGATTACTAATAGAATATTTATTATAACACAATTATTTTACAATTATTATTTTGAATTCAATCAGTTTTTTCTGTCCTTTCGTGCGTTTATTAATTGGCGTCTGTGGCAGTAGTTACCGTCAATGTCAAAGTCGACAAGATTTAAAACGGGAGGACGATGGAAGGTTGAGATAATAAAAAAATGGTCGGCTTTTTTGTCTTTTTGCTGTAAGAAAAGACCAAGAATAACGAAACACTACCTACCTATTAGAGCCATGATTAAAAGACAGAAGTTATAATGATTTATGTCGTCTTAAATTGATTTCAAAAAGATTCTTCAAATCCAAAGTCAAACTAAAAATTGACTCAGTAATATTATAATCATAACAGAACGTATACCAGTTCTGTAGCTTCGCAATTTCATGCAGGCTAATAAGATTGATGGGTTAGTGGTCATTTTAAATTGGAGAGTGGCCTAGCTGTTCTTACAACTATTTACTTTGCCTATCATTTGCTACAATGACGCTGGACTGGATAATTACATGTGTATACAATGTACGTGAGTAGCTATGTGCGTAATAGATGTGTGAGTTATGTCGTGGAAACGTGGACACTAGAACACAAGGTCGGTTACCTTGCAGTTCATTCGCATCACTTAATTATACTTAAGTATAAACTGTATAAATTGCAATTTGGGCATAGGTATAATAAATATCATATACTGATTTTCAGGCGGAATTAAGGACGATGTTTTGTCTTAGGAATACTTCCCGACAAATTATCTCAGTTTCTGCCAAATTATAATTAATTGCAATTCACTTTAACTTATCTTTATATTCTCTACGGTCCCAAGCGACGGTTAAAATGCAAATTTAAAATTAATAAACAAATCTATTAAATATCCAAATATTTAGATGACTAAAAACTTGGGACCGATTATGCTGCAACTTGATTACTTATCAATAAATTTGTAAAAGGATTATTTAGTCGTTTTTTCTTCCTATAAATCTTAGGTTTCTTTTCGGTTAGTTCGTAAGTTGACAATCGCAAAGAATTATAGTTCAAATTCGTGTAAAAAAGTGCGGACACGCTTGCTTTTTAATGACAATACGACGCCGACGTCTTGGGCTCTTGTGGGAAAAATCTTAAATTCAACTATGAAATATTTTTCATATGTTTCCTTTCATTTCCGATTAGAGCTCACCATAAAAGTCTTAGGCTGCCTTTTCACCAGACATGTGCGAGATAGCTAACCGGTGAGTGAGGTCAAAACTAAGCTACGGAAACTATCTTTTTCCACCAAAGTTAGCAGTTTAGTGAAGTGAGTAAGATGCGGTTTGCACGAGTTTGCTTCGGTGAAAGATGCGCGATGAGATCGTACTTCGTATAGCTACGCCACGCATGCTTAGTTCCATCTTTCGTAGCTAAGCTTTCTATATTATATATTTACAAATAGTTAGGTAATATTTAGGTTTTATGTATTAGTATATATTTTTTTATAGTACGTATTGTAGTGTTAAACTTTTTGTACACCTCCGTCTTATTTGATCTGTTTATCCTGTCCATCCAAAGGTTGTCTGGAAGAGATCGCTTTTAGCGATAAGGCCGCCCATTGTACGTAATATTTTTTTTTGTTTCTCCCTTTTGTTAATATCTATCTCTGTGTACAATAAAGAGTTTATCTATCTATCTATCTATCTAAGCTTTGACCTCGCTCACCGCTTAGCTACCTCACATAATATGTCTGGTTGAAAGGAAGCTCTAAGGTACGCGTTCCTTACTACATATGCACGCAGCACATACACGTTTATCGTCACAAACGTTTTTATCTGTAAAAAATACATAGGGGTAACTAATTTCTGCAACTAACTGTACCAGGCAGGTATACTTATATTATAAGTAACTTAAAATGTTTTACTTATTTTAATCTGAAAGTCATTTTGCTTACATTTTCTCAGACAGTGTCAATAAAAATAAAGAGCTAATGGTTCGACATTAATGTTTAACAAGCACTGATGTCTAATAAACAGTGTATTTGCGTTTTCACAGTAGGTATGTTGAATGTGTGTGTATAAGTAGGTACTTGTTTTGTTTGATATGGAAATGTTTCCTTTGCAGACTGTACAAGGATGCTGGTGGTACTACTTCTCCAAGTTCACAGAATTCTTCGATACCGTAAGTATCTACTTATGTTTAATATGTACGCCCGCGACTTTTCACGTGCTTTTACGACTTATCTAATAGGATTAGGTATCATTGTTGCCCTAGTGGAAGGTTACTCATTTTTTTTATTGCAGAAACCCGTTTAATGTACGCAGATTGTCTCGTATTTTGTGCAAAGTGGAACTCTCTAATCAAAAATCGTGAATAGTCGCACATGTGTCGTCGTACAACATCGTTAAAATTAACTTATCAACTTGGTAGGAATTTATGGAAATATTTTCCCGAAATTCCATTTTACGTCGTAGCAGGCTACGACACCGACGCGACGTAGCCAGTTGGGCAAAACGGATAAATATTTAAGAAATTCTCACTACTTAGGGGGCCAGCTTAGTGGGAATTTCTGGAATAGTCTGGAATAGTCATTCCTTACTTTCTTACAAATTTAACCCTAGCGGCAACCCAGGGCATTTTGGGAATTTATATTTAAGTGGAGGGAGACTACAAAAAGAAAATATCTTCCATATTTACACGTTGTTTAGATACCCACTTACTCATCACTTATTAACTTTATCGGCTCGATAACGCCCGCCCTGTCCTTTCTAACAGTAAACAAAAGAAAGAGGCGGACATAATTTTATCAAGGTGATAAAGTTAGTGAGTGGTTATGATTATAGGGTAAGTAAGTCTTTAACCTCAGATGTTCACTTGGAGTATAAACGTGCTGGGACGCATAGCATGTGATGAGAGTTGGTCGTGTTAATTGGTTTCAACGACCGAAGCCAAATGACAAAACTCACATTTTAAATTTGGTTAATATCCTGCTTACTGGTAAATTTAATTCTTTCTTGTTTTTATATAAACTGGTAGAATTCTTAATTTCTGGTTGGCCATGAAACCATCACAGTAACTTATTTAATTATGTTTACATAATCTATTCTCAATGTCAAATTAGGTATGGGCATACCGAGTACAGAGTTTATTTCCGTTTCTGCCAGCTTCTTGAATGTTTTGATAGTTTTTTGTTTTATTGGAAATATCTATACCTACCTACGAGCTGTCAAATTCGAATTCTTGACACTTAATAAATCCTATGCTAGGCGCCGGTATCCACCAAAGTTGATATGAGCGGAGACCAGAGGAGAAGGCGGGCGGGTTTACAGCTACTAAAGCTGAGTGAAGAAATGTGCTGGGAGGAGGCGGGTGTCAGGGCGAAACTAGCGGCGACGCTTCCTTTTTACACGACACAGCTCACATCACTCATCACCGCTTGAACCGTGTCCACTGAAGCTACGCGGAGTGGAGATCTGAACATAAAGAAATCTTAGTGTTTGTCTATGACGCATCTCTTCTCCTCTCCGCCCAGATTGTTAGTTTAAAAATATAATATTTACTCAGCAGATTAACAATAATCGTAGGTAATGTTGATATGCGAAAGTTTGCATGGCTAGATTTTTGAACCAATTCATACTGAAACGGTTGAATATATATAACTAGCGTACGCCCGCGGCTTTGCTCGCGTGTTATCTTGATAAAAAGGGGCAGTTTTGAAAAACCCTTAAGTCCGTATTTCATTATTTGACTTTATTAGTATTTGTACCTAGTTTCAGATAAATCTATCCATGCGTTAAGGTTCTCCCATACAAACTTTGACATCTCATTACACCCTCCTTTTAGGGGGTAGTTTTTAAAATCTAAAAATCCAGTTTTTCCTTATTTCTATCATACATTATTTTTAGTTAGATTCAAAACTCTAGGTTCAAGGAATATGATTTTTCATACAAACGTTTTAACCCCTTTTCACCCTCTTAGTGGTTGATATTTTGAAAATCCCTCCTTAGCTACTGTCTAAATTTCAGCTTTATAGCTTCAGTGGTTTAGGCTGTGCGTTGATCGTGGTATCAGGCCTTGTTCTTTTATTTACACAGATTATGGACCAGAAATCGCATACATTTTATTTTGAAGCAGTGAGAACTAGCGGCGACTTCTATCTCCGCTTTTATTTGCAATACACATATTGTCATACACACATTTTAATAACCACTTTTATGGCCTAGCAGCATTTTAAAAACTACGTCTGATCGACGCAAAACGTTACATACTTTTTCCGGGTATGTTATAAGTATATTTTACATGATGTTCGATGTCCGAGCTCTACTCTATGACACTTATTGCTTAGTTAGTACCTGCATCGATCAAACACACGTACTATGGTAACACGAGATTGCAAATAGTCGAGCTCGATTGCATTGCATTTCAGAATTCAATTACTATCGCAAATAACATAGGCTTTTCTTGATGAAGGGAAACTTTAGTAATTTACACTTATAATAATTCATGTTCCATAAACACCAAACAATGAATTTTAATGAATGCAATGAACTCACTTTAGATTAAACTTCTTACATGTAGTACTGTATTATAATTTGTAGATAAGGTTAACCTTAGAGCGCTTTCACCGGACGATTTGACGGTAAACAATATCGTGCAGGGCGGTGTAAATGGAGAGCGCATACTTCATACATCTTCTTCCCCATTGTGTGTCATGACGTCAAACGGTAGACGGCAAACAGTATTTTACGCGACAAAGTGTGAAAGGAGAGCTCATTTTTCAGTGCCCATGAGCTGCCAAAGTCAAAGTCACAGTCAAAGTGTTTATTTCAATAAAATCACTATGACAAACTTTGAAACGTCTTGTGAAGCTACGCCTCTTCCTCGCGAACGTGACGGAACGGTCTAGTGGACGTTGTTTCATATTAATTTATGCAAAGATTTTTTTGCATATGCGGTTACGGTTACGGTCATGGTATGGAACTTTGTTGGAAAAGCCTTTTTCGTATTTTAATAGGTATCATTCCAACAGCCATGTGTCACTCACGACTGCTGGAGATGACTGACGCCTACATGAATGTGTAATTAGATTTGATCAATATTTGAAAATGGTTTTTCTCTCAATTAAACCTACGCTAACAAAATTATTATACTTATTTCAGATTTTCTTCGTGTTGCGCAAGAAAAATGATCACGTGTCGAAACTCCACGTTATTCACCACGGAATCATGCCCATGTCGGTGTGGTTCGGAGTCAAATTTACACCAGGTTAGTGTCAAATTACCTCAAAATATACTCTACTGCTTTGGTAATATGACTGACTGACTTATTCTCATACAAACTTCCGAACGCGACTTCGTTCGCGTGGTCACTGGTGGTATAAAAAGTAGCATTTTATGATTTTCAGGCTATTTGCATGCATTCCAATCTGGAGGTCAATTCACGTAAATGAACTTCAAACGAATCTTACCATATTATTGGTCAATGAACTATAATTACGTCAGTGACTGAGACACCTATAATGCAAAAAGTTAGTACGTCAGATCAAATTGTGACAATTGAGTTTGACTGTAGTGAGATTAGCCCCTGTTCAAATACGGCTTGATTGCCTATGTAAGTAACAAACTTTATTATTTAAATCTGTACAAACTTTCGTGGAAGAAGGGTGGGACATATTACAACCCCATGGACCCCCTTAGGAGTTGAGTTTAATTAATTACTTACATAGCTCATCCCTACACTACATCAATAAGCTATCCTCCTATAATGCGTAATATGATGATATGCGTAACATGTTATACAGATATTATGACAGTGGTTGCATGTTATCAGTATTCTATATAAAATAACTTAACACTACAATTCAAAGCCGCCGAATTTAAAAATGACTTGTTATTGCGAAGAATAAATATTCTGACTATTAACAAATATTGAGATGGATGTAAAAAACCCAGATCAACCAATCTTGTTATAACACCATATAAACTAAAGAGAACCATCTGAGTACGTAAGCAAATAATAGGTACAATGTACTACATAATGTCATGTAAGTAAATAATAGAGCTGCTTGAATGAAGTACCTAAATGTTGTTGAGATACTATTAGTCCCCATGGCCATATTTTAGGAGAAGAAGAACTCTTTATGCAGAGTCCTTCCATTGATTATCAATTCGGGAAATGTATGTGCGCTGTACTAGTGCTCGCAAAACGGTGAAGGAAAACATCGTACATCGTAGAATCTAAAAATTCGAAGACATATAACATGTGCGCGGAAAGAGCCTCTAAAAGGCGCACTTTAATCCTTTCACTACACTGATTCGTTCACCGACGGTCATAGGACCTTTTCAGGGCCACCATACCTCAACCAGGTCACTGACCTAATACAGGATGACCAAGAATGAGTTAGTGATACGACAAGCAAGCAAGCAAGCGAAGTCAGCGCGTAGGCGGTACCTTTCCGCGTGTTTTACTGAACAGGTTTCGATAGCCCGATAGCAAAAATGAACCTTTTGCTACCCAACAGAGCATGAAGGTTGGGGTTATCTGCTATCTGGGGTCGAAGTATCAAAAAGTTTACAATAAAGTTTATCAAAGTCGGGTTAAAGGAGCTTGGAATAATCTGTTGCTCATTACTTGATGATAACGTAGTTTTTGTGATGAAGACATCTGAGCTTAAAATGATAAAACCAATGACTTACTGATAGGTAGGTATGACTCATTGGTATTACCACAGATAACATAATAATATATTACTAATAAACTGAGCAATATGAAATTGAAAGTGGGATTTGACTCGGAAGTAATAAAATTTTCAAAGTTCAAAACTCAGCCATGAGAAATAATCAAAGGCTCATGTTAAAAGTCATTCATGATTTATAGTACAACACTAAGCGTCACCAAAAGGTTACTCCCTGTGTGTAGGTATACAAGGTGATTCATAATAATGTATACCTACTAGCCCGTAAGGGGCTTACTCTACCAACAAAAGGAAAGATGAAATGCGAAAAAAAAAACATTAAATAAATTTAATTTTATATTGTGTTTGTGTTGTATTTATTGGTATCAACATTAACGTTTTCTATTCTATTCGACCCCAAAACAGCAGATTTTTGCATAGTGTTTACGTCGAATTTCCATACGATGTAGAACAAACTTTATTACCAATTGTATAGGTAGGTACTTTTGTGTATTTATACTAAGCCCCTTTTGGGATAGCATATATGTATAATATATTATACTAGTAGAAAATCAGTGCACAACTGGGGTTCAGAACCGCGCCCTTTGGATGGGATGGCGGGGTCACTACCACCACCCGTCTATTTATAAGCATACCTTTATTTGGAAAATGTCCTACGTGTTTGTATTCTGCGTGTTTATGTTAGTATACAGAGCATAACCAGTTGGTGACTGTTGACAACCTAAGTGAAAAAAGAACGATAATATCACGCCTGAGAACACGATGTTTGATCCTCTTAATATTTTATTTACTTTGTTAGACCAATGACATGCCATAATTATATAATTTCGACTTTAGCAGCAACTTTTTAATTGATTTTTCAAGAAAAAAAAGAAAAAAATTACCGCTCACTTTATTAAAATGTGGTATTAGGTAAATATAATGTGTTCTGGAACCAAAACAGCTGCATAGTGGTTTTCAATGAACAAAAATCTAATTTCCAAAAGTCGTAGAACAGAATTAGCCCCTTTCGCGATGATGTACATATTATGAATCACCTTGTAGCATACGCCCGAACTCACACATAATAATAGAGTACATACACTTGTTGTCTTTAGAATTCCTAAATACATAGATACTCCGGAACACCTTTGGTATCAAAGCGGTCAAAATTTGATAATGACGGGCCATTTAGTTGCTTCAGAGCTAAAGCCCTGAATCAAATTTAATTGATGATTATCTTTCAGCACCATGTTCTTTTTTGGTTGGCACTGTTTTTTCTATACCGGGTTATATGACCTCTAATAAGGTAACACACGAAATCAGCAGCCGAGTAGCAGAGCTCATTTACCTGCACAGTATAATATAGGTAGTAACTGCACAAAAAGTTAGAGATTTGTAACTAACTGATTTAATCATAAGGTTTAACATCGTTTCGTTATCAGGTAGGTGTTTAATAATTGCGTTAAAAGCACACTTAATTTCATTTTACAAATAACAGTGATCCTTGGTAGACATGTCTTCATGATCCTTCATTTAGGAGATAGTCAGGCATAGCCAAACATAATATTTGACGCGTTTTCGGAATGTAATTGGACACCAGAGAAGGCTTTTTTTTCGCGTTAGGTCAGAATAGGTTATGATGTGAATCGGACGATTCTCCTAAAGAAAGATTTTATCTATAGACTTTACCTAATCTTATTTGAAGGATTGTGGCATAAGCACGAAAGGAGCCTCTTAAAAAAATTTGGCTTAAAACTGTTATCCCCAAGAATGGTAGACTAGACATCCTCTCAGGTTTCCAGGCAATCAGATCCCTGATTTTTTTAAAGAGAAGTAACTACTTCTAACTAGAGGCATGTCCGAGCATTTGATACACGCTTACATTTTGCAGTAGGTAGTGAGGCATACAGGGTGCATCTAAGAGGCGCAATCTTTTCACCACATTGGTTCATTCACCAATGGCCATCGGCCCTTTTCAGGGCTACAATACGCAAACCTGCTCACTGACTTTTATGCAGAATGACCAAAAAGAACCAGTGATGACAAGAAACAACTTCGCGGGGCTAAACGAATTTATCAACTTTTGAATTTGAACGGTTAAAGCCTTGCTCTACATAACCATTTCCACAAGTAAAGTCTTGCTCTGTCTGGTATATTGTTCAAGGAAAAAATATATATGCCAAAACAATTACTAATTTTATGATTTACATTACAAAATTCTTTATCTAAATGAAGGCCAATTCTGGCGATATATAATATTCTGGCCAAAAATCAATCGTTGGACTCGCTTCTCACTTTTCCTGATAGGAAACACAGCTTTGGGCTGTGGGTATTAGAAACTGGCCGTGGTGGTCTCGGCTGAAGAATACCCGTGGATGTCGTTATAGGCGACAATCCCTATCAACAATAGCTTTATCTGCGCTCGCCAACCCGCATGCCCAGCGTGGCGAGTATGGCAGCAAATGATTGTTTGCGTGCAGGCCGTATTAGGTTGGTTTCCCTGGAAATCAATGGGGTAGGCCTATGTTCAGAGTGAACCTACGGATAAAATGATAATGTTGATGATGAATATAAACTAAGTACCTACCACATTGCTTTAGTATTGTTGCATAAAATATGTATTTTTATCTTCCGCAGGCGGCCACTCAACATTCTTCGGTATGCTGAACACCTTCGTCCACATCATCATGTACTCGTACTACTTGCTAGCTGCTCTCGGGCCCAACATCCAGAAGTATCTCTGGTGGAAGAAATACTTGACAGCGCTGCAAATGGTACGTTGACGAAACTACTTTACAAATATACTAGCGCTCTCGACTGACATACACTTTCGCAGATTACTTTGGTACTTAGGTCCTTATGATGTGGTGAGGTTATTTTTAAAGGTAAAGATTTCATTTATTTTATTTTTATTTTAAAAAATATAGGAGAAACTTATAGCTAGGTACACAACAGTGATAAAAAAAATATATAATAGAACAGACCAGTGCATGTTTCTTGACGGCTAATTACAAGTTTCCGCAGATAGGTATACTTAAAAATTACATGATACAAAGTAAGTTGACCACTTATTGAAAACAATACAAACATAATTTAAAAGGTTACATGATGATGTTACCTAACACTTTAAAAAATTGATCACTAATTAAGCGTCTGAGCTTACTTATACTGGTGTGAAATAAATCTTCCTCACTGTTGACTTTTACTAAATAATTAAAAACAGCAAGAAGCTCTATAAACAAATGCATTTTGCCTATAATTAGTCCTAACTATAGGAACGTAAAGGGCTTTCGGTTTTCTCAGTGCAACCGTGATAGTAATGAAACCTTTTTAACTTCCAGGTTCAGTTCGTGCTGGTCTTCCTGCACGCCTTCCAGCTCTTGTTCCAGGATTGCGACTATCCACGCGCCTTCGTTTGGTGGATTGGAATGCACGCTGTGCTATTCTACTACCTATTCTCAGATTTCTACAAGCAGGCCTACCGCAGAAAGGGCAAGGTTAGTCTTATCACTATTCAATACATAGTCAAATTCAAAAAGCATAATAATCAATTTAAAACGTCTTAGATCTTAAAAAAAAAGACGTTCGACTCCGCGTCTTTTCTTGTTTGTGATTGCGAAAAGTCGATAGATTCATTACGGTTTTCACAAACCGTTATCTACTTGACTAAGCAAATTTATACCTCAGTATAAGATCCAGTTTCTGGCAGAAACTCGATGCGAAGAATCCGTTTTATTCGATACCGTTTCGTAGCACTGTTTCTAATCACCTGATACAAAAATGATGTTATTGATATTTATTGATTTACATAAAGAATATTTGCTTTCTTTAAACTGAATTACTATATTCCAGATGGCAAAATCCAAAGCAAAGGTGGAAGATGAAGCAAACAAATCAGAGAGCATGAAGCTGCCACTCCTGAACGGTTTTAGCAATGGTGCAGCACTCAACGACGTTCGGCAAAGGGTGGCCGGCGCCGTCGCCACGCAGTGAACATTGTGTATGTGCGACAAACAGACTATAAAGTGAAAAACACTATTTGCATCACAATTTAATGATGCTGCCATTTTCGCCAACGACTCCAAAGTGTATTGGACTCATAATTCATAAAAGTTTATAATATAATACAGTCACTTTTGATACATATCTGCTTTTTGAACATACTTCCTGTACAATTGTACATATGTCCCATATTGTCTTGGTAAGGAAGATTGTTAAGGTGCTACCGCACCAATTGATCGACCATCGATCGGCATGTATCGATTTGTTTTGTAGCTTTGGCTGATCGACGGGTACTGGTCTGAATGAGTGTTACCACACCAGTCGATCGACGTCGATCGATTGGTGTGGTAAAACCGTAAGTCATGCGCAAGTGGCCCCTAAAGGAGGACTTCTATGGACCACCCACTACCATAAGATTACCATAGATATTATCAGCAAAGCGTCTGATCAGCACCACCTCTTGGACGGAAACGAATGCTGTTCACTAGCTGAGGTCACGAGGTAATGCTGTTAATTATAACAGCATTGCCTTGTGATTTATAAGCATTAGCTTATCAGAATGCTTTTCAGTATAGAGTTTCCTACAAAAAGTTCTGAACGGCCTGGGGTCAGGCGATGTTAGTCTGGTGGCGGGACGATATTATGTAGGGCAACCAGTATTGGATTTACTAGCAGGCTTAGGCTCAAGCCTAAGGCGTCAGATTTGGGGACCGATTTTTTTTGCCGTCTTACAGAATTCAAAATGATTTGCGTAAGAAGGTTTTCTGATATCTTGTAGAAAGAGGTCTACAGAGATTATTCTGATGACTTTTCCTCCTTCCCTTTCATTGTAAATTCAACGGTACCAAACGGCAAACTTCTATTCTATGGTAAAACAAAAATAAGGTAATGTGTAAATCTGCCACTGAGGGCAACCTTAAAGCTGGGTGTCGGTTGGTGATCTGGCGTGAGATGCTCAATAATTTGTCGAGGCGTTGTCCCATTCGACGATGATGCTCAATTAATATTAGATTATAGTTTAGTTACTTTAGTTACGTAGCGATAATAGATGTAAATGACTTACGTGCGATCCATTTTACTAGAAACTTATTTATTTAGGCGGTTGTAATACGATAGATATTAATTTCTAAGCCTTTTTAAACAATGTTTTTTCTACTAGTGTTACCTCTAAAGACATGATATAGCAAAAGTCAGCTCCAGAAATCGTAGATTTTTTCGGAATTATTAATTTATCTCTGCAGGAATTCAAATGGGTTTTAATTTATTTGAAGGTTAATTGGAAGACATGTATTTTTATAACTCTATGATCATTATTAACAAAAAAAAAATTAGTAGCTCTTTAGTTAATTCATAGAAAATTTGGAACTTTAATTGAATACGATGGGACATCTTAAAAGACATAACAGTTGCATCAAGAACATCATTAAAGATGTAGAAGGAAAGTGAGGAAGCTACATAAGCCAAATAAAATAAAATCGCTGTCTTGTCGTGTAAAGAGGTCAAGCAGACTGGCCTAGAAGGGACAATAATACATTGAGTGTGATGCATCAGTTAAGCTGACTAGAACTTAGCTCTTTAATAAGAAGAGAAGAGTTTGACCATCATTTACTTTTGATGTTGACTGTATTAAGAAACTATGTGACTTTGAATCAGTAATTATTTTATATACAGCTGCTTCTGTTCGTCTATAACGAGTTCATTCGAGAGTTCATTCATTCATTAAGACATTTGGTGGTTGCGGTTTAAGTGGATTTTCCTTTTGTTTTTTACTTTGAGAAATATTATTGGAGAAAGTCAGCGGAAATAAAGCGCACTAAAAATTTGTTTGTTTGTTACAAGAGCTTATAATCTACTTGTAAACAAAAAACTTGGTCGTACGTTGTTTTCTCTCCGTATGCTCAGTGTTTATAGATACTTACCATATTTTCAACTAACATATTAAATAATTAATAAGTTACTTGATTAAATGATGGTCCAACTTCTTATTTATGTTAACGCGTTGTGAACGTATAATGAAGATCAACGTACTGACAAATATCCATACATTTTGTCGTAAATGCTATGTTCAAATGTCCTTATAATATTTTAACCGAGTTCAAATAAAGGAGAAGATTATAAATTCGGCATATGTGTTTTTTTTATTTACCTACCTCTTTGATTGTAAGTAATTACTACCAAAGTAGAGATTTCTCCCCTACGTTGTCTTTGTTACTGTAACTAAGTAGGTATATGAAAAAAAGGAACTGATACAGTTTGTACAGAGAGTACCTCTGCTCTGAGGCACGAGTCCCTGATGTTCGTGAGTTACTCATTTGTCACCGGTGAGTGCTGAAAAGTGAATAGCTTACCGTTATTGTATGGTGTCACGTTAAGCCCCTCTACAAAAACCAGCAAGATATTCACTTTTCACCGCTCAGCGGTGACTAGTAAGACGGCTCATTTAAATGCTGACCAGCTACTCTGAAATCTTTGCATTATTCACAAAAGGAGGTGGCTATTAATTCGGCTGTATTTTATTTGTGGAATGTTATATATATATCCGCTAATTATGTAAGGATTTCATGGGTTTTTAGTAGATTGCATGAATGAAAAAAAATTGTCACTAGACATTTTCACCTTATGACGGTTTTTGGGATGATTTTCTCATTCGAATAGTTTTTTTAATCTAGAATTTTATTAGAATCTATATTATAATATAGATTATTATATAAGGAGGCTGGTGGATGAGACCAATGGCCGAAGGGCTGGTGCTTACCCCGGACAAAGGATCAGTATAGCGATCCAACGAGGTAACGTCGCCAGCCTTTTGGGCACGCTGCCTGTGGTTGGTGATCTGAACTCTGTTTTCTACTTGTAGTCGTAGTCGTTAATTATGTCTCTTTAGAGTTTTATTTAGTTCTTTGCAGAGTAGTATTATTAGTAGATTACCTATATAAGGAGTTCAATTGAATTTCGTGAAGATTTGATAGGATATTAGTGTTCTGTGATCTGATGTAGGTCTTGGGAGACAGAACTAAATTCCTCAAAGAAGACGGTTTTATTTTTTGTTATTAAATCGTAACTATTTGCTATTAAAATGCGAATTATCCTTTGCGATGAACTATAATGTAGATTAATAAATATTTTTTTGGTTACGAAACATGTTGTAGAACTAATTATTCACATAGGTAAGTACGAACATCAAGGAGGATCAGAATGATCCTTGTTGTTTTAGTGAATAACAGAATCCCTAACTGGAATTCCAAAACCTGGAGACACCGACCAACATGTAGCGACATCTGCCGATGAGTAAATAAGACGGCTTACCCAAAGCCTTTCTCTTTATGTATTATGGTACTATCAAAGATTTCCATGAGCATAATCCACAGTGTACAATGGACTTGGAAATCGTTAACGTTCCTAGTGCCGGCAACAGAGTGCGCTGCCTACCTTCACCACGGAGCTTATTAAGAATGTAATACAAGGTGACTCTTAATAATTATGTATACCATCCCGAAAGGGGCTTAGTCTTTTATCAAAAATAATGAATAATAGCTGGAATACTTTTTTTTGCACCACTTACCACTTAGCGGCTCCTTAATTTATGGCTTGAGGAGCCGCGGACCATAGATTAAGGAGCCGCTGATTCTACTGTAACCATACGTTTAAACTTATGATTTAAACGAAACGGCCGTCGAGTTATCTAGAGAAATACGTAGGTACAAAGATAATTTTATTACCAAGTAGGTACCTATCGCCTCGACCTCTGTTACACAATTATTGCTATAATTGAACGTCACTTTTTAGGGTTCAGTTACCGTTAGGTTAGTTTTCATTAAATATATTTTCCTTCGAACCCCTATATCATAAATAGCAATAGTAACAACATCGGTGTTACATAGCCTTTGTAACAATATATGTTTATACAGGTGAGTTTTTTTTCAGGACCACTTAGATGAAATCGGAAACTGTGAGAGTAATCGAAAAGTGATGTTAGAAGTTACGGGCTCGATTTTGAAAAAAATAAGATCTGCATTAAAAAAAGGTGAAATGTATAAAAATACATTTCATCTTTTTTTAATATATCAATTTTTTTAAGCATTTCTGTGTTCTATGTTTGAAAATAAGTAAATGTATTATAACAATGTGTATAAAGTGATTGGAACACTTTCATCATCAGCCTGATGAAGTCCACTGCTGAACATAGGCCTCCCCCAAAGAGTTCCATGACGAACGGTCTTGAGCCTTTTCCATCCACCGACTTCCCGTAACAATGCCGTCGGTCCATCGGGTGGGGGGGCCTTCCAATACTGCGTCGTCCGGTTCGTGGTCGCCACTCGAGAACCTTTGTTCCCCAACGGAATATTTATTTATCGAAGGTTTATTATTTCAGTCAGACTATGTGTAAGCAAAGCAATTAATTAGTAAAAAACAACCTTCGGTAAATAAATATTGTTTAATTTAAAAAAATATAATTTTGAAGGTGTTCCAACAACTTTAGACACATAGTTATACATTCATTTATTTATTATCAAACGAAGAACCCAAAAAAGCAATTTTTGTTCCCAAAAACCTACATTTTCTGAAAAACTTTAAATAAATTTCAACTTTTTTTAATGCTGATCTTATTTTTTTCAAAATCGAGCCCGTAACTCCTAACATCACTTTTCGATTACTGTCACGGTTTCCGATTTTGTCTAAGTGGCCCTGAAAAAAAACTCACCTGTATAATTATCATTAATCATTATATATAATCTGACTTTATGAATTTTCTTATCCGTTCTGTTACAAACAGTTTTCTGACAGACAGACAAACTCTTCCGATGCAAAAAATGTTTTTGCTACATGCTTTTATTCGACCCCAAACATATTTTTGAAGACAAAAACATATCGGCGGATATTTTTTTCTGTTTTATTATTTATAGCTTCTGCTCGCGGCTTCGGCGTGGTACCTACATAAAAAGTAGCCTATATGCTATTCTAGGTAAAGAGCTCTGTATATTCCAAATTTTTTGATTGAATAACAAACATCCTCACAAACTTTCGCATTTACAATATTAGTATGATGTATACCTATATATATAGAAAGATGTTTACTTACCTCCCGATATATTCTCACAAGTTTTGGGACACAAATTACACAAAGTATTGTAATAAGTAAACTTTATTTACAAAGCAATATTTTACAATCTATCCTCATAACTTACAATCTATTAATGGTACCAAATGGTAAGACACACTGGTTTCCGTGGACATCCGATTATGGCAATGACCTAAATAAGGTCATGATGAATTGCTCATTTAATTTGAGTACTGTACTGCTCATCTTTCGTGCCATATGAACTTAATAAATAAAATCTATCTTGACCAATAAGTAGTTAGTAAGTTAACCATTCATAATATCACAAAATAATTTAGGGTAACTACGGATAAGCCTCTTTAGATCTAGACACCCATATTGTTAATGGTAATGATTAATATTAAATGAATATTTTATTTACATTTGTGATCATCAAGCTAATATTAAATTTAGCTTTTTACATTGCACTTTACAGTTCTCGTGGCCCTACCTAAAGAGGCGACTAATTTAATGGCAGTGAATACAAATGGTGTGACCTATGTAACAATAATTATATTACGCTCTTTTTTTAGTTCGTCCGAACTCTTCTATTTGATCGTATTCGGAGAAACCGGGGTCGGAGTCGTAGTACGCGTAGTCGTAGCTATTGTCCTCTTTCTTGTTGACAGGCTTCGAGAAGTTAGGGGGTTGGCTGGTGGGCCGGGGGGCTGGGTTGGGGGGAAAGGTGGGGGCTTGTGCGGGGCGAGTCTGAGGCCGCGGCGGCCGGGTCTCAGGGGCTCTAGGAGCTCCGGTCGTGGGCCTACTCACCGGCGCGTTGTTGATTGGAACAAAGTCTGGTGCGCCTCCGGTGTAATCCGTCGGCTTCGAAGTTGTCGTATACGTTTGGAACAGGTCAAAGGTTCGCTGAGTCTGCGGGACTACTGTCGTGGTGGGTTCGGGAGCGCGAGTGCTCTGAGGGGCAGCGGACGGGGTCGGAGCGGGGCGGAACGGGCGGGGGGCAGCAGTCTGAGATATGAACTTCGCGGGAACTTTAGTCTTCCCATATGATTTCTGTTTCTGATCTTCAGGCAGCCTGTTTCCACTAGCTGCTATGTTGAGAGAGTGAGCTCCCGATAGGAGTTCCCGATCGCCGTACAGCTCTGGTCGGTACTGGCCGTCGTCCTCGCCTTGAGGGGGGCGGTACTGGCCATCGTCTTCTTCGCTCGGCTCGGCGAAGTTAGACTGTGAGTGGAAGCCGTTGTTGGTATCGTACGCCACCGTGTTCAGGTTGTGTGGGGGATCGGGTCTGTAGGTGGTGTAGTATGTCGTTGATGGGATCGTGGTGGGATTGTTGTAACTTTTTTTTGTAAATTGAATGAAGTTGTTCTTCTCGGGTTCGTAAGAAACGCTGTTGAAGTTTTTGTATGAAGGTGTGTTGGTGGTAGTGCGAGCAGCACTATTGTAGTCGACCGTGGTTGTGGGAGCGGGTTTCTTAGCTCCATTGAAATGTTTAAAGTTATTATTGTAATTTTTGTTGTCATTGTTGAAATTGTTGGTGTCACTATTAAAGTTGTTGTTATTGTCACTGTTAAAGTTGTTGTTATTCTTAGTGTTGAAGCTATTATTGTTCGGTCTTATGCGAGCAAAGTCTTCTTTTGGATCATCTGTGACGCTAAAGCTATTCTTCACTTTTAAAGGTTGGTCTTGTTTGGTGCTGAGCCCTGGGGTTGATTGCGCATCATAGTTGTACAATTCAATCAGACCATCTTTCTTGTTGTTGTTGAATTGAGGTGGTGATGTGGCGTATGAGGAGGGAAGTGGAGTCGGGTTGGCAGGATAGTATCTATTTGGTTTGGGAGTCACTCTGCTGACTTCTACATACTCATCTTTATATTCCTTGAACTGAGGCGGGACGTTGGGAGTGGTAGTTGGTTGTTGTCTGTTTTGAGGCTGAGTAGGCCGTCGGTTATAATTTTGATTTTGCTGTTCTTGGAATGGCTGAGGCTGTTCTTGGAACTGTGGTGTATTCGCAAACGTTGATTGGGGTACTGGAGAGGATACATGAACCGGGCGTTTTCTGATAAATTTACGTTTCGAGACTTCGTATTGAGGTTGGTATGTGGGTTGTGCGGGTGGGGGAGTTGTAGGTTGCTGGGTGGTAACGGGTGGGGCGCGGGGAGTAGTGGCTCTGCGGAAAGACTGGCGGGGCGGAGGTGGAGGTGCAGTACGCGCGGTTTGCGCTTGCTGCTGAGCATGCTCGTCCCGACCGCGGTCTCTCTGCCCGCTGAAAAAGTCCGAAGAATGAGCAGCGCGGAGGTCATTGCTCTGTGCGTTAGCTGCGTTGTTGTTCTGCGAAAGACGTCGGTCACCGGTCTCGGCGCGCTGGAGACCAAACTCTGATTCTTCCTCGCGATTCCCAATTGACGCCTTCTTGGTGTCAAAACCTGCAGAGAATAATTCCAATGACTTACCTAACCAACACTGGCTTATTTTGGTAACGCTGTAGAAATTTCTTGTGTTTGTAAGATTGCGTTACCAGTAGGGACAAGTTTGATGAAAAGCTCTGTTATGCGCTGATTCTGAAAAGAGATCTGATGATCTTTTTTGCAATATCATTACGAAGCGTCGCAAGCATACAGCCCAAGCTCAGCATTTGTGTAACCCGTTCTCAATCGGTTCATCTTACCTTTTAAATATGTTGTAATTGAACGTATGAATTAATTTGATTGCTTTCAATCAGCATTGACCGTTAGCGTCTATTAGCAACGTGCGAATAGACCACAATTTATTTGCTAATGTTTTCTATTGAACAATATATCTTGAAACAGATAGGTACCCGTATGTTTCGTTCAGACCTGATTTGCTAAAGTTATTGGTGCTTCCATTAATCAATGGTCAAAGAAGGTGAACTTTTGGAATGTGAATGTATACAGTAGGTACTTAAGCAATAGGTAATTGATTGCAATTTATTAGTATAGCTAATTCTTAGTTGCAATTGTCGATTATTGAATCAAACAATTTTGAATAAAAATGACTTTTTTCATAATAGAATTTCGCAAAATCTTCCATTTTGAAAGTTAATAAGTAGTGCACTTACTTTTCCTAATGATTATTAGATATGAACCTAGAGTAATGTAAGTCCTGCCATGGTTCCTAACTGGATGTATTCCCATAATCAGGAGAAAAAAACCTATAGTAATGCTGCGTGTTAGTACACTGACGTAGAGTCCGCGACACGAAATGTCCCGCAGAAATATGAAGAACTACATACACATATTTTAGTGGTAATTTACTTTGCTCAAAGCCAACTAAAATTTTGTGAATTACGAACGTATAGATTATGTTATTGGCAAAGTTCAAATTAGAATTTCAATGGTATTAGGTAGCATGCTTTATGCAGAACCATTTAGCGACTAAATTTTAGGTCAATGTTTCTTAATTCTAGACGTAAACACGTCAATTTTATCATATCTATACAAATTTTAAATATGTTACTCGAAGGTTTATGCTAATTTGGACTTTAGGGATAAAAAATAAGATCGTTCGTAATAATAAAAAAATTGTTAGGTAGTTTTGTGGTGCCAAGCGAATCGCTACCATCGACAAAACTTCGTCGCACGAAGGCTACATAGTAGCCCTGCGGGATTTTTTCATGGCGCGAATTCTAGGCAGCCTCCGCGTGTTAGTAGCAAAGCGCTTACCGGATCCGATCTTGTAGAGATCGAACTGACCGTCGTATAAGTCTGCTGGGCAGGCGAGCGGGTCGTCGTCACCCCAGTCCGTGCACGTCTGCGCCTCCTGGTGGAACAGAGTGCCAGGGGGACAGAAGAACCTGGAACGAACGTGGATAATTCATGTTGATCAGGACATTTTTCCTAATGTTATTTGAAGTTTTTTCATATTCGGAAATATAACTAAAAAACCAAGTAGTTATTGGCCAACAAATATTTCGGCCAATAAAGTATAAAGAAATTTGTTTAGAGAACCTCTGTGAGGCAAAATTTACTCCTTTTTTGGACAGATTTTTTATTAGTCGTATGCAGCGAAAAAGTTAGTTTGTAGTAACGAGCTCAAGGGCACTTATACAATACAATACAATAACTTTATTTCAGGCAACAATAGAATAAAAAACAGATGGAATTTTTCTTATACTACGGCCCATATAGATATATACCTTAAAGACTAACATACATAATAATAAACACAATTAATTGCCACGTAGAAACTGCGACGTGGGACGCGAATTGTCATTGGCAGTAGGTATCCGCCCGCGGAAGCGACGGAACACAACACCCTTCGGCCAGAGATCTTCTTTTAGGTAGGTCGAAAGATGTTCGGTCGGTACCCTCACCACAAAGGAGTTGAAACTGACTCTGTGGCGGGACTCCAACCGTTCGACCCTCAAGCTGATCTTGGTCTTCACGCGCAAGTACTCCGCCACATCCTCCGACTTGACGGTATAATGCACGCGAGACACGTAGAGCTGCGTCGTCGGCACCTCAGAACGCAGCAGAAGATTCTGGCTTTGCGGTGCGGTACCGCATTTGTTCTGACAGGTGGGCTTCTTCTTCTTCTTCCTTTCTACTTTGATGAAGCCCTCCTTGTCTACTTGCACCTTGGGTGAAGGCGCAATTCTGCGAACTGGTTCGCATAAGCCTCCACTAGATTTCTGCAGCGCGGCAGGACGGCTCGCCGCTGCAGCTGCGTAGGCACGTTGAGGAGCAGGCAACGTGACACGTGTCGGGTTCTCCGCGGGGGGAGAGGCGGCGGCGGGGCACAGGGACTCGCTCGTGGCGACGACGGCAACCGGTGACACAATCGAATCAGCGAATTCCGCTGACTCAAAACTGCATACCGATGCATTTCGTGCACCACGACACAAGTTCACATTGTTAGAGGCCACGGGTGACCTACTTACAGAATTATTGTTGCGTAATAACAATAACTCAGCTCGTAGTCCGCTTATGGTGTTGTCTGAAGCCTCCAACTTCGTGTGCACCTCAGCCAGGCTTGCCTTCAGGAATGTGATGTCCTTAAGTAGCCTGGTGACGTCGACGTGATCGAATCCCACCGGTGGGAGCTTATGCAGCTCCTTTGCGACGAAATCGGGCACGTCGTCAGGATCAGTCTCTTTCAATAGGGTGATGATGTCCTGGAGACTTCGTTCACCCCCATCCCTCCGGCGGGACGGCATCTGGGCGGTTTTGCCAAGCGATTCGAAGACCAGCGCCTTGCCTCTGCAAATTTCCTCCTCCTTAAAGTTGGACTTGCAGATCTGCAGGATGCTGATCTCGTCCATGACATCTATGGCATTTTGGATGAATGCCAACAGCTCGTTAATAATGAATTGTTTAGAACTCATCGTGACGATAGCAGGCAGCAGCGAAAGCCGCGCGTAACGTGAATTATAAAATTCAAGACAATGCAAGAGCGTGACGCGTCCGATTCCGAGCGCGCATCGCACTGCACTTATGCACCGGCTTGGGCCGTTACCAGATGGAGGATTTTTGAGGAGTGCATCACCCTGAAAGGGTTGAAACGCAGGGATGGAACATCATATTTGACCTCGCCGACGGGGTTGGTTTGCTATGTGGAGTGAATTTAACGTGTCGGGGTATAATAAGGGGATCGCTTCCGCTTCAGCGAGGTGATCACGTCAACCGGATCTCTAAGAAAGTCTATAGAGAGATTACAATTTTCTCCTATAGGTACTGATCCTCTACCATAAGTCTGGCCCTTTCAAGTGTCTCGAAAAACCGCATGGTAAATTCACATAGTTAAGTGGTTAAGTGAGAGCCAGTAATACGAACGAACCTGAAGTCTCGGATCCCTCCGCCAGCAACGCGGACGCACACATGGAAGGCTTTGCAGCCTGACTTGGCGTCGGCGTAGTACGCGCCCAGGATCCGCCCTTTACAGTTGAAACGAGCCGCTCCCCCTGCATAAACATCAGATTATTAGCAAGCTAAATTGACAGTCACATTAGTTAAGATAAACCTTTATTGTACACAAAGAAAAATAGCATCGGATGGCCAGGAGGGCATTAATATCTTCCGGTCAGAATTACGGAAAACATTGTAGGCTATATTCATATAAACATCCTTTATATATCCCGCAACAAACCGAAAACACTTCCCTTGCTTCAGCCGCCGCACAATGTCATATTCAAGGCCACCACAACTCAATATGTATTAAGATATTTTTTACAAAAACTAAAAACCGAATTCAAATTCCTGAATATTCACTAGATTAATATCAACCTCTTTTTTTTTTGTTATCAACCTCTTTGCGTTTTGCTTTCCTACTGAGGATGACACTGGCCACCTACACTTTCAAATAAGAACAAAAGTAATTATGACATCCATTAATCATCAATAATAAATAAATAAATATTCCGGACATATTCACACGGTCAACTGATCCCAAACTAGGCATAATAACTCTTACGGTACTGACTGACTGACTGACAATCAAACGTAGTGGTTTTATTCTCTTTAAAAATCAACGCAGAGCCTAACCAAAATCCCAAGAGTATGAAATTTGCAGGGTAGCGTAAGGTATGGGTGCACAGAAAGGAATTCCCGACACACAACCCCTAAGGTTAAAGTTTATGTAAAAATAGCAGCAACCGAACGAAGTCGCGGAAATTACCATACCATACCAGCGTTGAAAAAAAAAATTCGAGATGATGACGTTTTTTTAAGTTTTACGGGACAAGTAGCAAAACCCTCAGGAATTAAATTAATATGGGACCACCCCGGAATCATACTCTATACACCAGCGAAAGAAAAAAGAAAATTGGCGGAGATATCGAGTAACATACACACAAAAAAAAAAAAAAAAACACAGCTGACTTGAGAACCTCCTTTTGGAAGTCGGTTAAAAATGAGATGACGAAACCACGAAATGACAGTGCACATCTTTATTATCATCGAAATACTATCCAAACAATCAAACTTCCGTAAAAGCTTGTCTATACGAAAGAATGGTTTTTTTTATTAGAGTTATATGTTACCTTATTATTTTATTTATTAGAATAAAGTCCTTCATAATACACGGAAGGAAAAAGGAAACAACTTTTCATACAATGGGCTTCATGTTTCCCTTCCGAAAATAATTTGCATATAAATAATTTAACATAGTATAAGAAACATAATCTGAAGATATTTCTTGCGTAACAATTTACACATTGAAGATTTTATAATAATATTCTAGGTACAAGTTTTTACAGCTTACCCATCCCGGGCGTACAATTTACGGGCGTACGTAACAAAAAATACATGTTCTTAAATAATTACTAGTTATTAGCTAGTTATGAGTACGATTAAGTTAGGAGTACTTAGTGAGGTACTCCTAACTTTTCTCTCGACCCATTTTATAGTTTGTGCAGTTGCTAGTTCTAGCTAATAACTCTATCTAGGTGTCACCTTTGTCTAGAAATTTTAGAAACACTTTTGCTGTCTTATTTGCAATGAAATTGTGTATCGGTCCCTAGAATAATAAAATTACATCGATAGCAAAGTAAACAACGCTTGGTGAAGCTACTTAAAAGGTTTTTGGTCTATACCAAAAACCTTTTAAGTAGCTTCACCAAGCGTTGTTTACTTTGCTATCGACTATCTAACCTAAGTTAACCACGAAGGACGATGTCCCTATGGGCATCGTCCTTCGTGGCCATCTTTAACTAATTATGTGCACTGTTCATTCGATAGCCCCGATGTTTTAACAGTCGATGGAATGTATTTCGATCAAGTGTAGCTAAAGTTGATTGTACAGATGCCTGCACAAAATATATACATTTTATATTTTTTTAAATCATGTCACGATATCGATAAAGGTTGCAGGTACACACTTAAGTATCTACATCTAAATATTTACTACCACATCATTTTGAGAATAATGAAATGTATTCAGCTTAGTGCAGCTGACTGTACCTACGTAGACGAGAGTTGACTGATCTGAGCGTCCAAGCTCAGACTCACTCCTTAACTTGAATTCTCGATGAAGCGTATTTCGGAATAGTGTTACTGGATCTAGACCACGGATGATTTGCTGCTCAAGATGAGACATGCGAGATAATTTTAAGACTACGTTAAGTCGTGCATAAGTAAATGAGCGAGTGGTTTCGTCACAAAATGTACTTTACGCGATCCGGGTGAATGTTGGCAAATGGTGCAGAGACGGTGAGCTGAATGCAATATGCTAAATGGTAAATTCAATCCGTTTACAATCTATACATACGCAGGTAAATTACTTACCTACTAGTATTCAGTACAAGGATTGGTTTGGCTCTGCAAACTCCTAGGTATTAGGAAACCGTAGTAGGTAATAAGAAAATCTACATGTAAACTATACTTACCTATAATAGTTATTAGTATTTTATGATGGGAGGATGTACTTGTTTATCTCAAGATAATTTAAGAGACTTGTAAAAAAGAATAAGAAAAAAATAAAAATGGCTTTTATCCCCAATAATAGTAGACATCATCTCAGATTTCCTGGCGATCAGATCCTTGAAGATGTCTAAAGGGTAGTCAAACGAATGTCCGAAGATGTGGAGCATGCTCCAATTTGCAGTAATGAGTATTCCATACGTGACAGGTTGCAAGCCTATCACCGCTTTAAGAATACTTACTGGTTCGCTCAAGATGTTTTCCTTCATCGTTTTAAAGCACGTGTTAATACGCGCTTTAACTTTTCGAATAGAAAAACTCATTGGCGCACGATGCGGTTCGGGCCGGGAGAGTCGGGGAAGCTACCACTAGGCCAACACGGCTTCAGACTTGTAATACAACTACCTATCACAAAATATCAATAGACATCTAACTACCACAGTAGAGCACAGTGATATTCAGTTTATGTGCAGTATATCATATAGAAGTTTGCGAAAAAGGGAAAGCACAAGCCTATCGCGAAATGATCACAAAAACCGGAGCCATTAAAAGTTACATGTAATCTAGAGGGAGGCATTTCATCTTAGTTTCTCATGCATGTGTCAGGTGGAGGGCAGAGAGCAGCGGGCGATAGCATCGCTTGCGCAACGAACCGACGCCGTCGGGTGCGCGGCCGCTGCGCACGTCGCGGCCTGTGTCACTCAAATCAACTTTCATACCGATACGATGCTATTCCAGTTCTGGCATGATGAAACGGACTGAAGCTGCGTTTAAACGGCATGCGCTATATCCTTAAGTCTTATAAAATTATTTTCTTAAATATCCTTACCGCCAATCAATAAAGTCAATTTTTAGATTTGAAGGTGTGCGATATAACTCAATGAGATCGCAAGCTCCCAAGAATCAAACACAAAATAAAAATAACATTATAAAAAAAGATGTAAGGATAATTTTAAAATAAAGATGACATATCACACGCCGTTTGAATATAGCTTGAAGCTTAGAAGGATCATCAAAAATGATGTCACAGCCCACCAGCTAGAGTCGGTTGCTTGATTTTTGGCTTTATTATATAATAAATAAATATTCCGGACATATCACACTCGGTCAACTGATCCCAAACTAGGCATAGCCTGTATTATGGGTACCAGAGACTGATATATATATAATAGATTAATATTTTACACCCAGACACAGAACAAACATCTGTATTCATCACACAAATGTATGTCCTGTGCGGGAATCGAACCCGCGACCTCTAGCGCAGAAGGCAGAGTTACTACCAAATGAGCTATGAGGCCTGTTTTTATCGCGTATAAGATTTTTTTTTTTCCTTTAGTTTCAAAAACATTCCGAATTGATTTAGTTTATGTTGTGTACATCCAATTGACTTTTACTTCGTAAATCGATCCAAACATCTGAATCCGTTCAGCTGCTACGGCAAGATTGATTGCTAGGATCGATTGTACCTTGTTCTTACAGGTAAGACAGAAGCTGACAAAGTGAAACTCTGTACTAGCAGTTAAGTTTAATCTGTGCCAGTGTTCCGTAAGGTGCCGTGCCATCCTCAGCGAAAGGTCATCTACCACCGTGCTCTGCCTTATGTAACCATACCTAATGCTTGCTCCACTTGTATAAGATATACATATTTTTGCATTATTTAACTACAACTTGTGATTTATGGACTTGTGCTACCGTTCCATGGGAATGAGGTTTGCGGTGAGAAGACTTCCTTTTATTTTCGTTTTCATTAGACCATTTTATAGCAAGCTTCAATATTCATTGTAATCGCTGTGATCATTTTGAGACCAAGCCTAGAAGATACAGGCAGAAAACCATGGCTTGATTTTTTTTATAATAATCCTGTAATATTATTTATGAGTAGAGAGTAAAGAATGTTTAATGTTAGTGCACTTGGTGTAATTGTTGGAGTGTAGATGTTACAATTATGTTGCGTGGGTGCGCTAGCGGAAACTGTTACTTTGCATCGTGTGCAACCTGCACAAGTGCTTGATCAGTGAGCGCTAATGTTAATGTACTCGATGACATAACATTGTTGTGATGACTCAGGTGAGCAATATTGCCGATCAATCTTTCGTCGCGTGACTCAATGAACAGGGTTTTCGATGATAAATAAATACCGATACCTACAAGCGCTAATAACTTTCGCTTTTCATTCATAAGAACGTGTAGGAAGTTAATATTTCTCACGCCTTGAGCCACCTATGCAAGATATTAGACATTAACCAACACTCAAGTGTGTGTTTTTAAACTATTGTTAAATGCATTCGCAGATACGATTATCTCGTATTATTCATGAGAACTTTTGTCATTTGAGGTATTTCTTAAGATCGAGTTGCGTTAAACGCAGACATTTTCAGACTATTTTATCTAAACAATGCGAGATGCTGCGATTATTGTAATGTCGGGAAACGACATTGAAGTTAGTCCAATTAAAATGTCTCCCAAATTAACCCACAGATTAGTGAGTATTCCTCCCTGACACAGTATTCCGAAGTGGGGTGTAGAATTTCCGGTCTGGCTGGCCCGTCAAATTAATCAACCAGAGTGAATCTGAAAAACTTTACAGGGGCAAAAATAATGAAAACGGACTTTTTCGGAGTGGACAGAGCTTTTTATGTATCTTGTATCGCCGGCTTGGGCAATTATCATCGAGAATAATTCAGTTTATTTGAGGGAATCGAACGTGGTTCGTACATCCGAGGTCGGATCCACTCTCCGGCCGTCACGCCGGCCTACTTGTAGGAGAGCGGTCGGACCGTGGGAACATCGTTTATGCAAATCCGGGGATCGATTATCGCATGAGATGCGCGGATCGGCGCGCGCGCCTTCCAATGAAAGTGCAACGGTTGCGCAATGCGAGGATGCTTTAGAACTATAGTTATATGTTGCGCAGTGGAGACAGTGTGTGACCAAATGGAACGTGGCAACCATCTATAATGAGGCAAAATAACGTAAGTTCTCTCAGATTGCAAAATTTTTGTTTCGGTCAAAATGAAACTTTGTTCTTTGCTAGATCTTTTTAAAATATTTCGATTTACGTACAAGCTACACATACTAAGTCAGGGCGTCGATTCTTGAGATTGTTCTACAAATTCCATAGATCCGTTAGAAAATAAAACAATTTCAACTACGTAAAATTATATGAGAATCTGTAAATTTACTTATTTATACATTTACTGGGAATTATTATTTTCTGTTGTGTGATTTGATACATGATATACATCAACATAAACACACATTAATCAAATAATAACAGCTGGTTTTGTAATAAATGTGGTTTCCCACGCACACACTCACTGAAACTCCCACTTTCACAGGTGCACTAACACAGTGACCAATTTACTCGAGAAAACACTTAGATTACCCATACACCCAACATTTTACCCGACTCTTTGAATCAAAGAATTTTTAAGCTGAAATGAAACCTGCACATGATACAATGATTATAAGTCATTCATTACAATATGATATATTGCACTACATATTTTAAACTATTTCAATACACATTCCGTTATTCAAAAACCATTAATGATAAGTAAACATTAATAAGGCTGATTGGTCCTTCGAAGGTCATTGGCCAGTCAAAGATGTATCTCAAATTGATCACGCAGATCGACACTGGCTATTCTCCATCGGCAGGCTTTATGCACTTTTATAACACATTCCACATAATTTTCCGTGGGTGAGACTTACCCAGGATGGGGAGCAAAGTGAGTATAATCCACAGAGGGGACATGTCGTCGCGAGGAGCGTCGCGAAAGGACTGGCGGACCGAGCGAGGGAGCGCGTGCGCCGCCCGCCCGGCCAAAGGGTGGGGATCTGAAAGCTCGCCGCCCGCCCAAACTTTCCACAACAAACAATTTTAGTCCCTATCATCATGACACAAAGTCTAGTTCTCCTCGGCAGCATGCAATTCGACCGTGCAGTGTATGAATTAACCTTCGTTTTTACAAATTTTTATGAATATTAAACGGTTATTTATATTTGATGATGATTCGTAACGGAGTTAATTTAAGGTTTATGATTCCTAGGCGATGGGAACGCTATTAGGCCCAATACCAAAAAATCTAATTTCATTTTGAGGTTGTAGGTAAGATAGTTGTGATAAAAAAATTGATGTTGATTTTTGAAACAGTTTAATCATGGACATTATTAACCTACACAAAAACAGCTAACTAGCAATGTATGTGGTTATGCGGCAACAGAAATATTTGATGTTACTAGAAGATAAGACCAAAAAAATATGGATGAATTGTGTGAAAGATGATATAAGTAAGAAAGGAGTGAATATTGTGATGTTGTGAAAGATACACACCTATTGTTCCGACCCCACATGAATGGTATAAGGGCAAGGAGATGATGATGATGACTGGACGATAAGATCTAAACGAATACTGTATCTATGGTAGCACCTTAGTTATGCCATTATGACACATTGCCTTTGCAGACCGATTTTCAATATATATATAAAGTAGTTGTAAATTTTGTTTTAACAACATTTACAACTATTGACTGGCCTCATAGCTCAGTTGGTAGTAACTCTGCTTTCTGCGCTAGAGGTCGCGGGTTCGATCTCCGCACTGGACAAACATTTGTGACTAACACAGATGTTTGTTCTGTGTCTGGGTGTTAAATATATATCTATTATGTATATCAGTCTCTGGTACCCATAGTACAGGCTATGCCCAGTTTGGGATCAGTTGACCGTGTGAAATGTCCAGAATATTTATTTATTATTTATTTAATATATATACCTATATATATTTACTTGAAACAACAAGATCATCAGCCTGCAGAAGATCATTGCTTACATAGACCTCCCCCAAAAAAAATGCCACGAGGTCTTGAGCCTTCTTCATCCTCCGAATTCCCGCAACCTTCACAATGTCGTCGCTCGTACTGGATTCGAACCCACGACCTATAGAAGACGATATATCCATGATCGGAATACGGGGTCACTACCACCACTCTATCAGTGCTGCCCATCGCCTAGATTTTTTCCCTTAGTCGCCTCTTATGACATCCAGATAGCTGAAAGGGCCTATTTTCAGACTGTCATGACGGCTGATAGAGGGGAGTGGAAGGGAAAAACATGATGTGCCGACCCCACATGAAGTGGGATAAGGGCAGGGAGATGATGATGGGACCAGCACGGCAAACTACTAGAACGCTTGTCTGCAAATAATGAAAATGCGCATGCATACTTCAATACTGATAGATATTGTACGTAGCATCATAGTCACGATCGGCGTGGGAGACCATCAATCGAACCCACAGCCGTGCATTAAGCCTTTGTTATGTAAGGAGGAGCCACCGTTAAATAGCAGCCGTAGGCATAGCCGTAACAGTTAGGACGTAGCAGGCAGCAATGTTTCAGAAAATAATAATCTATATCTGATAATTATATATTTAATAAGATATTTTTTACAAAAACTAAAAACTGACTTCAAATTCCTGAATATTTACAAGATCAATATCAGCCTCTTTTTTTTGTTATCAACCTCTTTGCGTTTTGCTTACCTAGTGAGGATGACACTGGCCACCTAAACTTTAGAATAAAAAACAAAAGTAAGTATGACATCCATTCATCATCAATAATAAGTAATAACTCTTACGGTACTGACTGACTGTCAATCAAAAGTAGTGGTTTTATTCACTTTAAAAATCAACGCAGAGCCTAACCAAAATCCTAAGAGTATGAAATTTGCAAGGTAGCGTAACGTATGGGTGCACAGAAAGGAATTCCCGTCACACAACCCCTAAGGTTAAAGTTTTTGTAAAAATATTAGCAACCGAACGAAGTCGCGGGAATTACAATACCATACCACAGACGACAAACAAAATGTCGTGATTTCAAGAGATGATGACGTTTTTTTAAGTTTTACGGGACAAGTTGCAATCCCTCAGGAATTAAATAATTAATGGGACCACCCCGGGATCATACTCTATACACCAGCGAAAGAATCATCAAAATCGGGTTACTATTGGCGGAGATATCGAGTAACATACACACAAAAAAATAAAAAAAAATACAGACGACTTGAGAACCTGAGACCTCCTTTTGGAAGTCGGTTAAAAACAGTTACTGACCGACTGAAAGACAGCGCAAATCAAAAAATACTAGTTCTAAAAAACTTGAAATTTGGGTAGGCATGGTCCTTTTAGTGAGTAGGGGTGTACTAAGAAAGGAATTCTCAAAATTCAACCCCTAAGAGGGTGTAGCGGGGTTTGAAGTTAGTATGAAAGTCGTCACGAGAGCAAAGTCGTTTACACTAGTAATTCAATTGACGGTGACTACATTTAGGAGCCCAAAGC
The DNA here is from genome assembly GCA_947579855.1 of Anticlea derivata. Taxonomy (NCBI): domain Eukaryota; kingdom Metazoa; phylum Arthropoda; class Insecta; order Lepidoptera; family Geometridae; genus Anticlea; species Anticlea derivata. Next base: position 4,813,643 of record OX388262.1, read on the forward strand.
TTAGGTATTCGAGAGGATACGATTCCATATTTGTGTGGTAGCTCCATTGTTAAAATGAGTCATGCTTCTTATATAATTTATGCTGAAACAAAGCACTAATCAATTTATGATATTTTGTAACCTTACGTACTATTTACCAATAGTAAGCCTAATATAACATCATCAAATTTCACCGAAATCGGTTCAGCCGTTTAGTTACTTTCACATTTATATTTTAGAAAACCAAGGTGTTTAAGACCTTATTGAACCTGAATAATTCTGAAAATTTGTTTCGAATTCGTGATCTTTAGTAGGGTTGGATACAATTTCGTGTATTTGACGCGCTATCATCCGGGATATACATGAGCACGACCTCAACAAGTCGCTCGTTAGCAGTCTCATGATTCAAATGTTTCATTTCCTAAGTTTAATGTAGGTAACTAACATTAATTGCAGTCAAATTCAAAAACAAATTCACCTTTTTTTTATTTACGACGTTTGAATAGTCAAAGTCAAAGTCAAAAGGCCTTTATTTCAATAAAATCACTAGGATCACTTTGAAACGTCTTAGAAACTAGGTGAAGCTATGCCTGTTCCTCGCGACCAAGCCTAGAAGAATCAGGCTACAAACACGGCTTGGTGCCTATCATTTTTTACGATGATCCCTTTTCTGAAAATGATGATGAAAATGGAATTTAAAGCTTCAGTGTGCTGCCGATCGAACTAGATGAGGCTCAAAAGAAAAGTAATCTAATTATAATCCCTAATAAATAAGAGCTTATAAAAATGTGAAAAAAAAAGAAGACAAATGTGAGCTTCAACAAATGATCTAAGGGCAGCACACGCTACACTTGATGAAATATGTACCTAATATATGAACGACGAACGAACCAGAGAATAACTGTCTTTCGAGAGTCAAAAGTCAAACAATTTTTTTATGGAGATTTGGGGAACAATTCAACATTCATTTACTCTCGTTAGAAAGTGTAATCTGAGCTAGTTTCAGCAGTGTGATAACAAAAATTATCTAATTTACATAATAGGTAGCGTTTTGCTATCTTTTCACCTACGAACAATCTACTGACGTCAATAAACAGATAATTTAAAATGAACATTACAAATCGCTGCATTAAGGACGTAGAGCAGGCAATGGTTATTATTAAGGAAGCCAATTCTTATAATTTTTAACATACCCAGGCATATTTTAATTTAAAGTGTGGTGCAGCAAATCCGGTCCATTTTTGACCGCTGATCGAATCTGGAGACTCCAGTACTGTCTGCTTCATTTATCACTTCCTATTGTTCATGCGCCGCAGCGACCCATCATCATTAGTACCATTACAGATTTGTCATTTTTTCGAGACGTATAAACTCATGAACGCGCGGACGATACCAGGGTGGGCAGCAGCGTTTCCTATTAACAACAATAGCTCTATCTGCGCTCGCGGGCAAATCCCCCAAATGCTTGTTATGTTGATGTTCTACTCAAGTGCGATCGCTTTGGAGGTCAATGGGGCAGACCTGTGTTCAACAGTGGACGTCCAACGGCTATAATGACGACAATGATTGCTACTGACTAGCCTAATTAGGCCGCCAAACATGCTTAAAAAACCGCGTGCGCGCACGTTTAGTTGTATGTACAAAATGAAATGCGATTATACAGTTGCTATCACCATACAAAAACAAATATGCTCGCTTCAAAAGAAACGCCCAACTTGTAACGGCGCAGTAATGTTATGAACTTTATGTCGACGCGGTAAGCGGAATAAGAGGCACACTTGTCAAATCGTTGTGCAACACTCACAGCGCATTGTCTCGTGGTCACCGCAAGTTCTCATGAATGGTGAGTGAGTTCATAGGCTCATAGACCTAGTGAGTTCATAGGCCCGCGTAAACAATTGTTGTTAAGTATAGGAATACCCATGTACCTATGGGTACATATGGGTATAGAACGGAAAGGCTCGGTTACAAATAAATGTCACTAGATTTCATCGATTCCATGTTGACCGTACGTGATCTGGTATTAATCACGTTGTACTCCATTCAGCTATCTTCATACTTCAATTCTCCTGCTTCTTAGGTAAGAGTAGGTACTTCTTCATTGAAGATTGGCAGTCGTCCTCCTGACTCCAAAACTGGGCTTTGCTAGACCATCCATAATGGTAGAACTTAAAAAAAAAAAAAAAAGTCTACTATCATATTGCGTTGAATTTAAAAGTAAAACTTAGGTAAACTAGAGAAATCATCTCGTAATGGTCACAACTATCACTTTCTTACCACTTTAGTGTGTGTACGAAAATTGTTACACTAGCCAAATCCAAGATTACAAATAAAGCAGTCAGAAAACCGAACGGGTTAGACAAGTATTAAGGAATCGCGTGCTGCACTATCGGGACAGACGTCTTACAAGTACCACTAGTACCGACATAAATTACAGTAGGTAATGTCGCAAGGAGCATCTGACCCGCATTACGTGATGGTGGTATCTTAGTAAGTTGGCTCTGTAGCTACACAGACTTACCACAAGGAAAACGTACCTAGGCAGATGCTTTACACGCTCGCCAAAACATCGTCCGGCCGTTCAGACTGGACAAATTAAATTGCCAGTGTGATTTCATACACGGTTTTTAGGTAGTTTTTGACCCATGTTCGGGGACATGGGTAAAAAACCTAAACAGCGTTAGCATGCATAGATAGTATCATAAGGAGGTCACTAATCATGGTTGCTTGCTTGGCGTGTCACTAGGTGACTAGGTTGAGGTATGGTGGCTCTGTAAAGGGCCTATGACCGTCGGTGAAAGAACTAGTATGAAACGATTAAAGTGCGCCTTTTAGAGGCTTCCTGTCTTGCACATATTTCTGGCTACTCTCTTATTTTCCATCACCGTTTGAGAGCACACTAGTGCGTCGTAAAATCATGCACTATACTAATAGCGCACATAAATTTTCCGACTGGAAAATCCATTGGTGAACGATGATTAGAGCCTACGACCTGTGGATCGAAAGGCAGGGTCACTACTACCACTGCACCAGTACTCTCCGTCGGCAAAACTCGTGGCTTTTTATTCTTCGTAATTCCTGCAAGAGTAAGTCATTATTCTATATATATCTTAAGATGGACCCACTTTATAGAGCCGCATTCAAGGAACACCATATTAGCTTTTATTGCTTCATGTTAAGCACCGACTACTTTTATCTAGCCGCTGTCCTGATCCATCAGTTTATGTTTAAAAACATTGACCATAAAGACAACAATATTTAAAACTAACAATTGTCAACCTTGAGGCTGTGACGGTGAGCAACAGCAAGCAGTTCGCAGTATAAGGTCATGACATTCAAGTCCTTGAAACGAGGATGTATTATTCGCACCGTTCCAAGTTGGTCATCGTTTAATTCATGTCATCATTATCATCAGCCTGTAGAAGTCTAGTGGTGGTGCAGGACATAGACCTCCCCAAAGAGTTCTATGACGAACGTTAATTCATATATATATATAAAGACAAATAATTATTAACCCTATAATTATAATTATTTATTATCTCTATGACCAACATTCTATCAGAAACACATCGTAAGCTTAAAAGTTAAACAATAACTAAGTTGAAAGGTTAAAAGGGAACGCACATCGGCGCACGCGTTTGAGCCTTTTTTACCGTGGGAATGTTGCTCTATCGTAACAAGCTTGTTTGGCAATAAACTGTTTAGACTTAGAACGAACAATATTATTTAAATACACTATTCTAACATTTCATTCATCATCATCATTTCAGCCGCTCGACGTCCACTGCTGAACATGGCCTCCCCCACAGACAGGCAAATTTCTAATCATGTGGGGGGATTTGCCCATACTCACCACGCTGGGCATGTGGGTTGGCGAGCGCAGTTAGAGCTATCGTTGTTAAAATGAGGGACGCTGCTGCCCATCCCTTAGCTTTTTTCCCCTAATCGCCTCTTTATGACATCCGCGGATAGGTAGATATGGAGGGGCCTATTCTTCAGCCGGGACCACCACGGCCAAACAATTCATTAGATCGTAATTATACTAACTTTTTAAGGCATTTGGAAAAGTTAACAGAATAAGGCGTTTTCTACATTATACTTTAAATTGTAGGATGTAGGAGTAGAGGTAGGCTAAAGAAAAGATGGATGGAGTGCGTGAAAGTGGATATGCGTAAGAAAGAAGAATTAAACGCGTGCTGAAATGACGGCTGATAGAGGGAAGAAGAATACATGACATGACATGTGTGGACTACAGATAACTAATGTGGGATTAGAGCAGGAAGACGATGATGAAGAATTTAAAAACTATGTTTTTGAATTGAAATATTGAGTCATTGACAATATGACGTCATGTTACAAAGAAAAAAGATATTTTTTGTCAATTTCCTAACTCTCATGATGAAAGAGCATTGTAGTTCCATGCACCCATTGAAATGTCGCCAGCTTATTACTTAAATGCCATACAACTCGCGCCTTTCCGCATAATAGACAAGCAAGACAACACATTTGTCTTGTCTTCCATGTTGCATTGTTTCGGCAGCCTTGACATCTTCGGTGGGCCCGGTCTCTGGTAAATTAATTACATTACACCACATTAAGGTCTTCTTGAGTGCCGTACGATGAACAAAATTGCTTGCATTTTACAATAAGAAACAATCCAACGAACGTACACATTGTCAACAAACGTCGTTACATTGGGCGTATTTTACTTACGGTTGTCATCATAAAATGCAATAATGACGTTTTATTTTATTTTATTAGGAAAAACAAACAACTATGCTAAAACATATTATGTATACACTGACGTTGGATTCCACGCAATCATGAGGAAACGAGTTGCCTCCTTGATGCGCTGCGTGCGAGTTAGCCCCAATAGCCTCCTCGTCACAATACTGGACAGGGTTGACTGTCCCGTCGTGCGGAAATGGATTGCCGTACATATGGCTTCCAGATCCTCTATGTTTAATGTGCGTTAGGATAGGTAACTATTGTTTTTTGGCTCTTTAAAATTGTATTTCTGTATGGACCTGTCTGAAATAAATGAACTTATTATTATTATTAAATACTAAACAAGACAACCTTTATTCATAATCACTCACTAACTTTATCGGCTCGATAAAAGTATGACCGCCTCTTTCTTTTGTTTACTGTTTATCTCAGGTTTTTTAGGTTTCCAAGTAATCCACATCAGGTACGATCTTGCAATACTTGCAGGGCAAAAATAGTAGCACCACGTCACGCCCCACCTTATTTCGGCGTGTTTTTTTTGACGCCGAAAAAACGCCCAACATGTCACAAGAGTCAAGTGCCTTCACAGATGCGTAAGTCCACTCACACTGTATTAGCAACAATTACAAAGTAGGTAAGTACCTACTACAACGATTATGAAATAAGTTAGTTGAATTATTGATTTTACATCACAGGTAGGTAACTATGCAACAAAAGAGCAGGTGTTTCAACGACATTTGATTTTCTGTCCGTGAGTAATCAAAACCAAAGATTTTGATTTCAAACTTTAACCTACATACAATTGGCATTGTATTTCAACTGTTTACCCAGCAAGATAACAGTAGCGTCTAAGAATGCCCCTGAGTGCGTGAGTTTAAGACGCACTTGGCAAACTTATTTTAGTAATTATTTTCGTAAGGGGTCACCCTCTATTTACTTATTACTATAAGTGTTCGGTCACTTGCGGTAGAGCAACCGTAAATGTGTTTGCGGTTTTACGGTGCCTCACAGTGCCCGCGTTTCTTAATCGCAAACGGAGAGCGTTTAAAGCGAATAAATATAGCTATATCATATTATAACACTACTATACTTTATTCAAACCCACAAAAGACAGGCAAGAGCCAGCCAAGAGTTTTTATAAAAATAATATCTAAAGCATTTTTCGCAAACGATCAACACTTATTCGTTATTTGTTCCTCCTCATCCTGGCACTTGTTTCAGATTATAGCCTATACAGCCCTTAAAATATTATTATGGTCACTGTATTCTAAGCCACAAATTACAAAAATACCCAAATAAGGCGCAAATCCACTATGCGTTATCCGAGCCCATCGTAGCATGGCGGTGTATGGCAGCATGACTGTATTGCAACACAAGTCTTAGGGTCATCTTCCATCCGCGCCGAATTACGGGCCGCCACTTGACCGAGGCCACGGACCTAATGAGCAGACAAAGAACCCGACGGAGATACTATCTGTGCTGGTTGGAAATAGGCTGCCCTTGAGGACAATCTTGGAGCACTTATTCCATTTACCGGCAGGTGAGCTTTGAACCGACAAAGACGATCTACAAGTTAGATTAAAAATATACTTATTCTGTACTAAAGATGTACTTAAACCGAGTTGGTCTTGTGGGAGGTACCCCAACTTTCGATCCGAAGGCCGTGAGTTTTAAACCGATCGTGCACCAATGAGTTTTTCTGTTCGAAACATGTATGTGCTCATTTGCATGTTTGAAACCATTGTGACGAAAACAGTAAGTATTCTTAAAGTGGCGATGGGCTTGAAACTGTCACGTATGGAATACCCACTACTGCAAAATTTTGGCTTGTGCCGAATGTTCAGACATCTCTGACTACCCCCTTTAGACATCTTCAAGGATCTGATCGCCTGGAGATCTGAGAGGTTGTCTACCATGCTTGGGAATAAAGTCTATTACTTTTCTTTTTCTTAGTCTGTTCCTTGAGCAACAAAACCACGGAGCCGAATTAAGAAGTTTTGTTTTGGTATAAAGTAACCGAGTGGCAGATGGCCTACCTGATTGTAAACGATATCCACAACCCAATCAGCTAAAGGCCCTCGTCCATCACCCTGAGACATGCGTTGCCTGTAATTATAAAATATTTATCGTCTTTCTCTCCATTCAAAACAGAACACAGAATCGCAAACACAAGTGGCATCCAACGCACGGTACCAATTGGAGGAATGTAGAGACTTCAACCATCTGAACATAGGCCCAAAGAGTGCCACGACGAACGGTCTTAAGCCTTCTCCATCCACCGACTTCCCGCAACCCTCACAATATCGTCGGTCCATCGGGTGGGGGGCCTTCCAACACTGCTTCGTCCGATTCGTGGTCGCCACTTGAGAACCTACGAGATTGCGAGCATACAAACACTTACTTTTTTTCGGTTCCGTGTTACACAATAACTTTAACCCGAAGGTTAGGGCAAATAAAAATTGATTTGGGCGATTTAAAAACGTCCGTTTAAAATGCCATTACGCAGCGATTCACGCGAGGAACGATAATGTACCGCATTTACCTTCTACCTAATTGCTATTGTATCCTTACTAATAATATAAAATAAGAGCTTGTTTGTGAGTTGGAAAACAGGAGCAGCAGTCGTTAAACTTTGGTATAAAATAATTCTAACCCGCACCCCTTGCATCTCAGACGGGCACTCGCCCTCTACGCCACTAAGTTTGGACAATGATCCTTAAGTATATTGATTAAAGTCGCAAGCCCCTAAAAAGTCAAACCCAAAATTGACTTTATTCAGAAGACGAAACGATTATTTTTCAAATATATTTTTAAATGACATATCGCAAACCGTTGGTTTGAATCTCGCCGTCAAGATGATAAACAAAGATGTCGAAAGCCTGATAGGTAGTAGGTAACCTACGCTAAAACCACCACAAAAGTAGTTTTAAGAGTGAAACTGAGAGGACACTAACGTTACGTGCGTTTGCTTCAAACAAAATAATTACAAAGCCACTGTTGTCCTTTATATCTTATGAATGAAGCCGCTGACTGAACCTAGTGATATCTACCTTCCAGTATCTTCATTGCATTCGACGACCTCGCAGTGACCTTTCGCTGGAGGATGCTCACATTCCGACTCGAATCAAAATGAACAAACCAACTATTGTTTAGTACAAATTGTAATAAATAATTGAATTGTTGGTTACGCCCAAGTAGCAATTTATTAACAAGATCTATTGATATTTCGTAATTAGATTTATATCTTCTCGTGACGTGCGGCTCTAAAATTGAGTGCTTAAAGTAAAAATTACCCGAATTTTAGTTCCTAAAAATATAGCTAGAGGACCTCGTTACCTCTCGTCAATGATATGGTGAGTAGTCGATATTGAGCGGGAATGTTTATAATTGAACTTAACTCCTGTAGTTGGAGCTGGCGCCGCTGCTGATCAAAATATTTCATGGGCCCAAGATTTTTGGCGCCAGCGACATTCCTTCCATGACGTAGTTTGTATCGCTGGCCAATTTTAGGCTAAGATGCAGGTGGAAATACAACGGGTATGAAAATTTTGGGTAGCACTTTAAAATAAAGAAAAGGGTATAATAATATAATTGAATACCTAAAGTAGTTGAACTTGCAAAAATTTATGACCGATTAAAGCTATTGTTTATAGGGAACGCTGCTGCCCATCCCCTAGCTTTTTTTCCCTTAGTTGCCTCTAACGATATCCACTTTGAATGGCCTCATAGCTCAGTTGGTAGTAACTCTGCCTTCTACGCTAGAGGTCGCGGGTTCGATTCCCGCACTGGACAAACATTTGTGACTAACACAGATGTTTGTTCTGTGTCTGGGTGTTAAATATGTATCTATTATGTATATCAGTCTCTGATACCCATAGTACAGGCTATGCCTAGTTTGGGATCAGTTGACCGTGTGTTATATGTCCGGAATATATTTATTTATTTATTATTTATTTATTTACTTTGGCAGGCCGTACAAGGTCGATCGCACTGGAAATGTATGGGGGAGGGATAGTTCAGCAGTGGACGTCTTACGGCTGTAATGATGATGATTATATATTACACTTAAATACACCTTTGATGTGTGACAAATATGTAGGTAGGCAGGTTCAATGTAAGATTAAGTTTTTACAAGTTACCACGAAACACTAACATCCACCTAAACCTCAGCAAATCCAACTATCGCAATGCAATTATAATTCAAATTTGTAATTTGTAGATATCTAGTAATGTTCTATGTACGCAGGTTATAATACAGTCATTATCGGCTCTCAAAGGCATGTTATTATAAACTGTAAAAATTGATCACGTATGTAATGCAATCGCGTTATTCTCACGCCCGAAATGTTTCGGATAATTATTGGGCTATCATTAATCACGAAGAGTTAATCGTAATATCCGTTGCTTGGTCATAGCATAGCTTAGACGAGGATAGCTACGAATCTCAAGAAGACAATAGATGACTTATACAGCGTCAGGTGGAGCTTTTTACTCCTTTAAAGGCTGCTGTTGTGCCTGGGATTTGTTTAGTTAGGAAGAAAGGCTTGCCCAAAACCTGTACCATCTTCTCAGAACCGGTTTCATCCAAAGAAAAGATATGGTTACCCTTCACCGTTTAATCTAGTACACAGTACATACATTTTTCAAATAGAATAATCCATATAAGCACGGTCTGTATTTGAGCCCACGACCAACATTACATCGAAAGTTGAGGTACCTCCCACTAGGCCAACATAGCTACCAGTTATATATTTTTTTTTTGTGATTTAAATTTCCTAACTTATTATAGGTAAATGCACATGTATGTTTGTTTGTTGGTTTGTTTGTCCTTCTTTTACGCAGCAACGTTAAATCGACGTTATTTTTAGCGTGGATAAAGAATCAATAGTTAATGAGCCGGACATTGATATAAGCTACCTTCGTTTTATCCGGGCACTACGACCGAAGTCGCAGGTGGAAACTACTTATCAATACGCGTACAAAATCTAACTTATTTGCTTATGTTTTGTGGTAAGTACTGCTACATAATTAAGGTACCTACTATGCTTGCTTGCTTGTCGTGTCACTGATTCTTTCTTGGTCATCCTGTATTAGATCAGTGATCAGGTTGAGGTTTGGTGGCCCTGAAAAGGGCCTATGACCGCCGGTGAAAGAATCTGTGTAGTGAAAGGATTAAAGTGCGCCTCTTAGAGGCTCCTTCCGTGCGTAAAATAAAAAGGCACTATGAATGTACTAGATGCATTGTTTACCAGCTGTGTCATGTGAAGTATTTGGAGAGGATCATGTATCAAGGTCCTCGCTTTGTACCGCTCAGCTATTGTCAAGAAGATGATCAATATTACATTACTTATTCATAAACACCTGAATTACTGCACGTTTTATCATATAAAGATTTGATACAAATAACTTCTTAATATCGTGCATGCGGCTATATACCTATTCAGGATGATGATGATGAATTTGTCACCGAGATAGCTTTCAGAATTAGCAGGTTGAAGTGGCAGTAGTCCGGCCATATAGCTCGCAGAACCGACAAGCGTTGGGGAACAAAGGTTCTCGAGTGGCAACCACAAACCGGACGACGCAGTGTTGGAAGGACTGACGACATTGTGAATGTTGCGGGAAGTCGGTGGATGGAGAAGGCTCAAGACCGTTCGTCATGGCACTATTTGGGGGAGGCCTATGTTCAGCAGTGGACTTCATCAGGCTGATGATGATGATGAAGGGAGGGGTATGATTCCGAGATGATTCTTCTATAAATGTCATATCAAGAGAAGATATTTTGTTCTAACAATGAGCGGCGGAAAGCTAAAACGGAATCTCTATAGAAAAGACTTCAACGCGCTCGTCTTGCATAATATAGATTTTATAGCTCTATAATAAATACAAAAACAAACAAATTTATTTACCAAAAATAACAATGACAAGAAAAACAAGTTACTTGAGGTCCCCGCACTAGGACTAGCCTGTATCGCGGGAGGCCAAGTACACAAAATACGACTTACATTAACTTAATTAAAAAAAAACACAGTAACAGGGCAAAAACCAAAGATAAAGTAAAACGGAATAATAGCAACTTAGTGAATTAATATGTAGAGTCTGAGTGAATGTAAGAGTGTGTGTGGCAATCAGAAAAAGTGTGCGGGAGCGAGAGGAAGTGTGTGTGTGTATGTATGGAATGGGAGTGTAAATAATAATAAATAAACAAATTGATAAATAAGATACAAGACCAAAATGAAAAATCATACTTGAATTGCCAAAATACTCTCTGTTGCGTCATAATGAGGCGTAAGAAGACACTTCCTTATCCTTGCCTTTACATCGTAGAGAGAACATGTCAGGTCGCAATGTTTACTAGCGCAGCGATATGAGACTCTTAAAAACTGTCATACGTCGATAATACAATGCTTGCAGTAACAAGGTGATTCATAATATAAATTATATATTATATATTATTATATTATTCATATATCTCGACAGGGGCTAATTCAATCCAAAATAGGAAGAATAAGGCGTGAAAAAAATATATTCAAATGTTTTCTAATTTTTTCTTTCTAAACTTTTATAGATTAGTTAGTTTGGTTTTTTTGACATCTATTATTATAAGTAATTATTTAAAAACAAGAAGATCGACATCAAGACTACTTCGTAATACAGCTGAATCATAAAAATTGAATTTTAATGTTTTGATCCAAAAAAACCTGTTTTTTGTGACATGTTGCGAATTTTCAAAACTCGTAGGGCAAACTTTTTATCGATGGGGTGTATAATGAGCCCTTTTCGGGATAGCATACATATTTTGAATAATCTTGAATATCAAGATGAAATCAATCTTTCAGTTTCCATAGATATCTTACCTACAAAACTTGAATTAAATAATGTTCCGACAGCTACACAATGCTCAAAATCAACTGCACAAGAAGTGGTCCTAATCAATAATGGCCACTGATTACTTTGTAGTGTAATCAAGTGCCAGCCATTGTTCACAATAAAAACTATTTAATTTCATTAACTAGCCATTGAATGCAACACAATGTGCATTATCTGAGACAAAAACCAGCCAATTACTGCATAAATTATGCTAATCTAACCTCTGCTATGTGAACTTTACGCTGATGACTGGAGATTATGTTTAAGATGTGATTGATTTTTAGTTATAATATTACTGTCAGATTTATGAAAAAAAACCGTTTTATAATCCAGTTTTAATACAATGGTCGTAGGAGACCAACAGCCTAAAAATCTTCGTACGCCTACGCTCTACATATCGCTAAGATGCAACCGAACAGCGATGAAAACATAGCCCAGAGGGGCTATGCCCAGAGGGCAGAGGGGTGTCCCAGCACCCTGAGTAGAGACTCAGGGTGCTGGGACAAATTGGTGTTCTATCTTTTATTGAATGTATCAATAAAAATAAAAACTAAATAATTAAAAAAAAAATTATAAATGAAAAATATTTTTATTATATTAAATATTTGAATTTTATGAAATATCATAAAATTTAAATATTTAATAATTTCATCTCGAAAGGGATATTATTAATATTTAATCGTTAATAATTTCATCCAAAAAGGGGTATTTTATGGAAAAGTTAAAAATATTATATATATAATAGCAATATTTGAAAAATATTACATATTTAAATTCTAATAATGAATCACACACACAAACCAAAAGTAGGTTACCATTTACAATATTTAGGTCTAATCAGTAATCGTCATAATTTGGTAATAGCATAGGATATATATTGTATGTACTAAGGAAGTAATAAGATAACCCATCACGTTACGGTCTGCTTCCAATGTATCACACAATCTTGTATTCTTAACGATTGTTTGAGCTTTTGCCGATTATTTTTAGAGATTTTTCATATATTAGCTGTCACTACTGACACATATTACTACTCTGACATATATTACCAATATATTATAGATAGATAGTTGGGTAACCTGATTATATTAACCTTAGAAACGATCCAGTAGCGAAGACTGCTATGCTTATCTATCTAGGATTAAATTGAAATAGCTAAGTGCGTCCTAGAGGTTTTGCACTAACTTTTTGGTGCAGACACATAAAAATGTCTTTATTTCTATGTATAAGGTACTTATAGCTTATATTTTCTTGTATAAGCTTACGCCTGCGGCTTCGCTCGCGTGGTACCTTGATAAAAAGTAGTTTTTTTTTGTATTATGTAAATGTGTAGCACAATATAGGGAGTAGGCAATTTCCAACAGAAAAAAATATCTACAAAGTATGTTAGATGCTAGATAAGTAAATTTTATAGGGGTGTTATATCTTTATTACAGTGCCAATTACGTTATAGTATAATTTTCTTCCCAGCCCTCTCGTTACTAATGAACAATTTCCATACCTACATAATACGAATGTTATGTGCATAATTGCTACCTATTATATAATTAACGTTCCGCGCGAGGAGCTTTACGTTTGTTCATTATGCTTAAATTCACTTAATGTTCCTTCCGTTTAAACTTCCTATCATTACAAACTACGCATTCGTAATAAATGCTTACTGATTCATCGATAAGTAAAAAAGTAAGTAAATATTTTTCAAGAAACAAAACGTTTATCTTCTTTATTTTTTATAGCGTTTTTGTAGCGGTTGCCCCAGTGGGAGGTTCCCCGACTTTCGATCCGAAGGTCTTGTAGTCTTGAATGTTCCAATAAGTATTTATATCCGAAAAAATAAAGTTCTCATTAACACGTGCTAAGCACGGTGAAGGAAAACATCGTGAGGAAACCAGTAAGTATTCTTAAAGCGGCGCTGGGGTTGCAAAATGTGAGCATGTGCCAAATGTTCGAAAATACCACTGATCCTTGAAGATGTCACATAAACACCTTCAATCTGATTGCCTGGGAAATCGGAGAGGATGTCTAACATTCGTGGGGATAAAATTCGTGAGCCTTTTTTATTTTTTGCCTATGTTAGTATGAGTATTCCGAAATTATAATAGCTATTGATTACATTATTTAGGACAAGTTTCATAGAAATTACACGGTTGTGACACAATCTGGGACTTCGAAAACGCTATGTTGCGTGTCGCGTCTAAAACCAACAGTATTTTTTATTTTAAATGTTTTGTAGAACTTGAACATCTGTAGAGCCTGCACTAAGATTTCATAATTTCCAAAATAATGCCACAACGCAGAAGATGTAAATTTATACACCAGAGCAGGCTGTGAAACGAAAAAATACGAGTACTACTTTTATGAAATGCCGAGACGACTTAAAAATTCATAAGAAACTTCTTTGTGTTCAATTTCCTATTTTATTTACTGTACAAGTAGATACCCCGATTGCAAGCTGTCGGTTACAACACCAAGCTCTCTAATTTCCTGCAATAAATCACTCATGGCGCTATCGAAAGTGATCCACATTGCTATTAACCAGTGCTTGCAAGAGATGTGTGTGGTATGAGGTATGACCGTGAACCGAAATGTGCGTTCTTCACGGTGGGTAATTCGACCGACAGACCTGACTGCTGTTTGCCGATTCAACCATAACCGCTGAGGCAACCCGTTGGGGAATCTTTGATGATCTATTGTTATTCTTTCATTAGTGACGAAACTATCGGGTTTTCTACATTGATATGTCGAAAGTTCAATTCGTGTTTTGGCAAATCGTTTTGCCAGAACAATACCGTAAATGACACGAATACTTGAAGACAATAAACAATTATTTACTTCACGCATGGTTGCAAAATTAAAACTAAGATCTTTATAATAATAGCTGCAAAATTATGACAAAATTTTCTCATAACTAGCATTGTTTTAAACGTGTGTGCTGCACTTGTGCAAAAACCCATTAGCGTTTCGCAATCAATAGCACCGCCACCGCTAAATGGACCATGTTTTGTTTTTTATTTTTATAAATAACACCCAACTGTCACATATCCCACACTAGGATTCCCTGTGTCATGGGAATTGGAAACTACGAGCACCATGGTACCAAAACACCTAGACCCGGAACAAATATTTGCAGATCATACAAACACTTGTCCCATTGTGTGTTTATGTAACATACGGATCATCTATTTTCAATCAGAGGTCATCACCATCATCATCATTTCAGCCATAAGACGTCGACTGCTGAGCATAGGCCTCCACTATAGATTTCCAGCGAGACCCATCTTGTGCGGCCTGCATCCAACGGCTCCCAACCTTTATGTGAACTAATTACACAATAAGATTTTTTAATTAATTAAATAAATTAAGAGTAATTATTAATTACGTAATGAAAGGCGGTATCGATCAATTAGATTAATTATTTCAGTCAATTTTATTTATGGCGGATCGTCAATAAATTATTTACAGGAACTCTTACCACGTGTGTGTACAAAGTTATTCTTAATTGCAAAGAGGCATATTTTACTCAATCAATTTTGTTCTACGTCTTTGGGAAATTTATTCATTTCAAAAACACAATGCAAAAATCTGCTGTTTTGGAGTCAAATCAGTTCTAACTCAACTATTCAGCTGTTTTAAGGAGCAATCTTGATGACGGGCTTCTCGTACGTTTATTAATTAGTTATAATTATTTGTTTCATTAGTTTCTATTTTATTTTTTATTTATTTGATTTTATAGTTATATATGTATATAGTATATATAGAAGAAATAAAAATAAAAGACCTTAACACCTTTTTTTCTAATTTTCTTTCATTTTGTTAATTCAATAATAGTATAATTTAATATGTAGGTATTTTCGGGCATAGGCCCTTTTCAGGGTCACTATACCTGAACCTGGTCACAGACCTTGGATGACCAAGAATAAATGTGACCAGTGACACGAAAAGAAGAAGCATAATGTATACTATCCCTAAAGGGGCTTACTCTTTCGGTATAGTGTATGAATCACCTTGTAGAACAGTGAAATATATATGTATGTCCAGCTAGTTTAGTCCTACCTACCTACTACTTAATGCTGTATGACAGGTAATGAGTTTTGAGTCATAACCTATGACACGAGTGCTGACCGTGGGAACTGAGAACTAAAAAATCTTGGTAAGTACATTACTGCCTGAAGCGATTCACTCAACTTACTAATTTAAGAGGTAAATATACGAAACACTTACAAGGCCTTTTTGCATACGGAGCCGGCGTCGGCGTCTAGTCTAATTAGGTTTTTATATAAATCGTATCATCGTCGATCAAACTGACAAGCAAATCACCAACATATGCGAGGTTTTCGTGCCCTAAATTGAAGCAGGCCCCTCCGCCTTACAAGATGCTCGCAGTCAAATAACATTTGTTTCAAATAGTGTTGTGTTCCTGCGAGGGTCCAGGGTTGGCAACACGTGCGTAAAACCTATGGTTTTGCAAGCGTTTATAGGCTACGGTTACCACTTACCAGCAGGCGGGCCATATGCTTGTTTGCAACCTTAGTTTTAAAACAAAAAAAAAACATTCACGTTATACAAACAATGATCTTCAGTGTTTGTATAACGCTTTTATGTTACGAGCAAGGCCAGAATATTCTCACATTTTTTGTAAACTTAACTTTGCTCTACAAATTGGATTGGCATTTACTCGTAGCCTCCAGGAAAAGCAACGCATCCTTATTGTTATGACCTCATCACGGAATTGACGGCGCGATCATTATCAATATCGTTTGGGTGGGTAGGTACCTATTGTTTCGACCAGGGCCAGGATCATCAATTAGGTTTTGTTTGGGCGATGACTTAAGTTAGAAATAATATATAAGATAAAATCGTGTAAGTAGTGCTGACAATGTTAAGGTATGCAAATATATATATATATATAAGAGTAGTAGTAGTCCGTTGGGGAGTAAAGGGTATCAAATGGCGACCACGAACCGGGCGACGCAGTGTTCGAAGGCCCCCCACCCGATGGACCGACGACATTGTGAAGGTTGCGGGAAGTCGGTGGATGGAGAAGGCTCAAGACCGTTCGTCATGGAACTCTTTGGGGGAGGCCTATGTCCAGCAGTGGACTTCTACAGGCTGATGATGATGATGATATTATATAAGATATATAATAAATTACACGTAACGATAGGCCCCAATTTTCTTTGCTATGTCTGAATCATCCCTGTGCACCAAACACTTCAAATGCAGTATAATAGCGTACTTTGTTGCGGCATAGGTAGGCTTCTCATAGTTTGAAACAGAAAACCAACTTGAGAGAAATAGTACGAAGCATCAGACTGTCGCCATCCAGCTAAACATCACATACCTATGATTCGGCAGATTCGCAGGAGTTAGAAATAAAGTAGTCAATTAAACAGCAAAAATAAACAACAAAAATGAAATTGAATCCTGTAGAAGCAATAAAAAAAGTGCAATATCCATGGGTGTAGTCAGGATTGGCCTGGGGCAAAACGCAATAACTTAATTAAAAGTATATTTTTATTCTACTCCAGGGATAACAAAATAGTAGCATTTGAAAACCAATATAACGTGAGCTCTTTGGTTAACTTTCGATCACTTCGTAGTTAAGGTAGACGTTCAGAAGGACCCCGATGGTTTTTTTAGTCGGTATGCCGTCGGTTGCTATTGTCTCGTTATCAATAGTAGCCGACGGAGACCCCGACATACACCTACGGCTTTCCCCGGGCGGGGGGGACGCATAACGCATTTCTACATCGTAAAAAAGATGTATAAAAATCAAATAGAACAAGTTTTAGTGCGACAGCCAAAGTTAATCTTAATTTTGCCTCAACTATCATAGAAGCACCAACTTTTAATAGACATCGCGTGATCTAAGTTCGGGATGAACTACTAATATTCTCTTTGGAGCCAAAAGTGATGTTTTCCCTTCGTAGAGCCTGGCAATTTTCAAATTATTATTATTTATTTATTTTTATCGGGGGGCAAGTTCCCGTTTCTGTCCCACCGTGGCTACGCCCACGGTAATATCTGATTACGCCCGGAGGGGAGACAGCAATCTCGCTTTCGTTCCGGGCCCATTCTTAAGCTTTCCCACAATTAACATCTGATCGGATAAATCTGCTCTGTAAGAACCCGTGCACATCGTGTCTTGGAGGGTATTGTACTCGGTTCACAAGGGCTGGGACTATCTGTTTAGCTTTTCAGCTTGTTCACTGATACTGATAGGGAATGTTTTCCGGCATGTAAATTCTACTATTGTGAAATGTTTCTGAATCACTGCGTAGCAGCTGCTGGGCCGATATATTTGGTTAAAATTGATAAAGTTTATGTAGTTAATAGTTATTCTGAATGAATAGTTAAGTTGATAGTTAAGTTTTTTGTTTGTGTTACAATTCAGCAAACGGCAACGGACGAAGGACGTGAGCAACGATTTGGTTTCACATATTTTTTGGTTAATTCTACTATCCTATCCTTCTAATCTTACTATCTTACTAAAACCAAATTAAAATATTTTTATTTTAAATAAGAAGATTTGTGAGGATAGTTGGTTGCTAGTGGTTTAATCACGCCGTAAATGCTAAGTCGATTTCGATAATACTTGGAATAGATAGAGTTCTTTACCTAGAATTGCAATATAGGCAACTTTATCGAAGTACCTACCACGCGTGCGAAGCAGCGCGTTGAAGCTAGTAAGTACTATAAAAAAATCTGTCTACCATATACTACAGCACCAGCCTGGGACTGCATTCTTGCAACATGAGCATGTTGTCGATTATTTAACCAGAGACAATGTGGACCCGCGGCTTCTCACGGCTGCCGAAGGCCGCAGATGCCTTACAACACGCTTTAAATTATTTAATTTCATAACTTTGGCGCCCCAAGGCGGCTCCTAACGAGAAGAGTTAGCCATTTTAGCAAATGCTACGCGAAGTTTAACCGTGGAAATCTACGTGTTGGAGAATCGTGGGGTGTCTGCTCTCAAACTAGCG
This sequence comes from Anticlea derivata, assembly GCA_947579855.1. NCBI lineage: Eukaryota > Metazoa > Arthropoda > Insecta > Lepidoptera > Geometridae > Anticlea > Anticlea derivata. The sequence goes on from OX388262.1 coordinate 4,832,206, forward strand.
TCTCGCTATTTCCGACGTCAATTAAATCATGTTCCAAATCATTGCTTGCGGGTGAGTCACTATAAAAAATCCTTCAACTCAATCCATCAGACCACTCCTTGCGAGTTACCGCCCCGCGTGATCTGAGCGTATCACACCACACGCCCACAAACATGAGAGGGGTCACAACAGTTATAAAAATAGGACACCAACACAGCCTAGTAGGCAGTGTAGGTGCCTGTAGGGTGTCATAAAAAAAGAGTAAACTTTATAGAGTTTCACACAACTGACGAAGCCGTGACTTTTCCGCTGATCTGTTATTACTTAGGGATGAAGTCAAGCCATTGACCAGAGAATTACAGTACCTGCCTACCTAAAAATTGTCTGTTGAGCTACAAATTGTGTAGCAGTACGCACGGCCCTTATCAAGTGGTGCTGCGACGCGGGGGAACGAAAGCGCGGTAAATAATTATGGTATGATTCCGAACCACGCTGCACGCAGCAATGCTGCCGCAGCAGTGCTGCCGCGACACTACTGGTCCCCATACAATTTCTATAAGCTTAAATGAGATTACATTCCGAGCTAGGCAATGTCGCGGTAGCAATGTTATTGCAGCAGCACTGCTGCCCGTCAGTGTCGCCCTACCGCCGCGACAGACCAGTAACGCGTCTGCCGCCGTAGCAAGAGTACCTACGTGAATGTTGACAAGTCAATTGACACGAACAGAGCGAAACTGCCATCTTGCTCTGATACAGCGCGGCAGGCAGCACTGCTGCGTGCAGCATAATCCGGAATCATACCTTTACGCTGGTCCTCCGCTTACAGGGCTCGTTGCTTCCTAGAGCAATGCACAGGCTGGGTATCTCGTGAGAAAACAATTACATGCAACAGTTCCCCGAGTGGGATGCAGCTCGCGGATTGCGTCCGAACGCAATGACCTGCGCGTCTCGGTCCACCTGCTGCAACCTCATTGAAAACATAATCATATCTTCCTAGCACTCATCTTGGAATGTATGAGTGTGGAAGTGATTTATTTGAATCTGGGTGGCATGTTACATAATGCCTGCGCATGCGCAAGCTTCACAGCTTCTAATTTGACCCCACCTACAACTACGCAGAAATATTTTAATGCTTCCCATGCCCTCTCTTTACAAAGCATTTTAGTTTGATGGCATATTTTTTGCCATCATTTCTATCCTCTATGAAAAGCTAGATGAATTAAACATACTTATCTATCCCAGTAGTATGTAGGTAAGTAACACCCAAAAACCCAATACCAAACAGTCACATACATAGTCCTGAGCCCACACTAAGACACTAGTTACATGGTACCACACCATCCAGACCCAGAACAAATATTTGCAGATCATGCAAACTTTATCCCTCATCTAGAATCGAACCCGCACCCTTTGCACGTCTCAGCCGGCACTCGCCATTGAGAACATCAAGTAAATAGCATCTCCCTATAGCATCTATCATCTCCCATTCTAGAACAATTACGTTCGGCTTTCGTTTGTCTAATGAAAAGCTGCATTTAGCGACAAGCACGGGAACCAGGGCCCGGTTAGATAACAGTGAGCTTTCACCCACGGTATATCACGAGCCACCCGGGCCTCCTTCCGCGGCGCATCGCGACCCGCGGTTGACCTGCCCTGACAACTCTGCGAACATTCCCAGAAAACTTGTATACTTTCAATTACCTACCTCTTCAACTTGCCTTTCTAGAAGAAAGGGGCATAAAATTTCTTTAAATTAATTCTTCAACAAGCAACGCGAAATGCTTTTACGTAATAAGCATTATAGACGAGAAGGATCATTGGATGGAGAAACACAGCAAACATTGTTGAATGAACTGAATAATTTAGTTTGAACTGATTTGATTCAACTTGAATCTAAACTAAATTATTCAGTTGTTTTGGTAGCAATCCTGATGTCGAACTTATCATACGTTTAATAATTAGGTAAGTATATGAAGATGGTTAAAAAGCCGGTGATTCGAAATTTTTCAGGAAAAAGATCTAAAATATAAACGCTAATGTTTTTTCTTTTTGTTGATATACCTAAGCCAGGTATTTCGACATTTTCGGATAGGCGGGAAAAAGTTGTAGAAAAACCCAAAAGTAAAGTATAGAGAGAGCAATGACTGGCCTCATAGCTCAGTTGGTAGTAAATCTGCCTTCTGCGCTAGAGGTCGCGGGTTCGATTCCCGCACTGGACAAACATTTGTGTGATAAACAGATGTTTGTTCTGTGTCTGGGTGTTAAATATATATCTATTATGTATATCAGTCTAGGCTATGCCTAGTTTGGGATCAGTTGACCGTGTGTAATATGTCCGGAATATTATATTATATTATTATTAATGTTTTTTGTGACGGACCCCAATATTTCATTTCTATTTAGGCAGTTTAATTAGATAAGGCTATAAACCAACAATATAAGAGACTGATCTCAGATGTTCGGGGTCACAGGGGAGATCAGAGATTCATATCTTACAAAATGTCAGGTTACTACGTGAATTCTAATGGCCGTAATGCGTTCATCTAATGTCGTAATAGTATGAACTGCAAATTGAGGTCGTCATTTTTATTGATGCAACTTGAGGCGTCGCGACACGATCATGATAGTTCAGTGCACTAAATGTCGTTCTCGTGGCGCGCGAACCTTCACTCCAATGTATCCCTACACCTTATTGGGCTGTATGGGAATACTTAATACTCAATACATTTATTGCTTTCACATGGTTGGTTACAGGTAGTATAATAGTTATGTAGTTTCTCATGTAGACCCTGTATTAGGGTATGGCAACAGGGAGACAGGCCGAGATTTAATACCTAATAAGAGGTAGTGTAGTTCCAATCTATGTTGAAGCAGTTGATGTTAGATAAACAGGGTTGGAACATAATTATATTTACGGAACTCTTAAATTATGAGTCCTTTCATGTAATGGGTACCTATCAGTATCAAAAAAAACTGCTTATGCCCAAAATAAAAACTGAAATATGTAATAAAAATTGCTATGCAATGTGTGTTAGAGTTTATAATAAAATCCCAGAGCCAATGAAATGTTTAACGCATAGACAATTTAAAAATAAGCTATTTAACCAGACCAGAGTCTTTACTCCATCAAAGAGTTTCTAGACAAGAAATTTTTATAATTATATTGAAGCAAATATGTAATATGTATTTTGATAATAACTCAGTCTATTTAAGTAGGAACCGTATCGTGTTTTTTTTCATATTAATGTGAAATTCATAATCTTGACTTTTTTAATAACATAATATGTATGACATGATAATAAATTGCTATGTTTACTATATTTTAAAGGTGTAAAATTCAAATTGTTATAGACATGTATTATTCTAATTTTGTAAAACAACTTTTGCATGCTAGTTCATAGTAAAATGTGCTGATCTCATTATTATAATGTAAAAGAGCTAATGTAACCACATTTTCGCAAATAAGCAAATACATTACAATACAATACAATACAAAAAGTCCAAAATACCATCAGTTTCTTTTGCCTTCGATTTTCCAATAATAATCCTATCCTACCTTAGTAGGTAGGATAGGATTATTGGTTAGTACCAATCCTAGTAATAGTATAAATGCGAAAGTTTCGATCGATGGTTGGAAGGATGGATGGATGTTTGATACTCTATAACGCCAGAATGGCAGAACGGATCTGGATGAAATTTTGCACAGAAACAGATTAAAGTCTTGAATAGCACATTGGCTTCTTTTTATTCGCGTAGGTACCACGCGAGCGAAGCCGCGGGCGGAAGTTAGTCTTTCATACGAGCGTAAGCTCGGCTCTCATATCTATGTTTCATACAAACCTTGTTCTGACCAATGATCTTTTATATACCTACCTAGTACAATGCATATAAAGTATGTGACAATTACGAAGACAACGAAAAAGAAATTAGCCAAATCGGCCGAGCCGTTCTCAAGTGATGCTCCGTCAAATATGTGGCAATTGGTTTTTATTTATATAAAAATGCATCTTACTTATTCATATTCATATTCATATTAACTTAAGTACTTAGCGCAACGTCTGTGAAAATAGTCGCGTAAAGTAAGCAAATAAAAATGTTGGTGAAATCAGATAATCTGTATAACAACCATACCATGACAAATTCTACTACTACAAGGTGTCGTGAGTCGTGACACACACGACTAATATGCGCATCTGACTCCAAATCAATGTAAAATTGTTGTCGAATCGTTTCGTTGTAAGCCATTCGAGAAATTGATTTCTGTTGCAACACCTATCGGAACCGACCGACTTATCAAAGAAATGTGTGCTGTCTCGATTTCCATTGATAAAAAGAGATAAGAATTTCCAGTAGCCGCATTGGTGGTTTTTCTTGTGAAGACGCACGCGCATCGAGCAAACTAGTTCCTTCCTTGATTACAACAGCGATGTATCGGGTGTAAAATGACTGCTTCGGAAAAGTAAAGTCGCTGGTTAATGCCCTCGATGAAAGCATAAGTGCTTCATCTCGAAGGATATTCAACGAAATTAATTCCAAAATTTTCAAAATGTGCCTCGGTACTGAACATAATCATCATCATCATCATCATTTCAGCCGTACGACGTCCACTGCTGAACATGGCCTCCCCAACAGACAGAGCGAATTCCTTATCATGTGGGGGGATTTGCCCATACTCACCACGCTGGGCATGCGGGTTGGCGAGCGCAGTTAGAGCTATTGTTGTTAAAATGAGGGACGCTGCTGCCCATCCCCTAGCTTTTTTCCCTTAGTCGCCTCTCACGACATCCGCGGATAGGTAGATATGGAGGGGCCCATTCTTTAGCCGGGGCCACCACGGCTAAACACGGCTGAACATAATGATGTAAAGAAACTCAAAATTATAGACCATTATGGCATCAACTTGTGCAGGCGACTGTACAGAATTGATAAGGAAGCAATAATTACCTGCCTTAAAAATAAATTATCTAAGTACTTAAACTTTAATTTTAATTTAAAATAAATTATAAAGTTTAAAACGGATTGACAGAAAAACATGAATAGTATGCAGGTAATCGATTCAGATTGTCAAAAGGTATTTATTACAATAAATCACAAGGATCAAATGAATCTTCTTAGAAACTAATAGCTGGAGCTACGCCTGCTCCTCGACCCAAGCTTAGAAAATCTGGGAACAAACAAGGCTTGGTGCAAATTTTTTTTTTTCGATGATCCATTTCAAAAATAGAATATAGAGGTACAGAGAGGTGAGGCTCAGTAGTCTTTCGACACCCTGTATTGATGCATTCCATAATTGCAGATGCGTGTACAAACGAACAAAATGAAATTATTTGTCTGCTTATGTAGCAGAAAATTATTGTGTGGGTAACGGATACCCAGGTGAGTTTTTTTTCAGGGCCACGTAGGCGAAATCGGAAACCGTGAGAGTAATCGAAAAGTGATGGTAGGAGTTACGGGCTCGATTTTGAAAAAAATAAGATCAGCATTAAAAAAAGTTGAAATTTATTTACAGTTTTTCATATCTGTGGGGCCTGCTCAGGACCAGCCCTCAGGCACCGCCTAATACTGGGTTTCTGAGAAAAGCCGAACATCCCCGGATAGACTGTACAAAAACCCTCTTAAATACTACTTAGAAATAGAATAAGCGTGCAGATGCATTCAATGGGATATGATTGAGCAATACGAGCACTCATCAGCCAAGCGGCTCATTACTGAATCCTAAAATAGTGCTTATTTCCGTTATGTCCTATTACGTAAGAGTGTCTCAAGCTTTATAACGAAATTACTATAGGAGCATCTTGGACGGGTTTTCTTGCGCAAAGCCTTTGCAATCAAGCCTAGACGTTTCAATAAACCAATATGTTTCTTTAATAATAGCTTTGAGGCGGTAACTTCCTAGGCTGAACACGAATATCGGCGATTCTCACGCATGGTCATAAACGAATGTTGAGTAACGGTCATAAGTCAAATACCAATAAAATTTGCTTGATAAGATATGTAGATTTAATTTTTGGATTACATAATCCAAATCACTGTAGCAGCATTTGCTTTTGATCGTTGGTCATTGATACTATGGTTGAATAATAACATTTTATTACACTGTTAATACCTACTGCTAAACAAGGTGATGATAATACCTACCCCTAAAGGAGCATAATCTTATCATTGGTCAATGCAGTTTGTTCTACGATATTTAGAATAAAGACGGTCAAGTGCGAGAACTCGCGTCCTGAGGCTTCCGTACCATTAATCTTGGGTTCGAATCCCGGTCGTGCACCGGTGGTCATGGTTAGATATTAAAAATTCTTTAAGTTTAAGTGTAGGAATTAACAAACTTATATTTGCGGTCGCTCTCGTAGTCATTGTATGACATTGACCGTAAATATAACTTTGTTTCCTAAAAAACTTCGAAATTCCTGAATTTCAGACTTTTCCCTTAAATTTTGTTACAAAAGCTCCTAGCATTACAAATTTCAGTCAAAGTACCCTAGAGGTTCATTTTAGCCATTTCCATACAAAAATTATACATTCATTGCCATATCTTTTTAATGCATAAAGCTAGAGTTTTGATTTTTATACGGCACCATAAGCTCACAGACCTTAATAAGTGGTATAAATTTCAAGTTGATACCGTTAGCCGTTTATGAGAAAAAGGGTCTTGACAGACGGACAGACAGACGGAAAACAAAGTGATCCTATAAGGGTTCCGTTTTTCCAAATGAGGTACGGAACCCTAAAAATCGTAAATTTTCATATAAAAACTCTTATACAAAAAGCATGTCACTACAAAATTTTGTTTTATTTCTTGTTAATAATTTTTCATGTTGATGTTAGAATAATCCCCTTTCGGGATAGATTTCATAATATATCTTATAGTTCAAAAAAATACAGAATACGAGATTTCTGAAAGAAAGAAAGAAAGAAAATACTTTTTTATACTACCTGCTCGTCAATGGCATATTATGTGTCATGCAAACCTTTCCTAAAGTAAGTCATTACAGCCCTACGGTCTAGCCGGGTCATAATGTTGTACTGAATTTCATTATTTCCCATGGGACATAATGTGGTTTGAATTTGGAATGCAACCCATGTAGTCGTGCTTGATCGAGGTTGGTTTCAAAAATGTTTGGGTGCAATGAGATTTTATTCTAATTAGGCTGTATGTTATCATTTTCTTTGCACTGCCTACAAAATAAAAAAAAGAAAAACATGAAAACTTTTTACGAAATTCATTTTCACCCGCGCACGAAGGATTTATTCGAATGTCGAACTGACCACTACAGAATAGACTACAAAAAAAGAAAAAAAGGCGCCAAGCGCTCAATCTGCTGTGCTGTTATCTACACCGAAATTCAGTTTCGATTCGAATAAACTTCTAAAAAATGTCAAGTGACGACGACAGTGATTTTGATTCGACTCCAGAATGCATACAATCTGAAGCCTCTGGTATAGTTGGAAACTTACTTCCAGAAAAATCATTTCTTTCTACTTAGCAGTCATTGTTTTCAATTGCCTCGCAGAAAGTATAAAAAATAGAGTATGCATCGCGGGCTTAAATGTGTATTTGTCTTGGGCGATCTTGAACCCCTCGTACTCAGGATTCTTGCCTTAGATAGAACCCCGAGAACCCTCGTTCTCGGGGTTCAATATAGCGCCCGCGACATAATACACTACTTTAAGCCCTTGTTGCATAATCTACTATTATTCGTAGCATCATTAAATTTACCTTAAGATTACCCAACACCATAAGGACTTAACTATACAAACTAAGACTAAGAAAAAAAAGAAAACTTAAATGCTACGAAATGGCGTCCGACTCAGCATTATGTTGTGATAGCCACTGAACATGGCCATCACAACGCTGATCTTCCGTTGGAACCAGAACCAAAAAAACGTCACGATTGCAAGAGCGTACTAGCTGCATGTGCTATCATTAACTTACCTAAATTAATAACATTTAGACCAATTACTGGACCAAGCGGCTCATAAACTGTCAACAAAAGAATCACACAAACTTTTAGAGACAGCACCTAAGACGAACCACCTACACGAACCCTAAAATACTTTATTGTGAAAGTCGTCATCAAGTTTACTCATTAAAAAAAATATATCGAAATATTCTATAAAACAGTAACCGACACACTGACAACGCAGTGCCTAAGCCGCTGGTCCTAAAAACTTGAAAGTTGAAAGGCGTGGTCCTTTTAGTGTTTAGGTATGGGTCTATAAAGAAACACAACACAACCCATTGTAACAACATAAGTGCATTATAGATTTGAATTGAATTGAATTGAAAGAAATTTCCTAAATTCAACCCCTTAGACGTGTGCAGCGGGGTTTGAAGTCTGTATAAAAAAAAATCACGCGAACGAAGTCGCGGGGGTTTTCGCTAGTATTTCGATAGAATATTTGAATATTCTACAAATCACAGAATGCAAGTACATCGAATTTTTAACCAAACCGATTGGTTACGCTTTGAGCAACTATTGATTAATGCCATAACCATTTCATATTTAATTGGCGACGTCTGAAGACAATAGATAGGTTATGTCGATGAAATGGTACAGCCGTCAACATAATAGTTTACACCAAATGTGACTGACTCCAGTTTTACACAGAAAAAGCTAGATAAGCTTTCAGGAGCATCTATAAAACTATTTTCTAGTCTTTAAGTATAAGAAAAGGCGATAGAGAGCCGATTCCCACACAATCTTAAAATGTAATATTTTAAGATTATTTTAAACAATGCTTTTTACACATTTTATCGATTTATGCAAAGATATTTTAACGATTTATCGATTATGGCATTTCACATAATTAATATTATAAATGTATGAAAACATGTATGTGAGAATGTTTGTTACACTATTACGTCGCAATCCCTGAATGGATTAGAATGAAATAAGGCATGTAATAAATAGCCTGTAATAGCACATAGGCTTCTTTTTATTCGAGAACCAAGCGAGCAGGCCGCGGTTTAACTATTTATCAATAAAAATAATAAATAGGTTCTAAAAGCAGGTGACGACTGTACCAACCGATAACACGATAGGTAACTTATATATCTCGCGATCAATCAGCGTTACAATAGAATTGCGAACTTTCACCGCCTATTGAGCATCGGAACTGATCATTTGTCTGTGAACGTGATTTGACCCATCAAACATAACTGAGGATTGGTGCCGTACTATTTAAATTAAAACCATATTATGAAGAGCTTTACCATCGACCCGGACGGAGTAATGGTAATCGAAATATTGCACTTCGCTTCACACACACAGACGCTTCCTGCCTTACAGGCGAGGTGCTGTGGTTTTGTGATTTCAACCATAAAAGTGAATAGAGGTGAGTTTCAATTGTTGAGCGAATAAGTCGCTTTGCTGCCACTACGTCCGTCTGCGCTGAACCTATGTACGAGTAGAGTCCGCGCCACAAAAGACCCCCAAGTTTTACTTAAAACTAAGGCCCATTCTGATACCGTTCTTCATTCAAACGTGCGATATTTTATGAAATATTTCAATGAAAAGCTGTCAAAAAAACCATTGCTTGAGTCACGATTGAGTACAATATCAGAATATCAACAAGCTTAAATAAAACAAATCTGAATTTCGAAAATTCGCGAAGACTACACTAACTACAGCGCTGCGTCTGGACATAGACTATATAATACGGTATTATCCAAGGGTCAAGGTCAAGGTCTGGAGTACTTCTTTCGCAGCCAGTGGTGCAATTGTGTAAGCGTAGAAAGACGAGCCAAAAGACTCATAGGTAATGATGACTTAGTTGAGTCTAAGCTTCTGAGCCTCGATCATCGTCGCCGAGTAGCCAGCCTATCGGTCTTTTATAGGATACATTTCGGAGAGTGTGCGATTGAACTCTTTGATTTAGTCCCCCCATCCCCATTCCATCATCGGACAACCAGACGCACGGACACGCGACATCCGTTCATGGTTGATATACCACCTTGCCGCACCAAGCGCTTTGCGTCTACCTTTATAATGCGGACAGCCAAAGAGTGGAACTCGTTGCCGGCGTCTGTGTTTCCGAATACCTATAATTTGAAGACACCCTCAAGACCAGAGTGAATAGGTTTCTTCTAGGCAAACGTGCTACACCGTAGACCACATCATTACTTAACATCAGGTGAGATTGTGGTCAAACGTTAGCCTATTTCGTATAAAAAATAAAAAAAAAAGCGTAATGGCAATGAAGTTCGTAACTTCCTGAGCTTGGCGCAAAATGAGACTGGATCGACGGATAGAAAATGTTTAGACAGAACGCGAATACGCCTACCCAGAAGAAGATTGCGCAGCAGCAAAACTCGCACCGCTACAGAAGAAATTCGCTAACCCAACGAATTCTGAAAATTATCACGTGTTTGCAAAGTCTATTCAGAATTAGCATAGATTTTTCGGAGGAGGTAGGGCACAACGAGATTTTCTCGTTCTAAATTGGAGCAGCCCGCCTTACAGAAGATCGCAGCCAAATAACATTATTTGTTTCAAATAGTGTTGCGTTCCTGCGGTGAGTAAGGTTGCCAGAGCTCTTTAGGGGTGGGGGGGTTCAGGGTCGGCAACGCGGGCGTGATGCCTCTGGTATTGCAATCGCTCATAGGCTACGGTAACCGCTTGCCAACAGGTGGGCCGTACACTTGTTTGCCAACTTAGACGTATAAAAAAAAAGGTTTTTATCAATATGGGCTCACGTGCTTCATGGAACGAGCAGTTCCGTATTTGAAGACGCTGGCTGGCATTTGTTTGACCTCTAGTCAGGCTGGGAATTTAATACCATTTGGCAGATGACACAATCCCGCTGCGTCCCAGTTAAGGATTTGAACAAGAATGCGGTATGTTTAACAGGCACTTGTATGTAAACAGCTTTTACGTTTGTGTTTATCACTATTACAACATACACGTTTAGTCAAGGACCAAAGGCTTCTGAGGTGAAGTAGATAAACATGGTAGAAACCTGTAGTAGGTAAGCAGTAAAAACACAATCCTTTCCCGTTTATGAATGCGTTTACGGCCTAGTGTAGGCAAAGTAATTGTCCCAAAGGTTGTAAGGGTGCCGGCACACTCATACTACCACTCACTGGTTTAATTTTCTTAAAGTACTAAAAACTTTTTGATCGAGCGAACGAAGATCTCTCAAACAAATTCGACGAACCGGCGTTGTATGTTAGAACCTATGTTTCCAACCGAAAATTAGTATGAAATTCAGTAGGTCTACAGGTGGGACCATCAAGATGTAAGAATGGGAGCCAAGTAAACAGTGGCGGATTTGCAGTCTTCGCCGCTCTAGGCCCCAGGCCATGTGCCGCCTCTTTCTCAGCACCCATCATATAGACTAGGTACATAATGAATTTACTGGCATCTGACTGGCCTCATAGCTCAGTTGGTAGTAACTCTGCCTTCTGCGCTAGAGGTCGCGGGTTCGATTCCCGCACTGGACAAACATTTGTGACTAACACAGATGTTTGTTCTGTGTCTGGGTGTTAAATATATATCTATTATGTATATCAGTCTCTGGTACCCAAAGTACAGGCTATGCCTAGTTTGGGATCAGTTGACCGTGTGAATATGTCCGGAATATTTATTTATTTATCTAACTTTATCTAAATCATCAACATCATTCTGTAGAAGCCCACTGCTAGACATAGGCCTCCCCCAAAGAGTTCCACGACGAACCGTCTTTAGCCTTTTCCATCCACCGACAACCTGCAACCTGCTATCATCAGTGATTTTTTTGGTCACGATTTGCCGCTCCAAGTAAATCAGCCAAGGGGTTAAATCGGTTAACTGGGGTGACATATGAAAGATATTGCCTTTCATCCTGTAGGTATAATCGTTCTCGCAAGTGCATAAAGACAAAGTTAAAGGATAAAACGAAGATTGCCGAGGCTTAGGTATATCTCTGTACCTACCTATAGTACGGCAGACGGATCGTTTATTTTTTAGTGCGGTACTTCAAAGCGAAACATTTACGTCCCAAGTAGTTAGGTGGCTAGATGAAGCAAAACTTCACGCGTTTACTTATAACTATCATTAAATTACTGTCAGTATTTCTCACCGTGTACGCATATAAAAAGGCTTTGGGCCTTGAACTTTGACAGGCTGACAATGAGAAAAAATGTAATGAGCCACCTTTAGCAACCCTTCACTTCGGTAACCGAACGATGGCCCCATTCCGCACATGGGCGCATTTACCAACACGTCAACACTTCTATCTTTGCGGTAATAGGAATACCCACAGTAGCTATAAAGTAGTGTAGGAATATTTAAGAAGCGGATAGATTATGCCACAGATAACATAATACTAATTATGCTTAGGTACTTTGGAATACTGGTATTGCCGAGATGCCCTTACCAACGCAAGCCACTTGCTTGGGTCAAGAAGGTAGCTAAGCTTATAATTTTATATTTTGTTAATCATTTATTACCTACATAGATTGGGTATCTGCCTAATATTTTATGGGCTATTAATTTGGCAAAATTTCAAAAGAAGGTACCTACTGGGGCTACAAAAAATGAGTAGGAAAACTTCAAAGAATTCTCAGTACCTACCTACCTATAGTAAAATTGATGTCATTTTAGAATATGAACGGCTGAGCCGATTTTGATGAAATTTGGTATGGAGATAGCTTGAGCCCTGAGGAAGGGAAGGCTACATAATAATGTGTACCGCACGTCGAAGCCGCGTGCAACCGCTAGTATCTTATACGAAAAAATACACCAACAAACAACGGAACAAATATTTTCAGATCATGCAAACATTTGTCCAGCTCAGACGGGCACTTGCCCGCTGCGCCACCGAGGCACACATTACTAAATGAAAGCACTAACCAACTTTCCGAATAATCATTGAATCTAGTCTGTTTTGTCCTCTATACTACCTATACTTTGATATTTTGTCAGTGTCGAAAGTCAGCATAATTAGGCTCTCGCTCTCGATGTTCACTATTGTACGAATAGGTTTTGACAGCTCTGTAAAATAAAATAGGATTTCATTTTATGGTAATGAGTTGAGATATACCTGCATAGTATTTCTACTATCATTTTTCTTACCTGTCGAGAGATATATTATTATTAATTTAAAAAATCAATATTCCGGACATATCACATACGATCTACTGATCACAAACTAGGCATAGCCTGTACTATGGGTACCAGAGACTGATATACATAAATGATAAATATTTAACACCCAGATACAGAACAAACATCTGCGAATGTTTGTCCAGTCCGGGAATCGAACCCGCGACCTCTAACGCAGAAGGAAGAGTTACTACCAACTGAGCTATGAGGCCAGTCGAATTAGTATTGGATTAGCCTATAACTTATTATCCTTACTAGGTAACTTTCGTTTAGATAACTCAAGGATGGCGAGGATTTGTGTTGATCCATCTTGTTTATGCGCCAGTGCGTGGTTGGAGAACACCTGATATAGAGGAAGCTGTGCCCAATGCGGCGGCCACACTTCCGCGCATTGTGGCCGCAATTGGAACGCGAATCGGTCACCTGGCTGACATAGTGACTGACTGAGTTGCAACATTGTGATATGCTCACGACTGTACCCTAATCCTTGAATGAGGTAGACATCACTGAGATCGCTAGGTACCCAGATAACAAAGAATATCCGGGCTATGGCCGTGTTGGCCTAGTTATGAGTACATCGACTTTCAATCCGTAGGCGTAGGTAAGTTCAAAAGTGAGGTCTATTCGAAAAATGTGTGCCTGTAACACGTGCTCAGAACTGTATAGGACAACATCGTGAGGAAACCTGCGGCCTATTCAGCTCCATACGTATTGACCATGTATTTCCTTTGGATAAGGTTTACTAGGCTGAGAGAGTGGTATAGGTGCTGGGCAAGCCTACTCAATCTAAATGTCCCAGGCAATAAATTTAAATTCATTTCAAAATGATCTTTATACCTAATTGTTAAAGTCCATTTTGAGTTCGACATTTAAGGTGTCTAAAGGTCAGAAGAAAACTCAGTTTACACATTACCGTCGACTTTTATTTACAATATATTAATATTCTCTTTTTTTATTATTATATTTTTCAGTTCAGGCACTAACGCACGTTTTGTATTTAAGCGTGAACACACTGGATATCGACCTCACTTATCAAAATAAAGAAGAAATAGTAACTTTAAAAATCAAATACTTTTTCAAAACGCCTTTGGCGAGAAGAGATCTTCTGTACAATAATCTCAGCGTATGGCTAAGGTCCACATAAAATAAACAAATTAAAAGTGCCTGTTTCACCATCTCTGATTATCGCTACTTGAAAAACAATCAAATTTCTCTCTTTGGCTTGTAAACAGAAATGCACAGAACTGTTTTTATTCGCCAAGTAGCGATAATCAGTGATGGTGACATAGGCACTAAGACTTGCACTAAAACTGATACAATTTAGTCAAGTTCAACCATAATTTACTCCGCAACATGTACCAGAGCTCTTGAATTATTCCAATGACAACGCCATATGGTAGGTATCGAAAAATGAGGTCTAACTTTCGTAAGTCGTTAGACATGGCGTTGTCATAAGTAGGTACATTTCAAATAACTTGAATGACAACGCTAAATTGTACGGAAAAATCAAGGAATAATTTGACCAAAAAGAGATTTATGTATCTCGTTCTGACTTAGCGTTGTCATTCGATTACATGAATTTTCAAACAATTTGACATTTCTAACACGATGAAGCAAGAGGAACTAAAATAAGGATTGTTAAACTAACCTATGATTTAAGAAATACGCATCCCATTAATGTATGTAGTTATTTCACAACGAATACACACGTGAACATAGGTTTAGTGCAGGACTTGTCATCAAATCAGGTAATACATACAATCATAAATAAAAGCTAATAGAAATGAAACTCTCATAAAAAATAGTTAGGTATAGGGTACACTAAAATAAACAGCTCATACGGCCATTCAACTCGAAACACATAAAAAAAATCACAACTTGCAGTTTGGTTTCATATCTATTAGCTAGTATTATTGAAATAAAACCTATTTTATGAGTTATACAGTGGAATTCCGTTATGTATACTTCAACCATGACCCTAAGGCTGCCTTCCCACCAGAGATGTATGAGGTAGCTAAGCGGTGATTGAGGATAAATGCACCAATAGGATTGCTATACTTTCCTAGATTAACTTAGCTTTGGTCGAAAAGGTATCAACGAAGCTAATTATTTTTCATACTCTTAAGCGGGGGTTAATGATAAGAGATAAGGATGAGTGGCGTAGCTATTTGAAACTTCTTAAACATTTTAAATGAATAAATGGGGTGTGACTACCATTCCTCATGGGAAAAGTGACTATATTCAATGTTATTATTTTCGTGGATATGCAAAATTTAAAACAGATTGAAAATGCTCGATTCTGCTCTTCTTCAATTTCTAACTTCAACGTTGTAATATATCAAAACGCATGTGAATATGCTTGTATTTTTTGTAGTAGTACTAAAGATACAAGGTTCTATCATTTGTACTACCAGTTGAACTACTCAGTCAGTAGTACTACTGATCTGGAGCGATAAAATCGCGTCGTGCATCTTTCTCGCAGAAAGCGCATATTTATAGCATATCTTTTTCGGTCTGCTACACCGCTTATCTTTGGTGGAGATATAAACATAGTTTCATAGCTTAGCTTTGACCTCGCTCACCGCTTAGCTACCTCGCACATGCCCGCGCAAAGGCAGGCTAATGATCGAAACGAGGATGCGAAGTAGACATCAACGCCTACGGATTGCGCGGCTATTAGATTAAATATATTCAATCCTAGCCGCTTTTATCGTTTGTCCTACTAACCGGTTCCACCTCGGGACTAGTGGGAAGTTTTTTTACTACTAGATTTGTCCAAAATATACTGGTACTTTATGTGGCCTATTTGCACCAAAAATCAACCGTATGTGTTAGTATCACACTTTATGGTTATAATTTAATAAGAAAGTTTTCAAAAATACTGATCTCTTTTAATTTTATAAACCATTGTTCAAACCGAAGCGACTGCCTGTGTTTTTTTTTAATGAGTATGTCACACACCAATGCGAATAATTTCAAAGTTGTAGCGTCGCAGTCACTTCGGTTTGAACCTAGTTTTATGGAAAGATACATTTAATTTACAATTTTCAAGGTACACGTTGATTTATCAAAAAAGTGAGGTCCCACAGTGCTTACTTCAATTACAAATTTGATTTTCGGATAAGTAAATTTTCTTTCACAAATTACAATTAAACATTTTTTTAAATATGTAGTTAAGTTACAGTAGTTTGCACAATCAAAACAATAATCTATGGTTCTGTAATAAAACAAATTGAAACTGAGGGAGGTTATTGCGTAACTGAACTGAAAATCGTAATCGACTTGTCAAAATCCCATTGGGTAACCGTCAAAAGACAATGCTAGTTTGACATTTCAAGCCGATTGCGATTACCAGTGGACTAATGCAATAAGGTGTCAGAAAGGTGTTCGAACACCAGCAAAATGTATGACGAACAATGTACCCACCCTCAATAATCTAAAATATTTTAGTCAATATTTTACACATCCTAAAAATAGCCTCGGGTCTTCTTTCGCAGTACCGACTCTAGCTTTGCATTTTAAGAGATTCGCGCGGTCATTTTACGCACAATCATTCATAACACTGATAGGACTATTGAAATACAAACACATTCCGATTCAAAAAGCAAATACTAAAATTGATTACAACATCGCAGAACACCACATCATATATACGGTTTATTTATAACAGATTTTAAACCAAACGAGAAGGCGACAACATTTATAAATTCTACACATGAAAT
Source organism: Anticlea derivata (assembly GCA_947579855.1). NCBI lineage: Eukaryota > Metazoa > Arthropoda > Insecta > Lepidoptera > Geometridae > Anticlea > Anticlea derivata. The sequence goes on from OX388262.1 coordinate 4,848,998, forward strand.
GGGACAGAAATCGGATTCGGATAGTAATTTCAATTTCCCGTTCGCGAATTATCCCCCTCCGCAAAATTTCCCTTCGCGAAATGTCCAACTCCGCGATCCCTATTTATAAATAAATTAATTGATTATTCAAGAGTGACTTCTAATTTAAGTTTCTCATAGAGGGAAATGCAAAGTAGAGTGTACCGCTCGGCCGAAAAATATTTTTTCCTTCTCAGAAAGTTCATTGGATCTTTCGCTCCGCTTAAGATTCAAAATAGCGCACTTGCCGTAAAAGTATTATTTGCTTCCTTGTGGTACAATCTACTATTGCTCAACTAATCCAAGAATAGAGGCTGTTATGAGAACGGGACGCTTAGAGAACATAACGTTTTGGATCGCGGGACGTTTTGCGAAAGGGACATTACCGTCCGAATACCAAAATTCGAACACTAAAGGATGACACTTATCACCCTGGCACCAGATCAAGCCTTGAAACAAACGCCGTCTACAAGCCCCGAGGCGATGCGATGTTGATACGATTCTGATTCGTTTGCAATAAAGTTTCATACAAAGAATTCAGAACGGGTCCAACAGAGGCGATAGTGATCTGGTGCCGGGCCGATATATCTACGACAACCTTTATTGGGACACACTAATATACAGTTCTTGGATACTACAATAAAATATCATATAATTAACAGAGATACCTATTCAATTTAGTTTGGTGTTGTATAGTTATTATAGTCCAGATACTTTATAGAATTTAGCATTGAAGAATATAGGTAAGGTCATCTTAACAGGAGAGTTCCCAACCCGATATATTTGTTTAATTTGTAATGACAATTAACATATTTTTTTAAATATAATTTTCAAACTTGTTAAACAAAATTACAAGGGAACGGAACTGTAACAATATGATTTGTATTTATCTTTCCCAAAACCTGTGATTTCGGCTATTCTTATGGAGTGAGAATAGTAGGCTAAATACGTTTAAAAAGAACATTTTCTGGTATGAAGCCAGAAAATGGTATGCGTCTGGGCCGTGTTTCGGTTATAACAATTTTGTATAAAAACTCTTTAATTTTTCAACAAACTGTGCCGGGTCCGGTAAACTTGAGACTTGAAGTTTTACTTTATTCATGGTCGAGAGTAGGTGTTACGCTAAACATGAATAAACCTGCTATGCGCCCACTACACTGCATCGGGCGTACCACGTCCGTTACTTTTTCAAACCGGCGGACCACGTGAAGCTTTCAGGCCTACACACCTTGTTTTTTAAACGCGCTATTAGCGTATTTGCTTCAGCCGCACATTAGCTTCTACTCCTTACTGGGCCGCTTTCAGTATTATTTTGCGGTTGTCACCTCGTGATGTGAAAACGTCGGACCCAGTGAGGGCAGAAGCTTTAAAGCCGATACATAGAGCATAATACACGCTTGATTGAATGAACCAAAAACCGACTGCGAATCAAACGCGTACGGCGCGTGATGATAACGTCAAGCGCACGCATGTTCATGTGCATAAGCTTACTCTCCCCAGCCAAACAAAGTCTCAAGTAATTTCACCGGGCAATACTCAAACAGGTGTAATAGATCACGTGAGGCGACACGAAGGTAAGCGTCCACATGACGAGTGCCACCGACGCTTGCGTTGCGTCGACTCTGCGTCTGAGAGCTCCGCAGTCGACATTGTACGGGACCCGCCGTCACCTAACTCTGCAAAAAAACAATAACCTCTGACTATTTTCCATACTTCTAGTGAAATGCCCGCGCCTTTGTTCGCGTGTTATTTTGTAATTTATTGACTGATTTCTCAATGCACAACCAAAATTATGAGTTATTACTAATTATATGAAACTTGGGAGAAAAGTTCTATTCATGTTTCCTGGGGTTGCAAAAACTCAAGAAATTCACCTGGTTGTTAAAATTGTTAATCAAATATCTCTACGCGAACGAAGTCACAGGCGTTTTATTAGTATAAGCTAGATTCGGATCGGCGGCCTTATTGTGTAACCGAATAAGGCCGCAGGTCATCGTCGCAAAAGCATTCGTTTATTCGTCGTGTAACTAATATATTCGTGGTTACCCTGCATAAAGCAATATGGTGGCTCTGAGACTTGGTAAAGCCAGATTGGGATAAAAGGGATAAAAGTCCTAGCTAGCCAGATAAGCGGACCAGTAGAATGAGTTTAGACTTTCTATACGGTCCGCTAACATTTTAATTGGATAAGGACGGTTTTTATTAAACGGACGTAGGGCTTGCAAGCATTCGAATATTATTCGACATTTTTAAATGTTAATTTTAACTAGTTTTTACTGTTTTTACAGAAAATCATCAAAAAACTGCGTAGGAATGCTCCAAAAGGGCTTACGGTTAACCTTGGTTATCAAAACCACCAAATATTAAAAAAAAGTTTACTTTAAGTAAAATCCGAAACTTTTGATAATGAAGTCATTTCCCGTTTAATCATTATGCAAGTGCAGATTCACGAAAGTTGTTATAGTAATAATGCTCAAATGGTTTAAAAACGTAAATTACCTACTTTAGAGAAGTATCAACGCTTCAGATTACGGCTTTTTCGCATACTTGAAATTATTCGAGTATTCGAATAACGCTATTAAAAATATTCGAATAAAAAATTTCGAATATTCGATTGCAAGCCCTAATCGGACGGAAATTTTTGAGCACTTTGGTTAGTAGGGGTAACTCTCATCTCATGCAACGAACCTAACTCATTGAGCATACTCGAGTCTTGACGCTACCAGATGACATATCTTCAGTTTCTGTAAAGGTTGTTTTACATTCTTAAGCCGTGTTCACACGTCTTGCGGCAGGTATATCATCTAAAATACGTTTCAAATCACGAGGACGCTTTTGTCTACTAATTAACTAAACTTAGTTTTAAGTTTGACATTAGAGGGCGTGCGATATAGATCAACTATATAATTAATAACTAAAGTGACTTTATTCAATTTTGACTCTAACATCTAGCAAAACTGGTGACCCCTAAGGCAAAACTGGTGACACTAAGATTCCAAATAATTTTACATCTTTTAAGCATTTGTCTGCTGCGGGACAGGGGTGCAGGTTCGATTACCTGAATCTCGGCTCTGATCACTCGACCACATTCTGACCAGTGGTGTTTTTGTGTAAGCAAAATGGGAATGCCGTTCGCAATTTTGTGGATGTAAGTAATGAACGATCTTAGCTCATCTGAAAGGTTTCAATTATGAAGGGAAGGAAGTTGAGGTCAAACATTTCTCACGTAAATTTTTAAACGTTTTGGATATTGCTTAGATTGTTAAGATCATGTTCATAGTTTCGAACATCATTCCCATTTTGCTTACACAATAGCACTGCAGTTGCGAATTTTGAATCTTCTAGAATTAATGGAAATATATCCTATTGAAATTATAGGCAATGGCTTATTGGACGCGCATGAATATGCATTATACAAATTTGAATTCACACGTTAAGAACATAAAGTTACAAATAGCTTATGATTCATCTGGTGCTATAATGAGTTTATATGATAATCAGATTTGAGGTTGTTGGTGCAAGCCAAGGACATAGTTTTAATGCAAAACAAAAGGGTTATTGAACTTTGAAGATATTTATAACTTTTTGTTTATTCGTCGAATCTTATGATTAAAAAATCCTGCATATTAATATGTCCTTACCAGTGACCTTGAGGTATGCCCAGGTAGGCCTGGGCATACCTCAATCTGTAACTCACTGACCTAATGTAGGATGACCAAGAAAGTACCCGTGTCACGACGAACGAACCGCACAGCTCAGTGGCCTCAGCTCGCGCTTAGTGACTTAACAAGTGTGAAGACCGTGTCACTATTTGATTACTAGTCAATAAAGTACTAGATTCACAAACAGTATTAGAGACACTAGATTCACTAGAGTTAAGCCATTGGAGTATTAGAGTTCTAGAGTCACTAGAGATTAAGAGTCACTGGAGCAATATAATTCTAGAGTCATTAGAGTAGTAGAGCCACTACTGTCACGGGTACTGGAGTCACTTGATTTTAGTGTCAATAGAGTACAAGAGACACTTGAGATTAAGAGTCACTGGAGTACTAGAGTCATTAGAGTGACTAGAGTACAAGAGTCACTAGAGTCCCTGGAGTGACTCAAATACCTACTAGAGTACTGAAAGAGTTTAGGGCCGGCCTTGCTTGCAATAAGCGCACTCACCATGCCTGAGCTCACGCTCTGTGAAGTACTCCTGAGCGGACGCGTAATGCCGTTCCACCAGGTATGGGATGACTGTGGAGGTGTGAAGCTCGTCGGAACGCCTCGATCTGGGACTCACGATTCGCTCACCAGAGTCTAGAGCCGGCCTGGATTGTATCCATCTGCGGAAATAAATCGTATTTAGTTATTTTTTTTAATTTACACTGGTGGTATCTTTAGTACCACGCGAGCGAAAGGAACACTTTGTGGTTTCATGTCTACGTAAATGAAACTAAACGCGTGTCCTACCACAAAATGTTAAGGTTTTTCCATTAAACGTAGCGTATTTAAAAACCGCTCTCAAAAATGCAAGCGATCTTGAGAACGTTCTAATTAAAAACCCAAACAAAATTGTCATTTCCTCGAACTCAAGATCGCTTTCGTATCTGAAAGTGATCTATAAATAAGGGCCTGAGTAAACATTAGTAGTAGTACATTAGCAGTAGTATATAAGTTTATACCAAATGCCTTATCTACTCATTGATCTAATTATAATTCATTGACCCGCGATTATTAGTATTTATACACTGCTGCTGACCAGTTTGTTTTCATTTGAATAAACAAACGTATCATAATATTATCGCTGAATTCACACATTCCTGTCAAGGTTATGAGTTCATTTTCTGTGTCATCGATTTAATAAACAATAAAGACATTCCTAATAGAAGTGAAACTCTCACAACTCGTTGTCAAAAAAACGCTTCAATGTACAACTTTGCGAGAAAAAGCTCTGTATTCAGACTAATATGTAGATTATTTTATGGAAATCAAGGGTGAGGATTTATCAAAGTATGTGTATAGGGCTGTGGTGTACTTACACTCAGGCCCGTATTTATAAACCACATTCAAACATGATACCAATTTTGAGAGCATTCTAATTTCAAAGTTCCCATTCAAAAATATAAGGGCCTAAGATAAAAAAATATAAGGCTAAGCGGCTATACCTTCAATGCTATACCTCATCATTTGTGTGGTTGGTAGGGCATGTGTTTAATTTCGTATCTGTAGAGACCAAACCGCAAAGTGTATATATTATTACACTTTATATATATTAAACACTCATGTTACTGACTGACTGACTAATCAACGCACCGCCAAAATAACCAGAAGCCCTCACAGTATGGAATTAGGAAGAAAGCTTAGTTTAGGGGTACACTAAGAAACGAATTCCCGGAACTCAACCCCTAACGGGGTGCAGCGGGGGTTGATCTTTTTTTTGTAAATAACATCACGCGATCGATGTCGCGAGTCGCGGGTGTTTCCACTAAGGCATAAAGCAGTTGCGTCTCTATACGTTAATATTATCTACATGACGTCTGCTAAGCTTGCTCACTCAGGCTTCATATAGATGTTAATAGGATTACGACAGACACTCGAATTATACAGCATTATACATAATACATATTACTTAGACATTTTAGCAATGGAAAAACGACTTAATAAAATATGTACACATCTTATGATAGGTATGACAAGACTGATGTGTTCTTAAAACTTGAATAAAGTCTCCGTACTTTTAACGACTCGGTGGCGCATACTTGTATCTAGGAGAAGTTCGAAGATTCGAATATTATCTGAGTTTTTGGGATATTAAAAAAATCTAATGCTCGTTGTGACCCAACATGATAATTATCTTCCTGCCCTAAGTAGAGTTGGCACGTTATACGTGTTCTATTTCCATTTTCCTCTATCCGCCCTCTCAGCACTCTCCTTTATTGCCCATATCATCAATCACACAATCCATTCATCATTTCTTTGTAATGACCCAAGAGTCCTTCTAAAAGGACCAATTTAAGTCAAAGTCAAAAGGCGTTTATTTCAATAAAATCAGTAGGATCACTTTGAAACGTCTTAGAAACTAGGTAAAGCTATGCCTGTTCCTCGCGACCAAGCCTAGAAGAATCAGGCAACAAACACGGCTTGGTGCCTATAATTTTTTCGATGATCCTTTTTCACAAAATGGAATTTAAAGCTTCAGTGTGGTGCCGATCGAACTAGGTCAGGCTCAAAAGAAAAGTAATCTAATAATCTCTAATAAATAAGCTGATCTTCAACAAATGATCTTAGGGCAGCATAGCTTAAATATGTGGCAGTGAATATGCGTAGGCACTGGTTCACCTCGCCCTATCGCCTCCAGCAGTGCTGGGGGTATACTCACGAGTGGCTCCGGATCTCGTGCACAGTGGGCCTGAGGCGCGGCTCCCGCTGCAGCATGTGCGAGAGCAGGGCTCCGAGCGAGGGCCCCAGCGCGCGCGGCGGAGGCGTCGGCTCGCCTCGCCCTATCGCCTCCAGCAGTCGGTACACGTTGTCGCCTTCGAACGGATACCGGCCCGTTGTCATGTTGTATCTGAAATTGCAACTTTATTTACAACTAGCTTCCGCCCACGGCTTCGTTCGCGTTGGACCCGGATAAAAAATAGCCTATAATGGTATTCGAGGCTATTTTCTACCTACATGCCAAATGTAATTCCAATCTGTTCAGTTACGGCACGATTGAGTAACAAAAAAAACATACATCTCCACATTTTCACAAAAAAACGAACTTTCGTATTTATAATATTTGTATGAAGTATTATAAAATAACACCCAACAGTCCCATACAATACTTAGTCCTGACCCCACACTAGTATTCCCTGTGTCGTGGGTATCAGAAACTACGAGTATCATGTTACCACAGAACCCAGACCCGGAACAAATATTTGCAAATCATGCAAGCATTTGTCCCGCAGGGCGAATCGAACTGGCACCTCTTGCATCTCAGACGAGCACTCGCCCGCTACGCCAACGAGGTTGTCAAGAAGAAGTTTGTAAATGAAAAAGATTAAGATAATATTTTCGTCCTTCTAATTTTATTTGACTGAACTAGACCTATTTCTTTATAATTCGTCAACATCTCAACCAAATGGATATCCAACAGTCATGTTAGACTGTGGTTTATGACATTCAAATTCAATATACAATTCAATGTAAATGTTACAGCATTGAAACTGAATGAAATGCCTATATTTAGGTCAATTTCACTGCAACCCAAACGCTACCGGGCATTCTGACTCATTTAAATCACTTCCAGTGTGAGTCAGAGAACAGCAGCACTTTACATAAAGCGTATCAGTAAATTTCCATTGATGTACTACAATATACAGATCAGAGTTATTTCTGTACTGCAACAATGTTATAGCAGGATAATGTTGTTTTTCTGAGGTATCTGGCATAGTTCATTTGTTATCCTTTTAATATGATTTATGGAACAGTTCAAACTAGTAAATAATTTAAAACTAGAAACACAAATAATGTTCATCTACATACCTTCACCTAACCTTTATTCATGCGCATTGAACTGCTAAGGTTAAAAGTAGGTAGAGGGCAGGAAAAATATTTATAACTAGCTTGCGCCCTATATGCTATTCTAGGCACAAAACTCTGTCTATTCCAAGTTTCATCGAAATCGGTTGAGCCGTTACGACGTGATTGAACCACAAACATCGTCACAAACTTTCGCGTTTATTATATTGGTAGGATAACTTAGTAAATCATAGAGATCCGTTTCGTCTATATAGACAGACAGTCTTACAATCCAAAAAAAAAGTCACATGTGAACCCCAAGTAAACCCCAAATTATTGTTTACAATTTTTCTTACATTCAATTTAACATCGAGAACCTAATGTCTAGACAAACATAACGTTTTTAAACATTTACTAACAGTTATTTGTATTCCGTTTGTGTAATAAATAAAACAAAATAAATAAATTATGTTATATTTTATGATTTCATTATCACGTTTTGATGAAGAAACATCTTACAGAATTTTGAGATTTCCTGTTTTATGATAGTAAACATAGCTAAATATTGATTTATTGAACTTAGTCCCTACCCCATCATCTCAGGGTCAATCAGCTTACCCATTTGATGTAAAAAAATGCTTCGTGTATTACTTTTCGAGTTTAGCTTGAACAAACAGACAGGCAAACAGATGTAGCTGGGGATTTTACTGTATAGTGGAATTCATATTTTTTTGATCCAATAAGGTGATATCCTTTCCATTAGTCTACATAAAAGCCTAAATAAAGTGAGAATAGGGAACAGACAGTATGGTCATGCCACTGTTTCTTTTTTGGTCACCTGTATAAGCTTCAACCACCAATGGAAATTTCCATTGGATCTAAGATGGAGGATGGGCTTATCAAGTTGGATATAATGTACTAACAATCAATGGAAGTTTCCATTGGATCTAGGATGGAGGATGGGCTTATCAAGTTGGATATAAAGCTGTACTCACAATGTTACTCCACTACTCCAAATATCTACTTTGATCCCCGAGAACGTTTCAGCACCATTCGCAATTTCTGGAGGCTGGAAGGCGGGGGAGCCTTGCCCTGTGTAGCATGTGTCTTCTGGAGAGAACATGTCCAGAGCCTAGAAACAAAAGATGCAATGCAGTGAGCACTGGGGATGCAGCGGTAGCACCCTTACCTTCAGATTATTAGGTCATGCAACTTCTAGTTTTAGCCACTGCTTTGCTTGTGTGGTAACCAGATAAAAAGTGGGCTATGTCTCTCACATTCTGACTCATTAAATATTATAACCATGCACAAAAAATCGTGTCAATCGTTTGTTCCACTTCTGGGTTAAAAAAAGACATAACATTTTTATAATTAGTTAGGATTATTAACATTGCTCATAAAAGATGAAAGAAAAATTCATGAGGATAATGGCAGCAAGCTCTCCAGAACCAAAAATGTCAAAGATAATGAGACATATGCACCAAAGGAGCCTATTAAAGCTCACTGTCCTAGTTTTGAGCAACAACATAAGTCAAACTGGTTATTGAGCTAACATTGGGTGACCAAGAAAAGGCTAATGCATCTAAGTGCAATAATATATAGTTAAGCGGCTAGCTTGGAATATACAGTAAAAGCCCACCTCAGCAACACCAAAGTCGGTGATCTTCAGTGTCTGATCCAGTGTGAGCAGCAAGTTCCCTGGCTTTATATCCTTGTGGACTACACCTTGGCCGTGCAGGTACTCTAAGCCGTCCAGCAGTTGAGTAAAGTAGTCATGGGCTTGCCGCTGTGGGAACTTCTTGCCAGTACTTGATTCTAACATATCCTGGAAAACAAAGCTGCTTTAAATGTTGCAAGAACCTAGTTGAAAAAAATAGGTCATTGGTTTAGAATTTAGATTATATTGTTGACTTAATCTGAACACATTAAGAGCATTCATTTATCAGCACTAAATAATTGATGTCCTTGTTATTTCAATCAATTAATAAGGAGATGGCAGCATTTTAAGGACTCTAAATTAGTTTAGGATATTGCAACAACAGAATCAGTGCTATTATACATTGAATCTGCCTGTGTGCAACCTCAACTTGGTATATGAACCTCCTTAATATGGTCTCTCTGGTCCTGGTATGTCATTGGCTAAATTGCCAACTGTAAATAAGTCTGTTTATGTATGGGAAACTAGCCCATGACTTTGGGAAAAGACAACATACATTTTACTATCGTTAAAATTATGCCACAGTTTAAAAAAAACAAAAATTTAAAATTATGTACCTAACTATCAACATGAGCCATTTTCATCTTTACTATGTACCTACTATCTCCAACTGTAATAAGGCATCATTTTAATAATTATGAAATGTATGCATCACAATGAAGGTAGCTGTACTTAAAGAAAACATCACATTTTACATACATATACATAGGTATGTAGCAAAAGTAAATTATTTGGCAAGTATAGAAAAGATCAATAGATTGCGGATGAGTACCTACACATAAAAATAGTCTTAATATAAGCTAGCTATTGTCATCTTAACCTTCAGGTAGGTACACAACAAGTAATCTCCGTACAGAATCTAGCTTTGCTATTCAAACTGAGTAGGTGCATAGAATTATCTTGTTGTGTGCCTATGGAAGTTACTAGATGTTGATACACACCAGTTGTAAAAACTGAGTAGGTACCTATATTTTTTTAACTTAATGATGCGTTTTTGATTACAATTTCTTGAAATATTATGAACATACCTGTAGTACTCCGACACAGAACTCCATAACAAGATACATTTTCTGTTTCTCATCATTATACATAACATCGACTAGTTCTATCACATTTTTGTGTCTCAGTATCCGCAACAACTGGATCTCTCTCTGCACATTCTGCTCGCCGTTCGGTATTCTTCTTAGTTTCCTCTTTTTAAGTATTTTAACAGCTCTTCTGCTCAGGGACTCTGAGTCGAGCATTTCTTTAACTTTACCGTACGATCCCTCCCCCAGTACATCACCCATCACATACTTCCCTACCATTTTGAATTTTTTCTTCTTGCTTCTGTAAATTATATCCGCACTATCGACTCTGTGGAAGCATAGATTTGTTTGGTCTAAGTTGAGATCTAGGTCTTCGATTTGATCATCATCCAGCCAGGTGACCGACTGCGGGTCAGGGCTTCCGTTGAGCATAAAGTTGTCGTCGCTCTCCTGCGGCGCGATAACGTTCGATATCTCGAACTCCACATCTTCACCGTCTGGAAGACTTTCACTACTACTGATTTTTCTACACATTCTTGGATCCATCATCTAGCAAAGCCACACATTTGTAAAATTGTCCGTAAATCTATGCGTTCTGCAAGGCCTTTTGTCATGAGATCATAACAAAATTTTAAAGATATATTAGTCACTGCATTTGGTAATTTTACACTTTTTGTTCATCACGTGTGAATCTTTATTTCACCAAATTTTAAGAAACTGTGTTTTATTTGTGGGTAAATAATATTTTTTTGTGAAATGTAAGATCGTACAAAATTCTGGCATGACTTGACCTGACGTTGACTTTGGCATTACCAAATAAATTGACATATAATGACATTATAGGACAGATAAAAAATTGAATAGTGATGTGCCAACAATGTTAATTAAATCAAAGGACCCGTTTCATCAGTCTATGGAGCCTGGGCCTGCACTGTGTACACTACTCTAAAATATTGCTAAGCAATAAAGTAAACGTATTTAATTGGTTATTTTATTTAAATTGACTTCGTTCTAAGGTACATTATGATTTTCTTCGACAAAGAGAGCAACACACAGCGCTACAAAAATATGGCGGATGGACGTGCGTGAAATTTCATTTTGACAACTTCCATTTATCTATGTCATTTTGACAACCTACATTTATCTGTTGACATGTTTTTGTTTAGCTTCGTTGTTTTGTCTAAATACTGTGTTGTTTAACATCCATTCATCTAACGCGTCCTTACACTCCACAAAGCGAAGTGTAATGTAAAATACTTAGTTGCGTTAGTTTAAGTTATTTTCTGAAATATCTACGTCTGATCGTACGTCATATAAGAACTACAGAAGATTTAGCTTGATCGTGACGACGCCGCGCAGGCGCCAGCGGCGTCATCACATCGATCATCACTGAAGGAAGATACTCGATGCCCTGACGTACACACAAAAACATCAAATCAAACAACATGACGTGAAAAATATGTCAATGTCATGTCAAACATCAATTATAAACCAACATGGCGGCCTTCAAATAGTGTTCACATAGTTAAAAACTTACCAGAAGAACTTGTCTTGTACCATCGCATTTGTCTTCAAATTAATGAAACTGTATTTTTCTTGTAATCTCCTATTTTTTCCTAATTTTCCTATGTAGTGTACATGGACCAGGCCCAGAATGAAACGACTCCTTTTCATTCTTTTTAGCTTTATAAATAGTTTTTATCATCTGTGGCATGTAAAAAAACATAATAATTTATTTCTTTACATAAACCATAAAGAAACGAGTAAAGATAAAGTTTTTTTTTTGTAAGAGGTTGACTCTTTGGCATCACCAATGAGTATGAGGGTATGAGGATATATGCCACTTTGGTGCATCTGATGCTCCGCATCACAAAAAAGACTAGGGAAGCTAAAAGTGACCTAAATCCTCATGCTAGGAAAAAGTGGAACATGGCCGCCAATTTCCTAGTCTTTTTCGTGATGCGGACTCTACCTACCTACCTAGGTATTTACATAATTTGGACTAAGTAGATAGGGGTAGCCATTGAGGTGGAAAGATTCTAGTGACCACTCTAGAATCTTTCTACCTCAATGGCCTCGTGGTCACCAGACCACGCACCGGAAAGCGCAGCGTTGGTTGCTAGGAGCCGTTGGGTGCAGAGGTCCGAGTCCGTAATGTTCGTGAATTACTCACTTGTCACTGTAAGACGTGAAAAGATAATGGCTTACCGTATTTGGTGTTACGAAAAGCAAAAACACCTCTACAAAAACCGTCAATCTATTCACTTTTCACGTCTCACGGGTACAAGTGAGTAACTCACCAACTAGGTATATGACTTGGGCCTTAGGCCGCACAAGACTGCTTGCTCAAGAAATCAGCAGTAGACGTCTTACGACTGGAATTATGATGAGGTACGAGTAGAAAAGGACACAACATCTGTAGGTTATCCTACAGACATAAAAAAATTAAACAATGGTTGTTTTTTACAAAATTCTTTTAACATATAAAAAAGTTGTCTGTAAGTTTTACTTCTTATAAGTCTTGTTCATTTCCTTCTTGAGCATAGCAAGCCTGGTAAGGCAGGCGTCGCGCCATGCTCGTCTCTCTTGCAGTTTCTTTATAGGCACCATCGCGTTCAGCTGGTCGCAGATCGACTCAGCACTGGAGCTTTGGGTCATGCGAGGAATCTCACCCATGGTCTTGCTCACGCTGTGTATTGTCTCGCCGTATCTGGAAGAACAAAAAGATTCATCAATGCATTCTAATTTCAAAACGAGGTCCCATTTCTTATGACGGGACGCGAGCGGGCGAGAAGAGGCAAGTGTCAATGACCATCTTGCCTAACAAACACTATAGAACCTTAAAAAGAATGATATAAAGTACAGAATGTTTAGCCCAGACTAGAAATTACCCCTTAAATAGTATTTCTGTGCAACTACCTACACAACACAAAAGACATCAACGCGCTTCGCCTGCTACGCGTCGTAGCTCGTACCAGCGATTTAGTAGTTTGGGTTATCTTTTAAAAATAAACTCTTAGGAGCGTGTAGGTAAGTTCTTAGTCAGTAAGTACCTATCTATATTTACAGATAAGGGTGACCAAATCTTTCATTAACTGAACAACCACACGATCAAAGCTATGAAGGTAAGTTGGTAGTTTTTGGCTACGTGCGCTTCAGCCGCGTTGAACCGATGTATTTAGAATAGATATATGGGTATGGGTAGGTAAGTACCTAAGTATATATATATATAAAGGTAGGTAAGTATAACCTTCTATAGGGCATAATTATATGGGTAGTATGGGTAGTATTTTACCTTACTAGATCGGTTGATCTTGAAATATATCGGGAAGGCTTAACAGTGGACGTCCTACAGCTAAAATGATTATGATGAAGTTTGAGTCGTGTTTGACAAACAGGTGTAGATTCACCGAGTTTCCAAAGATACAGGCGTAGGTAGGAAACCATAGTTTTGAGGAAGTTTCTAAATGATGTACCTTTCGATGTAGCTCTTCATGCCTTCAGCGTTCAAATGCGCCGTCTCCAAGGAGCCGAGGAAGGCGTACCGCATGCCAAGACCCTCGGAGATGACCTTATCGACGTCAGCCACGTTCACGATGCCAGCGGCCACCAGCCGCCAGACCTCGTTCAGGATAGCGTATCTGAAAACATTCAATTACCTGTCTTAATTACGTAAGGAACAGCGTAACTTCACCCAGTTTCTAGTGATATTATTGAAATAAACGCCTTTTGAATTTAACTGTGACTACTTTCTTGGTTGGAATTATAAATAAAAAAACGTAAGACGGATGCTACACGTCTCGTTACGTTTTTTGTGTAACCAGATTCAGGCCATAAATACAAATAAACACCCGTAGGTAAGCTATATCGGTACAGGCCTGACCCAAAGGACTGGATTTCCTAGGTAGGTGTCGTTGCAGTATCGACCATCGACTACAAGCAGACTGTACCACAACACCAGGCCCAGAACAGTTATTTATAAGTAATTGAAATGCAGAATAATGTAGGTAAGTAAATAATATAACACCCAACAGTCACCATTCTAGTCCTGACCTCACACTAGGATTCCGTGTCGTGGTTACCAGAAACAAAGAGTACCATGGCACCACAACCCAAACCCGAAACAAATATTTGCAGAACATCCAAACATTTGTCCCGCAGCGAGAATAGAACCCGCACCCCTTGCGTCTCAGACGGTCACTCGCCCGCTACGACGAGATCGTCAGAACGGAGTTATACCTAGTACCAAGTAGTATTATATAGTCTTTACTAGTACCTAAATGATGAGAGCTAAGTAAAGTATAGGTCGCGTCATGTAAAAAGAACGCTGGCGGTCAAGCTGCGCAATGGCGATTTATCGGTCTATTTGGTGGTATGTGGTGCGGAAAGCAAAGGTTGACTGACGAACCAATGGCGCACTGGCAAGCATGCGGGGCGTGACCCGCCCGCCCCGCGCCGCACCTCATACCACCAAATAGACCGATAAATCGCCAATGTGCAGCTTGACCGCCAGCATTCTTTTTACATGACGCGACCTATACCTACTACGCGGCCTCAGTCGGCCAAGACTGTAAAGCCGCCACTGTAGACATAGGGTCTAATGGTAGAAACACTCACTGAATGCGGTTAAGGACGAAACCATCGATTTCCTTTGACAGAGAAACCGGCTCCTGTCCAATCTCCAGCATGATCTCCCTGGTCTTTTTCGCCACTTCGGGCTTGGTCCACGGCGCAGGGACAATCTCCACCAGCGGCACATAGTAAGGAGGATTCACTGGGTGGGATACGATGACCTGAAAATAGAGTAGATACCTAGTTAGCATAATCCAGGCATGGTCCAATAGAATTCGAGAAATCTTTGGTAAAAAAACACCGTTCGTCATGGAATTCTTTGGGGGCGGCCTATGTCCAGCGGTGTACTTCTATCTATAGACTGATAATGATGACCATGACCATTAGTACAGCCTTAGGCCAGGGCCCAACTGTGGTCGCCTATTCTAATATTCTTTAGCACTATGGCATTGATGATGCGTGGCGAATCAGACAGACGACCATGGACGCGATCGCGCTAATTTGAAATGTCTGCGTTTTGGCTACAAAACAGCAAGTTCCTGAGCGTTTTGACAAACTCAATAATCAAGGTATTTTTTCAGTTCCGATCACAACTACTTATTAGGGAAACTGACCTGAGACTTATGCTTCAGGTTCTCAGAGAACAGCGAAGGCAGCGTCGTGCTAGTGGAACTGGAGAGGATGGTGTTGTCTCCCACCACGGCGTCCAGGTTCTGGAACACCTTTTTCTTCAGGTTCAAATCTTCCGGCACGCATTCCTGCACGAATATCGCGTCTTTGACCGCTGTCGCCAAGTCTACAGATCCTGGAAATGATGATCATGTAAGAATATTTGAATTTTGTCGTACATTATGTATGACTCTTTCTTATGGTTATCCATTATTTGGTTGAGGTGCCGTGGTACAGTTTAGGGATTTCTTCGATGTATTACAAACCCTGAATAGGACAGGTGATTGAGTTAGTTCACTTATTTGTGACCCTGTTATAAGTGTTTTTTTTTCAAAAGATCTGGTTTTGCGTTGTCATTTTTTTTCTAAAAGGATTTAATGAGAACGCTAAGCCGAATCAGATTTTTTTCCGACGCCATCGACCCGACTTCTTAATCTGATTAACAGGGTAAGTACCTACAGTAGTACCTCTTTAGAAAAGATAAAATATTTCTTAATTTTGCACTGCACCTATGAGCTTATCATTATCACCAGTAGCACCAATATCTGTATAAGTTCCTAGCTAGATAACTTAGAACAATACAACTTTTGTCCAGAATGCATTAACTACATAACATTACAAATGTATGTAGGCTATAGTACCTTGTTATAATAGAGGCTTTGATAATAACACTAGGATACCCTATTGAACAGATAAGTACTGAATGTAAACGGGTTCATCAAGTATCATGCGTTACATTTCCTAGTATCATCAATATTCATACCTATATTTAAGATAAAAGTCCTGACTGACTGATAGACAACGTTCAGCCTAAACTGCAAGGACTTGTAGGGCGTGTTTGATAAATAATGGTCCCCTTGCCTCTTCAGCACAAACCTTTAATACACTGGAACTGCTCCTTAGCAGTAAGGGTGCCGCGCAGCAGGCCATCCTTCTCCAAGGTTTCCAGCTGAATTTTGATATCTTCCAGGGCATCAGAGACTTGTTTCGCGACGATATCAAACACGGTGACCTGATAGCCCACGGAGGCAAAGAGCATTGCCCATGACCTTCCGATAAGGCCGCTGAAAACAAGAATTACTTCGTGAAACAGCTTCATTTACTAGAGATCGTTTATTCGTCTTGTCACTGGTTCTTTCATGGCCAACCTGCAGTAGGTCCGCGACCAGGTAAAGGTATGGTGGAAAGGAGCAATTTAGGTGGGCATTGTGGTACCAACAACGGTTCATTTAACCGCCAAGGGCACCTTCTAGGTACCTAAAATAACCAGATTACATCTTGAAAGAATTAAATCCATGATTTACTCATCGACATCATAATTTCATCTGTAGGATGTCCATTGCTAAATATGTTGAACTAGATTTCCATTTCGACCGAGAGCCGTTGTGTACAACAACGGCTCTCAACACTAACACATCGAGATAGGACATCTTTCCATTTGTTGTTTATGTAAGTCCAAAACAAATAGGTACCTATCTAGCTACCTGGTTTAGGCTGCCGTTTCCACGAGCGATGTGCGAGGGAGCTAAGCGGTGAGAGATGTCAAAGCTAAGCTACCAAACTATGTGTCTATTTCCACCAAAGCTAAGCGTGTAGTGGAGCAAGTAAGATGTGCTAGGATGTGTCTCGCATCTTTCTCCCTCAGCAATCTCGCGCAATATTCAACTCGCTTCGATAAACAGCTTAGATTTACACCTTTTTTTTATACAACTGAGGTGGCAAACAAGCATACGGCCCACCTGTTGGTAAGCGGTTACCGTAGTCTATGAGCGCTTGCAATACCAGGGGCATCACGCACGCGTTGCCGGCCCCAAAACCCCTCCCTCCTTAAGAGCTCTGGCAACCTCACTCACCGCAGGAACACAACACTATTTGAAACAAATAATGTTTTTGTTATGTTTGGTGGAAATAGACACATACATTCGTAGCTTAGCTTTAACCCCGCTTACCGCTTAGTTACCTCGCACTTCTCAGCTAGAAAGGCAGCCTTAGCTCGTATCCTTAGCTAGCATCTCTCGCTTCAGCGAGTATGTGAAATACCCCATTGCACTATTTTCCACTCTTTTATCTGAGGAAAATAAAGCAATCCCATTGGTGGATTTTTTCTTCGCTCACCGCTTAGCTACATCGCACATCTCTAGTGGATAGGCAGCCTAACAGATGATAACATTATTATTTAGGTATGTTTTCATTTATTTTGTGTAAGCAATTATTTGGTAGTAAATATTAACCTCTGTGACTCTGAGATAACACAATCTGTTTGAGAGAAACGATTGAAAACAAGACCATTCTCATAATCAAAAACTCAACATCATGAGATACAAATTGAGTTCTGCTAAGTAGTGCCATGCAGTCTAAAATTGATTATCGACGACGTAGGCAAGTAAGGCCTTGCTTGTCTTGTCATTGTCTTTCTTGGTTATCCTGTATTAAGTCAGAGACCAGGTTGCTAAATGATTTACAAAGCATCATATTATGGAACTCTTTTACTCACTTACTGGAGGATGTAGACATTATTTAGATGGAGTAGTCCTGCACAGCACCTACACCCATTCTCTCAGCCTAGTCAACCTTACACACAGGAAGTACATGGTCAATAAGTGTGGAGTTGACTAAGCCGCGGGTTTCCTCACATTTTCCTTCACAGTTCTGAGCACATACATTTTTTGAATAGAAAAATCCATTCGTGCATCCTTGCATCCTTGGATATGAACCTACGACCGAATCGAGGTACATCCCACTAGGCCAACACGCCTCATTCCGACGATGTAAGATACCTACCTTTAATTTTTGCCATAGTGGTACTTTGTTTATTTTTGTGGTGGCTGAATAAATGGTTCCTATCTAACTGTTCAAGAATCGAACTTGTGACCACTAAGCTATAACATTATTTGTTTCCAATAGTGTTGTGTTCCTGTGGTGAATAAGGTTGGGGGGAGGGGTTCGAGGGAGGGTTCGAGGTTAGCAACGCGTGCGTGATGCCTCTGGTATTGCAAGCGTTCATAGGCTACGGTAACCATTTACCAACTGGTGGGCCGTATGCTTGTTTGCCAACTTAGTTGCATAAAAAAAAGTCAACAAGATCGTGAAACCAAATTAGAAAACTAGTAGCTAAGCTTTGACCTAAGTACCATTATTGTAGGTAAGGTATTTTGCCTGAGTGAACAACGAACATGGTTACCTTAATTTTTAACCTTAATTTTTAATTTCTTTAAAATGCTAATACTCTCGTTGGCTTTGCCGCTCGATTACATAGATAAGTACCTAGCTACTACCACTAATTAGGTAAAAAATAACTTGATTTGATAGACTTGCTTTGATTTGATACGTGTACCAATTCACCGAAGTGCCTACCTAATAGCTCAATATCAGGTCAATGATAAACAGTTGACCTTTATGAAATTACGTTCGAAATTCAAGTTCATTAATACGAAAGAATGATATAATTCTTACCTTCCGACAATGCCAACTTTTTCAGTCTTGAATTTGGGCGCCATCGCGTTGAATGTGTTTTCAGGTGGACTCACAACCAGTGAATGACACGATGCCGTGTGGAACAGAGTATAAAGACGCGACTAAACTAGTTATCAGCTCGACAACAATACACAACCGACGACGCCGGCATGGTTGTACTTATGTAAGTAGGTAAATAAGTACCTATGTAACCGGCATTGTTGACTTTGTTTTGTTTTATTTTTACAGCCTTGTAACGATAGGTACTCAGTTTTCAGTTATGGTAGGTAAATCAAAATGTTCAATCGGGATGGTGATTCTACAATCTTTCCTAGGGCTTTTTCATAGGTTTTTTTGGAAGATAGCTACTTATACTTCAGTAGAAAGTTGTAACACAGTTAATTGATTAACTTACAAATATCTGGAAAAAGAACTTAGGGGGCATCTATGCATTTTGCGACAGTAATTAGCAACACTTAAATTGGAACAAAAACACACCAACTCATTGAAATTTAAACAAAAACAATAGAAGATACTATGATACGTAGTATTGATACTATAAGAATGAGGACTAGCGATCGAAGACCCCGCCAGTTGCTTGGCAAATCACAGGATGCGCGCGCAACGGGACTTTATCACATCATACTTAGGTACTTTAGTTCACTATGTTTATACCAGTCACACTACTTTCTGATTTACATGTGAAGCGTGCTCAGTCGTTTTGATGGCGTGTTTATATCACTGGTGTTGCGGTAGTAGGCACGGGAAGGCCCGCCTTCCGATCCGATTTGTTTGTGCACTATTACTAGTGCTCTCAAACGGTGAAGGAAATCATCGTTTGGAAACCGGCATGTTTTAGAACCCAAAAAATTGATTATGATTATTATAACTACTTGGTCACTTAGAAATCTATCTCTACATATAATAAGGTATATGCACAAAATTAAAAACTGTACGGAGAAACCCCACCTTCCCCTACATTAACATTTTAAAATGGTAAATTAATTGGATTTTAGCTATGTCAGTAGGTACCTAAAAATGTCAATCAAAACACTGTAAAAATATGTTTTTATACCTATTTATCTCAATATATTTACAAATACATACATCATTATTTATTAATTATCTAACAGATTTGTACTAAGGGGAGGCCTTTGCACAACCAACAGGTTACAGATACACATTGGACAAATACTTATGTAAGTAATTTACATACTTACTCAGGTAGGTAGGTATTTATTTTTGTACTCCACAAGCACAGTCTCGTACACAATTATTGGAAATAGGACAGCGAGAGAAAAATATATACTCTCCCTTGATTGGTGGGTCGCGTAAATACGCATACCGTTCAACTTTGTTATTTTGTTGACGTAAATTGACACTCTCAAAGATTTATGGTTCAAATTCATGTAAAATAGCGCTAACACACCTGCATTTGATTGTCAACAATGGGGTCATGGTAAAATTGCGTCCAAAATGTTCTCCGCGCCCTTGTGATCAACTACACAATTCAAACCAGCATAAGGCCTTCCTATGAATGGAAAACATTCTCTCAGGAGTTGTAGTTGTAGAAAGCAGTGTCCTGTCCGGTTTTCTATGTCTAATGTATTGTGGGCGAAAAGCACTGCTAGATGCTTATTTCAATTTTTCATAGGCCCGTGCTTGACCTATTGGGCGTATACGCAAAGCAGCGAGAAAGCTCAGTCTGCCCTCAGTTTCCCCTCTAATATTTAACCTATTTGGAACTCTCGCAAGCGGTTCCAGCGATTGCGTCTGTTGCCTTGATGCTGGTTATCCTGTAATTGATGACGTCAGACTTCAGGCCGTGGATCATGAAGCGAGGCAGCTTGTCGGAGAGGATCCAAAGAAGGCCTTCGTTGTCCAGCTAAAATAAACAAACTTAGTGTCATTAAAAAAATCTTCCACAATCAAAATTTGTGTGTGACGTGTGTATGGTGGCTGCAACTCAGCTCTGAACTTAGTAGTTATTTAAGGTCCTGGAGACTTGTGATGTTTTTTATACCGGTACCCCGCGAGCGAACTTCAAAAAATTACAGGTACCTAAGGCGAATATAGTATGTACACAATCCCGAAAGGGGCTAATTCTTTCTATAAACTAAAAGGATAATGAGCGAAAAATATGATTTTCAGTTTTTTTTCCGAACTTTGTCAAATCAGCTGTCTTTTTATCATCCTCATAACTAATTATTAAACGTACCTACGAGAAGTTCTATATCTACCTATACATCAAGATTGCTGCCTAAAACGGCTGAATAATTGAGTATTGACTAATTTGACCCCCCAAAACAGCAGATTTTTGCATAGGTATCTAGTGTTTTTTCAATGAAAAATGACATAATTTTAAACTCGTAGAAGTTGAACACAATATTTTGGAGATATAAAATC
The DNA here is from genome assembly GCA_947579855.1 of Anticlea derivata. Taxonomy (NCBI): domain Eukaryota; kingdom Metazoa; phylum Arthropoda; class Insecta; order Lepidoptera; family Geometridae; genus Anticlea; species Anticlea derivata. Next base: position 4,870,349 of record OX388262.1, read on the forward strand.
ATTACCTTCAAGTCATTAGGAAACTCGTATTCGACGGGATCATTAATGATGAGAGGGTTGTTTTCAGGAGTATATGGCTTGTTCGTGTTCCAGCAGCCGACACCATCGCGGTTCACCTGAAATCAAAACGAATTAAATAAAGTAAAATTTACAATATACAAGATATCATCCTCTTTTAATCACAGCTGCTGCCAAATTTGATTCGACTTTTCAAATTTCCAAATTTGAAAATCGGCAACTACGGTTTTTTCATTATCATCATCCACAACCTTAAAATCGACGTGGTATCGGGTAATTTTGTGGAATTTCACAAACCTGAGTGTAAAACAGCACATGTGTGTTGGGATCGTAGTAGCTGGCCGATGCTTGGGTGTTGGCACCTCTGTCGCCCAATAGCTGTGGAAAAGTTCAAATAACTATGTTTAGAAACATCCCGTCCCAATAACGTAGTTTAACAAGTCCATATACCTACCAAGGCTATCAAACTGAATCGAGGTCAAGCACAAGTTATGATAGATTTTTCTTTACTAAAATCTCTTGAGTTTTAGGAACTTCCGATGCCGTTGAGCTACAAGTATATTGCATGTCAAAATGAGAAAAATGGACTTTAATTTGTAGATGTAAGGACCATTTTGAAATATTGATTAAACATAATTTAGGTGACATATCGCATGCCGTGTGGAGACGGCTTTCGCTTGTAAGATGTTAAGCGAGCGACTGCTGCTAAGTTGGATTATAATTTTACGTAAGACGAAACGTGAGGATTATGTCTAGACACCTACTAATCTATTCTGTAAAAATTCGAACTAAAACTCAAACTCACTCATGTGACAGAACTCACTTCCGGTGACTTCAAATTACGTATTCTGCAGAACTTGAAAACGCCTGTGGCGCCTCACTGACGTGACTTTAGAAGTGAGTGATTTCTAGTTTGAGTTCCATTTTTCACTGAATAGCTTAGCTAGTCCGATAAAATTGTGCATTCGACATCGCTAACTAATACCTACCTACCTTAGTCCCTCTATAATCAATTATGCTAATAAAGCTCACTCAATCAGAGCAATGATCTTTTTAATACTCATGCACAACTAGTTTCTGCCCATGACTGCGCTCACATAGTAGCTGCATAAAAAGCGTTTTTAGTGTCATATAAACTATTCTTTTTCTTTACTGTCATTAAACTTCAAGCTTTTTTTCATCTTAATCGGCCTAGATGTCAGCACGATTTTGCAATACCTACTATAAAGTACTAATACATAATACATGCTCAAATTTTTAAAGTAGGCATGCGCAATACCTAGGTGAGCACAAACCTTGAAGTCGTGGAACGCTTCGTCTTTATTGATGTGTTTGTAGTTTTGCAGTAACTCCGTGGACACACAAAACTCCTTAGTGCTCGAAAAGGCGTGGAAGAACATTGTTTTGTACCTGTGAAAATTGAAAGTTTATTCACAAGAATTTCGCAAACTAAACAAACAATAGAATATTAAATGAGATAACGTATAATTTAAGACTACCGTAAGGAATGTTTGCAATAGGACTTGTTTTCAATGTGACTGCTTAAATTGTTTGGATCAAGCTTTTATTTGTTTTTTAGGTCAGCGTCTCTTGAGATTAGTATTTTATTTTGTGTAAAATGCTGATTTTATCCCGAATAGGTTTATTTATTCTATCAACGAAAATAAAAATAAAAGCTCGAAAAAAAACCAATAAGTATTTGTAGAAATTTTAAAACACTTGTTTTCTTTTTCTTCACTTTTCTAATTATGAAAACTAGAAGTTCTACATCAAAATTGCTGCCTAAAACGGCTGATTAATTGAGTAACTGATTAGACCGCAAAACAGCTAATTTTTGCATAGTATTTTTCAATGAAAAATTACCAATTTCTAAAAGCCGTAGAACAAACTTTATAACCGAGGTATAGGTATATTACAATAGCAAAGCCCCTTTTAGGGTATTACTTATACATATTGAATCAACTTTTAGTGATATGTTTTTATTTTTACATCGTGTACCTACCATGGTAGATAACATCACCTTATTCGATCGGCACCAAACTAAAGCTCTACATTCAATACAATAAAATTTTGTGAAAAAGGATAAATGAAAAAATGAGCCGTGTTTGCTGTCTGATTCTTTCTGTATGGTCGCGAGGAACAGGCATACCTTCACCTAAGTCGTTTCAAAGTGGTCCTAGTTATTTTAATGAAATAAACACTTTTTGATTTGACTTTGCCTTTGACACCATGGCATTTTACGATACGCTTTTACCATAACCATCCCAGCCTCACTACTCAGACCATTGTCTTTATCCTCTAGTCTAGCTAAACCATTTATAAACAAGCTTATTTCTCTATAGTCTGTTCACAAATCGAATAGGCAAGGCCTCTAGGTAAATATGCTAGCAAATTCACGAGAAATCCGCTCACAATCCATTTGAATATGCCATTGAACTTCACGTGTTTGCAATGCATGTAAATATGGAATTCACTCAACATAACTTGTTTTTAGTCATTTTTTGAAAAGAGCAGGATATTGCAAACATTGGCATTAAGGGTGTAGCGCATGACATTATGAAAGTTTCGTTTCGTTGATGAAATGCATAAAAGTTCAAGCAAAGAATATGTAATCTTTATTACTCTTTGCAATGAATGAGTTTCTATGTTTTAATACCCTAGGCGTATTATTGGTGTGGTATGTATATATAATTATTCCATTTCAGGAAAACTTAAGAGATTTCGATTATGGAAATTAAATGGAATAATTGCAATTTGAATCTAATATCAATTATGTAAAGGTCACCAAAAAAGCCATCGTATGATGGAATAACAGGTAGATACCGAAATAATTTCGAAAACTGAAGGTATGTATATGCACAATTTTCCCTACGGCCTTTGTAGTCATTAAGGACCATTCAAGGCAAAATAGCTTTATCCGGAAGGTTTTCTTTCTCGAACCACTCGCTTTACGAGATCCTTTCTCCCCCATACGTGCAAATTGTGGAATGAGCTTCCTTCCGAGGTTTTCCCGCTAACCTACAACATGAAGAGCTTTAAGACAAATACAATAAGATTTCTCCAGGGCAGGCAACGCATTAGCAATGCTCCAGGTGTTGCAGATGTCAATAGGCGACGGTAACCGCTTACCTGGTGGGCCGTAAGCCTGTTTGCCTCAGTATAACATAAGGTTTTATATGTGAATGTAAGAAGGGGCCAATGAACATTGTTGCTAGAAACAGTGTGGTGAAAGAACAAAAGTGAGCCTCAGAGAGGCTCCTTTCGTGCAAATGATATCGGTTCAACGAAAAGCCTAAAGGTTTCCTGACGATGTTTTCCTTCCATTTGAGAGCATTAATCTTGCTCACATAATTTTTTCGAATAGAAGTCTATTAGTGCACGACGGGATTCGAATCCACGACGTTTATATCGGAAGGTGGGATCACTACTACCCCTCCACCGTGCTCTGGTAGTGGCTTGCTTGCTTGTCGTGTCACTGATTCTTTCATGGTCATCCTGCATTAGGTCAGTGACCAGGTTGAGGTATGGTGGCCCTGAAAAGGGCCTATGACCGTCGGTGAAAGAATCAGTGTAGTGAAAGGATTAAAGTGCGCCTCTTAGGCTCGTATTCAGAGACACGACTCAAGCATAGATTTAATCACAGATCAGCTGAACTTTATTTAAGTATTGAATCTCTTCTCAAACATAGCTTTTATTCAAGAACGGTACTTAAACTACTCTCAGCTGAATCGAGTTACAAATCTGTACTCATGTGATTCAGCCTGTTCTCGTTTACATTTTGATTTATTTATGATTTTCGATTCGTTTTACGCAGAAATTCCAACAGCCAGGGTGGAAATAGAATAGAACAATAAAGTGAAGTATAAATATGCATCAAAGTACGTGTAACGGAACGTAAATGTCATTTGATTAATGTCAAATCAAATCTAAACTCAAGCACCGATTTCGTCTGATTGACGTTTCAGAATAAGCATTCACTCAGGTGAACTGTGATCATTGAATCTATACATAAGTACTGTTCAAGAATTAGAATCTCGACTCAAATCGAGATTTAAGTACAGATCAATGCTTGAGTCTTGTCTCTGAATACGAGCCTTAGAGGCTCCTTTCGTGGTAGTGGATGTGAGGCTGTGATCTATATGTGAATATTTTTACCCATTTTCCCGTGGTTCGGAGAGAGCCAGCCCGAACACTCCATCGGTCCAATGGAACTCCACGCCACTGACGTTGTAGGAGCCAGCGAGGGGCTCGAAGTGGAAGTAATGATGGTTGATCCGCCAGGCGTCATCCTGCTTCAGACTGTAGACAATCACGCCGTAGCCTCCTAAGTCGGGGATGTAGGCGAATCCATTATCGCATTTGTCTTTGTCTACATCTACGACCTGAAATTAATGAAACGCAGGTAAGAAACAGCAACGGGATTGATACAAGTCGATTGATACAAGTGTTGTTGATGCAAGAAGGAAGATTGATAGTTAAGACCTTATGCTCGCATTAGTAGCCTCGTATCTTTAGTCGTCGTGAGTGATATCCTGATGAGAAATTTAAAAAAATAACCAATTACAGTGACTTCTATTGCGATGAAAATAGTGTCATCGGGAGTGAAGTGAAAGAATATTGACGACTCAGGGTTAGGCTTGTAGAAAAAAATTGGTGTAGGTAAATTAAAGATAGCTCTTTATTTACAGAAAGAAACTTAAAACTAATACAAGTTAATATTTACAAAATACACAAGAAACTGTTGAGCCATCTAAAGACCGTTACAAACGATCTATAGATAGCTCAACTGATCCAGATCACTACCAGTCGGAAGCGTCCGTAAAAATAATAAGAAATAAATTTATAAGTAATAATAAGCGATGGCTAAAATAATATCAGTGTGTTTACCGACTATGATTATCAAAGAAAATTCGTTGCAGCCAAACCAGACTTGCCTTAATAAAACTGAATCAAGCCTATCAAAACTCCACTCACACGGTTAAAGATACGAAAGTAAAGTTTTCGAGACGAATATAGCTGGCAGAAGAATTGTTGGTGTGAGAGAGATTGTTATAGAAATTGGGAAACAAAAAATTATCATTTGAATAGTTATAATAAAGACTTACAATATTGGCGAAGAAAGAGTCTTCTTTCATGACGTCAACCTTCATGAAGTACCGGTGGATCAGCTGATCGGTCTTCAAGTCGAATATCGCGATGGATGGTCCTACAACCTGGTTCGGCGAACCTATAAAAGACAATCTATCTTCAACACATGCAATTTGATTCATAATATGTATGCGGTCCCGAAAGGGGCTTCTTCTAAATCCAATTAGCAAACAAAATAGTTACAAACTCTTTAGCCTAGAGGACCCTTTAATAGCAAAGCTCAAACCACATTCTTTCATTGTTTGTTATTTTCATTGCTTCCCTTTTACTTTGTAATCGACCTCCAGCTTTAAATAATATTGCAGGTTGATCGCAGCAGTATTTTATAGCAAATTAAAACATAAATTCCATCGCCTGCAGCGTGCCATGTTTATTAATGAACATCTAGATTACCTATAGATTTATACCCTTTCTTCAGTAAGAGGAATTCTAGATTCCCAGATAGTTTAATTGAGAAAATTCAAGGTTATTTTTCAAGCTGCCCAGTTAATTAATGAAGTTTTTATGAATACTTGCAGATAAGCAAACTACCATCTGTGACGCTGATCATAGAAAGTAATGGGTAATCAAGGGCAGAGCATAATTTATTTAGTCTACCAACTTTGCGGCAGTACCTAACGTTTCATCCCACAAGATAATGCCATTTCCATAAAATTTGTTCTTTTGCATGGCATTAACGACACCAGAAAGTATATCTTGTAACCCCGTTTTTTGGGCAGTTCCTACGATTGCTCGTGTGTTCAATCGAAAAATATTCATAATTCGAACAAATTCTTGTCAACAATTTGTACAATGTCACCGAGTTTGGTAGGTAGTAAAGTCACATCAATGGTTTGAATTCTGATACATTATCCATGTAATTTGAGAGCACCAAAAATGTTGCTGGCTGTCCAATTAAGTTAACAAAAGATAATGCAACAACAGAATCGACACCAATGTCAGTTTGGCCATGCCACATAAAAGCATCTACACACTTTCCTGCAATAGAAATAGGCAATATCGGGGGCACACGACTTTTTTTACCTCCATGTCTAGAATGAGAAGAAAAAATCTTGTTAGCTACACTGGCCTCGATGTTGCCTCTGATTTTCGGGCGAGTGTGTAGGAATTATCAAACGCAGATCAGGATTTTTACCTAAAATATCAGCCAGCCCGGTGTCCATGACCCAAAGTCTATCACAGGCATCCACATCCACTCGGAAAACAGAAACGATAGAGTTATTGGACGGGAGCTCCTTCGCCGAGTCAGGGACAAGGTTGTTTTTCAACGACGGGTAAGGCTTCAGCAGCTGGTCCTGGGCACCGTCAACATCTACGTAGTTCAGTGAAGATGCAACGCCACTCTTCCATCTCGGCACGGTAATGAACAGCTTGTTCTGCCACCGAACCAAACCTAGCGGTAGATTATGCTCTGGGATGAAAGTTTTGTCTTTTAAAGCGGTTTCTTTCTGGGCAGGCGTTTCCCACGTGTAGTCGACTTCCTTCCAAGCAAAACGCATCTCAGGCGTAGCAGCTTTGCAGCTTGCTGCTACAGCAAGGGCAATGAATAAACTGAATGCCCTCATGGTGGAACTGTAACAAGGAAAATGTGGATGGTCAAGCGTGAGCATTGGCAGGAACATTAAAAGCAGGCACACTATTTAGATTGATGGCTCTACCAAAAAACTCTACCATTGATTAAATATAATCACAGAGCCATGACGTAAGTTGACTCTCGAAGATTTATGGTTTAAATTAGTGTAAAATACGCTGACATACATTTGAAAGGCAATAAAATTCATCGTAAGACTTAGATTGATTGGATTCTCTCACAGACGGTCATAGGCCCTATTCAGGGCTACCTTACCTAAACCTGGAAACTAACCAATACAGGATGCCAATGAAAGAATCAGTGACACGACAAGAAGATGAATCGATATTGATAAAACTTGAAACAGACCTTCTTTACCTAGAATAGCATATAGGCAAGTTTTATCTAAGTATCACGCCAGCGAAGCCGCGAGCACAAGCTAGTTTAAGATGCATCGCAATTGCTAACACATTATTTTTTTGTCTTTTTACAATATTTCAATAACGGCGCGGACTAAAATTTATTACTATAGGAAACAAAACTCAATAGGTACCTGTGTTGATAGGTAGATGCGGATAAATCACAATTTGGTACCAAGAGTTAGATCCAAGTCTAATCATAGCTAACTGTGTTGTAACTTGGTAATGGCTGTATTGTGAAGCGGAGCATCTTTCGAACTCCACAATAATTGCTAGCTCACGTTTTTGCGGATGAGTTGTGAACTTATTATTGAGAAACAGTCTGCGTATCAACGAGTCTTCCTTATCTTAGCAGATCAGGCTTGTTATGTATGCTTGGGAACCGTGACGGTGTTGGGTAACCCCGAATAAGAGGAGCAACATAGTTTACGTCTTCATAGGTTACATATTACCCTAATAAGGGAAAGAGTCGTGTCTCATTACTTTATGATAAGACTTCCATGGAACGTAGAACGAACTATTTATTTATTATCATCATTATCATCAGCATGGAGAAATCCACTGCTGGACATAGACATAGAGTTCCATGACGAACAGTCTTCAGCCTTTTCAATTCACCGACTTCCCGCAACTTTAACAATGTTGTCGGTCCATCGGGTGTGTGGCCTTCCAGCACTGCGTCACCCTGATCGTGGTAACCATTCGAGAAACTTTATTCCCCAACAGTTGTCGGTTCTGCGAGCTATATAGTATGCCCACTGCCACTTCAACTTGCTAATTCTGAGAGCTGTCTGTGACGTTGTTTCTTATATTTTTATTTATTTTAGGAACATCAAATTATATTCAAGCATGGAAGATATCCAATGACAGCTCCAGGCATATAATCTAAGTGTAAGTCAGGGTCACGGCGAATAACATTTGGCAAATCGAACATTTTGCTTAGTTAGCATTCCAGGCGTGACAGGTCCATGCAATCCTATTCCCAATGCCGTTTATAAAAGCATACCTACTGAAGGTTTCCTCATGATGATGATTTCATTACCGTGCTATTAAATAAACACTAAATTATGTAGAAGGCTAACTTATCCCAGGTAACTGAGCGTTTCGCAAGTGTATAACAACATGCTATACTTAGGTGCGATTTTAAAGTTTATCTTAATTCCACCTCAACGATCATCAAAGCACCAAATTTTACCGGGCATCGCAAGAACTCAGTTCGGGGTTAACTACTCGTTATTTCTAGGTCATATTTATTGATATTAATGCACCACGAATACCGGTTTGATTCCCAACTTTGTAGACACTTCCGATACGTATCATATAGGCCGGTTGTAAAGGAAGAGAATGTGTCGAGTCACAAGTTATTTTACTTTGTTCCTTCAAGGTCCTACCTACTGGGCAAATAGTTTATTTTAAGAATTAATTAGGTATATTCTTTAACGCTTGACTATGCACGTAGCCGTGACAAATTTCAAGTACTTTTCTGCTAACTGCGTGAGGCTTACTAAGCAATATCTACATTATTCATGCAAACAACTAGTGCATAATAAATTAATCTAAAGGACTATACAAAGCAATTTTTGCATGCAAGAGATCTAAAAATAAAGATTATTTTCCATTATTCTCGCCTACTTATGGTCGCAGCAAAAAGTTGATAGACAAGCTGTTATAGTTGCATGCCTCCTTGAGATAAAATTGTAAACAAACAACTTTGCCATAAGGTCATCAAAACCACTTTGGTTTTCCTTGTCAGTACGATTTACCAAAAGAAAGCAGTTTTTTGCCTGCCTATAGAGTCAATTTTGGCATGTTTTAGTACCGTACGAAAAATCTAGTTATGGAAGCAGGTTGACCCAACCTGCTTCCAACATTAAATTCCCAATAGTATTTTAGTATCGGCAGGTATTTACAAGTATAAGCGGGTCATCTTAATATCACCCTAACATAACATACGAAACTAGACTACTTATTTCTAAGAATCGGTTCATCAAGGTCGTTCAAAGATAGCCTTTACTTTAGTTAATCATCTCACGTTCAATAGGAAATCCACTGTTGTATGTCCAACAGTGGATTTCCTATTGAGGCCTACCCCTTATTGGAATATATTCTGACCCGATAAAATTGTAAGCTCAAACTGCAAATTTTACAAACACCCCTAGTGGAGATCGAAGCTCCTAAGTCGAATAAAATAGTATAGGTTTATGTTGTTGTTACTTACATGTGAACGTTCAAGTGTGGTGTGGGTCACGCAGCGACCGGTTCAACGGGACCGCGATCACTGACTAAACAGTTCGAGGTCTCTACAGCCTTTTTATTCATTCAATGCAAGCCAGCCGACAATACATCTCACATTAACGAGGTTTTTTAGACAATTAAAATGCTCATTCGCAGGTGCAATGGGGACATCCCTTTAGATTCAGAGCATGGTTGTAATTTATTCCCTGCCTTGGATGGGCCAGCCAAGGACCAGGGTTCTACAGTTTAAAGGTAAATTAGACCGAAGAGCTTTTTATGTCTAAGTACTATAGTTCTCCTCTACTAAAGATCTTCTTTAGTATTTTTTGAGCTTTTTGCTATTTTATGCCGATAGTCCCACGCAAATGTGGCCGGCAGTTAGAGAGGCTGAGCAAAGGTGCAGATTCGATTCCCACTGCGGAAAAAATGTTTGTGTGACCGATCTCCGTCATTTAACCTTTGCTAGGAGATCCCAAAATGATCCATGACTTCAAAGGCCCGTGTCCCTAATGTTGTCACAGTTAAAGGTGTATCCTACGTTACCTTACGTACCTTATCTTCTCCCTACCTTATCGTTTTGTATGGTGTTACGAAAAGCACGCCTACAAAATCCGTCAAGCTATTCACTTTTCACGTATCACAACGACAAGTGAGTAACTCACGAACATTACGGACTCGGGGCTCAGGTCTGTAGAAACAATAAAAACAATTCGTTCGTCGTGTCAATAACACTAATCCTTTTTGGTGCTTATTATTTATTTTTCTTTATTTCCTCTGCTTAGGTCAGTAACCAAATTAAGGTGATCCGGATTTTTTCCAGCTTGAACACCAGAGTATTCGAGCAGGATCCTTTCACCACAAAAACTGAATTCAGTAAGCGAAAGGAGCCTTTAAGAGGCACCCTACTGTAGTAATATATTTATGTGTAATATATTAATTATAGAGACTGACCTCATAGCTCAGTTGGTAGTAACTCTGCCTCTCTAGAGGTCGCGGGTTCGATTCCCGCACTGGACAAACATTTGTGACTAACACAGTTGTTTGTTCTGTGTCTGGGTGTTAAATATGTAGGTATCTATTATGTATATCAGTCTCTGGTACCCATAGTACAGACTATGCCTAGTTTGGGATCAGTTGACGGTGTGTGATATGTCCGGAATATTTATTTATTTATATTACACTACACTGATTCTTTGACCAACGACGGTCATAAGCTATTTTCAGGGCCACGCTACCTCAACCTCGTCACGGACCTAATACAGGTTGACGAAGAAAGAATCAGTGACACTACAAGCAAGCCTTGTGTGAATTTTTCTGCTGCGTGACGTAAACGCCAGATAGATAGATAGATAGATAAACTCTTTATTGTACACAGAGATAGATAATAACAAAAGGGAGACCCAAAAAAAATTATTACGTACAATGGGCGGCCTTATCGCTAAAAGCGATCTCTTCCAGACAACCTTTGGATGGACAGGATAAACAGATCAAATAAGACGGAGGTGTACAAAAAGTTTAACACAACAAAAAATAATAATATAATAATACATAAAACCTAAATATTACCTAACTATTTGTAAATATAGATAGATGTGACACCGCTTGACCGCCTGCTCTAAACACGCACCAGGCCCTCTCATCGAGAGATGACTTTTAGCACATTGTCGATTGCGCGAGCGCCAGGTTGTGATTCGACTCGGGTACATTGCCATTAATTCAAGGCCCATCCCCCGTGACTGACGCATCCGTTGCCCATTCATACAGCCAATTATCTATCCATGGTGTAATTGTGCCACTTTTATACACCTGCTCTTCAAAACGATGTTTTACTAACAGACTCGTCCCTAGACGCATCATTATGAAAGGTATATATAACTTGCGTTACCTACGCAAGCTTGCTATCCTTTACGGACTGATAAAGGTATCTATTACACTGCCAATTTACTCATCAGGCATATTAGCAAGAGTATAGATAAGGTCTAATTTATCAAAGCACGCAACGCGCGATCTTTATTTTGTAGAGCAACATTGACATAGTTAAATTCATCTACGCTGTTTCTGTGAATCGCGTCCTGAACGTTGGTTGTGCGAAGGGTTGCTGCGAGAGAGGCTAACCAACTATATGCTTCAGTGGACAATCGACCTTAATTTCATCAGAGTGGCCTTATTATGTTATCGCATAAACACGTATTGATTGGCGATTTATTGCTACGATTTTATGGTCCATGGCTCGCAAGTCGTAACGCACAATCGATCATAAACCCAAACCACTAGATGTCAGATTCTTTGATTTATAAGTTCTTCCCACGAAAAGTATTTTCAATTTCCTTAGCCTTTATCTTAGCCATTCTATTTGGGTTAGACGATTCAAAGAGATCACCAGAATCCAACTTGTATTGGGCGTTTGGGAGACTTCGTCATATCTTCTCGTCGCAGATACCGCAGAGCCTCACGAAAATCTGCATTCAGTTCGTGTTGCAAGTGACGTTATCGTTCGCTTACCTACAATGGGCCTCATGCGACTACTTATATTTATTCTGTACTCATGTTAAGCTCAAAGTCGCACAACGGGCTTTGGAGAGAGCTATGCTCGGAGTTTTCACTACGTGATAAAATCCGAAAAGAAGAAATCCGTAGAAGACCTCAGGTCACCGACATAGCTCTCCAAAATAGTAGGACGACCTATTCCTAGTCAAGCCTTTTTACAATATGGGTTCTTCAATTTTTAACCAAAACATTTACCTACCCAATTTTTCGTAATGGTGGTGAACCATTTCTAAAGTGTACGCTACTTCCATTTTTAAAGATATCTAGTCTATTTCGAAATTCAAAAGTTATGACATGAGTTCTTTGCTGTAATTTGAAGATTCTTTGTGTTTTTTTGTTCTTGTACCAAAGGATTCTTTGTGTTCAAGAAACGTCGTCACAGCAAGTTGTACTAAATAATTAGGACAAAAATAAGTCGTGAGCGGCAACCACTGACCCTGCAAAATAGAATTACAGCTATTAAAATATTTTAATAATAAAGTTTATTGCAATTAAAGGACCACTTAGTAATTGTAGTACGCAGCTACGCACTGAATAACCGCTATTTGATATGGTTCTTCCATTTTACGATGACTTGTTTGGTGACCTTTAAGGCATTGAAATAAGATTCAAATTGAAATGATTCATCAGACTTCGTTAAATGAAAACTGTACCTACCCCTTTGTAAATTTCATATTTACCTATATTGGAAACCCTACAAAGATGCCTCCTTTTTTCGTTCTGATTTCTACAAGACCTTTATATTTTTGCTCCATTTTAAAATCCGAAGGACATAATATATAGGTGACGTACTAGATTGGTTTGTTTACTTGTTCGGTTTTCCTGTATTTGTTTGTGATCATGATCAAATAGTTCATAATTATTAAAATGTTTGATGGATTGTCACCTTGTTAGGAAAATGTGACCATAGTGAGTACTGATTCCGTTTATGTAATGGATTCATTGCACTGGACGGCTGATAATAGTTACTTTTTTGTTGATGTCTTGGAAGCATATCTGCTTATCGAAGCGTTGGTAAAAGCGTGCGTCCAAGCGAGACTAGAGATCTCTTGTGCGTCGTCGTAAACATATCGAAGTGATTAATCTGGTTAAGATTATCCTTATGTACTTAATCACTCTCTGTAAGTCTTTCATTTTAGCGGGAACTTCCTTAAACATAAACAAATATTGTGTAGATGCGTGATGGCAATAAGTAAATGATTAGGTAATGATTCACTGCAATCATGATTTTGTGCAATTTTCGGGATGATTTTAAATAAAATAACAAATTCAGTTTACATACAAATTAATTTACTGGTTATTCAAACAATGAATCTTATACTTAAAGTAATTTTACAAAATATATGAAATGCTAGATTCACTTACAAGCTATGTAAGAAACACATTTTTTCATACAGAATAGACATAAATGCATTGGCACAATAAAGTCCTAAAACCAAGGAAATGTAGATATCAGATGAACTCTGCAAAATGCAGGATACGGTACAGACTAATATAAATAAATAATATCCAATAGTCACATACACAGTCCTGACCCTACACTAGGATTCTCTGCGTTGTGGGTATGAAACTACGCGTACCTATCATGGTACCACAAAACCCAGACCCGGAAAAAATATTTGCAGACCGCGCAAACAATTGTCCCGCAGCGGGAATCGAACCCGCACCCAATTCGTCTCAGCAGGGCACTCGCCCGCTACGCCACCGAGTTCATAAAAATAGTTATGTACAGTACTAAAGCCTATCCACCTGCTCTAACTCACAATATCTAAAGATATATTCCTACCTTCATACATAAAGATGTACTTTCCTACAAAACATATCGTTGACAAATCGTATCTCGTTGACCAAACAGACAAAGGCTCTGCCTACTCACTTCAGTGCCTGTTTGAACCTCGTAACCCTGTTAAATTGCCAAAATAAATGATACCTACTATCATAACTAGAGACGCAGTCTATACAATCCTAAAGACAAAGATCTAAAACTCAGGAGAAACTAAGGAACTGATATCACTTAACTCACTAACAATTGCCAGTCTTTTTGCAGTAAAGAAAATACTCGCTGCGCTCTTCTCTCTCGTCGAAATCTCGATGCCTATAAGAAGGCTGTTGCGTGGGTCTTCGGTGCTGCTCGCTGTAAGATGAAGGGCGTCGGCGGTCAGGCCAGCGTCTTCTATTCCGGTCTTGGTATGCAGTACGGGACGGCCTTCGTGGTCTGTCCAGCGGTCGTTCTCGTGTGCTGCTGGAATATAAAATAATATCTAATAAATATATAGTCTCATACCTTTAAACCCTAAGCATCGTACATTGTAATTTAAAATAAAATAAATAATAATAATTGTATCCTCTCAGATCCTTAGGTCCGAGGCAGGTCCAAACGTTACGTGGCATGTGAAGATACATGCCCATATTTTGCCGAGTGCATGCTCTCAAACGTTAAGGATCATCGTGAGAAACCCGGCTAGCCTTAGAAGTTTTCATTAAGTTTTCATTGGCCTACAATCTGTACAAGCTGAGCGAAGCGGAGTTGGTGTAAAATCAACAATCACACCTTGATGACGTGATTGAACGACTCTATTGGTGGATTTTACATAATAATATCTTTGACGGATGATCGCCCTTGTACGCGGCGATGGGCTTGCAACCTGTCACGTATGGAGTAATATAAAAGAAATTTCAATAAGTCTTTGAACTTGAGTGCCTTCCGTGCGCCGCCGACACGCGTAGCTGCACTGCACTTAGCGTAACAATGCTAAACATTAATTAATTTGAGCGACATATTGAATACCTACTAGTCTTGACTTGAACATTTACAACAAATCTGACATCGTATCATTGGTGGCTGTTTTACGAAAAAGAGTAGTGGTTTGTGTACTACTCTTACCAATAATGATTCGATGACAGATTTATCTGGCCTCGTAAAACCAAAGATAATATTGTAGAAATATTAGGTAAAACACCAATTTCAATGCGGATTTTCTACACTAATATTTTATAGGGATAAAATTTGTTTGTTTGTATGTAGAACTCTCTGGAACTACTGAACCATTCTAAATACTAGGCTACTTATATTTTATTTTTTTTCAAAGTCAATCTTAAAAAGTGTTTATTTCAATAAAATCACTAGGATCATTTTGAAACGTCGCGAGGTGAATCGATGCCTGTTCCTCGCGACCACAGACCAATAAGATGCTAACGCATCTCTCGACCAAGCCTAGAAATCAGGCAACAAACTCTTCCAGATTTCAGAAGAAGTTTGATTTAACCCTGAATCAACCAACGCTCAAATCAAACGCACGTGATCATAAAAATAATACCTAAACGTATCGTCATTCATTATGAATTAATACGTAGTTAAACCACAAATGGAAATATATGTCAATTTCGTGTTTCTGACGATTGGCCATAGGTACCTACAAATTAACCTTAGGTATACGATCTTCTGCTGTTAGTCACTGATCTATTACCTACGGTACCGGTAATGCGTAATGGTAATTGTGTATCAACAACCTCAGCTAAAGCGTCTAAATCCATTAACCATTTTTCATACCTAATGAATATCAACAAATGGACAGCGATTTTACACAGTATTTTTGTATTGCGCACATAAATTCGTTCGAAAATAAAATAAATATGAAACTCGTCAATGAACTAAACTAACTTTAGTGTTTGAGCAGATTGCGATCAATTGGTGGCGCTTGCGGCGCTTTGAGCCGATTGGTGGTCCTAAAGATTTCCGGACGGGAATAAGCTTAATAAGAATTTGAACTGATTTGACCCCAAAACAGCAGATTTTTGCAATAAAGTTTATTCAATGAAAAAATTAGGTGTGGAATAAGCCCCTTTCGGTATAGCATACATATTTATAAATCACATTGTATAGCTAGATTGCCCTCTATTGGCAATCGTGAGTCACCTAATATTTGCTAGGGACTATACCTAGATACAAACTCAACGAAACTATTAATTGCTATCACACACGTCACGATTTTAGGTTTCACCATTTATACCTGGCTGACCAGTCAGTCCGGGTTATGTTTTACTGTATCTGTTTGTAAGTGGCAAATAAAAATTTATTACCGTGTTGCATCCAAACGGCTGGATGGATTTTGGTGTTTTTGGATATTATAGAATCGTCTTGATCCGGACAGAAAGATCAATAAATTTAATAGAGCAACAACTAGCGGAAACAATTAAATGAATAAAAAAATGAAAAAAAATCTCAGTGACATCAACCAACAGTGTTTCAAAATCTAGGGGTTATTTTTCGGTAATAGAGAATATAGGTTTGTTTAAAATTTAATTTTTTTTTAACAACTTTGGTTTCTGCACTATAAGTAACTATCAAATATTTCTAAGAACTTTGTTTGAGGTCTGAATAATAACTGTTGGCAAAAAACTGCATCCAGATAAATATCATCAGTCATTCTTTATCGCCGCTGGATGGATTTCGATGTAAAATCTTTCGATGTCTTGACTGCTGCCTAGTGCTTTAAGCTACAAAGGAAGGATCATCGAAAAAATGATAGGCACCAAGCCGTGTTTGTTCCTTGATTCTTCTAGGCTTGGTCGCGAGGAACAGGCATACATACATTTCAAAGTGATTTTATTGAAATAAACGTCTTTTGACTTTGAATTTGACTTTTACAAATAATATCAATAAATACAGTCGTTTGTGTTTGTAATATTTCAAAATTATTTCACTAGTTTTATTCGTGTCCTTACCTTGTTTCACTATACTTAGTAAGCTTACCTATAATTGGGTTTCTTCTTCCTGTACTGTACTTGCTTCTTGCTGTTTTCCTGTCTTGGGAAATAGTCATCGTCATCTCTCACATCAGAGTCATATTCGTCTCGGGACTTCGTATGGTGGAACACGGGCCTTACATACGGCACGTGAACGGGGTACGGTTTCACTACTGGAACTGCCACCTAAATATTGAAATTCATTGAAAAAGTACACAGTACCACAGAGCGTTCAGTGAGCGATATCGGTGTCTAGTGCATATACAGTGGTCCAAGCACGAATAATTTACGATAGCGTTACGCTGACGATACGATAGTAAAGGTCACATGTTAGCCAATGACATCGGCGCTGCTTGAAATCTTTTAATTTTAGTTGGCTAATATTTGGCATTTGCCGTCGTCGTATCGTAAGCGTAAAGCCGTGTTCAAACGGCGTGCTATATGTCAATTAAAATTCATTACAAAATCGTAAGAATATCGCAAAAAAAGGCCAAATGAGTTTCGGTTTTAGGAGCTTATATCTTTGTATATATTCTTTGAGCTAAACCACACGCCCTCAAATGGCAAACTAAAAATTTATTTAATAAGTAAGGATCACTATGAAAAGAATTTCAGATAATTTTCGCACGCCGCCGTTTGAACATGGCTTAACGCTATCGTGAATTGTTCGTGCTCAAGTCACAGAAGGAAGATTGCACATTTTGATTGTCTTGTGACTGATCGATGATCATCATGCAACAGGCAATTTGTGATATTTACAAAAATCAAACCTACTTCATTCCTCTAGTTTTTTTTTTATGTTATCAATGTCATTATCCTGACGATCGACTTGATGACCTTGGTAGCATGGTAGGCGAGGGCCCAACTGAGACGTAAGAGGTGCGGGTTAGATCTCTGAATCGGGATAAAAGTTACACGATCTATAAATATTTGTCCCGTGTCTTGTTGGTACCAAGGTACTTACTCGAAGTTTCTGATACCTACGTCACAGCGAATTCTAATGTGGGCTCAGGGCTATGTAAGTGAAATGTGATTGTTGGGTGTTCATTATTATTTTACCCCAAAATGTTTAAAAACATAAAATTAGGTACCTACATCAAATTATGTACTATTATTGTATGTATTACTATTAATGTAATTTGCGCCTAATAATAACTATATATCCTTTAAAACGAATAGATAACACTAGTTTAGTTTAGTGCCTATTTGGCATCAATAGTGGTAAATCCACGTACCTCTTTTTCAACGGGCACAGGGACAAGCTTCTCGATAGGATAAGGGACCTTTTTGTATACGGGGTAAGGTACCGGTTTCTCTATTGAAACCGTGATCTCCCGGATGAACGGAACTGCGACAGGCTTGGCCACAGGAACCCGAACTGGGTACGGCTGGGGCACTGGCACTATAATCGGATGGGGGACCTCTATCTGTAAGGTTATAGTGTATGCTCAATGCTCTTAGGCGGAACTTTATAGCAATTGAACTTATTTATATTTGATCCAGTTGTGGCCTTTTTCGCGTGGTAGTTAACTACTAGATAAAAAGTTAAAGCTAATTATTCTTGGTCAGGATTATACGTCACTAAGTCACTTCAAACATCTATAATCCATACACTGATCTGATTATGAAACCAGTACCTGATTTTCATATACATGTATGTATGTATCTGGACCTATAGTAAATCACACACAAGAAATTTATACATACATGCATTGCAATAGTGTAAATTAGTGTCGTTTCATAATTGTATGCAAAATGATACAAGGAAATAATTTATTAAAGTTGTCATTTACCATGCCATGCGGAATTTAGTCAATAGTAAATATGCCATGCAAAAGTATGAAAACATGCAAATTATCTACTAATAAGCAAAAAAATATATCTTGACTTGAATTTGATTTCATAAATTAATTAATGAAAATGTGTGATCCCCACGCTCAATTTGTAAGGAATTCAAAAAGCTTACAAAGATGCAATCCATGATCGATAATGCACCTTTACAGGTCAGGTTCTATCGATCTTAGATTTGCTTTCACTGAAACAATAGGCAGCTACTCTACCGTGACTAGGGTTGGTCATTGTACTCAATTATCAGTGTCCAACTACTCGTTAAACCATCGATCTAACCGCACTACTAATTTCGATTTCATTTCTAAATCTCGATTTCTACCAGTAAACCAACTGATATTTTACCTGACCGATGAATCCACCTCAAAGATCTGGGTAAACGTATTCAGTTTCATGATTTCTCCCAAGCATGGACGCGCATCATTTTACTAACCAAGAGAAAATTAGTGCGCAACGCGAGATGTCGGCTTTTCCGATCCGCATTCCATCATAACTTTTTGCCGGGCAATAATTATACGCTCGCATTGTAACAGCAGACATAAACCAATAATAAACATACAATTAATTAAGAAAAAATAGAATAACATTAAACTCACTTGGTATGGCTTCGGTACGGGAACGTGCATTGGTTTTGCTTCTGATGCATAGCTCTCGTAATCACGCAATGACTCTCTGTATTTTGATTTCAGATACGATTGCCTCCATTTTTCGACAAGTTTTTTGTAATCTTGCTCATCGGAGATGAGGTTGCTGCTCGACTGATAGCTGGGCAAGTACGATGAAAGTGAAGTGTCGTGATTTCTAAGACCTAGTAGATCTTCTTCGGATTTAAATTTGTGGGAGGCTTCTTTAGTCCAATCATTCCACGGTCTAGTTTTGGAAGGTCGCCGGCTGAACTGAGACCATTCTTGCGGTTTACTGTCGTAGAGTTTCCCAGAACTGAATTTATTAGGTCTTCTTGGTTGGATATTAACAACTTCATCGTCGGCACCGTCATTATGTATATGCTTATTTGCATGATTTTTAAATAACGAAAAATCGGTTGATTTAAACGAATTACCCCAGTACGAAGAGGCTGTAGATTCTGGACTAAATAGATGTTTGTGCTTATTGAACTCCAGTTGACTTGGTTTATCCTTGAATGGCGATGTCTCCTTGTAAGAGGGAAATGCATCAAATTCATTATCTTCGTGAACTTTATAACTTGGTATCTTTTTGAACTTCGAGTAGTCCATTTCAGGCAACTGATATTTCGGGAAGTTTATGTTACTACTGGCTGGGACTATTTCATCGAAACTGCCGCTAATAAAGGGCTTTTTCGGTTCATTGACACCATATCTGAAATTCATGTTGCTGAAATTTGTTGAATACCCATAACCTTTGACGGGCGATGGATCCTTCCATTTTCCCAAATCCAATGGTTTATTTTTCAATTTCTTTTTACTTTCTGAGCTATGTTTTGTTTCTTGTAGATTAGGTTTATCTTCTGAGTTAGTGCTGTAGTTTTTAATATTGTCTTTAGTTGAATAGGTAAAAGATTGCACTGAACTTTTTTCAGAATCAGAATATTCATCATTTGTATTGTGTTCATACATATCTTTGAAATTTGACGTGGGACCGGCCGGTATGTTTCTGTTGCTATTGTCACCGTACACATTAGAAAATATATTATTATTGCCTGGTGCACTCGCAGAAGTGTCGTAGCTTTCAGGTCTTGGCATCGCTGATGGCAATTGTGAAGGATCCAGTACAGTCGGATATAATGGTTTCATTTTAGTAAAATCCACCACTCTTTGAAATTTAAATGGGTTTTGGGTGTCTGTGGAAGCGGAACTCTTGCCGAAATCAGCTACACTCGTCGATGGGAACGATGGAATGTTTTGAAAACTGTTGAACTCACTTTGTGCGGGCTTATTATCAAACGTTTGTGCATCATTGAAATTGAAATTATACTTATCTTCGTTTTTATCGCTGTTGAGTTCTAAATCGGTAGTGTTAAACTGATTACCGAACTTAAATTTGTTTTTGGAGTTTATTTTCGTCCCATAGACCGGTGCATTTAATTCATCTATGTTCGTTCCATAGCTCTCATCCGATGGTGTGTTTTTGAACTGAGCTACATCGTTATCAAAAGTAGGGGTGTTGAAGAAGCCGTTTAGGTTCTGCTGGTATTGCACAAAGCTAGGTTGAGAGCTACCATCGTCGCTTACGGAGATCGATTGCCCATCAAAGGATTGGGATCCGAAGTTGCTGCCGTAACCTGTCGAGTCTACAGAAGTCGGGTAGCTCGAGGGAAGTTGTTTTGGGGAGGGTTCTTCATTCGCACCGGTCAGGAACCGGGCGTAATCTGGCGAAGTCGGCACGAAACCTTCATACGTACCAACATCGTTGAACCCGAACGTCGAATACGAGACCACGTCTGGTTGTGGAACGTTATCCTCTTCTGGTTGTGGCCGTTTCGCCTTCCTAGTCTTTTTTCCTTCAACGATATCGTATAGCAAGAGGAACGCTATGACAACGACACACAACTTTTTGAACATGTTGATGGATTCCACAGGTTTTATTTGTAACGGTGGTTATTTACATTGCGAGCGTGATGTTCGAGTAAGGTCCGAGTGGCGACTGAAGCGGTGTCGTCACGGTGTAACCGCCACTGCACCACCAGCACACACCGACGCATCTACGGTTCCCTCGCCCTAAGAAAATGAAAGCGCTGAATTTTCACGCTCGGACGGCCTAACAAGTTTCCCCCCGATGAATTATTCGTTAATAACATGTTCGCTTATTAATTCACAACATTATGCGTGGTACCTTTAATTGGTGTCCCGTGTCGTCTTTATCAATGTCTTCCGTCATCACCGAATGCCGCGTGCGGTTCCTTTCCTCAATACCTAATTGTGCACGCGTTTGCAAATTAATGAATACACAATCACATTGCACAAATTATTAACTAGACAATTACCTAGGTGAAAATTATGTTTTATAACGCGAAATGTACCTATACTTAATAAATATTATATCGGACAAGTTCTTACTTACTTAATGTGGAAAGATAGAAGGGTAGACCAAAGAAAAGATGGATAGATTGTGTGAAAGATGACATGAGTAAGAAAGGAGTGAATACTGATATGACGACCCCACATGAAGTGGGATAAGGGCAGGGAGATGATGATCGGACAAGTTCTTACTTACAAAAAAATAGAGACATAAATATTGTAGGTAGGTACCTAAATAAATGAATAAATAATAAATATTCCGGACATATTCACGGCCAACTGATCCCAAACTAGGCATAGCCTGTACTATGGGTACCAGAGACTGATATATATATATATAATAGATAAATATTTAACCCCCAGATACAGAACAAACATCTGTGTTTATCACACAAATGTTTGTCCAGTGCGGGGATCGAACCAGTGACCTCTAGCGGAGAAGGAATAAGAATACTCCTGAAAACTTGATCAGGACATTTACAGTGAAATTTTCGATAGATTGCCACCGAAAAAAAATAATGCATTCATAAATGCAAGTGCCGGTTTCTGAATGAAAAGGAGCCATTTCATTCTGGGCCTGGTCCATGTACACTACATAGAAAAATTAGGAAAAAATAGGAGATTACAAGAAAAATACAATTTCATTCATTTGAAGACAAATGCGATTGTACAAGAATAATTCTTCTGGTAAGTTTTTTACTATGTGAACACTATTTGAAGGCCGCCATGTTGGTTTATAATTGGCGTTTGACATGACATCGACATATTTTTCATGTCATGTTGTTTGATTTGATGTTTTTGTTTAGTCAGATAAATGTAGGTTGTCAAAATGAGATTTCACGCGTGTCCATCCGCCATATTTTTGTAGCGCTGTGTGTTGCTCTCTTTGTCGAAGAAAATCTTTATGTACCTTAGAACGAAGTCAATTTAAATAAAATAACCAATTAAATACGTTTACTTTATTGCTTAGCCATATTTTGTAGTAGTGTACACAGTGCAGGCCCAGGCTCCATATATTGATGAAACGTCTCTTTTAAATGAAAGAATGCTTTTTCAACTGAATTTGTTCTGGAGCAACATAGCAGTGCCCCTCGCTAATAATAATTACATATACAATACCTACCTCCAAGAGGCCCAAAAAGGATTTGATACAGATTTCAATAGCTATTATCAATAAAGTGGTTTCTCTTTAAAGTAAATCCCATCCATGTAATCACTCCTAGATAGCAAGAAGCGCATAAATCCCTAATTGTTAATAATACTCCTTTCTCAAATGTGAAGTTATTTTTATTATTGTATTTTTTATTTTTAAAACGTAGGTAATTATTATCATTTTAATCTTGCTATCAGAACGAATGTCCCAAATGCGCAAGCTCCTATCAAATCTACTTCAGCAAAATCACGTAACCTCTTGCAAATAATTTTCCAACGGGGCGAAATTAAAACGAAGAGATAATCTAAATCATTTTATTTGACTATGCAAATTTCTGATACATATTATTTTTCAAACCTTTACAAAATAACTAAAGTTAATACACCAAAATTAAATGGCCACTTAACGCTTTCGAAGCCTAAAACTAACATATATTTAACACGAAGATGCCACTTTGTACTAATTTAAAATAACAATTAACAGAAAAGTATATAACATAACCGATTTGAAGTGAAAGTATAACAAGTGGAATGAAAGCCTATCTACACAAATATACGACGTGTAAATTTTTGAAGAATCGTCATACTTACTATGAATATACTTACCTATAGTATTCTACACAAATGTTTACCGTCGATTTATTTTCTAAACAAAATAATTCAATATGGGAAGGTGGTGGATGAAGAAGGTTCAAGACCGTTTGTCAACGCACTCTTTGGGGAGAGGCCTACGTCGTACAGTGGACTTCTTCAGGCTGATGATGATGGAAAAGCATAGATAAATAGTACCCCACTTATTCATAATAAGTAACTAGCTTTATCGACTCGATAACACTCGCCCTAGTCCTTTTTTAACAGTAAACAAAAGAAAGATTAACTTTTATTATACCGATAAAGTTAGTGAGTGATTATGAATAAGGGGATAATTAGATAATTATCCACTATCGAAGGATTTAATGTCATAAATTTAATTTTACTAAGCGTAGATAGTTTCTTTTAAAGCTGCGAGAACTAATGGCGATATAATTCAACGCTTCTACTTGCCGCTAGCTTGTCACACGCAACTTTTTTTCAGCTTTAAAAGCTTTAAAAAAATATGAATATTTCCGCAATTTATTTGCGTATGAATATTTGTAATTGTAAGAATATTTAGAGCCACCACTCGCCATTTGAAGGTTCTCTCAAATACAACGCAGTGCAGATAAGAATACCAGTGCATAGTGATTATGTTCTTCATTAAAGTACTGAAGGTAATCCGAGATTCATCAAAAGTATAATATCTACAATTTGGACGAGAGCTACATTTCATGTAGTAAGGTGTTCAATGTAAGTTTTCCATTTTATTATATGAAATTCAGCTTACGTCCAAAGACAACAGTAAAACTAACCTACTATTGATACTTTAATAATTAATTATGAGTCAGCTACAAAACCATATAATGTATAACGATTCTTCAAAAATTACCATTTAAATATCTAAAACAAAATGAATAGTCATAATTTCTACAGTAGCATAAATTTCCAAACCAACAGAGTACCAAATACCCCAAATTAAAATCTCAATCGTTTATTGCATCAGGGATCTACTAATCTATTAAACTTTGAAAGTCCGCAATCGACAGACGTTACATAAATATACAAAAATATTCATCTATCTCTTTATGAACACTTTGAATTTAACGCAATGGTCATCTATTTGGTGCATTCGAAGATTAAGGCCTTTCCAGACTACATTGTGAATACGGTATGACATACCTTTTGTAAAATATTCGTAAATAATTAAGTTATTAAAGAGGGGTATAAGAAAAGTTTAAATAATCGAACTTACACGTTCGAATCTATCAAGGAGTTTTATTCAACTGCATACCTAAAATATTACAGTAAATATGAATTCTGATAGTTATAAAGTAGGAATAAAAGGTACTCTACATTTCCTAAGAGCTCTACTTTGACAACAATAATATAGGTAAATATCTAAACTATATTCTTCAACTTCTATTTACTTCTAATGAATTATTGTTTGAAATTACATTAAATACTACCGTTTAAGATTGACAACATTAAATATAGATAGAACAAGACATGTTTAGGTCGATAAGGTAAAATCTTACAAATGGGTTACTACGAGAAATATTTTGTGACGTCAAAAAGTTTAGAAAAATATGCATCTCGACAATACCCTTATCATTAAACACACACAGTCGGTTCCTCAGTCAAACAAGAATGTTACAATTCGGTACGTCACTAGGATTTAATTAGGGCAGCTTAACACGTATTCAGGTAAACATTATTAATCAGATTAGCAATGAGCAGACTCATTAACAGAAAACTTTGTACTATTCGGAAAAAGCTTTCAGGGTTCGAATATCCTGTTTGTACTTGTTTTCGTCTAATTACACCTACCCATAGGTTTTGTTAGTTCCTATTTACGTTTTTTCGTTCAAGGTTATTACTAAATCCAGTTCGGCCTGTGGATCTTTGCAAACGTGAAGTGATCGTTTAGATGCGCAATAGCTTGTTCAGGAACTAAAGTAGTATCTATACCTACATCCAAACGGCACACTTCACGTTTCAAAACATACATACATCAGCCGAACTGTACGCAATAACTTATTTCTCAAAACAATGCATAATCACATAGTATCTTTTAGTCATTACTATGTTAGGTAAGTAGGGAAATTTATGCCCAACATTATTTTTATCCATATTAAATTTCTGTCATGCCTGAATATGTGTAGAGCGACCCTTACAGACACTTACAGATAGAGATAAACATCTAGGAATATAGATGCTTCAAATCTATTGATTCATCTACTCAATTCAATATCAATCAATTCGTGACCACTAAGCAAAATGTAGATTACGTTGAGAATTGTTTATAACAAAGAATATACGGGAAAGTTTTCATTTCTGCCGAAAAAAAAAGTTTTACGTGACACTTATAGTGACTTGTTAGTTTGACAAAACTTAAAGCATAGATACTAACAACGTCATAAGTCCTTATTTAAAATCATACACGAATTTATAGTAAAGCTTTGGCCATCAAAGCGCACACATTCACTTTAGCAACACACACGCCAACCCTACTTACGAGTAAAGGGAACATTCGCGCAAAAAACAGGTTGTCGCTAACCGTCTACCATCAGCCTTTTTTCTCTTATAGCTGAGGCCGTATCTTCAAGTCATTTTGAACCTTGAGGTTACGTTATAAAGCTCATTTTCTATCGAAATGCGAGAAGTCAATCGCTTTGACATTATGAAGAGGAATTAAATAAATGTATTTACAAAACACAAGAAGAAGACAAAAATAAACCAAACAATACCAACAAAGATACACAATACAAGCTATGATATAACTCATACATAAAAATGAAAGCAAAAATAATAGGTACTTGTTGTAGCAAAATGGTCTCCTGTTTCGTCTGGGTCAAACAGGTACTGTCTCAGCATAAAGCTGCTAAACTATATGAGTCATGATATGCAGCAGCGCTGGTTTTCAGACCAAACTTTAGAAGTGTGACTTCACAAACGCGATTAATGTTGGGAAGGTGATTAATAAATAAACAAATCGATATACTATACCTACAAAAGAAATAAAAACATGAAAGTTTAAATCATGGTTTTGTGCGCGAGTTTAAAAGGCCAAATTTTGCGTCAGGAGATAGCCGGCTATCTGATTTTTACGCGAATGAAACCAACCATTCAATCAAACCTCAATCATTTCATCCTTAAATTCTAACATTTGGATATCATAACAATTTTGTTCAATTTCGTAGCCAACTCTAAAATCGATTAGCTGGTATAATCTACACAATGGAGTTTTAATGAGCAAACTATAGATCCGGCTAGATAGTACAGTGATTAAACACTAGACTTAAGCAGATGGCTTGTTCGTACCTGTACAAAAATAAGGGTTCAGTGCAACACTACCTATAGTAGTCGTTCGGTTAATGCCCATGTACACCGTTCGTACTTAGACGTTGCTTATCAATACCCTATTTTTTATTTCCACATTTTTGTAGAACACATTTCCCATTCGCAATATCATTGAAAGTTGTCAAGGATAATAAGTAACTAGAAATATGTCATTAATTAGGTTTGTTCGATTGATTATAAGTATTGCAATACGCAAAAGTAGCAGTTTTGTTTCTGGATTTTTATAATATTTATCAAATAATTTGACACGGCTCAACTCTCAACCATAGGTTATTCATGCAGTTCGTAGGGCACCCGATGGTTTTCGCTATAACTGCATTCCTTCTGACTCTCCAAAGTGTATATTGGAAAACCGTATTGAATACCGAAAGTTTAGCCAGCCTAATGTATGTGCAATAATTAAAAATGAACTCTGCTATTATAAAAATAAAGTAACGATTTCAACAAACATGTTCAATGCGTCGAAGCAGCGGGAGATGGTGGCGCCACGTGTCGTAAACGCGCGAGCACCTTTTGCAAGATAGGGTAAGTCCCGGGTTCTACCACTCCCGTTAGCGTTTGTTCAGTCTGATTTGATCATTGTCAATTTATCCAGCCAAATGGATTTCAGCAATGAAAAATGAACTCTAATAACATCAAAATAAAGTAACGTCTTCAACTGACATGTTCAATGCGCGGATGCGGCGGGCGACGCTGGCACGGCGTGTCGTAAACGCGCGCGCACCTCTTGCAGTGTAGGATTGGTACCGGGCTCCACTTCTTCGGTTTGCATTTGTTCAGCTTGCTCCAATCGCCGGGCCCGCTCGGCTATCGCTCGTTCCAACTCTGGAAAGAAAAGAAAAATGGTAGGTAAAGAGAACACGTAAAATTTAAAAGCAGCTGCAGGATTCAGAATTGTGAACTAGTTCTTGTCAACTAAAAATTGTTTTTTTTACAATCGCCACAAAATTTACGATAGGTTGAGAAGGATTTTTGAAAAATAATATCCCAAACCGATGATCAGACGAGATGAGGACGTCAAAGTCTGTATGTCGGAAAAATCTTGTTTTTCCAATTGAAAGTTTCGCCGCCGGCGGGGCATACTAGCCAGTTACGGTGCGAGACTGAGAATGTAACAATATACTACATATTAACATACCCAACTTCCGTAGTCTATAACTAAATGACCCTTCTTGTTGATAAACAAACATAATGTCACAGTGCTATGTAATTTCTCCCACGCTCTCGTCCGATCGGATAGTCGGGAAGTGTTCTGATGCAATTTCACTTTCATTCAACTTGTCATCGACATCCACGCAAACTAATTAGAGAAAATTGCTGCAAATATGTCACTGACGGTGACGACGACACGTAAATGAAATGGAATTACGATAGCTGCTAACTGCGACTTCGCTCGCATTATCGATACCTATCGGATGTTTTCCAGGATCAAAGGACCGGAAAAGTTTAGAAAATCATCTAGGTACTCTGTTTTGTTGTATAAAATCTGTTCATCCTGCACGATATCGTTTGTCGATGTCGTCTACCGTCATGTCACAAAAAACAACAACAGCTCATAGGGAAGCAAATTTATGTAAAATGCACTCACCTTTCACACTGTTCTGAAAGATATCATCATAATATCTTCAGGTGCGGAAACGTTCAAACATAACTCTGGTGAAAATCAGTCAATTAAATTCTAGCGTATAATTGGCGCTTTAGCAGTAATCCTAACTAATACTATCGAAGCAAAAGAGTGTTAGTTTGTTGGGTTGTGGAAAAAATGTGGACATGTGCTAAATTCTCGGCCAAATTTTCTTGTTTTTTGCTATTGTTAATTTCTGATAAATAAATTTATTTGTATTGTATTATGTCTCTAACTACCCTCGGACATTTTGAATCACCTGGAGATCCGAGAGAATGTCTACCATTCTTGGGGACAAAAGTCATAAGCCTGTTTTTTTAGTTTGGTTTTCCTCTTTTTACGCAGCAACAGATCCACGGATCTACGTCATTTTTGCATGGGTATAGTTAAACAGCCGGAGAGTGACAAAGGCTCATTTTTATCAGGGTACCACGTATGCGAAGCCGCGGTTGGGAGCTAGTACAATAATATATTGGTATTGATTAGTAGGAAGGATATGGCGCTCGTAAAAGGAATGTCCACATTGCAATATTAGCAGGTCGGGTGAACGGCCGCGGAATGCACCTGCTTTCCACAGATTAACAAACAGTCACTAGGCACAGGCTTCGTACAACTACATCGGATAAACCGCTCGCCCCAAATATGCGGACAAAAAACAAAACTTAATACGAGTTTGGGTGAATGATGTGATGCAATAAAGCTACGTCATTCTTTGTTCCAAGTTCCCCAGCTCAACCACTGATAAAACAAATGCTCGAATACCACTGCGGTTTTGTATTTGCGGTATGATTCAAAGATGTTTCATACAAATCAATAACAACCTTACAAACAAACTTGTGTGCGACCTTGTATACCGCTAGTGAAACTATGAATGTCATTAATAAATAGTAAGCTATCGATATTATACTAGAAACGATAAAATTTTCATTGACCTCATGCCACCGGCACCGGACGCGCGTGCCAATGCCGACCGATATCGGTCACTCACAGAATTATGGGGCCCTATCATGATGTCTTATTGCCATTCAAATGCAAGCGTGTCAACACTATTTTACGCGAATTTGAACCATAAATCTTTGAGACTGTAAAAAAAAATCGAATAGTTGTTGGTACGGGGAGCTGGCCTTTTGATGTGTCTCATGCACATCCTAATATAATAAATGAAAAATTGTAAATTCAATGCAATCTGATAACAGTTCATGACCTGAAATACCATACTTAGTTAATTAGTTTAAAAAATAAGAATAATAGCGAAAAAATATATTTCAAACTTAAATTATTTTTTAAAGACTGCCGAACTTTTACAATACTTCTGTTTTTGGTTTCTATCTAACTTAATCGTACGAGAAGTTCGACATCTAGATTGCTACCTAAAACAGCTGCATAATTGAGTTTTAACTGATTTGACCTCAAAATTTTTGTTCGATCAATGAAAAAATTTGAATTTCCAATAGTCGTAGAAGAAACATTATTGGGCGTAGAATAAGCCCTTTTCGGGCCCTTTTTTTCATTTCATTTCATTTCATCACTATTCTACTATCTCTACTCTCTGGTTTTGTCTGGTCTTTGGTATGTTTTAATGCACAGTTAAAGATTTCAGAATACCTTTATATAATACCTAGCCGTAATGCCAATAAAAGTCACTAGGCCAGGTCATCGGCCAAATAAAGATCGAGCAAATCTTATAAGTTATAACTCTTTAACTATTCATAATCAGTCTCTAACTTTATCGGTTCGATAACTCTCGCCCTGTCCTTTTCTAACAGTAAACAAAAGAAAGAGGCAGACATTTTTAATGAAGCCGATAAATTTGTGAATGATTATGAATAAAGGAGTAAATCTATAAAACTGAGTCCTAAAAGGTTTGAATTGACAGTAGGTAAGTAACATGAATATTAATTAGTACCTTCATTATCATGTGCGCTTTCTTATTATATATTTACTTTCACCTAAAGTAATACACAACAACTCATTTAGAATATTAAATAGATATTTTTACCAACACATAAAACGAGTGGTTATAAGACCACTTGTTGTGTGAGAATTCCGCAAAAACGTTGGTTAGGCCAAACCGCCGTTAAAGGTCTGTTGTGTAAAGGTGTACTACGGCCTACGCATTTGTTGCGAATGAATTAGTAAGCACATGGAAATTCTGCATCATTAGACAAGTTTCAAACGAATCTTTAACTATAAACAAAACATTACGTACACAATAGTAGGAAAGACTCGGATGTGTGTGATGTCTGATGGCATGAAGCATTAGCGCTAGTTAGTATTTTCTTACGCCAGTAACGCCAATTGCGAAAGTGTTTACATCAATTACCAAATCTGGATTCTGAAGTATCATCATAACCGACTTAAAATGGTAGAAATAATTAGAGCAATTAGTTCTTATTCCGGCCCTAACCTAGCTTAAAAAAACGCATCTTTATAGAAAACTATCTTAAGCCCGCGGCTTCGCTGGCGTGATACCTAGATAAAAAGTGGCATATATGCTATTCTAGGTATAGATCTCTATCCATTCCAAGTTTCATCGAAATCGGTTGAGCCGTTACGGCGTGATTGAATAACAAACATCCAAACATCCTCACAAACTTTCGCATTTACAATATTAGTAGGAAGTAGGATGAAACATAGATAGTAGAACTTAAAAACTCCTTATAAACATAGGCCATTGTTTATCGCACGGATTTTTAAGCTGTTGGTCTTTTACGACCTTTACAGCGAAACCGGACTATTTACGACCTATGCAGAAACCTTGGTCAATTGGTTAATGATATAACAACCCCGGAGTTTCGGGGTGTCGTTATATCAGCGGAGATGAATACTGTGAAAACGAGACGGACTACTAAATCGCAGGCAAAAATAGTATATCTAAATCTATCTCCTATTATGCTAGTCTAGGACAATCGCGTTCACACTGCAAAACTAACAGTCTAACAGCCCGATTGGTGTTAGAGGCACTATGGTAGTGGATATAAATAATCTTCTAGGAAGACTGAATCACAGAGATTTCCAACATCTAGTCTCAACAAATCAAACGGATAAGAATCTGGCAATGGTATTTCTGTCGACTGTCGTGATCTTTCACAACGATTAAATTACATTTCTTAATAGAGAATCGTGTAGAATCTATCTTTAAGCTGATTCGATTGATCGCCTTAGAGAATCAAGTTGATTTCTTTTAATAAGATAAATAAAAGGGCATTTACTCACTTATCTAAATACGATAACATTAAACAAAATAAAGTTATTATTATGGAGGTGGATAAGTGAAATGGTCGAGGGCTCAGCTACGCTGCTTTCCAGCCTTTCTATAAAATGTCTGCTATCGTCACAGCAAGTTTAATCCTCGAAAGCCATCAGCCGCTTTCAGGCAACGCGACGACCTCGGTGGCGTAGCGGGCGAGTGCTCGTCTGAGACGCAAGGGTCGCGGTTCGATTCACGCTGCAAGACAAATGTTTGTATGGTCCGCAAATATTTGTTCCGGGTCTGAGGTTGCGGTACCATGGTACTCGTAGTTTCTGACACCCACGACACACAGGGAATCCTAGTGTGGGGTTAGGACTAATATACTACTAATAATAACTGATTTAATTGATTTATGTGACTGTTGGGTGTTATTTATGTATTTATAATGTGGAGAAAAGGCAAAGATCATAAAATAATCTTTATAAATATTTAGGTGGGTACCTATTGGCATCTTTTCCGTGTCATTTTCTCTGTGGATTGTGTCTTTAGTAAGGGTTTTGAGATGCAATCCACAGGAAAGATCTCAATAGCACCCGTCAGTCAGTTAAGCCAATTTGGCTCAGCACAATATTTCTAAACTTAGTACTTACAACATTTTATGATGATAGTTCATCATCATAAAACGCAGCAAGCCAGCGAAGTTGAAATTACCTGGCGTTTCCTTATGTTCTCGTATTTGATTCATCACTTGCTTATCTTTGTGCTTTGATAACGCCTTCTCCAGTTCGCTCTTTTGATTCAGAACATTCTTTCCTCTGAAAATTAAAAGAAAAGAGGTTAAAATATGTCGAATTAGAAGAAGAAAATGTATTTCTTTGTGACGCTATATTATTATACAATTATGGGACACACACAAATAACTACCAAAGAACATGTCGACAAAAAAATACAGGCAAAAAAAATATATAAAGATAAGAAGGCACAATTATTATAGATTATGATTACGATTATTTTAGACATTTGGACCATAAATCTTTGAGCCTTTCAACTTACGTCACCGCGTAAACGTAATTGCAAAGTTCATGGTACGGGGCATGAACTTGTTATAAAATGTGCCCAGGGTTCGTCTTTCGGACTTTATGTGCCTTATGCCTATCCGAATATCATAAATTCTAAATTTGTTTGAAGAATAAGAGAGAAATAATTTTACAAAATATTAAATACGTAGATAGCTAAATCACCATACCTCAACCTGGTCACTGACCTAATACAGAATGACCGAGAAAGAATCAGTGACACGATAAGCAAGTACAATTAATTAAACAACATTCGTTAAACATTCTTTACATTTTGTAATCATAAGAGATACAAAGAAATGCCGTGAAACAGATAAAAAATTCAACGTAGTATCAACGCACCTACTATTTATGATGATAAGGGATATCTTATCGAACAGGTGAAGGCGAATAAGAACTCATTTGCCTGACCATATATGGTAATGCTTGCTTTGACCGATATATTTAACATCGACTCACGTCATCATCATCTCCCTGCCCTTAGCCCACTTCATGTGGGGTCAGAACAACATGTTTTTCTCTTCCACTCATCTCATCAGCCGCCATGTCAGTATTTACTCCTTTCTTACTCATGTCGCCTCTAATACAATCCATACAAGTATTCCCAAAGAGGGTTATAATACACCCAAGCCAAATCCGTCTACAACATGGTAACATTGACTTACGTAAACATTGGTATTGATAGTCATGTTGGACATCGAAAGCTAATTAATTTTACTTGATAAGAACTGGCGGCGATTAGATGAAAACGGTAACCTGCGAGTACAAAATTAACAAATATATAGGACTAGTTAGATTGTGTACGCTTCTTGTTTGCTTCACGCGCGTGGTGTACCTAAATAAAAAGTAGCCTACAATATAGGTTATGCTATTCTGGGTGAAGAACCCTATCGAAATCGGTCGAGCCGTACGGCGTGATTAAACCACAAATATCCAAACATCCTCACAAACATTCGCATGTATAATATTTTTGTTTAGCCGTTTTAACTTGGGCTCTCTGAACATAGCCTTTTAACAGCAGCGCGATGGTCAATTTACAAACTTAGTGTGTGTACAATGTAGTGACCGAAAGTCAATTTGACGTTCACACGGCTAAAAAAAGCAAAAAAGACGTAGCCCAGGAATCTTAAAAATTCAGGGCAATAGTTATTAGCAAATCAGTAGATAAACAAACAATAGATGTCGCAACACAATCCTTTGGTATACATTTTTTGTTATGTAGTATTGTTCCCACGCGCAATACCTGCATATGTGTAGGAAAAAGTATTTTTGACTGACGTCAAAGTTACAGCATTGTTTTATTTGACTTGTAGCACAGATGTGGTAATTACTGTCGGTAATGCATCTGTTGTTTACTTTCAGATACAGAGTGCATTTCCATTTTTTAAATAATTATTAACACGCTTATAATACGTTGACCTGAATGTATGTTTGTAACAAATCTAAGAATCCAAATTTCACATATGATGGAGAAAGGAGGTGTTCCATAAAACTCCTCCCAATTGTTCGATTGAGCTAAAACTTTGCATACTTTCAAGTTTCAATGATAATACATTATTATGGTGTCAGCGAGCTGATAAGTAATGATGGAAATTACGAGTTACTAAGCCACAGACCACATTTATAGTAAGTACACGAAAATAATTCATCTAACATACAAACATCTGTGGGACACTGGGGACTTAATCCGCACCTCTCGACCACTTCCCTTCTTAGCTACGCCACTGTGAAAGTAATAATATTGCGTTTTTAATAGCATGGAATTAAAACATTAATTGCTGCTGAAATCGGCCGTCGCTGGTAAGTTAGTTGAGCGTTAAAATTTTCAATTCGTTCAGGCAGGTCGGGGTGAGTAGATGCTGTGAGTTGTGGCGCCATTACCACGGGATTGGGCACATAATGATACAAAACAGGTTGTCGCCGACAATCGGCGCCTGGCGCACTGGTTAGACATCAGTATGATTGTGTGAAGAAAGGAGCCTCTAAGAGGCGCAATTTAATCCTTTCACTACACTGATTCTTTCACCGACGCGACGGTCATAGGCCGTTCCCCGGGTCACCATACTTCATTCTAGTCACTGACCTAATACTGGATGACAAGAGAGAATCAGTGACACGACAAGCAAGCAAGCAAGCAAGTATGATAAGTGTCAAACTATTTTGTGGGCTTCTTCTATGATTTAAGAGCTTAGCTCTTGTCGGTCTAATGATGCAATTTCCTCGATTCTGATCTTTCCAATGCGAGCTCCTTTCTATATTACGATGACGGCAATCTTCTATTCTGTGGGCACATTTCTATAATATCGTTTGTGATGGCAAGCGCTAGGAAGCATGTCTCCAGGCTACCTGGTTTTTTAGGTAAATTTTCTCTTTGTCAGAACGATTTAATCCCAGCTAATTATTGCCTTCACGGCAAGTCGTCTATAGCCACCCCTCGCTACAAAATGTTACTCTATTTACGTATAGAATTGTGGCTATAATGGATCATATTAAATCCCTAAAATCGGCGCAGTAATCAACGAAGTCCGCGAAGCGGCTAATAACAAACTACTTTAAATAGGTCCTAGCATAGGCAGCAATTTATCAAGACACATTGAAGATAAGCGGCGTACAACCGAACGTGGAATCGCTTAGAAAATGTGATACGGCGATAGAAAAATTGTCGACGTCAATATCTCTCGTCAGTATTTTTAAGCGATTCGTTTCGTCGACTGAAGCTTGTCTGTAGAAATTTGGTTAGGAATATCACTCAAATGCAATATCTGTAATCGATATCGCCACAGAATTTCCGCGACACTGATTACAACGGAGGAATGCCGGCGCTATGCGGAAAGAATTGATTTCAGACCGAGTTTTGAATAATTTATTGTTCCTTTGAAGCTAAGCAACAATTTAATATTTTATAATATCTAACAGTAAAATGAAACGACGATATGATTATAGGAGGATTATAGGTCACTTAGGCCAAGCATGGATCATAGGATTGGCAGCCATAAAATAAATAAATATTCCGGACATATTCACACGGTCAACTGATCCCAAACTAGGCATAGCCTGTACTATGGGCACCAGAAATTGATATATATAATAGATAAATATTCAACACCCAGATACAGAACAAACATCTGTGTTTATCACACAAATGTTTGTCCAGTGCGGGGATCGAATCCGCGACCTCTAACGCAGAAGGCAGAGTTACTACTAACTGCTATGAGGCCAGTCTGAATGTCAGTCTGAGTGTATGAGTCAGTCAAAATGCGAAAAGTCAGGCTGAAGAAGATGTGTATTTTGTTTTACAACGTTCATGAATTTCATTTATTGATATTTCAATAAATAAAATGAAACGAATTCCAGTTTTTCATTCTACAGAAGACTTCGACAAAATACCTGAAGCACTCGACTCGAAAAATCAATTTCCCGATAGCTCGTGTACTTATACCCTGTAAAGCTATAGCACTGGATTCACGTCAGCAGGCGACTGGAATTGCTTCCTTCCGTCGCGCCGATGGAATTTGCACTCCACTCAGCCAAGGAAATAGGACGAGGCTCCGACAATCACATCAGCGCGAAATGGCTCAAATCAACAGGTCAGCCAGCTATTTCTAATTATAATTTCTCTTGTCTAAACTAGTTCTGTTTATATTGAAAACGTGCTTGAAAACTAATGTAAATAGCCTTGAGAGTAGAAGCAAGTATGCGATAACGGATTGGTTAAGACTGGCACGACAGATGTTCAATAATAATTATCCATCGGGTTCGCAGGCCGGGACAGGATACGTTGCACCTGTGCGCCAAGAATCCCAGCCAAATTTAGTCGTAGCAAAAACCCCGGCTATTCACTATTTCGGGTTCTTATTCCTGGAAGTGCGAGAACTTGCCCGTTCAATGGTTTTCGTAACTTTAGAAAACAATTTGAAGAATGTCTGTAACTGTACGCCTATTGTTTTCAGTATTGCTTACACTAGAAGGTGATTCACAATACTACCCCAAAAGGAGCTTATTATGACAACAAAAAGAAATAATATTAAAATACGAACTTTTTCTATTATTTAGGTTTTTGGTTTGTCTTCTCATCTTTAACATCATTATAATCTATTAACGAATTGTAAGCGTACGAGAAGTTCGAAACAATTATTATTTGAGTTTGAACTGATTTGACCTCAAAACAGCTAATATTTGCCGTGTTTTTTCAATGTTATATGTCAAATTTCCAAAAGTATTGGGTATTGAGCTTAGACTAAGCCCTTTTCGGGATAGTATATATATTATGAATCGCCTTGTATACAATATACATATGCAAAATTCTTCATTATATCACATCCATTTAACAAAGCTATAGAGCGATAATCTTAACGATATAAGAATGTGATTAAAGCGTCACAATCGTTTTGCATGAAACTCCAATTACTTATCTTCTTAGCTCGAGATAGTGTTCAAAACGAATTAATATTGCGAGCAAACTAGATAGTTAGTCGGTTAAGAAAAATAAATACTAACCGTCCAACTAGGTGGACAGCGTGGTTGGTCGGTTGGTAATAGACGAAGTCCTCGACCTCTTAACTTCAAGGTTCTGGTAAGTGTTGAAGACAAAGGCTGATGACGCTCCTTTGAGTATCACAAGCCTTTTTCTTGCCGACACTAAGCCTATCGAGAAAGCTTTCAAGCCAGGTAAAGAGTGCTATCAACAAAGGCCGGTATGAACAAAGAAAAGAGTGAAGGTTCCTAGCGAAGTAGGTTAAAAAATATTTTGGTGGTTTATTTTTATTCTTTCTAACCGTTATAAGCCGTGTTGGCCTAGTAGGAGGTAACCTGACTTTCGATCCGAAGGTGCGAGTTTGAACCTGGTCGTGCACCAATGTGGTTTTCTGTCCATCAATTTAAGTGCGCTTTAACGCGTACTAATAGATCTAAAAATTGAAATCATTCAAGGAAGATTGCAACTTACATCCTCTGGTTGAAGAGTAGTTCTCTATGCAGATCCATGCGCTGTGGGCTGTCCATGCAGGGGTTGGGCAGGCGTCTCGGCGCGATGAGCTGAACCCCCTCCCCCTCGGCGCCTTCCCCCTCCTGCACCATGTCCAGGGCTGTCTCGGGCTCCACTAGCGTGGGGACCAAGCCCACGCCACCGCCTGCGCTCAATGCGCCCAAAGATAGAACTGCGAACAAAACAAACATAGACATTCTAATCTGGGTACCGTGAATCACATGCTTGTATAGGAAGTCGCGTCAAAGGTATTGGAATTCGGAATACATAAGTCGATTCTTGGAAAGTTTCACTATTTTGCTTCGTTTGAATTACTTGAGTATACTACGTATAAATGAAGTCAATGTACCTCACCTAAAAGGCGGCAGGCATTTTACTAGAGCATTCTGGAAGGATGCTTCCTACATAAATATATTTTTTGTTGGAAAGCTTGGGAGAAATAGAGCAGGCATCTAATACATTGGTTCTAGGTAGGTCATCATCATGATTACCATCAGCCTGAGGAAGTCGACTGCTGGACATAAGGGCTCGCCCACTGCTAATTCTGAGAGCGATACCTATCAGTGACCGTGTTCCTCCCTACGGATTTCCTCGTTTCGTATTTTATCACATAGATAGAATACGATACGATAGGTTCGGTATATGTTGCGTATAACATATATTTATTGACCGCCTCATCAATTGATAATAGAGTCAATTTATGCCAATGAAGCATGATTTATCAAGCCACCCTCCAGAGTCAACAAACGAACTCATGATCATGAACAAACCCAACCGGCACAATGGCAATACTGTGTAATTATCGCTAGAGAAAATGTATGCTTTGTACAGCTCAAAACTATGAATGTGTTTGATAATAAAACAGTTAATCATAGAATACTGAGGCAGCATTATGAACTGGCACACATTAGCCCTTAAGTTAAAATCAGTCACTAACTTTATTGGCTAGAAAACTCTCGACCTTTTTTTAAAGTAAACAAAAGAAAAAGGCGGACATACTTTTATAATTCTTTCAAGTCGAGCCGATAAAGTTGTTATATACTAACTCTATCTGCTCGAATTTATAAAGAAGGGGGAAATATGGGGGAAATGTTTATTAAGCCTATCCATAGTTCAAAAATCGGTCATCGTACGAAGGTCATCTTACGCAGGTAAACACTTATGAATCATTAATGATTATGATGATGTCATCCTGGTTAAGTGTTGCGCGTCATAATGAATGTCCGAAGCACAATATTAATAAATGGTTCCAAGAAGACATTTTATGTCAAAGTCTATAGACTTAAACATAATTATTTCACCGACAGTTTGTAAAAAAAAGTTGACGAAAAAAACTTTTGATAGCATAAGCCCCTTTCAAATGATGATAGTTGTCATATCCTATTTCCGTTCGATTACTGGCAGGTTCCTAAAATATGACCCGCTTTACGAAACATTTTCCCTTTATTGCGATTGCAGATCCCCCCCAGATCTCTGGTTAATAAGTGCATTGTACGAACTGGAGCCTCAGTTCCTATTTAAAAAGAGAGCAATTACACGGTAGATTTTTCTATAGAAGCGCAATACTTTGCCTTTTATAATGTTTCGCCACTGGTTCCTGGTTTCTCGTTCCTCGTTATCTCGCGCCGGCCTGATTTCAGGCACTTTAGACAAACGGAAACCTTGGTGTTATGAACTCAGAAAATTCATTGTTCCGACTGTTTACGGCTATGAGTGCTGAGTAAAGAATTTCAAAGAACGAGAATTTACCTGTTATTAAATAATCGAGTGGTTTGTGCTGGAAAAAAAAAACATGAATTGCATGTGGCTAATTGTGTATTAGTACAATGACATTCTAACATAGTCGTTGATACAAAAATAATGATGTAGATTAATAAACTAACTCAGATATTCAAGTTCTGAATACCTTATCATTTGTCAAGTTCAACATTTATTACAGGACCATCATGTGTTAAATATAGACGAGTAAACTCAAAGATATACCTAGTATTAGTAGGCTATCAGCTTGAAAATACGCCAAATAGTGGCTCCTAATCAACGTCTTTCGAAACTGTCTAGTTGATCATTGATCAAATTCAAGTTATGAAAATGAGAATCAAATAATGCCCGATTGGTTATAAATATTTTGTAAGGTGACAAAAATATATAACAAGATACCTTGTGGCATATTAAGCTAAATATATTTCCTAGTTCACCGTTGTACCTGACTAGGTTAAGTTTGGCAGAAAAAACAGGTAGTACAATATTAAATGTTGCAAGCACCTCTAATAAAACCAAAGCTACCGGCATCAAGTTACGTACGAGAATTTCACTTTGAGCAGCAAGTTAAAATGTCATTAAAATTAACTTAAGAGCACATTAAGAGGCTGCATGACAATTTATCATCATTTAAAAAATGCTTCACTTTTACTTAATTCGAGGCAAAGTGACGTTGAGTTAACCTTTACCCAGAATTCGACTCAGTAAAAGCTGTTCTAAAATAGAATATGAAACTGCTTTGAGGTATGGCAAAGGATTGAGGCAATAACTTTCATCGTTAAAAGGTGCAGCCTTAATAAAGTTTACTCGATGGCTAAGATAGGATAAATATTGGTTTTTATGAACAAAAACAGTCTAGAGGGAGTGCCTTTGGAAAAGATAATATCTGAACAAACTCAGGGCTCGTGTATTGAACCATTCGCTTGAAGGTCAGGCTCAATCTCCGCAATGGAGCTCTTAAGAATTTTATTGAAATAAGGGTGCTCTACCCAGGTAAACAAAATCATATATTGGGATTTAATCTCTCAGACACATTAAAATAATAATTTAATGTGCGATAGTTTAAGTACAAAAACGTTATGATAAGACAATTTACGAGAATAGCTTAGCATTAGAATGAAACATAATTTAGATAAAAGAGGCACTGCAAGAAAACAGTTTTATGTAAACTTTTATGAATTAATCACCTTGTAGAATTCAAACGAATTCAATGGTGGCGTCAAAGACTGTTGCACCATACGTTGAACCCTGACCTATGGTATTTTTAGCCCACCCGGGTAGCTATAGGAATAATGTGTTGTGTTGTTAGCAAGGTCATTCTGGTGCTCATTTGCTGAAACAATTGACGTCAGTTCCAGCCTGAAGGCTGTAAGCTTGTTAAATATACTGCCTTAATCTGATAAACGCGACCTTCACGGGGCCGCTCCGTGTTTGAGCATAATTAATTACACGTTATTAACTAGCAGTTTCTTCATAGTTCAGGTTTAAGATTGTTTATTTTCTCATAAAGAATAAAATTCACTTACATGAGAACTTATAATCTAACGTGCACACTTTTTGTTCGGCTAGCTATAGTTAGCTAATAAGGATATAATGGAATGCATACCTAATAATTTACGTAGTCAGGTAAGAAAAATGTTCGAGGCAGTGCTCGGCGCACTTCAGGAGATGAAATGCTTTGAATGTGTACTTTGCCTGCAAGTTTTCATCTCAGCTTTCTTCGCGAGCCTCTCAATGTGCTTGTATGACGTAGGTATTCTCTATTCAGAAAGTGTCTGCATTTCGCGAAATCCAGTTTTTCAATTCGTAAGAGCTTCTTTGAACTTTACAAGTGTTTTTGAATGGTGATTCTGGGCAATGAGTGGATAATTTAAAAATATAGACAAACGATAATGTTTACGTTCTTATGCAACATATGGCAATGATGTGTCGAGGAAGGTTCTAAAACTTTCGATAAGTAGGTACATATTTTTACAATGCAAGCTCGAATAACAATGTTTGCTAGATCCATTGTTCTGTTCGCAAGTTGTTTCCTGCAAAATAATAGTATCGGAAACAAAAGTATAATGGAGTACCGATCACAGAAGAAATAATATACGATCGTTTTAATAAAAGAATACGAATCTACACGTTTTCACAAGTACCTATGTTGTTTTAGGGCAGATAATATAATAAAAGGTAAAATTTAAAAAAAACGCCCCTGTATAAACGGACTATAACTACAGATCTAAAAAGTCTATTTGTCCCAATGGACTATTTTGGGAAAATTCAGTAACTGATCCCCAGAGGATTAAACGCAGTTAAAAAATATCATAGAAAACAATGAATGACCCAAATATAGAACACTTGTTTTGGGTAAAATAACAAATTAACCGAGCGATTTGTGAAGTCCTAGTCGGTAATGCGTGTTGCTACTCATTTTTTGTGGTTAATTGATAAGGAATATCATTAGCGCCCATGGGTGATTAGCTCACAACATGGAACTCTTGTTTGTCCATAAGTTACGCAATAACATGTGTGAATCTTTTATGATGCTTTAAAAAACAATGTTTCTTCTATTATTCGAACACTTAAGATAAAGTCTTGCAACCCACTAAAATCGCAAAATCGGGGTCAAACTTCGTGCAGCAGAAATTCTATTGCGCCACTTTTAATTGGAATTCCTATATTTAACTGGTTTACGATACGATATAATTGAAGAACAGACATTGACCATTAGACAATAAACCAAAGGGTTTATGGTCCGCTAGAGATGTGTGAAGGAATTATTGCTTCAGATATAAATGAATCCCAAAGGGCAGCACAGATGGGGACTGAATAGAGAAACTTTAAGTGAGAATTCTTAAGGGAACATGTGGTTGGGATAGAAAAGATCCACGGTATACTTTTTTTTTTACCTGACTGCCGAAAACGCGGTTATTGTTTTCGAATGTATACAACCATGTATGTTCTTTTGTGCGTAAAGTTAAAAAATTGCAGTCATAATTGATTGTCTAATTTTGCCGATCGGTATACAGAATGAGTTTTTTTTTCAGGGCCTCTTAGGCGAAATCGGAAACCGTGAGAGTAATCGAAAAAAGATGTTAGGAGTAACGGGCTCGATTTTGAAAAAAAACAGATCTACATTAAAAAAAGTTGAAATTTATTTTTAGTTTTTCACAAAACTGTGTTTTATGTTTGATAATAAATAAATGTATGATAACAATGTTCTTGGTAACACCTTAAAAACTGCAAATTTATAAATTAAACAATATTTATTTAGGTTTATTATTTCGGTCGGATTAAGTGCAAGCAAAGCAATTAATTAGTAAAAAATAACCCTCGGTAAATAAATATTGTTGAATATTTTAAATATACCGAGAAGTCATAAGGACCTGAAGGATATGGATATATTGATAAAAAATATAATTTTGAAGGTGTTCGAACAACTTAAGACATATGTGTCTTAAGTTGTTGGTACACCTATAACTATGGTTATTAAACATTTATTTATGTATTATCAAACAAAGAACCCAAAAATGCAAACAATTTTTTTTCCAAAAACCTACATTTTCTGAAAAACTAAATAAATTTCAATTTTTGTTTTTTAATGCTGATCTTATTTTTTTCATCATTGAGCTCGTAACACCTAACATCACTTTTAGATTACTCTCACGGTTCCCGATTTCGCCTAAGTGGCCCTGAATATAAACTTACCCTGTATATAATTTGGTGTAGCGAACCGCGTCCACAAAACGATTTTTTTTATTTTTGATGTTGAGGTCGATGTTTCAAATCTCGGTTTTTTCGTGGGTTCGAGTTGATGGCGTTAAAATAAAAATAAATTATTAAAAACCTTAATACAGCTGTATATCGTTATACATTATATACATTCTTTTAATAACTCATTTTTTATGCTAATAACCTAACCTTGAAAAGCTATCTTTACAAAGGAGTCGATCCCTAACTCGATAAAAAACAATGTGTGCCGAAAAAACAATGCAAGGTGATTGGAAATAAACTGACCAGTACAAAAAATAGAATCAAGGACCAACGCAGCTTTGAAAATATTCTCCTTCGCGTTGAACGCTTCAATGAATGCATTCAGTAAAGTGATGACGAAGATCAGTCAGTTATAATCATAACCCTCCATGCGACTTCCTGATGCGGGCGCACGAATCGGTTAATAGCCTTGATGACAGTTATGAGGTTATGACTCCAATACATTTTTCCCGTGTGCTTCATTGGCAGAGGTCAAATAAATAGAC
This sequence comes from Anticlea derivata, assembly GCA_947579855.1. Classification (NCBI taxonomy): domain Eukaryota; kingdom Metazoa; phylum Arthropoda; class Insecta; order Lepidoptera; family Geometridae; genus Anticlea; species Anticlea derivata. The sequence continues at coordinate 4,913,846 of OX388262.1, forward strand.
CAAAGATGCAATATGAACCGCTTCTTCACATGGACTTAATAAGACCAATAAAACGAAGCAATTTAAAACTAACGTACTGTCTTTTCACATCACCAACAAACTATTTCAGTCCACTGCTGGACAGTACATCTCTCCCAAGGCGCACCACTGTATCCAGCCTTCCGCTCTTCTCATACAGTGTTTGCCAGCTGCATTTCGCATATGCTCACCATTTGTCTTTTTTTTCACATTTTTATAAGCTTTCATTTAATACCTGATTATTTTTCTTTGAGCCTCGTCTTGTTCGATCGGCACCGCACTGAAGCTCTATATCTGATTTAGAAGAATCAGATGTAGAGCTTCAGTGTGGTGGCTTGTTTCTAAGACGTTTCAAAGTGGTCCTAGTGATTTTATCGAAATAAATCTGGTTGAAGACTTTCGCCTCCAAACATTGAAGGATGGATCTTTTCTAGATTTTATCTAATAGGTTAGATAAAGCAATTTTCATTATTTTGTTTGCTCATTTTTATGACGTTAGTAACTGATTAGCAGATCTGTAAGCGTGGAAATAACTAGGGTGTAACAGAAAGGGTTGAATGTTATGTAGGGGACGACCCTATTCTATTCCCATATCAACGCAAGGACAGTGGTCATATTTGTCATCATTGTTGCTATCACGCCAAAACTTTTAAGCGAACTTTACTAAAACTTTACACTACGCTTGGGACTGTGATAATGTTTATTATGAAAACATTTTTGTTTAAGTCAGTACCTTCTGCTACTGTTCCGAGTATAAACACGATTTTTACCATGATTTTTAGAATATTAAACTAATGCATAGTAAGCCAGCGACTACATACATTCGTAGCCTTAAATAGAACTGACTGCGTTACGCTAAGGATTCCTATGGTACTTCCGTGATTCCGTATTTATAATAAGTATTTTGTGTACTTTATCTTTAAAATCATCATCATCATCCACAACACGACTTCACTCACTGCTGGGTATAGGACTATATTTGCTCTTGCCACTATTTTATTAATTACTTAAAGAAAATCTATTAGGTATATTTATAGGTATTATTAGCTCATATTTAACAAAGTTTACCTACCTCAGAAAACATTTCATCACTAGAAAACAATAGCAAGTAAAATCTCGCAAGCGCTATGACCGCTCCCACCTTTTATCAAGACCTTCAGTCACGTTCAAGTGCCTATCGTACCCGAGAACGCTTGAGATATTCTGGTAACCACTTATCACTCTACATTTTGAAATCAATAGTCGAGCTATGTGAACTTGGCACCCGACTTTGGAAAATCAAATTTTTTTTTTTTATTCTCGTTGAGTTTCGTTTGTAGTTGATTGTAGTGAAATTATTTTCGTTTGTAGTAGCTCTGAAAAAAAGTTAGGGGACTTTGAAAAAAAAACTCTTTGATTTTAAAATATTTCATCCGCGTCTATGGAAAATCAAACTTTTTGTTGATGATTCCTATAGTACTTCGATTGTAGTTGATTGTAGTGAAATTATTTTCGTTTGTAGTAGCTCTGAAAAAAGTTAGGGGACTTTGAAAAAAAAAATTCATCCTCGTCTATGGAAAATCAAACTGTTTTTTGTTGATTCCTATAGTACTTCGATTGTAGTTGATAGTAGTGAAATTATTTTCGTTTGTAGTAGTTCTCAAAAAAAGTTAGGGGACTTTGAAAAAAAAACTCTTTGATTTTAAAATATTTCATCCGCGTCTATGGAAAATCAATCTTTTTGATGTTGATTCCTATAGTACTTCGGTTGTAGTTGATTGTAGTGAAATTATTTTTGTTTGTAGTAGCTCTTAATAAAAGTTAGGGGACTTTGAAAAAAATATTCATCCGCGTCTATGGAAAATCAATCTGTTTTTTGTTGATTCCTATAGTACTTCGATTGTAGTTGATTGTAGTGAAATTATTTTCGTTTGTAGTAGCTCTAAAAAAAAGTTAGGGGACTTTGAAAAAAAAACTCTTTGTTTTTAAAATATTTCATCCGCCTCTATGGAAAATCAAACTTTTTGATGTTGATTCCTATAGTACTTAGATTGTAGTTGATTGTAGTGAAATTATTTTCGTTTGTAGTAGCTCTGAAAAAAAGTTAGGGGACTTTGAAAAAAAAACTCTTTGATTTTAAAATATTTCATCCGCGTCTATGGAAAATAAAACTTTTTGTTGTTGATTCCTATAGTACTTCGGTTGTAGTTGATTGTAGTGAAATTATTTTTGTTTGTAGTAGCTCTTAAAAAAAGTTAGGGGACTTTGAAAAAAAAAATCATCCGCGTCTATGGAAAATCAAACTTTTTGATGTTGATTCCTATAGTACTTCGATTGTAGTTGATTGTAGTGAAATTATTTTCGTTTGTAGTAGCTCTGAAAAAAAGTTAGGGGACTTTGAAAAAAAAACTCTTTGATTTTAAAATATTTCATCCGCGTCTATGGAAAATCAAACTTTTTGATGTTGATTCCTATAGTACTTCGGTTGTAGTTGATTGTAGTGAAATTTTTTTCTGTTTGTCGTAGCTCTAAAAAAAAGTTAGGGGACTTTGAAAAAAAAACTCTTTGTTTTTAAAATATTTCATCCGCATCTATGGAAAATCCAACTTTTTGATGTTGATTCCTATAGTACTTAGATTGTAGTTGATTGTAGTGAAATTATTTTCGTTTGTAGTAGCTCTGAAAAAAAGTTAGGGGACTTTGAAAAAAAAACTCTTTGATTTTAAAATATTTCATCCGCGTCTATGGAAAATAAAACTTTTTGTTGTTGATTCCTATAGTACTATAGTAGTAATTTTTTTTCAAAGTCCCCTAACTTTTTTTAAGAGCTACTACAAACAAAAATAATTTCACTATAATCAACTACAACCGAAGTTCTATAGGAATCAACAACAAAAAGTTTTATTTTCCATAGACGCGGATGAAATATTTTAAAATCAAAGAGTTTTTTTTTCAAAGTCCCCTAACTTTTTTTCAGAGCTACTACAAACGAAAATAATTTCACTACAATCAACTACAATCTAAGTACTATAGGAATCAACATCAAAAAGTTTGATTTTCCATAGATGCGGATGAAATATTTTAAAATCATAGAGTGTTTTTTTCAAAGTCCCCTAACTTTTTTTCAGAGCTACTACAAACGAAAATAATTTCACTACAATCAACTACAATCTAAGTACTATAGGAATCAACATCAAAAAGATTGATTTTCCATAGATGCGGATGAAATATTTTAAAATCAAAGAGTTTTTTTTTCAAAGTCCCCTAACTTTTTTTTAGAACTACTACAAACGAAAATAATTTCACTACTATCAACTACAATTGAAGTACTATAGGAATCAACAAAAAACAGTTTGATTTTCCATAGACGAGGATTAATTTTTTTTTCAAAGTCCCCTAACTTTTTTTCAGAGCTACTACAAACGAAAATAATTTCACTACAATCAACTACAATCGAAGTACTATAGGAATCAACAACAAAAAGTTTGATTTTCCATAGACGCGGATGAAATATATTAAAAACAAAGAGTTTTTTTTTCAAAGTCCCCTATCTTTTTTTTAGAGCTACTACAAACGAAAATAATTTCACTACAATCAACTACAATCGAAGTACTATAGGAATCAACAAAAAACAGTTTGATTTTCCATAGACGCGGATGGTTTTTTTGTTTCAAAGTCCCCTAACTTTTTCTAAGAGCTACTAAAATCAAAAATAATTTCACTACAATCAACTACAACCGAAGTTCTATAGGAATCAACATCAAAAAGTTTGATTTTCCATAGACGCGGATGAAATATTTTAAAATCAAAGAGTTTTTTTTTCAAAGTCCCCTAACTTTTTTTCAGAGCTACTACAAACAAAAATAATTTCACTACAATCAACTACAACCGAAGTACTATAGGAATCAACATCAAAAAGTTTGATTTTCCATAGACGTGGATGAAATATTTTAAAATCAAAGAGTTTTTTTTTCAAAGTCCCCTAACTTTTTTTCAGAGCTACTACAAACGAAAATAATTTCACTACAATCAACTACAATCGAAGTACTATAGGAATCAACATCAAAAAGTTTGATTTTCCATAGACGCGGATGAATTTTTTTTTCAAAGTCCCCTAACTTTTTTTAAGAGCTACTACAAACAAAAATAATTTCACTACAATCAACTACAACCGAAGTACTATAGGAATCAACAACAAAAAGTTTTATTTTCCATAGACGCGGATGAAATATTTTAAAATCAAAGAGTTTTTTTTTCAAAGTCCCCTAACTTTTTTTCAGAGCTACTACAAACGAAAATAATTTCACTACAATCAACTACAAACGAAACTCAACGAGAATAAAAAAAAAAAGTTTGATTTTCCAAAGTCGGGTGCCAAGTTCACATAGCTCAATAGTCGAGCAGTATTGTTACAGGCGTAACTTCAAAACCTGCGTCATTCTCAAGTTCAACCTCTTATTGACCAAGCCAATATCATTTTACTTAACTAAAACATTTTTCCATATATTGTTTATTTTATAAGTTTTATTAGAATAACTAGCTTCCGCCCGCGGCTTCGCTCACGTGGTACATACATAAAAAAAGCCTATAATATATATATAAGTTCTAAGTTTCATCGAAATTGGATGAGCCGTTACGGTGTGATTGAATAACAAACATCCAAACATCCTCACAAACATTCACAAGTAAAGTCAAGGCAGGGCTGCGTTTAGGGTGGTTTTCCATTGCGTGACTAAGAAGAGAAGGGAATCGTAATAAATTAATATTAAATATGACGCACCTTGTTCTCTATTATAGTTTTTATTCTATTTGGGGCATTGAAGTGTGAAGTGCTGAATATTTTAAATATAACGAGAAGCCATAAGGACCTGAAGGATATGGATATAAATATGGATATTGAAGTGTAATTGTTTGTTGTCCTGAATAAATAAAAATAAAATAAAATAAAAAAGATATATTGATAATTAGTCATACTTCATTGATTATAAATATGAACACAAATGTATGCATGGATTAATAAATACAGGAATAAAGCTCTATCATAATAATACAAATGCTAAATAAGTAAATTAGTTTCCCCCCGTGTCCAATTACAAAATGGTGTCAAATAAATTATTAAAAAAGCTTTTAAATAAATTTGATAGTTCGTATAATATTATCGTTGTTTTTTGCAAACAATATCGATAACAATTGAGAGCATCCCTCGTCAGTAGTGCGTTCATGGGCAGGGCTGGGGGGCGTTGACCCCTAGAAGTAGACGAAGCTTTTTTGCGTCTCGCCCTACTTGCCGCCCGCCTAACGCATTGCACTTACGTCATTTAGTGACATTGCTTTGTGTCCCAGTAGCTGAAATATATATATCTGAAAATAAAGGCTTTTGCTGAAAGTATATTCACCCATAGTTCGATAACCGAAGGTGCCCTTCGTGAGTAAATGAACCTAGAATCCCACACCCGAAATTCGTGCTCAAGGACGCAAAGGGACAGAGCACTCTTCAAGCAAGTGTTTTTATAGCGCAGCTAGATAGCTACTCAATTGCTACCCCTCTTTTAAATATTGTCAACTTGCCAGTTTTCATAAAAACAGAACTTTCAGTTCTAAATAGGGAAGAAAATGTCTGGCGTTTTAGTTGTCTGAATCGCCAGTTGCCTGACTTCCTTTGTCCTTTTAAGCGCTGGTTGTTTGACTGGAGTGAGTTCAACTTGTCAGGCGACTGGCGAGACAGCCCAGCGCCGTACTTGTTGGCACTTTCGCTTTCGAACGACCACAGCATACCTTACTGTCTACTATTCTGTGATCTAACCGTAGGCTTGGGCCGCTTGAACACGTAGGCTGGCTGGCAGGTAGCAGTTCATTATACCAAGCAACCCATTAGTTTTACGATGCAACTGAGCAACTGTGCAAGACAGGAAAACAATATTAAACGAGTTGAACGTATTATGGCTATTTTGTAATTTCCGGCCTAATTACTTTTTAAATAAAAAAGAGGCAGTGTTTTTTCGTGGAAACAGTAAGGATTGCAGCATTCGTCATAGACATGAGACTTGATCAGGATGTTATTCAACGACTGAGAAGTTCAACATCAACATGGATTTCCTAAAACAGCTGAATAATTGAGTTCGTACTGATTTGACCCTAAAACAGCTCATTTTTGCATAGGTGTTGTTTTATTAATGAAAAATTATGAATTTCTAAATGTTATAGAACACACTTTATTCCCAATTAAGTGTAAAATAAGCCCCTTTCGGGATATTATTCACAATATACATCAAATTGTGTAGTAAAGTATAATTAATTGGATCTGAGATCGAACCAAGATCGGCCATTTGGCGGCAATCTATGTTCGAGAAGGGAAACAGCAGTACCTACCTAATCATTCTCGGAATCGGATGATTTGGAGACTTGATAGGTAAACATGTACCCCTTAGATATTACAAGAACTGAAAGAACACGTAGACCACATAGCTTACAAACCTTAATCTAGAGATAAATAAATGTAATGAAGCTACTGGGACATTCTTACCATAAAACAGGAGGATAAATGATATAAAAGTATGAAAACCATGAAAATGCAATGAATAAATTAAACTGTATAGAGTCTAGACATTAATCTCGGGCAGTGTCTCAGCTCTCGTAATATTTTATAGCGAATGCGTAATAGCCGTGACACAAGACAATTCTACTTTCTTAAGAAAATATTGTTTTCTCAGTAGTACCTACAAAATATAACGACTCTACATGTTGAAATCAATTAGAACTGATCTTTGCGTGGGTATAAAAAGATAATTAGGAAATAACTCGGTGTGGCAAAGTTGCAAAAAGTTAATCTATGAAATATCAAAAGCGCGTTAGAAGTAATGATGAGCAGATGCATTCACGAGAAATGTCACGCGTTCATGTCTTTTGACTGGAATACATTGATACTTATTTTATTAACAATTTATGTTTTCATTGTGATTTGAAATAGAATATTCTTGGAGTGGTACAGTCAAGAGCACTATGTGCATGTTCTTAAAAAACAAATTCCTTCTAACCTAATAAGTATGTAGTTACCTATTAACTTTTCGCAGTTAAGTATTCGCAGGCAAAGTATTTTCGTAAACCGGTAATAATACCAGCACCGTTCCGCAATAACACGAGGGCGTTACTATAAACAGATGTAGCCAGAACCTAACCCTATCACTAATTGAAATAGACTTAATGTGCTTGTACAGAAACATAATATGATATTTACGGACGTATTTATGAGATGGTGAGGTAACTACTATGAAGCAATATTATATCTATCGTGAGATATTGATGTGGTATACCCGTACAACTGATGATATAATGCGTAGTACCGTGGACGATTCTGAGATAGCAACGCAACATGTACACGTTACGCACAATATCTCAAAGAACTAGCAATAGTTCACAGTTCACACGGTGACGATCGTAAGCTGAATTACAAGCTGCATTCCGCATTAAACTATCCTTTTAGAGAGAACGAATGCCACCCATGGTGTTGGCATACAGCTTATCCTGCGATCCTGATTCCTTTTGTCCCGACTCCTGTGCCAAATGCCACGCACTGAATACGTAATGCACCGCAACCCACAATGCAGGTCTCACATTATTATGCATGCAGCCCATAAAATCTAACAGCGGCCTACTGTGCTTTTTAATCGATATCCGTACTCTGCATGGTGACGATATGCGCACGTTTCGTGGATTACGCGGATCATTCTTATCTAGAATTACAATAATGTTTAGTCTTATCAAATTATTCAGCCAAGTATAGTGCAACTGGCCCCACATTATAATTTCTATACGTTGACCTGATTTACAAATCAAGTTCTGTTTCAAGAACATTCTAGTCTATAATCTACAATTCCACAAGATTTACTTGTTCTGTCGTTATACGGCTTTATGAATGACATCATCTTTGTTAAAAAGTCCAAAGAACTTGCGTGTGTTTGTAATAGTAAAGTAGCACGTGCGTTTTTGAATGATAAAAGACTTCGAGATAAAACAGTCGGTCATCTTCTGACGGAGTGAGACAAAGCGAAGCTAATCTTCAGCGTGTATTCATGCATACGTGAAAACAACGCATTATTGTGCTAACTACAAAGCTAACGAGACACGAGACTGGAGTAGCTGCGGAACCGCGAACATAAGAGCTCTATGTCTACCACTGTTATCGTTGTGGTTATCGTCCTGTTACAAAATAAGCCTTTCCGTGTACTGCTGTTATGATATAACTTGATGATTTACTCATAAATTAAAGGGTATATGAGCGATAAAAAATATTGTAGCTAGGTATTGATTCTGTTTGGAGACTCTTGTATTTATTGCAACTGTATTTATATATACCGTTACCGCAACAACTTGTCGGTAATCTTGTCCTTGAGGAATGACGGAAGAGTAGTAAACAAATAAAAGGACGAACGTAACAACGAGGATCGAGTTACAGTACGGCACTGGTGCAATATGTCACCGCGGTCGGATATCGTAATCACGTCGCGTGAAAGCGCAGGGACATGTGCTTTTGTTTAAACTGCGCTATTAGTACGTGTGCTAAATGACAACTAGCCGTGTTGAAACACTACACCTAATGAATACGAAGACAAATGAGGATATGAAGCCTACGGATTAGAGCGCTTTCGATCGTAAACGGTGAGCCTAGAAAGATGAATTTATGATCTCGGTACCGTTCTCATAAATGGCAAGCTTCTCTTGTATGGCAGGTGCAGTTTTACGTGCTCTTGCGTCGCACATCGCGGGGACGGATGCGCGTCGAACGACAAAGACTAAATGCCTCGATACAGAAGCCGGGCATCGTGTCACGGCCACCTAACAGGATTAACTTACCTGTCCTACTGCGCAGGTAAACTACTGGGCTACTGGAAGCAGATGTATTAAACCGGCTTAAAGCCATTTTTAAAACCGTGACGTGTATTGTCGGCGAGATCTACATTTCATAAGGCTAACCGCAAAGAATTTTTGTATAGCTTCTTCGACATGACATGTGTGATGTGGTGTGTCTCTAATTCGAATGGTTTATGTTATTGCATTCAGTTCACTCAGTCGGTAGGCAGGATCGACCAGAGCCTTCATATTTTCGTTAAATTATAACACAGAACCTTCAAACTCTACGATAGCTAAGTATAGAAAAAGTCTCAGAAGGAAAGGCTCACGGCATGCATACATTCAGTAAGGTCAAGATCCGTGACGAATATTTAAGGAATAATCTTTCATAATCATCTATTCAGATTCGTATTTAGCGTTCATTTTTCTGAGGCTGAAATCTTGCTTGAAGATCACGGCCTATCGTACAGGTAGAAAAAAAGAAGCTTGCTATACACGTCGTCCGGATAAACGAAGGAGAGACTGAGTAGAGGTTCTATGTAAGCAGGTAGCTATGGACAATGACGAACCTTCCAAGCTGTGAGGGTGAATTTGGATTTGCAAGTGCCATCCTTCCTAAACATTGCATGCAAGACGATATCAACGACGGAGAGGAATATTAGGCCACTGATCCCACCTTGTGGAATAGTTATCAGTACAATATACCTAATCTAGAGTGTCTTATCAAGTAAATAAATACCTAAGTACATTGATTTACTTAATTTATGTAGGTACCTAGGTATTTGTATCTTTTTACTGTAGGCCTCATAAGTAAGCGCAAGATAGCTCAACGAGCTATGCAGAAAGGAGATCAGTAGAAAATCTGAAGTCACCAACAATTAACCAGGGAATAGCAAGTTGAAATGGCAGTGAGCGGAGCACATAGCTCGGAGAAACGACGCGACGGCCGCCTGGGCAGAAAGATTCTAGAGTCGGGCAGAAACTCTACTCTAGAATCCTTCTGCCCAGTCGGCCGTCGCGTCGGTTCTCCGCATCGGAAAAGCAGCGTTGGACGCCCCCCCACTAGATGGAAAGACGGAAGAACAGGCATAGCTTCACCTAGTTTCTAAGACGTTTCAAAGTGATCCTAGTGATTTTATTGAAATAAATGCCTTTTGACTTGACTTTGGCTGGTTGCTGGGTTGCTGGGAGCCAAGATCGGTAGCTCAGAAAGTCTAAGGGGGAGGCCTACGTACCTAAAGCAGTGAACGTCGATAATGATGGTGCTCCTGAGTAGTTTATATAGGTACCTACCTAACTTAGTGTTAGATGCTAGTGCTAGGTGAAACTATGCCTACAAGATGTTGTATTTTTAGGTGCTGGTATTTTTATGCAATTAAAATCCATTGTACCTAAGGCGTAGTAGGTAAGGTAGATAATGCGTCGTGCACAGAACTGCATGTATTCACTATATTTACCAACCTACTACCTACTTACGGAGGTAAATCATAAAGGTACTGTTTCTACCTATTTGTAAACAATGACCTACCTATACTTAGGTAGACAGATAAGCATAAAAGTACCTACCTGCCGATTACTTCAGGTACTGGAAAAAATATCCAACCTAACTTCAATTGGGTAATTCATGCAAATAGATTAATAAATTATTAGAGTATAGGTAATTACAAAAAGCTCTTTCAATCATGCATTTAGCCTCAAGCTGCTTCCAGCCAGAGTTCCAGGTTTTTTTCTATAGGTGTAAATTTCTGTTTTTAACACTCACCAAATGGATGAAAATCCGCAGATTTTTCACTGAAACGCTTCCTATTTGCTTTTTCTTTTTTATGATGCGAATATTATTTTTCTTGAACCAAAACACGGCTTAAAATCAAATTTCAAAACAGATTTTCGTACAATAAAAAATAGAATTCGATTGTGATTTGACACTACCAGACTCCGTCGTCCTTCGCTTGATTTGATTGATAAACAAAACTAGCTTCCGCTTTACGCAGCGCGCGCATTTCTGTGCTGCCATGCGTTTTCAGTGTTACCCTCTTAATCTTAATACTTGTTTTACCGATCCGGGGTCGGTCCAATAAAAATATGTTGGTTTCTTTCTTTTTAATGAAAGAAAAGAATAAATAAATAAATAAAATAAATATTCCGGACATATTCACACGGCCAACTGATCCCAAACTAGGCATAGCCTGTACTATGGTGACCAGAGACGGATATATATAATAGATAAATATTTAACACCCAGACACAGAACAAACATCTGTGTTTATCACACAAATGTTTGTCCAGTGCGGGGATCGAACCCGCGACCTCTAGCGCAGAAGGCAGAGTTACTACTAACTGAGCTATGAGGCCTGTATGAGAATATAGTCATATGTTAACTCCTCAGCTCTCAAGTTCAAAAAAATAGAAAAGGATCATTAAAAAGAGTACCAAAAATAAAACTGTGGTGTTCAAAGTTATGTCTGATTGGACTGAATCTTTTGATTACCGGAACGTAAATGCATATGAGTGTCATTTGTTTGACATTGACATTTTAGATTGTCATGTCAATCAAACTAAATTGTCAATCGCCAGGGCCCTGAAGAATTTTCATTTCAGAATTTCTCTGAAACCACCAAAATTATAAACTAAGGATGGGTTACAAATTTCTCAAACTTGCTTCCTCGTCCTATAGGGTAAGCTTTTATGCACAATTTTTCTGTATCCTCTCATCCCAAAACCTGTCAAAATGTTATGCAATGGCCCAGCCGCATAGAAATGTCCTCTATTTCTGATCTACGAGACTTCACAAACAACCGATAGCTGTTCTCAAGTCATGTGACCTTGATTAGATTTGAGTTTTTCATCAAATCAATAAATTATACTAATTCTAGGTTCAAACTTTAGAATGATTTTGAAAAATTGATAACCCACTGATACTACTGCATTGACCTTCAACCATTTGACCGTCTTTTCCATTGCTCCTATCAAGTAAAGTAGTCTTGCATTGATTTTTTATCATAATTCACTAAGTAACTTACCTAAATCTTATTCCTTCAGTAATGTCTTAGTCATGTATTATAGAGATCATGTTTTTAAGGTTGGTGGAGTCAGAATTGCCTTAAGGCAGTACTCCACAACCCATGATGCTGATCTCTGTGTCATCGGAGCGGGCCCTGGCGGCTATGTTGCAGCCATCAAAGCCGCCCAGCTAGGCTTGAAGGTATTCCTAACAATCATTCCTTCATAACACTATAGATCAATATTGAACAGACTTACGCAGAGCTTAACCACTTGTCTGAGTAACTTGATATTTGGAAGATGTGTTTCTATTAGTAAGTCACCCATACTTACTAAAAGGACCTACCTAAGGGGGTTTTGAAGTTTGTAGGAAAAAACTTCAGGAATAAATTGACTTTCACTAATTTATTACTTAGGTAACTATATAAAAGTTAGGTTTATACTTTTTGTAAGCCAATTGGTGTTGATTCGCTAATTTGATCAAAATAACAAAGTGGCTATAATTTTTGAGTCAAATTAAGTAAGTTCAGAAAATGGTAACAACAGCAACAGAATCAACACCAATGTAAAAATTCAGTAGGAATTGATAATTTATAATTGATGAATTCACAGTTGTTATTTTGATGTATTTTTAGGTGGTTTCAGTGGAAAAGTCTCCAACACTTGGAGGGACTTGCTTGAATGTTGGCTGTATCCCATCAAAGGCTCTCTTACACAATTCCCACCTGTATCACATGGCCAAACACGACTTCAAACACAGAGGTATCGAAACCGGTGAAGTCAAATTCAACTTCAAAGCTATGATGGACTACAAATCAAATGCAGTTAAGGCCCTGACTGGGGGTATTGCTATGCTCTTCCAGAAAAATAAGGTATGATTAATTTACTTAAGAAGATAATAACAACACCTAGCTATTAAGGTTTTGTCCTGATTAATCTAAAATCTTTGAAATGCAGTAAAGTTACTGTAATTCTAAAATAAATAAGTTGGAAAATGCTAATATATCTCAAATAATATTCATTTGAAATGGCAAAGAAAGCTGCTTTTGCAAAAGAAATATAGAGGTTTTTTACGATTCAGCTTTCGGTTAAGCTTATTGAATTTATCAGACCACAGCTGTGTTACTGTGAAAGGTGCCTTAAAGGCTTTTTAGAAACCTATAACGAATTTATCATAATATGATATTAGCTGTTTAGGTAATAATAGTTAATTAATTCAGGAATGACACCTCTTTAAAAAGCCATGCTAAGCATACTTATGAGCTAGGCACAATTACAATTCACAAAAGCAAACTTAATAAGATATTAATAGTGTTTCCCTTCTCTATAAAAGGTGCATAAGAGGTCTTATGACAAATAGATTAGCTGAACAGTACTAGATATTTATTTGTAGCTATAATATCTGCATAGCTATTACAGCACACTTGAATAACATCCACCGCCGAAATGTGGGTTTTTTTTAAGAGTGTGTTGAAGTCTTCTGTTGCTGCTATTGCACTATACAAATCCACTATCAGGTTGCGATTTATTGTATAGGTATTGCATAAATGTTATCAATATGAGACTCATCTAGTGGCTATGCGGCTCAAAGCACCATTGTGAGGCAGACTAAAGCTCCTCTTTTTCGACTCCATCATCAATAGGTGATTTGATGATGGAGTCGAAAAAGTGGAGCTTTAATAAAAATAGAATAAAAAAAAATTGGTCATAGAAAGGAGATAATAATTATTTGTAATTTCGCAGGTGAAACTAGTCAAAGGTACCGGCACACTTGTGGCACCAAACAAAGTAGAGGTCAAGGGGGAAAAGGGAACAGAGATCATAAACACTAAGAACATATTACTGGCTACCGGTTCTGAAGTTACACCCTTCCCTGGGGTCACGGTAAGCTTAAGATACAGTATAAGTAAGCTAATTATTTTTCTTGTTCTAAGAAGTTATTTTCTTTTGAGCCTCAACTAGCTCAATCGGCACCACACTGAAGCTCTACACGTAGAGCGTCAGTGTGGTGCCGATCATTCCATTTTGTGAAAAAGAGTCATCGTAAAAAATGCGCTGAACAGGCGCAGCTTCACCTAGTTTCTAAGACGTTTCAAAGTGATCCTAGTGATTTTATTGAAATAAACGCCTTTTGACTTTGACTTAATTCTGCTTGCAAAGTGGGTTGATTTTGTTGTTTGGAAATGAAAATTAATGGAAACTATTTCAATCTCTTTCATAAGAGGCCGTGTGAGTAAAAACGCGTATTAACCTAGTGAGAGGTACATCTGCTTTCGATCCGAAGGTCTTGGGTTCGAATCCCGGTCAAACCAATGGATTTTTGTATTCAACACATAACACATGCTTCAAATAGTAAAGGAAAACGTTGTTCTGGAAACTCGCGGCTTATGTTAGCTCATCCAACAAAAGGGGAAGATAACACTTTATAAATAAAAATTTTAATTAATTCTCTTTCACTCCTGGTGTATTAAAATAAAGTGTAAATCATCATCATTAACAGCCTGAAGAAGTCCACTGTGAACGTAGGCCTAGAGAGTGAAAAGATTGCTACAACAAACGGCCTTCTCCATCCGCCGTCTTTTCGCAACCAACAATGTCGTCAATTGGATTAGGGCCCTTCCTACACTGCGTCGTCTATTCCGTATCCAGGAACCTTTATTCCTATATATGTAAATCTGTTTTCAGTTTGACGAGAAGCAGATAATTACATCCACTGGAGCGCTAGCGCTGACAGAGGTTCCTAAGAAGATGCTGGTCATCGGAGCTGGAGTCATTGGATTAGAACTAGGCTCTGTCTACCAGAGGCTGGGCGCTGACGTCACTGCCATTGAGTTCCTTACCAGCATCGGAGGTAAAGAATCACAACATTTGTATGCTGTAGTCTTATATTTTAAAACTAAAACTAAGTAGTAGACATCCTACGGCTAAAATCATTGATGATAATGTCATGCTCTTTGTATGATTTTTGAAACTATCATGGTTATGAACATAATTTTCACTAAAACGGGATATTTACTCTGTGATCATGGCGCATGCAATTCTGCCGAAATATCGGTGAACAAAGTAAACTCACAAATCATGATAAATTGCGTTTTTATTGAAATTTTTGTCTACATAGCATCTTTTTACATAATAATCTTTGCTTATCTTTTTTAGGTATCGGCATCGACGGCGAAGTATCAAAAACTCTGCAGAAGATTCTCGCCAAGGAAGGCATGAAGTTCAAACTCGGCACGAAGGTGCTCGGTGTCAAGAAGGAGGGCAGCGGCGTCAAGGTCGAGGTCGAGGCAGCCAAAGGTGGAAACAAAGAAACCGTAAGTCTAATTCTGCATCCACCCTCATAATGGTTATTTGTTTTTAACACACTTTCTGGAAAATCCCAACTAATTTCGTCCAGATGAGATAATCGCTCATTGGCGCAGTGGTCAGCGCATCCCCATATCTAGGAGCCCTCCCCTAGATATGGGGATGCGCTGACCACGCGCTGTCACGGGTTGGATTCCCGCCTGAGATGAATATTTTTTGGATATAGACATCCTCAATACTAAAACTAAAAAGCTTGGCACTGAATATGCTCCAACTCGGTTATCAATTTGCCGCACTTCTCATTTGGATGCCACTGAAAATCAGCGCTGCAACGGCCACTGGGCTGCTGCAGCAAATGCTGAGAGGCAACCTTTTTTTCGTCACTTTGTATACTAATTTTGACAGTAATTTAAAATTATTATCTCATTATGTGACGGGTAATAAATTATTTTATTTCTTTCAATAAAGTTATTTACAATGGATTGCGATTTCAATGAATATCGAAGTTTGAAAATCTCAGACTTATCTGACCACTCTGACGTGGCAGGGGACTGGCCGTCTGAGTTCGGGGTTCGATACTCGCGGCGTGCAAAAATACTGTTTGTCTGATCTGGTTAAAATACCACATATAGGTGTGATGGTGTCACTCGGACCTCGGTATGTTTTCAAGGCTATGTATTTGGACTTTGGGTTTTTAAAAGTATATTTACATACTTATCTGATTTGCAGCAGTTAGGTTTTGATTTGTTATACAACACCTTTTATAATCAGTTGTAGGGACTTATCATGTTTGAATTGCTAGCTATCTTTATGGACATTATGTGTGCTTGTAAACAAACTGCAATGAATGTTCTCTTATCTAGATCTAGATTTTGGAGAGAACCATTCATTGATGACCTTAAAAATATCCATTATAAAATAAATCTGGTACAATAATAATGATGTAATTGTAAACAAATCAATTCTATACAGTCCACTTACGAATCTTCATAACAATAAGATGAATGGTTCAATTGAAATTAATCGCATAATGGACAATTCAGTGGGCAGAGCCGTGTTGGCCTAGTGACAACGACTTTCGATCCGAAGGGTGTGGGTTCGAATACCAAAAAAACCCACTTCATTTTTTCCGTCTTTCCTGTAGATATGGCTGACCAGGCTGGAAAATAGTATAGTACCATCTCTATCTCAAAAATACTACGCAGCGTTTAGGCCTCCCCCGACCAGTGCCACAACGAACGGTTTTTAGCCTTCTCTATCCATTGACCTCAATAACAAACAACAATCACATACATAGTCTTGAGCCCACACTAGTATTCCCTGTGTGTATCAGAAACTACGAGTACCATGGTCGGTACCGCAACACCCAAACCCGGACCAAATATTTGCAGATCATGCAAACATGTGTCCCGCAGCGGGAATCGAACCCGCACCCCTTGCGTCTCAGACGGGCACTCGCCCGCTACGCCACCGAGATCGTCCGGAAGCGACGAGCATTGCTCTCTCTATGGACAAATCACCTAGAATAGATGTAAAGGCCTAAATGTGTGTTTGAGATGGACTGCGATGTGGTCTTCACCTAGTATAGACGTAAAGGCCTAAGTGTGTGTTTGAGATGGATTGCAATGTGGTCTACACCTAGAATAGATGTAAAGGCCTAAATGTGTGTTTGAGATGGACTGCGATGTGGTCTTCACCTAGTATAGACGTAAAGGCCTAAGTGTGTGTTTGAGATGGATTGCAATGTGGTCTACACCTAGAATAGATGTAAAGGCCTAAGTGTGTGTTTCAGATGGACTGCGATGTGGTCTTCACCTAAAATAGATGTAAAGACCTAAATGTGTGTTTGAGATGGATTGCAATGTGGTCTACACCTAGAATAGATGTAAAAGACCTATGTGTGTGTTTCAGATGGACTGCGATGTGGTCCTGATATCCATCGGCCGTCGGCCCTTCACAAAGGACCTTGGCCTCGACAAGGTCGGCATCGCCCTTGACGACCGCGGCCGCGTTCCAGTGAACAACAAATTCCAGACCACTGTGCCCGGGTAAGGTAGCAATGAAACTTTACCAGAATTGTGCACGAAAAGAGCCTCTAAGAGGCGCACTTTAATCCTTTCATCGACGGTCATAGGCCCTTTTCAGGGCCACTATACCCTGCTGAACCGTTAAATTTTTATTGATGGTTGCTATTGTTGCGATGGTTGCGATTGGATGATTCTGATCCTTTTGGCAGATTGCTGTTACTTATTTTAATCCTGTTTTGATTTCGATGTGTGCGAATGGTACTGGGTATGGGCACTATATTTTATACCAACTTTTGTTTATTTGCAGAGTGTACGCCATTGGTGACATCATCCACGGACCCATGTTGGCCCACAAGGCTGAGGACGAGGGCATTGTCTGCGTGGAAGGCATCAAGGTATGTTGGACAGGCGAGTTGTGTTTTCGGATGTAATTTGTTATAACATTCCCGATTCTAGGTTTAATAAAAAAAGTAAGATAATATGTCAGGCAAAAGGCATATATTCGAATACATTTAAGACGTATCAAGATGATACTTGCGATTTCAGTGAATAAATGATTATTGTAGTATAAAGTAGGAAGCCAGCTCATATTATCGGGAAGCGTCTACCCCGTTCACTAGCCTTTCTAACTAGTACTTGGTTCGGCTATTCTGTGCCAAGAACAAAAATGAACGGTACATTCTCATTTCAAAATAAGTGTAAAAAACTAAAACCCGACGCAAAAAGCTTTTTTTTTTACTGCTCTACTTTGTGAATCGCCGTAAGTAGGTACTGCATTGACCAAGATATGGCTTGTAGAGGTAAGGTTTGGCTCACACTGCTGGCTGGTCACAACTCTCCGTAGTTAGGTAGCAAAAATAAAATATGCCAGGTGTCCATACAATTAATATCTTCGCACTATCTATCACTATCTGATACCTAAATATTGAGGCCCTAGTAATCTCGACCAAAGATAATATAGGTCTCGACTTTTATGTACAACATGAACACAATAAACTATTGCTTCCTTGCTTGTCGTGCCACTGATTCTTTCTTGGTCATTATGTATTAGTTCAGTGACCAGGTTGTGGTATGGTTGCCTGAAAAGGGCCTATGACCGTCGGTGATAGAATCAGTGTAGTGAAAGGATTAAAGTGCGGATTAAAGTACTCTTAGGCTCATATTCAGAGACAAGACTCAAGCATTGATCTGTACTTAAATCTCGATTTGAGTCGAGATTCTAATTCTTGAACAGTATTTAAGTATAGATTCAATGATCACAGTTCACCTGAGTAAATGCTTATTCTGAAACGTCAATCAGACGAAATCGGTGCTTGAGTTTAGATTTGATTTGACATTAATCAAATGACATTTTCGTTCCGTTACACGTACTTTGATGCATACTTCACTTTATTGTTCTATTCTATTTCCACCCTGGCTGTTTGAATTTCTGCGTAAAACGGATCGAAAATTATAAATAAATCAAAATGTAAACGAGAACATTTGAGTACAGATTTGAGACTCGATTCAGCTGAGAATAGTTTAAGTACCGTTCTTGAATAAAAGCTATGTTTGAGAAGAGATTCAATACTTAAGTAGAGTTCAGCTGATCTGTGATTAAATCTTTGCTTGAGTCGTGTCTCTGAATACGAGCCTTAAAGGCTTCTTTCGTGCTACTATTCTATTCCATTCTCGACTTATGATTTGTTCCATTCGCAGGGCTTGCCCGTCCACTTCAACTACGACGCGATTCCGTCCGTCATCTACACATCGCCCGAGGTCGGCTGGGTCGGCAAATCCGAGGAGGACCTCAAGAAGGAAGGCAAAGCGTACAAAGTGGGCAAGTTCCCCTTCCTCGCCAATTCCAGGGCGAAGACCAACGGCGAGCCCGACGGCTTCGTGAAAGTACTCGCTGATAAGACGACTGATGTTATACTCGGAACACATATCATTGGCCCCGTGAGTATAATTATAATTTACACGCAGAAATCAACCTGGCACCTGCGTGGAATGTGCTTCCCTCTCCCACCACACCCCACCGCCTACCGCTCTCGCGAGTGAGAATGAGACAAAACATTACAGCGAGGTGTCTAGTTAACTTCTGCGTGTACCTATTCACACAGTGAGATCTAACGATACGAAGTCTAGCGATAATTTGCTTAAACTAATAGCTGAACACTACCCAGCTAAGAGCGATGCAACAGCAAGATGATATATGAGGCAGCGCCTCAAAAGTCCCACGAAAATTAGTCGAACTAAATTAAATAGTACTTCGGCCAAACTCCATCGCACCCCCGGTTCATTCGTTGCGCAGACATAAGATAGATACATCGTGTTCCGTTACTAGTATCCTATCTCATAAGGGGCGAAATCAGATGCATGTTAAATTGGTTTCTGGCAATAACTTACACAATTTGCAGGGTGGCGGCGAACTGATCAATGAGGCTGTCTTAGCGATGGAATACGGAGCGGCCGCGGAGGATGTTGCGAGAGTATGCCACGCGCATCCAGTAAGTTAATTTTTATGCTATGATGTAACAGGCAAGGAGATGGCCAACCTGCGGCCTTATTGTATTACTGAACTGATAATCGGTTATCGGATTCAACGGGAAAATCGAATGATAAAACCGTTTCTGATTACCAGTTCAATTACACAGTATGGCAGCTGATTTTTATGGTGGAAATCAAAAACCTTGCCGAGACTCGAAGGACTCGCGCGCGCGTAGGTGAGGCGCGCGATATTCTGGTTTCAGCATTGTATTGACAACATGTTTTGTGTGTAAGAAAGTAAGGCCTTATTACATCTATTCTAGATGTTTTATACAGTATCAGGAGGGACTTTTTTACTCACAGGATGATGTTATGCCTAGGACATTATTATCATGGAGTAGGCTTGTCTAGCACCTATACCATTCTCTCAGCTTAGTCAACCTTATTTACAGGAAAGAAATGGTCGTGTGGAGCCGACTAAACCGTGGGCTTCATAACGATGTTTTCATTCACCGTTCGGAGCAAGTGCAGGGTACCTCCCACAGGCTAACACGGTTCTTGTGTGAACTGTACAATCAATATTATGATAATAACTTATTCTTTCTCATTTCCAGACATGTGCCGAAGCCCTTCGCGAAGCTAACCTGGCTGCGTACGCAGGAAAGCCAATCAACTTCTAAGCGTAGTCGTAGATGTAATAACTAATTTATTGAACCCACTCCATCAGGGTCGTATTTTAAGACGTCGATCCGCTAAGGAATCTTGTATGAATCTTATTTGAACGTTTTTTCAGTCTAAATGTAATGTTACCATATGTACACAATTCACATTGTATATTATCACTCATACGTTGTTAGTGTAAAGTTCAAGCTTCAAGCGAATCAGGAGGACTCTGGCTGAATGTGTAACATTGCTGTTTATTTGAGATCATGTGTTTGTGCACCGCCGCACGATGGATATGTGATATTTATTTTTAAACAATTTATTTCTGAATACAATAATTATGTATTTTTGTCACGCTAATTTCATTCCGGTTTTCTTGCTTGACGATAGGTACCTTATTGTTCCCGCATTTACTTAGTAGTAAATGGTCTGTTTGACGATGTATTTAATTTCTTTTGTAAATAGCTTTACAAAATACTGTTGTTTTAAAAAGTTTATTGATTCGTACCTACTTAGGAAATGAAAACTATTAAAGCTATTGAAAATATTTTATTGTATATCAATTGAGTACGCACATAAAATTTAAATACATAATGAATGAAAACAACACAACTAAATTTTTCTAAATATAACTAATTCTGACTAGAAAAAAATTCCTAATAGAGAAACGGCACAAACAAATAGAGAAACAAGTAATACTATTCATCAGCAATGTTAATTATATAGATACGAAAATTCTTGTAACACACTAAGAGGCAAAACTTGCCTCGCATGAACAATAATTTAAAACAAATTAACTGAAGTAAATAGAAAATAACAAGAAGGTAAAACGTTAACGAAATATCTAAAAGACAACAAGAACACTATAAAAGATTATCTAAAAAAAACAGCAGAAACAACCATAGCAACATTTTATGGACGTAAGTAGTAATAGCACAGATTACTTGTTCTTCCGAACAGATTCTTCACTGCATAGAAAAAGGTGAATAGAATACCTAACACTATAAATAGCTACAAAATATAAAACGTACCTTACGCGATGACACCCAAAAGTATCTTTTACTTCGTCTGCCGCAAGGTCAACGCACTCAACACTAGGCACCAAACACTCAACGCTGTTAGGTTAAGAATTTTAACAAACGGATGAACAAACATTTATAAAATTTTAAAATAGGTATTTTGATCTAACGATAATTACATAATTGATGATTCTGTCCCAATTTGTTTTTCAATTATTGAATCTGACTGTCGCAAATATGCTCGATATGTTATTCATTATTGAAATCGATTAAATATTGAACAAATAAAATAATTACATACATTCACATTAATTTCCCACGGCCGCTTAGTTTTGATTTCTCGAGAAACAGCCGTAGGAATTTATGCGCGTGACCTTGAGCGAGTGACGGAGTACAAAAATATAACTAACCTACAAATATGTAAGTTCATTTCGCTAACTCATAGCTATATACCAAAAAAAGCGATTTAGAATTTTCTAATATTCTTTTTAGTCTGGATAAAGCACCAAGCAGATATATTGATTGATAGTTTGCTTCATTCATGAAACTGATTTGTCCGCTTGTTTCTAGAGCTAAGGCTATTAGTGCCGATTATCCACGCCCAGTACACTTTACAAGAAGTTTCAACCCCATGTGTCCATTATTTGGCTGCACATATTCAAATAGAGCTTGGGCGAAAGAATCTCGCAGTATTGAGCACAGTCACTAGAATACATAATTGCTGCGGCCATCGTATTAGCATTAGTCTCCATGTATTTCAACAGAATCTTTTCAAGACCCAAAATGGATAGGTTATTATCCAAGTAAAAGTTCTTAGATAGGCGGAAACATGTCTCCCAAAGTTCGTTGTTGATGGGAAACATTGTGATGCACTTATCAATGATAGCAGCGGCTGAGATGGATATGTCACTATCTGTTGTGACGTCACATTTGCGAGATACACCTTTTCTTATATATCTGAGTTCATCACAACCGCAAGGCAACGTTTGATATGTAGCTGTATCGATAGCAGGGTAAGGTTCTTCATTCAGAATTGCCAACGAAGCTTCCTTGATTCTCTTAGACATGATATTTGTCAACGCTATCTTGTTATCGTCATTTAGTACGTTATTTTTTATCTCTTCGTTTGTTTCTTCATCCATATGTACACAATGAGTGAGGTAAGGTTTGCATTCCGGAGTCGTACGTTTCAAATTATCTAGCAGGAATTTGAGACAGTCTGAGTACATTTTGTTGTGATACGCCAATTTAGCTGCCATGTTACTATTCGTTATCATTTGTTCTTGATTCAACCACGGCTTGAGTATCATGATAAGGTTGTCAGCCCACGATTTCTTTTTGAAATCTTTCATAGAACTGAGTGGATTCAGTCTAGATTCGAGTGGTTGTCTCTCTAAGCCATCAATGTCAAAGGGAAACATGATGTCGATTCGGTCAATGGGTTGAAATAGGAACTTGTTGCTGCTTTTGCTCGCTGGGATTTTTATGACTCGTTTTGTGGTCTTCATCATTATAACACGATTGGTGCCTTTGTCTTTCTCATTGATACCCTGAGAAACAATTTATGTTAATGATAGTCACATAGATCAGATCACTGATGATGATGATAGTGTCGAAAGTTAAAACAGATCATTTACGTCGACAGCGCGTTTTGAAAGTCGGCGTGTGCATTGGTTCCAAGGCGAATTCGCGCTGTGCGTCTCTGTCTACCCAAATCTGGCCGCATAGCTCAGTTGGTAGTAACTCTGCCTTCTGGGCTAGAGGTCGCGGGTTCGATTCCCGCACTGGATTTGTGTGATTAAAACAGATGTTTGTTCTGGGTCTGGGTGTTAAAGATTTATATAGTATATAGGTAGTATATAGTATAGGCTATGCCTAGTTTGGTATCAGTTGACCGTGTGTGTAAAAAAAAAATGGCATGAATAATACCAGTGATCTATTAATATTATTGGATACAATTGGCTCGCGGGATAACTTTACCTGAAGATGCGAGTTTCCAGTGGCGTAAATTCGTCCATCATCATCCATATAAATAGTGAAGTCGCCGCCGCAAACCACCAGCGCTTTCGTCTTCATATTCTTGTCATCATCCGGTGTTTTCGCGCTATTCTTCACTGTGTCTGGCTGTGATTCGACACGGATTTTAACTTCACTGGGTATGTAGATCTGCTTCCTATCGCCGCTTCCCAGCTGACCGTCGAAATTTAATCCCCAAGTGTAGAATATTCCCGTGTTCGTCATAATGCAGGAGTGATGCCAGCCCGCTGATAACTGCAAATAAAAGATAGTTAAGTGAGCCAAACTAAAATTAAGAATTATGAAAATCAGCAGAGCCGGAAGCGCTGTGCAGGGCTAAGAGAGAAGCCCTGAGACAGAAAGTCAGCGTAGCGTCTGAACCGAAAAGAGATGACGAGACGACTTGGACACCTTCAATAGATCGTGGGTCTAACTGGCCCATGAACAAGATGACTGGAGAGATCAAAGGCCTCCCCGTTTGCCTAGCATCGGGATACAGCAGGCTAATTGTAATCCGTAAAACCGTTATACAATCTGATCGGTTTCGAACTGAAAACACACGTATTAGTACTAAAGTCAAAACTAGATGGCGCCACTGTTATGTCGGCGGGCAACATTCCAATAACTAAAACGCGACCGGTTTCGGCTAATTCGCATTGTAATCATCTGTTGCTACGAGCGACATCGTGATAAATTTTATGGCTCGGGCTAGTTCGGGACGCACACTGAGGATCATCATCATCTTCCTGCCCTTAACCCACATCACGTGGAGTCGGCACTTCGGGACGCACTGTAGATTGTAGTAAACATAATGTAGTCTTTGGCGGTATGCTACTTTTACTTTTCTTTTACTTTTCTTTTGAGCCTCACCTAGTTCGATCGGCACCACACTGAAGCTTTAAATTCCATTATGTGAAAAAGGATCATCGAAAAAAATGATAGGCACCAAGCCGTGTTTGTTGCCTGATTCTTCTAGGCTTGGTCGCGAGGAACAGGCATAGCTTCACCTAGTTTCTAAGACGTTTCAAAGTGATCCTACTGATTTTATTGAAATAAATGCCTTTTGACTTTGACTTATGTACACACGAGATCTCGGACGGTTCGGGCGAGCAGCGGGCCACCTCGGCCGCATTGTATCTTGAAGTATACACTCACTTGTACGATGGTAGCTCGCACGTTGCATGTGTCCACTAGCTGAGGCAGGAGGTGCGAGTCGCACGGGATTTCGGCCGGCTCGGGCGAGCTGGGCGAGCGGGCCACTTCGGTCTGGTTGCGTCGGGCCGCCATCGCGCGGACTTGTTGAGGACTCGCGCCCCACACGTATAGCTGGTTTTTGCTTGTCAGAGCCAACTGTAGAAATGGTAGTCTTTAAAACTAGTGCTAAAAATGTGTATTGAAGGATTTTGAGTACCTACATATCCTAGGGATTACAGTCCTGGGGTCTATCTATCCTACTAATATTATAACTAATGGCCTATTAGCTCATTTGGTAGTAACTCTGCCTTCTGCGCTAGAGGTTGTGGGTTCGATTCCCGCACTGGACAATTTGTGACTAACACAGATGTTTGTTCTGTCTGGGTGTTAAATATATATTTATTATGTATATCAGTCTCTGGTACCCATAGTACAGGCTATGCCTAGTTTGGGATCAGTTGACCGTGTGTGATATGTACGGAATATTTATTTATTTATAAATGCGAAATTTTTTGAGTTTTTTGTTTGGAAGTTTGTGATTCAATCACGCCGTATCGGCTAAACTGATTTCGATGAAACTTGGAATAGATAGAGTTCTGTACCTAGACTAGCATAAAGGCTACTTTTTATCGAGGAAGATAGTTCTAATATAGGTTCAACTTAACAATTATAAAAAGGATGTGTTGCTATATGTTTGTACAAGTTTCATAATGAGGCAGCCAGATTTCAACATGGTACTTTAACTAATTATAGAGTCAATTACATTTCCATATAATATCAATGGACTTTATCCTTTCTGACAAACAGTGGAAACAATTGAAGAACTAAGTAAACTCACGTTATGAAAGTACCCAACAGCGATGCTATCCACATGCTCCGTGATCCGCACTCGCACCGGCACAGATGCCTTGTCACGTGACCCGCTCCCGAGTTGCCCGAACACCCCCGCGCCCATAGCCCACACTTCACCGTTCGCCATCAGCACTGCTGTGTGACACGCCCCACATCCTACTGTCACCACCTAGACATAAAATGATTCGTAAGTGCTACTAGATAAGTGCAAATATATTGCAGAATTACAGTTGAAGTTTAGAATTTACCTTTCTGCCTTGTAACTTAGTGACTAGCTGAGGAGTCCACTGATCGTCGATACATCCCAGTCCCAATTGGCCGTGAACGCCCCATCTGAAAAAAAAAAGATTTAAAAAAGCTAGTCCCTAGCGTGGTACCTAGATAAAAAGTATCCTATATGCTATTCTAGATAAAGACCTCTATACAAGGTTTTTCATAATATGTATGCCATCCCGAAAGGTGCTTATTCTACACCCAATTGGCAATAATGTTTGTTCTACGACTTTTGGAAATACGACATTTTTCATTGAAAGAACTCTATGTGAAAATCAGCTGTTTTGGGGTCAAATCAGGTCAAACTCAATCAGCTGTTTTAGGTAGCAATCTTGATTCCGAACTTCTTTTACGTTTAGTTATTTGTTCTAAAGATGATAAAAATACCAAAAACCAAAAACTAATTTGAGAAAGAAGGCGAAAAAATTTTTTTTTCGCTAATAGTATTTTTTTCGTTTATAGAATAACCCCCTTTCGGGATGGTATACATGTTATGAATCACCTTGTATATTCCAAGTTTCATCGAAATCGGTCGAGCCGTTACGGCGTGATAGAACCACAAACATTCAATTATCAAACTTTCGCATTTAAAATATTGGCAGGATATTTTTGTCAATGTGCTTACCCCCAGGTGTAAAGCCGGCCGCCGGCGTCCACGGCCGCGGAGTGGTAGTGGCCGGCGGCGAGTGACTGCAACGGCGCCTGTGCGACTAGAGAGGCGGCTAACAGCGCCCCGCTGGAGGTTGCCGCCTCGCCGACACCGCCCCGCCACGACCGGCCAACCCCTAGTTGCCCGAATGAGTTGTCGCCTGCTGCATACAACTGAAAATAATACAATACAATAACTTTACTACAGGCAACAATAGAATAATAAAACAGATGGAAATTTTCTTATCTTACGGCCCATATACACAATATTAATAATCTACTGAATTAATTCATTCGATCCATAATGTATTATTATTTGATCATTTATTTCATTTTTATTTTATTTATTAGAGAAACCAACGGCGTAACAGAACGTAAGATTAAATGCTATAGCTAGATAGAAAGGCTAATAATAGGTTTCTACTTTTGAGTTTATATAAAAGAAAATGTTAGGAACAAACTACATAAAACTTAATCACATGACTACCTACCATGATACTGTTAAAGCATAGTAGGATAAATTTTTTTCAGAGGAACCGTCTTCTATTTAAATGATACAATACAGCGATTTCAATTAAATTCGTCATCAGTGACAGTCAGATGAGCAGTAAAACATATTTTAAGGAACTAGGGAATACCAGGGGTACCATTGAGTTAGCGAAATAGGAACGCAGATCTCAACACTGACGTCAATTAATCCTAAATCAATAAGACTGGCACGAAAGAAGCCTTTTAGACCTTTCACTACGCTGATTTTCTCACCGAACGGAATAGGCCCTTTGCAGGGCCAGCCTCAACCTGGTCACTGACCTAATACAGGGTGATCAATAAAGAATCAGTGACGAAAAGCAAGCAATAAGGCTTCTCTAGCATTTTGGTTCACATTTTTACAGTAACATCAGATTTTTTCGACTGAAATGTCTAATTGTCATGAATTCGAGAACCATGAAGGGAATATCTTAATTGTCAAGTCACCGAACTCATCCTATTTAAAAAAGTCTACAGATAAGTTTTGTTGCCTTTGCTATAGTTATGACCTCTATAGGACAAAAAAAATCCACAGTCTTAAAATGTTAAAAAATTACGATATATAATAATAAATAAATATTCCGGACATATCACACACGGTCAACTGATCCCAAACTAGGCATAGCCTAGGGTACCAGAGACTGATATACATAATAGATATATGATTATAAACTACGATCGATATTTACTAAAAAAAAAACAATAACGAATGAAAATAATAAGAACTTCTAATTTAAATTAATTTTACAAAACAATTCAACAAGAAATTAATAGAACGTCTGTCCATCTCTGGCGGTGAAGCAAAAGTGCTGTCCGACTGGCGCGCGCGCAGCTCGAGACCGTAGCGCGCCCCTCCACGCCCGCTCGCACCACTCTCTGGATGACGTAACAGGCCACGCCCCCTGGATCGACTTTTCTAGGCTAATTCGGCTTCTCCTGACGGCGGCGCGCCCTCGCCCGCAGGATCATCAGAGTGGGCGAGTGGATGCGGCTGCAGATCTTCCGTCTCATGGGATGGTGATGCAGGACATGTACATCCACCTCAACGCCTTGGCGCTCAGCACTTCATGGCTGACTTTCACCATCATCGTCACCTAAAAGACACCTGTTTGCATTAATTTCATAATCAAACGCTTTAAGCTGAAAGTAAACTCATTACTTTCAACATGTACGGACAGAGCCCTCGGGTATATCCAGCAAGCTCTCAAGCTTCGACGAGTACGTAAATTAAGCAAACGGCAGAGCCCTCAGGATACCTACTGTGCAGAGCCCTCAGGTTACACAACAAAATAGGAGAAAATGACAGAGCCCGCAGGATGTCCAACAAAATGGAATTAAATGACAGAGCCCTCAGGATGTCCTCGTGCAGCGCCCTCAGGATACACGTTAAGTCTACGGAGACGTACCGTTCAGGATATTCTCCATCATCGCAGAGCCCTCAGGGTGCGCGCATCAAAAGAGCAGAGCCCACAGGATGCTCATACACAAGTTGAATGAAATGACAGAGCCCTCAGGATGTCCACGTGCAGTGCCCTCAGGGTACACGTTATGTTCAGGGAGACGTACCATTCAGGATGTTCTCCACATCGCAGAGCCCTCAGGGTGCGCGTGTCTGAAGAGCAGAGCCCACAGGATGCTCATACATAAGTACAGAGCCCTCGGGGTGTACACATACAGAGATACATAACGAGTGCGAGGCCATGATGTGATAGTTAGCAAAGCAGAGCCCACGGGATGCTTCTCGTACAAGTGCAGAGCTCTCGAGGTACACAGGTACATACACACATGGCTGAAAATATCACATCATGTACACTTTCGAATCAAAGCGTTACTCACTCTCAAAAAATGCGATGCTCACATCGGGGGTCCATTCTCCGCGCCATAGCGTTATGTATTCTGCAGCAGCTTACGTAGTTTTGCCGTACGAACCAGCTATCAGTTTTAGCTCATACCGTCCATGTGGCAGCGCTTGCGTGACCTTGTATGGTCCGCGCATGCAAGAGTCCAACTTGCCCGTAGCCTGACTCGTCTTACGCACAAATACAATGTCGTCCTTATTGAACGTACAAGCAGTTTCGAACGGCAAGCTCGCGCAATGATTCGCGATTCGGACTGGTCGCCTCTAGAGCCACATCGCGTACCAGAGATCGAATGACAGGCGTTGTGCCCTCATTACCTATTAGCAAATTCAAAGGAGAACATTTAGTTGACTTTTCCGTAGTGATTGTTACTCAATTAATATTTCTCATCGATAATAAGCCTTTGAAATCAGTATTCCTGATCTATAAATTTAAGCAACAGCGATTATTAGTAGTATGTGATAACATTTAGATTGTTTGACGTATTTTGGGTATTTTTTCGGGCAACACTGAGGCCGGCAGCTTGACATTACGGATGGCGGCCTAAAGTTTGTAAAAGTTATGCAAATATCCATTGTAATTATATGTGTCGTTATGTGTACCTAATTACAGTAATTTCATATAAGTACCAACTTGTTTTACTGATTTAACAAATCAGAAGTGTGGACCCACGACTTCTACGAGGGAACAGGTAAAATAAGTTTGGCGAAATTCCTGGTGAGTCTATTTTGAATTTTACTTGGGTGTTTATGTACTTTACTCTTGTCTGCTATGACACGGGAGGACTTGGAATGATGAGAGATAGATAAACACAGCGTGGTTGGTAGCGCTACCTTTGTCGTCAAATCAGTCACGATACGAGTTAATCAACAGGTTGTATTGTAGGCACTGGGTACCTACATACCTACTTCATATTAAACTATGCTTCGATTCAACATGAAACAATACTTGGTACATACCCATCTACACCAACGTGGACATCGATTGTATGTATCTAGTTACAAAGTACCTATGTAAGTACCCACAATCTTGAACAGCCTTGAACAGTGCTGAGAAATCAGCTATTTACAAGGAAACATGCATTTCCTAATTTACTTTTCACAATCATAGAGCTACAGCTATAATTTTACAACAAGTGTTTATCTAAGTTACTACAGCAGTAGCTGCAAGGACTTGCCCGGATTGTTGGGGATACGGGCAACATCTTGTTTTTGGTATGTTAAGTTAAATTATGATAACTAATGCTATTTTGGTATGCATGGTGATGTAGATATGGCATATGTATGATGATGGCATAGATTATTATTAATGTCTTGTGTGGTAAAAGATAACAGCTGCACAACCTATACAACTAACATTCTGAAATTAACATGTTAAAACTGTTGTGAACAAGTGTGCTTTAATTGATGGGTCGGAAAGCATGAAATTAAACTACTAAACTTTTTCTATCAGTAAAAGAACTCAAAATTGAACTGACACAGTACTAGATTAACATTTTTAAGAATTTACCTATTTACCTTCTTATTCTGAAATATTCAACTAAAACAGAAACTAACAACCTTCAGGTATAACTATCATCCAGGAGTAGTGTTTCCCATTCTAATGTTGTATCTCAATATCACAAGTGAAACGCTAAAATTACCTGTCTCAAGTGAATAGAAATTCAGTGATTCCTGTTTTAAGCAAGATATCATACTAGTAATGATTGTTTTTAATAATATTTCTATAGAATACAAAAACTATTGCATAAAATAAAATATCAAGGTAAGATTATTAGAAGTTACAAATGAGCATACAGAATATGGCTAATGCTGAAACAAAACATTGAACACTTGATTTTTTTTGTTGCAGCCTGAATTTTATATCTTTTTACAGGTTTGTGTTGATTTGAGTGATAGTCAAATGTGTTAACCTTTTCATATGGTTTTGCTTGAGCGGTACCTGGTTTATTCTATTTTATTTATTTATTTATTTAAGCTAAACTGCACACAAAAACAATGTACAAAAGGTGGGCTTAATGCCAAGGCATTATCTACCAACCAGCCTGGTTGGGCTTTATTTTATAATAAGTACATTAACTTCTCAGTTATATTAAAAGTATCTTGATAATGCAATCAGTAATGAAATAATTAATTTAATTACATAATGTTGAGAATGCATTGAATAAAATTCTATTGACATAAAATATAATTTTGCTTTATTGAATGGAAATAATAAAAATAATTTATAAATAATAATATATCCTTTACAATAATATGGTTGTTATATATTTTTTATTGATTAATAACGAAATTTATTTTACTATTATCTGTATAGTGCATTGAACTTGAATGATACATGATGAATATACCTGACCAGTTCAAACCGGGTTTGAGATGTGCGCTGATGTAATTACGATTGACGGCAATGAATGTGCCTTATGAATGATTAGCAGAAGCGTAACGGTGCACACTCATACTCCGGAGAGTCATACCTGAAGATTTAAGTGAGTTATTAACATTATATTAACAATTGAATTGTTTTCAGATACATACTGTGTCTTCCTTTTCAATTTCCCTTAATTTCCTTCATTCACCTATCACAACAACACAATGCCCTCTCCAATAAAAATATATTAAGTCACAGTCGTAAGAATAGAGACCATGATTCAGATTCGGCTCATACACTTTCTCCGGTTAAGTACGAAAACAGACCGCGCAAGCGCATTATACATGAGCATACTGCTACAATATTGTAATGTTTTAACTGTGAGGATCCGGGTCACAATATGTTAACCATGTGTCATAAACCTATATTAAAGTGCACAAACTGTCATCGGTATGGTCAAACCGATCAAAATTGTAAAAACCCTTCTGGTACTCGCTATACAAAGGAATCCCGTACTCCATCGACAGTGGCCGCAACTACTAATAAAAATATAATTTAGTAATAATAATAATATCATTTATTTCAGGCATCAAATAATTGTAAACAAAAATGTTGGCCCATAGATAAATATACCTTAATGACTAACATACATATATAAAAATATACATAACATTCTACACTAATAACATTATTGTAAGACGCCTCATGGAGAGGGTGGTCTTCTGCTTCAAGTAATCCACCACCCTTCAGCGTTCAGGGTTTAATGGACCCGTGACACGTAGAGCTGCGTGGTGGGTATCTCGGCACCAAGTAGGCGCAGCTGGTCTAGTGCAGTCGCTGTGGCGGTCCCGCTCTGATTATGACAAGGCACAGCGAGATTTTCTCGTTCTGAATTGGAGCGGCCCGCCTGGGGGGGTGCCTCCGCCTTACAGAGGATCGCGGCTGGATAACGTTGTTTGTTTCAAAAAGTATTGAGTTCCTGCGGTAAGGTTGCCAGAGCTCTTTAGAGGGGGAGGGGGTTCGGGGTCGGCAGCGCGTGCGTGATGCCTCTGGTAATGCAAGCGCTCATAGGCTCATAGGAAGCCTCAGCCTCTACTCGCACTTGACCGTCTATAGTTCAAAAGGAATTTACGCATATAAATGAACATACCTAATCTGTGGTAAAGCCACGGAACTCCTCGGAATAATTATTAGTGCGCAGTTGTCTGTCACAGATTAGTAAATTAGTTACTTTACTAAGGACCTAAACCAAGCGACGAGTTTTCATCCGACTTGATTGAGTTTTTTTGAATGAAAAGTTATTTTTACCAAAATAAAATATAGCCTGTGTTACACAGGGATAGTATAGCTTTCCGCTTCCCATGAAGTCTGATTTATTGTGTACTGTTCAAATAAAGTACTTTCTCGCGAGCAGCGTCAACGCAGCCTCCCCATAGAGTAACTTTTATAGGCCTCCCCTTAGAAAGGCTCGCAGCCGACTGGGGAGGAGACTGAAGAAAGTGACAGCGCTAAGTACAAAATTGAATGCTAAAAGAGATAGCAAGCGTTAAAAGGCGCTCGAAAGTAATCGACGTAAGCGACATAAGAAAATATCGATTATCTTAAAAACTATATATTAAAATAAAAAAAAATGGATTTAAGATAGTAGCTTGGATTTAGGTACCCAATACTCTTGTCTAACAAGATAATTAAAAAAAAAAAAAGTTATTTTTATGTTTGATAGTTTCTGAGTATTTTGGAAAAACTGTTGCAGAGAACCCAACTTTAAAAAAATATATCTATCGAGAAATGTTTTAACAATCGCGTTTCTGCCTTGGATTTAGGTAGATAAAATGCTCAAGTTATCTTTGTCATAAAAATCAAAACTGTGCGTTTTGCGGTTATTGAGAAAAAAAAAAAACAATTCAAAAATCATAAAAACAATTTAACCCTCACCCTTAAGCAACATCAAAGACGTCCTAGACGCAAGATCGCCAGTAGTCAAAGTAGTACGTAGTAAATATGAGCTGAAGGATGGGAAAATCTTTAGGAAAACTGATAGTGGGTTACGCTGGGTAACCAAAGATGCGAGGTGGAAAATGCGAATGGCCAAATCTAAAAGTATAATAGGTCAATTCTTTCATTACTGACAATTTTTTTTGCCATGAGACCAATGATTGACATTGGGACAGGCATGTACCGGACTTGCAATGGAGCTTCAACAATACGATCAATCACAGTATAGGAAAATCTCCTATGAAGAATATACTAGGTAGACACAGCATCATTCTAACTGAAGGGCATTTGCACGATATTATCAGTCCTAGTGAAATTTCAGAAGAGAAGATTCGAAATATATCGATCGAAAATAATAAAGCAACAAGAAAATATGAAATTCAGATATGACAAAAGAGATGTAAAGCTAGAAAGTACGAAGTAGGTGATTTAGTTATGGTTATGGCTTGCTATACAAAACAATAGTATTCGATCATTTTGGATGGTATTCGAATACTATTTTAAACTTTAAAATCTTTGTTTTAACTAGTTAGATCTTAGATCCGAAAGGGTGAACCCTAGTTATCAAAACCAACAAATAAAAAAAATAATAATTTCATTGTGTTTCTCTCATTGTCGTAGAAAATCTTGAAGTACTCGAAAAATAAGTCAATTTAAAGAAAATAAGCAATTCATAACGTTTACTTTATTGCTTGGCTATATCTTAGAGCAGTGTATACAGTGCAGTACCAAGCTCCATACATTTATGAAACATGTCTTTTATTAAATCATTTCCCATTTAAAAATCATGAAAGTTACAAGCTCATCCCCGCATTTAATGGTCGTTTTAGGATAAGTGTAGTTTATGATCACGACCGTTATGTATATTGCTTTCTTTTCCTTCTTTCTTCTCTCAAATAAGTAATGGTTACTCGAAAAGAAAATATACTAGCGTCTTTTCGGTAGACTAAATAAAGCCATGGTGTAAGTTCACAGGATCTGAATCTGAAACCTCATCTGGAGATAGTGAAACAGTCTAACTGTTAAATGTCGATCTTTGTTATAGAGGGCGATTTTCACCTTAATCCCATACTCCTATTCCCATCCAAACCTGACACGTGTGAAATTGGAAGGAGGCCGTAACACCTTGAGCGTGATAAGCGGTGGATAAATATCAAGTCAATGACAATAATTAATGCCTTGAGGGCGTAACCCCCTGTGTGGGTAAGCGTCGGCAATAATAAATACTAATGCCTTGAGGTCGTAACTCCGTGAGTGGGTAAGCGTCGGCAATATTTTGTACATAAATGTCTTGAGGGCGTAACCCCCTGTGTGGGTAAGCGTCGGCAATATTGTATACAAAATGCCCTGAGGTCGTAACCCGCCACGTGAGTAAGCGTCGGCAATAATAAACACACTAATGCCTTGAGGTCGTAACTCCGTGAGTGGGTAAGCGTCGGCAATATTTTGTACACAAATGTCTTGAGGGCGTAACCCCCTGTGTGGGTAAGCGTCGGCAATATTGAATACAAAATGCCCTGAGGTCGTAACCCGCCACGTGAGTAAGCGTCGGCAATTATAAACACACTAATGCTCTGAGATCGTAACCCCGAATGTGGGTAAGCGGCGGCAATAGTATATTTGAATATCCCGCACCTGCAATTACGCCGCCCGCAGTTTCCTAATGTACGGGCATCCAGAGGCCTATCCAGCAAGGCCATGCAGATGATAAGTCGAGACCATAGCTCGTATTACAAACGAGCTGCTGCCCACTGGTGGGCATTTACATCAACGTAACTAAAGCATCATAGTTGCGTTACTCCAGTAGCTACTAACGATAAATCTCAAACAGTGGTGTGCATATAGTTAAAGTGATATATTCTCCAAAGTCAATGGCCTGTTAGTGATGTGATGTGTGTGCTGTGTTAAATATAAATATAATATGGACTGATAAGTTGATTTAGCGTTTAAAACAGTTCTAGTTGGCAAATAATTATTTAATACGGAAAAAACTGTCAATGCCAATTGTAATAATATATTTTCTTAAGCGATGAATAATAATAATGCCAATAATGTGAATAAGAACAATTGTTACAAATTTAAAGCAAACTCTGGTAAAAAAAAAGCTAAGTAAATCTCGGGCGCCAGATGCCTACCTAAAAGAATAAATAACTTTCCGGAATAGATCAGTCAGTTGGCACGTGACCATTTTAATCTTGGGAGGGGGACTTTTGAAATCAGGTATTCAATTTAGTAAGAGTGAAATATTTATTCCGTAGAGTTATGGTCAGCAAGAATAATTTGGTAACTAAAATTCTAATTAAAGTTCTAAATGCCTATTCTGGTAAAGTAAAGTAAATTTTATTGCATCAAATACATGTAAATAAGGTACATAAGTGTTGTATGTTTAAATAAGACACAATGTATTTCTACCGTTGCAGCGTGCAAAATCTCTGGGTATAGATAGATAGATAGATCTGGGTATAATGTCACTTAATTATATGTATGGCTATATGGCTAATAAATCCAATTGATAACAAATAGATGATAAGATAACTGAATATTCACATAAAATTGAAATTACATAAAATAAAAGTATAAACTAGAGATGACATTTACCTATTTATATCTAGAAAATTTTTGTCCGTCATAAAATCATTGAATGTATAGTAGCATTTACTTTCCAACATGGTCTTTTAACTATCTCTGAAACAGTTGTAGGTAGGGGCTGGCCCGAATAAAAAAAAAAATTAAAAAAAAAAAAAAAACTAATCCCTATCAGGTATCTGCCCCATGCAATATTAAATAACACCTTTCTGAGAAGCAGAGCCTATAAAACAAAAAGAGCTAGAAATTAAATTGAAGTAGACAAATTGCCCAACCGCTAACTAGAAATAGCTAGTATAATAATTTTATGCAAAATTTAACCACTTATTTGCTTATTATCTCTCTTAGTACATGTATAAACATTGTTATTAGAAATATGTATAGAATGCGGTCATTCTGTGAAATAGGATGGCCGAAAAGCACTAGTGTGCAGATTGACGGGAAGTATAATTATGTCTAGTGATATTGTGTAATTATGATTGAGATTGATTTTGTACATGTTTTTTTTTAGAAACCTTTCAGTTTCCGTTTATCTAACTTATTGAACTGGTGTTTGTAATATGATTAGTAGTTATATATTTTCTTAGCTTACGGAAGCATCTATGTTACCTAAATAATTAAATTTAGCTAATGTTTAGACAGGTACCTTCATAGTTAAGGCACCCATTAGTAGGTGGATGTAGACACATTAAATGTTCATTAATTTATTAAGCCCATCATTAGTGATAGTCTCTATTTGTGTACTTGTTTTTTTTTCATCCCATATCAATGTTCAGAGAAATAAAATGCCTAAGTTTTGTTGATTTTGAACATTAAGAAAATAATTGTTCTAAATTAAAATTTGAAAGTTATAACATGATTATGTTTACCTTAATTGTTAAAACTCATTGTAATTGTTTGTTCACAGGTGCCTAGAGACAGGCACTTGTCAGGATGGTCGATTGTTACTCAATTAATATTTCTCATCGATAATAAGCCTTTGAAATCAGTATTCCTGATCTATAAATTTAAGCAACAGCGATTATTAGTAGTATGTGATAACATTTAGATTGTTTGACGTATTTTGGGTATTTTTTCGGGCAACACTGAGGCCGGCAGCTTGACATTACGGATGGCGGCCTAAAGTTTGTAAAAGTTATGCAAATATCCATTGTAATTATATGTGTCGTTATGTGTACCTAATTACAGTAATTTCATATAAGTACCAACTTGTTTTACTGATTTAACATGATGTTCAAGGTGAGCTGCAATTTCCACAAAATGTCCGACCAACTTTCTTGTCTAAAGTTTGATTCGACACGGATCATATTCATTACAGTTCAGCTATACAGCTCAACTTGACCATTACTTCCGTGCATCTCAGGAGTTATGAAATGCATCTCACAGCCCAAATCTTCCACCCAATTAACAAAAGACGTACTAGTGCCCGCTATCATGAGTTTACAGCAAACAGCTCCATTATCTAGCGCTAAGGCATCGGTGTGCATTTCAGTGGGGAAAGACCTCGCTCGGTTTTACCTGACCATTACTGATTTTTCTACCTAGGTATTCAACCTCCTCAAAGTCCCTGACAAGGTACCTAACGCGCAGTCACTGGGGTCTCATTGCGCAACCGAATCAGCATAGTCACCGCTTGAAAATTAGTAGTGGTTACCTACGACTAGATTTACTGCAATGACGATAAATCATTAACTGCTGCCTATGACAGGACCTAACACCTACTTACGGTGTATCATCTCGTTATTAATAATTAAGCTTGTTTATAGCAGTTACTTATAACTAATTTATTATGTCCGGCGGAAGGTATAGGTATGCCATCATACAGGTTTATCCTAGTTTGGATATCTATGTTTTCCCACATGCATTGTTTTAATTTATAAGTGATATACATGTATAATATTTTGCTCTGTAACGTTTGTTGTGAAATAAAAATTATTGAATTATTGAATTATCAATCAGTAAACACGGGCCTGGACCTCTGTACTTCTAGAACGTTCTCAGCTCGTTTGAGTCGTTGTATACCTCGCGTTCAAGTATAGGTCACACACATCATCCCTATTCAGCAAGAACGTCAGTACCGATAATAACCGGCGTGTTCATGCATTTATTCTAAACTACGTGAAAATCAACTTCACATCACGATGATGATGATGATGACGTGAAAATTAACTTCGAGGGTAATCTCTAAAAACTCGACCGTCAAAGTAGTGCAGTACGATGTTTCTATCTGACTACT
This sequence comes from Anticlea derivata, assembly GCA_947579855.1. NCBI lineage: Eukaryota > Metazoa > Arthropoda > Insecta > Lepidoptera > Geometridae > Anticlea > Anticlea derivata. The sequence continues at coordinate 4,951,728 of OX388262.1, forward strand.
TATGCCACGAAATGACGGAACCTGGGTACATTGCGAATGCTTCGCTACAGTTCGGGTAATAAAATATTAGACCCGTTTTCTAAAATCAAATCAACTGGCATCCCCTGAATAACCCGGTACTAATATCGTTCTTTTTGTAGGTATCAATGACTTAGCGACTAAAAGTTACATTCGACTTACGACGCTAATCAGTGCGTTGTTTCGCAAAACAATTTTCGACTTTGTGACCAACCTTCTTACAGAAAGAACAAGGCTCAGATCTAGGCGGCTGTCTATTGGGGTTTGATGCGCTTTTAGATAGACCGTCTTCCGTAGATGCATCTGATTTTACACGCTTGGGACACGAAATCTGTTTGTGACCAAAACCTCCACAAGAGAAACACTTAACCTTCGAATCGTCATGTTCTCGTTTACGAGAACTCGATTGCGAATCATGATTACAGGGGGTACCACGTACAGAGACTGGTGTTGCCTGAGCAGGCTTGATATAGATCGACAGAAAGCTTACTAAACCATCTGGCAACAAATTAGCATTGGTAGCAGATGCACGAATTTGGGGGTCAGTGATACCACGTATCACTACGGCGGCAATTAATTCGTCGCTCATACCTTTGACAATGCGTAAACGCAACAAAGAACGCCTAGCATATTCCGCATATGTAGTGTAGTTGTCTGAATCGGTTTTCATAACGTCGAACAAAATATTCGCGATATCAATACGAAGGGGGCACAATGTCTTAAACTCCCGCTTGAAGTTTGACCAGCTGCGGTCGTTGCTGACCCATTCGTTAAGCCACAATCTCGCGTCGCCTTTTAGACAATTACCTATACGCGCTAAACATTCGCGATCATCCCACCGATTCAAACTACGTACGTGATCTACTTCACTACACCACACATCGAAATCATGCAAAGACGGATCAAAATTCGATATAAAAACATGGTTAGATCTTACCGGAATAGCACTGATAGCGCTCACAAGCTTCTCGGTTACCTCGCTCATAACCAACTCAGCGCTAGAATTTATAGCGCTAGGACACGGCACAGACATGTCGACGCTAGCGGCGCATGACCCAGCGCTGGCGGGTTCGGCCAGCATGTGCGCGTCGGACAGCTCGCTGCTCGGCCGGCTAAACTACCCGCATTATCTGCGCTCGAACTCGCAACCCTGGAACAATCTTCCAAACAACTTAGACGATCTAAAATCGTCTGAAGTGTTTGCTCCAAGCCAGGAATAGATGGACCGTCACTTTTACGACCTTTACGATTACTTTTACCGGACATTTTTGCAACAAAATTAACCAAACAACAAACTCATGAATTCTCGATAATTCCACTACGTAATTTTAAATCAAGATAAGCCAAAGCAATACAGAATGGAATAAGAATCCCACTTCTGAGATTATAAACTACGATCGATATTTACTAAAAAAAAACAATAACGAATGAAAATAATAAGAACTTCTAATTTAAATTAATTTTACAAAACAATTCAACAAGAAATTAATAGAACGTCTGTCCATCTCTGGCGGTGAAGCAAAAGTGCTGTCCGACTGGCGCGCGCGCAGCTCGAGACCGTAGCGCGCCCCTCCACGCCCGCTCGCACCACTCTCTGGATGACGTAACAGGCCACGCCCCCTGGATCGACTTTTCTAGGCTAATTATATATTTAACACCCAGACACAGAACAAACATCTGTGTTAGTCACAAATGTTTGTCCAGTGCGGGAATCGAACCCGCGACCTCTAGCGCAGAAGCCAGAGTTACTACCAACTGAGCTATGAGGCCAGATAATAAACGACTACTATGGTTAGTATAAATCTTACCCCATTCTCAGTGAGCACAAGAGTATGATGTCTTCCACACGCCACATCCATCACTCGGCCAATCACCTCCGTATTTATCGGCGTATTCGTCATCATAATCTTAGCATTCCCGTCGTAGGTGACTGCCCAATGGCCGAGACCACAGCTGAGAGCTCGCTTCGGTGTGAATTGATTCTTCCAGGTATCAGAGGTTTGTACAATTTCGCTGTGTATTTCTGGGCACGGCTCGCAGGCTTCTACGGCGCATGCGACTTGGATGAAGGTTGATATTAGGTTCAGCATTCTCGTTGTCTGAAATAGAACTATCTGATAAGCTGTTGTAAAAAATAAACAGCTGACGACATCATAAATAGATACTTAGCTTAACCTGAATTGTTTTTATCCAATGCTATTTGACTGTTTATACTGTACTATTATTTGACATTTAATCAATAAGTTACCAATTATTATTATTACTTATAAATAAATATTCCGGACATATCATACACGGTCAACTGATCCCAAACTAGGCATAGCCTGTACTATGGGTACCAGAGACTGATATACGTAATAGATAACTATTTAACACCCAGACACAGAACAAACATGTGTTCATCACACAAATGTTTGTCCAGTGCGGGAATCGAGCCCGCGACCTCTAGCGCAGAAGGCAGAGTTACTACCAACTGAGCTATGAGGCCAGTCAAAGTCACTATGGCCACAACACCCAGACCAAGAACAAATATTTACAGATCATGCAAACATTTGTCCCGCAGCGTGATTCTAACCCGCACTCCTTGCGTCTCAGACCAAGGCTGCGCCACCAAGGTCGTCAATGCACCACCAAGGTCGTGATATAGTCCCATACCTGGCATGATGCAGGAATCTTACTAAAATGCTAACTGATACAGTTTATGTGTGTGTGTGCGTCACTCAGCGAAGCTACATATTGGCTCAACGCATTTCCATGAAACTTGATATGTAGACAGGGGAAGGACGTAGGCTATTTTTTAAACGGGTAACACGCGAGAGAAACCGCGGTTGTCTAGTAATACTCCGAGTACCGGATCCAAATTTAGTACCCGGCACATTTATAGTAAGGATTAGGATCACTCACATAAACCGAATTTATTCCTTGTTTCAAATCGCGCATAACCGGACGTAGCTGATCTTGTAATGGGTTCAGCCACAGGCAAAGACACTGCAACAAAAAAAAATATTTATGGTAGTGATACCACAGGATTTATAGGATCTCTCTAACTATAAAAACATTTTTATAAAAAAAATTATATTAACATTTTTATATGAAAAACATAGTATTCCTCTAGCATAGTACAATCCTACTAATATTATTCGAAAGTTTGTAACGATGATGTTTAGATGTATGTTGTTGAATCACGCTCGACCAATTTGTTTGAAACTTGGAATAGATAAATTTCTTCACCTAGAACAGCATATAGGCTACATTTTATGTACCACGCGAGCGAAGCCCCGGGCGGAAGCTAGTGGACAGATTTTCATCACCTTCAAAACAGAAGTATCAAATGCACCGCACTTGTCCACAATAAAGTCAAAGAGCCACTGTCCATTTTCCTCTAACAACAGCGGAACAAGGCACCGATGCTGAAGCAAACAGTTGACGGCCCCCCGACATATATTCCCGCGTGACTTTATAGCGGCGAGTAGCAGCTGTGGGTGGCCGCGGTGGATGCTGAATACCGGCACCAAGCCCCAGAGGCCGGTGGAAGCCGCGAATGAGGACAGCTCTAGTAGCTCGGTGCGGCTGAGTGATGTGAATTTCACGTCCCTGGAAATTAAATACGTCAAAGAAATAGAGGCCGTCGGAGCCGGGCCGACTTTTACTGTTTTCGAGAGGAAAACCGCCAAGGATAATAGAATATTGTGTATGTATATATGTATTCATCATTTCAGCCGTACGACGTCCACTGCTGAACATGGCCTCCCCCACAGACAGAGCAAATTCATTATTATGTGGGGGGATTTGCCCATACTCACCACGCTATGTATTCATATTTATATAGGTATATTTTGTGAGTTCATTTTTTCCTGTTTCTTAACAACACCGTCCTCTATCAGTCTCGTAAAATCCAGTCCATCCAAAGGTTGTCTGTAGAGATCACTCTCAGAGTCACTCGGTGATAAGACCGCCAATTGTATTCCACTATTAGATAGCTATTACTTAATTGATTCAATTGTGATGTGTTAAGTTTTTATGTGGTTTACAATAAAGAGTTATCTATCTAATATTATAAATGCGAAAGTTTGTGAGGATGTTTGTGGTCCAATCACGCCGTAACGCCTCATCCGATTTCGATGAAACTTGGAATAGATAGAGTTACTACCCTAGAATAGTATATAAGCTAGGGCCTAGGAATATAGGCTTTTTATCCAGGTACCAAGCGATCGAAACCGCGGGCGGAAGCTAGTATATAATATTAGTTAAGATTACGTGAGAATACTTACGTGTCAAACTTCTGCTCATCATTAGTAGCCATTTTGAGCAGCAACGCCAGCAGTTGTATGGTTATCGCGGAATTGCCGAGCGCGCCCGCGTTGCCCGTGTATTTATACATGGACAGCTCGTGGATACGCCCGAATACACCCAGCCGTGCTACCCAGCCGTCTGGTTGACTCTGGAATAATTGAAAAATTTTTTTTTTGAAATCAGTTATCGAGCGTCGTTGTTATCAGAACGAGAGCAACTAAGCGAACTTGCGGTAAATACCTTCCTTTCTTTTCACCATTCTGAGTATGTATAAGTAGTAATGCATCATGTACGTAATACACTATATATTAGATCATTGGATTTAGGACGATGCAAAATGATCCTTAATATTTAATTGAAGTTCGATACATAAGAAAAAAAAATAGGAAATAGACTCATGACTGTTATCCCCTAAAGCATGGTAAATCTCTCGGAAGATGAAAGTCTATGTATGTGCATGAATTTTGATATAACCTTAATAAGTATAATGTTTCTATGTTATGTTAAGTTTCGAAATTTCGAAATGAATCGCTTGGCTCTCCCTCTCTCATCTCTAAGTTTTATTTCACTTATTATTATTATGTGCGCCACCGTCCTCTTCTACTTTGTATATCCTGTCCATCCAAAGGTTGCCTGGTAGAGATCGCTTTTAGCGACAAGGCCGCCCATTGTCACACTATTTTTAAGTTATTTAATTTCCTTATAAAATAAATAAATATAAATATTCCGGACATATTCACACGGTCAACTGATCCCAAACTAGGCATAGCCTGTACTATGAGTACCAGAGACTCATATACATAATAGATATATATTTAACACCCAGACACAGAACAAACATCTGTGTTCATCACACAAATGTTTGTCCAGTGCGGGGATCGAACCCGCGACCTCTAGGCAGAAGGCAGAGTTACTACCAACTGAGCTATGAGGTCAGTCCTTGATTGTGTATTTTCTTTGGGCGTACAATAAAGCCATATTCTATTCTGTATCTCACCTGCGAGAGTGAGAAGAGATACTGCGCCGGCGCGAGCTTCCCCCGGGACATGAGCATGTCGGCGGCGGCGCGCAGCAGCGTGCCCACGGGCGCGCCCAGCGCCGCGGCCGACTGCTCCGCGCCGGCGCCTCCTCGCATTATCAGACCCACTAGCCACTCGCACGGCTCGCTTCTGCAACATAACATTATTTTCAACACACTTGCTAATAAAGTGGCTCTAATTTCACCGCAATTAGGCACATAATGATACCTGTAATCAAACTGCGACTTTTTCACACAAGTGTGTTAAAGCGTTTTTAATTTATTGGTTGAGTTGCTTTGTTCTTAAAAAAGTTTCGATACAAAAAAAGATCGTGCTCAATAGTACAAAAAAAAAAACCTCATTCTTTTAGTCTATGGCCGATCGCCATAGCGCGTTAGATGCGCGTGCATAGGAAAATTTATTAATTTGTCCCGCCATTGCGAAAAAAATAATCACAATCCGTTTCACTGGTCTCAGCTCTCTTTTAAAATTATTAATTTCTGTATGGACTTGTCTGAAATAAATGAATTTATTATTATACAACTAAGGTCGCAAACAAACAGACGGCCCACCTGTTGGTAAATGGTTAACGCAGCCTATGAACGCCCGCAATATCAGAGGCAATACGTTACGCGTAGCCGACCCCGACCGAGCGCCTCGATAAGTGATTATGAATAAGATGGTAAAGCTTTAATCTTACACAGTGTTCAGTATATACGCTCCGCAACTAGTGACCACCAAGCAGGATTCCAATGCGAACCGCGGCAGTTGCAGGTCGCACATAAAGGTAGGCTCCCGCCAGCCCGCGGGGGGCGTGGCCGGCTCCTTCACGGACATGAGGTGCGCGCGCCGCACGTCGCCGATCAGCTCCGCGTTCCATAGCTCGGAGAACTCGCGTTTTGTACCGAGTAACGCTTCACCCTGAAATAAATAGTCTGAAGTCGTGTTGGCCCCGGCTGAAGATAGGGCCCTCCTTTTCTACACGTGGATGTCGTAAACATACATCTTCACATACTCACAAACATATTGACAGGCCTCATAGCTCAGTTGGTAGTAGCTCTGCCTTCTACGCTAGAGGTCGCGGGTTCGATTCCCGCACTGGACAAACATTTGTGACTAACACAGATGTTTGTTCTATGTCTGGGTGTTAAATATATATCTATTATGTATATCAGTCTCTGGTACGCATAGTACAGGCTATGTCTAGTTTGGGATCAGTTAAGTGTGTGTGATATTATACTATATACAATTTTATTAATATATATATATATCTTTAGGCACAACATTTCGCATCTTAAGGTGGGACTAGCGGCTGCACGCGACTATGCCCACGTGGTTCCTTTGTCTATCCTCAGTTATATTTGTACCTGATAAAAATAACATGTATTGTGACTATGGCTCGTATTCAGAGACACGACTCAAGCATAGATTTAATCACAGATCAGCTGAACTCTATTTAAGTATTGAATCTCTTCTCAAACATAGCTTTTATTCAAGAACGGTACTTAAACTATTCTCAGCTGAATCGAGTCTCAAATGTTCTCGTTTACATTTTGATTTATTTATAATTTTCGATCCGTTTTACGCAGAAATTCAAACAGCCAGGGTGGAAATAGAATAGAACAATAAAGTGAAGTAAAAATATGCATCAAAGTACGTGTAACGGAACGAAAATGTCATTTGATTAATGTCAAATCAAATCTAAACTCAAGCACCGATTTCGTCTGAATGACGTTTCAGAATAAGCATTTACTCAGGTGAACTGTGATCATTGAATCTATACTTAAATACTGTTCAAGAATTAGAATCTCGCCTCAAATCGAGATTTAAGTACAGATCAATGCTCGAGTCTTGTCTCTGAATACGAGCCTATGAGTTGTTATTTTTTATTCATAATGAAATAAACATACCTGTATGACTGAAAAATTGGCACTATGAATTTCTAGCTCATTCTTCCTCAATAAATAGACAAGTTTTTGTGACCAAAGTCCTTGAATGTAGAGGTCATCCTTTTTTATTTGCGGTCTTAGCGTTCTTGATGGAGTATTTTCTTCAGGGCTTTCCAGCTAAACAAATAAGATATGGTTTTAAGTTACATTTTGCAAAATGTGGCATGTACCAAATACTAGGACATACCTCTGACTACCCCCTTAGACTTCTTCAAGCATCTGATCCCATGGGGATCTGAGATTATGTCTACCACTTTTGGGGATAGAGTTGTGAGCCTTTCTTCTTTTCCAATGGAAAAGCCTACCCGGTTCAGAGCTATGAATAGCCTAAATTAAAACTTTTTGATTATACTCAGAGAAACTTACTATCAGGGTCCCTTCATTTAATTCAAAAGCAGTCAAAAAGTGTCTCCCGTTCACATACTGTGCAGTCAAGGCCCAATTGTTAGATCCTTTACGAAATTGTGGTAAGTACTCAATTGGCTTTAATACATACTCCACAGTTTGAGTTTTATTGTCATCTGAAAGAAAAATGCCTTTTAAAATACTTTGTGCATAGGCTAAAACACCCTGTCACTTGGTACTAGTAATTATGCTGATATTCCTGTGTACTTCATAAATACTTCATCAATTTACCTTGGACAAAAAAAAACCAAGTGAATTAGGTACATACTACATACTTCAAAAATATAAAGGTCTTGTAGTTTGCTACTCATTTGTATCCGGAATCGAGTCCCACTCCACCACTAGTGGGTATTTTAATTAAAAAAAAAGTGCACATTAACAATTGCTTTAAAAGGTGAAGGAAAACATCGAGAGGAAGTCTGCAGCTTTTGCTCCCCACGCATTGACCATTTCTTTCCTGTGAATAAGGCCTACTTGGCAGAAAAGATGGTATAGGTGCTGGACAAGCTTACTCATCTAAACATGTCCCAAAGTCCCAAACACTATAGCATCCAGGAATTGAGTAAAAAGTTCCACCTGATGCTGTGCACATATCATCTTTTTTTATTTTTTTTTATTTATTTATTCTACACTTTATTAAATAATTTTTATTTTTGTGCCCTATAAACCACATAGGGTTTGTCACACACTCACACTCGTCAGAACCTAGTTGGTTCTTTCTCAAATTACTAGAGCACTCAAACTGGGTAAGTATTAGGTAGGTAGTAAGCAATAGTATATAAATACAACAAAAAGTATGAATAGAAACAGATCAATTAACCAAATAAACAGCTAGTATGCACTCATACACACGAATACAGAATACATATCTAGATGATATATAGTGTCAGGTGGAATGGCCTTATAGGCCATGACTTGTAACAAAACTGCACTGTTCCACCTGATGGTCCATATTTATTCTAAATTCTAGAATAAATGTTATAAGGCTAACTTGTAACAAAACTGCAGAATATTTTTTATGTTTACCTTTTGAAACTCCCTGTATAAAGAAGGTTATCTTATCCTTGGACAATTGTCTGATGTATGACATAAAGCTATCCCTCTTTTCTTTATCACTTTGTGCTCGTGTCTGTTGGAGCCAATTATAGCCAAAAGATCGGTGTTCAAGGACCAATTTCCATTGGCGCGTTTTTCCTCCTGAAATCTGAAGAAAATTTGTTTTTACTTCTAGAACTTATACTTGAATATTAATACTTCCTATGCTGCACTTTCCAATGCATGGTCTCCACCCTAGAATCTTTCTGCTCCAGCAGCTGTCGGTTCACTGAGCTGTGTGCCCCATCCACTGCCATTTCAACTTGTTAATCATCTGTCAGTGATTATAAATTTGTCTTTGGATACATTTCTGATACAATAGTGTAGAGAAACACCAAGCATAGCATGTGTCTAAACCTGTAGCTTTCATAATAGACTCGTACCTAGTTAGAGTCCAATTGCCACAGTTCTGTGTTTATGGAAGAACAAGAAATTATGTAAGGGACTTACCAATAGAGCCAACAAGTCCAGTGAGTCATCAAAGCATATTTGAAGATCAGTTATATCTCCAGACACCTTACAGTCGCCAGCAATGGTTTGCGAGTCCAGTGAGTAAAAGGATATGGTTCCAGTCTGAAATGAAACATGAATGATAGTTTAATATTGATCAACTTTGTGTTAAGAGCCTTACACATGGCATTTTAAAAACAAGCTGTCGTACTGCTTTGAATGCAATTAAGACGTGTAGGGCATGTGACATTTGTAGGGATGCAAACATACAGGGACATTGTTAAGGATGCACATTTCAGGTTTATTCCATTACTTGTACTAAAATATGCAATGGGGAATATAGGGTATGAAAATATGCTTCTGGGGTTCTCCATCCTAATAATATTATAAATGCGAGAGTTTGTGAGGATGTTTGTTGTTCTATCACGCTATAACAGCTCAACCGATTTCGTTGACACTTGGAATAGATAAAGTTCTTTCCCTAAAATAGCATATAGGCTACTTTTGCTGTTGGTTCCACGCGAGCGAAGCCGCGGGCGGGAGCTAGTTATAAATAAGTTTTGGAACTGAAAAAGATTTATAAAAACTACCTTTGATCCAATGATGAGTACTGTCTCAGATTCCTTTGTCAGCCAACAGACTACTGAAGTTGGTTGAGGCAGCACAGCAAGAGGAAGTACGGTAACACACGATAGAGACCATTTATGATCAAACGTACTCTGCGGTATAAACAATGGTAGGAACGGCACAAGTAATACTTTCTGCTCGCTCACTATTACAAGCCACGTTCCACTGGGCTCAAAGCACATACAATAAATAGGATTATCTAAGAAATCCCAGTCATAACTCCTTTCAAATCTTTCCGATTGCGCATTTATGAACAAAAAACGTAATTCCTTGTCACTAGAGAATGCAAAAAACTTTTTCAAGCCCACTTCATAGAAACTGTATGTAGTGATATCTAAATGAATAAGCACATCTAATTTGAACAATCCCGAGAAATCTAGATTTTCACTTTGTTGGTGAGCCATTTCTGCTATTTTTCATTCCAGATTAAATCCATGCCATTTATAATATTGTGATTTGACCAACCAAACAAACAACCAAACCACCAGTCCTTTTTTAGGGTTCCGTCCGTACATCCCACTATCCCACAGACTAAATAATCCGCATTCACTACCGTTTCGTTGAAATCTAAGTTTCTGAAAAATATAAGACTACATTAGAGGTGGTTCGTATTTACGCAACCAGATTTTTAAACCAGGTACTCGCATCAAACTATACGTAACTGGTACGACTTCACGATACTTAGACGTATTAAAAATACTCGGGTGCGGCACGCAAGTCCACCGCGCACCCTAGGACATGACGCGCCGCGCGGTCGCTACCCGACCGTACGTACGACCTTGCGTACGTGGCGGACTTGCGCAGTGGACTCGCGCGGTCGAAGTAATACTTTCAAGTATTTAGTACCTGGTTCTTGTAAAATACTATACGTTATGGATCTGGTACGCGAAATAGCAAGTACGACTCATCTCTAGACTACATTACCGCCGCGGGCCAATCTTTTTTACACGTACACCGGTTCAGTCAGAATGATTTGTTTAAAACTCCACAAGCAACGCACACTAGTCAGCCTCCTAAAGCTTAAAAGGCGCAATTTAATCCTTTCACCACACTAATTCTTTCACCGACGGATATAGGCCCTTTTCAGGGACACCATACCTGAACTTGATCTTGGACCTAAGGCAGGATGACCAAGAAAAAATGACACGCACGACAAGAAAAAGAAATGAATTAGTCTGCCACCTAACAGCGCGCCATAGTCTAGCATCGGGAAATATTAGAAGAACGAATTTATTTTCGATGCGAGGAGGTGATCATGCCAACGCGAAGTTTGCTCGAACCATACATCAGAATGATACCCAATCATTAATTTCAAATCATATACTTAAATGAATGAATTTGAAATTATTATGAGACAAACTTATGTTTATAGACAATATTATAAAATTTGGTACGGGAGCACCCACCAAATAAAAGTCTTATCAATTTTGTATATGCAGCTACATGTTTGTAGGTACACTTGGTATCCTGATTTTCCGACCCGTTTCAAGTACGGAACCCTCTCAGAAATGCGAGGCTCGCACTTGTTCTTTGTTTTTGTCTGTTCAGTCGCCGTGCTTGTCAGACCTACGAAAGAGACAGCCGTAGACAGATGATAAACTCTGAAGTCAATCAATCAATCCGGGTCGTCCACAAGCTCTCTTGGGAGCTGCAGGTAAGGGCCTCGGGCTTGTTTGGCCCATCGCCCTGGCATCTACTCGCGAGGAGTGCGATCCCCGGGTCTCTGGGCTTAGCCTCTTGGAGCCTTTCTGGCTTGCAGGCGGCTCTCTTTTGGGCTTTTCGTAAGCCAAGTCAGTGGCGTAGGTTTCCACTTCTCGGCATGCCGTTGGACTTCTTGTTTTTTTTTTATTTTTTTTTATTTTATTTTTCATTCTTCACTCCCCGTGGGCCTTTCGTTGGTAGGTGAAGTCTGGGTGTTCAGTAGCTCACGAGGTAGTGGTCGCCAATACCCTTCGTGTTCAGGGGGACGAGCGGGGAGTGGGGCTATTCCTCGGAGGTGTTCATGGCGACTGTTGTCAGCGCAGTCGTACATCCGTCGTGCCAAAATCGATACGAACACTTCGATTGAATGTAACTACACGTCCCGTGCGATAACATCGTTGCGAACGTAGCGACCGGCTCCAGTGCACATCCGAAGGGCGAGGTTCTGTTGGGCTTGTATTCGCTTCCTGTTTGTGGCAGAGCATAGGGCGTACCACGCCGGGGCAGCATACGTTAGCCGTGTGCGTATATACGTTTTGTAGACTCCCAATCTTCGACCGCAGTGGCAGCTTTGATTGGAGGACTGGACGGAGCATTGCTCTGGCGGCACAGGTCTGTTGGAGCACATGTTCCACCTGTGGTACCATGCGCAACGACTTGTCGATGGTCACTCCTAGATAACGGACAGATGTTTGCCACTCAATCTCTTGACTTTCAGTGTTAGCGGAGGCAGCACTGTGCGCCGGCGTGAGAAAAGTATTGCAGCTGTCTTCCCCACATTTACGGCCATACGCCACTTGGTCAGCCATGTTGGCAGGAAGTCTAGAAGCCGCTGCATGCGCTGTGTGGCTCGCTGCGGGAGCTTTGAGGAGGCAAAGTAAGCACTGTCGTCAGCGAACAGCGCGAGCATGGCTTCCCGTGGTTGTCGCTGTTGTTCCAGGGTCGGGATGTCATCGGTAAAGTTGGCATACAGTGCTGGTGAAAGGCAGCTGCCCTGCGGGACACCAGCAGCTATAGGGCGAAGTTGGGAGTCAGCCTGCTCTACTGAGACGTAGAATTTCCGCCCCTCGAGGAATGATGCCACAATCTTCACGATAGCCGGGGGGTACTGGACGCTATGAGCTTGAACAGTAGCCCTTGGTGCCACACGCGATCGAAAGCCTTCTAAATGTCTAGAAAAACTCCGACAGCACTGCGACCGCTGTTCATCTCGTGTGCAAGGTGGTGAAGTACGCGCGTCAACTGTAGCGTAGTTGAGTGTTGACTGCGAAATCCAAACTGGTTAGGTCCAGGTTCGATAAAGTGAGCCAGTCTTCGCAACAGCAGTCGCTCAAATAATTTCGCTACATGAGGGAGGAGTGTTATTGGCCGGTAGCTCGCTGGTTGTCTCCTGTCCTTTCCTGTCTTTGGGAGCACTATAACTTTTCCCGTTTTCCAGGCGTCCGGGAAGTGACCAGTTCTCAGCACTCCATTAAAAAGGCGGGTCAGCGTGGTTATACCCCTCCGAGGAAGGTGAAGTAGTGCAGCCGTTGAGATTCCGTCGTAACCCGGTGCTTTTCGTCTGGGGAGGTGGAGGACAGCGTTCCGTACCTCTGTTGGTGAGATGAAGACATTCCCAGCTAGGCTTGGTGATGGGCGCGATAGGAACTCTGCCACTGTCCTGGAAACGGATTCATGGTGGCTAAGGACCTCTTGTGGTGTATCTGAGGCAATTGGATGTGGCGTAAACTGCCCCTCTAGATGTGCAGCGAGCAACTCTGCTCTGTCAAGGGCAGCAAAAACTCTTACACCGTTTTTGTCTAGGAGTGGGAAAGTAGGCGGCTCGGCATAGGTGAGGGCTCGGTTCAAAGCGTGGAGGTTAGTATTTCGTTCTGCGGCCCAGTCTATCTTCTCATCCCAGGTCTTGCCTCTCCATACCTCCACAGATGTTTACTTAGCGTGAATTAGATCTCTTTAAAATTAATTTTGTTTTTGTCAACAGCACGATGATTTTAATGATGATCACAATCAATACAGTGTTATAATATATATAACTCATTGTATAATATCATCATCATCATCTCCCTGCCCTTATCCCAATTCATGTGGGGTCGGCACAGCATGTTTTTCTCTTACACTCCCCTCTATCAGCCGTCTTAATAATATCAGTATTCACACTCCTTTCTTACTCATGTCATCTTTCACACAATCTATCCATCTTTTCATATATATCTCATTATTATCATCATGATGTATCATGATAATAATAAACTATTTAGAACGTGTATCGTTTTCGTTGGCCTCTCGATAGTTTTTTTCCTTTCTTGGCTGACTGTGGTCATCGTAGACATGTCAGAGTACGGTAGTCATTCATTGCTTTCAGCGAAGAAGCTAGGGTAAATAGCGCCAGCTAGAAGCCCTTACCGCAGCTCTACACCTACAAGAGTTGCTGATGACCCGATCAGTGTTGCCACCTTAGTGGATTTTCCACTAAAACTGGTAGTTTCGACCCCCGCTTTAGTGGTGAAATATTGCTTTTAGTGGCTAGTGGAATTTCTAGCGGTTTAGTAAAATTGACTTTCAATTACTGAAAATACTGTAATTCAACCACTAAGCCACGTTTAAAAATGTTATTATTTCTACTTAATCTGACATTGATGAAAAAAAAAATCTCTCTTAAGTGTTGAACAAGCACTTAATCACAACAAAGACAATCTAATTGACACAATGACTCAGTTCAATAAAACTACAGAATGTATGGCAAAAGTCGACAAATGGCGACAAATTCACTTGTTAAAATAGAATGAAACAAAAGATACAAAAAAATTGGTATGAAATATTGCATTTCAAAGATGCCCAAGGGCAATCTAGATTCAAGGAATTAGCGATATTTGCGATAACTCTCCTAATACTGCCTCATTCTAATGCCGATGTTGAAAGACTATTTAGCAGTATGAATATAATAAAAAACAAGCAGAGAAACGTAAACGTTATCCAGCGTGGCAATTCCGCCAGCGTCTTGGGGACGCTTCCGACTGGTAGTGATCCGGATCGCTATCTATAGATCGTTTGTATAATATTGAGCTATCTATAGATCGTTTGTATCGGTCCTTAGATGGCTCAACTGTTTCTTGTGTATTTTGTATTCGTTTTAAGTTTCTTTCTGTAAATAAAGCAGAAAAACAGAATGAAGTTAAATCTTTTAACTGCTTTATTAAGAATACGCTGTGGTTTGAGATTGGAAGGAAAATGCTGCAGTGAATATACAATACCAATTTAACGTCACAAATAAAATCGGTATCAATGAATCGTACAAATCTGAAACCGAGGATGATGGTGTTATATCAAAATGGTTCATCTGAAGAAGAAGAATTAATGTATTTTTTTTATTGAATCATTTGATGTTAAAAAAAAATAATGTGTATTACTAATTGTTAATATATTATTATGTAATAATAAAGGCTATTTACTTAAATACAATAAATTTTGTTTTGTGGTAATTTTAGCGATTTTTCAGTAGGACCGTCTTTTGTTAGTGTTTTTCTGGTGGTTTTAGAGGTTCAATCTGGTGGAGAGCTAGGTTTACTGTTGGCAGCACTGGACCCGATTGATTGATCATTCCCTCAGCAAGCAAAAAATGGAACGTCAACGTCAAGAACGAACGAAAGAATGAACGACTGGCGTGAGTTTGGGCGGAAAATATAATTTTATTTTCGTGTCTGCGATAATTATTTGGTTATTTGCCCAGTTTTACGGTTTTTCTTGAGCTGGATCGAGTTTCAACGACGGGTATAAACTTTAATATATCTATGGACTAAACCCTGTGAGTCCATATTTTAGGAGTTTCATGGTCAAATAATTTGGAATTTGTTGGTTTCAGGAAATAGTCATGTTTGCTCTATGCTGTCTAAAATTTAGTAAAACGATGGCTAAGAGCCCTCTGAAATACCACAGTAGAAACAATTCAATGTTTCGTCGAGGAGTAAGATTCTTTTTCAAGCAAAATCTTTTACTTACAAACAGTATCACTTCTGGTGGTTTCATGGTCATTGGTGACTTAGTGCAACAGGAATTTGAATACCAGGCGAAACACATTCCATACAGATATGATTGGGTAAGAGCAGGTGTGTATCATAACTTTAAATTACCTTGTAAATAATTTATTTGAGCCTCAAACAATGTTATTTTTTGAATTACTGTAAGTGTAAAAATCTTGATTACAGGCAGAATGTTTATTATTGGGACACTAATGGGTCCGATGCACCATTACTATTATATTCACTTGGATAAAGTCTTGCCAAAAACAAATGCAAGGACAATCCTAGCCAAAGTGTTATGTGATCAACTGATTGCATCACCTGCCACTATCCTGTTCTTTTTCTACGGAATGGGAACCTTAGAACGTAAGACAATTGAAGAGTGCAACAAGGAAATTGTTGAAAAATTCAAATATGTTGTGATGGTGAGACATTCTGAACATTCACACTTCTTCTATACAGCTGCTTTATCTTACACTTGCAACATACCCTTTTATTAAAATTCAGACACTAATTTATTGGCTCAATAATGCCCACCCTGTTCTTTTCGAACAGTAAACAAAAATTATAATTTTATCGAGCTGATAAAGCAGTGAGTGATTATGAATAAGTGGGTTTGTTTTATGTAAGGTAATTAAATCTGTTGAAATTGAGATGACCAGGGCACTTGGCAAGACAGTTGATGGGCAAAGACAGTGAAAAGAATCTATATTCTAAAATAGACCATCAGCCCAGTGTCAAATCTTAAAGTAAAAACTATGTGAAATCACTTGATTGACACAGGCTTGCAAATGAGGAGGCCTTTGAATAAACATTTATAGATAATTTATAATGAGTTAATAAACTAAATGTGGGCTGATTAAATAGATAGAAAGTTTGCTAAGTCACATCCTTATCTTTTAATAACTCATTAACTCAAAAAAATAAGTAGGTAAAGATGCTTATCTTCTGTTTCAGGGTGATTGGCTGTTCTGGCCTCCAGTTCAAATAGTAAACTTTTACTATTTGCCTACACATTACAGAGTGGTGTATATTAACATAGCAACAATGGTATTCAACGTATTCATGTCTTACATGAAGCACTATGATCAACACAAACATAAACCATGATTGATTTTATTAGCTCAGTATAGACTGCTACAAAGGTTGTAGAACTTTACAGGAAAACAGTATTATACACGAATTTTAAGCATAATTTAAGAAAATATTTTTTTTAATTTATAGGAACAATTTATTTATTTTTGACTTAGGATAAATATTAAAAGGTACCTTTGTACCTATAGTACATATTTGTGTTTTGCTGCCCGTGAGCATAAAATTAAAATCGCAACAGGTGCTTTCTTATTTACCTACCTCGCATTAGTGATTGTAACTATGTATCAAATGTTGGTTTATTTATAAAACAAGTAAATAATAATACTGCAATTTTTTGAACTATGTTTGTTTAATGTACTAGAATGTATGACAGATTTTATATTTATTGTACTTAAAAATACAAAAGTAAAAAACAATGAACTGCATATTCAGTAATTTGTATAGACAATTACAATTGTTATTTACATTGAAATGGTAATATTGCCTACCTTTAATTTAAGGTAAATGCCATGTTACCCCCAACACATGGTCCAATCATCTTTTCTAGTCTGTAGTTTGACTACGATACGGTATAGTGCCAAAGCGGGCCCAAGAGGCAACCCTAACCCTTTCACAATGTCAGCTCTTGTAGCCATACTCAAGGATTGCCCATCAAACTCCTGTAAAAAAAAATATTATGTCATTATTATCAATTAGGTAGGTATTCCAAACTTATTTCATACTTTGCTTAAACTGTTGAAACAAGTCAAATAAAGTTTATTCAGGAATATGGCTTCTTTCAATTGTGTCACTGACTTTCCACATTTGGGAAGAAAAGTCTTAAAATAATACCACCTTAACTCAGAATCACTGATTTACTTTAGCTTAATAAAGATACCAATTGTAGTACTATACACAAAATTGCCTGAAGTAGTTACCTGATCTCTCAAAATAGGCGCAGCCTCCGGATGGTCCTTTAGAAAGTATTCGTAAACATCATCAGTGGTCCAGTTGACTATATCAGGAATGGAAGGATCTATTGGTGTATCCTCTCCTATCTTAGAAGGCGCTCTATCTAGTTCATGAGGCTTCAAAAATGGGTCAACAGGAGGTGAATTGGAGTATTCAACATTGGGTATGATAGCAGGTGATCCTACAACTGTGGGACGTGAATCTAAACAGTTGTTGCATTCCCACTGGTCCCATGCCTTTAATCGTTCTGGTATCCTTGGGTTGTGGCAAAGAGCATGGTAGGCATCTGAGCAGATGCTACACACAGTCAATATACCCTGGAAATATTCAAAATCTGAGTATTTCGTTTAACATTATCTTAAATGTAAATGCTGTCAATTATTTTTAACTTACAGCATCATTTGTTTCGCAGCATATGACACAGGTCTTGCAATGTGGACACTGCCAAGTATTATCAGGCCTTGGCTTCAAAATACCAGATCCAGATTGGAGACAACTCAAGTGAGCTTTATTGTTACAGTCGCGGCATTCTAGCAGCCTGTCGTTTGAGCCTCTTGGTTTCTGCACAAGGCACACAGAGCATACACCCCCAGATGTTTCTTGAGGTGAATCCGCCTGATCCAATTCATCAGCGCTTCCATCAAAAGACATTTGGCTTTCTGATGGAGTGCCTTCTTTATCAAGTTTTGTTGGTGTGATAGAATGTCCAGATCCCATCAATCTTTTCTTTATTGTGCTCTTGTTTAGAGAACCTACCGGTCGCCCTCTCTTTCTTTTGCTTGGAACATTGTTGTCAGAGGGATCAAACACTTTCTTGGCCATTTTTCTCCTCTCACCGACGCGCACTCCTGCATTCCGAGTGGTCATGTTGCTTGGTCCAATATTATTGGAGGAACCACCTCCACGTTTTTTCGGCCTCCCTCTCATTCTTTGAGGAGATGATCTACATGATGAGTTAGCTGATGAAGTCATCTAAAACAGTACAAGATTTGTTTATTTTTGTTTAAATTGGGAAAATACCCCAATTTCCCTACCAACCTACACTACATAAATATAAGTACCAAATAATTTTTTTTAGATTGCATTGTTGCCCACAACTGGCCATGGCCCTTTTCCTCTAATATATAGGCAAGACATCTAGCTAAGCCATGTTAACATTTTTTCCACCACTGGTTTTAGGTCTAGCTGGGTGTAGTCTTCCATATGTGCAGATCTAGCCAGTTTCATTTTGGCCAATCTTTCATAGTGCAACCTGAATACAAGAACTATAGATTAAGCTAAAAATTTACTGTTTTTACCTTAGTAATATTATTATCATTATATTCAAATTTGAGACTGTCTGAACTGTCTCCATCATTATCAGCAGGACCAAGAGCTAAATTTCCATTAGGTAATTTGATCAGGCTACCCGAGGCCAACTCCTTGTTGATGATCAACTCCAAATGCTTTTTGGGATATTTTGAGTCTTGCAATATTGCTGCTTTCACAAGTTCCTCAAAAGCAATTCCATTTTCTAAATAACTTTGATCTTCATAGATGAGTGTTGCTATTGCAGTTGTTATAACTCTCCGCTCGCTAGTTGAGATAGCGGAAGACATATCTGAAAAAAGTCAAGGTAAAACACAAGAGAATAAAAATAATGTAAAAATCGGAATAAATTAAACTCACCGTTATTATGCTTTGACCGCGTTCTCCACTTGGCAGCGTTTCTATAACTTACATTATCTTTGTAATCAACTTTATAAATACTTTTATCTTTCAGACAGCGCTTCAGATCTGCTTTAGTTTCTTTAGAGGAGACCTTGTAGCACCTTAGCATAAACTTACAGATTCTATTAACATCAGGTCTTGATTTTCTTGAACGTAAGTGATCAATTGCAGCCAATATTTGATTTTTATACTTTATCTCTGACATTTCTGAAATAAATATCACATGGTCTAAGTAGCTGGTATTAGTTCAAACAAGGTACAAGTGTACCTCAGCGTAAAGAACTACAAGGAAATGTTACTAAATTATTGTCACAACAATTTTAGGACTTCAGCAGCTAATTTTACTCAACTTATTTTATGGAATTCTACAAATTTAATTTCTATTATTTATATGTTTACCTGAGTAAAATCATGCCGGCGATTTACAAGCTGCTGTATAAAAATAAATAAAAACTGTTCGTGATTAGAAATACGAATGGATGGATAACGTAGCTATACTCTCTTGGGCACAGAACATAATATTATACAAAAAAGAAATAAACTAAAGAAAATGAGAAACTACAAATCAGTGCTGCCAACCCCGAAAAGTGAAAGGCCATGTCCATTAATGGTTTTTTATTCATCAATAAATCCAATCAACACAAATTCAATATATTCGGGTAGAGATCTCCAGACTTTTAATTTCTGAACAAAAAAAATTTTTAGAAGCCTCCAATTTTGAGAAAACCACTTTTCAATTTTCGCAGTATCTCGTACTTTTGGTAGAATGTTTGCGGCCACCATATCCTGCACAATATAAAGGCTCGCAGGCTGCGACTTTGACATAACTATTTCTTTTGACGTCTGACAGTCGATCAGTGTTTGATTGACTTTTTTATCGCAATTTGTGGCTATGGTGGCCGCAAACATTCTACCATAGTTAGGTACGAGTTTCTGCGAAAATTGGTTAAATGGTTTTCTCAAAATTGATGATATGAGAGCGTTGTGGAGTGAAAGAAGACGTAGTGATGAGGATTGAAAAGGGTATGCTGAGATGGTTTGGTGATGTAGAGAAGATGAACGAAAGAAGATTGACGAAACAGGTGTATAACCAAGGACAGTGTGAATGGGACCATTGGAAGGGGAAGACCAAGGCCACCAGACCATTTAGCCCCTTCGTCCACGGCGCGACTCAAAAGGAACGCGACTGAAACTGTAGTCACTTATGAGTAGCCTAACTGCGATAGCACTAGTATTTCAATGCGCGTCCGTCCACGACGCTACTCAAAAGGAACGCGTTTGTAACTAGTCTCCTGGCGACTCGACATGCTGGTCGCCAGGCGACTGGTTTCGAGAAACTGTTGAAAAATTTACGAATATAAAGTAATTATATGTGATTCTGACGTCTATGTGACTGGAGAAGTAATAATTCCATGTCATCGCTCGAATTATCACTAGTCATGTTAATTTATTTTTGTTTTCAAAACTTTGTTTACATAAAATTATGTACTTTGCTGTGTTGCCTGAAATAAATGACTTAATAATAATAATAAAATCGTGTACTGAGTGACTGAGTTTCAGGAAATTCCAGTAGCGTCGTGGACGAGTCAGAGTTTCTAATCAGTCCGCAACTCTAGTTTCTAATGAGTTCCGTCACTTTTGCGTAGCGTCATGGACGAAGGGGCTTAGTGACCAAATCGGTGGCATTTTGGAAAAAGGCCAGGTTAAGAGTACCTTATACCGACGAGCATGTATGAGGAATGTGATGAGAGTGAATGAAGCAAAAGAGGTATGTCAGGATCGTGGCAAGTGGAAAGCCGTGGTCTCTGCCTACCCCTCTGGGAAATAGGCGTGTTTTTATGTATGTATGTCAATGTCCACAGGGAATACTACGTATGTCAATGTCTGTCACTGTCATGTCAACCAACAGTCACAGTCGGTCACACAGTATTGTATTGTCAATCGCGGTGCGGTTTTGTTTTGATTACAAAAAAGTTATTTTCTTTCTACTCAGTATAAATAATGCATACCCAAGAAAACTACATTACATTTACATTTTGATCTGATTGCATCTACCTAATGAATGATGTCTACTTTTCTGTTAAGCGTCATACGTTTTACCCACTCTAGGGCACGTTTTCAGAAAGCTGCATTTTATTCTTCACAACCAGAACATGCGAACAGGAATGTGGGCAAAGTAGTAAATGTAGCAATCATAGGGGCTCCTAATTCAGGAAAAAGTACCTTGATTAATAAAATCGTCGAACGAAAAGTAAGTCTTTAAACTTATATAAATTTTATATTAAAAAAAAAAACAAAGCTTTTTGTATTAACCTGCAATAGCATTGTAAGGGTGGATTCGACCAAACACTATGTTATGCCAGAGTAACAATCCCTGGGATAACTCCCTGGCAAACAGGCTTACTCTAGGCCTACTCGATAAGACTTCTACCAGTTTGCTCGAATCCACCCTAAGTAATGGTAGTTGGTACAATGTCTCTTGCAATTTTTACACGACAAGCTAGGTACCTAATTAGGTTAATATAGACTTAGAGAGTGAATACACATTTTGACTCTGTTTTATCATAATCATATTCACTTGGTTTAAAAAGTGCTCTTTCAGTATTCTATCCATGTATGGGTACTTGTTCTAAATAGAAAGAATTCTCTTGCTCTAGCTTCTTATGGTTTATATGATCCTATACAAGGTGTTTCATCCTATTCAAACAAACAAAAAAAATATATTAAATTAAGTATATGACATATAATTATATTCTAAACGTAATTGGCAATGAAGCTTGTTCTACGACTTTTGGAATTCGCCATTTTAATTTGAAAAAACTGTATGCGGAAATCTGCTGTTTTGGAGGTCAAATCAGTTCAAACTCAATGAATCAGCTGTTTTTGGTAGCAATCTTGATTTCAAACTTCTTGTATGTTTAGTTATTAGTTATAAAGATGATAAATATACCAAAAACAACTAGTTTGAGAAAGTTTGTGAAAAAATGATCTTTTTGTTGATAGAATAACCCTCTTTCGGGATGGTATACATATCGTGCTATTATTGATCACCTTGTTTAGTAGTATTCCGCTTACAGAGTTAGACTGCTATAATAGATCCATGCTATTCTTATTATTATTTTCTCAGATTTGTGCAGCATCTAGCAAAGTTCACACTACCACTAAGATGATAAGGGCTATGTGCTATAAAGATGACACACAAATCATATTCTTAGACACTCCAGGTGTTGTGACTGGCATTGAACAAAAGAAGTAAGTTCCTCGGACGAGTCTAGCATGCTCTACCGGTCCATATCTAGGCTAGAAGATAGATGATCGAGTCCAAAAAGAGACCTCAATGGAGCTGTCATGGTCGATAAAAAATGACAAAAATACAAATAAAAGGTTTCATACATTCATGTGCTATAAATGTTTTAGGTATAATTTGCCAGACTCCATGCTAGGAGCCTGTCAAAAGGGCCTCAGATGTGCCGATGTCATCGGTGTAGTGCATGATGTATCTAACAGGCACACTAAGGACACACTGCATCAGGATGTTACCAATATGCTGAAACTGTTTGAAGATACTCCCAGTTTCTTGATAATTAACAAGGTGATATAACTGCCTTTGTTGCCATCCTACCTACTAATATTATAAATGCGAAAGTTTGTGAGGATGTTTGGATGTTTGTTGTTCATTCACGCCGTAACGGCTCAACCCATTTTGTTGAAACTTGGAAAAGATAGAGTTCTTTACCTAGAATAGCTTATAGGCTAATTTTTATGTAGTTAGGTCGACGCGAGCGAAGCCGCGGGCGAAGGCTAGTGTAAAATAAAGTATATTATTATTAAAACTGCCTATTTAAGTTATTTCAATTTTGCTGCATTGGTCTATAATTAATTCTTGCCACTGCAAGACAAAAGCCTTTTTATCACAACAAGGAGGTCTGCACCAGAGAGGCGAATTCACAGTAAATCAAAATAATGTCTAAAAGAATTGCAATTTATAATTGTTGTAGGAATTAAGGCATTTTTTATTTAATTAGTTCATCATCATCATCTCCCTGCCCTTATCCCACTACATGTGGGTTATTTAGTTAGTTATCAAACTTGATAAATTGTCTTACAGGTAGACAAACTGAAGAGCAAATCTCAGATACTCTCAGTAATAAGAAACCTATGCAATGGTCACATCGCTGGGAACCCCATGCCTGGAGTTGACAGAAAGAGTAGATTGGAAAGAGGATACAGTCAATTCTCTGATGTTTTCCTTGTCTCAGCTTTGAATGGCGATGGAGTCCAAGATATCAAGGTATGTTACTATGTTCTAAGCTAATAAGTTAGGCTTAATGCTGGCTTAATGCGGACATGATGCCATCACGCCCTGTAACAGCTCAGGAGTCGTCTGACAGTAATGGTCTATCTTCCGTAAATACTATGTATACGTAGGCATAAACATAAATTATATCAAGCTTTAACGTCACTCGTAAGCGTAACCATAATAATAAGCCAATAATAACTAAAGCTGAAATCTGAAAAATAATTATTATGACCAGGCCATATTAATATAAATATAAATACGAAAGTTTGGATGAATGAATGTATGTTACTGAGATAGATTATAGTCTGGAATAGCGTAGGCTTTTTATTTAGGTATTACGCGAGCCAAACCGCCGGCGCAAGCTAGTCAATAACAAAGAATAACCCAAGTGTCATTTTCAGCAATACCTAATGAGCAACGCAAAAACGGCAAGCTATCAATACGCACCCGCAGAAATAACAGATCAAAAGCCCGAGACTCTTATAACGGAGGCAATAAGAGCCAAATTCCTGGACTTCCTCGACCATGAAATACCCTACAACTTGAAGGTCGATTTAGAATATTACGAGGAGATTATTGAGGAGAATAAAATCGTTTGTTCAGTGAATGTGGAGGCCCCTTCAGAAAGAATAGTAAAGCTTATAGCGGGTGCCGGAGGCGGCCGTTTGCAACAAATCAAGTCGAGTGTTAGAGCTGACTTAGTTCAAGCTTTCACCAAAATCGTCGTGTTGGACTTACAGCTGAAAGCGAGACAAAAGCCTAGTAGCAGTAAGGGGTGAGTGGTGATAAATATGTAAATATGTAGATAACTAAGAATTTAACTTATTATAAAAGTTCAATGTTAATATCGTTGTTTTTGTTCACCATCATTATCAGTTCAGCCGTTATTCACTGCTGAACATAGGCCCTCCATAGATTTTCCAGAGCGACGAAACTTATCCGGCCTGTACCCAACTGTCCCCAGCAACCTTTATTAGATCATCATACTATCTAGTGGGTAGGGCAGCTCCTACGCTGCTCTTTCTGATGAGTGGGTTCTGCCCTAATGGCCGCAGGTTCTCCGAGTTATATGCCCCGCCCACTGCAGATTCAACTTCTGGGCAATCCTCTGGGCTAAGTCGGTGATTATTTTTTGCATAGATATAATTCATTTTCTCCGAATCCCAGAACAACTATATTATTTAGGTATATTTGAATTTCATAGGTGTGGAAGCCACTATGTCACCAGAGTTCTTCAACCAATTGTTTCAATCAGATCGAGAAAATCGAATCGAAGTAGGACTCTAGTACTAGGACTATCGACTCGTTTTTTGGACCAAAAATATAAATTCTTTGCCTAGTATGAATGAATGAATGAATGAAAATTCTTTATTGTACACACACCTTAATAACTAATTACAATTGATTATAGACTAAATAAATTTATATGTACAATGGGCGGTCTTATCGCTAAGAAAGCGATCTCTTCCAGACAACCTTTGGATGGAGAGGAGTCTGAATTGTACGGAAGATTGGTCGGGGTGCACTACAAAGTAAACGTAATATGTACTTAAATTATATAAGAGAAGATAAGAATAATATAAGATAATAAAATACACATCTATATATAATAAAAGTATATATATTAATATTTATAAATTTACAACTCATATTTATTTACAGTATAGTAATTCTACAACTCGCAACAACGGTCGCAATACTGTATTCCGGAAATATTGAAAGGTAAGGTAGGCGATGAAATTACAGGCACATGATACGTACATGTCTCAGGGTGATTTACGCAACGCAATGTCATGTGGGCTGCATCCTGGGCGGTTTTGCACCTGCATTGGACAGCAGTTACCAATCACCATCAAATAAATAAAACTTTTTAGAGGATCCTGTTTCCTACGAGCCTATAGCTCTACTCATTACTCTATGCTCTACTCTGTCGTTTCATAATAGAATTGACAATGTCTTGCTTCCATTTTGAGCTGTTTTGACACTGTTTTGTGCATTTTATCAACATGCATATCTACAAACCCTACTAATATTTGGTGAAACGAAATCATGGGTATATTGGACGACTGTTGCGAGATACCGCGATGTTGCTGGTACTTCAACCTGAGAAGAGGTTGTCTGTTCATAGCCTTCTCTAGTTTGGTGCCGCTGACCATCCTACTCATTCTGCTCCTGATACTGGCTTCTGGGGTCAAAGATCTCGGCTTGGGTGATCGCGCATCACTGTACGCTCTATACTTTTTCTTCGGTTTGTGCGTGCTGCTGTTTATAGCGAGTGTGTTACTGTTATTCGGAGTTTTCCTTGAAGATGAGGTGTTGATATTGGTGTACATTTGGCATCTGGTGCTGCACGGCTTATTTATAACCCCGTTCTTTATATTCTGCTTCGTGCTGGCTGTGCTGCATGAGGCGAACGTTTTTGCGCTACTGTTGGTAATATTCAGTTTCGCTTATTTAACTTTTATATACCACTATTTCCTTGTGACTAATTCTTTTAGAATGAAACTATGATTTAGTTACGCTTTGTTTTCTTCTGTGTACTGTTTAACAGCTACTAGCAAGTAAGTTAGTATGAGGCCAACTTTAGAAGGTTTTTAGGCCGCTCGAAAACCTCCGTCATGGCTTAACGACTAAAAGTATTTTCATTAAAAAAGTCCCACAGAAATTAACGGAACCAAAAAGATACTATGGTAAAATTCCGTCTCACGAAAATTACAGCCTCTCCCTGAAGGACTTCTTTCGTGAAAAGGACTCTATTAAAGATCAGAATGGTACCTTAAGTTACCCTCCGAAGCACGTAACCGCTTAGTTGCCAGGGCCACTAGCGGTCACCCATCTCTATATTATGTAACGTACGTATATCTGACGGTAGACGGTAAACGGTAACCACTACCAAACACAGCTTACCTGCTCTTTATTCCCATTACAAGTGGATTCATAAATGTATACCACCCCCAATGGGGCTTATTCTATCAACAAAAAGAAAGGATATTAGAGAAAAACAACAAAATAGCCATTTTGTGATTTTTCCCTAACTTCTATTTTTATTTTAAAGTGATAACCCACACTAACTGTTGACTGTTGATGTTGTTTTCCTTAACTGTTGACTTTTTCAAATCTGCTGTTTTTGGTCTTTGTATCATCTTTTTAAGCAGTTAGGTAATTTTATTATTAAACGTACGAGTAGTTCGACATCATGATAACTACCTAAAACAGCTAATAATTGTGTTTGCCGACATAATTGAGACCGACGAGCATGTATGAGGAATGTGATGAGAGTGACAGAAGCAAAGAGGTATGTCAGGATCGTAGCAAGTGGAAAGCCGTGGTCTCTTATCCGCTGTCTTATCTCTGTATCCTTCCACATTTTTTATAAAAGATCTAGTGAATTTAATGTCGTTTACGTCCCCGATTCAGTTAGCTATTAATACTCAGAAATAGCGTACGAAACACCAAGACACCAGAACTTAACCACACAACTTTGGACTTGTTTACGAACATTTACTGTTCCAGTTTAAGTGATGGTGGACCCGAACTTGGTTCGTTGGAGAGTACATTACAATTTAAACTATCTTAGTTCAGAACTCCTTCGTAATTACGATTACCTACCTATTATGGCCTATAGTAGGTAAGTAACTAATTCCCTAGTTTTGAGGAAACGGAAGGGATCTACTGTAAGTGCGGTTATAACTATATCTTTACGAGTTCGATGTAAGCTAGGGACGACAGGGGTTCCGTCCTATCTGTTTATGAAACAACTAAATGTCAGGCTACCTTTTTCGGCAGGAAGTTCTTAATAGGTGTGATATAAGTAGGTTGGTACCTGTGCACAGGTACCTACGGTAGAAATACATAGGGTGTCCAAAGGAAGTGTCAGGGAAATAGTAGAGTTAAGAGAGGGGGATTCGAGCTTTTTGATACTTTTAACGCTTTGTTAGCAAATTCGGTTAGAGTAGAGTTGAGACAGGAGCTTTTTCTAGTGTTTTAGAAAGGAGAACCCAATTGACCCTTGGATTAATGTTAAATGCGGTTGGATGGATTGATCGAAAAGTAGTAAATATTTTTGAGAGCTTGGGCGTGTTGGCCTACTGAGACCTCGACCTCGATCTGAAGGTCGTGGGTTCGAATCCCCGTCGTGCACCAATGGTGTTTACTGTTCAAAATATATATGTGCGCATTATCAAGGTGTAGGAAAACATCATGAGGAAACTCTGATTAGCGCTGTATAAATCATCAATAATAGATGTATTAGGGCCTTATTCATGTAGCTGATAACAGTTTATAACCAGGTATACAAGCAGATGGCATAATTAGGTAATTACTTAACAATAGATCTGTAATAGGTAATAGTCATAGTGTTTGCTTATCGCCTTGAGCAACTAATCCTATGCCAGCTACCTATATAGTGTGCCTAGTTAGGCACACTATATAGGTAGTCGTATCACTAGTTAGTGATTAGGTACCGAATATCTGTAGTGAATTGTATGTAGGTACCTTCTACGTAACTTAATACCAAAGCTAGGGCCCGTAAATTATAAATGGCTCTCAAACATGAGGGTGGTCTCGAGTGCGTTTCAATTTTAAATTTCCCTCACAAAAATGTATTTTTTCCTGATCGCAAGATCGCGTTCAGATTTGAGAGCGATTTTTAAATAAGGGCTATATTAATTTATAAATAAATAGTAGGTAGGTATTAGTAAGTAGCGATGAGAGAGGCAGCATTAGAGAGCGATTTATGAATACGGGCCGTAGTGCTATTAAAGTAAAAGATGGTGAGGAAACCTAGAACCTAAAAACCGGAGACATGTGCTCGAATGAGGCGTACTGCTTGCTTGCTTGTCGTGTCACTAGTTAGAAGGTAGGAGGTAGGTCCGCCTTACAGAAGATCGCAGCCAAATAACATTATTTGTTTCAAATAGTGTTGTGTTCCTGCGATGAGTAAGGTTGCCAGAGCTCTTTAGGGGTGGAGGGGTTCGGGGTCGGCAACGCGTGCGTGATGCCTCTGGTATTGCATCGCTCATAGGCTACGGTAACCGCTTACCAACAGGTGGGCCGTAAGCTTGTTTGCCACTTCAGTTGTATAAAAACAAAAAAAGGTTGTGTATGCGTTATGTGGGGCAAATGGGTCCCGTCTCAGCATAAAGCTGTACCTACCAGACCTGAGTAAGTACGTTGTGGCGCTGGTTTTCGGACGGGGCCTAGGCGACGACGACGCGACGAACATCAATAAACATCATACTTATTAAATCAATTTCATCACATAAAACAAAGATAAAAAGATATAAATTACATAATAAATATAAGTAAAATTAATAAGTAGGGGAATATATAATAAAAAGGTAAATATATAATAAAATTGCATTCCGGGCTACGTGGTGTGGCGCTTTCCATCCAGCCAACATTACACACGCAGTGCGTTACACCTGGCAAGCCATAGACCACGGAAAACACCACAGTATTTTCCGATTGGCTGGATTGGATGGTTATTTTTTGATCATCCTGCATTAGGTGTTAACGCCTCTAAACCTAACTTCACTCGCTCGACTCGCCTGCAGCATACATCGGAGCTTCCGATGACGCCCGACGTCCCTACTCGGCTCTCCACGAAGCGAATCGTTTCTTTCCCCACTCATCTCAATCAGTATTTATACAAAAGTACTCTTTGATCTCAATCCACCGCACTATGCGCACCTCAGTTAATATGTACAATTGCCGATTTCAAGGTTTTTATTTTTAATTAGCTGCATTGAGTAATAAACCACTGTATACCGATAATCTCGACTTATCATTCATAACATTAGGTCAGTGACCAGGTTGAGACATGGTGGCTGGAGAAGGCTCTAGACTCTAGACCGTTCGTCGTGGCAATCTTTGAGGGAGGCTTTAGTTCACCATTGGACTTCATCAGGCTGATGATGATGATGATGACATTATACAGAATGACGAAAAAAACCAGTGTCACAACGAGCAAAGTCTAAATAGGTATTTTAGTCTGAAAGAGCTATCGTCGCTGGCAACCGACTTGCCTATATATCTTCTCGATACCTACATAATATGAATACGTAAGTGTAAAAGTTTCATCTCCCGGTCTTTCGTAACCATCAAGATAAATCTTCTCGGATAGCGGTCGCCGAGTCGAGCACATTGTGTGGAAATATTGTCTGGTGGAGCTGATGCCGAAAACTAGATGGTATATTATTAGAAAGAGCTGTGAAAATAGAAGTTAAAATCATCTTATTCGTGTTTCAACAGCGTGAGATATGTTATCTATAAACTATAATAGATGCGAAAGTTTGGATGGATGTTTATTACTCAATCACGCCAGAACGGATCTGGGGAAATTTGGCATAGAGATAGATTATTGTCTGGAATCTATCTATATATATTTGATTTTGCTTTAAAATAAGCATCATAAGGCTGATTAAGTCTACATATGGACATAGGCTTCCTCCAATGATTGCCACGACGAATGGTCTTGAGCCTTCTCCATTCACCGACTTCCCACAACCAGAAATACCTACCTTAGCATTAGAGATAAACTAATTCCTAAGCAGTTTTACAAGTAGGTCATCGACTAATGCATACCTATTATTGACCCAACTGCTCCAACTGTAGACATCCTTAAGGATAAAGATTTTTCGATTAAAGGGTTTCCTCAAAAGGAGGTTCTTATTTCTGAAGAAAGGTCTTATTTCGAGTAACACAAGGTCCTCATAGATATGCGACGTAAGTAAGCTGTTTATACAAAAGCCGCGATTCATAGAGCTATACAAAGTTGAGCGCTTTAGCCCATTTTAGCCCGAGAGCACATTCTAAGTTGGCAGACGTGCCCGCGCACATGTGGCCAAATGTTCAACTCTGTAAGTGCATGAACTAAGCACTCACGGCCAACGTTACCTGGGTTGGATCTATATATCAATGCCCCTGCTTTGCCTAATCCCATCGACTCAGTTTGGTTTGGGGGGTGCGGTAGTACAGCGATATGCCTATCGATCGTGTTTACAGTCTTTGTTTGTAGATAGTAGTGGACCACTGTCTTCGCTTATTTTTTTTAGTTGATCGAGCGAGCGGCCGTGTTTGCCTCGGCTGAAGAATAGGCCCCTCCATATCTACCTACCCGCGGATGTCGTAAGAGGCGACTAAGGGAAAAAAGCTAGGGGATGGGCAGCAGCGTCCCTCATTTTAACAACGATAGCTCTAACTGCGCTCGCCAACCCGCATGCCCAACGTGGTGAGTATGGGCAAATCCCCCCATATGATAAGGAATTTGCTGTCTGTGGGGGAGGCCATGTTCAGCAGTGGACGTCGTACGGCTGAAATGATGAAAATTATGATTAGCGAGCGAAGCGAACTAAGATCTCTCAAACAACTTGGACGAATCGGCGTTGTATGTTTATTTGTTAGAGTATAACTTTCGAACCGTCATTCCGATCTGCATGGGATACCTAAGTCAAAAGGTTGTAATATCAAGATTTGCTGGTAATAATATGAGTTAAATCGGCTAAGCATTTGCTGAGATATAGGTGTCCAAATTGGTATTTTTTTTAAGTTCAAATACTAAAGCGGGTTGTCATATGAAAGAGCTTAGTTCGTACCTACATTCCAAAACGATTTACATTTTTGTTCTAGGCCATAATGTTTTGAGGATATAGCATAGTAATATTAGATAACATTAGTCTGCACTAAGATGTATACATTGCTTTATCTCATATTACCTAATCAAAAATCTGACAGGCCTCATAGCGCAGTTGGTAGTAACTCTGCCTTCTGCGCTAGAGGTCGTGGGTTCGATTCCCGCACTGGACAAACATTTGTGACTAACACAGATGTTTGTTCTGTGTCTGGGTGTTAAATATATATCTATTATGTATATCAGTCTCTGGTACCCATAGTACAGGCTATGCCTAGTTTGGGATCAGTTGACCGTGTGTGATATGTGCGGAATATATAAAAAAAACAAAAAAAAAAAAACAAAGATGTGCCAAATGTTCGGACATGCCTCTGACTACCCCTCATAGACATCTCGGATCTGATCGCCTGGAGATCTAAGAGGATGTATACCATCTTGAGGATAAAAGTCGTGAATACAAAGAATATTTTTTGTTTATACCTACGGCTACGATAATTGTATGGTATGCTGAAGTGGGCAGAGGCATTTAGTCCAAAAACCTAAAGGACCCGAAGTACGGTCCTCATTTCCATAGATCGTGCCAACTTTTGTTCGGA
This sequence comes from Anticlea derivata, assembly GCA_947579855.1. Lineage (NCBI taxonomy): Eukaryota > Metazoa > Arthropoda > Insecta > Lepidoptera > Geometridae > Anticlea > Anticlea derivata. The sequence continues at coordinate 4,983,583 of OX388262.1, forward strand.
TCGAGTCCGACGAAAACGCGGTCGGTGTGAATTTTTAGCGTACAAGTGTAATTGCGATTCGAGTGCTTAAAAGCTTTCCTTAAGGCAGGTCGTACATCGAAGATGCAGTGAATATCATCATCAGTTAGAGATGAGTCGTACTTGCTATTTCGCGTACCAGATCCATAACGTATCGTATTTACAAGAACCAGGTTCAAAAACTTAACTTAACAGGTACTAAATAGTAAGTAAAATTTAATTTTTAGGTTGTGTGCACAACATTATATCAAAATTTATTATAGATAAGTACATCTGATATACCCCTATTTAATCATATTCAGTCCACTCCATCCAAAGGTTGTCTGATAGAGATCGCTACTTCAGCGATAAGGCCGTCCATTGTTCATCACATAGTTTAGTTTTTATTGTTTTTTTTTGTTAATGTTTGTACTTTTTATGGTGTGCAATAAAGCATTTTCTATCTATCTATCTATCTAAATACTTGAAAGTATTACTTCGACCGCGCGAGTCCACTGCGCAAGTCCACTGCGCAAGTCCGCCGCGTACCTAAGGTCGTACGTACGGTCGGGTTGCGACCGCGCGGCGCGTCGCGTCCTAGGGTGCGCGGTGGACTTGCGTGCCGCACCCGAGTATTTTTAATACGTCTAAGTATCGTGAAGTCGTACCAGTTACGTATAGTTTGATGCGAGAACCTGGTTTAAAAACCTGGTTGCGTAAATACGAACCACCTCTATCATCAGTGCATCGCAGCCTGAAATACTTCCTTGTACCTAGTGTAACCAATAGGTATGATGGTTTGCCACTTTAGTTCAATAAAAAAAGAAAAGAGAGCATGCCTCGGTCCTATCACTTAATAACTTCCATTTAGCAAGAAATCTCGAGGTGGTACAATTTCAAGCAGTACGATAACAGCCCTTCCCCTATACATAATTCGGCAACGGACCACGATGGCACGTAGTTGTCAAGGACAAAAAATGATCAACACCCGACTGTCACATATTATTATGTCCCACCGTGGGCATTGCACCACACCTCTTGCGTCTCATGTACTAATCTGTTGCGGGTGAAATGTAGCGCAGTGTTGATTCGCAGTGCGGGCTTACTTATAAGGATTTCAGCACATCCGGAACAGAACTTTGATTTCAAAGCTCTGTTTGGAGTTGATAATCCTACTTTTGTGGTTTGTTGCGTTTGCTGAATAGCCAATTTTTGTTGAACTTTAACAAGTTTATTCTAAAGCTTGTAAGTATCTATCTACTGGATAGTCGTTTAAAAAAAATGTTTTTTTTGTTGTGAAGTGATTGAAGCAAACCGGAATCCGAGTAACCAAGGCCTTATCATCAATTGCTACTATTGTAGTAGACTACAGCGTAGACCGTCTACGACGTAGAGTAGATACGACTATACTGCTGTGGAATAGCAAAATATACTTACTTAGGTAGGTAGTTACTGACTGACAAACAAACAGTCGTGCAAGTCCTATAAACCTGTATAGAAGAGTATCTTCTTTTTGTTGCAAGGTTGGTTGGTTGAAAGGCAAGCAAGCATTTTACTAGTAATATATTATGTTGTACAACTAGGTTAGGCAGGTATATAATTTGGGTGGTGTAGTTAATTAATTAAACGTACCTTATGAATAAGTAGGTACTAGTGGTTCGCCCCGAACTGAGATCTCGTGATTTCAGATAAAAGTTGGTGCGTTGAGGCACAATTATATCTAGGAGAATGTTGCGGGTTTAAATCCCGTCGGAGTCGAATTTTTGGGATATTATTAAAAATCATAATCAAGATAAACTTTGACAATCGCATCATTGAAACTTTAGCAAATCGGAGCTTACGTTAGATTGGTCTTAAAATGTTAGTATTTTCGTTGTATTTCAAACTCCATATAGCCTTGAATAAAGTTAAAAATTGTTTTGGAATGTATGAACAAAGCTCTTTCATATGACAACCCACTTCATGTAGGTATTTCTATATGTTATACTCTCTATTGGACTCCTATATCTTAACAAGCCGATTTAACTCATTTTCTTACCAGCAAGTTAAGATAGTACAACCTGTTGGATGTAACAATGCAGATTGTATTGAAAGTTCGAAAGTTATGCTCTAACAAACAAACATGCAACGCCGATTCGTCCAAGTTGTTTGAGTGAATTTCGCTCACTTTGCTCACTCGATCAATTATTACAATTAGACGAGATAGTTCGCTAGATGTTCTAAACTACGCATTACAGATGCCGAAGTTTGTGCTTAGAATTCGACGGTTCTGCATAATTCATAGCAACGGGGACTTCGATGCAACCTCTGTGCTAAGAGCTGCTTTAAAATTGTTTAAAGGACACCTGCTAGTCGTGTCACTTGATCTTTCTTGGCCATACTGCGTAAATTCAATGAACTGCGGCCTTATTGCTTTACTGAACTAATAATCGTCAACGCCTCTTGAAGGTATTTCTTAATTAACTCTAAATAATTTGACAAAATAAATAATTTTTCAAATAAACAATAAGGCCGGGTCTGATGTTATGGCTCTTGAAACGACTAATGACTGGCGGCAAGGATAATATAATTAGTTCTGTATTGTCTTTGCTGGCGGTTAAAAGACCAGTGAGTTGAAAGGATAACAAGCTGAGTTGAAGAAGCTCCTTTCACTTACATATGACATGGAAATCTTAAAGGAGCAAAGAGATACGTCTAGAGCAAGAACTAAAACCCCAACAATAGTTTAATCATGACTTCTCACTTCCAAATAGAACTTTATGCAATCCAAAGATAAGACCTAATAGAAAGAATTGTTTTTTACCCGTTCGTTGCCCTGTGTCCCACAGTTTCTCTGAAATCAGATAGAGGGTGAAACTTCTAGTTTCAGGCAATGTATCTAGAGGAGTACTGGACTCAGATGGGTCAACCCGTTGCACTCTAACAAACTTTTATCAGCAGGGATTTGTAAACATAACTATATTTACTATCCCTATGTACTTAGGTAAACTATGGGTTTCGGGCGGCCTAATAACTCAGTTTACATTAGTTAGTCATATGAACAATTGTATGATGCTCGAAGATATGATTCTCGAAGATAAAATCGGATCGTTCAAACTACACGTACCATGACCTTCACCTCAGGTCGAATTTGAGTTTTTCGCTTGACTGTATGACTGTATGATAACCTCCTTGGCCTTAGGCCCCGGCGGTCCCAGCTGAAAAATAGGCGAATTAAATGAAACCCAAAATTTTCGAACCAGCTGGATTCGTACCCGCATCTTCGCCTTGAGTCGGCAATGCGATACCAATTACACCATGGAACGAATGAAGCTGGTGGCGGAAATCTTGGTTATATTAAGGCTGCAGTGACACGAAGCGAAAAAAAATTCGCGGTAGCTGCGCGATCGCCTCGTGCAGTAACCGCGAATTTTGTGAGGTGACTAGGTACATTCGTGTCATATTCCTTACCTATATAACCTATAGAAAAAATATTTCATAACTTTATTATCATCATCATCATTTCAGCCTTCTGTAATTCTGTAATTCTTTATTGCACACATAAACATGATACATAATATGGTTATTTCAAAAGTCATGTACATAGGCGAGCTTAACCCTAACAAGAGTTTTCTTCCAGCAATCCTTTGGGGCTAGAGAGATTTGATAATATGCGGAGATGCATCGTGTACAACAATTTAAGAGAAAAAATAAATTAAGTGTGAAATACAACTGTAAATTAACTAAAATAAACTACCATATACAAACGACATTTCATTTCATCATTTATTGCGAAAAATACATGTTAAAGAGGTGTTATACTTATACGACACAAGAACATACCTACTTATACAATATATACCTACATACCGAATAAATACTAACGCCTTAGGGCGTTACTGTGATTATCGGTCCGTGGTCTCCACTCTAGAACCTGTATACTGAGTCCGTTGAATAGTGTTTCTTCCGTAGGTACCTCCCGATCGTTATATGATATTACCAGCATAGGTACCTAGATGCTGGCATCATATCTGTGCAACCTTATAATGCTTTCTCTATATAAAACTAGTAAAATGTATCCTATCGTAAGCAGTCGATCTTCGCGCAACTTGGAAACGGTCCCAAACTAAAGAGTGGAGGAGAACGAGCAACTTTAAGCATGAGTAAAGGGTATTCAATTTCTTTAACGACCATCATTTTTGGCGGGAGGCGTCATGAATCATGGAGATAAGCGTTTAATGGAAATACCAGCTCACCGAGGAACATTATGGTCATACGAACTATCCTGGCTGTAGCCTTAAAAGGGTGATTCTTGTGTGACCCCGGCCACTGGCCAATTTGTTGTGATAAACTTTTGTTTGGAAAATCCACAAAGCTCTTAGGAAGTTTTAGGAAACTTCTGGTACTCGAAGTCTGAAATCTTGGTAAGTCTCGCAATCGAATTTAGTTAATGTTGCTTTGACCTAGAAACCATTGGAGCTCAGCTGTAACGACTGATGTAATCAATAAGCTGAAATTTGCTCATAAATTACGTAACTTTTCCTATTTAAATGAGCCGATAAGATAAGTATTGGTATTAGGTTCATAAAGGCATAAATGCAAAATGATTTTACTTAGCTAATAATATTATGTTTCCAAATATGCCCCACTGTACTGTGTTGGAGGTGGTAGGGCACATCGAGATTTTCTCGTTCTGAATTGGAGCAGTCCGCCTGGGGAGGTACCTCCGCCTTACAGAAGATCGTAGCCAAATAACATTATTTGTTTCAAATAGTGTGTGTGTTCCTGCGGTGAGTACGGTTGCCAGAGCTCTTTAGGGGGGAGGGGGTTCGGGGTCGGCAACGCGTGCGTGATGCCTCTGGTATTGCAAGCTCATAAGCTACGGTAACCGCTTACCATCAGGTGGGCCGTAAGCTTGTTTGCCACCTCAGTTGTATAAAAAAAATACTGTACATGTAAAAAAATCCTACTAATATTATAAATGCGAATGTTTCGGAGGATGTTTGGATGTTTGTGGTTCAATTACGCCGTAACGGCTCAACCGATTTTGATGACACTTGGAATATAATTTAATCTAGGTCCCACACGAGCGAAGCCGCAAGCTATTATAAATCGGCGGAGTTTCATAACTTCTAAAAACTTTGTAAACATAAAAAAACAAACGTTTTTACAAGGTGATTCATAATATGTATTCCATCCCGAAAGGGGCTTATTCTACAACCAATTGGCAATAAAGTTTGTTCTACGACTTTTGGAAATTCGACATTTTTCATTGAAAAAACTCTATGCTAAAATCAGCTGTTTTGGGGTCAAATCAGGTCAAACTCAATGAATCAGCTGTTTTAGGTACGTTTAGTTATTAGTTCTAAAGATGATAAAATTACCGAACACAGCTAATTTAAGAAATTTCGGAAAAAATAATCAATTTTTTTTTTGAAAAAATTGTTGTTTTTTTCCCTAGTACTATTTATTTTTGTTTATAGAATAACCCCCTTTCCTTTCTTCCCCCTTTGTTATGAAAACCTTGTAGAAGAACATTTATAGCTTTGCCCAGAAAACCAGATTTTCTACATACATACAGATGTTTTATTAAAAATATATACAAAGTTCAAACACACATAAAAGGATTCCAGTGTAAACAATGTCGAATCAACACGATGAATTTATCTAAAGGGAAACCTCTTCAGCGAAAAACAAACACGTCTAGAGCAAAAGGGCACATTTTTGTGTAAAACAGGTTAAAAGCTGACTGCATGCATCTATGTCGGCTCGTGTAAGAGGGGCTGTAGCATACGCATCAGCCGAAATGGAGATGATGGCTTCCTGCTACTCTGGGGAGACCTTGAAAGAAGGTCTTACGGTTTACTCTTGATAAAAACGATGTTCAAGTCTAGGCTAGCGGAACAGCAGTACCAATATATGCAGGTAACCTACCTTGGACTGCAACCAGCCTCGATGAGCTTCCTTTCCGATTGTCCATGAGCTGATGATTTCACCACGCTGGGCATGCGGGTTGGCGAGCGCAGTTAGAGCTATCGTTGTTAAAATGAGGGACGCTGCTGCCCATCCCCTAGCTTTTTTCCCTTAGTCGCCTTATGAATTACGACATCCGCGGATAGGTAGATATGGAGGGGCCTATTCTTTAGCCGGGGCCACCACGGCCACTCTCTCGGCTCATCTCGGAATATATTTACAAATTAGTAGCTATTATAGTTAACTAAATTTCTGATTTCGATTTAGATTTGGCAATAAAGTAAATTCACTATGTACCTAGTCTAATGATGGGTGCTGAGAAAGGGGCGGCACATGGCCTGGGGCCTAGAGCAGCCAAGACTGCAAATGCCACTGATCATAATCAATTATTAAACATACCTACTAGAAGTTTTGAGTTCAAGGTTTCCTAAAACAGCTTATCAATTGAGTTTCAACTGATTTTAGCACATTGTTTTTTCAATGAAAATGATGACGGGAAAAATTTTTGCATGATCTGCAAATATATTATTCTGGTCTGGGTTTTGTGGTATCATGGTAAGTACTCGTAGTTTCTGATACCCACGCCACAGGGGATCCTAGTATTACGATTACTGTCAGGATGACGTATGTGGCTGTTGGGTGTTATTTAAAAAAAAAAACTAGTCCTTAGCTCATACGAACTTACCTACATCCTTCTTTTAGTAGGCGCCGGTTAACATGCGCCGGTATTTCAATGCGTCCAAAGACTATTGGGGGATGAGTGAATCAGTGGGCTAGAAAATGTTAGTTGATTTTTGAATTTCACACTTCAGTACCCGGTTTAACTTGGGGGACCAACTTGGGGGACCCACTTGGGCAAGACCCTGATTGCGTTTATATATTTTGTTTAGTTTTCTAACAGCGAATGTATCATAAACACTAGATACGTTTGAAGATAGAAGTAAACTGGATTTTGGTTTCGTTAATGTTGTAAAGGCTTGAGTTACCTTTCTATAATTTTATAACACCCAACAGTCACATACATAGTCCCCACACTAGTTTTCCCTGTGTCGTGGGTATCAGAAACTACGAGTACCATAGTACCACAACACCCAGACCCGGAACAAATATTTGTAGATCATGCAAACATTTGTCCCGAAGCGGGAATCGAAACCCGCTGCACAACCGAGGCTATCAAAGGTCAAGTTTCTTATTGATAATAAAGTATTTTTCACTGTAAAGGTTTTAAAGTAAAATTGTGGTTTATATTTTTGCCTAAGTGTCAGTAGTACCATTGATTTGTACCATTGATGGTACAAGTGACACAAATTTGTATCCTTAGTACCATTAAAGAAAAGTAAAGGTAACACGGTTAAATCATACCTTGGACACTTAGGTACCTACGTCTTCTGAAGTGTCTTTTAATGATCTAAGCGTTTAAGACGGGAACGAGGAAAACAAACATCTTATAGTAATGGATAGAAGAAAGCTCTTACCACACAGTTTCTTCCTTTTAATACGACGATTTTTCATCTCTGAATAACGAGATCATTTAGGAAACTTTTTTTTAATTTCGGCTTTCGCTTTTAACTTCTATTTTAATAAAAGCATGTCCCGGTAACCCGTAAGGTACTAAGTTAAAGGTTTAAAATAAATTTATTTATTTACAGAAATAAACTTAAAACTAATACATGTTAATATTTAAAAAATACACAAGAAACAGTTGAGCCATCTAAAGACCGTTACAAACGATCTATAGATAGCTCAACTGATCCAGATCACTACCAGTCGGAAGCGTCCCCAAGACGCTGGCGGAATTGCCACGCTGGATGGCAATGCTAATTCGCTGGGCCAAATAAGAGCCAGCTCTCGGGTCACGCGTCGCTTTGATCAGACGTCCTGATATCTTTTTGAAAACCCGGAGGTCCCCGTTTCCCCACGGACCCAGGGTCTCAACCCAAAAAGGCTCAAATATATAAGCCCTATCAAGACTTACATATTTGCGCCTTTTGAGATCCTCGGCCGAATCTGCCGCCGCACCCGCCCTAACTGATGTCCCCGGAAGATGTGTGCGCGCTAGTGTATCAACACAAGAAAATAAAATAAATGTTTTGGTCTGTTTACTTATTTAGCACTAAGCATGTCTTCTTTTCTATAAGACCAAAGCAATAAAAGCATCAAAAATCCAAGCAGCAGCAGCAGTAGAAAAGTAACCTATAACTAGATTTGTTTATAAAAGGTTGAAACCCCATTTACTGTTACACTTAACACCCATTATCAAAGTAAAGTGTGCGAAGAAAAAAGCGGAAAATTGAATTGAAGCCAATTTCTGTGGGTGACGGGAAACTTTGTTAAATGTTATAACAGTGGTGGAATTTATGATTAGAAGTCTGAGTGCAGCGGACTTCCAACTTGAAAATTCAATTAGGTAACTACGGTCAATTATGGAGATTTGCTTTTTGAATTTATTTCTTGAAGCTCACTTCTCTTTGTTGAGTTTCAAATTAGTCAAAGAATGGTGAAAGTTCAATGATACCTTCATTTCTCACTTAGGCTCTTCATTTAGTAGGTAAATAAAGTCGATTGCCTTTTAATATACTGTGTGAAAGTTATGTCTATTCTGCTGTGTTGCATTATACTAAACTTACTTTATTTGAAAACTCTAAAAATCTTGCCGTCCCTTTCTTATTCATCGATACAATCAAGACAGCTTAAGATAGTGCAGTCTAATGATAGAGCACCGTACCATCAATTTTGCGATTTTGTTTAGGCGGTGACGTGTTGACAGTCTCTAAGATTTATGGTTCAAATTCGTGTAAAATAACAGTGACTCGCAATTTAATGGTAATAATACGCTATGGTAACCAGATGCAAAGTTTCAACCGAGGAAAAGAAAACCGAGTTTCAACTCGGTTTCAACTCAGTCGAACAAGCTCAAAATGAAATGCAATATCAATCATACCAAACAAACAAACAAAAAATAGCTATCTTGTAAAATACGAAGCTCAAATGGCTCAGTAGAAAACATTCCGGAAATTATCCTTCACATGTCTAGTCGAGTGGCAGTACGAGTCAAGTAGGCACGATACGACCTATGTCGTACATGCCCATTATGGTGTTTGGAAGCGGTCAAGAGCCGACTTGACCGCTACCAAAATATCCTAAAGATTGAGGTAGGAACCCCTAAATTGAAGTGAAGTTTTCTCATTAATTTGATTACGTCGATCCCAGGGTCCCGCCCGACCCGTGTCACAAGTTACTTCATTAGTTACGCAACTCGCTGAAAGTAATCCTGCCGAATTACGTTTTGTAAGACAGGAATCACGGTAATTGTATTGACGTCTGTTTTTTACAGTGCCTGATCTAAACAGAATTTATTGCGCGAACTATCTGCTTTATTCACTCACGGATAATATTTTACTCAGTATCTACTCAGGCGTTTTGAACTATTCTATGTGATTTATATTTATGATAGGCACCTACTAACTTTTTTTTTTTTTATACAACTAAGGTAGCAAACAAGCATACGGCCCACCTGGTTTTTTCACCTAAATGGTTTCCTTACATTCTTTTCCTGTTTCTCTTCAGCCATTTGTTTTCCACAAGCGCAAGTTTAGATTCAAATTTATTCTAAGAGATTACTTATCTGTTTATTTTAAGAAACTTATTTTTAGATGAGCATAATAATCTAATTTTGTGTATATATTGAGTTTTTTGAGATTGCTTTTTACCAAATTAATGCTACTAATTCAGTAACAGAAGCGTCGGACGTCCAGCGGCGAGGTGGATCGACGAAATAAACCAAGTCGCGTGCCTCTCCAAACTAAGGAAGGCTTATACCCAGCAGTATGTTTGTTGTTTTACAACTGAGTTGGCAAACTATCATACGGCCCCCCCTTTTAATATTAATATAAAACAATATCGGACTAATTTTCACTAAAAACAGGATATTTAAACTCGCAAATCGTGGTAAATAGCCCGTTTTAAGTTAAAATTATATTAATAACCATAATAGTTTAAAAAATTATAGAGTCGGGTTTGTTATAATAGATAACACCCAACAGTCACATACATAGTCCTGACCGCACACTAGGATTCCCTGTGTCGTGGGTATCAGAAACTACGGGTATCATGGTACCACAACACCTTGTGTGTGAAGCCATGCTGCGGATGACTAATACCTACTCCCCCAATCTCAATATAATATAGGTAACCAAATATAATGTGTTGTGATATGCAAACACGAAACAGAACGATTCATAAAATTAGAATTTAAAATCAAAACAGCGTTCCAGGCGTGTTTTTGTCTCGGTACGCGACAGCGCACATAAGTTACGAGGAGTATTTATGTTGGGCAACGCCACGAACAGCCTCTCATATTTACCGCCAAGATCTCGTTTACTGCACTCTCGCATTTGCATTTTACATGTAATATATCTGTTTTAGAATGTTAATCGTTAGTAAACAACGATTTACTTGGGTCTTAGGTGACATCTGTTTTTGGTGTCCCTTTGAATCGGGCGCGGTTCGTTGGAATTTCCCAGTGGGCAGTATCAGTTAGCTTCAATGTTTTTAAATTTATTTACAAAACTCATCCAGATTAAATCATACTATCATTATTTGAGACCTAAGACGTGAGCCCTAGGACAACAATTCATAAAGGCCTCTTATAGGTTTTCGGAAGGAACAGATCGTGTGCGACCTGCATCCAAAGGCTCCCAGCACTCTTTATAAGGTCGTAGAGCCATCATAGCATGCTACTAGTGGAAATCAGAGGAGTTCAATTTTCTCATAATTATCAACCCCCTTCACTACTACAGACAGACAGAGAAAGGATTTTTTGTAACAAATATTAAATGTTCTACTAAACTGACTTTATTTTTTGTTTAAAATTGTCTTCATCATAAAATGTTGTCAAGTGCGATTAAAACAATTGAATCATAATTTTGGCGGAAACTAAGGGTTGGGTACCCCGTTTCCACCTTAAATTGACATGCGGGAAATCGGTGGATGGAGAAAGCTCAAGACCGTTCATCGTGGAACTCTTTAGGGGAGGCCTATGTCCAGCAGTGGACTTCTACAGGCTGATGATGGTGATGATGATGAATATCTCATAAATTAATTAACTAAAGATTTTTTTTGTATTAAATCGATTTAATGCGATTTAAATCAGTTGGGGTGGGGTGCCTGAGGTTTTGCGCATTTCAAATAACCCTGTATAATCCGGTCATGATAAGACGATCGTACGGGACATTACTGAGAGCAGGGGCTTAATTGATCCGGGCAGGATGATAGATTGTGCTGGAACTGCGGCCACTGCGGTGGATAAGGGTGAATCTCGGCTGCCCGCAAGACGTCTGAGCGATTGGGCGCTCTTGCTTTCAGATTGGCAATTGCACACGACTATCGATCTTATTGTCCAATTTGGTTTATAGGTAAATAATAGCTAAATATGTTTGTGTTAATATCTCTGGCTTCCGACAGCTTTTAACTGGTAAAAAGTCTTAAGTTTGTGTAAATTGCTTGGTATACTCTTGACGTGAATATTTTATTTTATTTAGAATTGCCATGTATACATGACACGTATAGGACAACTTTAAATACATATAGTATATCCTTTTCAGTTTTTATCGAAATGCGTTCAGCTGTCACAGCGTCTTATGGAGTAAGTATAAGGGAATTACTAACATGAGATGGTACAATGACCAAACTGTTATAGTTCTTGAATTTCTGGAATTTGTGTGTTTCAGAGAGAATAGTTAAACCGTAGAATAGCTGTAGCTATAGCTCTACGAAGTTGCTGTTTTCGTAGAGGCTCTACGAAAACTTACTGCGGTGCTACGGTTATTTACATACATACTCATATTGATGTATTTACCTACGTAAAGGGTGAGTTTTCATTACCATGCACTTATCCCGGATTGCCTCATCTTCAACGGACGGCTATGAGTGTTGAGGGCAAATTTTGTTTTCAGAATGTTTGGCTTTTCAGCCGTTGAACGGTTGGTTGCCTACTAACGATATTTCACAAGTACGTGAAACATTCCGTTTCATAAAATGAATAGATAACCAGGTATGAGTATACAGCCAGTACAACAATAGTTTGTTTCATTGTTCTTTGTCGACCTACAAGTAAATAATTCAGAGTGTATTTCATGGTTGCTGAAGCTTTTAGTTCGTAGAACCAGTAATGCCGTGCACATACGTAGTCCTAAGCGCAGATTTGTTAAAGCAAAAACATAAACCACGATCCGGAATGCGGAAGCTTGCATTGAATTTTCTGATGAGCTTTATTAAAATAAACTAAATTATTGCGGAGTTAACTCAAGCCCTAGAGTTTTACTAAATTACCGTTAATTAAATTTTGAGTCAAGTAAGCTCTCTAAAGAGCTCGTTAGTACCTAGTACATCATAATATAGTGTTGTAGTTTGCGTTTAAAAGCTTAAAGTATTAAGCCGAGGGCTGCGATGCTGGTGACAAGCGACTTAATTAACTGAGTACAAATATAAAACAGTGTCGAAAAGTTGTTTTGCTGTTGGCTAATTGGGAGAGTTTTTAATTGTGTTGGGATGGAATTAAAGTGATGAAGTAAATCCGTGGCATGTGGTTCCGGTTTGCGGTCGGGTAGGTGTTGTTTCAACGAGTGTGAATATGTGTACTTAAGAATCCTTAAAAGAATCATGCCCATTACCGGGACCATAACCACTTTCGACCGATACACGTTTAAAAACATCAGCCTCTACGCTAGTCCGTAATGAAATGCATAATTCATTAATTTATTTAGTTGATCGAGCGAGAGAAGTGACCGAAAATCTCTCAAACAACTTCAAATCGGCGTTGTATGTTTATTTGTTAGAGAATAACTTTCAAACCGTCAATCCGATCTGCACGGAATTCATAAGTACTATTATAATTTGCTGGTAAGAATATGAACTAAATTGGCCAAGGGGTTGATAAGGTATAGGGGTCCAAAAGGAAGTTAAAAAGTTATTCACATACACGAAGTTGGATGTCGTGCGAAAGAACTGTGTTTAAACATTTTAAAACGTTTTTTTATTTTCATTCAAGGCCATATGGTTTTTTGCGATACAACGAAAATTGTAACACTTGAACCAATATAACGTCAAATTGGTAAAGTTTTAATGATTTCGCAGTTCAGGTGACAGGATTGGATATTAGTTAAAACATGCTGAAGATTCGATTTATCTTATTTGTGCCTCAACGATCATTGAAGCACCAACTTTTACCAGACATCGCAAGATCTCAGTTCGGGTCGAACTACTAGTTTAAAAGCGTTGTTTCACTGAAAATCATCTAGGTATGTAATTTAAAAATGTTCTCTTGCGCTCCATCGAAGATAATCAAACAGCTGGCGGCTTTGCCATGTTTTGAATATTAATGATCTTAATCTGAGATGCCTTCTGCTACCTACCGCGACACTTTAAAATAAGCCTCTAAATATTAATAAACGTGATAATATTACGGAACGCGCAAAATACAAAGTTTTTGAGAAAAGACGTCGACGTGTTGTGCTCATAATTTCCGGCCGATATTAAAATTTAGTTTAATGAAATTTTAAACGGTAAAATATAAAGCTTGTAATGACAATTTTCAAAAGGTCATCTGCTTTCATGTTTCTAATAAAACTCCCATTTTGCGTAATTAAATTATTTGAGGAAGACATAAAACAGACATCTTTTATGGACTACAAAAATGCGCAATTCAACCGCTAACACTCAACCTCTATAATAAATTAGTTGTTTTGGCGGAAACGGCATCGTCTTAGGTAAGGCCATAAAGACATTTATTTAGGATTGAGCCCCACTGCGGCATGCCGTAGAAGTGAGCCTCGATTGGGTAGTTGCTCTACTGTAAGCGAAGCGATAAAATCCATTGCAGGTCCGGTTGTACCTACACTCTGTATTGAAAAGTTTCCCTAGGATACTAATAAATAACTTTTCCTAGGATGCTAATAAATAAGGTGCGTTCTTGTATAAAGCAGGTCAAAGTTTTAATATGAATCTGCTTGTACAGTTCTGTTATCTATCGTTATCAAATATTTATCAAAACCAAATGGAACTGAACAACCCTGCAGATAAATGAATTAATTTCAAATAAACAAAATCAATAATCAAATAAAAAAGTAATCCGAAAATACTTCGACAAATTGTGAATCCTAGTGTGAGATTGCAGGTGGAAAGGTCGATGTTAGATTTTAAATTTTTATCTAAAAACCTACTGATCCGACTCTGATGAAATTTATAAGGGAGTGTGAGTTGAGCACAGTCACAATAGTGAAAACCAATAAAATCCAATTTTTAGAGGAGGAAGAGTACAGCGAGATTTTCTCGTTCTGAATTGGAGCAGCCCGCCTGGAGAGGTACCTCCGCCTTACAGAAGATCGCCAAATAACATTATTTGTTTTCAAATAGTGTTGTGTTCCTGCGATGAGTAAGGTTGCCAGAGCTCTTTAGGGGGAGGGGGGTTCGGGGTCGGCAACGCGTGCGTGATGCCTCTGGTATTGCAAGCGCTCATAGGTAACCGCTTACCAACAGGTGGGCCGTATGCCTGTTTGCCACCTCAGTAGTATAAAAAAAAAAAAAAAATCGGGCCAGGTAAGTACAACTTAACAAAGCCCAAGCTAGATTAATTCCCTTAATTGCAGAAATACCAATAACTCATAAAAACTGACTTATTTCAGTGAGTGCCGCGTAGGAGATTCAGCTGACAAACGATCTCTCCAACGATGGATTGCTTACCTTAGCTAGGTAAGTAAACCTTTATAATAATGCGCATAAAATTCTCCGCCGAGAGTTGTGAGCGAAGTTGTCGGCATTACAGCTGCTGAGTTATTCACCGGCACGTGCTCTGCCGTCTCGCGGTGTGGCGACACCGTCGCAACTAGTCGCAAGTCGCGTCCCGAACAACTTTGCCGCAATAAGTGCAAGGTTAAGTAGATGTACTTCCTTGCTTGTCGTACCACTGGCTCTGTGCACGGAAGGAGCCTCTAAGAGGTGCACTTTAATCCTTTTACTCATTTTACTACACTGATTTTTTCATCGACGATCATAGGTCATTTTCAGGGCCACCATATCTCAACCTGACCACTGACCTAATACAAGATGACCAAGAAATAATCAGTGATTTAGACATCTGATCGTTATCGTCTGACCCAAGCGCTGTCCTTCTGCTTTTAAATGGCAGGGTTGTCAAGTTATATCAGCACAACTGTTTATTAAACCTGTAACACCACATAAAGTCAAGAACAATATAAATTGTATTTTGTATTTACTGTTTGTACATGGTGCAATTAATTGCAAAGGAAATTAAATAACGAAAACGACTGCGGTCAACAAATGCGTCGCGTTACACAGAATTATTAGTAGTTTCAACGAGGACAGGTTTAAAAAAAGTAATGCTACTGACGAATCACTGATGTCAGGAGCGGAATCTAAACAAAAATATTTCATGCACCCAAGATTTTCGGAGATAAGATATTCAACATAAAATAAATACATGGAATCTAGACAATGAACGCCGTAGTTGGTATCGCGTTGCTGATTCTAGACGAAAACGCAAGTTTTAATCTAATAATTATGTGGCAATGTTCAAGTGTGGTTTCAAAGATGGATAGGGTTTGAATATGAAGTAATGTTGGTATGAAGGAAACGTTGACTTTTGGTGCTGAACCCATAATAAACATCATCTGATTCAGATTTCAGAAGCCAGATCATTCAGATCAAAGTGTAGTTGGTATCGCATTGCCGATTCTAGTCTAGCTGTGATAATGTGTTAGTACCTACCATCCTTACTGCCAGATTGTGCATTGTTCCAAAACTTCATTCTTGTTCGTGTTATTCGCATATGATGACAGTTGTCTTGGAGCCTGAACATGTTCATGAAACACGTACACGACTATTGTGACACTTGATTAGGTATGCAATGTGCTTTTACAAATTTCTCAGGTGAATGCATATTGTCTGTTAAATTATTCAGAACCTTGGAATCACGACGTGCTGAGTCAATTCATTATCGTGCGGAAAAGCTTTGATTTCAGACGAAGGCGTTACTTTTATAGCGAACGTGATATAGCGGCTTCATTATTTTAAGATGCTCACTTGAAAAGAGCGTCTACTGCTTAAACACGACCGCTGTTCTGAAGTGTTTTAAATGTTTTGCGGTTAAATATACTCATTTGAAAAGATCGTCTACTCTCAACTGTTGCAATACAAGGTGATTCATAATGTGTATACTATCCCGTAAGGGGCTTATTATACACCCAACTGACAAGTTATATCACCGCTTTTATTATATTTTATTATCACCGGGCTTTACTCTTTTTTAAACACCTAAAACGGATCATAACTAGAAGTTATGGTACTGGTTGCAAATCGTAGTTATCAATACGCACCAGAGATATACCATAGACATGGGTCAAGTGGCTTGATCAGAAGCACTTATTTGCTCAAGCTGCTTCATGCGTCTTGATCAAGCAAAAGGCCATTTCGTACTCATAAGTTGGGACAATTGGTCACAAAGTGATTACTGTCGCTACACTTGATTAGGCCGGTCGCTAACACGATCAAAATGTCGCGTCAAGCTGATTTTTACAAAATCGCATCAAGCGTGTGGCAAACACGTAGGTGCTTGAGTCCTCAAGCGAATATTGTAAGCGATCAGAAACGTGCTTCCTTCATGCCGCGTTGGAGCTCTCTTGCACACTAACTGGTGTAAAGTATTATGCGCGGATTTATTGTTTGCAAATAACTTCATTTCAGCCGTAGGACGTCCACTGGTGAACAGCACATCACAACCTCTCGCACAATTTCCAGAGCGAATTCCTACACTATGGGAGGATTTGCCTCTCACCACGCTGGGTACGCGGGTTGGCGAGCGTAGTCAGAACTATATTTGTTAAAACGCGGCTGCACATACCCTAGCTTTTGTTACTTACTATATCAACGGGTAGGTAGATCTAGAGGAGCCTACTCTTCGGCCTGGCCCGCCACGGCAATCTGAGCTCAGTAGCCTAAAGAAAAGTGCACTTTAAGTTAAAATTTGTTAAAACAGTTGATGGAGCGGTTACGTCCACTAATTCCTAGAAATATGAATGTGGTTCACGCGGGGGTAATCTGCAGTCGGGCCACGTCCCGGGCATTTCGCCTTAGGATTCACTTCCCGACCCCCGCACTGACAGTGACGTATTGTCGCTCTTCTTAAACATATAATGGATTTTGGTTCATGTAGCGGAAGTCATTGCATTCACATCAGAGACAACCATCGTTGGCGCAGGGGGCGAGTGCCCGTCTGAGTCGCAAGGGGTGCGGGTTCGATTCCCGCTGTGGGACAAATATTTGCATGATCTGGAAATATTTGTTCCGGGTCTGGGTGTTGAGGTACCATGGTACTCGTAGTTTCTGATACCTAGTGTAGGGTCAGGACAATGTAGTTGACTGTTGGGTGTATTGATTCTTATATTTATGTTGTAGTGAGAGGAATTTTTAGAGGGAACAAAAAAAATCAAGACTACAATTGCGAAAAAAATATGTTAGTCTTAACTTAAGGCGCGGTCAAGTATTTAAAGTGTAAGCAATATTTTGCCGTAGGACGTCGGATGACCCCGAACCAAGGCTTTACAGATCATTATATCAGATATTTTTTTACAATCAGTGTTCGAAAAATCGGCTCCTCTAAGCCATAGGTACTAAAGAGTAAAGACATTGGCCAATATTTTTATGCGTTATAGTGACTGACTCGCTAGTGATTCGACTACGACCGGTGCTCTTTTCAGGGACGCATTATCTGTTTGAAAGTCATCTTTATCAGTGATGAAATTTGTTTGATATTTATCTTTGAAGGTATCTATGAATTGTATTTGAAAATGTTAGTCTCACATCAGGTTTTTTTCTTTTTTTTTATACTACATTGTATAAAAAAAAACAAGTATACGGCCCACCTGTTGGTAAGCGGTTACCGTAGCCTATGAGCGCTGAACCAGAGGCATCACGCGCGCGTTGTCGACCCCGAACCCCCCTTCCCCTAAAGAGCTCTGGCAACCTTACTCACCGCAGGATCACAGCACTATTCGAAACAAATAATGTTATTTGGCTGCGATCTTCTGTAAGGCGGAGGTACCTCCCGAGGCGGGCTGCTCCAATTTAGAACGAGAAAATCTCGCTATGCCCTACCTCCTCCAAAGATCAGTGCGGCCCAATCACTAAATCACGAATTATAAACAATTTCCTCGAGAAATTCGTAGGTAGGTATGCCCCAGATACCGGCAGTAATTCCAGAGCTCAGCGCTCGCATTGTATGCTTATGCTGCTTGCTTTGCTCCACAACACTACACCCTACGGTCCTGTATCAAATTAAACCCTGTTTTCATGCACTTTGCATTTCCAAGGAAGAAATTCGGGCTTCCTCGAGTATCAGGTAAACTGGATCTTGACGTTGTTTTGAGTTGAATATTCTACAAGTCGAATTAACATGCCCTCTGCTCTTATTTTAGTACCAAGATTGGAAAGACCGAACTTGTGACTGGTCTGTCCTATATTAGTGTAAAAAATGACTGAAAAAAAAACGCTTTCAATCTATACACTGGCACCTTACATGCCCTTAAAAACCCGGAAAACACTTCCTTTGATACATGAAATTAAACTTCTTGTGTACAAATTGTGTGGGGGCGGAATGAGAGGTAAATCCGTTTTAAACCGCAGTAGACGGCCGAGTCGAGCTCCGATCCGTCACGCGTCGCGCAAACTTAAGCTCTCATCAAATCCTGATTAATTAAACGGCAGCCGACCACGATCCTCAAGCCGCTCACGCATATCGCGACATATGTGTAAACTGGGCCTTAAGTTGCCTTAGTAATATTGAGGCGGGACGGGTGTCGGGTATCGCTTGAGTCAGCACAACACATCAATACAAAACTGCTGTAGTCTCAAATTATAAAAAAAAACTACGCAACCTTGTACTTTAGTATAAATTAGCTGCGCAAGAGCAAACACCTAAGCCCTAACTAAAGCAAAAAATAAAGACTAGTACTGACAAAAGTATAGTCACTGTAGCCGAAAACGGTTTGGAAGATAACTCCTATAAAAAAAAAATACAAAAAACTGTACAGTTATGTAACATCGCACAATACCATTCAAGAACGCAGTCATGGAAGGCCCCTCCCCGATGGCACGGCCGTACGTCATGGAACTCTTTGGGGAGGCCCATGTCCAGCAGTGGACTAAGTCAATAGTCAATATTCAGGCTAATGATGAACTTCTTCAGACTCCTCCATTTTGAACTGTGTGTTAATTGGCCATACGCCGTATCCAACTATACATATATTTTAAGTGCTAAAAAAGCTTACGCACGCCCACAAAAAACAGAATTTATATGAACCGTACAATCTTACCGGAAATATGAATGAACTCAAAATTATCTTATCAAATTAATTACGAGTTAAGCTCGTTTCGCTTTTCATCCCGGCTCATTCGAAATGAACAGGCGTCACGAATGACGCTTCTTTTATGACGTCCTCATGCCGTAGTCGTCCCGTTACCATGAATAGACCCGACAATCACGACGATTCTTACGACACGCGCGCAAATCAAATTAAGGTTTAATGAGGTCTTTTGTCGACAAGGCACCCGTGTAAGCCTATTTCCTTAGCCTGACTGTTTTATGCTTTAGAAAAAGTAAACTAATGCTGGCCATACAAAAACACACTTTAAAATTGAATGAAACTGTACTTTCCGATACTTACTCTGGTATTCTTAGTCTTTCATATTTTTTCCTCGCCTCACAGTAACGTCAAATTCTTTTCCTACGTGTATAATAGCTAAGTTGAACAGTAGAGTTCTTCTAGATTAGAAGAATGAAACTAAACGCATAGTACTGTTAGTTCTTCTATGAAGAAGAATGAAACTGAACTGTACTGCATCTCGAAGACTTAACTTTCATTCAGCTTTCGACAATATTCAACTTTAAACTCAAAGTTTAGTTAATCCTACGAAGTTTCCTAGGAACTTTATTAAATGAGTCTCACACCCGGAGCTTGAAAAAGAATACACCGAGGCAGCGTCGAAAGATTAACAAGTATTCAGAGGAGTACGTAATACAATCAAAACTTTTGATGAATTCCTCCAAAACTGTCTTTGTTTCCCCTTTCAGTCCAAGTTAAATAATAAAATCCACTGCAGACCTCTCTCAACTACACGACTTTGTAAAAATGTAGCGCAAAATAAAAATATTTTTTACAGCTTACTCAGGTACCCACATATATATACAACGTAAAGACATCGGCAGAGCATCGAACGTTATAAGATGTTTCACTGTCTAGACTATAGGTACAGTCGCCTGCAATAAGATGTATACACTTCATAATTTTCAAAATGATGCCACAATACAGATGAAGATCGTAGGTACACGGTTATGTTGAAAATGGCATAAGTTGATGGTAGGTAAACCATTTTCTAGTTTTTGCTGTGAATTTAATTAACTGTGTCATCATTTTTAAAATTAAATATAAAAAAATAAAAAAAACGGTAGCAGCCATATACTGCCCTCCAAGATATACCATACGAAAAGACACTTACCTTAGCCTTCTAAAACAACTCGGTGAAAGGTACGTACTTGGAGGTGACTTCAATGCTAAGAACACGTATTGGGGCTCTAGATTAACAAATGTAAAAGGGAAAGAACTCATGAGAGCAATAAAAGAATCAAACTCTGATGTGGTATCAACGAGGTCACCAACTTACTGGCCAACCGATCAGCTAAAAATACCCGACTTGATAGACTTTTTTATCTATAAAAACATATCGTCTAAATACCTAAAAACAGAACAAAGGTACGATATGAACTCAGACCACTCTGCTATATACTTAGAAATTAGTGATACAGTATTATTTAAGGAAAACACTCTAACCCTAGTTAATAAACACACAGACTGGGAGAGCTTCAAAATAGATTTAGATATTAAAATAGAGCTCAGAGTTCCACTTAAAACTCCAGAGCAGTTGAATACAGAATTGGAACAATTTATAACACTTATACAGCAAACCGCCTGGAAAAACACACCCAAAATTAACAAAAGGGTAATCAGAAATAATTACCCAAATGAAATCAAACAGCTTATTAGTGAAAAAAGAAAGCAAAGAAAGCAATGGCAACAATCAAGATCTCCGCAAGATAAAAAAAAACTAAACAACCTCACAAAGCAATTAAAGAGAAAAATACAATCTGTTATCGATAGCTCAACTTCCTCATATCTCCAAAAGCTAACCAATAAACGTGATACAAATTACTCACTATGGAAGGCCACTAAAAACCTGAAAAGGCCCTTGACTCAGATCCCTCCACTTCAAGAGGAAAACGGGAAATGGGCCATCAGTAATGAAGATAAAGCTAAAATGTTCGCAAATCATCTCGAAAGCACATTCAAACCTAATGACGATCTTATCGACGTTCCTAGATGTTTTGATCCTACGACTTACGATGAACCAGATAAAGAACTCTACATTCCACCTGTTTCACCGAGAGAAGTCTTTTCTGAAATCAACAAAAATATAAACCCCAAGAAATCACCTGGATTTGATCTCGTCTCAGGCGAAATATTACATAACCTACCTAGAAAAGCCATAGTCAAGCTTACAAACATTATGAACGCTGCACTAAGGTTGAAATTTGTACCTGATCTATGGAAAGTAGCGGAGGTTATAATGATAGCTAAACCAGGAAAACCACATCATGAAGTAACATCATATAGACCGATTTCCCTATTACCTATCATATCCAAATTATTTGAAAAATTATTACTTAAAAGACTGAAACCTATACTAGAAGTTAAAAATCTGATTCCAGATTACCAGTTTGGATTCAGAGAAAAACACTCAACAATAGACCAAGTACACAGAATCACAAATTTAATTGAAAAAACTCTAGAAGATAAAAAAGTCTGCTCCACCATATTTCTAGATGTAGCACAGGCTTTTGATAAGGTGTGGCATGAAGGCCTTATACACAAACTAAGAAAAATGCTACCCAAACCTTATGCAGATATTTTAGAATCATACTTAATGGATAGAGTTTTCAGAATAAGGCAAGAAGAAGCCTACTCAGAAATTAAAGAAATAAAAGCTGGGGTGCCTCAAGGAAGCGTATTGGGTCCGGTCCTGTACCTATTATACACCAGTGATATCCCAGAGTTAGAGAATAACACCATAGCTACCTTTGCTGACGACACGGCTATAATGGCCGTTGGAAATACTCATGCAGAAGCGTCAGAAAGGGTTCAAGTGGCTGTTAAAAAAATCCATGACTGGACAAAGAAATGGAGAATAAAGCTCAACGAATCGAAATCGATTCACATCAATTTTACTAACAAGAAAGAGCAGTATCATCCGGTGTATATTAACCATAAGCTCATACCATATGAAAATACAGCCAAGTATCTGGGAATGACGCTTGACGCAAAGCTACGCTGGAAAGCTCACGTCAAGAAGAAAAAAAATGAGTTAGAGCTACGCTACAAACAAATATACTGGTTGCTTGGAAGGCAAGCAGCTCTATCAGTTCACAACAAAATTATATTATATAAACAAGTCTTGATGCCAGTATGGACCTATGGTATTCAGCTGTGGGGCTGTACCAAAAAAAGTAACATCTCAATTATACAAAGATTTCAAAACAAAGTGCTGAGGAACATTGTGAACGCGCCTTGGTACATAAGAAACGAAGATCTCCACCGGGACCTTAACATAGACTTCGTCGACATATTTATTAAAAAATATGCAGAAGCTCACGAGCGTAGACTTCATCATCATGTGAACGTCGAGGCAATCCAGCTCCTCGACAACACAGACATAGTGAGACGACTCAAAAGAACTAAGCCTTTTGAGTTAGTATGATGTAAAATAATAGTGAAATGTAGTGAAAGTGATAGTGCCTACCTATAAAGAACACAAGAACAAAGTGTCTTCCCCTTAACTAGAAACTGTAAGAAAAGTGCTATTGGACACATTCTTAGATATAATTTACCTTATAAAACTATGTTAAAGTAAAATTGCTCATTGGCCTACTTGGCTAGATTGCAATACTACTTAGGGTACAATAATTTGTAAACTAGGATTTAAAAAAAAAAAAAAAAAAAAAAAAAAATTTAAAATTGTGGAATGTATAAATCTTATTGCAGGCGACTGTACCTTACAGTCAAGAATATTTTTCAAATTGTTGATACTCTGAAACCATATAAATATTATGGATATTTATGTTCACATAATGCATTGCCGATGATAATAAGAACCATCAATCTCCATACTATTTTGTAAACAAGTAGCCGATAAGATTTTTACATAAAATATCGCGTAAAAGGAAACAAATATAATAAATAGGTGACTTTCATCCCCAAGCATGATAGACATATTTTTAGATATCCAGGTGATCAGAACCCGCACCTCTTGCGTCTCAGCCGGGCACTCGGCTACAATGCCACCGAGACATTCAGGTTGGTAGGATGTTACCAAAGAAGTATAGACCTTTCCATCCACCAACTTCCCGCAACCTTTACAATGTCTCCATCTTCTGGTCTGGCCTTCCAACACTGAATTTATATACCTAATGTAAAAATCTGTGTGTGATTACAAAATGAACTATTATGTAATACCGTAATAGGTTGTGATGGAAGTATGATATGTGGCGTAGCACTGATTCATCGGATGAGATGGGATCTCGGATCACTCTTGAGTTTCCCCTTTTCCCTGAACCCTCCATTTTCATACGTCGCGGGGTTCATCCACGGATCAGCGTGAAGAATTTATTGAGACTGTTTACGCGAACGAGAAAAGCAATGTCGGATATTCTTTTCTATATTTTATCCTTGAAGACATGACATTTTGCAATATCATTGCTGATTTCTATGGAGAAGGATCATTTAAGTATGTGGGCTTCGTTTTTTAGGGTTCCGTACCTCACTTGGAAAAACGGAACCCTGATAGGA